>PUFA01000032.1:11472500-12680000 GCA_003508835.1 Eonycteris spelaea | reverse complement strand
TAATTTGGATGTGTCTCTTAAATGCTGTG
The DNA here is from genome assembly GCA_003508835.1 of Eonycteris spelaea. Lineage (NCBI taxonomy): Eukaryota > Metazoa > Chordata > Mammalia > Chiroptera > Pteropodidae > Eonycteris > Eonycteris spelaea. The sequence goes on along the minus strand of PUFA01000032.1, from coordinate 12,679,971 downwards.
GGCTTCATATTTTTCACCTGAGAAATGAGGTTTAAAAGGGGTACCCAGTCCCAAAGAGATGTTTGGAGACATTAGTGAGATTATAAATGGAAAGGGAGTAGAACAGCTCCTTGAATACAATAAACACTCAACAAATGTTAGCTATTGATATTAATCCTCCTAACCTTCTTGTGAAGGGGGTAAATTATTTTCATTTTAGAAATTAGGAAATTAAGTATCAGGAAACAAAATAATAACTGGTTCTGGATCACACAGGTTTGAGGAATGAAGTCAGAATTTGTACTCTTTCCTTCAAATGGCAAAGCTGCACCATGTTAAAGGGGGACCTCCTTACCAAATTCATAAGCTCTGGGGAGGGCAAATTTTTGCCTGTAAGACTGAGTAAATTATGTAATGCCTCAGAGCCTGTTTCCTCATTTATATGAAGTGGATAATAGTATTCTTACATAAATAGTTGTTACATGATGATTAAATGAGATATGTAGTAGAAGTAGTAAATATAGTAGTAAATACTTATTTCTTGTCAGCTACATCTTTTACTTTTTATTGGAAGCAGAATAAACATGATGGAAGAGGTAGATTTCTTACCTAAGAGAATATTCTCAAATGATAAATTTTTGGTTTATTTCATGCTGTAGATCATCTGCATTCTCACTCTCCTCATGATGATGGAGAATCAGCAGCTGATGAATTATCATTTCCTTAACCAAACTGTCTCTTTCCTTCCTTGGAAGGAAATCATATGTGTGAGCAGTAGATGGCACAGGGCAGTGACAAGCATTGGACAGAGATTCAGAAAACTGACACCTCAGCCCAGCTCTGCTTCATCCAATATGTATGTGACTTGTCAATTGCCTTTTAACATCATTGCAATTCATTTCCTCATTTTAAGATGTGTCCTCTGATGTCCTCACGTGGTTATAGTGAAGGACACATGAAAGAATGAGGGCAAAATAAAATCAGAGTGAATAACATGCTATGAAAAGAAGAGAGTTGATTGATATCAAATCCAACTTGATCACTCTTCTTGGGAACTTCTGAACGTCCCCACCTGTTACTAACAAGGCACTGTGGAGGACTGAACTTGGCATCTATATGCCAAAGTTCCCATTTTAGCTCCAGGATGTTGGTAAATCACATTAATTCTCTGGACTTACATTTCCTTCTCTGTGAAATCGTAGTCACCACCCCTACCCTGCCTACTAAAATATCAAGTGAGATCAAGTGAAGATCAAGTGAGATAATGTATGTGAAAGAGTTTTACAAACTGTGTGACATCATGGCAACTGTACAACACCCAAAACAGAATCATCCTATGAATTTCTGTTATGTAAATAAGAAAGCCTCTGATTGTTCTTCTCACACTGAGAACTTTACAAACTCTGCCCTCATTTCCTATTCCCCCCATTCCTTTCATCATCAGCTCAGAGATGGCACACAGTCCCTCTAGCTTTGTTTGTCTTGAGTAGGTGGCCAAAGGCAAATTGACTGGTAACATTCAAACTGACCTGGTGACTAGTATTCTCAGACCATCAATGCTCAGCCAGGGATAGTCAGAGTTGAACAAAGTAAGAAGGCTTAGGATAATGGCAGCCTTATTTCTAGGCTACAGAGTAGGGATTTCTGCCTAGGGGTGATCGGCAATATATTTGATAATCTGTAGGATAGGAATATTGATTAATACCACTCTGGTGACAGGGCAGGCCCCTGGAGACCATTCCATATAAGGAGTCACCCCTATGGTTGCTGGGTGGTGTGGGGGTCTTAATCATAGGAGGTGGACCAAGGACCACCTCCTGTGTGATGGAGTACTTGGGAGGCTAGATGCAAAGATATTTAGCAACTGGTTTGCAAGTCTTTTAGTATTTTCAGTGTGTAACTATTTCAGTACTGCCTTAGCTCATACTATCAGATGAGTATCAGACTTGCTCCTTCTCTAGGCATAACAGACATGGACCTTATCTTTATGGTCTCTGAGGAATTGGGCAATGTGCCTGGAGCTGCTTCCTCCTTCTCTTCCTCCTTCTTTACTGCCTCTCCCCTCACTCTTCATCTCCATCTCCTCCTCTGCTACTCTTCCTCCTCATCTTCTTTCTCACTACTTTTAACACTATATGAAAGAAAAACCCAAACACATGAACAAAACAGATGGACACATTCCTGCACATTTGGAGTCCTGGTCAGATTTGGGCCCTGTCTCTTCTAAATCACTATATTGAATCATTTAATTTTCTCTTTAGCCTTAAAAAAACTGTTTATAATTTAGCCACAGGGTTAAGTAAATGGTTGATTCGAACAGGAAAAGGACCCTTCCTTTTCTTTTCCAGCCTTCCTCTTAGGGCAAGACTTGAAGGTTTTCTTTCTAAGAAGGAATTTGTAGCTGCCACAAAGAATAATGTGGGACCCAGAGGGGTGATTAATTAGATCTAATGTCAAATCCAGGCTACAATAAAGAATATTCATGGAAATTTTTCAAATACATTTATATGAAAAAAGTTGAATTTTAAACTGTTTTTGTAATACAAGGAGTGCTGTTTGTTGTTGCTCTCCTGATCCCCCAGATGAGATATCTGATTTGAGATCTAAAAGGCCACCTAAGGAAATTCTAGGGAGTGTGGCACCTGGCCAGTCTGTCTGAATCCCTGCCCTATCACTTACTAGCTATGTAAACTAGATCAATAATTTATATGCCTATGTATATACTTTTTGTGATGCAAAGAAGAAATAAACCTTTATTGTGTTTTTCATTGAGATATGTATATTATATATATGTGTGTGTATATGTATATAAACATATATATATACACACACACACACACACACACACACACACATATATATGTAGAAAGAGATAGAGAGGGAGAGACAGAGAGACAGAGACAGAGAGACAGACAGGAAGAGACAGAGAGAGAGAGGGAGAAGGAGATTTATTATGAGGAATTAGCTCACACAATTATGGAGTCTAAGAAGTCCCATGATCTGCTGACTGCCAGACGGAGGAGACCCGGAAAATCTGACTGTGTAAATCCCAGTCCAAGGGTGGAAAACTGATATCCTAAATCAAGCAAGCAGGAAGAAAAAGGGGCCAGATTCCTCCTCCTTCCACCTTGTATTCCATTCAGGCCCTCAAGGGATTGTTTGATGTCCACTGACAATGGAGAGGGCAAGCCATTTCACTAAATCCACTGATGCAGATGTTGATCTCATCCAGAAACAACCTCACAGACGTACCCCAAAATAAAGTATCTGGGTACCCCATGGCACAGACCCATTACGTTGAATTCGTCATGTAATTCATAGTCACATAAAATTAACCATCACAACGTTCATTATATTTTATGTTCTACCTCCTTAACTGGCAGAAACAATGCTTTATGTTCATCAAAAGCCATGTTTTCTTTTTCTCTTCAGTATAGAGCTAGACTTTAATACCCAGCTTTCCTCATAGTTTTGTCCAGGTATACAACTAAGTTTTGCCAATGAATTATAAGCAGAAGTGATGTGACATCTCGAGGCCAAGGTGCTTAAGAGAGGGGTTATTTGGCTATTCCTCAGAGTGTTCCGGAACCAAGGCAAGAGAGTGGGTAAGGGGCTGGGTCTGTGAATGACTGCAAGGGGCAGAGTACCTCTCCACCACCATTCTGTTTTGAACTGTGACATGAATAAGAAATATCTTTCCACTGAGATTTGGTGGGGAGTTGTTACAGCAGTTAGTGTACCCTGACTAATACAAAGTGAGTCATTTTGCTTAACACTATGTAGGAAGTGATTGTAACTGTTTTCCTTCTTGTTTTCTGAGGAGTGGGCAAGGGTTTAAGAAAATACAGGGCTCCAACTAATGGGCGTTGGCTATGATTCGGCCCCAGCTCTTCCTAGACAGTGTGACACTGTGTAAAACACATGGGACTTGGAAGAGATAACTTGAGTTTGAATCTTGTCTCTCCTAGTCTCCAATTTTGTGACCTTGGACAAATTTCATTACCTCTCTTAATATATTTTATTTCCTTAAAATTAGGATAATATAAAATTTGGAATTAACATGTCTTTGATCCAGAATCAGTACTACAGAAGTACTCCCACATGTATCCAGTGGTGTATTACGAAGATACTTTTTGCACTATTGTGTGTAATAGTCTAGAGTTAGGTCCCTCAATGAGGGAAAGCTAAATAACTTAGTGTATCCATATTGTAGAATGCCTAAAACTTTAAACATTTTAAAAGGAATGAGCTAGCATTGTATGCTGATGTGGAGGAGCTGTCCATAATATATTATTAAATACAAATCAAATGCAGGATACAAAATAGTGGTACAAAATGACCCCATTTATGTTCTTTAAGTGTGTAGACATATGAACAGTTGACCCTTGAACAATGTGAGGATTAGGGGTGCTGACCCCCCGTACAGTTGAAAATCTACATATAACTTTTCCCTAAAACGTTAACTATAGTTGTCCCTTGGTATCTTAGGGGATTGGTTCCAGGACCCATGTAGATACCAAAATCTGTAGATATTCAAGTCCTTGACATAAAATGGTATAGAATTATGCATACAGTTAACCCTCCACATCCACAGATTCTCAATCACAGATCTAAAATACTGTTTTTGATTTGAGGTTAGTTGAATCTGCAGATAAAAATTATATGATACAAAAAATTTAAAATTCACATGTCCTTGACCTAGAAATCGTACTATATTTTTTATTTATTTTTCTCTGCTGAAGGGTAGAGGATTCTCTTCTAGGGGCTAGTTGTTGTATTTTATTGTCTTTGGTACTTGGGATCCAAAACAGAAGGATATAGAGGGGCAACGGTATATTTATTGAAAAAAAATTCACATGTAATTGGACCCATATGGTTCAAACCTGTGTTCAAGGTCAACTATATATATATATATATATATATATATTATATATATATATAACATATATGTTACATATATTTGTACAAACACACATACACACACAAGAGAAAAAGCTTTTGAAAGATATAGAACACTAGTGGGTACTTTTGAGATGAGGAGAAAAATTGAGTTAGGTAGAGAATAAAGTGGAACCTTAATTTTTACTCAAATACTTTTAAATTTAAAATAATCACAATGAAACTATAAGTATTTATGGTTATAAAAATAAAAAGGGAAAAAAGAGATAAAATGGTAATAAATATCTTAGAGTTGTTGTAAAGTTAAATTGAGTTAATGTAAGTGAAATTTTGGGGAACATGGTAGTCTTGGAGAAAAAAACTTATTTTTGAGTCATTCTATTCTTCTTGGTATTTAAACCTATAGTGGTTAGAATTTTAAACTCTATATTAGATTACTATGGACCCTTCTCAGATGAGTGTCTGGTTTCCTTTTTCCTTCTTTCTTTTAGTATTCCGCTATTGTGTCCTTTTTCTTAGGAGGCTCTTCCTATGCTGTGTGACCCTGATTCCCTGCTACCATTGCAGTCTGGAATATCCCAGTTTATGTTCACTTAATTCTGTCTTCTAAAGAGGCAACTTCTCACCAAACATAACATGGCCTCAGAATTTTTGGAAAAAATCAACCATGACCAACTCCTCTGGTCATTTTATTCATACATTGCGGATGCCAATATGACTATGATAGAAACTAACAGAGGGATATTAGAACACCAGAGCTCTTGGCCCTTGAGATTCAGAGCTGAATTTCTACACTGATTCTGTTTCTTGTAGATTCAGAGGTTGGGAACTTGGACAGGGCATGAAAAGGACAGTTTGCTCTGCTCCAGGATGCCTGGGGCCTCAGCTGGGAAGTGCATAGCGGGGAGGCTATAATCATCTGAATGTTTATTCACTCACATGTCCAGTGGTTGATACTTGTCAATGGCTTGCAGCCTTGATTCCTTTTCACATGGGCCTCATCAAATGGTTTCTCTGCATGGGCTTGATTGGACTTCCTCACAGCATGATGGTGTCTGGGTTCCCCACATAAGAATCTTGAGAGAGAAAGCCTTTTATAATTAGCCTTGGAAGTCACAGTGTCACTTCTACTGCATGTGTTCAAATTAGTTACAAAGTCTTGCACTCCCCTTGATGGGGAGTGACAAGTCTCTGGAAGAGGATGTGAGAATGAAAATATTGCCATAACCATTTTTGGAAATTATGACCTTCCATGATTTATAAGCTCTGAAGTTCCCAAGATGGGAGAGAGCCTCACATATTTGCAACTTCTGGATTGACTTCTAATCAGTGTGGTTCTGGGGCTCCTTGGGTTGATGGGTTGAGTTTAGGAGCTACTCTGAGAGCCGAGTGTGGCCCTGTCGTTTTAGGGTTTCTCCCAATTGTTTTTCCCTTACAAGGAATGGAAGAACTACAGCAGAGATTCTTTTCCCATGTTCCTTGTCTTGCTCCAAGCTGCAAACCTTTCATGATAAATTCTGTTCTTAAAAGTTAAAATATTCAAATGAGCATATCTGCCTTTTTGATGAAAGTGTATTTGATTTACCCAAATTTGGGCATTTGCATACTAAGGTCCTACCATGTTTATGACATGGACCATTATGCTTCCTCAGGACTTCTCACAGGGAAGGAACCTAGATAGGGACCTGAACTGTTATCTCAAGTTAGAAATGCTGTCATTCTTTTAATAGGAGAACTGCTTGTAAGGAACCTTTTATCTCTGCCCATTTACATACTTGGGTCTCTCTCTGTTCAGTAACTCCACATAAATATTTTAACATGGTGATCATGATAACACATTTTGTTCTTCTCTGCTATAAGAGTAAAGGATTCTGTCCTAGGGGCCAGTTGTTGTACTTTATTGTCTTTAGTATTTAAACTACTAAAGATTAGGAACTAAAATTAATTTATAGTGAATTTGAATGAGATACTTAACTCTTTATTTCTTATTATTAAATCAGCATACTCTGGTTCACTCCATCTGCAGAGAAGTCAGAAAATTTTAATGTAGTCATTGTTGTGGTGGTGGTAGTGGCAGACCTTGGGGGTCTGTTGGGGTGTTCTCCCTTTCTTGATATGTCTTGTCTAAAATATTGGGTTGTGGTGTCCTGTCTTCAGTACGTTGTCATTGCCATTGATATGCTTACTGTCCAGACTGAAGGATCAACAGCTATTCAAGGAAAGCTCTTCCCAAGACAAGGCAGGGTACAAGAGGGTGAGTGGAAACCCAAGAGATCTCCTAAGGTCTTAGTTCAGAATTTTGCATTGTCTCTTATGCTCTATTCTATTTTTCAAGCAATTCTCATTGCCAAACCCAGAGTCAAGAGCAGGGGAGTATGTTCCTCCCACAGTGGGTCTGTGGTATGGGTGTGGATGTAGAAAAGGGTGAATAATGGAGGCTAACAATTCAGTCAGTCACAGTTCTCCTTCCCTCCCCTCTTTTTTTCCCTCCCTATAATTTATTTGTTGAAGAAACCAAATAAGACGCCCTGTAAAATTTCCCACATTCTAGATTTTTCTGATTATATGCTCATAGTATCATTGACATATTTCTTTGTTCTTTGCATTTTCTGTAAATTCGAAGTTAGATCTAGAGACTTGTCTGACTCTGACTTTGTACGAGAATCCTTTATAGGTAGTGATATCTACTCTTTCAAGAGGAACATAATATCACATCTCTTTTTGTTGTTGTTGTTATTGACTATCGTTTACCTTTGCCTATACCCATTATTTTGTTAGGGGTTTGTGAAAGGGTAATATCATTTCTTCATTTATTACTATGAACCTTTCTATAAAGAAAAGCTTTCCTTCATTAACTTTTACTATTCAAGGTATAGGACCTACAGAAATCAAGTTAACTAATTTATTCTTTCCTTTATTTACTAATTTCCAGAGTAATGTGTTGGTTCCCCCAGAAAGCTCCAAATATGACATCAAGTATTGTTTTTAGTATCTTATGAAATCCTGGATTCTAATATACTTGAAGTGTTTTAATTCCCTCATATATTATTCATGTCAGTGCTCTGATTGCCCCCACTTTGATAGTGGAGGCCTCTTTGAGCTGATTCTTGACCTTCCTATTTGATTCTCATAGTTTTTTTCAACAACCTTGCTTTCAGGTTTGATAAGCTGTTCCAAGGTCTTCTCCCATATTTTCTGCCTATGTTTTGTTGTTCCAAAGGTTCCCAGGTAACTCAGCTGCATTTGAGTGCTAAATTGACTATAGATATCAGACTCTTTGGAACAGTGCTTATGCTAATCTATTGAGAATAGGCAAGGGGATTTGAGGAAATAGGCATTGACGATGGATAAAATATATTTGTTGACTGGGCTACAAAGAAGAGATGCATACTGAAAACATTCTCCAGGTTTCAGGACTCTGACATTCCTATTTACCCCTTTGTTGGTCTGACTGCCCACAGACCCATGATCTAGTGTTCTCTAGGAACGTTTGGCCAGGTCAGTAAATTTGCGTATCAGTAATTAATGAGCATGATGGATTCATCTCAGGGCAAGACCATCTCTGGACAATAAGACATAGCATTTAGGTTCTGGGGCACAGCTTCATTTTGGAGTGGTGTGCTTGCTTGTTCAGATAACCACTTACAGATCAGTCCTTCAGTTTGGGGTTTGAACAGCTGGTAGCAATTTTCCTGCACTAAATGACTGCTAATTATCCTATACACCACATTTAATTCATGCTTTGTTGGCCGAATTGTAAGTTCACCTACTCATTGTAATTACTCTTTACCCTCATTTTTTATTGCCCCCTTGTTTCTTATCCCACCTTGCATTTCCAGCCCCACAATATAAGGAGTTAGATCCAATTGAACAGGAGTTTCACAGCACTAGCAAGTCTCAGTGGACCAGGAGATGAACTCTGGTTTTCTGCACCAGACCACCAAATGACAAGAAAATGAAAGCGCCAAGGAGAAATTGTAATATTAATATCACAGTGAGCTAGAAAGCATCAGAACCAGGACCCTGACATTCTGAGATCTAGTACCAGTTCTTTCATTGTTAGGCTGTGTGCTTTTGATTATGTCATTTAATTTATTATCTAAGTCTCAGTTTTTCACCTCTAGAATGGGGATATAGGAAAATGTATATTAATGGAATTAATAAACTCTGAAGTCCTATTAAGTTTTAATGTTGGTGATTTAAGTTTCATGAAAATTACTGCCTTTTCACAATAAATGGTAAGGTGAAGAAATTTTTCCAGGCCATGTGAATTAATTTGTAATTTCTGAAGACTTTTTCCACAAAGCCGTTATGTCTAAAGATAGTATCCTACTAAGTCCTTATGACAAATGATGAGATAGATTAGACAACTGAGATTATGCGTTGAATTGTAATCCTCCAAAAAGGAATGTTGAAGTCTTCTTAATCCCCAGTACCTCAGAATATGAATTTATTTGGAAATAGGGTTGTTGCAGATATAATTAGTTAAGATGCGATCATACTGGAGTAGATACACCCTTAATACAATCTGACTGGTGTCCTTATAAGAAAAGGAGAAAAGGAAAAGCACAGGAGAGAACATAATGTGCTAAACAGAAGGCAGTGATACAACTGCAAAACCAAGAAATGCCAAGGATTGACAAGCCCCACCTAGAGAAACAGGAATAGAAAGAAAGGAAAGGTCTTCCTTAAAGATTTCAGAGGGAACATAGTCTTGCTGACACCCTGATACTGGACTTCTATTTTTCAGAAATGTGAGTGAATAAATTTCGTTTTTTTTTGTTTTTGTTTTTGTTTTTGTTTGTTTTGTTTGTTTGTCTTTTTAGCCATCTAGTTTGTGGTACATTGTTATAAAGCCTTAGGAAACTAAATAGGTTCCCCATATTTCTGACCAGCATGCTGAAGGTCAAAAAAGTTAAATGGGCAAATATTTGCCAAGAGATTACTATGTGCCAGGTCATCTTCTAGGTCCTATATATACAGCTCTAAACAGAACAGTGTTAAAATCATGCTCTAGAGTACTCAGTTTATTGAAGGCAAATAATATGATGAGACCCAGATCAGCATTTCTGTTTTGATTTATTTCAGTTCTATTTTACAAAGTAAGGAGTGACTGTCCTACTGGCATTGCTTATACTGCCTATGAATGAACTTGGAGTTTTTGCTATTCCCTAGGGAGCCCAGGAGCCTATCCCCTTACTAGCAAACTTATATTTCTCTACAGACACATTATGGGAATTATCCTCTCTCCCTGAGGACAGGCACTCTTCTTTTGTTTCTTGACCTCTAATTTGAGATAAAATGATCTGATGCAAAAAGAGCTGCTTGTGATAGGGCATTTCTGAACAAAGGGAGAGAAAGGGCAATTCCAGATTTCCATAACATTTCTAATTGTGGAATTAGGTATTTAAAATCCTATGAAGGATTGAGAATCACTGCTTAAGGAACCTGTGCTGAAAAGTCTCCCTGGAGCACCAGAGCTCACTGTTCTAGGTATGGGGAGGAACAGAAGAGGGTAGAGTATGATCTGACTGTAGCCCTGCCATTGAAAGAACAATAGTTGGCTCCTTAGCTCCCTGATGATAGGGCTAAGGGACTCGGTTCTTTCATCACTTAAGGGGAGGAAAAGGTAAAATAAGTGTGTTCAGGAGCCCTACTCCATAAAAAAAGCCAACATGGCAATTGCCTTGAAAGACTTATTTCAAGACCTCCTTTCCCTCCTACTTTGACATTTTAATGGGGTGGGCAGCTTGAACTTCATTGTAATGGAAACCAGAAGACAATCTCTAAAAGCAAAAGGCTACATTGGAGGCCCAGCCTTCTTTGTGTCTAAATGTATCAGTGCTGTCCTCAGCAAATGGCAATGTTGCCTGACAGGCAATTACTGCTGTTCCTAATTGCTTCCATCAAACCCGGCTGTTTGAAATACCTAGAGTCCCATACCAAGCCATGCCTTAGCCAATGCTGCTTTCTTGGCTTTTGTTAAGGCTTTATTTTTGGCACACTGGTCTCTGTCTGGCAATCGAGTTCATTTTGACCCATTAAACTTTCCAAAGACCCTCTCTGATCAAAGCCAGAAGATGATCTAATTAGGTTCTCTCTTAAGTGGAAGGCTGGCAAAGAAAAGTGTCTCCTGTTCAGCTTGTCAGTACAAGGGGAGAAGATGAAAGCTTTACTTAGGACTCTGCCCACAGACATACAGTCCATTGTAGAGTTGCCTGATAGTGGCATTTTCTTGAGTGCATGTAGAAATGGGTATTTCTGTGGAGAACTCAGCAGCATGAGAAAAGATGAACGGATTTACATTTTAAAGTGTGGAAGGTTTGATAGTTTGCTATAGGAAGCATGATCTTTTTTTCTTACCCTGAAAAGTTTCCAGTGTGATTAAATTATAGAACTCTCAATATTTCCCTCTATCGGTATCCCCATCTCAGTAAAGACCACAACCACACAGGTAATTAAAAGTCATCTGTGGGATTCTCATGTCTGTCATCCCCTATTATGATGAGTCCTTTCTCTGTCTCCACTGTTATCAGTTGCTACCATAGTGCTTCCTTTCTTCATTCTTCACAAGATACCAGGAATGTACTTTTAAAAATATACATCCCACAAAAACTGACCTACTGCAGGATTCCATACAAATGACATTATAGAAAAAGCAAAGCTAGAAGGAAAGAAAAAGAAACCATGTTTTCCAGGGCCTGCATCAAGGGGAGAGGATTAATTGCAAAAGAAAAGAAAGGGAATTTGGGGGAGGGGTGATGGAAATGTTCTATGTCTTGATTGTGACATTGGCTATATGAGTGTAGGCATTGTCAAAACTCATCAATCTGTGTACTTAAAAGAGTGAATTTCATTTTATATGAATAAGCCACAATAAACCTGACTTTTCAAAAAAATGTCAAAAATTGTAAAAAGCTTCAGTCTTAGGGCTTATCTTTGTTTGGCTGATGCAGAGCTCTGATCGTTGCAAATAGCCCTATCCCAAGGGAATTTGTCAAAAACAATCAATGGCTATTGTTTAATATAATAGTTACTTACAGTAGCAGTATCAGTTGAGACTTATGAGAATGGTATAGCCAAAAAACTTTAAAGGGAAAATTGGGGAACAAAGTGACCATAGGAGAATCTGAAAAGCTATGGAATATTCCTGAGAATCCAGAAGTCCATGCATATATGCAAAATGGTGTACATGCTCAGGAAATACATAAGAAAACCCTAATCACACTTCTGGCTGACCTTGAGGATCTCCACAATCAGAAAGTGAAGGCTAATGCAGAATTGTCAGCTACCTGTTGGAGTGTTGAAATCATGCCCCAGCAAACACAGAAAACCTCTTAATAAAGGCTAAGAGACATTGGTTCAAGGCTTTTAAGGAAATCTCTGTCTAATTATTAAACATTAAGCTACTCAAGCAGAGATTTCAGCAGCTCCACACAAGACACAATACAGACTTTATAGAATTGTTCCTGGAAAAACACTAAACAGATCTGAAATCAAAAGCCTAAATAAACTGCCACTTTGAAGAACTGGGAAAAGGAGAGCAAACTAAACCCAAAGCTCACAGAAGGAACAAAATAATTCAGATGAGAGTGGAAGTTAATGAAAAAAATAATTAGAAAAACAATAGAGAAAATTATAAAAACAAAAGTTGATTCTTTGAAAAGATCAATAAAATTGATAAACTTTTAGCCAGACTTATTAAGAAAAAAAGACACTCAAATTACTAGACTCAGGAAAGAAAGTATGAACATCACTATTGAACTTAAAGAAATAAAAAGCAACACAAGATAATAGTACAAATGGTTGTATACCAACAAATTAGATGACATAGATGAAATGGACAAATTTCTAGAACAAACGAACTACCAAAACTGACTCAAGAAGAAATAGACAACCTGAATAGACATATAAGAAGTAAACAGAATGAATTGTTAATAAAAAAATATTTCCGCAAAGAAAAGCCCAGGCCCACATGCCTTCACAGTTGAATTCTACCGATATTGAAAAGAAGAACACCAATCATTTGCAAACTTTTTCTAAAAATAGAAGAGGAGGGAACACTTACTAATATATTCTATGAAGCCAGCCTAAATCTAATACCAGACAGAGACATCACGAGAAAACCACAGACCAATATCCCTATGAATATAAATACAAAAATCCTCATCAAAATATCACTAGCAAACTGAATCTGGCAACATATTTAAAGTATTATACACCATGACCAAGTGGGATTTATCTCAAGAATGCAAAGTTGGCTTAACATATGAAAATCAATCAGTGTAACACATCATATTAGTAGAATAAATAACAAAAAACATATGATAATATCATTGATTCAGAAAAGACATTGACAAAATACTATACTCTTTTATGATAAAAATATCCAACAAAGTAGGAATCAAAGGCAACTTTCTCAACCTGATAAAGAGCATCTATAAAATGCATACTTCTTACATTTTACTTGATTGGGCAAGACTTAAAACTTTACTCCTAAGGTCAGACATAAGAAAAAATATCCACTTTTTTCACTTCTATTCATCACTTTTAGAAATTCTAGTCAGAAGAATTAGGCAAAAAAAGACATACACATATCCTATTAGAACTAATAAATGAGTTTAACAAGGTTGCAGGTATGAGGTCAACATATGAAAATTAGTTGTACTTTTATACACACAAATGAAATCCAAAATGAAATTGAAAATTTTCATTTAATTTGCAATAGCATCAAAAAGAATAAAATACTTAAGAATAATCTTAAGAAATGCAGAATATGTACACCGAAAAGTATAAATATTGTTGAAAGAAGTTAAAGAAGACAAAAATAAATGGAAAATCATTCTATTTTCATAGTTTGAAAGATATAAGATGGCTACACTCCCCAAATTGATCTAAAGATTTAACTCTGCCACTATCAAAGTTAAAATTGGCTTCCCCTCACCCCCAGAAATTGACAAGTTAAATCTAAAATTCTTATGGAAGTACTAGAGAACCAGAACAACCAAAACAATCTTGAAAAAGAACAAAATTGGGAGACTCACATTCTCAACTACAAAACTTACCACAGATCTACATAGTGTAGTAGCTATCATAGGATAGACATATAGATAATGGAACAGAATTGTGAATCTATAAAATAAACTCTTATATTTATGGTCAGCTGATTTTTGACAAGGCTACCCAGACCATTCAATAGGAAAATAATAATCTTTTCAACAGATCATACTGGAACAACTAGATATCTATATGCAAAAGCTGAAGTAGGACTTCTTACTCATAACAAATACAAAAATTAATTCAAGTAGATCATAGACCTAAGTGTAAGAGCTAAAATTATAAACTATTACAAGAAAATGTAGGAGTAAATCTTTGTGGCCTTGGGTTAGGCTAAGTCTTATTAGGTATATAACACAAAAAGCACGAGGGGCAAAAGTAAATATAGGTAAATTGGACTTTACTAAAATTAAAATCTTTTGTGCTTCAAAGGACACCATCTAGAAAGTAAAAAGACAGAATGGAAGAAAATATTATATGTAAATCATATATCTGATAAAGGACTTGTACCTAGAAAATATAAAGAACTCTTCTAACATAAAAATAGAAAGACAACCCAAACCCAACCAAAAGTTGGCAAAGTATTTGAATTGGGATTTTTTTTTTCACAGAAGATGTAAAAATGGCCAGCAAACATGTAGAAAGATACTCAATATCATTAGTTATGGAAATGCAAATCAAAATCACAAGATAACACCCACACCCACTAAGATGGCTAAAATAAAAAAGACAGATAATAGCAAGTATTGGTGAGGATGTGGAGAAATTGGATCATCATATATTGCTGGTAGGATTGTAAAATTATAGCCACTTTGGAAAATGATTTGGCAGTTCCTCAAAAAATTAAACATAGTTTATGACTCAATTATTCTATTTCTACTGACATGCCCAAGAGAAATGAAAACATGTCCACACAAAACTTTTATACAAATGTTTATAGCAGCATGTTTGCTAATAGCCACAAAGTAGAAATAGCCTAAATGTCCACCAAAAGATGAATGGATAAATAAAAGTGGTATATCCATACAAGGCAATATTATTCAGCCATAAAAAGGTATGAAGTAGAGTTATGTGTTTGTAAGTATATAGTTATGAACACTAGCTATTTTATGATATTAAAGAATTGTTTATTTTGTTAAGTGTGATAATGGTGTTGTGATTGTAGTCAAAATCAGACTTTTTTTAAGGACACGCTGAAATATTTATAAGATGAAATGAAACAATACCTGTGACTTGCCTCACAATAATTCACTGGGGAGGGAAAAATGGGTGTGAGTATAGAGGAGACAACATTGGCAGGTTGATAATTCTTGAAAGTAGGTGGTGGGTGCGTGAGTGTTCATTATGTTATGCTCTTTACTTACATGAATATCTTTAAAAATAAATATTAAATTAAGATTTTTAAAATGTGCTTGGTTTGACAAATGTTGCCTGTGGATACGTTTTGTTATCCTGGGTCCGTGATATGCATGTGCGTCTGCCGCTAATGGTGGCTTTCTAGAGCGGATCTCTTCTCTTCTTCCCTGTTTACTCTACAGCAGCCACATATCAGTGGCACTTTCCCAAGGAGCTGAAAAGAGCTTATGGTTGTATTACTTATTCTCATTTAGGGATCCTAATATTTTCTGAACTAAAAGATTCTGGATAGTCTGTATATTCTGTCATTGAGATGAGAGCTGCAATTTCAACTTGATGTAAATGTTTATGTCAGGAACAAAAATAAAAGAAACATAAAAGAAATACTTTATATCACTAATTTCTGGGACAACATGTCCCTATTGGACATAGAATGTGGGTTTTTTCCCCTAAAAACATTTACCCATTGGTTATGATTTTAGATGGTACAAAATTAGAACTTTTAATCTTTAAAATTGTATTTATTTTATGTGTAATAAAATACAAACTAGCCAGCACATCACACTCATAATTTTATGGATATTATTCGGGCAGATAGGAGTATCAAATAGTAAGTCAGCTTAAACAAAAATATTAAGTAAAAAATAGTAGAGGGGGACATAGAAATAACACAAGCTCTGAAGGTGATTCTCAAATGGGTAATTTGGGGAAATGCTAGATACAAGGATTTTATTCTACTAACCTGGATCATAGGGGATGAACATTATTGAAAAGCATATGAAGAAACAAGTACATAAAACAACTCAGCCTGAGAAATCGTTTTAATCCAGAATGATGTTCATTATGAAAGCAGCATATTCCTGGATCAATCTCTCTGAGTTGTGCCAAGACGTATTTTCTCATATCCTGTGTCTCCTAGAGCACAAATCTGGTGGGAAAATATGATGAGAGAAAGGATGGTGGTTTTTATTTTAGGGATAGCATGTGCTGGGGAAAAAAATTCTGAATAAAGTTGGAAAGAGCCGTGCTTGCATGTGCTATATGACAGACATTCAGTCAGTCCCTTTACTGTTTTTGCCTCATCATCATCCCCAGTGCCTTACATGACCTGGTCCCTGCTCTTCATCTTTACTTTGTACGCCTCAGTTTCATGGCCCGCTTGCGAGACTTGTTCTATCTCAGAGCCTTTGCACCTGTCCTTTCCTCTCTCTGCCTTTCCAGACATCTTTGCTTGTTTCTTATCACTTAACCTCAAATCTAATGTTGCCTTCTCTTAGGGCCTCCGTTTCAAAAATATCACTTCTCCAATCACTGTTTATCACATCATTACGTTTTGTCTTATAGAAATTAACACTTCCTGAAATTATGCTGTTTATTTGCTCTATAAAAGTATCTGTTTTGCCCTTAGTATTTTCCCATCATGTTGACTGGAGCCTGACATGTGGTAGGAGCTTGGTAAATATTAGCTGAGTGAATACATGACTTAGATAAGCTGAGGGTTGTACTAGATCATCTCTGAGGGTCTCCCTTCAGCTATGAAGTACTATTACTTCCAAATTCCATCACAAAAGCAATTCATCTTTCCATTGGAGACCTTTTCTCTGCAAATCAGCCAAGATAGAATTTCCCAGGGCTTAACTGAAATGGTAGGTAAGCAAGGCAAGTGAAACCTATTCCTTCAAGTGCCAACACATCTTCCTCTGAGTTTAGCAACAGAGCAAAGAGCAATCATCATAACCAGTGCAGAGGTAGATGAGAGAGTAACTAGATCTTTTGCCAAATTGCCTTTCTGGATGTCAGAACCAGCTTCTCTGAAAACAGCCCTTTATTTAAAACATTACTCCAAACAGCTTGCCCACCCCCAACCCAACCCCCTTTTCTCTTACTTGGGCTCTCCAGCTTGTCACATATGTGTTCAATTGTTTTCTTAACATCAGTTTGGGTAACCCTCATGCAAGGGAGATGCAAGAGTCAGCGATTAGGTCTGCGAAGGTCTGATGAAAGAAACTTTAACACATAACCATTTGCTTTGGCAAGGAGCTTGGCCAAGAGCAAAAGTCCTCTTGATGTGTCAAATTATAGATAAACACAAGTTTCAAAAACATTTGTGATATAACTGCAAATAAATGCTGGTAACTGGCAGCGTGCTCCGTTTACAAATAGTTCCTGTCAACCAAACAGTAAGAGGATAAACTTGAACACGACTGACTTCCCAAACATTTGAAAGCACTTTAATAGCAAGGCTCTGAGACTGCAAGTACAACTGAATAATAATTAAGGCTTAAAATACCATCCAGCCAACAGCAAAACTTCACAGGGCTGTGCCTTGGAATCTGGGTTTATCAGGATGACTCAATGTCTGATTCCTGAGGCCCCGCTCATCTTTTAAAGACCCTCTGATTGTTCGCACCCCTGCTTTTGGTTTGCACTGGGTTGTCCTCTTCAAGTCCCCAATCTGAGAAGCATGACCGTGAGAACCGGCTGGAACAGTTGATACTTAAGGAAACATGGTACATTTCTTTCTTAGGTGAATAGCTTCAGGCCTTGATAAAGTAGTTGCACCTGGCAGGGTCTCTCAAAAAAAGTCAACAGGGACCCTTGCCCTGTTTGTGAAGGTTTTTGGTGATGTTGGAAGTGGTAGGAGCAGAAATGGGAGTATATCTCCTTCTGCTCATTGGACACTATGAGATTTCATCCATCCATCCATCTACCCACAAGTTAAGAAATATGTATTGAATCCTTCTGATGTGTCAAATACTGTATTATGTAGCAGAATACACTGATAAGAAAACTTTAGTACTGGAATCTGTATGATGCAGTGAGCTCTGAAAAGAGAATCCAGAGGTTTTGGTTCAGGTCTGTGTTGACACTAACTCTGTTGTCTATGTGCTTTATCAGTAGCTTCAAATTTAGCTCTTGATCAGGTAGTAAATGAATGAAGTGGGGACCACATCACTCTGGAAATTTCATACCCCATGTGAGACATACCTCTGGTGAAGTATTGTTCTGCTAGAAGATAGCACGGGTTTCTAGATTTTCAAGAAAAGCAAGAAATCTTGACCTTCAAAATGCAAAATCTCCTTATTTTTAATATTGATAACTTAGTTTTTAAAAACACTGGTGAGGGAAAAATTAAATAAGATGCAGTTTGCAACTTCTTAGGCTATAATGTCCTTCTTCTCAGTTTGCTCATCAGTTAGAGAAAATCCTAAATCTGTGGAGTTTAATGGTCCGTGTGATGATTTAAAGGCTACTGTCAGGGCACAATTTCAACCAATTTCAACAAGAGGAGTGCTGTTTCTTCTGGTGCTCTCAGATGTATTTGGGTCCTTATCCCTCGAGATCCAGGTTAAATTATCTAAAATCCACCAAATCCAAAGTTTGGAGCCCTGCCCAATATTCTGAGAATTCCTGGAAGTGGAGCATGTATTTTCATGGCTTCCTCTATCCTTAAGCCGCTGCATCATACCTTGAAGCTGTACTGTGTCTAGACATGGGGTTTGGGCCTTTCTTTGAATTTCATAAGATACTCAATCACCCAAAATATTTGTAGATTTTAATAAGACACTTTGGGTAGGGGCGAGGGCAGGTTTGGAAAAGCACAAAAGTTTTATTTCGCAGCAAACAAATAAACTTCATATGGAGCAACAGATATTACTGTTTGTTTGTTTGTTTAGATATTACTGTTTTAAAATGTCATTTCACCAGATCCCAGCCTGCTCCATATTGCTAATTCTAGGATATGGGTAAGTTATGTAGCCTTTCTGTGGCTCAGTTTCTCATATTTAAAATGGGGACTATAATAAAATTTACTCAAAGAATTGTTATGAGGGTGAAATGAGTTAATATAAGTAAAACAATTAGAACAGTGCATGTGTATATACGTTTATACACACACACATATACATACACACATATATTGAAGCTATTATTATTATTTTATTTTGATTCTGCTCACTCTCCCCTCTCCATTCTTTTCTCTCTTCACTTCTCCCATTCAGAAACAAAAACAAAAATTTGTTAATAACTCTCCTCTATTCTCACTCTTCTGGTTTGTCTTCTTTCTTCTCTGAGGTCTTGGTTTCTGCTGATATAATGTCCCAAGTATGTTTACGAAAGTATTTTCCAAACAATGATAGCTTCCTCTTAAGAGAGATTAAGACGTCAATGTCAACACAATATTTTTTCAACTTGTTATATATCTACACAAAGGGTCCCGCATCTTAAAAATAAATATTGAAGTCTTCAGGGTGTTTTCAGCCTCTAAAATTCTATGATTCTAGGGAATCAAAGTTTCTTGGCAACATAAGATGCCTCAGTACATGTCTTCTAGTATTGGATCTGGGAAGAGTACACGTTGGAGCACCCAGCCCAGCAAGGGCTCCTCCAGGCTCGTACCCAAAAGCTTGGAGATACTGTTGGCTCCTTTCTAAGGAGTCAAGGAGGTTACAGTACCAGAAGGCCAGAACTTTGCAAAATATTCAGAAAATATGCTATTCCCCTCACAAAATATTTTTCTTATAATTCTCAGAATATTTTTTACCTCTTTAATCCACCCCACCCTACTCCACCTCTAAAAGTTTAGTCATACAGGTCATATAGATGGAGAGAGACTTTCTCAGTGAAGAAAAAGTATTATTATAGCGTTTCCCAATATTACTTTATGTATTGATGTTGGCTTGTAGCTAGAATAAGTAAATATAAAATCCCTAAGAGTCATTCTATTCTTATGCTCCAATAAAGCCAATAATCCCATATATATGTGGTTTATAATTTTTATGAAGCATTTTTCGCATCTATTAGAGTATTCCTAGAAAATAACAACACTAAAAAAGTAAAACATACAAACTCCATGTCATTTTCAAATCTGTCCTGTGAGTCCTGTCCTCCTTGCACTGTGGCCCAAATAAGAGGTTGAAATTCTGATTTTTAAGCCATTGGTTGCTCTCCTTGGCACTTGTCAGAATGAGAAATTGACTTTAGAAGCATTATAATAGAAATGGTCTATTGTAGGTTTGGAAAATAGATATGACAAAATTAGAGGAACAGGAAAGGCATGTTCTGCAATCCATTTCACACAGGTGTGTCATGGAAAGTGCATAGCAGACTCGGCTTTGAGTTTCAGCTTTGACACTAACTAGCTTTGTAATCTTTGGCAAACAAAATTGACCTGTCTGAACTTAGATTCTTCTTCTACAAAATAGGAGTGATGATATCTACCTCAAGGAGCTGTGAAGGTTTGATATCACATGTAGCAGGGGTTGGTCTTCCTTTTCTAAACATGCTAGGATTTGAAGCATTATTCCTCTTACATTTCGTTCCTACCTTTCTGGCTCCTTCTCCTTCATCTCATTTTTTTTCCTCTAGGATAGCTTGAGTTGAAGCTCCTTAAGGCTTGGATCTAAAAACAATTGTCTTTTTTCTTGATATTCTTTTCCTGCATGATTTCACACATACTACACATTTTTACTCCACTAGAAGGGATGTGAGAATGGTTCTTCCATTACCTCATGGGACAGAACCAAGAGGAAGAGAATATGTAGCAAACAACATATTGGCACCCCAAGTAGTTTTCAGGATTGGGATTTTTTCAGAAGACATTACCCTAGGTAGGTCAGTCAGAGCTTATCAGAGGAGCAGTTGTGGTGGACACAATGGGGACATATTTAGCTGTCTATCAAAGCCAACATACTGTATTTATGACAGCAGCAACCTGAGGTCATGGAATATTCATAAGACACTTGTAATGATTCTTGGGAATCATTTAGGGGAACTCTGAAGCACTGCTGCTATGTAGGGGATGGTAAGGGCACTGAGTTGCAGAGATGGCTATAAATGGCAACATGACCACATTTGTACCCACAGGCCAATGAGCTCAAGAACAGTAGTTATAGATGTAGACTGCCTAACCTACAGTAGGTTCTTAATATATTTTAAATTCCTTCATCTCTCTTTTGTTTATTTGCGTATCAGAGGCAATTGGTCCTTTTGAAACTAAGCATTTTTTTGCTCTAATGATTAAATTTTATTGAAGATTTCATGAAATTATGTAGTTGAAAGAGACCTTAAAAGGTCAGGTGACCCAACTCTTTAAATGGGATTAAAGTTACTTGCACATTCAATCAGTATAACATAAACTAAGGATAAAAGAAAACAGAATATCTTAAGGAAACAAAAAGAGTTGATGTCTTTGGACACCTAATTTGGACTGATTATAACTCCTGGGTAGTACAGTTTTGGCAGAAGCTTCCTGGCAGTGAGGCAAAGTAGAAACATGTTGGGTTACTTAGTTTTGGTTTTCTGACAATGGAAATCATACACATTTTTCCGTAGAGAAAACTTTTTCCTGGAACTGGACTTAGTCATTCATCACATGAGTCATAAAGGACACTGCAGGACAGCATGGACAGTGTCTCCCTCCATGTCTTCTTATAGAATGTGCAGTTTTTCTTATGGATGTTCTCATCTTGACCATTTATGAAAGCAAACATGCTAGTAACTAGGAACCCCCCTTTTTCAATGCACTGAGAGAGTCTGAAATAAACCAAAAAAAAAAAAAAAAAAAAAAAAAGGAATCACTTATGCTGCCCTCCTCACCACAAACCTATGGAGGGAAACTTTGGAGGCAATTCTACTCAGATTTAATCTGAAGGCAATCGTCGTCGTCATTGTCATCATCATCATCATCATCATCACTACCTCTTGTCAAGCACGAATACATTATTTAAGTATAGGCAAGTTACTAAGGCTTAGCAAGATTAAAAGACTCTTCCAAGTTCATACATCTCATCCTGATGGTTTCCACCTACATTTTATTGGTAGTTCCATGAAGCATTGTGTTAAAGAGGATTCTGAGGTCACATTGGATAACAGTGGGAAAGAGCACTGTGATCAATTCATGATGTTTTCATGTGAGAGAGTAGGACCTTTCCAGCCATGTATTTGCCACATTATGTGATTACATTTTCCTGCAAGGAAAGCAAATTTCATATGACCATAATTAACAGATAAATGTATTGCCTATAATTCCTCTACACTTGTCAGTGGAAATATCCCAAGATATAGTTACTTGACTACTTTTTATTGCATACCACTTGGAACTTCAGGATTTACAGAAGTTGATATATGCACCTACGAACCACACCAAATCAAACGAAAATCCCAACCTCACCCCATCCTCCAAAATACCCCAAAGCTACAATGTAAATTCTAATTATTAATATGAATTAAATATGTCTATATGTCAACTTTCAAATTTATTAACTGTTTTAAAAATCTTACTCCATAGCTAATTACTATATTTTTAAAAATGTAACTAGGTAGAATTCATTAAGAGTTTCAGATTTTGAAGACTCTCTGTGCAACATTTTAAATAGTTCAGCAATTGGAAGCCCTGTGTAACAATTGAAATGTAGTGAGTCTGCATCCTAAAGGGCTGTGGACCCTAAATAGGAAACTCTTATCCCAAGGATGTGTCAACTGATCACTTCAAGGTTGGCAGCTGCTGCTTTTGCCTGTTCAGCCTCTCTGCATCTGGTAATAGAACCATCTCTTCCTCCATCCTCAGAGCATTAGGTTCTGACTCCACCTCCTGGAGTAGGCATGTACTCATTCTGGTACCATTATTTCCCTGAGCAATGAATGATGCAGAAATAAGTACATGTTGCTAAGGTAGATTAGTTAAACTCTAGTTTGGCTGGAGCTAGAAGGTAAAGGCCTCCACTGTCCTTGGATTGCTACGGTGCTAGAATAAACAATAGCCATAGGTGGATATATTCCCTGAGAATGAATCTTGAGCCAAAGAAAGCATTGAATGGAGAGAGAGGGACTCAGGCTTTGAGTATACATCCAAAGTTTTGCATCCATCACCACAATCAATTTTAGAAAATTTTATTACTTAAAAATAAACATTGCTCTCCTTAGTTATCATTCCCAACCCCTCCGGGTGCTACCACCAGCCCTAGGTGCCACTAATGTGCTTTTTCTCTCTTTCCAGATTTGCTTATTCTAGACATTCCTTATAAATGGAATCATATAATATTGGTCCTTAGTTCCCTTTTTTATTAACTTCCATAGCTTCCTTTACTCTCCTTGCAACCCTCAGTAGAATTAAAATTTTTAGGTATGCATGATCATTTGTTTAATGTCTGTCTCTCCCAATAGACAGTGCACTTCCACCAAGGCAAGACTCTATGTATTTGATTCACCACTGTACCTCCACCCGCATGCCTATTCCAATGCCTGTGCACCGCAGAACATACACTTAATAATATTTACTCAATAAATGGATGAATAGATTAATGAATAGATGGATAAATGAATAAATTAGATACCCACCCTGCTGTCACCACCAAGGTGGATCCAGAAATACCAATCTACATAGTACAATGAAAGAGACTGATCTGGCTAGCTTACTTTAAAACCAGTTCCCCATGTTGGACAGAAAGAGAAATAAATATCTATTTAACAAGAAAGAGTGTGGCTACACATGCAGATGTGTAATATTTGTAAACGAGAAGTGTATTGTTTGTGTATAGGAGTGGAGAAGGGAGAGACTCGGTAAGCTGGAGCTAAGTTAAAGTAAACTATTTATTGCACTAACTAAGCCACACTGTGGCAGCTGCCAACTGGTCGCAACTGCAGTTGCTTTCTTTTCTTTTTTTTTCCCCTTAAAGTCCTCAGTCTGTGCACGATACACTCCAAATGATAAGAAAGAAGGGGTCCTGTTGCTCAGGATTTGCTCATGGAATCCTTGACTGAATGCCTTGACTGGAAGAAGGCCATCTTCCATGAGCGTTTAGATCTGGCTCTTTTCTGTCTGTCCCCGTAACCCACAAGAGCAGAGGGGAATGGGAGAGAAGTCAGATGCATGCCTTGTTCCTTAGGCAAGCAGCTTGGGATTGGGGAACACATGCTCCTTGCTTGGATGGCTTCTGCATTCTGGAGCTTGGCAAAGCTCTTGCTGAAAACATTGAACAAAATAAACTACAGAATATAGAAGGAATGCGGGAAAAGTCATGAAAAACAAATTGGTGATTCATAGTGCTTACAGTCTAATGGCTACAAGAATTTCCCAGCTTCGATTTGGACTTTTTTAAGAAATCAGTTGCAGTAGAGGCTCCCTTGGTGGTTGGACACGAGAAGGGATTTTCTAGAAATAATGAGTTTTTGTTTGGAGTGTTTATTTTATTTTTAATAAAGCAAATATTGTTTTTATTCCCTTGCTTCTCCACTGAAGAAATAAAATCTTTAAGTAATCCCAGCTCCTGGATGCAGGCGGCATAAAGCATACACAAAAACAGATTATTTCAGAGATGAGGTCTTTTTTTTTTGTCATTCATGAACACTTCGACAATTATATAAAGAGTTATAAATGCCAGATGTGGAACCAGACAGTGCAGAGATGTGTGTTTGTGTGTGTGTGTGAGTGCACACACACACACGTGTATGTATTCTCTTGTGCCAGCAAATCCTTGATCAGAAACAGTAAGATTGATCGTCGAAGATCTCTATTTATGACAATCCACAGGGTTATAATTGATTTTTTAAAGAAGAGATCCAAAATTCAAATAACGAAGCACAAGGGCTAGTTTGGATAAATCCTGACCAGTGGGATTTTTAACAATATATTTTTGGGAGTATGTCCTCCAAGGATTACCATAAAAGGTCAAATGCTCAGCCTCCCTTTGCACAGTGAGGGGATATACACATGCTTACTTTGTGTAACAAATAGAAGGAACCCTATAGTGTTTTGCTTCACCTGTCTCACCCCAAACTAGATATCTTCCTCTTGTCTGTAGCTTTTGCTATTAAATTCCTCATTCCTCATTTCTTTTAGATAATTCAATATCTTTTAAATTCTACTGATGGTAAAAGTCATCTGGGATGCCTGTTAAAATCACAGATTCTAGTTCCCACCCATGAATCTTTCTCTCTCTTTTTTATTTTTTGATAAGTGCCCTAGGTGATTCTTATGATCAGAAGACTTTAAGAAAAAAATGAGCCTAATGATAATGTTTTAGTTTTACTTTATGTTAACAGCATGTTCATGAAACCCTTTCATGAGATCCTCACCATGAGTCTGTGACAAAAATATTATTTCTACTTTAATAAAAAGAAGTGGATCCTCTAAAAGGCCAGGTAGCCTCAGTAAGGTAACTGGGGGCTGGACCTTGACTCCAGGCCATGTGCCTTCTAGTCCAGGCCCTCTCCATCAAGCCCCACTGCCTCTTAGGAGCTTGTGGTAATGATGATGGCATTGATACTGAGAAAGTGCTGTTTGAGCAACCAAAGGAGAAAAGGGAATTATGATAGGGGCTTTGAGAACATCCAAAGGGCCTTGAAGATAAATCCTTTTACATTTGAAGAGGAGGGAGGCGAGTAGGTAAACAAAGTCATGGAAATGTGAACATCAGTCTATTATTGACCAGTAAGAAGCTACTGAAAATAGTTGGAGCCTGAAAGCTTTGTAAAGTATCCTCTGTGGAACGCTGGTTCTGTAAGATACTCCATGAAAAAGGTGTTTCTGACTCAAATAAATTTGGAAAATGTGGTGAATTTTATTCTGGTAAAGCACATCTGCATATTAAAGGCTTTGAGAAGTCCTTCTGCAAAGAAATCTAATTAAAACTTTAAACCTGCATTACCCAAAATTGTTTGACCATGAAATTCTTCCATTTTTCTATAAAATATACATAAACATCTGTCTGAGCATACTTTGGAAAATGCTGGTTTAGACATAGATTTAGAGTTGGAAATACGTCAAGTGTTTAATACTAAAGAGATCTATTCTTTATTTTATTTTCCTATTGTGTCTTTGCTCATTTGAGAGAGAGAGGAGGGAGACCGGCTGCCCATACAATAAGCGAAACTATTGCCCTAAAATGTGTTATTCTCTCGTTACTAACACAGAGCAAATATATGGCAAGAGAACCAAGCAAGGGCTGAGCTAAGCCCTGGAATGTGGAGTCCAGTCTGTCTGGGGACCCTGGCTCTTTCCAGGTATCTGGACTGGAGGCCCAGCTTGTCTTCCTTTCTGCCCTTACCAGTCTGCCCTTCTGGGGATGTGACAGTCTAAAGATGTCACTTTGTTAACTTGCTTCCTGATCTCATGTGTTTAATCAAGTTATTTCAGAGGGAATCTTCATTTGAGGGGCTTTTTGAGCCTCAAGACTGCTCTAAGCAAAGATCAGGTGGCCGCCAGTCAGAGAGAATAGTAGTGGAAGCATAACTAGGCAGGCTCACCAACTGCATCAGTCTTCCCAAGAGGATCACCACTCTGGCAAGAATGGGGATGCTATCCACTTGTGGTTTTGAGTCTCATTTGTCAGAGCCTGATGGAACCCAGAGATGCCTCTTTAGCTTGAGTGGGTAGTTGAGTGGAGATGGGGTATGGTATGCAATATAGTACAGATAGTTAGATGGGGCTCACAAAGAGGGTGGAGGGTTAGGAAGGAATGATCTTCCTTTATTCTTTTAAAACTTAGCCTTTAAGTGGGTAGATAGCATTTCAGTTGTGTATGTTTAGATGCTTCAGAGATGATTGATTTCTCAATATTGTGAACTCTGCCATTATCATTCTACTGAGCCCTGACCTTGACCGGTCCTAGATCTGACACAGCAGAATGGCAGTTGGAGGAGGGTTAGGTGAAGACGTTTTATTTGTAAGGACAGTGTTTTAAAAAAATGAATTTGTATGCATTCTCAAGGGACGGCTTATCATCATTTCAATGTCTACAGTGATTTGGTGATGGATATCTAATGGCTAGCTCTCCAAAAAGTATATAGTGTGTGTATGTATGTTTGTATACACTCTTAAGTTTATTATGAATTTTACTGATATAAAGGATATGTAGCATAGATTTTATAAATAGTAATAAAATAACAGTATTCTTTGTTGTAAATTTCATACAGCCAATTGATTCTCACAGGATCATTTCACTGATTCTTATCAGACTCTTTTATCCATAGCCCACCTGTGGTTGCAGGTGACAAACATTCACTAACATGAATGTTTATTGATATTTTTTGTTTATGTTAACAATTAAGGTGGAAGTGAAACAGTAAAGATATATGTCTAGGATTGCCAGATTTAACAAATAAAAATACAGATGGCTCAGTTAAGTTTGAATTTCAGATAAACAATAAATACAATTAGTATAAGTATGTTCAAACAATATTTGAGATATACTAATGCTAAAATATTCTTGTGAATTTGAAATTCATATTTAACTGGGAATCCTGTATTTTATCTAGCATTGAAGAACTTAACTTGTTCTTTCATGACATGAGTGACTTCTTTGTTGAATCCCATGCTAGGTTTTGAATACTAGAAAACTCTTTTCTCAATTTTTTGTGCTACTCAGTATGTAACGAGAGAGACAGATACAGATACAAACAACCTGAGAAGCGTCGATAAGAGTTACATTTAGAAAAATAATTAGGAAATGATGACTTTGGACAATTTATAACCTTTGTTTTTAAACTTTTATATGTAGTGGTAAGTTAATAAAAGCTTTGTTTCAATTTTCTCACGAAGGTCCTGACAGTATAGCAATTGGCTCTTGCAACCTGGTAACAACCACCTCAGCTCATTATTGAACTTGTCCATAGCGTCCTACACCAGCCCAATATATTCATTTATAAAATCTGCTTGGCTCCTAGAGGTGTGTGAATTTGTGGCCTTGTGAAGTTTGGGGGCTATTTTTTTAAAAAATAATATATCCCTTCTCTAGGGAACTTTAAGCTGCTCAAGTTAGTAATTGACATTTATTGAGCAATTTATCTGAGACACTGCTTTCTGCTGCGGTTTATAGTTACATCCTTATAAGACCCCAGACTAAAAGCCAGAAAGGTGGAAGGGAATGCACTCTAGACATAGAAATGGTCACTAATATTGTAAGGCAGACGGTTAAGAGATGAAATAAAAATTTCTACCATGGTTGCAATATTATTGATTATCTATACTCATAATTAAAGATTGGAAAATATTGTGTATAAATGATTATTCATTTAGAGTGGTGGTCTTAAGGGGTGATGCATTTTCTTCTATATTTTTCTTTGATGTTTTTGTGAAGATTTTTCAGAAGATAAGCTACAAATGCATTAAATTCATCAAAGGAGCATTCCTCTCTGCTGGGACAGCTTTCAGGGAGTTAGCTAGGCCTTGAAGAATGGGAGGGATTTAGATAAGTAGGGAAGGCATTCCAGGCAGGGCAAGCAGCATAAGTAAAGGGTTAGAGATAGGTATTTTGAAGGAACAATAAATAATATAGTCTGGCTGGAAAACATTTAGATATATACATATATGTGAAGTCCGTATAAAACTGGACCCCAACAAAGTCCTCTCTTGGCATGGAATCAAATTCAAATAACTAGTAGTTAGAAAAATTGAGACTAATTTAATTGTTTACTAGAGCTTCTCAAGAAAACACAAAAGCTGGAGTACTTCTGCCCTTCATCACCAGTTTTGCCCTCCTCTTAGTTCTCATATCTTATAATTGCCTGTTTTACCTGTTGTCTCCACTGGACTGGGAAAAATTTGAAGACAAGCCCTAGGCCTTATTTGGGATGTGTTCGTGTGTGTGTGTGTGTGTGTGTGTGTGTGTGTGTGTCTGTGTGTGTCTGTGTGTGTGTCTGTGTGTGTCTGTGTGTGTCTGTGTGTACATATATATGTTTACATATATTTGTATAATGTTTATATACACATATATACATGTTTAATGCTATATAAATTATATTTTTATATAATACATATTTCTTATGTATATGTACATACATATTTTTTTATTTTTCCTTTTATATTTTTAGATAAACTAATCTATTGTCAATGTCTATATGACAAACACTGTATTAAGCACTTTGCAAATGTATCTCTTTTCCTACTCTGACCTACCATACAAAGTAGGAGTTACCCTTAATTGGCAAAAGAGAAATCTAGGACTCTAGGAGGTGTAATGGTTGCCCATGGTCACACAACCAGGAAATGGCAGCAACAAAATTTGAATTGGCACATGTGTATGCTGAGGTTTAAGAAATCTGTTAGGGAGCCTGCCTTCAGCGGAGGTAGGGGAGAAGACTTGTGCTACTGGACTGGAAGATGGAGACTATTTGGGGATTGTTAGCCAAGCTGTAGGGATAAGAGCTTGTGCTAGGTAGCTGTTGCTGATTCAGTGGAATGGTAAGAAAATGATGGTGAGCTGAGGCAAGCACACATTCATCACCTGCAGTTAAGGGACTATTGTTTATTGATTCCTTTGCTTCCTTTATTGTGAGACATTTAAATGTAAACAATATTGTCAATAATTGTCTCCTGTCTTCCTTCAAAGGATCATGAATGAATGAGCTAGTGTGGCAGGTCTCCTACCTGAAAAGCACACACTCTCTTTTGAAATTTATACCAGTTGTATAAAATTTATGAGTTTCCTATAGCTGCTGTAACCAAGCGCCACAAACTTAGTGGCTTAAGACAACACAAATTTATTTTTAAGTTCTGTAGTTCAGAAGTTCACATCAGTTTCAATGAGCTAAAATCAAGGTGCTGGCAGGGATGCTTTTCTTTCTGGAGGCCCTAGAGAATCTATTTCCTTACTTTTTCCATTTTCTAGAGACAGCCTGCATTTCTTGGCTTGTGGCCCCTTCCTCCATCTTCAAAGCAAGCACCAGTGGGTCAAATTTTTCTCATGTTGCTATCTCTCTGACATGCTTCCATTGATACACTGTGCCTTGGATAACAGTCAGAAAAGATGCTCCGCTTTTAAGGATTCATATGATTAGATTGACCCACCTGGATAATGCAGGGTAATCTCGTCTTCTCAAGGTCCTTATTCTAAATGACATCTGCAAAGTCCCTACTGCCAAGTAGGATAACATATTCACATATTCCAGGGACTAGGATGTGAGTGTATATGGTTAGCTTTTATTCTGCTTACCACAAAGGTATATACAAGTAGTCCCATTCTACAGATGAGGAAATTAAGACTCAGGTGAAATGACTTTCCAACTGGGAACAGGGATGCATCCTTGAATAATGAGAAAACAGTGCCTTTATTGATCAAAAGGACATTGTTGCATTTTATCCCAGGTATCTTTGAATAACTTCCAGCACAAGAAACACTGGGCGTGAGCACTACAGCACATTAGCTATTGGACCATGCCTCATTTATTAGTCTGCTCGGGCTGCTAGATACTAGATACCACAGTCTGGGTGACTTAAACAACAAAATTAATTTTCATACAATTCTGGAGGCTAGATGTCCAAGATAAAGATGTTGTCAGGGTTGGTTTCTGGTGAGGCCACTCTTCCTAGCTTGTAGATGGCTGTCTTCTTGCTCTGTCCTCATGTGGCCATTCCTCTGTATGTGCATAGAGAGGGAACACTTTAGTGTCTCTTCCTCTTCTTATAAGGATACCGTTCCTATCAGGTTAGGGCTTCATTCTTATGACCTTATTTAACCTATTACCTCTTTAATGACCCAATTTCCAAATATGGTCACATTGGATGTTAGGGCTTCAGCATGTAAATTTCGTAGGGACATAATTTAGTTCATAACAGCACACAAGAGGCATTTAGTAAATATTAGCTGAATGAGTGGTTGAATTAATTAATGAATACTATTTGTTACACAATTATGATAAACCAAATATTTAGTAGGACTAAACATTTGTTCTTTTAATCTTTAGAACAATTCTATGGTATAGCATTATTCATACTTCTCATTGGTCTATAATCCAAGATAGTCTCTTAGTTTCCTTTTAGCTTTGAGAATCTGTGATCTTGTTACTGATCTGCTGTTCAGGGCCCCTTTGACCTGATACTTCTAACCAGAAGTTACGATCATCAAGAGTTTTGGTTTCTGTTAAACAGCGTTTGTATGTTTATATTTTCCCTCATGTCAACGTGTTGATTAGCCTTCTGTGAAAGGTGTAATAATAGTCCTCAGGTTAGCATTTTCCTTGGTCTGGAGGGCAGTAGAGCACATTTCCTGGAGCACATTACTTAGAGAGGTTATGATGGAGGAGCCCTATGTGAGCAGACAAGTATACCATATGTGCCCCTACAGAGCACCAACCCACTCAGGTACTTGCTTTGCATTGACTCCATCAAGCTATTGAGCATCTATTATATGCCAAGTACCAGTACTATAGAGATTGTCCTCCCCTTATGGTGTTTTTAGAACAGCCAGGTAAACATACAGGTAAACCAGGGAGTACAATTCAGTATGCTAAATGCTGTATTAGCATGAAGGGGCATCCAAACCAGTCTAGAAGGGTTGGGGAAGGGGCATCCAAACCAGTCTAGAAGGGTTGGGGAAGGCTTCCTGGGGGAGGTGATGCTTGAGCTGAGTATGCAAAGATGAGAAATATTTAGCCAAGGCAAGGAAGTAGAGGAAGGAAGGATGCTTGCATGTTAACTGTGCCATTCCTATTGTTTACATTTATGGCAAGAAAGAGAGCAGTATGTATTAAGGTCCTTCAAAACAAGTATAACTCTTAATCTAGTAATTCTACTTCTAGGAATTTATCCTAAGGAAGTTACCAGACATGCACATAAAGGTTTATGTGCATGGATGCTCATTGCTGCATGATTTATAATATAAAAAATTGGAAACAGTCTTAATATTTATAGTGAATTGGGTAAATGAATCCATATGATAGAATATAATGTAGCCATTAAAAACCATATTTAATGAGGGGAAACTCCACAAGCTATATCAAGTGGGGAAAAAGTAGTTGAAAATATGATCCTAATATTGTTAAAATTGGATATGGAGTACAACAGCAACAACACACACACACACGTGTGTGTGTGTCTGTGTCTGTGTGTGTGTATGAATATGCTCTGCATGGAAAAAAAGATTGTAATGAAATCTATCAAAATTGTTAGTGGATAGTAGATACACTATATATTGAATTAAATTTTTTTGTTTGTATTCTTTCAAATTTTCTATAGAAACATTTATTATGTTTATAATTTTAATGCAAGTTAACCCCTCGAAACTGAAAGTTGTTGTTTTTGACATTCATACATTCCTTAGCACCCTGTCAGTGCTATTCCTTGTGTGCTGGGGCCCCTGTCTCTGTGCCTCCATCTCTACCTGGGTCTGTGCACCTGTCTGCAAGAGATACTAAAAGCACAATTTCAAGATGGCATTTTGATTTCAAGTCTACCAGCTTTTCTCTTTCTATGTCCTTGTCCACCTTTTCTGCCCTTTTTCCCCAGAAGAATCCCATTCTGCCTGTGTACTTTTTGATCAAAGCCTACTTTTAAGGAGTAAAGTAAGTACTTTTGTTGAACACTAATTATGTGACATACACTGTACTAAGCACTTTACAAGGATTAATTCAATTAATCTACACAACTCCCTATGATGTAGATATTATTATAACTTCCATTTTACTGATGGAGACACTAAGGCCCAGGGAAATTCAAAAAGAGGACTTAATTAGTAAGTGCTGTAAACTGGATTTGAGTGTAGACAGTTTCTATATACACTGCAGATTCTCAAAGAGATGCTGATACCTAACTCGGAGCAAAACCTTTCCTAGGTATGTGTGCATTTTAGCAGACCAAGTTCTCAGCTGACTTAGGCCAGTACAGTGGGATTGGATAAAGAGGTTAACGTTAATATTTGGGTTTGGGTGAAGAGGTTAATGTTTAAGATGTATTGGGCCTCCCATTCCCGTGAGATTTTTCTGGGTATTGTGTAGAACTGTTGACATGTGGATCTTTATTTTCCTATCTCCGTGAAGTTCACTTCTGGGCAAAAAGCCCTAGGAACAGTGAAGAATTGGGCTCCTGCATGGAGCTAAGAGCGTGTGCCTGCAGAAAGGGCACAGAGAACTGTGTTCCATGATTCTGCAATTTCATGGCCTCCTGGTATTGCTTTTTCTCATGTCAGAGAGAGGAAAACCCAATCTATAAATGGTTATATGAAGGAAAAAAGTTAGCTTGCAAAATGGCTTGCCAGAGCTTTTAGTAGGCTGAGAACCCTGAATGGATAGGTTCCCATGTGAACAATTCTGAAGAGGTCCCTCAGTGAAGCAAATTCTACTTGGGTCAACTTGGGTTGTAGAGACAGAGGCCTAGGCTCGATGGGATGGTAAAGTTAGCTGCCTGACATGCACAAGCTGAAGTTTCAGGGAACTCCAGCTCCTTGGCATTCACTAGTTTGACTGAGTTCAAGGTGACCATTTGCATTTGTGTCAGTGTGGTCCATCCATCCCAGAATGCTTGGTGGTTTATGCAGCCCACCAAGGTAATTCTTCAGTCTGCCCAAAAAGGAGATCAAATGTTGGAGGGCCAGGCTTCTATCCAAGAGATTTTTTTTTTAAGGTTTAATGTAGGTAGAGTAAAGCTGAGATAATAACTATAATAATATTAGTAATACCCAGTTCACTTTCACATATATTCATGTAGGAACAAAAAGAAGCATTTTAAAGCTTTCGTTGAGATGCTTGGCCTGTTGTCTTTGTCCCAGGGAGGTGTTGCTTCATGAGCCATCATGGCTTCTCCTCCGTGCTTACCCTGCCCTTGAGTCAATAGGGCTAGAAGAGTATGACCCTGAAGACCCTCTATCCTGTTTCTGACAGAAGGCATGACTCACCTACTGCAGAACCAAGAGACAAAGGCCACAAACCAATGTTAAAAATATTCAAAAGGTGAGATAGAGGGGAGGTCCTAGTGAATGCCTGCAGATCAGTTTTTCCATGACTAGAAAAAAAAGGAGGAAAAAGAAGGGAGTCCTAACAGTGTGAGATTGATGAAAAGCAGAAATCAACAGAGTCAAGGGGCAGCTAAGGTAGTACCTGCTTATTTTCGTCACTGTGAACCAGTGAGGATGACCAATCATCAGACAGATGACCCCCAATAATCAATTAATGATTGTGTGAGCTTAAGAACTTGCTCAACCCACATCCAACCACCCCATGTAGACACCCTCTTTTAGTGGCCCATAATTCTCAGACATCTTTGAGTGAAGGGTGGACCCAGAGCTTTTAGAGGCCACGTGCTGGCATGAGAATGAAGCACATGCATCTCTCCAATGTGGAACTACATATAACTAAACCTGGAATTCTTTTTAAAATTATTTATCGAGTAAAATTGGCATATAACATAGTTTCAGGTGTATAGCATAATATTTCGATACTTGTATACAGTACAAAGTGATCACTACAATAAGTCTAGTTATCCTCTATCATCACACAGTTGATCCCCTTCATCCATTTTGCCCACCCCAACCCCCTTCCCTTCTGATAATCACCAGTCTGTTCTCTTAATCTCTTACTGTTTCCTTTCTGCATATCATCTACTTCAAGTAAAAATATCAGACCAAGTGATTCCCATCAGATCTGCAATTAAATTACCTGCTCTCCTATTTCCTAGCTTATTGCTTTGGGCAAGCTGACCTTCACCTCTTTGAACCTTAGTTCCTCATCTATACATTGGGATTGAAATACCTACCTTAGAAAATAAAATAAGACATACATAAAATAGTCATTTTTCACCGTGGCTGCATACTGGAATAATGTGGGGAGCTTTAAAAAATACCGATGCCTTGGTTCCCCCTTCAAAAACATAATTTAATTGGTCAGCAGTGCAGCTTTCACGTGATTCTAATGTGCAGCCAAAGCTGAGAACATTTAATATAAAAGGAATAGCACATTCTCTGGCCCTCCAATATGCATTTAACAAATGGACGTTCTTAAATAATTTCCCTCTAAGAAGGTTCCTAATTGTAGAAACTTCAGGCTAGGTGAAGAAATATATATATATATATATTTTTTGTAGCCACTAATATTGTATTAGGCAAAGGCAGCCAAAGGTAAAAAAAAAAAAAAAGTTTTTCAGATGCGATCCTACATGTTTAAATTCTTTAAAAAAAAAAAAAAGTAACCTTTTTTTTTAAATGTAGAAAATTTGGAAAACACAGAAAATTATCAAGAATTCTATTACTGAGTTCCAACCATCATTAAAGATTTGATGTATCTTCTAGTTTTTTCCCCCACTATACTTAAATTCAACAATTAATTGACAGGTATTTATTACCATGTGTTAACAGATCTCCCATGTACCCAAGTACTTTTTTGGGTACTAAACTAGTTTATCTCAGTGAGCATGACAAACTAGAATATAATTTTGTACTCTACTTTTCCCAATGGACATTTTGAATGTGTTTTCTCACCTTATTAAATATTCTTTCAAATTTATGGTTGTTAGTGACTAGATCATATATCATGGCTGTACCATAACAAAACCATATGTACCATAACATAACATAACATTTAGATTATTTCTTATAGCTGTTCAGATATTGGAAATAAATTTTAAAGCAGTTTATTATAGCAGTTTTGAAACATTATTTCTGCATTTCAGCTGGCTGTCTACTTCTGCCCTCTTCTGAACTAGGAGACCAAACTCAGCTGCTTTCCACGAAACATTTTCCCCAAAACCCACAGGGCTCCCTCTCTTGTTGCCTTCAGATCTACAGTCTTCACCTTTGGCGTGAGGCCTTTCTCTGGCACTTCCTATCCACATCCTGGCTTTATTGAGTTCCATAGCACTTATGTCATACCATATCTTTTACTTTTTGAATTTTGTTTATTATTCGTGTATATCTGTGTGAACGTGAACTCTGTGAGACCAGACATACTTCTTTGGCTTTGTTTACTACTATATCCCTGGTGCCTAGACTGGGGATTTGCTGCATGAATAAATAACATTTGTCAGAGGCCATTCCCCTCAGAGATGAGAAATAAGCCGCTGGAGATACAAGTAGAAGGCGTAAAAGGCAGAAGCCAAGAGAACAATAAAGCCCAATTTTATAATAAATTTAAGAAGCAAAATCTTTTTTACATTTGACTATTCTCTCATCACGCTTGTTCTAGGATATAGAATATGAAGAAGACATTCTCTGAAACATTACTTTGGGGAGCTGAGATCTAAATTTTCTGCATCAGCATTGGAGCCTCTCTTTCTTCAGAAAATTTGACCCTGAGATTGTCCAGCTCAGTACCCATGTGTATAAGTAACTCTCAAGAATTAAATGGCCCTGGGCAGATACAAACACATGGGCTCAAGATGTCAACTATTTGCAGGAAATATTCAATATCAGCCAAGTGGAGGCCTTTGTGTGTTTAGTATACAGGTCCCTGGGACCTGTGCCTGAGTCCACCTTGGGGAACCTTCTGTTTTTCATGCTTAGGATAGCAGACAGATCAATGAAATTCATTCTCAATTCCTAAGTCATGTTAAGCTGTAGCTAAGGCCCAGCCTAGCAAAGAGGCTTTAAGTGAAATGATCTAAAGACAGAAAAAGGGGAGGGAAAGTAACCAATAGTTATGATGTGTCTGCCAGAGCCAGGATCTGATATATTTATTTGTTTTTATACTTGTTTGTAAAATACAACTCACATTAATAGTGCACATACATCGTTTGAAATAAATCAAATAATGTAACGGATTTAGAGTTGAAAATATCTCTTCTATGGCTATAGATCAATTTTCTAGTCTCCTAGCTTTCCACACCCAAAGGCAGCCACTCTTAACAGATTTTTTGTCCATAAATATGTGTGTGCATGTATTTATACAAATGGCAGTATATTATACCTGATTTTCTGCATCTTGCTTTTTTCTTAATATGTCTTAACAAATATTCCATAGCAGATCAAGTAGATGTTAAATTTTTAAGTGCTTCATCATAATCTATTATTTGACTGAACTATAATTCACTTAACAAACTACATATTGAATGATTAGATGTTTTCAATTTCTGCTCTTACAAAATTGCTGTAGTGAATATCTTCATATATGTTTTTAATAATCTTTCTCCCTATTTATTGAAAAATACTCATATGTATAGAGAACTAAATACACAAAGAAGGTGATAACACAGTAACATTGACCTAGAGATAACCATCATTAATATTTTAGTGTGTTTCCTTTGTCTTTCTTTTTGGTACTTTATTTTTACATAAATTGGTACAGTATAATTTATTATCCTTTACATAACTTTTGCTTATAGTGAGCATTTTTCCATGTCATTAAACACTCTTCAAAAGCAGCATTTTAAAGCACTAGAAATTCGTCCATCATATGGCTATACTTTGATTTCTCTAAGCATACCCTGCTGTTGGGTATTCTGGTTAGTTTTTGTTTGGTTTGTATATGCAGTGCTTCAGCATACAATTTTGTTCATAATCTTTGTCTGAGTTTCTGCTTCCTAAGAGAAGTTTATATGGAGAAGAGAATGAACTTCTCTTTAGACCCTTAACACCCATTTCCAACTTGTCCTCTAGAGAATCTGTGCCAATTTGCACTGCCACCAGGATGCCTGTGAGTGTCCATCTCACTTAACAATTGCCAATGTTGTGTAGTAGTTACTAGGGTTTCTGACAAATATTTTTCTTCTCCTCTTCCCAGGCATAATGTCAAATCACACTTCCCTATTGCCTCAAAGTTAGAAGGGACTTTGCTTTGGTCACTAAAATGTACGTGGAATTGACCTGCATCACCTCCAGGTGGAAGCTTCTGGAAGTGTGAAAATCACACCCCCCCCCACTGCCATGGCAACCAGTAACAGTCGGGATGGTGGAGACACTACCTGCCTGGTCTCTGAGGGAGGAAACACAGAGCAGAGCTCCCAGTGGTCCCTTGTTGGATACTTCACTTAAATGAGAAATAAACCTTAGTTCTTTTTTCTTAAAGGCACTAAAATTGAAGAGTTGTTTTTGGTGGAGTTCATTGGGAGAACTAAGCTTAATGTCCTCAGGCATCTGTTGTATGTAATGAATTACCTTTTCTTCTATATATCTAAATGGTGCTAGTTATGTACCATCCAAGGAAGAAATGAGAAAATTGTCACTGGAACAGGGTAATTCCACCTATCCTCGTTGCTATAGAAGTTGTTTCTGGTAACCCAGCTCCAAGCCAGTCATCCTGTGGTATTTCCTTGGACATAGGAATTGATTCAAGAATGGATGAATGACTCAGTTTGGGCTCATGAAATGTGATGAGAAACTTGCTAGGTGCATCTGGAAAAGAGCATTCTTTTCTAATTGAGCTACCAGAAGCTAACTCTTCTTTCTTCTAAATCCTGTTACATCTGGATGTGAGTCCTGAGACTGCTGCAGCCTTCCCGGAACCAGCCAGCACATCCACAGACTGCCCAAGCCCCTCCTGATCGCTGCCTTACCTCTGGACGCATTTGATTACATAAGTTTTCAATTACTTGCAGCTTACCATGTGCTAACTGATATTTTAAAAAGCATTACTTGAGGATTGGCTTTTCCTGATCACCTCCTTCTCTACTCAATTCATTCCCAGTCCAAGGTGGCAAAAAGAGCAGGGCAACCTGCTTTCCACCTCTCCCCAGCCTTGTCTTCTCACTTTGAGTCTGCTCTTTCCTTTGCTCCATCTCTTTGGCAAAATTCATATCCTAGTGACTTGTAAAGAAGAGGAAGCTTGATCATTAATATATTAGAACAACAATGATTTTAGCTCCGTCCTCTCAGCTGCTGAACCTTGCACCCAGCCCAGATCTTCCATGGGAACCCAGTGCAGGTGCTGTAGCCATTTCCCAGAAAATCATTCTGTGAATACTTTTTGGTTGCTGGACAAGTTCTAAGCCATGAGCATTTTTGATGTAGAGTGGAGTTGGCTCCACTAGAATATTTACCCCTAGGATGCAGAGGGCTAGTGCATACTCAGTGGAAAGGAGACGTAAAGGGTAACTGTATATTCTTTCAGATCCATTAACCCATGCTGTGCTCTTTTCTACCCTTGCCTGTACCCTGGCAGACAGACTTCTGAAGATTGCATCACACAGGTGCTCTTGCCTATGGCTTCCAGATTGGACTGGCCAGGAAATTAGAAGGAGAGTCTGTGAGGTAGGGTGTTCTTCTCCCCTGCTCCCTCCATGCCTCAGTGAAGTCTGGCAGGGTTGGCATTCCTTTGGGACTGCAGCTCCTGCCAAGTGCCCTTCTTCCACAGCTCAGACTTTCAGTGGAATATGGTAATTCTATTTATTGCTCCTGCAGGCCAGAGGTGGTAATGGCTTTCCAGTGTTTCTAGTCTGGGTGCTTCGTTGGCCCTTATTCATTCCCCCCAAACCCTGTCTATGCCTCCTTCAGTTAAAATCTTTGAATGCACATGGATTTCCTCTCAGGACCCTGACAGTAGTAACAAGGAATGCCTCACTAGAATGTAAGCTCCTCAAGGGTAGGGGTTGTTGACTGTTTTCTTATCCCCAGGACTTAGCACAGTGCCTACAGGGCTCTAGACTTGCAGTAAATATTTGTGAATAAATGAATGAATGAATGAATGATGTCTTTGCGAGGCCCAGGTGTTTTGAGGCTGATGGCTTGCTGAAAATGTGAGATGGATTTGTAATCCAGTAGGAGGCTCTCAGTAGCAGCACTAGTTCAAGAAAATTTCTCTGTTTGAGAGATACATTCAGAGACGTCTTACAATGAATGTCGTCTAGCTTCATACCATGGAGATTCCAGCTTTTCCCTTTACTGAATTTATGGGTGGACAGATGGGCCAAATGTTGCCAATTCCACTTCTCTTACCTTCCATTTCATGCCCATTGCAATATTTTACCCCATCACCCTTAGCACCTGCAAATATAAGCCATAAAATATTTGGATCACAGACAATTTTCAGTGTTTCTCTAGAGCTCTTTCTAGTCATCATCTTTAGTGAGATTCTACCATCCATGATACCTGCTTTACATTGAGAGATCAGGATGCTTCAGGAGGGTTCTTGAAAAAAAAAATTGGGACCCAGATGAGAGGTGTTAGGAATAACTGAATTTCAGAAGCACCAGGCTGCTGCATTAGGAAAGGTGGGATTTGTAGGATCCAGAGACAAGGACAAGGATATGTTTGGAGACTCTCTCCTCCTCTACTTGGATCCACGTGGTGCCAAGAAGCGGGAAATTTCATCCTCCTGGCTCTGCTGTGTGACTCCATCAGAGAGGAGCCAGGCATGTTGGGGCAGTGGATTCTCTATCTCACCTATACAGTGTGACCCACACAAAAAAATTTTCCTTGAGTGGAAGTAAGGGTGCTCATTCCTGAGTATCTGATGGTGGAAGTAAGTTTGGGGGTAATATAATGGCAATTTTCTGTCAACATCACAGAGGCTTGCTTGCAAAGAAGTGAGCCCCCCAGTCAAAGGTGGCACTCAGGGCTTGTTTCCCCAGAGCTGCATATTGAAGAATGGGATTTGCATTTGCCAGGGGAATAGCAACTCTCCACAAATACATGCTCTATGACTGGCACAGAGCTAGCTGCAGATCTGTTTTCTTTTTTTATCCTTACCCCAAATAAGGAAGCCAAAGCTGAGAGTTTTAGTGACTTGCCCAAAGTCACATAAACATTAAGTAGGAGAATCAGAATTTGAACCTAGAACTCCAAGATTCCTTGTTCTTGGCAACAGTATTTCCTCTAGAAAGAGGTGGAAAAGTCATTTGAGAAGGGACCCGTACATGTACAAGACAAAGGTGTGAAAGGATGGGACATTGAGGCAAGTGGGGAGATTCAGCTGGAGATCAGATTGCATATGGCACCAAGGGTACCTGTCATGGGGAGAAGGACCAGCTTTTTTTTTTAAGGAAACTTTTATTATATTTTTAGAAATGTGAAGAACAAATACAGAAGCTGTTCTTCTTGGGTATTGCAATAAAGAAGCCAAAAGATTTTAAGATCTAGACAGTGAATAAGGAGCCCATGTTCCCTTAACATTTTTACCACTTAATCCTTAAATCTTCCCTCACCCGCCCACACTCTGCAGCCAGGGCCAAAGAGGCCTTGGCTCCTCTTTCTCGGAAACTGGAGCTGCTTCTGTGGTGAGCCACAGCTCCCTGGGGCCTGGCCTCTGATGAGGGTTAGTGACGTCATCTTTGGCAGGAATTTCAGATGGAGAATTCCCCAAGGATCTCACAATCAATATATCTCTTGCCCCCTCACTTTCCCATCCAGAAAATATATCCATTCCCTGAATTTTATATGCTATTCTAATATTTCAGCTTGCCACCAAGCTTGACATCTCTTCTTACTTTTTTTTGACCCTCCAACCCCATTTCATCAAAGCCCAGCTCAAATACAGTGAACTTCGGATTGTTTCAGCAATAGAAATGCCCAAAGTTGGAACAGTCATTTTCCCTTTGTGGCTTCTTCAGTAACAGGGAAGAGGTGTTGGGGACTCCAAAGTAAACCCCTACCCCCACCTCTTTTTGAGAACAGCAGATGCTCTTTTATCTATTTTAGATTTGAGCTTCTGCTTATTATTATTTTTGAACTGTGACTGAAAGAATTCAAAACCTGCCTCCTTACAGATCATCTCCCCAGAGGTGGGAACAGTGCTTGGGAAGCTGTCTAATTGTGCAACATTTGTCAGTCTTCTTTTCCCTCCTATTTTTTCTTTTCTGGGCAAAGCTGTG
This sequence comes from Eonycteris spelaea, assembly GCA_003508835.1. Classification (NCBI taxonomy): domain Eukaryota; kingdom Metazoa; phylum Chordata; class Mammalia; order Chiroptera; family Pteropodidae; genus Eonycteris; species Eonycteris spelaea. Next base: position 12,638,237 of record PUFA01000032.1, on the reverse strand, counting down.
AGACCCATCTGGTAAAGCAAATGGAAGCTATGATGTGAGCGCATGCTATGAGCATGAATAACTGTCATGTCCCAACTTCACTTTTATTACTGAAATGGTGGAAAGAAGAGAATTCTTATGCATCTCATTAAATCAATATTTTATTTCCTCCTTGCCCTAGCCACCCCCCAGCTTTGATCTCTTTGACTCTGAAGCAGAAATGGACAGGTGACTTTCATGATGCAAATAGGGATCACCTGGCTCTCTGCTCAAGCTTTGATCATCACCTACCTAAGGAATAGCCTGATATGGAATGAAGCCTAGTCCCTGCTTACCCACTGCTTCTCTGTAACCTTGGGTGAGGTGGAACCTGTGGAAGGGCTTTCCTTTTCACTCTGTAGAAGAGTAATATGACTCCTAGCAACAGTCCTCGAACTCTTTGTGATACAGTATACTTCAAGGCACTGGAGAGGTTAGGGAAGAGGGGGCATCTTGTTGAACAGATTTTATCTATTTACTTATTTTTACTCAAATATAGGTTAAGAACCTGAGATTAGAGCAAGGCTAGGGGCACTGAGCAATAATAAATTTTTCTACCTGTCTCATATTAGAAGCTGCTTTTATTACATCCAGTAAAAGCTATGTCCCCTCTCCCATGCCCCAGCCTCTAGGAATTCTGACAGCCTCTATGAATTAGGACAGCCTCTATGAATTCTGGCATTTAACCTTGGCATTTGTTGTCTCTGACTCAGAAAATACATTTGTGTCTTCGTGCTTGAAAAGAGTATGTGGTCATGAATTCTCGACCCCTTATTTTAGAGATAACAAAGTGGAGAATTCAGAGGTGTATTATTAAAAATAAACACAGACAGAGACAGATCAGTCTCACGTTCCAAGACTCCAAATCTAGAGATGCTTCCATGATGCGTCCCGGGGAGGAACAAGCAACTCAGAGGCCAGGAAATGAAGACATCCAGAACACAAAAGATAGTAGGTGGGCTCATGTTGACATCACTAGCCCCATTTAGAGAGAGATCACTGTGCATGTTCTCACAACTTAGCAAACAAGATTCTGCTCCTTGATTGGCTGCTGGTATCTATAGGTTTAGCTGACTCAAACTCTAAGTAGGTATGCAGGTTTTGCTCAGCCCAACTTTCAACCTATCTAAGTGCCCAGAATTGGCTCAGGATCTCTTATTCTCACTTTTGCCTCTCAAAGGGAAAGAGGTCAGCATCTTGGCACATCTCTTTAAAGCCATTTTCACATGCTGCTGTAGGCTCTCTGGGGAGCTTGGTATATTCTGGGCTTAGTGACTTCAGCCCATATAAACTCATGGAGTATTTATTTATATGGGATTTTTCAACCCCACTTTTCAATCTGGGCTGAAGAATTAGGCAAAATGCCTTGAATTTATCCTGGGAATCATAAAATGGGTTCTGCAGAGTGGTATTGTGTTAAAAAATAGTTCTCCATATGGCAATTAGAAAAGTGCTGGAGAACCACCTTCAACGAAGTTATTTAAGATGAAAACAACAATGCTTATAGTTTAGGGATAAATTGGGTGATAGGAGGAACAAGATTTCTCAAGGTTCTTTCCAGGGGCAGCTTTGCAAAAATAGGATTTTTCTTAAATATAGTTAAGAAGAGGTTGATACTACATTTCTCAATTTGGGATTTTTGTTTTGTTTTATTTTATTGCTGTTGTTGTAAGCCCTTAAGGCAGAGCTGTGGCATTAAGGTCAATCAGCTTCAGGGTCTACTTAGACAAAATAGTGAATTCAGCCAATGTGTTTTCCCTACTCCATCATTCCTTTCAGCGCATTTTCTCTTCCATCATGGAAACTCTTTTCTCTCCCTTCAGGCAGAGTACTATTCCTTTACTCTGTTATCAAAACCTGCTAAATGTCAAGTATTACCTAATGTGTAATGAGCGATGTTCATTGTCTAATATATTAATTAACCTAAAAGGGGGCTTCTCTGGTATTTATAAAATTATGACAGGAAGGAAGGCTGTTCTCCCACTTTATGTATACATTGACCTTGGACTTCTTCCCCTGGCATAGTATCATGGAAATAGCATGGTCTTTGGAGCCAGGGAGACCCCAGGTGACCTTGAGCAGTTATTGCTTTTTGGGCCTCAGCTTTCCTTTTTTTAATAAAATAATACTACTAGGGTCAACTTTGCGTAACTATCATTTTAGTATCTCAACCTAATATCTCTCAGTTATGAGTTTTTGAATGAGATAACATGTGCAAAGTGTTTAGCACATATCTCGTCGCATGTCAGATGCTTCCCTACTGTTAGTTCATTCCTCTTGCTTATTTAGTCTATTTCAATATTATAACAATGGTATTACTCTTTCCTGCTAAAAATGAAAAACGGGGCATCACCCATTTTCCATTAAAAGTCATTTTATCTTTCACTTCTGTATTTGGTTTACATGTTGGAATGTTTCTCATCTAAATAAAAAGAGCTGCTAAGCTGTTGGATTTCCTTATATTCAGAATTTTCTTATAGTAACTGATAATGGCCTCTTCCCTCCTCCCACTCCCTCTTTTTTACATATTTTTCCTTCGAAATATACTCTGCCCCAGAAACTGGCTATTTACACTATGTATGTTCCAGAAATCCCTTGTAATGAACCATACAAATCTATTTGTCCTGCTGCTACTATAATTGCCTATATCTTATTATAACTTAATATGTAACAGATTTTTTTGGCAAGCCCAGAAGCAACTGAGCATTCACTGAAAACGCAGACGCTGAAGGTTGTTGAGGAGCCAGTGAACCCACTAATTGGATAAAGGGGAGAATGGTGTGGAAATTTAATTAAACTGGCATTTGTTCTAGCTGCTGAAAATATTAATCAGAAAATGAGGTACACACAAAAAAAGGGCAAGGTGAGAGTGACATGAAAAATGCCATTGGTGTGATTCTTCCTGGCAATGATGAGAAAGTGATTTTTTTTTTTTTTCATGAGGGTGTGGGTCATCTGTCCAGTGAGCTCTGCCTACAGCTTGTTTGGGCAGAGATCACAAAGAAAGGCACTTGGAAAGCTGTGAGTTGGGAGGAGGAGTGTGAGATTCTTGATTTGGGGACCAGATGCATCTCTTGGCAGTCTTTGATACAAACATAAAGATAAAATATGTCTCTAAAAAAAAAAAAAAGAAGAAGAAAGAAGGAAAAGGCCAGTTTCCCCCCTTTTAGAGAAACACTCCTCCCAGGGAGAGATGAGCTGAACATCTGCATCCATTCAAGCAATAATGCTTAAACAATTGTCAAATTTGAGAGGGGTAGATGAGGCATTTAAATACATTCATTACCCAGGAGCCACTGGGAAGACATTGCCTTCTCTAGGCTTGCAAACACAGATGGGGACATTTGTGTTTGGTTTAAAAGCTGCTCTCCTAGGTTTGTTTAAGTGCTTTGAGTGGCCTGGACAGTTGTTGCTCTCTAGACCATTGCCCTGTTGCTATTGGGGACAGCCGGGCCCTATAGGAAACTCTGGGTGAATAGACTTATCTAAAGAGCCTGAAAGGCAGAGGAAGATAATTCTTTATTCAGAAGGCCAAAGGCTCTGGAGTATTCTCTTCAGGATTGGCCTCTTCAGCTTCAGCTTCCAGAAGAGCCTTTCTGGTTAATGGATGGTGGGTAACTTTTCTTTAAGGAAACCTATTACATGAAAATGAGAATGTACAAACACACAGTGTTCTTGCTTCTTTGTCATGGTTGTTTCTTCATTGTTTTTAATTAATTGAGAAAACTGATAACCAGTGCTAATTTGGGATAAAATGTGTAGCAATCCTTTTATACAGAATTGTGACTATTTCTTATGAGTGACCAGGGCCTTGAGAATTGCTACCCCCACATGAGGACTGCTGAATTAGGCCCATTTTCTGATAGCCTCTGATGTTCAGATCCCTATACACATCCCCAGCTCTTTCCTTGGCCATGCAGCAAGAAAGCAGAGCCAGCAACTAGAAGAACTGCTTTTCCTTGTTTTTGTTTTGTTTTGTTTTTTCCCAATTCACCTAGAATAGTCTCTGTATTAGTTTTCTGAGGTTGCTATAACAAAGTACCACAAACTAGGTGGCTTCAAATAACAGAAATTTATTGTCTCATGGTTTGGAAGGCCAAAGCACAAAATTAAGATGACAGGGCCATGATCCCTCCGAAGCCTCTAGGGAAAAGTCCTCCCTTGCCTCTCCCTAGCTTCTGGTGGCTTCTGGCAATCCTTGACATTTCTTGGCTTGCTTCCATCTTCACGTGGTCGTTTTCTTTTTGTATTCGTCTCTGTGTCTCTGTGCCCTCTCCTTTCTCTTGTAAAGATAGCAATCACTGGACTGGGGTCCATCTTATTCCAGTATAACTTCATCTTAACTTGATTACATCTGCAAAGTCTATTTTCAAATAAGATCACATTCACAGGTACTAGGAATTTGGATTTCAGCATATATCTTTGGGGGACACAATTCAACCTGCATGATCTTTATAGAAATTAAGTATATTGTTTCCATTTGAACTCACATACTTATATCAATCTGTACTTTAAACAAGATCCATTATAAAATTGAGCTCTAATTTGTATACTGCTGGTGAATGTATATTCCTAACTTGACCAAATGTACCAAAATAAATACATGCAAAATAACACCACTAATTAAAATGTATCCTGAAATCCTTCAACACTTAAAGGTATTTAAATATCTATTTAAAAATCAGTGCACTACTGCCAACTGTTGTTTCTTAATTTATTGTGAGATTATAGCTTTCTTGCATTTTAGTTTTCAAATGTCCTTACTATTATGAAGTAATGATGATTTTAAATGGTATTTTATTTAAACATTTTTGTAATGCCCTTACTTAGCAAACTAAAACGTTATTAATCCTGTCAATTCATAAAATTTTTTGAGCAATTTTACTCCCCAATAAAATCTAAATGTAAAATAATCACTGTCGTAGTAGATTCCTATTTATACCCCTTATTCCTCAAGAGTTTCTTTTATGAAACTAATCTCTTAAATAGAGGTCATCACTGGTTTCATAAGTTTGGACTCTTATTGTTGTTGTTGTTGCCATAAAAGTAGCTATTCATCTAGGGATCGGATGGAGTGGAAATTTGGAGATGAACCCAAGGCTGACCACAATGAATCAGAAAATTGAGGATCTTTAAAATGTGGTTGATAACATACATGGAAAGTTAATTCTGTTTTACAAACATTTCACACATTCCTGGATTTCAGAGGCCCATCTTCTATATCAAATGTGCTGTGTCATTTTCATATTGTGATGCTGATGCCTGAATGCATGGCAGTGATTCAGTATTTGTCTGCAAAAAAACAAAATACCATAAGACTCCTTCTAAGTGATCTGAACATCTCTTCCTATTGGTCACAAGATTGGAAGGCCCAGCTTGGTGATAGTTTTGATGGCCTGACAAATTAGCAGGTCACAGGTAGGATAGCAAAGTGAACAGTTAGTATAAAACATGGATGTCTAGATTTTTTTAAATGTGAAAAACTAGTTCAGCCATACATATTTCAGCAGGAACAGCTTCTCATAATTCGAAAGAGGCCAAGCAAGCATTAGACCTGGTGATTAGACAAGATTGACTCTGGGTAGCGTTACTTAACCTTATCAAAGCTCTTTAGAGCTCTCAAGATGTTGATTAATTATTGACAGGCAGGATATGAGGAAATCCCACTGGATTGTGGTTACCTAGTGACAGAAATCAAAACTGAGGAGTGACTTAATAAATTCTATCCTAGGACCTATAGAAAAAAAATGGATTTTCATTATTGCCAGGGGACAACTGGAAGAACTTCCGATCAAGACCTTGGGGATTTTTCAATGAAATCATGATGGCATTTCCCCAGAGACATATTATGTTCAGATGAAGTGACACATGTTTAAGATGGGTAGACAAGTTTTCTCCTGAGGGATCAGAGGAGCATCTCTGAACTTTATCCCACTGTAATAGCAGGGCTTGAAGTTCCTCCTTCTGTCTTCTTTCATGGTCTGCATTGCGTGTCCCTGTGAGCACAAGGAATGAGGACTTGTCTTTCTCCATCAGAACTCTTTCTTTCAAGCATGTTCACAGACAGAGCAGGTACAGATACATCCTTATGTGTAGCTACATCCTCCCTTGCTTACACACAACCTAGGGTCAGTTTTAACTTTGGTGAATGATCCTTTCCAGATTAGGTCATTTTCCAATGGAGTAGGCCTGTTTGGGGCATCCTAAACTGAGGAAGGGCCTTTGATAGAGAAAGGAACTTTCACTCCTCTCCCTCCATAATTCTGCCTACGTCCAGAGTGGGGGAAATTCTGTCCTTCCCCCATCTCCATATACACACTCTATCCTTCCCAACCAAGTGCTACTAACTTAACTGGTTGAAAAAAAAAAAATTTACTGGGTCACCTACTAGTAAGTGAGCTACCTGTATCAGGCCTCAGGTGTTCTCTTCCTTCTTGTTCTGTCTCCTTATGCTATTCTCAGAGGGCCTTGCTCTTTTGGGGCAAACTGGTCATCCCTGGCCACTCAGATTGTGGAGTTAATAAATAGACCATATCTATTAAAGAAGGAAGTAGATTAAGCAATATTTTCTAGCATTATTTAGCACATTTTCCCCCAATTGTGGGAGAGAATGGGAACGGAAAATAAGAAGTAGATGGCTTGGGAGTTCTACCCACACTCCACCCACAGCTTTGCAGTTAGTTCCTTTGTAAATAAACCCTCTTTAATGAGTGTGCCCTTGGGGACCTAACTGATACAATAACCCTTGTATAAAAGTCAGTGTAAGAAGAAGACTGATTTTGTACATTATGTTACTTTTGAAAATTACTTTTCAAAAGAGACTGATCTTGAAATTTGACTTTTCTTACATTTGAAGCTCCAAAATTCTTCACTTCTCTCCCAACTATCAGTTTTGGATTACTGAACGGTGGACATGTTAACTCCTTAAGTGGGAATGTTGTTTTAGAGAAGCTGATATTAAATCTCCTCCCTTAACTTTGGGAACACTTGGAAAATAGGTACAAGAGGGCTAGAGGAATCAAGACTTCAACTTTATTGCCTATTGAGAACGGGCTTCTTGCTTTCCACCTAAAAGCAGACTTATGTGCCGATCCATATACAGGGCAGGAATCCTGCTCAGGAGACTTTTCCTTCCATGGGACTGCAGGGAGAGCAGAGAACACTCATGCTCTGTGTTCAGACACAGAGTCAACTCAGAAGGCACCAAGCCCTGCAAATTCTTCTCATTTTCATCTCACAAAAGCAGGAGTTCCCAGTGCCTGGGCCAAGGACTGGTACCTGTCTGTGTCATGTTAGGAATCAGGTTGCAACAGCAGGAGATAAGTAGTGGGCTATCGAGGTGAGCTTCATCTGTATCTGCGGCCACTCCGCAGCACCAGCATCACCACCTCAGCTCCACCTCACATCATCGGGCATTAGATTCTCATAGGAGCACCGGTCCCTGATGCCAAAAAAAGGTTGGGGACCACTGAAACAAACCATTCCTTCCTCCTTGGTAAGAGACAGAGAAGGACATAAAAGAAGGGAAGTGGTTGTCTTTCAAATATTTTGAAAGGGAGCAAGTTTTTATTTTATGGAACAAGGAAAGATTTCCAAAAAAGATTTCTTCTGCTTAAAAAACAGTCTTCTAGAATCAAAACTGCAACAGTATGACTTTTCTGATGTCTTTCAGGTGGAAGCCTCCTCCCCAGTCAAGTCCCCATATGGTGCAGGAGAGAAGGGAACTATATCCTGCCCTGGATTGCTATCATGTTTCCATTCCTTGGACACCTCTTGAATAAATTTAGTATTATTTTCTTTCACTAAGAATGAGTGAATGAAAGACATGCTCTTTAACAAACTTTATCAAGTGTCAATTGCATGCTAAATTCTATTCTAGGTGGTGATACAGAAATAAAAGACAGGAACTATATCCTGAAAATGGAAATGGAAAGAGAGGTATAGAAGATATATAAGGTGACATAACAAATGATAAGAAGTAATGGTAGCCCATATTTACTGAGTGTTGAATGCACCAGATATTGATGTAAGCACTTTACATGTATTATTATATGATTTAATCTTCATAACAGTCCTACAGTGTATACTTTTATTATCCCCATTTTACAGATGAGGAACCTGAGGCACAGAGTAATTACATAACTTGTCCAAAGTAACACACTAAATGACAGGCTGGGATTTGAACTCTAGCAATTTGACAAGTGGCCTGAGCTGCTGATCGATATAAACATACTATGGTAGAGGGAAGCAAGGGTAACTCTGAGTATACAGAAAAAGCATCCCAATCAAGACCATGGAGGTTTGAAGGATTCTTTCAGGCATATTCAGGAGTTATACCTGTTTCTGAGGTCTTTGGGAGCATCAGGAGGTTACCTTGGATAACAAGTCTTCCATTTATTCTATGCAAGGTCAGGGAAATCAGAATCTCTTCTGAGACCCACTTAGCCTTGTTTTCACAACCTTTCCTTCTAGCGATGGGCCCAGAGACTGGGCCAGAGGAACCAAGGTCCTCTTCCTCTTCTGGATTCCTTAGGAATCCAGAAATGGATTTACCAGCCTTCATTACAAAGAAGAGTTTCATGAGTGATTCCGGCTGCTTCCTTCCTAATGATGAAGTTCTGAGCATCTCGCTGCTGCAGTAGGTGTGGGCTTTGTCTGATTAGATCAGCTCATACCCTTGTAAGATCTCAAACATGCAAAACATTCTGGAGAGACTCCCATTGTTCTAAGATGGCTTTGGAGATGGGCTGGGAATCCTAAGAGGAGTTCCATTCAAATTTCCCTCATGGGAAATTTGAGTAAATGCTCTCTGTGCTGACACCTACAAAGTGACAGATGTGGTTAGCATATGTGTAAGGTCTCTGTTGGCTCCTGGCTCAGCTTCCTGGAATCCCTGTGGGCCAAGGCTGGTGATATCTCAGGACACACTCCCTGTTCTCATATTTTCCCTTAACACCCAGATAAAGAGAATAGGATTTGGAGTCCAGGAGCCCAGGGCTTGAGCCCTCTTTTCTCCACTTATATTAACCTTGGGTTGTTGAACAACCCCATAAGATTGGTGGGAGGGTCAGCGAATTAAGGCAGGCTGTGCCCAATATGTTGTCAGCTCCCAGTAAGTGATGGCTAATATTACTGTTGCTATGGTTACTAATCTTTAATAAGTGAGTGTGTGTAAATATTCTAAATTGAAGACACAGCATTGTCCTATGAAATTCTCTGAAGTTTGCCTTCCCCAGTCTCTCATTTCTTCATGGCAATAGGACAGGTAAGCAGGGACCAGGCTATCCAGAACCCAGGTAGAAATAGGTATTCTTGATGTCAGCTTTATATCCCAAATGCATTGCTTTTTATCCAGGAGTTTACCTAAATCATTTTTGGAGTATTTTTCCTAGTTATTTTAAAAAGCTTAAAAAGATTCTGCTTTGTAAAGTAGCATTTCAGCTGTTATTGATCTGTTCCCTTGAGATCTAGTTTTCTAGGATTTCATAAACCTATCTTTATTCATTCTTTCCATGCCCAACATGATTTTATACACCTATCTTTGGTTCTTTCCTACAAGAAAGAATTTCTTCACAAGTGAAGATGCCTATTTTAAGAGCCATTCACACATACCTCTTCTAACATCTTTGGTGTCCTATCAGAGGTAAAAGACTCTACAAGTTGGATTATTTTTTCATGAATCTTAACTCTGTTCTTAGGATGCCTACATCCCACAGAACAGTGTGACCTAGTGACCAAATTTGTGTTTCACTATCCAGGTTCCCTCAAGTACCAGCAATGTGAATTTTCCATCTATAATTGCTTATCTGTAAATGGAAAAGATAATAATAATTTCCACTTTGTGAGATTTTATAGGATTTAAATGAAGCAATTAAAGAGTTTGGTACAGCACTGAACTCATAGTAATTCTTAATAAATGGAATATTAGTATTTGGATTAGCAATACCAATTGGCATTAGGGTGAATATTAATATTAGTACACCATGTCTTTGCAATATTCTGTTTGGATTCACCCCTCCCTTCTTTGTAGATGCCAAATCACCTTCAAAATTCAGTTCAAATGCCATCTCTTCTAGGATACCTCTCCCACTCTCTCAGGTAGAATTTATCCATTCCCCTAGTACCTTTTAATTTTCTCCATTGTAATACTGATCCCTACAAATGGCATTTATATATTAATGTGGCATCTCTCCTGCTAGACTGCTTCCTGAGAGTGGGCACTGGGTCTAGGTCATGTCTGTATCATCTGTTAGAGAACCTGGCAGAGTTGACCCTTCTTAAATGATCTATAATTCGAAAAGAACTGCAGAGGCTGCCAAAGAGACAAGCAGGCCCCAAAGTGCCCAGAGTTCTGGTGTCTAGAAAAAAAAATCGAGATGGAACCCTCCAGCCTAGCTATGCTGTACAACTTCTAGATAATTTTTCTTTTCATTAGAGCTGGACTAAGTGTGTAGGTTTGGGGGCTTATAAAGAAAGTTTCTCAAAGTTATACCATGTCTCTGCCTACCCAGAAAGACAGGAACTAGTGAGTGACTCTGCATTGTCATGCTGTCAAATGCAGTATGTACACTGGGGCGTGGAAAGGAAGCATATCACTTAAAAGCTGTTGGCATTGCTTAATTTACTTTATAGGAAGGAGAGTTGAGTACTTCATGCCAGTCCCACTCCTTCCCTTTTATTCATGAAGGGCTCCTTTCTTCTTGGTATTTATTGCAATGAGTCACTTCTCTGCATGCCATATGGAAGATGCAGAAGCTTCTCGCTTCTGTGAAGTAATGCGAGGTTTAGGATGGGGGATCAGGCTGACAGTGGGGAGGGGAAAGTGAGCTGGGCTAGGGACATGTAAATTTGTTTTCAAATAGAATTAAGCCCTCAGTTTCCTCCATTTAGATAGAATTAAGTTCTAGTACCACAGGTTTGATCCATTCTCTAGAGATGGTTGTTCTCATGTGTTTTCCTTCTTGCTCTTTGAGCCCATCTGCACACTTGCTGGAGAAATTCAATCCATATGGGCTCATTCATTTAACTCATTAAGCTGTTGTTTAATGAGAACAATTTTGTCACTGAAAATCCTTCAAAGTTTAGTCCTAGAGCTATGATTTTCTGTTTGTGAGGAACCTGTGCTCTCAGGTCTGAGATGGTGGTTCTTCAAGACCTTGTTCCAAAACTGAGACTTACCTCTATTCCACGGAGGGCTGTTGAAGGTTATCAGATGCAGCGTTGGCACCGTATCTGTCTTTCTAGGTCAAGATGACCACATCCACATAGGCCTGGAAGCTTTTAGAGTCTCACATGCCATGGTCTTTTGGATCTATTACAGGTTATATCATTTCCATGACACTGCTCTAATAGTTGGGCTGGACATGATCTCTTTCTTGGTTTGGCTCTCTTTTATCACTGTTTATTTCTTGTATGATAGATATAACCAATGTTCTCTACTAGATGATAACTTGTATATAGTACTTGAGAGCACAGGCTTTGGGGTCAGGGAGACCAGGGCTGTTTTGAGTTGATGGGCATGCCACCTCAGAAAACTCAATTAAAATCACTGAGCTTTGTTTCCCTATCTCCATTTAAAACCTCTTTTAAAACTGTATAATGTGATACAGACACATAGATAAAATGTTTAAACCATAAATATACAGCTTAATGAATTCTTATGAAGTGAATGCACCAGGTCACACCATTCAGGGCACAATTTAGAACTTTATGGGGACCTTAAAAGCCCTCTCTGTGCCCTTTTTCCATCACACTTTTTCCGTTTCACCTAAATGGGACTAAAATTCTGAACTACATGGTGATATTTTCTTTGAATTTTTTAAGTTTTACCACCTGAGTTTCCTGAAATATTGTTTCTTTTTCCTCGTTTGAATGTTGTTAAAATAGAAATCTATAGTATCTATTCTTTTGTGCACAGCTTCTTTTCCTCAATATTATGTTTGTGTGATTCAGTCACCTTGTATGTAGCTGTGATTCACTCATTTTCATTATTGTATAGAACTGCATTGTATGACTATAACCAAGTTTATTTATATAGCCATTCTACTTGTGATAGATATTTGAATTATTTCCAGTTTGTAGACATGACAAGTAATGCTGCTGTGAACCTTCTTGTCCCTGCCTCCAGGGGCACACATGCATTCATTTTGAGATTGCTGGGTCACAGGCGTGCATTACCTTCAGATTTAATAGATAATGCAAAAGTGTTTCCAAAGTGTGCCGGTTTATAATTCTATAAGCAGACAATATGAATTCCCAACATTTTTGATCCTTGTCAGTACTCGATATTGTCCATCTTTTCAAGTTTTAGCCATTCTGCTAGATATTTCATTTGCTTTTAATTTGACATTTTTGATTATTATTAGGTTGTGTACCTTCTTTATGGAAAGATAGGGATTATTTGGATTTTCTCTTTTACAAAGAACCTGTTAGAATCTCTTCTTTTTTCTTTTCTTTATTGCATGTTTTTCTGCTGGATTGTCTGCCTTAATTTTATTGGTTTGTAAGAACTTTTTTATATGTCCTGGATATGAGCCTTCTGTGTTACTATGTTTTGCTATCATCTATTCACATTCTATGATATGCTTTTTCATTTGCTTAAAGGTACATTTTGAGAAAAAGAAATTCTTAATTTTAATGTGGTCAAATTTATCAACCTAGTGCTTTTTATGTCACATTTAAGAATTTTAATCTCTAACTAAAATCATAAATATAATCTCCTCTATTATAATCTAAAATGCTTTTGTTTTCTTTTCATATTTAGGTCTGTAATCTACCTATGATTGATCTTTTGTTTGTGTTGTTAAGGTAGGAGTCAAAGTCATTTTTTTCCATATACATATCTAATTATCACAGCACTTTTTGCAAAGGCCATCTTTTCCCTACTTCTCTGCAGTCACACTTTTAGCATAAATAAAATGTCCATTTATTGTGTAGATATGCTTCTATTATGAGGTATTGGTCTGTTTGTCTAACCTGGTACTAATAAAACATTACCTTAATTACTCTAACTTTATAAAACTTGATATCTAATAGAGCAAGTCCATCCATTTCGTTTGCCTTCATTAAGTTGTCTTTGGTATTCTTGTCCCTTGGCATTTCTATTTATATTTCAAAATCATTTTGAAAAATTCCACAGAAAAAATTTTGGGAAAGGCAAAATCAGTCTGGAGAGAATTGAACATTTTTGCAATAATGTCTTATAATTCACAATCAAGGTATCTCTCTATCAATTTAGGAATTTAAAAATTTCTCTCATTAGATTTTATAATATCCTATGAAGAGGTATTACACAGATTTTGTTAGAGTCATTCCTAGGAATTTGATTTTTTTAAATCTATTTTGAATGATATCTTTTATAAAATTTATTTTTAAACTACCACTTGAATTTGAAATGCAATTAATTTTATATATTGACCTGTTGATTTGACTTTGCTTAGTCATTTCATTTAGATTATTTCCTATATTTATTATTTTAATTGTTCTTTTGTTCCTTGTCTGCATCTAATTTTCCCTCTGTCTGAAGAGCATTTTTTAGTATTTCCTTTAGTGCAAATCAACTGGCAGCAACTTCTGTCAGCTTTCTTGGTTTGAAAATGACTATTTTTACTTTTTTCCAGTTTGTTTGTTTGATTAAGGATCCTAATAAAGTCAATACATGCTAATTAATAAGATTTTTAATTATTTAAAGCTACAGCTTTCTCTCTCTTCTTTTTTCTTACAATTTATTTTTTGAAGCTACTACCAATTCTTCTGTAGAGTTTCCCCATAAACTTAGTTTTGCTGATAGCATCTCTGGACTATTACTTAACATGTTCCTCTATCCCTGTATTTCTCACAAATTGTTAGTTAATGGATTAATTGCATGAAAATTCAATTATTTGGCAATATTTTTCAGACCAGGTATTGAGTCCTTTCATCAGGAGGTATATTTTTTTCTGATGATAGCAGTTATTGATCAAGTGTTACCATATTATGCTAATAGCTCTCATCTTATGTCAGACAACTTATTTTGGTTGTCTGAAACCTCTCATCTAGTACTTTCTTCCAAAAGTGCTAATGCAAATAATATTCTTACATGTTCATGGTTTATTTGAGCCTTTATCCTTAAAAGATAATTTGAATGTCTAAATAATCAGCTCACATTCTCCTCCATTGTAATTTTAAATATGCTGCATCATTGTCTTCTGGCATAAAGTATAGCTATTAAAAAGTCACATGACAATGATTTTTTTCTTCATAAGTTACTTGGTAATTTTGTCTGAATAACCTAAGGAATTTTTCTATTTCTATAAAGTTTGATTGTTTTTCTAGAATATATTTGATATTGTTTTTCTGGTTTGATTTTCTCAGCTAAGTGTGTCCTTTCAGTATTTACTATTATGTCTTTTTTTTTTTTCAATTTCCACAGTTTTCTTGAATTATAGTTGGAAAATTTTTTCCATTGCTTTGATTGGTTTATTTTTTTTAAGTACTCCAACTATACATTTATGGATCTTTGCCTGCCTTCTCTATCTTTTATTTTTTCTCAAATAATTTTAGTCTCTTCATTTCAGTTTGATAATTTTCCTTTTCATTTTATATTTCTCTTAAGGCATTATTTATTTTGTTTATTACTGTGTTTCTTCTAGTTTAATTTTTATTTATAAAATACATTTGCTTCCCTTCTCTTTCTAATTCTTTCTTGAATTCCATCACTTCATTTCTGAGTTTTAAAATTTCTGATGTACAGTAATATCCCCTTATTCACAGGAGATACATTCCAAAAACCCCAAAAGATACCTAAAACCACAGGTATTACTGAATTCTATATACTGTTTTTTCCTATACATACGTACTATGAGAAAGTTAAATTTATAAATTAGGTACAGTACAAAATTAACAGCAATAACTGATGATAAAATGGTGCAAATATAACAATATTCTGTAATAAAGGTTATGTGAATATGGTCTCCCTCTCTCTCTTTCTGTTTCTTTCTCTCTCTCTGTCTCTCTCTCTGTCTCTCTCTCTGTCTCTCTCTCTCTGTCTCTCTCTGTCTCTGTCTCTGTCTCTCTCTCTCTCTCTTCTCTCTCTCTCTCTCTCATAACCAGGATGGCTACTAAGTGACTAATGGGTAGGAAATGTATACAGCATGGATAAGCTGGACAAATGGATGATTCATGTCCTGGGATGGACAAAGCAGATCAGCACAAGATTTCATCATGCTACTCAAAACTGTGGCCAACTTAAAACTTATGAATTGTTTATTTCTGGAATTTTTTATTTAATATTTTCAAACCACCGTTAACCGCAGGTAACTGAAGCTGTGTAAAGTGAAACCACAGTTCGGGGTGGGGACAACTGTATGGTATACTTTTTTATCTTTATTGATTTTCTTAATCTCTTTCAGCTTGGTTTGATAAAGATTAAGTTACAATCTTTGTGGACATGTCTTTCTGGTGTAGTTTTAGTGTCTTTAGGGATGTTATTCTGCTCTTTATTTTCTTTTTTCTGTGATATCTTCGAATGGGTAATAATCAAGGCCCTTTGGTTCTTTTCTTTACACATATTATTGAACTTTTAGGAAGGAGGGTGAATAGTTTTTCTAGCTTTGGTACTCACAAGCTCCTCTTGTTGTTTTTGTAAAATGTTAAAAAAATAAGCTTCATATTTCATGAGATCTCCTGGCTTTCCCTCTCTTCTTCACTTTTATCTGGCTCTTTTTTCTTTTCTTTCTTTTCTTTCCTTTCCTTTCCTTTTCTTTTCTTTCCTTTCCTTTTTTCTTCCTTTCCTTTCCTTTCCTTTCCTTTTCTTTTCTTTTCTTTTCTTTTCTTTTCTTTTCTTTTCTTTTCTTTTCTTTTCTTTCTTTTCTTTTTTCTTTTCTTTTCTTTCTTTTTCTTTTCTTTTCTTTTTCTTCTCTTCTTCTCTTCTCTTCTCTTCTCTTCTCTTCTCTTTACTTCTATTGACCCTGTCTTACTAAATTTTAATTATTTTTTTCCAGCTGTTTCTCTCCAGTGAAAGCTTTCATTCTGGAAGGAAACTTAAGCTGGGTAGTCTTGAGAAAAGGAAAGGCCCTGGCAGCCCTAGCCATTCAAACCTTACCACAGATCCTTGCCCTCAATTGTGAATTGTAGTATGAAAAATCCCTCCAAGTTTAAGCTCCTCAATCTCAAATTGGACTCTTACATTTTTCAGGGAATAATTGTTAAGGATGTTGTGGTTGTCATTTCAGTATAATCAAATGCTCTGTTGCTTCCCTCTGCTCTCTCTCACACATATACATGCTGACACTGTATGTGTCAAGGAGCTGTTTGTCTAAATCACTTATGTCTGAGTAGATGGGATGCTTTAATTTCTATATTTGCTGTAGATATTGTTCTTGGTCTCTTAGTTGCTGTGTTTTTTAGGGGGTGATTCAGAGAGACTAAAAGACACCCATTGCCACCACTACAGGTATCTTCCCACAGTTCCTCTTACACCTTTATTCTTGAATAATATGTTTGTTGGATATAGAGTTCTATGATGGCAGTTGTTTTCTTAAACAAAATAGAAGGCTGTCATTCCACTATCTGCTGGCTTCCACTATTAATGTCGAGAGTCATCTGATACTCTTATTGTTATTCTTTTAAAGGTTATCTACATTTCCTTTGACTATTTTGGAAGAACATTTTCTTTTTAAAAAGTTCAGATAATGTGTTTAGGTGTGGGTTTATTTTTATATTATGCTTAGGATTTATTAGGTTATCTTAAATCTATGGATTAATATTTTGATTTTAGATCATTTTCAGCCATCATCCCTCTTCCCTATTTTGTCTCTTTTCTCCTTCTGATTCCTTTAGTTCTTCAGTTACACATACATTAGATCTCTTCATGTATCCTCTGGAATCCTACTTACTCTACTCTGTTTTAAGTATATTTTTCTCCTCATGATATATTCTGAGTAGTTTATTTTGCTCTCTCTTCTAGTTTACTTACTCTCTCTTCAGCTCTATTTAAAAAGCTGTTGAATCTAACCAATGAGTTTCTTTTTAGTTCGTGGCTCTCTAGTTATCTTATGGATCAGCACAACTAGCTTTAATAATTTCTAGTACTTTGCTGAAGATATTAAGTTCCACTTTTACGTCTATGGGAGTAATGAGCTAATTGTTTTCACAGTCTATGTTTAGAATTTCCATTGTTTGGGGAACTTGAGGTCTGTTTAAGTTGTTTTTACTGATTTTCTTTTATGTTGTCATGTTTCCTCTTTGCCTTGTTTGTTGGTGATTGTGTGCTTGCTATTGCATATGAAAATTAATTTGCAAAAATAATTTGATGACTTTCATGTTATTATATTTGTTTAGAGAGGATTGTCATTTTCTTTTTCCAGGTACCTATGAGGTACTAGCAACATAGAATTGTCTGAATCCATTTTTAGGACTAGAAATTTTTTGGAACCACTGATATGAATTAAAACTATCTCATATGAATGTGATTTCATCATTATTTCCAAGATCTAGTTCTTCCAAGTTCCAATCCTTATTGTAGCATGTCATCTCAGGACCTCTAGCTTTGATAAGCCCTGAGTTTCAATTTTTGTCCTCTTGAATGTTCATGATGCTATAAAAAGTATTATTCAGCCTCTTATCTACTTCTACTGCATCAGTAAATGTCCTCTAGGCCAAAGGTAAGCCAAATGTAGACCCACTTTTCTGCATGTTTGTTTTCTCCCGAATTTTTTTTTTTTCCCCCCCCCACTTTAACTTGATTGCTCTATGATGCTTTTAGAGGAAGGTGTTTTATATATTTTAGAATTTTTTAAATTGTCTTCAGCAGGATGGTTAACTTGAACTACCTAATCTGTCATTTCCCAATGCTTGATTTCTTCATCTGTAAAATAGTCTTTAAATATTGATTCTAGTTGTATTATTGTGAGACTCAAGTGTTGTTGTGAGACTCAAATAATATGTAAATAAAATATTTAGTAAAATGTATGACATATAATGACATCTTAATTAAAAATATCTGTTATCAGCATGTTACAGACAAGTTCTGTTTTACTAATAGTTACACCTGTGCTGCAACTATTAAATCTCTCTGCCAGGAGAGAAAAATAATTATAAAATTAGCATGTTGTTGAGAACTTTAAAGTATGTAAGTGGAAAGAAAATTTTTTCCATGCCAGGTTTACTTCTGTGGCTAAATAATCAGAAGGGAGTGAGCAGATACTATTAAAGAATGGTTAGAACCCATTTCTGCTTCTTAAACATTTTACCCGATTATCCATTGATTATGGAGGGTATATTGTTTAGTGTTTGTTTATCTTGTTTGTGTTTTATATTTCATATATTGCTGGAAAATAAATCTCATTGGCCTTTCTAGTTTTTGTCTACTTAACACCTCTAATATTACATGGTCTGTAGGAGAAACAACACAGTGCATTAATTTCTCAAAATATGGAATGAACAAACGGTTTGAAGCTTATGGAGTAATTTAATTTTTCTTCCTCTTATATATTTCTGTGAGAATTCCCTATTGGCAGGAGTGACTGCCAAGTTTAGTGAAACTTGAAATAAAATGATATCAGATTGGAGATTTAGATGCTCGTCCTCCTATATTCAGAGATTCTCATGGCTTTAGTTTTCCTGTTCAAGAAAAACTTCTCATCTTGTGCTGTTCTATGAGAGGTCAAGACATTCTGAAAGTAGCAGACCAGTGGTCCACTTTCACACCCACTGCCGAAAGCTCTGCGCTACTGGTAGTAATAAAATTATTATTATAATCACTAACATGAATTACTAAGCACTTCACATGTTTTAACTCACTATGATCACAAAAACTCTAGTCTATTAAGAAATGGATGCAAAATAAAGTTTAATTAATCATCCAAAGTCACATATTGAATTAAGTTCTTACTAACCTTTCTAACTTTATATTTTTCCACCTGCAAAATGATAAATAGTAATTAGCCTTGATGGGATGATTGGATAAGGTAATTATATAATATGTCTGGCATGTGATCATTCAGTAATGTTAGTTGCCTACATAAGCAGAGACATTTCATAGAATTGTACATTTCATAGAATTCCACCAGGCTGTTATTTCCTTGGGTGGATTATTTTGATTATTATGGTATTTTAGTGCCTAACACAGTAGCTGGTACAATATTGGTGCCTAATAAATATTTCTTAAAATGTAAACACATAAATCTTAGAGTTAAAAAATAAACCTTTAAAAATTACCTAATCCAATCTGACTCATTAAAGGACCCCTTTTTTAGGGAACCTCTAAAGAGAAAGGCAACTAATTCACCATTTTAATAGTCAGTGGGCTCTATTATTGAAAAAAAAATCTTATTCTTAAAAAGTTCTTCCTTTATATTAAGGCAAATAAATGATCTACAAATTTAGGGAATTAGCTCTAATTCTGCCCTCTGAAAGTGCATGGAATAAGGCTCTTTTGTTTTTGTTTTATTTTGCCTGAGTCTTCTGTCAGATATCGCACTACACTGCTGTTAGATCCACTCGGTACCTTCCATTCCAGGCCAGATATGCCCAGTAACTTTCATTATTTCTCATAAAAACCAGATGTCAATTCAGGACAGTTTGTCCTTTGAGATTTAAATAAAATTGGCTAGAGCCTTCAATCTCACATCCTGTGGGAAATCCAAGGCCCAACCCAAGGTTTCTTTGAATTCCTGGGGATTTATGTTCTTAAGTGACCTCTGGCTTTGAGTTTCTAATTCCACAGAATTCTGTCTCACTGATATTTCTTTGCATTGGATCTTCTCAGCGGTTTACTCAACCATGATATTGACATTGAACTCATCCTCTTGAACCCATAAACCATGCACATGTGGAAGCATGGCAGATTTTACTGATAGCGGTAATAGAGACAGTTCCCACTTCCAAGCATACACAATTTGAAAATAAATATTTGGTATTATAGTTCTTCAAATTTCATATTCATTCTGCCATCAGGAATTTCTTACTTGTCTCTCCTTTTTCCTTGGACTGTGTCTTCTAGCATATTGCTCTAGCTCCCTCTTTTTACTATTCTTCCTACTTACTATTTTTTTTATAACAATATTCAAATTCCTGCTCATTACTTACTTAGAGCTCTCTCCTCCCAAGCTACGTCCACAGGGTCTTATCTTCCACACCAAATCTATTTATAAAAATATTTTCCTAAACAACAAAATTATCTTCCTAAAAAATTATCTCCCCTGCTACGATATGATTTCACCCATTCTTCTTTCTCCTAGATGTCTTCATTAAACAAGCTTTACTTGTTAATATTTTTCCTGGAATAGAGCTCCCAGAAGGAACATGGTGAGGTCTGAGAAAATAGCTTTAGTAATGTAAAAACTGTACCTGATAGAGTTTCAGTATGGTGCCTAGATAGGGCCTGAATGTAATATAAAAGCCAGACATGAATAACATGATGTCTGTTATTTCTTCCTCCTCAAAGTGTTTCTGCCAGCTAGAGATTTAATTTACATATGTATGTACCAGTAGAATCCTTAGTTGTTTCTCTAGTAGATATACTGCACCAGGGATGGGATGTAGACACCTGGGCACATGACTCTCATTCCAAGTGATGAACGTGTTTTTCTTAATCTCCATGTACCTGGGGAAAGTTCTATTAATGTCACATGCATACTTTTTAATCGACATTGGATTGCTTATGAATGTCAAGATGCAACTTGGACATTTTAAAGCATAAGAAAGCAATTGGAGAGATCCAGAGTGATAATAACAACTTGGAAAAAACCCCAGTTTTGGGCCACCAGTTATTATTTCTGTAGACAGTTTTGGAGTTTCCTGGAATGCTAATTGAGGTTGTATTGATAATTGATGGCTTGAAGAACAGAGGAACCTTTATAATAGTGTATATTTTCTAAGTACTTACTTGGGGCAGGTACTGTGCTAAATGCATTATACCTACTATTTAATCTGCTCCTCCCTAAAACTCTAGACTATAGGTAACTTTATTCCCCCCATTTTATAGATGAGGAAACTGAAGTATAAAGAAATGAAGCAATGTGCTCAAAGAGACAGAGATAAGGAGGAGGGGTACCAGCTGCCAACTCATGCTGGCTTGAAAGCCAGTGTTTATAATCACTGCACAATTTTACCACCCCTCTCACCCAGAGAAGCAAGAGAAAAACTGGAATGTTCCTCTTTTTAATTTTTTTTCAGGGTACCTCAACAGCCTTCTTTGGGGTCTGTAACATACCATTATTGGCAAATCTAAACCATGTGGCCACCAGTTTTTTTCAAAGGGACCCTGGCAGAGAAATTACTTCTTTGTCTTTCCCTTGTGGGAGCCAGAGCTGCATGAGAAGTATGGGAGAGTTCACTGAATTTTAAAGATAAGAGAGGCAATGGCTCAGAGGGTCATGAAGTGGTTACCAGGGAAGTGCAGGGAGTGAGAGCTATCAGAGATGAACTGGCCTCATCTCGATCCCTACAGAAATGTCAGTCCCTTTCATAGAAGATTGTTTTGCATCTTGATTAAAGTGTCTCAGGAGATGAACCTCATCAAAGAGAACCAATGGGTTGAAAGCATGTAATTAAACTAAACCATTTTTGTTCTTAATGCCTAAAATACTTTGTGTGGAGGGCTAAACATCAAATAGCTTCCTCAGGCAAAAGACAGTGGGAGCCATGGAGTCATAGTAGTGAGAATTCTCTAGATGATTTCGAATCCTCATATTTCCTCAGGGTCTGAGCTTGCCCTCCAAAACTTTCTACTCTTATTTCACAGAAAGCACGTGCACTCACATACACATACATGGATACTCACGGTCTAGAATGTTAGAATTAGAAACACTTCTTGAGACATCACATATGTTGCTGATTTGCTGATTGATCGATTGCTTCATTCGTTCAGCATTTAGTAAGTACCTACTATGTGTCAGTGTCTAGGAACTCAAGAGTGAATTAAAGCATCTTTTTGGCCGCAAGGAATTTACAGTCTAGTATGAAACATAGCAGGCTTCTTTTAGTGTTTTGCAGAGATCCATCCTGAGTCCTTTCCTTTACTTCTGTTTTCACTTTATATTCTCACCTACGTGAGCTTAGCCATTCTCATAAATTCACACCATTCAATGAAGATGATTCTCATATATTACCTGTCCAGTTTTCTCTTTGGCACTTCATACCCACACACCTGTCTGTATGGTTCTCATCTTAAATGACTCACATGAACCTCAAAGTTCACATCACCAGAACTCAACTTTCAATTGTCCTCCAGAATCCTTCTCCAGCCTTCTTCCATCTTGGTGAATGGACCTATCATTTACCTAGGAGTCAAAATCAGAAACCTGAGAGACATTGGAAGCCCTCTTTTTACTCTTACCAATGATTCTACAAGCCCTCTCCCTACTACTTTCAAAATTGATCTCATTAGGTTATCATATCTCTTCATCCCTCCTGTCACTTCCTTACTCTGAACTTTTATCATCTATCAACAGGACTACTACAATAGCCTTCTAATCAGTCTCCTTGCTTCCATTCTTATCCATCTCTAACCTATTCTTCACACAGAAGCAAGAGTGCTCTTCTTGGTAATATAAATGGGACTGTCCCTATTCTGCATAAATTAGCATAATGGTCACAATAATTACAATGTTCTATAAGGCTTCCCAGATATAGTTTCTGCCTACCCCCAGCCTTTTCTTACAAGTCTCAGTGCTCACAGGCTTGGTTTGGCTTGATATGAGGTTGCAGTAGGGGAGAAAATGCAAGAGATTCTGAAGTCGTTATAATAATAGCTACCATGTGCTCAGCTCTGTACTAAATGGTTTACTTATAGAATTTATAATCTCAAACCACACTCCTCTGCAAGATAGGCATTGATATACCCATTCTTCAGATGAAGAGATCTAGATGCAAAATCACACAGCTAGTGACTGGAAGAACCTGAACTCAATCCCAGGCTTCTTTCACTTCTAGATGGACCTTGTGTTTAATTTATCTCTGTTGTGCTGCTTAGCACTCAACAAACATACTACTTTAGATTTTACAATGTCAGTAACTATTTGAATGAGAATTTGAACCTAGAACTCCGAAGCCCGGATTCTTTTCATTCTACTGAGATACTACTTCCTCTTCTATTACGAAGCCTTCTTTTAAGACCAGAAAGCCAAAAGAATAGCGCTGGCTGTGCAAAAGAAAATTTAAGCTTCTATATCAGCGACAGTCAACAGTGACAGTCAACCCTGGCATCATAAAAGAATCACATGGAGAGCTCTCATAAAAGAATGAGGACAGGCCCTCCCCTCCACCTCCTGGGAGTCTGATTGAATTGGTTCTGTAGTGCAATCTGGGTTCCAGGTATAGTTTTAAATGTGCTTTAGTGATTCTAACTGGCAACCAAAAGTGAGAAGCTGTACTTTAAACATTTGGTTGGAAGGAGGCTGCCAGGTTCAAGTTGTGATGATCCTCTTGGACCATTTCTCCCTGTGTCAGCCCGTTGGGCAGGCCAGGCAAGCAGGCAGCTTCAGTGCCTGGAGCCTGGATGGTGTTCTTGAGCAAGAGAGTCCTTTGAGAGGCAAACAGATTGGGTGTTTCTAGAGGCTATTTAGTTACACAGGATCATGTGAACAATAGCTTATGATCTCTTCCAAAACTTCATTTCATGCTGAGGAGCCCCTGAGGAATGTAATCTGTACCTCTCTTCCTGTGATCCTCGATCTGGCAATTTCTTTTCAAATAGGGGATTAATGGTTCCTGAAGTTTGAGGCTCCATCCATCTCTGGGGGCTTCAGTGGCAGCAACTTTGCAAGTCCGGTTAAGTTCTGCAGGGAGTTTGGGGAAGGATGAGGAGGTAAGGGTGAGAGTTGAAAAGAAGAAGGAGATATTAATAAGTTCTAGCTTTCCTCTCACTTTCCTGTTCCATTGAACTGCTCCTTGTGCAGACTTCAGACGATTCATCAGCAGGTTAAACTAGGAGTTAAAGCACACTTTTTTTTTTTTTAAAGAATAGGCATGTTGTTTATAGTCTACAAGTTTTACCCTTTATTGTAAAGATTACCTTGACAACAGACACCTTCCTCCCTTTTATCATCATCACATCATTGTTGAGTATCAAAATAATTGTAGTTCCATTTACTCTCTTTATCATGGTAGAACTGTATGATTAGTAGCCTGAACTCTGGGCTTGATTCTCTGGCTTTTGAGATCTGCCCTTACTAACAGAATACTTTAGGTGAGTTACTTTACCACAGTTTCTCTGTCTATAAAATAGGAACCTTAATTTATCTCACTCTAATTTATTATAATTTAAAGAACTAATATGTATGAAATACTTACAATAGTTTCTGACACTTTATAAGTACTGTAGATATTTGTTTTTAAAATACCATAAAACACAGCACACAACTAAGTAGATCAAATACCATCTTGTCTAATTTCCATGAGAAATGCAGGCTAATGTTCATTCTTTCAGTTTGATAGTATTTCCCATCTTGAACATGTTCCATTTTGAAGTAGAGAGAAGACTTCTCTCTGTTCTTTTCTCCATCTTCTAGCTCATCAAACGAGCCTGAGATGTGAGCTATATAAGGAGCTCCATGTAGCATCCACAGTGTCAGCAGAGACACCTGGCACCCCTTCTTAGGTGCTACTTTGTCCCTGTGCTTCCACACTTTCTTAATCCTTTACATTTCTTTGTTTTCCCTGCATTCCACTCCTAATCCCCTACCAAAGTTAATCATTTACTCAGACCAGCACAATTTTTCATTTAGACAGCTCCTTTCTTCCAACATCGCTTAAATGTAGGAAGTTGGATCTGGAGAATAGAGGTAGAAAGGCAAGAAGATGCCATCAACATAGTTTTCCCATAGAATGAGTCTCTAAATGATAATCAGACCTTTTATTTTAGCAATATTAAATCCTTGCTAGTGTATTTTATTATCTGATATTATGCTAAAAGCCCTTCTCTGTCATTTATTTTCTTGGCTAATCATGTGCCAGTATCCATGGGAAGTATTTCTGTCTCACCCTGAGGTCATAGCTATTTGCTGAGCCCCTACCATGTGACACACACGATCTATATTGATGCTGTATATATTAAGACCCCTCAAAAGAAGGCATGTATTTTTATTCCAGTTTAGGGGCAAAGAAATAAACAATAGAGGTATTTCTTCCTCCATATGATGCTGCTTTTCAAGAAATTAAAAGGTCAGTCACTCCAAGAACCACAGGCATCAAAATAATTAAAGACTGCTTTAACCACATTTTTACATTTATTCTATGAAACATCAAGTGAAGCATTTATTATCTTCCTCATTTTGAAAATAGGGAAACCAGATTTCAGAAGATTTAGAGGGCATGCCCTAGCTGACACAGCTAGTACAAAACTGAGATCAAACCAGGCTTCCTGACCTGATTCCCACATCCTGCTACTGGACCAGTTGTCCTTACCTGTGGCTTTCTTAGTACAGAATTTGTGTATGGCATGTACTAGATGATCATCATGTACTTATTCAATGGATGAATGAATAAGTGAAGGCTGTATTTAATTCCTTCTTCATCTCTTTTCTCTGCACTCCCTAGATGGCTAATCTTCATTGATACTCAGGAATTTCCTATGCTGTGGCCCTCAGGAAGCTTCTTATTCCTGAAACTTATACAAACTTAGCCATCTTTTATCTCATTCTTTCTTGATTATAAGAACATAAATTATAAAACCAGTTTATGTTTCTTGAGTATATACTATGCATTAGGTACTTACTTATCATATTAAATCCTAATAGTAAATTTAAAGGTTTAGGATTATTTTCATTTACAGATGAAAAAACCCTAGACCTTAAAAATTATGTGGCTTAAAAAGCTAGAAAGTATGGAATCTGGTATTCTACCCTAGATTTATCTGACTCCTAAAGTTGAGGGTCATACTTGCTGAACTTTTCCGCCTCCACACAAAGCTGACAGTGACTACCAAGAGTTTATTTTTTCACCTATCCCTCCCAGATGACATTTGCATTTTAATAAGGTCTTTTAACAGTTTAGCCCAACAGTTCTCAAAGTGCAGTCCATGGGCCTCTGGGGTCCCTAAGAACCTTTCAGGAGGTCTGCAAAGTCAAAACTCTTTTCATAATAATACTGATGTTATCAGCCATTCTCACTGAGTTAACATTTGTACTGATGGTAAAAAGCAATTGTGATCATAACTGCTGACACTTAAAACAGATGAGGGCAGTGATGCCCAACTGTCATTGCATTCTTCAGCACCCCACACTCATGGGAAAAACTGAAAGGCGGTTTCTTAAGAATATTTATGAAAAAGTGGTATTGTTAATTTTATTAAATTCTCAACCCTTGAATAGACATATTTTTAATAGTTTTTGTAATATTTTGTGCTGCATACCAAATTCTCAAGGAAAAACACTTGTGGGCCTTTTTGAGCTGTGAACTAAACTAGCCACTTTTACTCTGGAACATTATTTTTTTTTAAATAACTGACAATCTGGTTATTCAGACTTGAGTATTTGGCAGACATTTTTTTCAAAAATGAACAAAGTGAGTCTGTCACTTCAAGGAAAACAACTGACAGTATCTGTTGTCAGTGAGAAAAATCTGAGCTTTCAAGTGAAAATTAGAATTTTGAAAAATTTGTATCTGCCACTGTGAGCTTGACAGGTTCCCAATACTTAAAGATTTTTCTGGTAAGCTCAGTGGTAATATTAACACATGTGAGATTTTTTATATTGTTTAATGAAATGTATCAACATTTGGAAGATCTACATAACTCGGTGAATCGGTATTTTCCAAATTAATGCATGGGTAAAAGATCAATTCAAAGTGTGGGATAGATCAATGGATTTTAATGTAACAAAGTATGAAAAGTTCATTGATATGGGGTCAGGCTCCACTCTGCAGCTAACTCGTTTTGGTGTAGTAAAAATGAATCACCACAGTTATCTAAATGGGCTGCTGATGTACTCCTCCTTTTCCCAATTACATACTGTGTGAGGTGGGGTTTTCTTCATAACCTTCAACCGTAACAACATATCACAACAGATTGAAAGCAGAAGCAGATATTAGAATCCAGCTGCCATTTATTAAGTTAGACATTAAACAGATTTTCAAAAATGTAAAACAATGACAGTCTTCTCACCAAATATTTTTTTTCAGGAAAAAAAATGTTAACATATAATGTTATGTTGTTATTTTAAAATGAATTAATAAATCATTTTTAAATTTTAATTTCAAATATAGTAAATATTGAGATGCATAATTCACATAAACAGAAGCTCTTTGGAACCCTCCATTATTTTTAAGGGGATAAATAGGACTTGAGACCAAATTGTTTGAGAACCACTGCTTTAACCCAAGGAAGTGATGATTTTTGGGTGCTTCTAATCACGAGTGGAATGAGCATTGAGCAAGATGACTTTTTATCCTTCCTCCAAAAACCAGATGGGCAATCTATGCATGTTCCTCTGAGAACATTTGCTCCCAGGGAAACCCCATTCAAGACTTGGGTTACATGCTCCCCTACATTACCATTGCATGGTGCCAGTTAAATCGGTCTTCAGGCAAAAGCTTAGTATGGCTTGCATTTAATTCAGATTTTTTCATGGATCATCATGACCTTAAAACTATAGAAGGGAGCAAGAGGAGGGATTTCCATATATAACCTCCAGGAGGATCTTTCATTCCCAATGTGAATCTTAGTCTGAGAACATTTCTTGGCTGAGTCTGAGAGTCTGTATTCAATTACTCACCTCTTCAGTCACTTGAGTAGACAGTCCTTGGGCAGGAAGGGAGAGGCCTAGGAGGCAGAGCAGAATAGACATCTTAATCCAGATCAAGACTGAGTCCACCTGTCCATGCTTTTCTTCTGGCCACAGCTCCCAGGGCTGCTGCCCATGGCTGGCCCTATTTTATTTACTGCTCCTTGAAGGGGCCTCCTACCTCTCCTTCCCACACATGCAGCCAATCCAGTACATGAATTGTGGGTTGGACTCTAATTGTTAGCTGTGCTGGGAAGCTCACCTCCCTCTAATTCAGCCTTGACACGAATAGCTAGAAAGTTCACTTGCAAAGCCACAACTCCCTCAGCAATGCACTGAGGAATCCGCTTCTGGGGAGCAGACTTCTGTTCCATTCAAGTCAACATCTACTTACTGAACATCTATTCATTCTTTGGTGAAGAATGAATTTGAAAAGCAAATTTGACAGAATCATAAAGTCTTGGAGTTTCCAGGCATCTCAGTATACACTTCTACCCTCACACAGGAACTACTTGAGGGATGAAGAGCCTCTTCAAGCATTTTTCAAGAGCTTTATTTAATAGAAAATTTTTTTCTTCTTCTCTAGGAGAAACAGCACAGCTCAGTGGTTAAGCCACATAGACCTAGGTTTTAATCCTATCTTAGTTACTTATGATCTTGAACAAGTTGTTTTATCTATCTATGCCTCAGTTTTCTTATCTGAGAGTAGGGAAAAACAATACCCATCATAAGCCATTGTTGTATTAAAATAAACTGTGATTATAAAATATATTGCCCAGGTCCTAGCACAAATTAAGTGCTTTTTAAGGCAGTTTTACCATGTAGTCACCTTTGGCCATTAACAAATTTGGTAACCCAGTTCTTGTGTAACTAACGTAATATCTACAACATGGAGTTGTAAATATGTACCCTTACTCAGGAACTTTCTAGTTTTAGGACCTTGAGCAAGTTAATTTTTCTCATCTTGATTTTCTTTTATCTATAAAAAAAGTAGTGCTTACTACTTAAAAGGCTTTTGTGAGAAATAAGACATGTAAGATACATATTAGCTCTGTGTTTGGTAAATGTTAAACTTCATTATTATTCCCTTCCATCCGTTTACCCTGAGATGTCACCCTTGAAAGGTCTTTGGTGCACTTTTTGGATCTACACAGTCTAAGTCAAATCTTTCTTCCGGGTGGGACCTTCATTGTAATGTTCGCACAGGTTGTTTTTTCCTGTATTGTAGACTCCCCCAGTGTCTCCAAGGCATTTCTCGCATAACATTCTGAACAACTTTCACCATCCTGGGAATGTTCCGCAGATGGCCTTCAGTTTGCCAACGTTCTTTTCCAAATATGATTTTCAGATTTAAATGTGCTACTCCAGGTGCAAATAGCCCAGCCCAGAACACTCTGAGACCATTCTCTTCATTGTATGTGATGCCAAGATTCTTTGAATGCATCAAAGATTAAGTGGTAGACTGCCACATTGTTGATTCATATTGAGCTTGCAGTCAACTTAAGTCATGAAAATTGTTTTCACATTTGCTGTTTTTGAGCCATGTTTTTCCAGTTCCATCCTCATGATATTTAATTTTTTAAATCAGAAATATAGGAATTTTTTCTTGATTTCTGGGGTAACACAATTCAACCCATAACATAGCCTGTGCTTTGCTCACGTCTTCTGGTTAATGTAAGCGGGCAAGCCAGTACATGAATTTGTGTGACTTTCCTTGGTCACTAGATTTCTTGACTCGTCAGTTTTTTTGTCTCTAACTCAGGGTTGTATGGCTTCCAGGCACATTCACTACTGCCTTCTACCTGGAGAAGTGTAGGGAGTCCTACAGCTCCCTGCCAGGCATTGTCTCTAGCAGAGAAAGTCCTAAAGTCATCTTCCTAGAGCTGTTGACAGGCAGCTATTGCACAGAAAAGATGAAGATCTTGGAGGAACCTCAAGGATCATATGGTCATTTACAGAGGTGTGAACTGAGACCCAAAACTTCATGCTGTTCAGGTGCACGGCAGAACTAGTTGCAAACTCTGTTTCCTCATTTGAAGTCTAGCATTACCACTCTCTATTTATGATCAGCTCAGTATTGTACTGGACACTATAAGAGAGTCAAAGTGTAATATTTCATCAAGATAAAGATGCACATTATTTCACATTTTTAAATCTTTGGACTAGAGATGCTGCTTACAATCAATGGCATGTCTAATTGTCAACATTTTTCTTTGTAGTAAAATGCAACAATAAACATGCATTTTATTTGAGTGTCTTAAATACAATAAAATATGGTTTAAGAAATGGCTTCAATTTTCAAGGTATCTCCCCTCTGCTGAGCAAGATAATATTTTGTCATTTGATGTTACAATAAGCAGTATAAGACAGAATATAATCAAGAAGTTCACACTAACATCTTTGGGCTATAGAAGGCAAAAAAAAAAAAAAAAGGAATTGATTAAAAATTCAAAACTCATCATGTTCCTGCTGCTCCTTTTTAAAATCCTTCCAATGGCTTCCTCTTGCTTTTAGGATGAAGTTAAAACTCCGTGTATGGGCCACAGCCTTGGTATGTCCTGGCCCTTTCTAAGTCTCCATCCTCATTTTGTATCACACTTTTTCACTCTCTTCATAGTGGTCTTTTGTTAGTTCATCATATTGCCATGCTCCTTCCCACCACAGGGATTTTCCCTGTGCTCTTTTTCTAGGAGTGCCTTCTTCCATTTTTCAACCAGGTAATGCTTAGTCCTTTGTTTGATTCCTTTACAAGGATCACTTCTTTGGGGAAACCTTCACTAATTCCCTGGTTGGGTCAAATAGGTTTCTTATATGGTCTCAAAACATGTGTAAGAAATCTTTCTTTATAGCCCTTGCCATGGACACGTATCATTTTACATTCATTTGGTCATTTGAGTAATACTAATTCCCCCATTAGACTTGAAGCTCCTTGAGGATGGATTCCTGCTGGTTTTTCTCATCATTGTATCCTAGGGCTAGCATAGAGCCTGGTACATAGATGATGACAATAAATATTTGATGATAATGAATGAATGAATGCATGAGTCATTGGTGAATTTATAGGTGTTTATAGACTATTTCATAATGGCTATGTGATTTGACCTTCATCTTGAAAAATGGTAGGCAGTTAGCAGAGAGAACAGTATAGTCATTGGGTCACACAAACAAAGTAAAATTCCAATTCTGCCTTCAATGGAATTATTGAGATAATTAAATTAAACAATATAGGAAGCACTTGTGTAGTATCTGGAATGCAGATAACAGTAAGTCATAGCTTTTATTGTTAGTGTTATAAGCTCATCTCTAATCAGCTGTTTGAGTTAGGGGTCATGGCTTGACTCAATATTTTTGTACATTCCTAGTGTCTTATTTTTGCCACATGTCCATAAATGTCCATTAAGTGAATGCATAGCATTAAGGTTAAAGAAACGTTTCAGAGGGCAAGTATAGAGATAATTAAATTTGCTTTTCTGCCATATTCACATGTAAACAATAACTGTAAAAGTTGCCTCCATGTTTTTCAAGAAATTGTTTATGCATTGTAGGGAATCATTCAGTATGATAGGAGACTTTATCCACTCTCCCTCTCAATGCAGATGTTCCTCATGCAGCATCTATGATTCAACAGAATTTTCAGGTTTGTTGCCCGTCCGGGGAATAGACTCCCTAAAACAAATTGTGGGGGGAGGGGTTCATCAATGCCACTGTCTGTGAGTTTCCACTGTGGCCCTCAGAGCGGCTCACAAGCTCTTGATTCACTCAGCTGTCATTTTTGGTTGCAAACTTTATAATATAGAAAGTTTGACACAACGTATTTTAAGAATCAATTTCTTTTCTTTCAATTTTCTCACCTAGATTTTGCTGAGTCTTTTAAATCCATGAATATTGGCATGACATTTTCTCAGCATAGAAACGTTTTAATCTATTTTTACCTCATTGCTTTTGTTCCATTTTATAACACAATTTGTCTGTATATTGGCTGTCTATTCTCTTGCCTCTAATTCTCCCTAATGTCTTCAATTCTCTGTGTGTGTATATGTGTGTATGAATTAACTCTTCATTTTGAGATCGCATGCAGTTGTAAGAAATAATACAGAGAGATCCTAGTTACCCTTTGTTCAGTTTTCTCCTATAGTAATATCTTGCAAAAATATAGTATAGGATTACAAAAAGAATATTGACATTTATACAGTCCACCAAACCTGTTCAGATTTCCCCAGTTTTACTTGTATTCATTCGTGTGTATACTTAGTTATATGTAATTTTATTACTTGTGTTGGTTCACTTTCCGCCACCATAGTCAAGACACAGAGCGGTTCCATCTCCACAAAGATTTCTCATGTTACCTTTTTATAATCAAATCCTGCTCCTTCTTGCCCCACTCCCTACACTGTTCTTTTTCTCTGCATTAATTTTACGTTTGTCTACCACATTACTGATTTAATTTTCAGCAATATCAATCCTGCTCTTCACTGCTTCCAGTATAAATGATAATTCTACAGTCATACTTTGTTTTTTCACAATTCTTTTTAAAAGTCTTATTCATATCTATTGTTTTGTTACTCTCTTTTCCCCGTGTAGCTATTTTTACATGAACATAAAATTGTGTAGGAGCCTGGAGAATCATCAAATCCAGGGAGGCAAATTCTTGAAAAATATGCTGACACACACTTCTCTCCAGTGGCAGACAGTGGTGGTCAAATACTGCTTTATGGCCTGCAGTTCTCCAAGTGAATGCAACTAATTAATTGTATTGGGCCTACAAAATCAAATCTGTGGCCATTTCTGGTCTTTTCTAATCTTTCATTTTATAAATGGAGAAATTAAGAACAAATATAAGAGCCTGTCCAAAATTATACAGGTAAGTTAGTGTTAGAATTGAGAATAGATCTGTACCTGAAAATGATGAAATGGAAAACCAATGCCATTGACATTGATAGTTGTAAGTCTTTGCTTGCCTCAGGGATCTTTAGCATCTATGCTGGTTGTCTGGTACTTCTGAAAGGCAAAGACCTCTCAGAAGGAATCTGCTGATAAATCTATTTTTCAAAAGCATTCTCTACCGGAAGACCTTCCTGCCTAAATAAGGGAAGAGAAGACAGGACAGAGGATCAACCTCTAAAATATTATTTATGCTATTTAAGACTTCTCTTCCAACCTTTCTTTTTAGTCAGTCAACTCATGCTTTAAAAGCAGCTAGGTTCTAATCTGTTTTCATGTGACTAAAAAATACAAATGCAACTGGTAAGAATGGATAATGGAGGACAATTTGTAATCTTGAGTACAGAGGATACTTACATATATTGTAGACCTCTCTTCAGAAGAGAGGCAGTATTATTTAGTGATTAGGGCTATACAAATTGGGTCTAGCTTCTGAAATTTGAAGCATATCATCAGCACTTATTAGCTGGGCAGCCTTGAGCAAGTTACTTAATCTCTTTGTGCCTCAGCTTCTTCATCTGGAAAATAAGTATTATAACATCAGTACCTACCTTATAGCAATGTTTGAAGATTAAATAAGTCAACATATACAACACACTGGTTTCCTGAACGTGATATGTAATGGTTGGCAATGATTATTTTCACCATGTCCAGACATAATGTACATAATAATCTTATGAAGTACCCATTATTTTTCCCATATGGGAAATAAAAACTCAGAAAGTTATATAACAAAAACAAATAAGTAGTAATTTAATTAGAGAAGAGAAAGCTAATATTTCCAGCTTAGGGAAGTCATGGAACACCTCTTGGAAGAGCAGGCAGGTGAGTAGGAAGGAAATGGAAGGAAAGAAAGCATCGAAATATGAATAGATGGAGAAAAGGACAAAACATGTTGTATCCTGGTGTCAGGTCTCCTGGGTGAGGATACCAGATGCACAAGACCTAGACCATTCCATTTCTTCCTCATTTAGTGGGCATCAGTTATATATAAACCATGATGCAATTATGATGAGAAACGTAAGACAATAAAGAAAATATAACCCTAGCCTCAAAAGTAAGTACCACGTATTCTTCCAGGAGAGAAATAGGGGAAACAGATTGGTCCATTTTATGCCCATTTATTATATTATTTATAAAATTTTTTTTTAGCATTGAGCAGGTGAAATTTTCCAAAGAGGTAATATTTTAAGGTTTCTTTCTTCTGTAACTGAAAATGTCATCAGAGTTTGTCTTCTCAATGATGGCTTTAGAATAAGGTTGCAAATTCAAATGGCCACAGGGTCCAAAAAGGTAGATAGGCACCAGAATGTAAAAGTCGGGGTGCAAACCATGGAAACCCAGGGAGCACACAGCCTATATGAGGGGTGCCTGGTCTTCACTTGAAGTGGGTTATTGCCAGGTCTTTTGAATCTTTGAGAGAATCCAGAAATCTAGACTTCAACATGAAAGTTCTTTATTTTTAAATATTGCATCAAATATTGTAAACAAAACTAGGTGTGCCAAACAAAACATTTTTTAGTGTCATTTTTTAGCTCTTGACAACCAGCTGGAGCGCAAACAAGCAATGACACGCAGTAGATGCTGTTGTTTCTCCAGCTCTCTGAGAAAACCCAAAGTTCCTGCTTCAAACTCCCTCCCCTCAGATATCCCCCACTTTACCCTCTCACTCCCACTGAGTCCTCAGACAACAAGCTTCACAATTTGAACCAAGAGTGTTACTGCCAAGGTATTGTTGTGAAGGTTTTCAAGTTTTAAGTCCCAGGTTTGAGTGAGTCATCTCATATTCAATGAGTGGAGAAGTTCCTCTGAGTTCTGCCATCATTGGCAGAGGGGAAATGACTCAGACAGTGGAATATGCAGTGCCTAATAGGTCCAGCATGTGTGGGCTTTGGAGATTGGGGTTGGGTGCTCATGGTGCCCAAGGCGGCAGGCACAGAGGAGCTAGAGGTTGCAACATGCTCTCAGCTAAACTCACTGCTGGCTCTTTGTACTAAAAAGAATTAGAGACACTTGCATATGACTTCAAACATAAAGTAGGTCCAACACCTCAAGGAGATGTATTATTACAAGCTCCCTGGCTCCTTCCCCATCCTAGTTTCCTTCTCCTTGCCCAAACTTTGCACTTTGCATTCTGGCATTGCCAAACTATTTGCTGGTGCCCCAGCCCCCTTTCTTACTTCTGTACCTTTGTACATGCCATTGTTTTTCTGGAATGCCTTTGCCATTGTATTTTTTTTTTTTGCCTTTATATTTTGCAGCGCCTTGTACACAGTCAGGCAGTCAATAAGGATTTACAGAACTGTATTGTACTGAAATATTGTGCAGCTCTGAAATGACCGCGACATGAACTGTTTAGACCAGACCTAAAACATTGTTAACTCAGTCTCTGCCATCTAAACCCTTCTGAGTTATCCATGAGCATGAGTGAAGTGGTTAGAGCAGGAATGCACAGATAATTGAAAAGTCAATAGTTTTACCCTAGAGATATTATTCACTCAAATTCAGTAAATATTCATTGAACAAATACTCTATCGGGCATTGTTCTAGGCACTTGGGATACAGAAATCAGTAAGAGGAACCTGCTCCCTGCTCCTCTAAAGCTTATATGTTGTAAGGGAAGAGAAATAAATCAGTAAATATAAACAGGAAAATACCAAGTAACATCAAATGCAATGAAGAACATCACACCAGGACAATGTGATAAAAGTGTATGAGGTAGACTAGGATTTCAGATAGAGTGGTAGTGTTGGTCTTTTTAGGAAAATAGTATTTTCCTAAATACTATTTCCTAAAAGACGTACGTGATGAGGTGTCAGCAATGATGAAATATGAAAAGAGATAGAGCATTCTCAGAGGAACCAATGATTGGAAATGCTCAGAGCTGGGAATGAACTTGGTGTGTTCAAGAAAGAAAAAGTACAGACTAACTGGGGCAGAGTAAAAGAGGGAAAGTAATAAATTCTAAGATGTAGTCAGGTGCCAGAGAATCAAGGGCCTTGAACACCATAATAAGGAATCTGAATTGTTTTGAGTGTGATGAGAAATTAATAGAGGGTTATATGCAACTTTTTTCATGCCATGACTTTCCTCCAGTTGGGATGGATTACTTCATGAGAGAAGGAAGAGAAACAATAGAATGAATAACTGAGGATGAGAGGAGCATTGGATGGCCCTTTGCTTATGGACCAGCTTCAGACCGAAAGGCCTTTATTAGTGGTATTGAGGTCATGGCCTTGGTAATACTGTTAAGTTGTAGACGCCACAAGATGCAGTATTATCGAAAAGATTAGACAATCTCTAAGGGTAGTATTCTTTTTGAAGGGCACAGAGATCTTTGTGGGCCTATATCCCTCTTATGTCTATAAAATCCACTACAACATTGTTCCTGAAACCTTAACATGTACTTGAAACACCTGCAGGTCATGTTAAAATGCAGGTTCTGATTTGATAGATTTGGGACTCCTTATTTTCAGTAATCCCCTAGATGGTGCTGAGGCATCATGCAGTCAGATAATGTAGTCCGAAAAATATATTTTGAGAAGCCAGAACTATGGCCTCTTTGATAGGGATGCAGTTGAAGTCCTTAAACTGCCTTTAATTCACCTGTTGAGGTTCAATCTCCTTGATTTCAGGGCTGGATTGACCTCATAGAAAGAGATGAAAAGATGAAAAGGGACCAGAAATAATTCAAAATTATACCTAGACCCATGGAACCTTGAATTAAGCTGTGAAGCCAGATGGACCATGTCAAATCAAAGTCCTATATGTGTTAAGTGGTCACTCCACATGTCCTCATAAGGCCACCAGAGCCATTTGTTCCAGAATCTCTTGGAAGACAGAGGCAATCTGGAATCAAACCCAAGCCCTGAGCACCGAGGGCTGGCCAGTTGGGCCAGGTGACCCTGATCAAATGACATTCTGTTTCTGTCTCCTAGAAACACCAGGCTCCCTGAGCCTGCTTCTTCAGGGAAGGTTCTTACTTTGCACTGCTTCAAAGTCTTGCATAGGATATTAAGCACTTTCTTCTCTATAATTC
The DNA here is from genome assembly GCA_003508835.1 of Eonycteris spelaea. NCBI lineage: Eukaryota > Metazoa > Chordata > Mammalia > Chiroptera > Pteropodidae > Eonycteris > Eonycteris spelaea. The sequence goes on along the minus strand of PUFA01000032.1, from coordinate 12,601,538 downwards.
ATCCTTCCACTTTGCCATCTGGAATATTTCTCTTTTATAAGCACCCTAGCTGTTACAGTTTGAGGCAGTTGAATCCTAAATTTGCCATTTGGAGTAGTTTATTGTTTTTAATGCTTTCTTTCCCAAATTCAGATTCTGTGGTTTCAAATAGACTCCAGTGAGGATTTTTGCTTCCTAGTTGGATATTTGGTGGCCTGCCCTTTCCAGGTCTTCTCTGGGCTTATTTTTCAGCCTCCCACAAGTGATTGTCAGAGTGTTTTCCAGATCGCTCCTGCCTTGGTCATACCCCTTATGGAGAGAACTAAGATAAAGTTAGAGGGGATCAGTGGGCTGTAATTTCAAGTACAACAAATGTCTTGCTGTCCTTAAAATGTCTTCCTACTAATACCTTTAGCAATCCTTTGGATTACTGGTCACATAAACAATAGGTGGAAATAAGTACAAGGTAAACAATGAGATTAGGGGGAAGAGGACCTTACAGTTATTAAGTATTTAATATATGCCAAACCTTAAACTGATAAAAATAGGTGATATCATCTATACAGATGAAGAAACCAAGGCTCAGAATAACTTTCTCAAGGTATCCTGAGTTCAAGGGTGGTGCGGTCAAGACTTGAACAAGATCTAACTCAAAGCCCATATGTTTGTCATTATTTCATACTATGGGTTAGTACTAGAAGGTTAGATGAGGACTAGAACACCAGACAGAAGATGAAAACCAGGTTCTGGAGGTATTTAATGGTGGATAACTGAGCATAATCTGGCCAGCAGGCAGAATGGGCACAGCATTTCTGGAACAAGGCACCAGCTACTAGATAGAAGCTCCATATTGAACTAACCTTTGCATTATTGCAAGATGTTATTTCTGGCCAGAGCCACACTTTCACTTTGGCTACCATGAAGCTTACAAGTAAAAATGAATGGCAGTAAGGCCATTGGAAATTTTGAGTAGGAATGGGGCAAGATTAGTTCATCCCTGGAACACCTTCCATGATTCTACAGAGGCATTTTTAGGTAACAATGCCCTAATGGTTTTCAACCTGTGGGAATTTTAAAAGAGTTAGTACCTGGGCCCCATCCAAGACCAACTGAGTTGGGTTTCTAGCTGTGGGGCCCTGGCATCTGTGCTCTCCGAAGATATCCAGGGCTGATGAGCAGCCAGGGTCAAAACCACAGCCCTAGGATAAATGAGCTTACTATTTTTCTTTTCCCTAAAAAGGAGAACAGAGCTACAACACTGTACAATTCTAGGGGTAGAGAAGAGTGGTGAAAGGTTTCCGGTGCTGAAAGTTAGAAAACTGAATTTTTCACATTCAGAAAGAGAAAAAGACAAGTTTTAACAACTCTACAATTTTGCCAAAGGGAACCTGTTCTGGTGAATCTTTTTTTTGTTTTGTTTTGGTGAGTCTTATTTCCAATGTTTAACCTTCTTGGAGGCAAGCTCAGGATTGGCCTCAGTAGTATCTGACACCCACTTTAAAAGCTCAGTTTTCAAACTCATTGCATAGCAGGGTCTCCTATTTTTCTAAAGGAGTGGCAGCCAGGGTAAATGGATCTTTGCTGACTTTAGACTTGGGGAATCTAAGGGACAGAATGGTTATTTCTCCTGACCAAGTTTACTTACTAAGTCTCTGCCCTCCTGTCTTTTTAAACTGGAGTAGCATTTCAGATGACATTGGAGTGTAATGAGAAATACAACTGCCCCCATAAAATTAACAACAGGAGATGCTGAGGAAGGGTGACAGTCTCTTTGTGCTCACTCAATTCAACCTCATAATGGCTGCCAGAGGATCCATGGGGCATCGTGGTTACAGTTCCAATTTCTTAGCAAGTCTCTCTCTTTTTGGAATTCTTGCAAGACCCTAGGAAGATGAACTATGTCCTGTTGAATCAGAAATAAACTATAAAAGATGATGAAAACTTCAGAACAAGATGATCCCAGCTCCCACTTACCCTTTTCTAAGTTGTCGTATGTCTCTTTCTTGGGATTTATTATAACACAGAAGAGAAGAAATGAACTAGACCCATTATATCTAAATAATCTCTTTGCCTAAGAGAAGGTATAGCCAGGAGAGAAAATGTAAAAGTCTCAAAGAGTTGAATTAGGCTTTAAGAAATCATCTAGGTCACTGCATCCATCAGGACTGGGCAAGAAATGAAGACGTCTTCCCCCATCTCACATGAGTATATCCAATGTAGAATGTACACAACATGCAGAACCCTAGCTGCAAGGAAGTCTGGAAAATATAGTTTTTGTTTCCAACTCTCTAAATAGAAGGAGGGTAAAAAGGTTTGTTTAGAGAACCAATGCAAGTATTGGCCCCAGCCAGCATTTTTCATGTATACCATAAAATAATGAGATTTATCAAGATTTTTAAAAAGATGTCGTACTCAAGTGAGTTTGAGCAAGCCTGGCAAAACAAACTTAAACATGGTTCTTTGCTGCAGTGTATTTCAGGGTATTTAAAAGTCACACATGCACCCCAGTTCTTCATATTTTAAAGAATATGAATTGGGTAAATACTTTCTAAACTCATTTTACAGGTGAGGAAACTAGAGCCCAGACAGATTAAATAAGATGTCTAATGTTGACTAGCCAGTTATTGGCAAAGACTGAACCAGAAAACATGCCTCTTGATTGGTCTTAAGAGGGAATGAAAATAAGGTAAGGGAGGCAGATGAATAAGAGAGAGAAAGATGACACCGATAGGAAGGTGAGAAGAGCTAGAAATCTATAGGAAACCTACAATTCTCTCTGCCTCAGTTATTGAGAGTAGCAAATACAGAAACACTCTGCATGTGTCTTGATCCAGAGCCAGAATGAATTTATTAAAGAGGTGTGAGTCCTGAACCCACATGCGCCTGGAATATGTTGGTGCTTTGGGCTCTAGTAACAGGGAAAACTGGTTCTGTGTAGCATGTCATCTTTATAAATAGAACCAGAGTCCAGTGGTTTCTAAAGTCAGGAGACACTGTGTCTTCCAGTATCAGCTATTTGTTTGTATTTCCACTTCATAAAACATATCTCCTCTGGTTCTACGCTTTGCCCTGTTAGATGTGTGCTCTCCTGCCCTAGATGTGCTGCACGGATTCCTCAGCCTGTGGACTCAGACTCCCAGGGGTGGGGGCAGTGGGCACTTTCTCCTCTGGTCCCTGTCAAGGTTGGCACTGCTGTGAGGATGTTCATGTTTGTCAAGGAGCTGGAGGGACTTTGGCTTTGTTACGAATTTCTCTCTTAGATGGTGTATTGAAAAGAAGAGCACTCCTCTGAGCTGCTGTTTCTCAGTGGCCACATCTCCTTTGCTCAGCCAACCTGCACACTTATTAATAACTCTCTTTAAACAAAATTTTGGTATGTCAGTTCTTTCTAGTTTGGGTCAATTTTGTCACTCACCAAAAATGCAGAAAGTAAACGGTAATTCTGAAATAACACTTTAGGCTAAACATTTCAAGCTTTTATTGAGAGCCTGCTGGGCAATCTGGTTGATATTATGGTTCCGATTCCCTCCCTCCACTCCTGCCTTTCTTCCACATGCACTTCCTGCTTCAGGTAAGACAGAAGCCTCTATTCTCAGTCAGCAAAGCTGGAGAGGCCTTAGGCTTCCCCTGTTACACAGCATTTTCTTTTCTGATAGACTCATCTTGATTTTACCTTAACCATTCTGAAAATGGGAAACTCAATGCTTTGTGAAGCAACTCATATTCTGGATATCTATTTATCTCTATTAATCAACACACATTTGGTTGCAAGTAATAGAAATGGCAACCCAAACTGGCTTAAACCCCAATTCATCCCCCAAAAAGGTAATTTAACACTCACAGAGAAAGAACAGAAAAGGAATTAACCCACTTCTTAATTGCTGGAACCAGGAGTAAAAATAATGTCATCGGGATCCAATTTCTCTCTCGCCACTCTCAGTCCTGCTTCCTGTATGTAACTTTGCCCTCAGGTAGATTTCTCTCAACCAGGATGCCCCCAGATGCCTCAGGCTGACATCCTCATGGCTGTAGGTCATCAGAAAGAGAGATTTTATCCTCTCCCTGTTCAATCAAGTCCTGAGATGAGTCTTACTGGACAAAGTTCAACTATGTCCACACTTGTAAACCAGTTGTTTGCTAGGACCTGTTAAAAATCTGATTGTCAGGGTCTGGGTCATGGGTCCACTTCTGGAGCTCTGAGTGAGGAGGTGGTACCAGATTCAGGGGCAATAGATATAGAACAGAAAAAGTACTGTTACACTGTGTTTATTCATCTTCATTCATTCATTTTGCAGAGATGAACTGAGGACTTGTTTTGTGCTAGAAACTAAGAATAAAATCCTGGATAACTTCTACTTGTCCTTCATAATGCAGCTCAAGAGTCATCAATTCTATGATGAATTCCTTTACTGTTACCCTCTGAGCAGAGTTAGGTATTCTCTCCTGATTCCTCCGCTCTTGTCAGTAAATACCTCAACAATAGCATGCACCATTCAGGACTGTATTGCTCCTCATCTTTCTCCCTAATTTATTGTGAGCTCCTAGAGGGCAGCTATTGTTTCTTTTTTTATCTTGGCCTCCCCAGATGCCAATAGCAGACACAGACAAAGCACTCGGGGGTGGGGGGGACACTGTTGTTGAATAAATATACAAAAGGACTGAGCAGCACAATGGAAGGTGATATGGAACAGAATACTTTTTTAAAATTAAGATATTCTTTGTTATTTCAAATTTAAATCTATCTCCCTATGTCTTGTACCCATATATTCTTAGTTCTTTTTTCTTGAACAACTCCAGATTTGTCTACCAGTTGTTCTAACATCTGGGACAATTTCTGACAACACATAAGGTATTCAGTAAATATTTCTGAAAGAATTAATTGCATTTTCTTAGCCACATAGCAGTATCCGTGTAAAGGTAGATATCTCATCCTATTCTTGGTTATTCTCTGCTATATTGACATATTTGCATACTCAAAGTTCAATTAAAAATGGTTGTTTGGAATCTGAATTACATTTCTTTTAGGTTAAACGTGGCCAATGCTACTTGCTTTCCAGGCTAGTATACTAGCTAACTTGGTGGATATTGGTGCTGGCCTGGGACTCAGGACTCAGAAGCCTAGAAATAATCCCAGCCCTCATTTGAGGTGTGAATTGGGCCTTGAGCAAAACTGGGTCGAACTGGTCTTTGGCTTCCCTTACCTTCTGGTATCCATCCCTCTTTCTTTCTCTTCTCTCTTGTTCATCCATGGGCTTCTGCTTCACTGAGGCTTCCACAGCTATGGTGGCCTAGAAAAGGCACCATTCAGAACACCTGTTATGCCATGGGGATCTTAATTGATAGGCCGGCCCCAAATGCTGTACCCAAATCCAACGTGCCATCTGCTCTGAGGCTTTGCTTCCTGTGGGCTGCTTTCAGCAATTATTAAGCATAAGAGGGACATCAAGGCAGGCTTATTCCTGCAAGATATTGGATAAGTTGCCTCTAGGACTCTCCATCAGCCTGGCCAAAACATTCCTAGTACTGTGTCCACCCAGCTAGCCTTCCTTCCTTCTCTCCATCACAGGGTAATACCAACATTGTGGTCTAACAGCTCTCCTAGCTTCCACTGATCCCTCCTCTGTTCCTCCCACAGACATTTTCCAAATAGCTATCTTATATATGATTCCCTCTTGGCCTGTGCTTCTTACAGGACCAGGAGTAACAGAGCTGAGACCTTGAGATCGCACACAGAAAACATGCAGCAGGGAGACTTCTCCAAACCCGGCAGCTGGTGAGTACTTCCTTGCTTGAGGTGCAGGAGAGAGTGGTTGGCCAGGGCATTAAGGAAGAATTCACTGGAGCAGGAAAGTTGGATCTACCTAATGGAGCTGAAAAAATCTGAGGCTCTTACACATGCCTTTAGCACCTAGTCTGTCTCAAAACCACAAGTTAAGTAGATGATCTGCTCCTCCCCATTTACTGACTTACATTTTAAATACTTTTCCCTTGTTTAGTTTTTACTTCATTACCACATTAAAGTAACTTTAAAAATTCATTTTGATCTTCTTTTACATAGTAATAAATGCAAGCAGAAAGAAAAGGCATCCAGTGCAATTTCCCTGGGTTTTTGTCCCTTAATCTCCCATCAACACTATCTACGCACCCAGGACAGACTGAGAGGTGGATATGTCTGGTGAATTTGGGGCCTTTTTACACGATTATTCTTTACATGTCTGTTTAATATGTAGTAGGATTAGAAAAAAAATAATAATAAATTTACATATTCAAAATAAAGGTTTATTTTTCATGTACATATTACATGTGGTTTTCTGAACTATACAATTTCTTGAGAGGCATATTAAACTCTTTAAATGTAGATATTCTAATAAACCATGCCCAGGAAAAAGCACATACAGCATCGTGAGTTTTTCAGTTTCAGAAGTATGAAAGACAGGGAACTCTCAGAGGGCATCTCAAAGTTAGTGGTGAGGCTTTATACATATCATGTAAACTGCATGTACTTGCCACAGAAAAGTATCAACAAAGATAGGTTGGGAGCAGTAGCAGTATGGAGTGTTTAATTGCAGCCAAACCAATTTATGCCTCACCAGTTTTGTCAGCAGTCATGTGTGGAGACCTCATTTAAATGGCTTCCTAGTTTTATTCCAGTGACATGTGAGGGGCCTCTCTTGATTGATGCTCTGGACAACTGCCTAGTGGCTTACCCATTAATTTGGCCTGTATCATCCTTAGCCTTCAGAACAGACTCAGCCTGCAACACCACCTCATGTGTGTGAAATGCCCTCTGGAGAGCTTGAGTGCCATCTGGCTGGAGAGCCTGGTAGAGATTGGTGAGGGGATGCTGTGCTGGTCATGTGGCTGGCAGGGTGAAGGACACTTGCAGTAGGAAGTCATAGGTTTTTCTCAGTATCCCAGAGGAAGAGTCTTTAGAGCAGAGAAAGAGGTAGGTACTGATTTTCAGCTAGGCATTGTTTTGCCTGCTCCACCCCAGAACATTTGGCAATGTTCGGGGACATTTTTGTTTGTTACAGCTGGTGGGTTAGTGCTACTGGCACCTAGTAGGTAGAGACCAAAGATGCTGCTAAATCCAATAAGGTAGAACAACCCCCACAGGGAAAAATTACCTGGTCCAAATTGTCAGTAGTGCTGAGGTTGAGAAACCTTCCTAGTCATGGGTAGGATAACTTATGGGTGTTTAATTTCCTTTCTAGGATGAGTTTTCCTGCAAGATGCACGGCGTCCTTTGCTTCAGCCACGGTGTACCTCCATGTCTGAGTCCTGCAGCAACTAGAGTCTGTTCCACATCCTCAGTCCATACTGGTGGAGAGCCTATGTGGCCAGAGCTGGGAGAGAGTAGAAGGCAGAGAGCTGTGATTCAAGGTGCTCCTCATCTTTCCTGGCTGAACCTCTTGCTTGTACACTGAGGCATTCACAGGAAAGGAAACTCCTGCAGACAAAGAGCAAGGCTGAGCTCAAAGACTAGTGGAGTCCAGAGTTATTCACAGGAGGAAAAGCGTTCAGAAAAAAAGGCTCCTTATTAACAGTTGCATGGGAGAAGGAATGTGTAGTATGCTTATGTTCCATTTGTCTGAATATTGCTTCCCAAAGACATTACCTTATGTTCTGACTATCCATGAATGCAAAAAAACCACCCTTAAATTAACTGGCTAAAAATTTATTAGTACTTTACACAGTTCTTGACTTGCCTAGGCTCATTCAGGTGGTTTTTTTCTAGGACTTCTCACATATTGTTATAGTCAGATGTTAGCTGAGGCTACAGTCATCTGAAGGCTCTAGTGGCCTGGATGTCCAAGACAGCTCACTCACACAGGTTGCATTTATTGTTGGCTCACAATGTAGAGTTCAGTTGGAACATCTATACGTGGCCTCTCCATGTGGTTTGAGCTTTTGAGCTGCATGGCAGCTAACTTATAAGAGGGAGACTTTTTGTGACCTAGCCTTAGAAACCTCTGATTTCAGTTGGTTAAAACAAAGTCACTGAGACCAGCTCAGATTCAAGGGGAGGGACATTAGATAACTGCTCTTGATGTGAAGAGGAGCATGTACAGGGAGGGAAGGGATCGATCATCCCCGTCTTTGACTTTTTACCTCTATGTACTCTTTGATGCCCGGAACTCTCTCTTCCAACCTTAATACCCTAAACAAGAGACCCTACATAGTGCTGTGCTAAGTAGGTGGGAGGCACTGTGGAGTAGTGACTAAAACCACAGACATTTAGAGGCAGGGAAACCTTCGCTTGAGTCTTGACTTTTCCAGTTACCAGCTGTGGATCTTGGGCAAACTGTTTAACCTGTCTGAACCTCAGTTGGCTCATTTATGAAAGGGTGATAATATGTATACCTCCATGCATGGTTTTAGGATTTAAATGTTGCCCAGCATAGAGTAAGCATTCAAAAAATGTTCATTGTTAGAAATGTAAAAAGAGATTGTGCTTTACTTTTCTAGAACCCCAGTTTCATCCCGATGCAGCTGAAGGTATACAGCTCTACAAGGCTGCTACTGTTCAGGCCTTCCCAGCAAGGAGGTCATGAGGTTGAGAAAACTACAGTCAGAAAGACAAAGTCAAGGTTCTGGGGGTGAGTATTACCAAGGGGAGCCTTAGGGGCCTTAAAGAAGGAAGGAGTTTGTCCTGGAGAGTAAGAGTGAAGGAGCAGGGTCTAATCCAGGCTGAGCATGTTGACGGAGGCCGAGTGGAAGAGAGGGCAGAGGAGTGGGGCAAAACACTGCTTCTGGCTCAAATCCCTTCTCTTGTCTGAGCCTCAGTTATTTCACAGCAGTGGCTGGGTGTGATTTGAAGACTGCGAGTTTCTTCTAGTCTTGGCCAAGCTCTACTAAATTGGTCCACTTTTCCCCATCAACTCAGTCACCACTCTGGCTTAGGCTTCCATTTATTATTCTCCCATAATTACTATAAATACCTCTTTACAGGTCATCCCACTCTTAATCTTTTGCCCATTGGTCCTTTGTGGAGCAGTCAGAATAATCTATTTTATGATACAAATCTGACCATGTTACTTATAGGCTAAAAGGCCTTTTGTACTGGTTATTCTTTACGTGCTCCTCTCTCTGCCTTTCTTTGTATTTGGTTGGTGGTGGTGGTAGAGATGGTAGGTGGTGAACTTAATAGATTCTTTTCGCTGTATGGCTTCTGTTTGGGTTCAGCCAGTAAAAGATCCAGCAGGAGACTGGAGGGCAAGAGACAAGAGGGTTTGAAGTATTTATTTCCACTGGAATGCTGCAGTTCTGTGACTTTACATGACCACATTTCCCACGCAGTGATTCCCCTTCCTGACTCAGCTCTCGCTCTTCCCTCCCCTTGCCTCCTCAGGCCTAGAGGTGATACCGGCTTCTCGGCGTTGCTTTGCTTGGTGTCTCAACATCCAAGGAAGGATGTTGAGACACTTATGGAAGGAATTCCAAATTGTGAAAACATTTCGCTTAAGTGTGGTTAAGGTAAACCAGCACTTTCCTCCTGAGACCCTAATAGCTGTAGCTTCTAGTGCCTTCTTATTGGTCTCAGGATGGAGCCAAAGTTCCTCTTCACATGGCCCAAAGCCCTGATGGATGTAGACCCTGCCTCCCTTGCCAGCCCCACTGTGTTGTCTCTGTCTGCCTCTACCTCTGGTGCCCTGGCCTTCACTCAGTTCTTATAATGCCCAATCCTACCTCCCAGCCTTTGAAAGTGCCTTTCTGTTTTCCTGGAAATCGCATCCTCATTCCCCCTCTTCCCCTTTGCAATACTAACTCCACTTACCCTCAGCTCAAATGCTGTTTTCTTAGGAAAATCTCCATGAGTCATTAGAATAGGCATTTTATTAGTTCCTTACATTTTCTTCATATATCATATCACAATTTATGCAATTATTTGATCCTCCCACTAGACTATAAAGGAAGGGGAGCAAACTCATAGACACAGAAAGTAGAAAAGTGGCTGCCAGGGTCTGGGAGGTGGAGGAAATAGCGAGAACTGGTAAAAGTACAAACTTTCAATTATGAGATGAATAAGGTCTGAGGATTTAGTGTACAACATGGTGACTAAGATGATAACACTGTGTTGTATAATTGGAATTTGCTAATAAAGTAGAACTTGAATGTTCTCACCAGAAAAGGTGAAGGTAAATGTGAGGTGATGGATATGTTTATTAACCCATTGGGGAGGATTCTTTCACAATGTGTGTGTGTGTGTGTGTGTGTGTGTGTGTGTGTAATCATCACATTGTACACTTTAAGTATCTGACCGTTTTATTTGTCAGTTATACCTTGATAAGGCTGGGGTGGGGGGAAGAGGTGGGAGAGCAGGCACATGTCAATTTTGGCTCAGCTTTATAGCCTCAACAACTAACATGGTGCCCCAGTATACTACAAACCCTCAGTAAAACATTTTGAATCAATATCTATAATCCAAAATCTCAAATCCTGTTGCTGGAGGTTAGGAAAATGGGTTGGTGCTTCCAAGGTCATTTAAAAAAAAAAATAGAGATGTGATGTGGCCTTGAGTCACCAGATTTTGTGCAACCTAAATTGCCCCTCTGTATCTTCAATTCCTTTGGGGTATTTATAGAAACCCTTGTCCAAATGAAGTTCTGCAAGGAAAATTTATACCACCACCATTACCATGTGTGTGGCATGCAGCGGAGCAGAAAAATAATCAGAAAGGCACTTGATGAAGGAGAAAACAGCAGAACATGAGTCCCTAGGCAAAGCATCTTGGAGAAGCCAGCCCAACAGCTGCCTGCATTAAAAATGATTGCTTTATATTTATGGCGGACAGGCAACAATAAGCAGTTTTAGCCTATAATCTAACACAAATGACTTGGGAAAATATTCTTAATAGATAGTTCAGCTGAATGTCCCAGGGCATTAGGAAGCCCAGCAGGGAACACTCAGAATTGGCCTTCATTGATCTAACAAATCCTCACCAACTGGCTGCATTTAGACCATTTCTCTGCACAATTTTATATTTTCCCACTTGAGGAGACTCTCCAAAAGACTCACCAAACCACCAGATACTCAACCCCTGGCTTCTTAGAAACCCAGCCCTCCTCCCTAGGCTTTATCAAACAGGGCAAAAATGAAGAGTGACCTTGTAAAATATCAGTTCTGGCTCCCCCCGCCCCCCATTGTAGGGATGTTATCATGGCAAAAGAAAAATATCATTTTCCACACTCCATTCTGGAAAATGATATCCATCTGTGGGAATGCTGAGCAGGCATGATTGCTGGGGCCAGGCGTGGTATCAGATTGACAGGCCGAGTGAGAGTTTGGTTTCTGTAAAGGATCAGCTGGAAGAAAGGAAGTTGGTTCTGGGGGAATCCATGATCTCAGTGCCCTCTCTTCTGGTGTTCTTACCAGTGTTTGAGGCCTTCTTGCTGCCCATTTGAGCCTGGAACAGTATCTTATATTGTTGGTTCCTTATTGCACATATGTATCCTTAATTGGACATGGAAGGAATGAGATTTCAAGAGAAGGCAGCCCTTGCCTGGGGTGCACAGCTGAGGTTCTCCTGTGCTCTTTCAATAACAACTAAGAGATAGCTTATTTGTGGGGTGGCTCTAATAAAAATTGTAGCCCTGCTTCTGTGATGCTTTCTCAAAATTAAACCTTACAAGTTGTGGTAGAAACCTTGTGCAGTGGTTTTGATAGCTTCTAAGGCTTCCATGTCAAATAAAACGCTCCTGATTTAGTGATTCTGAATCTAGGCACCATTTCCAGTCTATGAAAGGCTTATTGGAAGTCTTCCTCTGGCTGCTAGTGAGTACTTGCTCAAATTATGATTTTTTTTTAGGCCTCCAGTCTTTTTAGCTTTCACTATGATGGCATCAAGTGAAGTAGCTCCAGAAAGTCTAAGGTGACTAGTGGACCCTGGATCCTACTGGCAGTCAGGAGTCCCAGAGACACAACTTGCTGAAATAAATCAATCCAGCTTCAAGAGCAGTGTCTGTGTGGGTCCAGAGGAATGTGGAAGTATCCATGCCACATTATAGCAAGGTGGAAAAATATGAGCAATACATTTTAGCAACAGACTCCAGAAATCTCAACCAAGTAAGGCTTTCTTAGGACTCTTAGGAAGGTTTCAAAGCCACAAACTGGAAGAAAATATTTACAATTCACAGAGTTGACAAAAGATTACATCCAGAAAATATGAAACTTTCTCATAGATCAAGAAGGAAAGATTAAATCAACAGAAAAAAATGGATAATTCCTAGTTTTTTCAAATTGAAAAATGAGGTCACTCATATGTTTACTATGTTATGGCATTGGTGAAACTGAGATGTAGTAGGAAGTGAAGTGTCTTTTCAATAAATTAATGTTTTAGCAATAGATGTTTATGAATAAAGAAAATGGCTGGGCAAAGTCACTGGGATGCTCTGTGCCTTAATACTTCATTATATAATGGGGACCATGCCTATGTCATGTAATAGTTGTAAGAGTTAGTTATAAGTGTTTAGGATTGTTTTGAGCCCAATTATGAATTAATGGTATTGATTGCCATATTATGATCATTATTGTTGTTAGGCTTATTATTAAAAATCAAAATAATGATCATGGTGGTGTAGTTTCCAGATAGGTCTGGTTTAGACAATTCGGCTATAGTAGGTAGGTTTAAGGAGTTTGTCTTAGGTAGAAATAAGTGACTAGGAATTGGGGCCCATGGGATGAGGTACATCAGGATAGTAGGGGAGAAATTTGTGAAGGCAGTAGGCATGAATTATTGTAGACATGAAATTACCGAGAATTACTATTAGAGTTGTCAAGGATGCAAACACAGGCTGAGTTCTGAGGCCAAGTGAAGGAAGCTTCCAGAGGAAATGGGAGGTAAGAAAACACAAAACAGATTCAGCTTCTCTTAGTGTAATTATGTCAGCCATGAAAATGCATTTACAGGTCACACTGCTGTATATCAGAACCTTGATCAATTCATAGCTCTGTAACTAAAAAAGGTTTCTATGTCTGTTTGTAGTCAGTTATCTCTCCTGAACTCCAGTCCTGAGCCATCAGTGGTCTGGCTTCTGATCTGCTTTTTGCTTTTTCAAATGTCATATAAATGTAATAATAGAATATGCAAGTTTCACTAACATCAGGCTTTAGAGATTCATTTCATTTTGTTGCTTGTATAGATGCTTTTTTTTTTTTTGCCAAATTCCATCATTTTATGTGGCACCAAATTGGTTATCCATTTACTAGTTGATGAACATTTGATGAGTTGTTTCTATTGTTTATTATAAATAAAGCTCCCATTAAATCTTGATACAGGTCTTTTGTGGACATAGGTTTTCACTTTTCCTGCTTAAAATATTAGGATTTCTGTGTCATGTAGTAGGTGGATGCATAACTTTCTGGAAACTGCCAAAGACTTTACTGCTTTGCATCCCATCATTAATGTGTATGAGGCTTTTAGTTTCTCTACATTCTTAATAGCGCTTTTTAATTTTAGCCATTTTAATGAATGTGCAGTGGTATCTCATTGTGATTTTAATTTTTATTACTCTAATGATGAATTATGTTTAGTTTCTTTTCATGCTTTTATTTGCCATCTATATGTCTTCTTTGGTAGTATCTATTCAAGCTTTTGTCCATTTTTATTGGATGCTTGTCATACTGAATTTTTGAGTTCTTTATATTTTCTAGACATAAGCCCATTATCAGATATAAGTCACTTATGTTTTTAGTTTCTTAACAATATCTTTTATTTATTTATTTATTATCTATCTATTTTTTTTTTTTATTGTTATGTATGCCTACAGCACCTGGTCTTCCTAGGTGGTCTCCCATCTGAGTACGAACTAGGCCTGATCCTGCTTAGCTTCTGAGATCAGACATCAGGCTTGTTCAGGGTGCCACGGCTGCAGACCATGGACCTTGGCTCCATTGGGGAGTGAACCCAGGACCTTCTGTGTGTAAAGCAGACATGCTAACCACTACACTATGGAACTTTCAAAAGATAGATTTTTTTTTTTTATTTTGATTATGTTCACCTTATCAGTTTTTTTTTTTTCTGTTATGGTCTGTACTTTATGTAGCTATTCTAAGAAGACTGCCTAACTCAAGTTCAAAAAGATTTTCTCCTACATATTCTAGAAGATTTTATATATTTAACACTGACATTTAGATATGGACCACTTCAAGTTAATTTTGTATATGGATAGGAAAAAGGCTCAAGTTATTTACTTAGCATTAGATAGCCAGTTGTTCCAGCACCCATTGCTGAAAAGATTATCTTTTATCCATTGAATTACCTTGGCACTTTGGTTGAAATCAATTACCTTGTAAATATGGGCCTAGTTCTGAACTCTTGATTCGATTCCTTTGATTTATGTGTCTCTCTTTTAGCCAATACCACACTGTCTTGATTACTGTATTTTTAAAGTAAATCTTCAAATCAGGTATGTGAATCATCCAGCTTTGTTCTTATCAAACATTACCTATTTTAGCTATTTAGTTTCTTTGCTTTTCTATGTAAATTTTGGAAGTATCTGCCAATTTCTACAAAAAAAAAAATCATGTCAGGATTTTGATTGGGATTGCACTGAATGTATAGATCAGTTTGAGAACTGACACCCTAACAATAGTGGATTTTCCAATCCATGAGCATAGTTATATCTATCCTTTTGTAAGTTCCTCTTGGTTTCTCTCATCAGAATTTTGTCATTTTCAACATTTATGTTTTGTACATCTTTAGTTAGATTTGCCTTTAAGTATTTCATGTTGTTAATGCTATCGTAAATGGTAGTGCTTTTATAAGTTCAATTTTCAGTTATTCATTGACACTATCTAATAAACAATTGATTTCCAGATATTGACCATATATCCTGCAACCTTACTAAACTCACTTATAAATAGAGTCTTTGGGATTTCCTATGTAGATAATTATATATGTAAATAGAATTTTATGACTTCCTTTCCAATCTGCATGCCTTTTTACTTTTTCTCATATTAATACATTGGCTTGGACTTCTAGTATGGTATTGAAAATGAATAGTGAGATCAGACATCCTCGCCTTGTTCTTCATTTTAGGAGGAAAATATTCATTTTTTCATCATATACCAACTGTAGTTCTGGGTAGATGTCCTTTATCAAGTTGAGGAAGTCTCTTTTTTCCCCTAGTTTTCTGAGAATTTGTATCATCAATAAATAAGGCCATTTATATTTATATGTAATTATTGTCATCTGGGTTTAAGTCTACCATCCTATTTGTTTAATATTAGTCCCATTCATTCTTCCTTTTATTTTTCTTAACTTCTTACCTCATTTTAGATGTGAGATTTTTTTTATCATTTCATTTTATTTCTTCTGTTAGATTTTAGTTATAAATCTTTGTTTTCTTTTTCTTTTTTATGGATTCCCTAGGGTTTATAGCGTATATTTTAAATTTATTATAGTTTACCTTCTGCTTTCAAATACTATTATACCACTTACCTTACAACAGTATACTTCCATTACCATCCCCCTGTCCTTTGTGTTATTATTATCATACATTTCATTTCTACATGTTATAAATTTCTTGGTACATTGCTGTTTATTTTACTTTAAATAATTATGTTTTTAGCAGATATAATGTGGTAGAATGTTGATACAATAAAAATAACCCAATTTAAGTCCAGTCTGACTTTCTGAGTTTTAGTAAATTTACACACATTTGTGGCTATCACCACAATTCCCTTTGAGAACACTCCCATCACTCCTAAAAGTTCTCTTATACCTGTTATCAGTCAATTCCCACTGCCCACCCTATCCCATGTCCAGCTTCAGGAAACCACTGATCTGTTCACTGTGGCTATAGTTTTCCTTTTCTTTATGTTTAATATAAATGGAATCATACAATATATAATCTTGCCTTTGCATCTGGCTTATCACACTTAACATTATGTTTTTGAGTTTCATCTACATCATTACATATATGAGGAGTTTATTCCTTTAACTGATGAGTATCCATTGTATGAATATATCAGTTTTAGTTTTTTATACAGTCATCAGTTGATAGACATAAAGATGGTTTCCAATTTGAGGCTATTGTGTAGACTTATGTTTTCCTTTTTCTTTGGTAGGCATTGTGCCATATGATAAGAGTATGTTTAACTTCAAAGAAGCTGCCAAACTGATGTCCAAAGTGGCTGTACCATTTTCATTCCTACTAGCACTGAATGGGGGGGTCTAGTTTCTCTGTTGCCTCATCAAGGCTTAGTAATTTAAGTCTTTTGGATGTCGCCCATTCTAGTAGCCATGTAGTGATATCTCACAGTGATTTTAATCTGTATTTCCCTGAAGACTACTGATTTTGAGCATCTTTCTATGTGTCCACTTGTTATTTGTATCTCTTCATATATCATCTTGGAAGAAGTGTCTCTTCAATTCTTTGGCTTGTTTTTTAATTTGACTGTTTGTCTTTAGAGTTTATTCTTTAAGTGATGGAAATGCCTCTAAGGCTCTGGAGTATGCATGGAGATATAGAGCAGAGAAGCCAGTTAAAGGGCCTGAGTGAGAGGCTGTTAAAACCCAAACAAAGTCCGAGGAGATGGAATGATGGAAATAGGATCTCACAGTGTTAAGTCAAGGAATCAAGAGGTCTTAGTGAGCTGATAGATAGGGTGGGTTAAGAGGAAAACAGGGAGTTAAAGATGACATTTAGGTTTTTGGCCTGACCATCTGGAAAAATGGTGATCCCTTTAGCTAAACTTGGAAAAACAAAAATTAGTATAATAAAATATTTTACAGAATTGTGCACACCTTACCCAGGATTGAATAATCACTCAGTGAGGTATTGACTTCAAGAGTGGGTTAGAGAGTCTTTAATCTCCCACCCCAGTGGCCTTCATCAGCTCCACCCCTTACCTCCTAGCCACATTGAAAAATGTAAAAGCTGTGGCAAAATATGATGCTGCCTATATAAGATGGCTTTAATACTAATCACCTAATTAGTTTATTAGCCCCCTTATATACAAACACCCCTGGAACTGCAATAGACTATGTCAGGTCAGATTAATCCAAGTTTAGGTTTCCTTCATACACACAAATAAAAGGGGGAATAGCACTCATCATCATACTTCACATAGACTGAGATAAATAATGAAGGAGAAATAATTCTCTCCTTTTCAGAACAGGTCTCGCTCACATTCCACAATGTCCTTTATACTCCTTAACTAGCTCACTCATACTGTAGAGTCTTTGCATGTGCTGTTTTATCTCTTGGAATAGGGACATACCTATTCTATACCTTTATTATACCATAGCTAGCTTCTTCTTATCTTTTGAGTGTCCTTCCCTGACTACTTTTTTGAAACTTTGCTAGGCAAGACCCAATCAGTCCTTATCACATCACCCTATTAATTCCCTTCCCAAAACTTTATAATTAGTAATTACATATTGACTTTCTAGTTTGATTATTTTGCATCGGCTGCCCAAATGAGACTCCATGAGAGTAGTAATCATGTTTAATTTGTCTTCACTATAACATGTATAACATTTCCTGTACCTAGCAAATAAATATATATTGAATGAATAAATAAGAAATAAATAAAGAGCAGATAATGAGGGTTACTAATTAAAAGCATTTCATCAATTAACCATTAGGAGAAGGTATTATTTTAAGGAGGGGGTAATTTTCTGTATATGTGAAATCATACCACATAGGTAGTAGCTTTCCTTAAGATCAGTCCTTTATGATTTGGGGGAACAGAATTTCCAAGATTGCATTGGTATATCGACTTGGGTAATTAATGCTAATGGCTATAATAAATAAAATCTCAATGGGGAGTTTAGTTTTTTCTCACGTTGTAGTGTTTGCCCATTGCCTTCCACGTGGTGATTCAGGGATGCTGGTGACCAACATTCAAAGTGAGAAGCCTTGCCCGATTATGTAAGAGATTTCAAAGACCAAGTCTGGAAGTGGTATGTATCACTTCTGCACATGCTCCATTGGTCAAAATGAGGCACATGGCCCCAACCTAACCACAAAGGAGGCTGGGAAGTGTAGTCTTGCTGTGTATCCAGGAAGGAGAAACTGGATTTGTGAGCATCCAGCCAACTTCCGCCACAGTAGGGGACTTCATTTGGTTGTTGTGAGGATTAGAGAGTTAATGTATGCAAAACACTCAGAACATACCTAGCACATCAGGGACATCCATGATTCCAGGCAAGTTGCAAGAGGAGTTTCTCCGAGTTTGCACTAATCACTGCTTGCTAAACAAGGCTGGTATTCTGAAGTTTCTGTCAAGCCTAACAGCTGGCCAGAGAGTTTTGTGAGCCCCAGTGCCAAGGAGGCCAGCCAAGGATGCAGATGCCACCGCCAAGTTTGTGCAGCACATCCTCATGCTTTGTTTAATTTGGTTCCCTGGGTGGGATGAGTTTTATGAGCAGGTGTTCTGGTTAATTAGGTGATTAATACTCCTCAAATGGAGCACCATTTCCCCAGTGACAGTTCTTGCTTTGCTCAAATATGAGACAAATCTTTATTGCATAGTTTGGAGAGGCCCGCGATTACACTCACCTGTCTGCCAGGCCTCTCAGGTCAGTATTCTGGCACTGAGGATCAGGAGCCTGACCCCATATCTAGCTGAGTCACCATCAATCCACCAATTTAGAGAAACATGAGCTCCCACGTCATCTGGCCTCCTCTCAGACCAGGGCAAAGTCTATCTAGGTACACATTTCTGGTTTCATTCTGGGGATTTCAGTCTGTATCATCTCTCAAGGTTAGAGCCATTGCCTCTGCACAGAGCCTTCCAGCTTCTAAAGCAAGGAGGCCAAGCTATGTCTGAGGACAAATCAGACATAAAAGCTTGTTTTCTCAAATTTGCTCTCAGGCCAATAGAAATCTGCCCCAACTCTCTTGTAATCCGCATTCCTAAAGTCTTCTCCTTACTCCCATAAACCATTCTAGCCCTGCCTCCTTGCCTTTGTTTCTCTTAATACAAAGACCCTTTTTCCTTCCATTGATATCAAATTCATGCATCCTTCAAAAGCCAAATTGTGTTCTGTAGCCCTTCCAATCCAGGTTAAAGCGATTTATCCCTCTTTAGAATTTTCATAGCCCTTACTCTCTGATCCACATAAGTTGGCATTTAATTATGTACCATATCTTTCCTTTCATGTGTCTCAATCTTGTCTTCCTAATTGAATTATTGGCAGTTATGAGCTGTATCTTCTCCTGGGCATATATTAAGTTCCCAAAATGGTTGTTTGGATGCTAAATTAAGCTAGATTTCACTTACATTTCTGGCAAATGGGTCATATGCACTCTTTTATACCAGTTTGGGCCACACAACTGGAAACATGACCACTCATTCCTGTTCCTCACATGTTCTAGCTTTATAACCACAGAGGGACTAGATCTCTTTCTCCAGTTCCAGTTGGAAGAATCCTAGGGAAGACTCTGACTGGTTCATTTCAGTCACCCTTAGAAAATCACAGTCTTGTGAGAGCCAAGATCATATAAGAACAAGAAAGTTCTGAACCACAATCACATGTTGGAATGAAAGACCAAGTAATACTTGTCCACTATAGGCAGATCTGGATTTTGGAAACTTCTATTGCTTTATCTTCCTCTTAAAGAGGTTTTTTATTTCAAAATTGTATATTCATTCATCAAACATTTATTTAGTTAGAGTAGATCCTGCTCCTTGGGGAAGCTCAATGGATTAACTGACAGTAAACCTTTATTGTTCTTTCATTCTCAAGGGGGAGAGAAAGAAACATTAGCATTGAACAGAATGGCCTCCCAGGTCCAACCAATGGTACCTGTTTTTTTTTAACCCTGCTCTCCAGAAATGACTAAAATTCACACATGAATTGTTCTTTCTCCCAGGAGGATTAAATAGGGATTGTAGTCTTAATCTCAAATTGGCATTTTCATTGTCTCTCCCTTCCTTCCCTGTTCCCCTACTCTTCAGAGTTCTGCCCTTGTGACTCAGTGAGGTAGTGTGTTAAGTTTCAGGGTTACTGGTAGGAAATGGACGACCTAACTCAATGAAGTGATTGAAGAAATTTGGTAAAGGGATTATTTAGAAAAGTGAGGTAGGGTTAAGGAATCAGCAAGGGATCAGGGCTGCCCAAGGTTTAGCCACAGTGGGAAGCTATTCCTACTCCTATCCTCCAAAGAGATAAGGAGGTGAGAATGGGAGCTGGAGGAAAGGGCCAGATGACATGAACTATGACATCTAGTAGAGGAATGCAACCACTGCCAAACCCGGGAGGAAGTCCTGGCCTCTCCTCCAGCTCTCTGAGGCTAGACCCAAGGGAGTGCAGATTGTACGGTCTGTAGAGGTCAGCCTCCTGGGCGATAGAACAGGGCGACAGTGGCAGAGAGTGATCTCGACAATCGCTGGGGAATAACCAACACAAATAGAAAGTTTCAATGGGATGGGTGCAAACTTATCAGTATGAGGGGACCATTGAATGCATATAGTTTTCAAAAAATCCTCCAAGAAATTTTGGAAGAATGTAACTTCTTCCTCCTCCCCCCAAAGAGCAAGTAACACTGATGAAAATAAGGGAAACTACAACAGGACGATGTCAAATAAGCTAGCTGGTTGAAAGATTATTCATTCACTTATTTGTTCATTTATTCATTCATTAATCATCAAAGATTTATTTGTACCTCTAGGCATCAAGCATGCAAAAATAGATTAGACATCTTTGCATGCTTGAAATTTTTTATAATAATATACTGGATTAATGGATTATATAGAGACACTGCCCCTGAGACTCTAATACCTGGACCAGCAAGGTTTCCTGGAGGAATGGACAGCTAAACTGAGGGATAGATTCAGGAGGCAATCATGGGGCAGAATTAACAGGAATCAGGAACTGAATGGCTGAGACAGAGGGAAGATGCTTTGGTGCTATTTTGCCTTCCCATCATCCCCCTAAATTTTCAGCTCACAGCTCCCCAGGTTTCCTTTGAGAGTATTGCTCCTTTCTGCCTAGCCGATTGTAGTTTCCATTGAACCAACTTCCATAGGTTTTGTTTTCTCTGGCCAAGAGAGTGATCACATGACCTAAGCCAGGCCAGCCAATCAATCTTTCCCTTCTGAGAATTTGGAAATCTTGCTTGGTCTTGGCATCTACAGCCTGCTTGGTTCTTGTTTGTTTTGTTTTGTTTTTAAAGCATCTTTCTTCAGTTTTTTTTCCCCATAAATTTTGTATGCCACTCAAAGGCCTTCTTAAAAAGTCATTTTTCCCCACTTCAATTATTTTCTGTTGCTGCAACAAGAAAACCTCAACTGATTAACATGGCTGCGTTAATGGTGCCTTTCACCAAGAGACAGAAAACAGGTGGAGGGGAAAGTTTTGAGGAAAGTGTTTTGGGGGGAATGCGTGGGCAACTTGCCTTGAGAAGCCTGTGGAAAAATAAAGAGAAAAATCTAAAAGTTGGCCCTGGAGGTTTATATGAAACTGAAAATTCACACTACAGAGTATAAAAGCCATTTCTGGCACCTAGACATAAAAAGTCCCACCCAACAGCCTAACCTCCCAAGGATTTCTCAGTCTTCCCCAGGGAGGGTAATTCTATGGAGAGGCTGACACATTCTGCAGCTGCCCCAGAATCAGTGGGGGAGAGGCCCATTCTAGGCACTGGGAGCCCTGTGTCCTGGCCCTGGCTCTTTTAATAGCTAGCTGGGTGACCTTGTACCAGTGCCTTCCCCTCTCTGAGACTAAATTTCATGTTAGTAAATATATAGAGTTGAATTGTATTGAGGGTTCTCCAAAAATTACAAAAAATTTTAAGTTTACATGTAAAAGATCAGCTAGCCTGAAAGACTCTGTTAAACACGTGTTAAGCCTGTTTTATCATTTTATTCTATATTTTTTTACTGAGATATAATTGTCACATAACATTGTGTAAGCTTAAGATAGACACAAAAAGTCCTTTTTCTTTACTTCAGGACTTCTCAGGGTCTTAAATTTGCTTACCTATGATGCAAATCTCCAAGAGAGGTGAAAGTAAGCATTTCTCTTTATATTTTTGCCCAAGGAAACTATCCTTACCCCCATGACGAACCCATGAAGAAACACGTGGAACTGAACTATTAGTTGTCAGAATCACTTGCAGAAATGCTAAGTTAGATCATTTCTAAGGCTGTTTCAGCCCAAATATTTTCCTGATTCTGTGCAGCCAATGTCCTGTTTACCTCCTGTTTCTTCCACTTGCTTATTCGTTGGGGATGATTGACCCCTATACTCTGTTCTAAAGTGGTTCTCCCAGGGAAAGGCACGTCTGAATGCCTATGAAGTCACTTAAAAGATCTAGTCAAGCTCATGAACCCCACCAGCAGCTTAAATAGAAACATAGCCTCCCCTTCCCCACTGCGCTCAGAGCACAGACCCAGGCCCAGCCTGAAGGGATTGCTAAGTATGCTACAGAGCGCCTTTGGGAAAACAAAGAAAACCCTACTCATTTTTGCTCCAGACAGTCTGAGATGCTTGTGTGCCCTTGGGCCTTTGCCCAGTTCTCTCATCTGCCTCAGACCTGGTACTAAATTGGTTCAAGGTTTGGAGGAAAGCTTCAGAGAATGGATGTTTAAAGTTCTTAAATGCTGAAGTCACCCTGAGGACCAGGGGCCCAAAGACTTCTATGGCCACCAGAGGGCGATCACAACAGCATCTGTACAGAAAGCTGCTCCCAAGAATAACAGCAGTAAATTGCACCTAATGTGTTTATAACGATGGAGGCTGAGTGTGCATGTGTGTATGTGTGTGTACATGTACGCATAGTTGGGTGCCTGGGGCTAAGACTTTGAAAATCTGCTAAGTACAATAAAATAAAATCTGCACCTCTACTATGTATTTACAGGATGTGGTCAGCTAGTTGAAAGTTTCCTTGAAGGAAAATGAGGTAGAAGGAATCAGAATAGCACTCATATGAAAGAAAAGGAAAGTTCTTAGTGGCATAGTCATCATCGTGATATGTGTGATGATGTGTGTGATCACATGTGTGCACATGTGAGTATTTGATTGAGTGTGATTGTGCGTATGGGTGGGTATGTGAGCCTGAGTGTGTGTAAACATGTATGTATGTTGGGGGGGACAGGAATGTGTGTGTGTATGTGAATGTGTGTACGTGCAGGACTCACTCCAACTTGTCTAGGGTGAACAGACATCAAGGAAGTCTGGGCAATACTTCCTCCAGTTCCTGCTCTCTGCCTCCAAACAAACAAACACAATCACTCCTACAAGTATTTATGGAGCCTCTAACAGGAGCTCCTCCCCACCCGCATCTGGAAAAGCTCAGACCTGGCCAATTTAGAGCAGGCACTGGAAGAAGGAAGGCGCTGGGGGCAAAAACAATGCCTTACATGCGAATGACTGTTTTGCAAAAACACTTTCTCTTTTTTGATGCTCTAAACAACCCAATATGTGGGTTCAGACATGGCTGTGAGCCTCTTGCTCAGAGGTGACACGATTGGCCCAGAGTCACCCAGTTGAGAAGCTGAAGCATTGAGAATCCATGTCCTCCCAACCCCCCTCTGCCCCTCCCCACCCCTGCCCCCCACAACACACACACACACACACCACACACACACACACACACACACACACACACTACTTTTAGCTGCAGAGCAGGCATTGGGACCAGGCGAAGCAGAGCAGGCCTCAGGGAGGGTTTGCCAGCATTGATCTGAACAACAAGGGCAACCAAACTGTGATGCATGTAACTGGGATGCATTGGTGTCAATACAGTGGGTCCGTTAGGAATAAATTATGGATGAGGTAGGATCTTTAAGGATCTTTGTAGATAAGGTAGGGACACAACTTTGATGGACTGTGATGTAAAACCTGGGTGGATTAGAGAATGTCTCGGTTTAGGGTCCCCAGTAGCTGTGTGACCTCTGGCAAGTCGCTTCACTAATCTGAGTTTTTTGTTTTTTTTTTTAATCTGTAAAATGGTGGCACTCAGATACCCGCCTCCCCGCTCCCCATGCCCCCCCCCACCATGCGGGACCATGTTGAGACCAAAAGAAAGAAAGAATATAAGCAGAGTGCCTAGCTTAGTGACAGTATCAAGAAAACGTGCCACCAGCCTGATTCGTCTTTGGTTTCTAAGAGTGGATGCATCGCAATTCTGGGGCCGTGCTGGCCGAGCCCCTCTCCTTCCCCAGTGCCTTCCCTCTCCCTCCTCTCTTCCTCCTCCCTCCGCGCTCTCAGTCGCTCCAGCAAAGTTCCCAACTTAGTCTACATGACTCGTGGCGCAGCCAATGAGAGGCGGAGCTGGCGTTTTTGGGGGGGGGGTGGGAGGGGTGGGCCCCGCGTCTCTGGTGTCTGCCCTGCTCAGTGAATGGAGAGAGCGAGCGCCGGCCAGTTCGCCCGACCGCCCCGTGTCCCAGCCGCTGCCACTGTCGCGTGCCGGAGCCCGGCCCCTTGCCGGACCTCCCTGGGCGCTGTGTCCCACTGCGCTCGCCCCTGGGCCCACATCGGGCCCACGCCCCGGGCCGCTGGCCAGCGGGGCCAGGGGGCGCTCGGTACCTGGGCACTTCAAGAGATGCGCAGCGGGGCAGCAGTGGCCCCGCGGATGGAGCTGCTGCCGTCGCCGCCGCCCGGCGCGCCCTGCTCCGCCCGCGCCCGTGCGCCTGAGCGACGATCGCTCCTCCTCCACGCCAACTCCACCGCCCGCTCCCCAGGCCGATCGTGCTCCCCTGCGCCTCCGTGGGCTTCACGCGTCTTGCCCCGCCGAGGCAACCTTCTTCCGGCGCGGGCCCCTGCACGCCATGGCCCCTGGGCGGACAGGGGCCGGCGCCACCATGCGCGCTCGCCTGGCACTGGCCTTAGCGCTGGCGAGCGTCCTGAGCTGGCCCCCGCCTCCGCCTGCCCCACCAAGTGTACCTGCTCCGCTGCCAGCGTGGACTGCCACGGGCTGGGCCTCCGGGCAGTTCCCCGGGGCATCCCCCGCAACACCGAGCGCCTGTGAGTATCCCCGCCTCACCCGGGCCACCCAGCTGGGTCCCACAGAGGGGCCCCCAGGCGCCAGATCCGGCCATTTCCCTTGTTCACACTGTTTGCCCCCTCTGCTCTGATCTCTCTCCTGGATGTGCTCCTTCACTCTGACTTAGGGGTCTGTGCGTCCGGCAGGTCTGGGGGTGGAGGTCAGGAAGGCCCCTTCGATGAGGAAGGAGTAGTGCCTCTCGGGGGGGGGGGCGGTAAGAGCTCCAGACGCAGGGCCTGCTGACAGCTTCCAAGCAGAACGCTGGCAGGAGATGAGGAGAGGAGAGAAGACTGCAGCCAAGGAGGTCTTAGGCTGAGGGTAAAGGGTCTGCGCTCCTTGAAGAGGGAGCAAAGGAGAAAGCTGAAGGGTGATGGGGCATCAGGGTGAGGAGACAGGAGAGAGGGCCCTACACCGTGACCTGCTTGGAGATCAGAATGGGCCAGCCGCTCTCTGGATGCCCTTGTGAGGAAAGTTGAAAGTGTGTGTGAAGGTCTAACTTCTGAGGAACCAAACGAATTCAGAGTGGGTGCTCACAAAACCCGCTCTGACTGGAGCGCAGCCTGGAGATGCCAAGTTGCAGCCCCGGTGAAATTTTTATGGCTGGGTTATAAATGCCTCCCCAAAAAGTCTAGAGAATGGAAATGCTGACAGCCCTTTAAATGAGACCGAGCGCTATAATCTTACAAACCGCACTCAGCCTCGGATCTTGGGCTTGGCAAGAAGAGGAGAGACTCTTGGAGAGTGGGGTGGATTGACCCTCGTTTTAACCCCAATTGTGCAACCAAATATTTACTTTTCGTATGTCAACGTTTTGGAAACATTTATCATTTTGATCCTCAGACCAGATTCAAAAACCGGGGCCCGGGGTGGGCTCTTCCTAGCCCACAGCGGGGGAGCTGGGGAAGGAGAGAGAAATGGTAGAGGGGCTTGGAACCAGCCTGGGAACACAGCCCAGGGTGGGTGAGGGTGTGCTCTACTGTGGTCCACAGCTCCATGTCTTGCTCTCCCTCCATCCTCTCCTCACATGCCTTAGAGGTAGGTGCATGGGTCTTCCATTCTGCCTCCTTGACTTTGGGCTGGAAGACAGTGGTGATGAGACTGAGACAGATTGTCCTAGAATGTGTTATCCCTGTTAATCACCTCCTGTCACCTCATTTCGCCTCATCCTCTTTATATGTCCCTGGGTGGAGACTCAATAGAACTGCCTTTTTCCTGGAGCTTTCATTTGGCTGAAAACATTTTTTCCCCTAACTGCAATGATTATTCTGTGGGGTTGAACCATGCAATTTTTGAAGGTTAAAGCTGAACCTTAATTAACGTATGTAGAAAACAAGGCTCAGAAGTGTGAAATGACTTGCCCAAGATCACACCCCAAGTTGAGGACAATAAAAGGACGAGAATCCAGGTTCCCGCAACTTAATTTGGACAGTATGTTCTACCATACTAGTGAAAAAGTTTTTAGTGGTATTTTTAGATACCTATAACTTATAAACTAAATTCTCCTCCCTCCTCATACCAGGGCCAGCCACATGAGTTAGTGAAATAATAACTGTAGCTAATGTTTAATGAATGCTTTTCCTGCCTCAATTTGTTTACATGTGCTATCTCCTTGAATCTCTACAATAGTCTTATTAGTTATATAGCTTATTATTTTACTTTACAGTTAAGCCATCTTGTCATTTGCTCAAGGCCATGTAGCTAATTAAGTGTTTTAATTCGACCATGTCTAGCTACGAAGTCCATACTGCCTACTCTGCTGGACATCCTTGGAACAGGGTCAGTTTGGGCCAAGATCTATAAACAAAAGGCTCTGGGAGGGTTCTGACTGGACTTGGGTCTTAGACTAGGCAGCTATTGCTGCTGCTTCAGGTATACTTTGCAACATTCAGCTTATTTTGATATCAGCTCTCCTTAAGGGGTCATGAGATTATTTTTTCCCCATCCTATAAAATCAAGGAGAAGGCAAGGAGAGTGGGCCCCTTTCCTCCTGGCATGTAGGAGTCTTCAAAAGTTACAGGCACAGCACTGCAGCAAGCATGCCATTCAACTACCTTCTCTAAGACCCAGGCAGCTCTGGGCTGCCCATCTGCTCCACAACTGGAGAAACTGGAGTCTTAGTTGTTCCTATGGGCCCCCTGCTGCAGTCATGGTCGCTGGCAGGTATTGACAGAGTATGAGGTACTTCGGAATACCTGAGTCTCTGCTGCCTTGATTCTGGTCACTGGTGCCGCTTTGGTTGGGGTGCAGTGGGAGTAATGTGGCTGCCAAAGCTGGCCCTCATTTTAGTCTCCTTCCTTCCCAGGAGAGGGGGCAGCCTTTAGGAGCAAGCTGGGTCAGGATGACTTCAGGGGTTAGCAGCAGCCCGCCAACAGCCTTCACCACCCTTATCCTCTCTGAGTCAACTCAGATGTATCATTTCAAGTCTGCAAACTTTTGGGGGGATATTTGGTATTTCTATGCCAAGGGTTTCTTTAGGGAGGAATTTCTCTTTCCTTCATTCATTCAACAAATATTACTTGAGCCTATACTGCATTCCGATCGCTGTGTATAAAATCATTGCATACACAGAAGAAAGCCAGCAATTCAACTTAAAGAATGTAAGCAAAGGCGGGAGAAGGAAACTTCCTTTAGTGAGTCCTTCAAACTTCTCAGGGCTCGGTTTTTCATGGGGTATGAGTTTTGTCAGCACTGCTGTCAGAGCTCAGGACCTTCCTAAAATCCACTTTTCTGATCTCAAATGTTTACATTGTATTTTATAATAAAGAAGAAACATTTTTCCCCTCTTCATTCCTGCTACTCTGCCTCCCAAAGAGGCTTTTCTGAAGGGTGTGTGTGTGTGTGTGTGTGTGTGTGTGTGTGTGTTTCTCTGGGGGTTTTGACTTCTGAGGCCTTGTCTACTCATAGGGTGCCATTAAGGCAAACCTGCATGAGGATAATGTGGTCATTTGGACTTTGCTTCAGGCCTGGAATGAGGCCTGTTGAATTGTTAGTAATTAAGCTGCTATCAGAGTTGGGGGTCTGTTTTCCGGCATCTTCTCCATAATGTCAGCGTATCTCACAGAAAGAGAAACTCTGTCGTTTATAAACTACTGACAATTCTTTTCCCATCTATGAGGAGGTGACACCCACAAGAAAGCTAAATAAATGCCGAGGAGCATTCAGTGTAATTTATTATCCATGCAGCAAAGATAGAGGACAGGAGGAGAGGAAGTGAATGGTGGTGCCTGAAACAAAACATTTACCATGGAGTGCAGAGTAAACAGATGTTGCATTTACCCTTCTGAGTACAAAAAGAGCCCACAGATGTAATTCTTCTCCAACCACAATCTCAGCCTGCAGAAGAGGAGACAGATGAAAATGAACTCTCATGTGGGGCCCCTTCTCCCCGTCTTGCCTAAAGGCAGGCAGAGGCCCACTTCTCACCCACAGCGAGGTGGTGGCCTAAACAGCGGAGTGGGGCAAGAGTGGACATCTTTGGTTTTTTACTTGGCTCAAGAACATTCTGGAGACTGCTGTATTTAAATAAACATTTCCTGTTTGCGAAGGAAAACGGGCAAAAGGCTGAAACGTGAGAATGTGGTAACTTAATTTTCCCCATCACTCCAGATGACGGCAAGCTTTGCTGGTGGTTGGGTCCAATAAAAACCCACACCGTGTCATAGGCTTTCCCTCACTTGACCACAGAGGTCCTGAGGTCAAGTGGGAGACTTTCCAAGATGCTCAACAGCCAAGCCCTGCCTTCTGGTACTTCCAGCCTTCAGGGCCAGTTCAGAGGGCCAGGGGCAAGCTGGTAAATTACAGGTATCTCTGAGCCAACCATGGTGATATGGCCTTTCAGGGAAGCACAGTGCTTCCCTGGCAAGTCTACTGGGCTGACCATGAGTAGCTGAGCACACTCACCTCCAGTGTGCTGTGCAACTCTGAACAGATTGATTTACTTCTCTGGGCCTCGTTTTCCTGAAAGTAGAATTCTAGTAGAGTTTTAACGGTTTTCCTTAGTGGTCCTCTTCCCCAGTATCTAGAACAGTGCCTGGCATATAGTAGTTTTTCAGGAAATGAATGAATGTGGACAAAATGAATGAGAACTGTCTTTCTTTAGTTCTTACAAGTGAAAGATGGGCAATTATCGATTTGCATTTTTATGTGTGGCTAAGGGGAACTTACTAGTAACCTATTACATGAGTTATTAAAGGTTTCTAAAATTTTGCTTTCATTAAAATTATTTCCTTACTGGAGTTACCAAGGACTCCTAATGAGTGATTCACTCTTGAGTCTGTTAGATGTTGCTTAGCAACCTTACAAAACTCCTACTGTGCACATGCCTATGAAAAGAGCTAGAAATCCCAAACACTTAAACCACAGGACTTTCAAATCAGGATCGTCAGCATCGTCCCACTCTGTGGTTTTTGATTGCCACTCTTTTTGTATTAATCAATGCATTTGTAGAATTATTATTAAGTTTTGCTTTTGCTCATCATCTTACTTTTTTTTGCCATTTTGGTTGTCATATGTTTCTCTCCAGTTGTTTGTCAATGAGTTTTTTCTCCATTGGAAAGTGAGAATGGTGGGTCTGAGAGCCATGGGATCTTTTGTGCCGACTAAATGGCCCATGGCAAGCAGGTTCCAGGGCCTCCGCCTAGTGCCTCAGGCGTGGACTCAGATGGCTCCGATTTGAATGTTGGCTTTGTTATGACTTTACTGTCGGACCCTGGGCAGTTACTCTACTCCCCTGGACTGTTGTCTATGTAATCCTTTCCTACCATGTTTCCACACCTGTAACACAGGGATGATAATTGCACTGGCCCCGTGGGAATGTAGTGTGCGTAGCCCGAGACAATCCATGTGAGGCACTCAGCGCAGTGCCCAGCGCAGTGTTTCGCCAACTCTTGTTCCTGTGCACATAGTAAACGTTCCTCTTGGGGAGGATTAAATGAAATAATGGACAGGAAGTGCTTAACACAGTACCTGGCACATAACATAGTGCTCCACAGACTGCTAATGATAGTGGCCATGTTATTTCCATTTCTTCATCTCAGGCCCCATCCAGCTGGAAGTTTCAAGATGCCCACTCTGAATGTACCCTGTGGAGGTAAGTTAGGCTATGCCCAGCACCCTCGTGCCTGGTGTCCTCCCCTTTCTCTCTAGCTAAGTCAGGTTGGCCTCTGTTCCATGAGGAGGGGATTACAGTCGAAGTGGTTTATATCTTTTCCATGGGCGTGCTGCTTTGTGGTATATTTAAATAAGGAATGCAGTTTATTTATTTATTTTGGGGGGTTGGATTTTCATAGGGAATTTTTGGCCCTGGCTTTTTTTTTTTTTCAGTGCTTATTCCTCCTGTCTTTCCCTAAATACCTCCTTGTACTGACTTCCCGTGTCTGCCTCCATTACTGCTTTTACTTGAAACAGCTGCATTTAACTAGCATGCTCCACCCTCATTATGTAAGGTAGTCTTAACCCTTTTTAGAACTGCTGAAAATAAAATTAAAAAAAACTTGGAAGCTTTTCCAAAGACCTTTTCTGAACCACCACTAGTTCTGGATAGGATAGATGCAGAGGGAGCCCTGATGTGGGGCACAGTGTTGACTTTTGAAGGCTCTCCCATTATTCAGCATTCTCCAGCCTGAAATTTAAATCAGCCTTGCCCAGGTGGGAAGAGCTCATAATAGGATTCCTCTGCTTCTCTGTTCTGAAGACCTGGGATGTGTCTTCTAACTGTTGTTACTACTGGCCTGCCAGAGGCTGTACTTTCCTCCTCACTCACTGTGGTCTTCATAGGTCTGTTGCCAGCACCATATCTGATACAACTCTTCCCTGTATCCCTGGTGGAGGGGTGTGTGATTAAAAATCCTCGCTCCTGAGCAGATAGGGAGGCAGGGAAAGTAACTATTTGTGGGTAAAGATGTGGACTCCAAAGCCAGATGAGACTCTAGTTCTGGTTTACCACTTACTAGTTGGGTGACCTCGGTTTCCTCATTTGTAAAATGGGACTAATAATAATACCACCTTCACAGGGTACTGTGAATATTGAATTAATTCACATCAACTGCTTTAATCGCAGTGTATCCATAAGTATTCCTGTAATTATTATTATTATAATCCTTCCAGAGCATGCTCAAGATAAAGCCTGATCTGGAAAAAAATGATCGATTGTCAGGTATGAATGTGTTTCTCTTGTCAAGTTCCAGCCACGTGCATGTCGCTCTTCCACCAACATAATTTTGGAGAAAGTGGTCATTCTCCTTTGCTTGATTACATTCAGCGATGAGGAAACCAGCTCTTCCTAAAGCAATTTATTTCATTTTTTAAAAACAGTTCTAAGAATAAAATCTTTATTTGGAGATTGAACTTTTCTCCCTTTGATTGTTGTTACACAGAACAAGTATTATCCTTCTTCCAAATGATAGGATTTCAAAAATCTTATTACTGTTATGTTTCTCACCACCCACTTATCCAAGTCTTCTCTTTTCTTCCATAAATTTTTTTATAATTACCTCAACTATTCTGTATGTGTTAGGCTTTGAGACAGCTCTATCCCCATTCCTAGTTATCATGTTCTAAATAGATTCCAATATTCTTTGCCTCTTACTCTCTTGCTATCTTTACTTCTGTCAATGTGTTTTCACTTCAAACAGCCACCGCCTGGCTTGGCTCAGTTTGACCAGGCTGTTCACTGCATCCCAATGTCTCCCCAGGTCTCCCTGCTGTTGATATTATTCTCCCCATCCCAGACTTGTGCAGTTGACCTTTTGGAGTCTAAGCACAACACTTTGCATTTATTCTAATTAAAATTTGGCCAAAAGTTCATTTCATCAGCTTTTTAGGAACATTGTATTTTGATTTTCTCATTTAGCATATTAACTCCTCTCCCTATTTCCTCTGCAATTTTAGTGAACTTGCCCTATGGATCTTTATCCAGGTTGTCAATATAATCACCAGAGTCCACTCTTTTTTTTTTTTTTCAAAGTCTCTCTGTGGTCTGGGTGGATTATATAAATATATTGTCCTCTTCTTTCTGGCTGAGATGGATAAAAATGTTGAGGTCTTCTTGGCCCATAGCATCTTTCCCTGGAGGTCTATTGTTCATATTTTCTCTGGAATGAATTTCTATTAATGCTTATTAATTCCTTTGTTTGTTGAATTTTCTCTACACTTGGTTTCTCATAGCTCTTTCCATCATGTCTCTAGCTTCATCCTTGTCCTGTTAGGCTGTTGCCAGAACCCCCCCAGTGTCGGATGTGATTGTGTATGTGTGTGTGTATGCGCGTGTGCACGTGTGTGTGTGTATCCTCTCAGAAAATATTTTAGCTTGAGAAATTGGGCCGTTCTGTCATCAGCAGAGCTCATCTGAGAAGCCTCTGTTTTTTAGTGATTTCCTTTACCTTCTCAGGTGCCTGCTGGCCCAGGGCTCACTGAATGTCATGGAGGATGCATCAAAGAGAATAGGCCTACTGTCTCCCCTCAAATTTCTGTAAATAACCCCCCACCATAGCTACCATTTATTGAGCTCTTCTTTGAGCCTGACACTTCTTTTACACTTTATATGCATAGACTCACTTAATCTTCTAACAATCATTCAAGGCAGGAACTCATACTGTCCTCACTGCATAGATGAGGACATTAAGTCAGAGAGGTGAAGAAACTTCCTCAGGTAGGAGCAGGAGAATCAGGGTTCATTCAGGATGCTGATCTCAGGTCTGCACTGCAAACATTCCCCCTAAATCTTTTAAGTCAGCCCCTTTTGTCTTCCAGACTCAATTCTCAAAGAATTGAGAATTCAAGGCATCTGGAGAGGAATGCCAGTGCTATGTTCTGGACACCTGGTGAAAGAGCCATCATGTCCAGATTGGAGACAAAGTTGGCATGTGAATTGGAACCTGAATAGGGTTTCCATAGGTAGGGATGGGAACATGGTACAGATTCACAGATGTTCATGGTTGCATGGATCCTAAGAAGTTATGAGCCCATTTAAAATAATGGGAGCTGCACTTTAGGGAGTTCTATCTGACGTGGGCATTTGGAACAGAATCCAGTACATCAAATCTTAGGGAAAATATCACCACGGTTATGTGACTAATATTATTTTTTAAAAATTTTGGATTTGAGAGGATAAACCCTTCAAGAATGGTTCTGATGAGACTTATTGACCAGTATTTTTCCCCACAAGCATCTGCCTAGCTTTGGGCAGGAATTGCCTTCTTTTCCAATTAGATGTTCCACTTGCTTTCTCTTAGCCATAAACTTCAGGCTCCCCTCACCTTGAGATCAAGTCATACTAGGACAGACAAATAGAAGATTCATCCCGGCTGGAGTAAATGTGACTTCACTTTTCATAGCCTTATCACTGCTTGTGTGGGCTCAGACTTCTCTTGTCCGAAATGCAGGTCTGGGTTTCTGACCCCTGATTCATTCTGCAATTTGGCAGCAGCATGGGTTGTGGTTCCTGAAAGTCTGCCAGCACATTTAACCACCCACCTTGACTCTCTGGAGTTTTCTGGCCTCCCTAGTTCCTGTCTGCTACTCAGCATACCCATACCTTGCACCCCTGCGGTCCACATTTAGTGTATGCCTTGATTCAGACTGGTCTGCATGGTGTGGAGTCCATGGTCCTCTTCTACTCTGAGGTTTGTGGGCTTGACCATGGACTTGTATACCTTATGCATCTTCCTTGAGCCTAAGCTGCTCCTGGCCTCTACTGTGACCCTTCCAGCTTGGCTTCTTGTTATCTCCTGCCATTCAGGTAGCTCTCCATAACCTTGGTACTGAATTTGGACTTTTACCATCTAAGCCTCAGTTCCTGAGATTGGATTTCAGGAGGAGTTTTGTGGCCTGGTCCTTCTTTGGAGACTGGAGACTCCCAACCCATGTCTGAGTCCTAGAAACAACTTCACACTTTTATGATGATGCCAAAGATGGTGTTCAAGGTCCTCCAGTGCTGGACTCTGTGAGTGATGAATTACAACACGCTGCTGAGCTCCCTGTAAGCCAAGCACAGAAGAGAGCAGATAGTTCTGTGATTGAAAAACTCAGTGATGATGATATCATTGGAGGGCTATCCTCACAAATTTCTAGACCGTCTAGAGTTTTCCTGACATTCTTTTTATCCTCCTCATCTCTGCACAGCTCTAGAATGTTAGGTAGAAAAGTGTTTTATATGTGAAGTTTCTAAGTGATATTAATGGGAAACCAGTGGGGAGTACAATTTGATGTAACCTTACCATGAGTAAAAGACCTAGGCAGAATCCTGGTTTTCATCATTTTTTTTTCCTAAATGTGGGACATTGTCAGAGTATCTTCCTACATCTCAGCTGTCTCATCTGTAACCTTTAGGATGGTAGGAATAGCACTTCTTTTATGGAACTAATGTAAGTTTTAGATCAAATATCTATGAAAACCTCCTAAATTCAGTGCTATACAAATGCTTTAATGAGTCTGCATAATATATGATTTTAACCACTAAATCCTGTATCTGAGAGGTGATCAGGGTTCATTTTAGAATCTTGCATTTACAGATGAGGAAACTCAATGAGTTGGAAAGCCTTGCTCAGAGTCGCCCCATTCTTCAAACTCTTCCTGCGGGTTTTCCTTTTCACCCATCAAAATACATCTTTCACAAATGAAAATACAGCCTCACACCAGCAATGCCAGCATCCCACTCAGATGGAGTTTAGAGGATATTTTGCCTGAGTAATAAGTGTCAGTTTCCAAGAAAGTAGAACAAAAGAAGGGGCTTCATGAAGGATGGAGTCATTTAAAGGATCTTTTTATTGAATGCTTACTGTGTGCCAGGAGCAATGATGAATAAGCAAGTGAAATGTCCTCATAACCAGAACAGCTCAAAATAATAGGAAATCAGTCTGGGCTGTCCCTTCCCACCAAATGAATGACAGGACGATTTTTGGGATGGGGGAAATGCTGGAACAATGAAGGGTATGACACCAAGCCCTTAGGAACCACTGATGAAAGCAAGCCCCACTTATCCATTTTAATGGGTACAAATATATAGAAAAATCCACACATTATTTTTTAAAAAAGTACAAACAGAATTAAAAAAGAAAAAAAACTCATGGGGAAAATATTAATCTGAGAACAATTGTCTCTGAGAAAACATTCAAGTAAGCCTCCGCAGCTAGCTGGCAAATAGCACAAGTTCTGCATTTTATTAGAGCCCTAACTCTATAGAGCACTGATCTTATTTGAGAAGCATTTCATAAACTCTGACACACAGCACAGCAGCTTTGGGGGCCATGACGAGATACAGGGCTTCCTTTGAGAGGCCAGCTGCCCCTCCTGGGATGTTCCAGCTGTAACTAGACCACTGGATGTTGTTTCCCCATGGTGTTAATTCCCTTATTCTCCTCTCTTAGCTTTAGCTAGGTAGGAATTTTCCCAGGGGAAAATGAGGGAGGAGGACTTTGGACTGAAATTTGTTCTTTAGGCATGTTTGCCTAGGAGTAGGGTAGGCTGTGGCGAAACTCAACTTTGAGGGAAAGGTCTGAGAACTGTTACTTGGCCCAGTTTCTTTTTGGAGATCTTGTCTTGTGCCTGGAGGCCTGTCATGTAGATATGTGTACGTGTGTGTGTGGCAGGGTGCGGGGGGGGGGAGGGGGGTGTCTCAGGTAGCTTTTATGTGGTCCTTTGGAATGGAAGACCTGTAGCTTGCAATAGCTCTAAGAAACACATGCACTACATCTCCTACTAGAAGTTGGCACTTTTCTTCCCATCTGCTGCCAGCTTACAAGCCCTGAATTTTTGCCACAGAACTCAGTTCTGTCCCTCTCCTCTCATTTCTTCTCAAGCCAAGAGATTTTCAGGCTTTTGAGGTCTCTCTGGACATCATCTGGTCTACCTCTCCCCACTGATCTCAGCCACCTGGACGGATGAATGTCTCAGTGTGATAGGTAGGGACCTCAGCTTTGTGCTGTGAGCTGCCCTTGTGAGAAGTTTGCCCTACTTTGCTTTCGGCCTTGTTCACAGCATTTGGTCCTTAATAAAGATCTCACAGGCCATTGGAAGCTTCTGCCAATCTGGGAAGCTAAGGAGGCAATATAGTACAAAATATAAGGACTAATATGGAGCCAGAAGGAAGAGGCACCAGATGGGTGATTTCAGATTGCAAGTTGTACCCTGAGGGCTCTAAACACCAAGGCAGCTTGTTTAGGATCTAGCATGGGATGATCTCAGGTAGGAAAACTTCAAGGGAAGGAATGCTGGGAACAAAGACTGGAGCAGGAATCCACATGGGAAGGCCACTTACTTCATGGGAGTTTTTAATAACCCTAGTACCCCCCCCCCCGCCCACCTTCTAATTACTTCAGATGACAAGATGATAACCAATGTGCTTTGTTTGCCCTGCTTAAGCATACATGTTAATACTTTCTAAAATGTTCCTAAGCTTCCTCTCGTGTGTCTCCTCGTATGTTCTAGACATTTTGCAAAGACCTAAATCTCCTCTGCATTCTCTACCAACTGGAGCTGCATGCTGATTTAAGCCATATTCAGCCAGGAAGCTCTGTTCTGCCTTTAAAACAAGAAACATCTCCTTCTGAGAAGACTGCACTCCAGTTTTCTTTGTGTTGCTAACGAACAAAGAGGCCCCATTGCAAAACAGCATTTCATGAGCAGAGCAGGGCCGATAGCGCCTCTTGCCAAATGTGACTGTGTGTAGTTGTGTGGGGGAAACAGCCTTCTCAAGAGGAGGGCCGAAGGAGGCGGCTCTGGAGAATTTTTAGCAACGGCAGCATGGTGTAGTGGATAGAATGCTTGCCTGGGAATGTGGAGACCTGGCTGTACCTCTGATGTACCATGTGACCTTGGACAAGTCAGTTGACCTTTTTGGACCTCAGTTTCCTCATCTTTAAAGAGGATAAGGAGAATAGACTGGAAGGTCGCCAAGGATCCTTTCAGCCCTATGTATGCTCACTTTGGGGGGCTGGGATTTGGGGTTTAGACCTGAGCCAACATCCAACCAACCCAAGGGATTTTCTAGAGGCAATAGAGAGGCCAGGACAGCTGCTTCAGGGAGTGGCTGGTCCTTGATTAAGGCTCAAATAATTAGCTCAGCTCCACAGTAAGCCTTCTGAAATTAGGAAAGAAAAAGATGTTTAGTTTCAAAAATAGCAGTTGGTGTTCCTTGAAACTGATTGGCTTTGAGCTTTGTAGACTATATGCACAGGCACAATTTCCTTTTCTCTATAGCAGAGCAGTTTAGTCAGTGCTAGAGTTAATGTGACCTGGGCTTGAATACCATCGTAACAAGCTAGGTAATCTTGGGCATTTTCTTTAACAACAACCAGCTTCATTGGATTGCTGGGAGGGTCAAAGGAGGTAATACATGTCAAGCTCAGAGGATAGTGTCTGGTATTAAATAAACACTTAAAAAGCCATCATTCTGATTACCTGTTGCAGCTTTGCAAACCACCTTAAAACTTAGTGCTGTAAAGCAACAATGAGTTTTTTATGGTCCATGATTCTTTGGGTCAGGATTTTGGACGTGGTTTAGTAGAGATGGTTCTTCTCTGCTTTCTGAGGTCTGAAGCTTCAACTGGAGAGTCTGTGAATGACTGGGGGGGCCTTGGATGGCTGGGTGCTAGAATCACCTGCAGGCTGTTTACTCCAGGTTTGGCACCCATGCTGGGTTGACTAGAAGGCTGGCCTCATCTGGAATGGTTGACCAGAATAACTATGTGTAACCTCTCTATGTGGCTTGAGCTTACTTGCAGCATGGTGGCCTTAGAGGCATCTGACTTCATACGTAGAGGCTCAGAGCTCCGAGAATAGGTGTGCCAGTGAACAACTCAGAAGTTTCATGAAGTTTTAGGAAACTAGCCTTCAAAGTACCATACTGTCTCTTCTGCTGTACTATTGCTATAAGCAACACAAACTAGCCCAGATTGAAGGATGGGAACCACTTGTGAAAGGAAGAAGTCCTAAAGAATCTGCCACCATGTTTTAAAACCTCTACAGTCATATAATAAATGTTCTTATTTCCTATATTGTGTAACTAATCTCTTAACTAGATTAAAAGCTGCTTGATGACAAGAGCTGCACATTTCTCTACAGAGGCTTAGCTCAGTGCTTGCGAAAATAAGACAAAGTCAACAGTTTTAAAAATCAAATTAGATAGGCAGGAGACTTGGTGGAAAGACCCTGAGCTTCAAAGCCAGAGATTTTAGATTTTTAAAAATCTATATTCAAACGTACCCTTCAGCAAATCTTACTTGTCTTTCTAGACTCAGTTTTCTCATCCAAAAAAAAAAAAAAAATAGAGACAGTAATCTCTGTTTCAAGGACTGGTGTAAGAATTAGGGATAATACAAGCAAAATGCCCGACACACAGTTGAAGCTAATGAGCATTGTGTTGTGGGTACCGTGGCACGCAGATGCTCAACATAGGTAGAGCTGGCTTCAAATCTCATTTCTTTTCGTTCTGTGACTGCTATAAGTCCTTTCATCTCTTTGAGTCTTAGGATCCTCACATGTAAAATAGGTATAATGGTAAGCACTTTTAGGGCTACTGTGAGGATGAGAAATCCATCACGTAAAGCTTCTAGTAGCTTATTCCCTCACACACAGTGGGTGCTTAAAACACAGTACCTACAAATCGAGTAGCCAGTTGTAGTTCTTTTGTTTGTATATTGATTCATCTGTGAATTTATGCATTGAGCAGGTATTTATTTAATGCTAATAACTCACAGTAGCCTCATTTCTCAAGTCCCTGCATGCTAGAGTCAGTTGATGCTTAGATCTTGGAAGAGACGTTCATGAGATAAAGGGTATTGCATGGAAAGGCGCTCCCAGGCCCCGGCCAGCAGCCTGGACCAGTACTCTATATGAACAGAACTCTATTTGAACACATGCACAATTGAGTTTTAATTGCCCCCATTGGCTTTTGATCCTAGAGCGCCCCCTGGTTTCCTTGAGTTATAACCATTTTGCTCAGATATCTCTGTCTCCTTTCCTCTTTGATTCTGTGTTCTTGTTTACTGTAACTATAGGCAAGCATGCTAACTCTTACCTTGTTTCTGTTGTTGCCTTTTTAGAAAGCATTGATTTCTTGGCTCAACTTTGGCAAACTATGCCAGCCTTGTCTGTGTGGTGCCATGCCAGGATACCAGGTTTAATTTTTCTAGCTAGTTCTTAGGACCCAAGACTGTTAGAAACTATTAACTAGGAGCATATTTTGTTTTTTGTTTTTTCCTAAGATCTCTTAAAAGCCTCAACCCTTAGCCTTTAAAAAGATAGCCTAGATAATCTGATAAAATAAATTGGCCTTGTCTTTAGAAAAATGCACACATTTTTCAAATTTTGCAAATAATTTTGAGGCCATTCATGGCTACCTCCCAAAGTGGCATACTTCTTCTGAATGACCCTGTGTGTTTCAGTGGGCTTCTGGGTTTTTGCTGAGCTCTACCTGAGGATAATATCGTACCTTTGAGACTGTCTTATATCTTCTTGGTTTTAGAAATCCCTCCATCCCCTCCACTGTAGTAGACAAGTGTTGTATTTTGGCCGCCCAAGGTTCCGTTTCCCTTCCTAGCAGAATATCATCTTTTGCATCCAGAGAATATAGTCAGGTGAACTTGACCAGGGGCCTTACCTTCTCCTAGTAAAGGCTGGGCTCAAGACCCAAGTAAGGTCGATTGGATGCTTCCTCCCTGGACTAGAAATCTTGACCACAGGGACAAAAAGATTGGACATGATAGCTTGCCATTTCATCTAAGCACTTGTGCAACTACCAGACATGCCCACTTTCCTTTTCCTCAGACCTATTCTTAAGATTCTCATTGAAACCAGAAGTCCCTGATAGCCTTCTAGTGAATTCTCTTTTGCTCAAGTTTATAAATTTGCAACCAAGTAACTCTGAGAGAGCCGCAGATAAACTTCCAGGAGAAAGTGGCATAATGAGAGAGATTATGCCTGGGGTTTGGAGAAAGGCAGACCTGGATTTGAATCACAGTTTTTCCATTCACCAGCTGGATGCCCTTAGGCGAGTTCATTTTTCTCTTAGGATGTAAAATAAGGATAATGAGTCCAGAAACCCTGATTCTCTAGTTTGAGAATCAGGGTTTCAGGGCTGCACTTACGAGAGGTTTTAAAATGACTGTTGCCTGTGTTTCATCCCCAGCCATTCTGATTTAATGATTTTGGGGTGCTTCGTGGGTGTCATGATTCTGTAAAGCTCCCAGGTGTTTCTCATGTGCAGCAGTGTTTGAGAAAACTGACCCAAAGAAATTCTTCAAATCATAGAGAAGATTAAATAAGTTATGTAAAATGCTTAGTGTAATGTAAGGATTGATAAAAGTTACCCTCTTTTCATTTCCTTTCTTAAGGTGAATCAGAATCACTTGCTTTTGCTTCTAGCACAATTTTCTTTGTTTGGAATAGTCATAGTGATGCATGGCAACCACTGTGCAATATAACCCCACTTATTTATACCACTCGAGGTGAAGGCCGATTGTAAGCATAGCCAGAATTATAGAATATACAAAACTGTGATTGTTTTCACATCCATAGAGTAACTGGGGTGAATTCAGCAACGCTTTGTGAGCACATTCTGTGGAGTAACTGCTTTAATGGATAGATGAAATTGATTTATAATTACCATGGCAACAGTAAAATTGAGTGTTGTCTTTCTGTGGGACCTTGACCAGGACCCGAGAGAATTCTCTTCCAAATCTTCCTTGCAACTTGCTGAGTGACCTTGGCTCAAGCAGTTCATCTCTTGAGTCCTCAGTTTCCCCAGAGCTCATTTTTCAATTGGTGAAGGTTCAACAGAATTTTTAAAGGAAATACGATGATGTGACAGTTGTTAAGACAATGATGAGAAGATTCTATAGGAGCAGAGTGAAAGCAGGGCCTTGAGCTTCTTAGAGGAGATAATTATAAATGTTGGTTCTCTCATCTGTCATCCACTCTCTCCTCTTACCCCTCTCCACTTAACCCATTCCCATATCTTACCATGCAGGAAACAACCCAAAACTCTGTTTTATAGAGTCCTTTTTGTAAAGGGGTTGCAAAGGGAAACTTCTCTTTGGCCCAGTATATCTCTCCCTTAGTACTATTGACATTTGGGGCTACATACTTTTTTGTTGTGGGGGGCATCCTGTTCATTTAAAAATATGTGGCAGCATCCCCGACCTCTACCCATGAGATTCCAGTAGCATATACCACTCCCCTCCCCCAGTCTAACAACCAAAAAATGTCTTCAGACATTGCCAGATATCCCCTGGGGAACAAAATCACCTCTGGTTGAGAGCTACTGCTCTAGCCCAATCTCAGTGAAATGAGTTTAAATTAATAAAGAGCATAATGTGTATGCACAGTGGTCAATCTCTGAAATGCCCTCAGAGATTTTCTTAGATGCCCATCAGCCAGACAGCTACTGGGGATCCTCACATCCATTGTTACAGATGGGGGTTCTGAGTTATAGAGAAGTTAGTAGTAATAATAATAACCACAGCTATCATTTATTGAGTGTTTATTATGTGTTATGTGCATGACTAAGTGCTTTATATATTACATTGTCTCAATTAATACTTACACTGACAGGTTTGCAAACCAGTGCCTAGTTGGCCAAATCCAGCCCTCTAACATGTTGTGCTTGGCTCACATGGTATTGGCTCAAATAAATTTTTTTTTATGTCAGTTTTTTGCCAACATTTTAAGATTAGGTGAATTCATATAAAAATCTGTTTCTAGCTTCTCTTTCAAAAACTGGAAAATTTGGCAATGGGGCCAGCTCAGCTCTCTGGCAGTAATTGACTGGCTTTTAGATGAGACATGTTTTCATTTCACCACAGTCCCCACCGCTCCATTAGTGACTCCAACACTGTGATTGTGTGTCAGCTGCCATTTGGCATTATGTTATTTTCATTGCTCAGCTCAGGTCCCCTTACTGACATCTTCTGTCTGCTCTAGGCTGTTGTATCTGTGGCTTTCTCCTTACACTCACACTGTGTTGCATATATTACTGTTCTCATTTTAAAGATGAGAACTGAGGCTGAACCGAGGGCAAAGTTCAGTCAGATTCACACAGAAAATAAGCGGCAAAGCTGGGAGAGAATCCGAGCCTCCCACCTCACCAGCATAACCCTGCCTGGCATCACAGAGCAGCCACTGGCAGAGTCTCCCTGCATCCTGGGATGCTCCAGCTAGACCTTCTGCAACTTAGGGTTTCCTCAGAGAACCAAACTGCAGCGTTCCTTTTGCTCACCAGGAAACCCACATGTCAGCAGGATGGGAAGAGTGTCCTCTGAGTGTGGCTCCCAAGCTGCGTCTTTCCTGTGTTTGTGCCACTCTTTGGTCTGTGTCCAAGGGCTGCTTACACACTCCCACGTAGCTGAAGGGCCAGCTGGTGTGTGTGCTTCTGCCTGAGACAGGCCGCTTGCCTGCGGGGAGGATGTGATTGCTTTAGGAAATTAAGTGGGAGTGATTAATTAGGAAATGTACTGAGGACTCAGAGAAGAAATAGCAGAAAAGAAAAAATTTGGAACCCTAAATACAGAAATGCTTCTGGCACCATAGCTAAGGATACTGTGTTCAGAGGAACCGAAAACATTTGATCCTGTTTTGCTGCTGCCGCAGCTTTGATATAGCCCCTTGCATGGGAAGCTGGAAGGAACCGTAAAGTTAGCTGGCCCAACCTTTCCTTTCACCAAATGGTAAATGAAGGCTCAGAGAGACCACCAGGAGAAGCTGGCAGCTTAGCAGGAGCAGCAGGGTTTGAAACTCAGAAAGGACGAAGTTTGAATTGTTGATGCAGTTTTGCTAGATGTGTAATCCCGGGCAGAACTCTGAATCCGTGCATGGGCTTCTCACTGTGAAATCAAGGTAGCACTGATTATTGCCACGGGTCATTGCAAGGAATTAGCGAACAGAAGCATGCACAATGAATGCTAATAAGTAATATGTGTCAGGCACCATTCTAGCACATTGCTTGCAGGTTGGTACTATTATTAGCTTATTTTATTGATGAAAAACAAAGGCACTGAGAGTATACATTATTACTCAGTGTCTCATAATTACTAAGTGACAGAGCTAAGTTGCCCATGAAGTTAGATTCAAGAATCCATGTTCTCAACCCCTAAGCATTGTGCCTCTTATACATATTTTATAGATATTGTATATATATGTACGTATATAAAACCAATAAAATATAACATTTATATATTACATATAATTTTTATTATAATTTTTAATGTGTGATATAATTTACATAATTTTTTAACATATATAAGGTGTTACATTAGGTTGAACCCTATGGAATTGTCCTTTTTGTTGATAGAAAAGGTCAAATAATAGTAATTTTATAGAGTTCATACTAGTATATGATACTTAAGTTACAGATTTTTTTTTCTTACTCTGTGTGTGTATATGTATGCATATATATGTGTATATATACAGACTCAGAAAGTGTGTGTGCATGTGCGCGCGCGCGCACACACACACACACACACACACACTCAGCAAGTTTTATCCTCCATAAAATTGGGCTAACATCCCTAACCCATGGTGCTGCTATACCATATCAGTCAGACAATATGTGTGGAAAGCACCTAGCACAGTGCTCAGTAAATAGGATCCATTGTTGTTATCCAGTCACAGCCATGGCCCCCACGTGGGGTCCTGCTATGTAATACTCCTTTTATCCCTAGTGGCTTGGCTTTTAGTTTGAGGGTCTCCATGTATAATAAAACTTCTAAGTTACAGGTGAAGTATTGAGCCTAGGGGCTTTTTTTATTTCATGGGACTTTGATATTTTCAATATGCTTCAGTCTAATACAAAGCTTCCTGTCAGGCCAAGCTGAATGCTGTTCCTTCCACGCACATAAGAATTATGGTGCTGCCAGCATGAAATACCACCCTGCTAGCCTTGAAGTTCAATCCCTCTGTGTTTTCTTTTGGGTCCTCATACAGTTCCCTGCTGTTCTTATGGAATTTTTGACTTGTCAGTCAACCTTTTCTTTGAAAACTCTAACTAACTCCAATTCCATTTGTGGGTTTTAATACAATGGAAATTCTTTCTAGTCTCTTGGAATGTGGGTTCTAGATCTGGTAGGAGAGCTGGGTGGTGACAATCCTGTTCTCTCCTCAAACCTGTTGCCAAAACAAGCTTGGAGGGGTTGGTGGCCCAAGTGGAGAAGCAAGGCTGAGTTCATCCTCTTTGACCCTGGCTGTGTGTCTGGGTAGGTATTCTCAGTCTTTCCAGTCAGCCTGTAAGACCGTGAGGAGACTAAGTGATGAATCTGCCCTCATCTTGGAGCCCCTTGCGCTTTCCCAGGGGTCTTGGGGGACCAGAGGAAATAGCCGAAGGGCAGTTGTTTGGGTCTGTGTGTTAACACCAGAACTTCACAGTAACAATAAGACCTAACTTTTGTTGAGATCTCATGTTGTGTCAGGCACTGTGCTTAGTGTTTCTTATTGTTTCATTTAATTCTCACAAGAATAGGATTAAGTCCAAGTTGAGGCACAGAGAGGATAAATAGTTTGCTGTGACAAATGGTAGAGCTGTAATTCAAGCCAGTCTGTTTGACCCACAGCTTTGGTTTCTTAACTATCACACTCGTAGCGTACAGTCTTCTTACTTTTGAGGTGCTACTAATGAGCTTCCCAGATTCTAAGCAGCAGGTTTTACTGATTCATACACGTAGAAACAAATGCAGAGACGATGCTGGTGGTTCCTGAATTAAAGCCAAGTTACTTGTCTCAGTTGCCACCTGGGTCTCTTTGG
The DNA here is from genome assembly GCA_003508835.1 of Eonycteris spelaea. NCBI lineage: Eukaryota > Metazoa > Chordata > Mammalia > Chiroptera > Pteropodidae > Eonycteris > Eonycteris spelaea. The sequence goes on along the minus strand of PUFA01000032.1, from coordinate 12,556,889 downwards.
TGGAGCAGGGGTTCCTTGTGCGACTTCCAAATCCTATCGGTAGGAGGGTCAGGGAAGGCTTGTTCAGGACATCAGGTCCCAGGGAATAATACAGTACTATAAACAGCTGGTCATTGATTCAGTCAGTCGACAGAGCTGCGCTCAGTACATGCATGTGTGTCTGTAGTGCTCAGGTGAATAAGCCATTTCTTACTTCACTAATTTGCTCTTAAAAAACAACCTTATCACACCAACTGTGATGGCTATTTAAAAATAAAAAAGAAGAAGCTATAAAACAGAAAATAACAAGTGTTTGGGAGGATATGGAGAAATTTAAATGTAATATAAAATGGTGCAGCTTCTGTGGAAAAGCAGTATGTCATTTTCTTAAAAAGTTAAACATAGAATTGCCACATGATCCAGCAAGTTCACTTCTAAGTTTATCAAAAAAATTGAAAGCAGGGACTCAGATACTTGTATGCCAATATTCATAGCAGCATTAATCACAATACCTGAGAGTTCGAAATAACCCAAGTTAATTTCCATCAACAGATGAATGAACAAATGTAATATATATATATATATATATATAGTTCAGCCTTAAAAAGGAGGTCACATAAATGGTACAATATGGATGAACCTTGAAAACATGTTAAGCAAAATAAGCCAGACACAAAGGACAAATATTGTATGATTCCACTTATTGAAATACGCAGAATTGGCAAATTCATAGAGACAGAAAGTAAGTTGCAGGTTACTGGTGTCCAGGGGAATGGGGAATAGTAAGTTAATGTTTAATGGGTACAAGTCTCCTTTTGGGGTGATAAAAAAGTTTTGGAAATAGTGAAGATGATTTATATTATGAATATACCTAATGTCACTGAACTGTATATTTAAAAATGGTTAAAATGGTTAATTTTATGTTTATATATTTGACAATAATTTAATAAGGAAAACAGTCTCATCACAAGATAACTTAAAAGTCTGTATAAAGATGCAAAATCTTACAGAAATTCCATACTTATTTACCTCAGCTCCCAATCCTTACACCTAGCACAGGGCCTGGCATATAGTAGATGCTTTTTTTTTTTTTTTTTTTTTGTTAAACCTAACTAGGAACAGCTAATTCCATTTGTAGTCGAAAATGGCAGTGAGGCTGTTGAGTGTAAATTTTACTACCATGGCAACTGTGGAACACAAAGATGATAAATATGAAAATGCAGTAATATTTTTGGCAGATGGGGTTAACTGGAGGTAACATGGCCCATTGCAGGTAAATATAAGATTTGAGGTACAGTGAATTGTTAGTAATTTTTATACAAACTCAGAATCCCAACCAAGCTGTGTTTCTTTTGTTCTGGTTGAGAGCATCTAGGCGGCTCTTTCGATCAGTTGAACCAAAGGGAGTGAGAGGATGAAGTCCAAGTTGGTATTTGGACTCTAGGAATCTTTGTTAAAACCCTGAAGGGAAGGAAGGCCAACTACGCTTCTCTCCGTTTATTGACGACACAGTTTAAATCCTGAGGACTAGGCATCATGTATCTACAGACTTCCTTGGCCGATAGCGTCACAGCTGGTATCTGGGAGAAAGAAGACCACAATTTGGCATTTAAGGAAATAGACCTCAAAAGGGATTCATCTTGCTGTGTTGTTTCAGAGGCCAGAATGCTTTTTATTTTTTATTTTTTATTTTTTTTTAGTAGAAAATGGTTTCTAAAAGCTAATGTGAATTTCTGCACATTCAGTTGTTCTTTCTCTGTATTTCAGTTTGCTAACTATTTTCGGATTGGGAAGGAAAGTCTTTGCCTCCCCTCCCCTTCAAAAACCCTTTTCTCTCTTCTGGCACTCACAGACACATGGACATGCACTATACATGTTTAATCATCATTTGCAAGGGAGGAAACAGTTTTAGAATCCAGAAGCCTCATCTGCAGTGTCGACCATCCTGTCCCCAGCTCACCTATGACTTACCTCTTCCTGACTCAGAGTTCTGACTTATGTCCCCAGTGACACATTGTGTGACACAGTGACAGCATAAAAGAGACTGGCTCTTTGACACAGCTGCCGAGTGAAGCCCATCTGAAAAGTCTGCTTCTGGGGGAAGTCTGGGGTGATTTCATGGTAGTAGAATGACTGTGGGGTTTGGAATTAGGGCTAAATTTGAACTCAGGCTTTGACATGTGATGGTTGTATTACTTTGATGGGTCATTAAATCTCAGGTTCCTCACCTGTTAAGTGGGCACAGTAACACCCATGGCCCAGTGTTCATGTGTGCAGCACCTATAAATGAGAAGCACCTGCGTACAACCTGCAAGTCAGCATCTGCACAGTACTAAGTAGCTATTGCTGTTATGAAGAAACCAGACAGCCATTTTTTTTGTTGTTCAGATCTGGCATTAGAGTGTACTGATGTTGGTCTGCTGGAAAAATCCCAGCCATTCATAATTTAGCAGAGGTCATGATAGCACCTAGGTGCATGCCATGATACAAAGAGCTAACATTTAGAGATCACCCACTATATTTAAAGCACCAGACTAACTGCTTTACACATGTTATCATGTTCAATTCTCACAACTCTTTTGGTGTTGATACTATTATTATACCCATTTTTCAGAAGAGAAAATTGAGGCTTAACGAGGTTAAATGACTCACCCAAGACCATTCAGTTAGTACTTGAACCCAGTCTGATTCTAGAGCCCAGGTGCATAACCATCACACTGGCTGCTATGGCAGGAAAGCCTTCCTTGGGGTGGCTTTGGAGGCCAAGCCAGGAAGATGCCATTCTCAGGATCTGCCATGTGTTCTGACCCCTGAGTCCTAGAAGGCCTTGTCCTATCTTGAACACCTCCCCACTTGTCCATTGAATGAAGTCCCTGTTCTTTGTTGATTTTCCAGGCTTGCTAAATGCAGTCCCCATCAATCATGTATTAATTAGTTCACCCTTTCATTCATTCTGTTGACATTCATTTGCTGAACAGCTCCCTTGTATCATGACTGCTAATGCTGGAGATCATTTACTGAGTATACTCCCCAGGGGCTAGGCATTACTTGCTTAGGTCCCCCAAATTATGTGAAAACCAGAAATCACATTCTTCAAGGCTTTCATCAACCTCAGATTCAAGGAGATGTCTTCCCTTTTCCAACTCTTCTAGCATTACTTAGTCTTCTAGACTAGTGGTCCCTAAATTAAGCAGGCATGAGAATCACCTGGAGGGCTTGTTAAAACACAGATTGATGGTAGTTTGATATAAAGCCCAAGAAGGTGTGTTTCTACCAGTTTCCTAAGTGCTGCTGCTGGCCCAGAGACCCCACTTTGGGAACCACTGGTCTAGCCCAAGCTCTTTGAGCTTAGGGATCCTGTCTTTGTTTTCCTCTAGCATGACACAGTGCCTGGCACAAAGTTGTTGCTTGATATGTCTTTGTTATTTTGAGTTGTTTAATCACGCATTCATTTCCTCTTTATATACCATGTTTTTATTTCCCAATGTACAGATTCTTAGGCTTTCCCATTTAGGGTTTAAACTCCTGGAAGTCAGGAATTTCAGCTTCTACTTCTTAACACCTTTTGCAAGCACATTGTGTTAGATAAATGTTCACTAGTAGGTTGCTTGATTCAGAGACCAACCTTGCTAAGACTCAAATTGCAAGGCAGTTGAACTCTGGGAAGACAGCTCTTTAGAAACTCAGAAGAGGGCCTACTGTATAGTTGGTACTCAGCACTGTTTGTTGGATGAATATCACTTTGTGGCCTATAGCCTCAGGGTCTGCCAGATATCGTGGGCCCCATTCTAGTATGGGAGCTCAGCCTCAAAGCATAGGTTGGTGGATGGAATTCTCCAGGTCTTTCAATTTGCCTACATTAATGATTCTCAATCCTAGATGCATATTGGAATCATCTGGGAGACTTTAAAATAATACTGAAGCCGGATATCTACAACCAGAGATTTCATTGCTCTAGAGCATGGTCTTGGCAGCAAGACCTAAAGTTCTCTGGTGACTGTAATGTGGAACTGAGGTTGGGAACCCTGATCTAGATCATTTGGCTGCACGATTTTCTCTTGAGCATTTACAAGGCACATTATTACATGCGTAAGGGATGCACACGTTTATAGAGAAGCATGAGGCTGTGAGCATCTCTGAATCTAGAATGAGGGTGCAGGGATTGCAAGTCAAGCCTTGGGAAAAACTTGGCGAAATGAGAGGGTACTTGAGAACATTGAACATGCCGGCCTCCTGCTCCTATTGCCTTTTTTGGCTGATTGCTAGTAACCATGTTTCGTAGCCAAGGGGGCTCTGTTTCAAGGCTGAAGGCAGGAGGTGGGCCGAATGCAGGTGGTGGGGCTGCTGCAAGGCCCTTTTGTTCACCTTTGGTTCAGAAGGGACCATTCTCCCAGGAGCTGAGGTGTGGAGTTTAGCATTTGGCATCGTGTGCATCGGCACTGAGTTTATTCTTGGGTTTCTTGGTGGAAATGCACACGGCTACTTGAGACCCATGAGCTGGCTGAGAGCAATGGGAAAGGTCATGCCTGGGCCCCCACCCCAGCAGGTTGCTTGACTCAGCACAATCCTGGTGTAATTAAGCATGACAAGAAGCAAAAGGGGAAAGGGCTGGGGCTTACCCATTTGCACTCAGCCCCAGTCCCCAGGGATCACGGTATTCAGAAGTGCCAGCTGTTCTCAATTTTATTGGAGCCAAGGTTTGGCTCACCTACAGCCATCTTCATCAGTTTCTCTCTGGGCAGTTGACGTATACTTTAGTAGACCTGCGAGATCAAATCTCCCAGAGAGGTTGTTGGGTGAGTAATTCTCATTCCCTTCCCTCTCTTCTCTCTACTCATGTGGCCTCAGAAGCTGTGTGTGAGAGATGCGATCACATCAGTAAATTCAAATTGCTCATTGTTGTTTGAGAAGTAGCATTGAGTAAGGCACAGTGTTAGGCACCGGAGCAAGGACTGATGCATAAGGCTTGGTTTCTTGCCTAACAGCTTTTACACTAGGTGGGAAAGCACTTAGTCACAATAAAGTCTGGAATCAAAACCAATTACCTACTTGGGCCAAACAGGGAATATAAATGAATGAATTGGGCTGCCTGTGAAGCTATAGAAAGTGATGGGGGCTTATAGGAGCCATAAGTGGACTGGGACCACATGCTGAGCCACAAGTCATTTTTTTAAAACCATTTTTGCCAGACTGACAACATACAGTCTCTACAATGGGGCTCAATGGTGGGCAGCCACTGTGACCTCTACTTCTAGCCATTTAGGGTGGTGAGCACTCAGCTAGAGGGCCATAGACTCCCTTGTGTGTGTGTGTGAGGGTCTGAAGTCCCAAAGCCCAGAATGGACACATGGTCCTGGAGATGTAGCCTTCTGGAGCCAGCTTCGTCTGCCATGGCTGCTTAAGGAGCTCACAGTCAGCACCTGAAGAAGCTTCCAAAATGCCACTAGTCACATTGGGAATCGACCTGTGCTGATGGGTCAGTGTGGGCATCTGATGTGACTATAGATGGGACAGGGAGGATGTTGTAATGACTTCCCTCCAAGTATGACTTGAAGGCTTATCTGTACCTTTCTTTCCCTTAGAAACATGAGAAGTGAGGACAGAGAGAAGGGGCAGAGTGGGACCTAAGCACTCTTGCCCATTCTTCCTCCAGCTTAGACAGAAAATGTTGACATTGAGAGCTTGGCGGGCTTCTTCTCTGCTTTTAGCTGGTTTCCCTCTGGTCTCCCTCTGTCCTCTCCTGCCTTCTTGCACCAGCACTGTGCTCATTTGCGGGTCACTGGACTAGAGGCTGCGACTGCCCAGGGGTCAGCCCTGGAGGCTTTGCTTGTGGGCTCAGCCTCAAGCTCTACTTCAAGATGCTAGGGTCTATGGCAGGGTTTCTGTACGTCAAGAGGCCTGTATCAGCCTCAAGGGTCCTTTCTTCAAGAGGCTGACCAATAAACACAGACTTGGGCTCATGGAATTAGAGTAGCCAAGTCCTTTTGGGGTTTGAAGCACCAGATAGCTTCCAGTTCTTTCTTGCTTCTGACATGGTGCTATTTTTTTTGCATCCTTCTCCAGATATATGGGATTCTCCCACTGTTTCCTTTTTATGTGACCACCCATGTGCGTGTGTTTTCCACAGAGTGTTGCAGTGAAATGGTTCATGCAAAGCCCCTCACATCCTTCCTAAAACAATTTACCTCCTTGCAGTGCCCCATGAACCAAAACCATGGCCCTAATCCACGTCAGAGTGAACAAACCACAGACCGAAATTGCAGCCATTCAGGAGAGAGGAGTCTTTAATTTGGGCTTAAAATAGCCCAAAGCCTGAGATTTTGAGGGATCAAGAGCAAGGTGTAATCGCAGGAGTGGGTGTTGGAGACCCACCCCAGGATGACTGAGCAGGGGCTGTGGGCTGGGAGAAAGACAGACATAAAGGTTGGGTGTCTGGGCAGCTCATTTGACATTGTATTCTTGGGTCACCTTTTTAATGGAAGAATGGAAGTAAAAATACATGAGACCTGCCTACTCTGTCTGGAATGGAGCATCTGCTTCCCTTGTTTGCTCAAATTCTGTGCAGCCATCATTGTGATATTAGGTATAACCAGGGCCACCGTGTTGCTGAACTCTTAGGTCACCATGGGCAATGTGTGCTCCAGGGGTGCCATTCTCACTGCATCTCTTGAACAATGACCTTTGGAGGTGTGCAAGTAGCAGGACTGGTAATAAGAGCAAAGAGATATTGAGCACTTATGGGCTCAGTGTTGTTTTATAATCTCAACATGTATGTATAAACTTGATTAATTCTCAGCCCAGCCCAAGGAGAAGGACACTGTGATTTTCTCCATTTTACTGATAGGGAAGTGGAGCACAGGGAATTTAAATAAATTCTCAAGTCACATAACTAGATCAGTCTCTCAAGTGCCCACACTTAGCCAGTAACCAGTGCGCACCACCCTCCATGTTAGTGTTGTCGATTTTATTCTTCTTGTTGCTGTGATTACTACTGTCTTAGCTCAGGCTGTTCTAACAAAATACCACAGACTGGGTGGGTTAAACAGCTGACATGTATTCCTCATAGTTCTGCAGGCTGGACATCTGGGATGAGGATGCCAGCATGGTTGGGTTCGAGTGAAAGCTCTTTTCCTGGCTTTCAGATGGCTCCCTTCTCTGTGTCCTCGCATAACGGAGAGCGTGCTCTGGTGTCTGCTCCCCTTCTGGTAAGGACACCAATCCATCATGGAGCTCTACCCTCTCATCTCACCAAAACCTAATTACCCCCAAAGGCCACACCTCCAAGTACCATCACATTGGGGCTTCAACATATGAATTGGTGGGGGTGGGAGAGACAGTGATAAAGCTGCCATTTCTTGTTTTTGACCCTGCTGGACTATATAAATTCCTAGGTCAGGGGTCAGCAAACATTCTGTGTAAAGAACCACATAGTAAATATTTAGGCTCTGAGGCCATACAGTCTCCATTGCAACTATTCAACTCTGCCCAGATAGCAGGGAAGCAGCCATAGTCAATCTATAAACGGATGAGCATGGCTATGTTCCAGGAAAACTATATTTATGGTAGTTAAATTTGAATTTCATATAATTTTTATGTGTCATGAAATATTAGTCATCTTTTGATTTTTTTTCAACCATTTAAAAATATAAAAACCATCCTTAGCTTGCGGTTCGTACAAAAACAGGCAGTGGGCTCGATTTGGCCTATGGGCCTTAGTCCGCTGACCCTTATCCTAGAGCACAGGGATTTGGAGGGTTATGTGTTTATTTTAATCCAGGCCTTCCCAGGATCTCTGCCAGTCCTGGCACTCAGTCTCCATCCAAAAATGCTGATTGATAGGCTCTTTCAGGTATGCTGGATGACCTGGGATACTGCTGATTTTTAAAGAATGAGTCAAAAGTTTCCCTTGCTCAAAGCAGGGGATGGAAATCCAATCTATGTCACAACGGCTGAGGAGAGGGCAAGAGCCTCCCTCTTGTGGGTCTTTATGAATGTTTGTAGGAGAGGGAAGAGAGAATTTTTTTCTACATTAAGTGTAGAGATTTATTTTTTTCGCAAATAGACCTACAGAACGTGATTTGTAATAGGAAACAGATTTCCCCCTGAAGATAAATGGAACGTCCCCACCTCCCAAACTGAGAAGAGAATTGTTTCCTCTTTACAAAAGAAACAAATTGGGTTCTCAAAGGAATAATCAGAGAAGTTTTTTTAAATTGTTATAATAAGCAAGATATGGTTTCATGAATGATGAAAGGAAGGTTTGCCTTCCTTGGGTCGGACATGCAGGACCGGTTGAAGGATCAGAAGGGCCCTTCTCTCTCCTTGCCTAGTTCCTGTCCCCTGACATTTTTTATGAGCGCCAGATGGGGGAGAGTGGGGTTGGTGGGCCCATCCTGGTCCCATGCCTCACTATGAAGACATTCTCTTTCTTTCTAGCTTTTCTTTTTCAGCACACTACTGAAGTGGGTCCCCATTCCCCAGCCAAGCTTCCCAACAGCTGCAGTTCATTTCGGTCCATGGGTGGGGGGCATTACAGATGAGAGGCTTGCTCGAGCAAAGGGATGACACTTGGAGTGAGCCTGGTAGCTGTAGGGGACCTACTTGCATGGATGAACTCTTTGGGTTACACTTCCAGGTGGCAGGGCACAAGGCTAGAGCTTCCATCTAGTTGTGAAGGTGGAAAACCATGATGGGTTGAGGGACCAGAGCCATGTCCCTGGACGAAAGTCAGCATCAGCTGTGTGTGTGGCCAAATGTTGTTGCATATAATGCTAAGAGCTGGTATATGAGTAAAAGTGTCTGGGAGAGGAAGAAACAGCAGTCCTTTGATTAAAAAAGCCTTAACTTCCCAGTTCTTTGCTAGATTGTTGAGATGTGGAGGGGTCTTCCACACAGCCCTTGCCCTCTAGTTGCTCATAATAAAGTAGACAGATTTAGCCCTTTCAGTTTCCTGGGAGCTGTGGGAACAAAAAGCAGGGGGCTCTGACACTCCAGCTCTGCCCTCCAGAATCCTTACCCTGTGAATAATAGATTTGTGAACTGGGTGGGGCAAGTTACTTAACCTCAGGACCTCAGTTTCCTGTCAAATGGAGATGATAGTAGTATCTACCTCATAGGGTTGCTGTGAGGTCTCAGAGGAGATGAACAGTGCCTAATAAATCATGAGAACTCAATACATAACAAAACTTTTATTATTGTTGTTATTCATTATTATTAATGAATAACAACAGCAGTAATAATTTATGACATTTGTACAACTCTTATTTAATTTATAAAGCCCTTTCTCTTAATAATGTTTTATTTGATCATCTCAAAAACTCTCTGAGATTCAGCAAGTGCTATGACCATGTTTTGCAGATGATAAGAGTGGCTTGCCCAAATCATGCAATTACTAAGTTTTGGAACTGGGTCCTGAGCCTTGCGCTGCAGCTCCTTATCTGGTTGTCATCAGCTGTGTGTCATTCTGCCTTCTCATGGGGTTGTGAGGCTGTGTCAGTCCTGTGGGTAGTGCCAGCTGTGTAAGAAGTGCTCTACGCTCTCAAGGAGCTTGGAGTCTACTTGAAATTTAAAGAGCATTGGTCTAGGGGTTGAAGAGCCCACATACAAATGGAAGGGTCTTTCACTGTGTCCAACAAGAGAAGGCAAGCCAGAAATTGACTAGCTAAGAGTCATATATGGCGCCATCAGATGACACCCAGAATTTTCTTGTGCTTAACCTGCAAAGACCTGTCTGTGATTTCTTGCATGTCACTCAGCAAATTCCCTCCATGTGTGAAATGAGCAATGAAGCCAACTCTGTGGTGGATGGTGTTAGCTCCAAGTTGCATCACATCCCCTCCACCACTCCTCCTTCGCAACAGACCTTAACATTATTCTGTGATTACTTCGCATCATCTTTCCCAAATGTGCATCAAATTAAAGAGTTATTAGGGCATGGCAGGACATGTTTATGGGGAAGAATTTTCTTTAAAGTCACAGCTTAGTCTGAACTTACTTTATTAGTGTTTATACAAAGTTTGTAGTCTGTTCCAATGCAATCTATGTTTATATTTCTGCAACAACCATTGCATTCCGTGAGCTTCCCCTTTCTGTTTTCTTAAAGCAATTATTGTACCTATATTAAAAGTTAGTAGTGTGTGTGCTGTACGGCTGGTCAGGTGTGGCGATGTGCACCATTCAGAATGACACTGAACCATGATGTGCCCAGCAAATAGCATAGACTTAAAGTGATGTGCCCAAGGGGACAAAAGGGGGTCTCATTAAGAGCAGGGATATGAAGGGCCAGAGGCCTTCTTGTGAGCACTTCCTTTGTCTACTCTCCTCTATCATGGGTATTTTGTGGCTCTGACTGGGAACACTATTTGTGTTGATTTGCTCAGGACAGTCCTAACTTCTGTTTTCCTGGTATAATTATTAAAGGCATCCACTTTGACTCGCAAAAGCATTCAAGTTTGGATGATAAATTCTATAGTCACTGTAGTTCTAAATGGTGCCCAGATTTACTGCTATAAATGAAATATGGACTTAGGATCTCCAGCCATCGTCAAGAACAAATGCAACTCAGTTAAAACTGTTAATAAAAAACTCAAGTCCAGATCATTCAGTCATTCAACAGATGTTTAATTGTACCTTTTATGTGCTAGGCATTGTGCCGAACCCTGAGTTTTCAAACATAAATGAGATATGGCCCTGATTCCCAAGAAGTTGGAGTTTATTGGTTGTTTATTGGTTTAGCTAAAATTTTTAGTATGTTACAAAAAATTATCTGATTAGGGCACTTCAGTTTATCTTTCACCCTTCCAGACTCTGTATTCATAAGTTCACTGCCAAGTTCTCAGGCACTGATACCTGACTACCTGGTTATGGATGCCCATCTGGTAGTTATCAGCTTATGACCATAGACAAAGGTTTCAATCTCCCTCCCTGTGCCTCCATTTGTTCATTCATAAAATGGAAGTGATAAGAGCATTTACCTCATAGGCTGGTGGTGAGGATGACAAGAGGCACTGAATGTGAAGTGCTTAGCATAGTTCTTGGCACATGATAAATACCCAGTACACATTGGCTCTTATGTAGTTTCTCAGTCTGCAGATATTTATTTAGACCCTAATGTGAACTGACTACATTTTTTTTTAACCTCTGTTGAGTAGAACTTATGTGGCCTTGTTTTTTAAAAAAGCAGTTTAAGGTAGTATATGTTAATGGGGTTCAAAGCTGGTGAGAATTACCCTGGGGGTGGATAATTCAGGGTCAGTGAGATTCTGACCCTAGAAGATCAACCAGTTTATGTTCTTCCTTTTAAAGTCGGGGGAGGTAGCTTTTCCAAGGTCATGCCATGAAATAGAAACAGAGCACAGAGAAAGATCATGATTACTTTTAGACCTTTCTTTCTCACTCTGCCACATTGCCATGTGCATCAGTCAGCCCAGACAAGGCTGTGCTGCAGAAACAAAAGAAACCCAGACACACCTGTGACAAAACACAATAAAATGGCATTGCTTTCTTATACCATTGTCCGAAATAGTTTGTCTGGTTAGTGATGGGTGGCTGTGCTCCACATTGCCACTCTGGAGCCCAGGCTCCTTCCATCTCAGGATACCACCATTTTTGACACAAGGACTACACATATCAAGGAAGACAAGAAAAGGGAAGAGAGTTTAATGTCATGTAGGATGTTTTATGGCCTTGCCTAGAAGTGCCATATGCACTTTCATCCACATTCTTTTAATCAGAAATCAGCCTGAGGGTCTCACTAAGATACAGGGGCTGCTGGGAAATTTAATCTTGCTGTGTACTTGGGAGGAAAATGAAATAGTTTGGTTAACGCATAGCATTGTTCTTGCCATGTCATGTGCCATTTCTTGTTACATTTCCAAAGGCTGTCCCCAGTCTCTTTGGAGATTTCTGCTTCCTGGCTGCCAAGAATTTGCAGAACCTTATCTTCATATGCTCTGCATGCAGTGTGGAAAAGGTATTAAGAACAGACTTTCTGAGAAGAGTTTGGAAGCATTTGAGATTTCTGGTCATGATAAAGTAAGACATAAAGAGTGAACCTTTTGGGTTGATAATCGTCACCTAGAGATGATTGCTCAGAATGGAATAAGTTGCCTGTTCTAGAATCATTTTAACGTCTCATCTAATTCTCACACATGCTAGGAGGTAGGTCCTGTTATACCCATTTTATAGATGAGGAAAGAGAAGCTTAGGGATAGGTTAAATAACTTGCCCCAAATCATACCACTATCTGGTAAGATTTGAGGCCAGGCTATCTGATTCCAGGCCTGCTTTCTTAAGCAGTATGCTCTGGAATAGAGATCTCAAATTCAAATACCTGCAGGGACCAAGCAGGTGACATCAGTGAGGGAAGCAGATCAGGTAGGCTTATGAACTGCAGAGTACATGCTTTGTCCAAAATGGGCAGTTGCCTCTTAGCTCCAGTTTACAGTGGCCCCAAAGGCCTGGGGTTGTCTGCTCATGTGATTTGTTTGGAGACAACCCAGAATTCTAGATTTGTAAGTGAAATTCTCCCAAGTTGGCAATTAATTTACAAATCTTAAACCCATACTGAGAATCAGACTAAAATACCTATCTGTAGGCCAGAATTGGCCTGTGGGACACCAGTTGGCAAGTTCTACTCTACTGCCTCCGGCAAAGAGCTGGATATGCCCCATATATGTCCTTTCCTGCTGGAGCATGGAGCTGAACAGAGCAAGACCGGAGCCAGCAGGGAGCCCTCCTACTGCGAGGAGCCAGAGTGGAGACCCACCCTCACCCCTCCTTTTCAGAGCCCTAACCACCACCACATCCAGCCATCCAGGTTGCCCCTCTCTCTGGCCCGTTCTCCTCCCTGCAGGTAGCTAGCTGTCTGCACAGTGCTGGCTGCAAACTTTTGCAGGTGTAAAATTATATATGCGAGAGTGTTGCCAAGCCAGAAATTTAGCCCAGGGAGGCTTAGTTCCCAAACAACTGAGGTAGTGTGAAGCCAGTTTTTTAAATCAAATTCAGTCATTCCTCTCCCGAATGTGTGTATGTGTTTTTGAACTTGTATGTGGTTATGTAACTGATGCGAATGAAGTGCAAAAGTCAGAGAACAGTTGAATGATGCCTCCTGTTGTGCAACTCAGGAGAGTAAAGAATGAGATGGGAGCTCTATGAGGGTGACCCACAAGGACACACAGCTGTCTGTGACCTAGTGGATGGCAGTTTGACAGTTCTTGAACACATGCTGTTTTCTCTCTTCCATCAGGAAAGATCGATGGGTGGCATTAGGTCCTCTGGGCTGAGGAGAGGAAGCAAAGACAGAAAGACACTCAGGGGCAGGGCAGTCTGAGCAGTTCCAAAGAACTGCCCTTGGATTTGTCAAAGAATATCTTTGGCCAGATTTTCAGAGTCTTGAATGGCTGTAGCTCTGCAGGTCACTTTAGCTTTGGGGAGAGTTATATTTCAACTGGACCATACTTTTTTAACATTTTGGGTGGGGGATGGAAGGGTGCATGAGTAATACATATTTACTGTGGAAAATGTTGACAGTACTAATAAGCAAAATGCAAAATGTTTTTAAAAACAACAAAACCCTTTGTGCCAGCAACCAGAGAAAACTAGTGTATGTTTTTCTGAGTGTCTCCAAGGGACTCACTCCATCCAAGGTGTCTGGGGGGACATGAGGGGAGTATAATCTGTGATCTTGGCTGCCACAAAGCTTCATACTCCTTTGGGAGACAAGGCAAACGCACAGGAAGCAGGCGGCAGCACACGAAGTGGAAGGGAATGTGATGAAAGACCAAAATGAGTTGTGCAAAGGCTAAATGATGCAGAATTTCAGAGATTCAGAGGAGAGAGAGCAGCAGCATAGGATGAAGAAGCTTGGAAAGCTGCAGAGAGGAGGGTAGAGGCCTCACAAAGCCTGAAGAGGGCATATCAGTTTCCTGGGGCTGCCATAACAAGTGTCACAGTTTGGGTGGCTTAAAACAACAGAAATGTATTTTTGTCACAGTTCTGGGGGCTGGAAATCTGAAATCGAGGAGTCAGCAGGGCCATGTACACTCTGAAACTGGTAGGAGAGGATGCTTCCTTGTATCTTACTGGCTTCTGGTAGTGGCCGTCATCCTTAATGGTCCTTGGCTTACAGCTTAATCACTCCAGTCTCGGCCTCTTTCATCACATGGCATTCTCCCTGTGTGTCTGTTTCTTCATCTTACAAGGACTCCAGTCATATTGGATTAGGGCCCACCCACCCTAATGGCCTCATTTTAACTTGATTACATCTGCAAAGACCCTATTTCCAAATAAAGCACATTTACTAGTATTTGGAGTTAGGACTTCATATTTTGGGGGAATTCAATTCAACCCATAGTACAGGGGAAGGATTTGGGTGGAGAAAGGATGTTGGTGGCTTTAGAAGCCAGCAAATAACAGGAATTTAGGTGTCAACGAAGTGCCTAGCATAGTCCTCAGGTCTAGTAGGTAGGTGCTCAGTAAATGTCTGGACCAGAAGAAGAAGGATCAAATGAGGTAGGCTGAGGTCAGTGACACCAGCTTGGCAGCAGTGCTTTGTGCTGTGAAAGACATTGGCGTGTGTGGGGAATGAGTCTGGTCTCAGGGGGCAGGTTTGATGTCAGGGGAAAGAGTCTGAGAGCTGTTAAATCAGGCGTTTCCTGCTTGTCCCCTTCTGTGGTTCTGGTTGTTGAAGGCATGAAACCTGTGCCATGGAAGCACTGTGGTCTGGGTGCCACCTGCCTCTGTGATCTCATTTGCTGCCATTCTGCTCCACCTGACCACCTTTCTGTTGCCAGACCCTCCAAATGCTTTCTCTACTCAGGGCCTTTGTGTTTCTGTTCCTCCACTTGGAAACTTCTTTCAGCCTCTGCCCTCAGCTGGCTCCTTTTCCTTCAGGTCTCAGATCGTATATCTTTCCCTAAGAGAGGTCCCTCATGACCATCCTTACTGGTGCTCCCTGCTACCTCCCACTCCATCTTCATTTCCTTGGCCTCACCCTGAAATTACTTCCTAGTTACTTCCTTGTAATCTGTAGTTCTGTTGTTTATTTGTGGTTGCCTGTGCCCCACTGTATTTTCTATTGCTGCATAACTACTACAAACTTGGGAGCTTAAAACTCTTATTTATTACCTCATAGTTAGCTGGGGCCACTGCATCAGGGTCTGCAACTGAAGTGTTGATTGGGAAGAGGTTTTATCTGAAGGTTTAACTGGGGTCAGACTCATAGTCAAACTCTCGAGGTTACTGGCAGAATTCAGTCCCAACGTCCCAGCTTTCCCCTGCAACATGCTTTAATAGCCAAACAAATTTGCTACAGTTATCATAAGGCAATGCCTCTGGGCTTTTATACACAGTTTCTTTTACTTGGAATCCTTTACCTCCCTCTTGTACATTCCCTTGCCAACCAACCCGACTATGGACAGCTCATTTTTGAGGTCTTAATTAAAAAACGTTACCTTTTTCTACAAGCCCCTCTAGACCCTTACAACCCAATTTCTCCATTTTCCTTCCTTATTTCCTTCATACTCCCCCATAAGCTTCTGTTTATACCTCTGACACAGTATAGAGCAGGAGTCTGTAAACGACAGCCCCCGGACCAAATCCGGTCTTCAGCCTGTTCTGTAAATTAAGTTTTATTGGAGCACCATCCATTAGTGTGTGTGTTGTCTTTGGCTGCTTTTGTGCTAGGAAGCCAAGTTGAATAGCTGTGATTGAAAATGTGGCTGGCAAAATCTAAATTATTTCTCATCTGGCCCTTTAAAGAAAGAGTTTGCCAACCCCTAGTGTAGAGTAGTTATCACAATTCACAGTAATTGACCCTTTGTTTATTTTTTTTCCCCACAGTCTCTGAGTTGCTCAAGGGTAGAGACTGTGCCAGTCTCCGTTACAGCTGCATCTCAATGTTTAGTACAACACTGGAAACTTAATGGGCAAGACATATTGGTTGAATGAATGAATGATAAATGATGTGTCAGTCAGAAAATGAAAACAGGTAGAAACATTCAAATTGGGATTAGTCAAGGAAGGCTGATTTACAAAGGGACCGCTTCCGAATGGGGGTGTGGTTCGAGGAGCCAGGACTAGAAGCAGCAGAGCTGTTACCACCCGTGGACCAGAAGAGATGAGAGGACGCAGTGTCCTGGAGCCCAGAAGTGGTCAGTCATGAAGAGGAGCCATGACTTCAGTGGAGACACTAGTACCTTCCTCCCACCTCCTGCTCAATTCAGAAAGAGTCTTAAGAGCACAGGAGCCAGTTCCACAATGTGGTCCACTTAGGTCAGCCTCCCAGGTGGAAGAAGGTAGAGAGCGAATAACTGATATTGAGGCCAAAGCCCCCTTGCCACCTTATTCTAGTGTGGTTGGAATTTCTTCTTTGCTGGTGGTAAACAAGGGGTCAGGCTGTGCCATAAGGCATCTTTTCTCTGGTCCCTCTGTGTCCTTTTCTGAGGAGTCCCAAAATCAAGCTGTGGGATCTTGAATGTGAGTGCATCACACCATCCAAAGGCTGTTCAGGAGCTGCTGCCCTTGTCCTCAGACTCTTTCGCTTCTCCGTGATTGCTGGCATGGCCCCTCCTTCACCACATCCCAACACAGCTCCTTTCTATCTGCTCCAGGATGTCTTCTCTCTGAGTTCCTGCTCTTACAGCTCTTTCAAATCTCTGATTTCCTACTTTCCATGAAATATAAACCACATCTTTTAACATTTAATTTTGCATATTCTTACATTGTTCTCTTAATTATCTCATAAATTTTGTCATCTCCTCAACTAGACTCCATGTTCTCTGAGGGCAAGGACCAAGGCATGTTTTTTTAAAGCCAGTTCTACCTCCACCTCTGCATCCTCTCTACACCAGTTGTTGGCTCTGGGTGAAGAATTAACCATTCCAAATGCTATTTAGAAAATACTGACACAATTTACCTCTTGAGCCTCATGGTAATCCAGGAGAGCTGGTATTCTTGGTCAGAATTTATAAAAGTCTCAACAACACTACCAACAATTGAGGCTCAACAAAGAAGTGACTTCCAAAGTCACACAGCTAAGAAGTGAGGAAGCGAGCATTCAAATCCTCATCTTCCGGATTTACAGTCAAAACCCTTTTCTCCACACTATGCTAATGGCTTCACTAGGGGATATTTTTACTGCTCCTACTTTCCACATGTGCCATGGCAAAAAAGAAATTTTGCAGAAATGCCACAGAATGAATCAAAAGAAGGGTATGAATATACATGTGCCAAGATAGGGACAGTGGCCCGCCCTAGAACATTCTTGTTTCATTGTTTCCAGTGTTGTTCTGAATTCCTCTTCCACCCCACCCAAGGTGTCAAACAGATGTGAAAATACCACAAAGTTGCAAGTCCCAGTGTTGGTGTATGATTCATGATTGGGACGAGGAAAAAATAATGCAGGAGATTACCATGGCGATGCTTGTTTATGGAGGCAACATGGTAGATGATGAGCAACATGGCAGAAACCAGACATGGCAAAAATAGCAAGAAAGCACTTCTGCCTGGAGTTTGCAAAGGGGCTCAGCACTCCTGCTGGCCCAGACCTCACTGGGAGACAGAATAGGAAATGTGCCATCTTGGCTATACTGGGTAGCAGCAAAGCCACTAGGAGTGCTCCTTTGCTTTCTTCAAGACATAGGGGTGGGAAATTCTCTTCTAGTCTATTTTATTCATTTTTTTTTCAGTCAGCAGTTAACCCAACCCAGTAGAAGATGCTTAGACTCTAGTTGCAGATGGGCAGCATGATGTGATTTAAAAAAAAAAAAAAATGGTGGCTGCATCCAGAGAGGCAGAGTTCACATCTCAGCCTTTGCCACTTACTGGTTGTGTGACCTCGTGACAGTTTGTTTTTTAGTAAAATCTTCTAAACTGGAATGGGGGTAGGGGAGACTAAGCTTCAGATTTTTCATGTGAAAAATGGGATAATAGTAGTACCTGCCACATATGATTACTGTCTGGATACGAGAGAATGAGCATGAAGTTTTTAGCTCAGTGCCTGGTGCATAGTTTGGGCTCAACAAATAATAACTTTATTAAGGCTGATCATCAATATTTTCATTTGTTGAAGGATAATGATACTTACCTTTTAGAACTATTGCAAAGAAAAAGGGGAAAAAATGGATAAAGAGCTCTTGACCCAAAGATATCGCATTTGTCAGTGTAGACTGCTGTAACAAATAGTCCTACGATTTCAGTGGCTTAAAAATTGTTTCCTAAGTATGTCTGAGTCTAATGTGGGTTGATAGGGAGATGGGAGAGGGAAGGTCTCTGTTTCTGTGGTCAGGAATTCAAGAGTGGTTTAGTTAGGAGATCTGGCTCAGAGTTTTCGTAAGTTATAGCCAGGTGGTAGATGGAGCTGGAATCTCAAAGGTGTCTACACTTGACCTCTAAAGCTAGAAAGGTTTAAGCAGCCTGGGTTGGAAGAGCTGGGCACCTCTCTTCCTCACCCTGCTCTCCATTTCCCTTGTCTCTTTCTCCACATAGTCTTCTGGTCTTTTCATATGGCCCACAGGGCTCCAGTGCAATTGCTCTGAGAGAGAGCCAGGCAGTCACTTATTGCCTCTTCTAATCTAGCATCAGAAGTTCTGCATCAATTCTGCCATAATTCTTTTTGTCCAATCAGTAGCAAAGGCTTGCTCAGGTTCAGTGGAAAGGGGCATACACTCCACCTTGTAATGGCATGCGTGGCAAAGAAACCATTTGCAGACATGTTTTAAAACCAACCCCCACCTTAGACAACTGTAATGGCTTCCCCATCCTGGATCACCCCAGATGGAATCATGCCTGCAAATGGTCTAGAACCCATCCTAGGCTGAGATCTGATGATTTCCTCAGAGGCCAACGCTGAAGGCTGAGAAATCTAGCAAATGACCCAGAGGAGCCTGGACTAAGATAATGGGGGCTGGAGGAGGAATGGGCACATGTATGGTACAGCCTCTTCTCAGTGGCAGTTCCTATTTTCAGCCAAGCATGTTTGCAGTCCAGGCTTTGTACTTCTCACCATCCCAAAGTCTGCAAGCAGGAAAGGGTTACATAGGGCACGGCATGGAGGCTCAGAGAAGTTAAACAAATTATGCAAACTCACACAGCTGAGAGTGGGAGTTGGGCGGAGATTTGAACCCCACCTGACCTATCTCCCTGACCTCCCTGGCAGTCTGGCAATATGTGTGTGTTGGGTGATGTAGGGGGAGATACATGGAAATAGGTGTCATAGAAGTGATTCGAGGAAGAGGTAGTGTGAGGGGGCCACTTGTGGCACTAACACTCTATTTATCAGCCAAAGTGCACCCCTCTTTTTGCCTATAGGAAGATAGCACACCAACTGATTCTCTTGGGGAACCCCAGGATTCATCTCTAGGCACAGAGTTCGGGGTAGGGCAGTCAGCTGCTGTTGCTGCACTGAAATTTTAGAGTGAAGTAGGGGAGGTATGTGGTTCCACTAATTACAATAACAATAGTATTTAATAAGTGTCAGATAAGTGCTGTGTATGCATCATCTCATATAATCCTCATAAAAACTCTTTGAGGTCAAGATTATCACCCTCATTTAGCAGAGGAGAAAAGGAGGAACGCAAACTACCCTTAGGTCACTCGTTAAGTGGCTACTAGGGATTTAATGGTAGGGTTGCTTGCCTCTGAAGCTCAGCCTAGCAAAAGCTGACTATGTGCCTGGGGCACCCCCACAGTCCCCACCCAGGTCCCACCCCCACACCCTCAGCATCTCAGCAGCACACTTTGTGCCTCTTCACATAGTAAGTATGAATTGGAAATATTGTTGCCACAGCCACTAGCACAAGATGCTGAGATGCCATGCTGTTTCCCAGTAATCAGTCCCTTAGTTGCATTGTCATAGTCACAGTTGTCAAGGTCCTCATGCAACCTTCCCAGTGACAGGAGGTAAGAAGTATATTTGGGCGATTAAGAGCACACACAGATCCCTGTCCGTGTCCCTTTGCCAAATCCTTGCCTGAGCGACCCTTCTCTCTCTGTTCCCTGTGCAATCCTTGCCCTTCCTTCACCAGCACTGGCGTAGCCTAGGAAGTCTAAATACTGCCTCTCTCCATTGCAGGCTAGTTAAGAAATGAGTTTGCTATTTTAGATAGTGGAATACTGATGAGGGGAGGTGGTTTCCAGGTTAGGTTACTCAAGGGCCTACTTGATTTTCATTTCAGTATTTCTGATATCAGGACAGTAATCCCTCCTCAAACCTGATTTTTTTCTCATGCAAAATGCTAGAATCGGAACATCATTTCCCTGTTCTTTTGATGTAACTGTGGAACTCACAAGCCTTACTGAAACATGACTGCAGGATGGTAACTTTAGGACCTGACTAGGAAAACCAAAGAAGTACAGTCGTTCCCCCTTATTCGTGAGGGTTATGTCCCAAGACCCCCAGTGGATGCCTAAAACTGTGGATAGTACTGAACCTCTGTATGCTGTGCTCTTCCCTGTACACACACACCTTTTCACTTTTAAAAGAAGCACTTTACAGCTTCTCTTTGGCATCTCTGAATTCTCAGCATCACTACTCTTATGCTTGAGGGCCGTTATTAGATAAGCTAAGTTACTTGAACACCAGCACTGTGATTCTATGACAGCCAATTTGATAACCAAATTGGCTACTGATGGGTGGTTAGCCTTTACAATGTGGATATGCTGGGCAAAGGGATGATTCACGTGCGGAGCAGGATGAAGTGGGAAGGTGTGAGATTCATCACACTACTCAGAATGGCGCACGATTGAAAACTTATGAATATTTTTTACTTCTGGAATTTTTTGTTTAATATTTCGGACTGCAGTTAACCATGGGTATCTGAAACTGCAGAAAGTGAAGCTGGATATGTGGGGACTACTGTAGCAAACGTTTGGATGGGGACCTATCATGGAAAGTGGCCTCTTAGTACTCAAATGTTCTGGAGGAAAGCAAGGCCAGTTTACAGGTACCTTGTTGAGACTCCAACTTGGCCAAAATGCTGAAAGTTTCTCATAAAGAAAAGAAGGTGTGGCAAATAGGAATTAATTGTTCAGCATTCATTATTAAGAATTGTAACATACTTTTTATGGTCCTTTTTTTAGTCTAGTCTTCTTAGGTAATTTTCATGAACAAGGTATTTATACAGTTGTTCACAGGTTCATTCTTTACCTTGGTTTTCCCTAATTCTCGTTTTCTCCCACCTATGGTACTGCCTTCTGCCTAACATCAATGCCACCATAACATTTTCAGTTCTTTATTCTTTTCAAGGCCATTTTTAGGAACCTAAGCCTACAAGCTGAGGCAGGAGTAATCCCTGTCGCTATCATTCCCTAATATATGCGGTTAACAAAGTTACCTCAACTCTGAGCCAGGCATACATTCCACCATGTTGGGCTGTGGAGTTAAATGAGATGCGGCCTTTGCCCCCAGGGTGTTTGCAAACTAGCTGGAAAACAGACAAGTACCTAGCTAGATACCAAAGTCAATCAAGATTCATTTGGTTTCAAGTGATGGCAAATTCAAATTCGAACTGTTTTAAGTCAAAATATAAGGGAGATGGGATAGAGTGGCTCATGTAATCTCAAAATACAGAGGTGTCTGGCTTCAGGCATGTGTGGATCCACATACTCATGGGATAGCACCGGGAATCAGTATTATTGTGTGTCCTAACTCTGGAAAGCTCTCTTTTCATTGTGGCAAGATGACTGCTGGCAGCCCTGAACAGCTTAGCAATAGCAGTAGAGAGAAAACTACTGGGAATTTGAGTCAAGCATGCATTCCTGAATCAATTACTGTGGTCAGAGAGAGTGAAGATGCTTATAAGCCTGGCTTGGATTAGGTGCTCTTATCCCTGGAGCTGGGACAAGGGGTCAACCCCATTTTTATGACATGATCTGAGAGTTGGGGGAGGGGAGCTTCCAAAGAAAAATTTGTTACCTGATGAAAGGGCAACAGAAGCCAGGCAGGTACGTATAACAGAGCTCTACTACATACATAATGGATAGCTTATTCCATACAATATCCTTAAGGTTAGTTGGGCATGCTCAGGGGATATCATTAATCATTGGAATTGCCTTCTCCTTGACAAGCAACATCCCTCCAGTCCGAGCCAATCTGGGTTGAATAGACCATAAATGTAACCTGCAAAAATCTGACCCAAATTCGTTCTCACTCTGCAGCGACCTAGACAGAAATAATATCACCAGGATCACCAAGATGGACTTCGCTGGACTTAAGAACCTCCGAGTCTTGTAAGTAGCGCATGACTCCCACAAAACATTTTCATTTTCAGCTCTTCAGGCTTGTGAAAATGTTCCACTGCCCTGACATCACACCACCAAGCCCTGAGCAATAGGAATTCTCCATTCTGGAGCAGACATTTCATTAGTGTGCCCAGGTTTTCACAGGTGTCTCGATGCTGCTGGCTGGGCTAGACCGATGGATGAAGTCAGCTACAGTGACAAGGAAAACAGAAGGCTATACACAAATAAATCAACATGTCTAACTTCTAGGATGACAGCGATGTCAGGTTGACTAACCACACTTCCCTTCCAAAGAGATTATAATTTCTTCTCCAGCCTGTGCAGTAAAAGAGCAATCAGGACAAAAGTCATTTATCTTGTTGCCTAATGGAGAGGAGGGGAGAGGGGAGGGAGAGAGTCAGACAGGGTCAGAGCCCTCGCTGAACACCCACAGCTGTGCAGACAGGTAGCAGAATTTGAGATGGGCATTAGTGGAATGGGGGAACAAGGAATATCAGGTCTCACTACTAAGTATTGAACACCCATCTCTATGTCTGAGTGATTAGAAGCTACACAAGTGCTTGTCCACTGAAAAGTCGCAGACATTCAGAGGTCCAAGAGAGGTGCAATTGGACCCTCTTTTCTTCTTCACTCAGAAGTTGATTTTGACCCATAAGTGCAGCTCTAGACCTGGAGCCTGATTGGGGCGATTCAGTCACTGCCTTGGTGTTTGTTTGGTCATGGAATCTTGGCTGGCAGATCTTTACTAGAGGCAGCAGGTAAAATCTGACTCCACCTCCTTCTTTTTACTAATAGCACTTTATCATGCAGCGATTTTGTTCTAGGGACAGAAAGTACCAGGTTCTGATCCCGACTCAGAATTAACTGCCTGCGTGACCTTGGGCAAATCAGTATACCTCTTTGGGCTTCAGTTTTCTCATTGTAAAATAGAAAATGAATAGTATATAAGTTTACTAGGGCTGCTGTAACAAAGTACCACACACTGGGTGGCTTCAATAATAGAAATTTATTGTCTCACAGCCCTACAGGCCAGAAGTCCAAAATTAAGGTGTTGGCAATGTTGGTCCCTTTTGAGAGCTGTGAGTAAAGGGTCTGGTCCAGGCCTCTTTTCTAGCTTCTGGAAGCCTCAGGAATTCCTTGGCTTTGGGATGGTTGTCTTTGCCCTGAGTCTTTTTCCATTGTCTTCCCTGTATGTGTGTCTCCCTCTGTGTCCAGATTTCCCCCTTTTTATAAGGACATCAGCCGTATTGGATTAGGGTACAACCCTAAGCCCCCATGCCCCCACACTTTAACTCAGTTACCACAGTAAAGATCTTATCTCCAAAAGAAAGGTTGAATTCTGTTAGACTGGGGTTTAGGACATCAACATATGAATTTGGGGTGATGTAATTCAACCCATAATGAATATAAGTCCCTCTAACTCTTGTAATTGCACATTAATGCTTTATGGTTTTAACATTTTCATGAACTGCCTGTTTATTCTCACTGAACTTGTGGAGTATTACTTGTATAAAACTGTTTTCCTGATATAGAAATAGTGGTAATGATGATGATGATAACCAGTGATATATGTGGTACCTTTCATAGACCAAACTCTATGTCACATAGTTATTAACCCCTCTCTATGGAAACAGGCTCAGAACAGTTAATCGGTCCCAACTCCACATAGCAGGTAACTGAAGGAAGAGGAATCTGAACCCAGGTTGTGTGCTTTCTAACCCCCATGCAGTGCCACACTTTATTGGCATTGTAGGAAGATTAGAAAACCAAACCAAGAAGGTAATTGTCTACCTATTTTGTAAATGCAGCACTGTTGTGCAAGCAGCGTTCCTGAGCCTCCCTGAGCACCGGCGTGTGAGGCCCTGGGTCTGAGTGCTGGGCCTCCGCTGGTAGAAGCTCTCCCCTTGAAGGGTTTCTCGTCTGTGGCCAGGGTACTCTCCCTCTCTGTCCCTGAGGGGAGGAAGTATTTCTTTTGTTCTAGCAGTAACGTGTCTGTCAGATGACTGGCAGCTTCAGTAAGTGTATAGATCAGAACTGAGATTGGGTTAAGAGTGGGGGAATTCCATGGCTCATTTTTAGGGTGATTTTTTATTGGGAAGATATAGACAGTAAACACCTGATTCCAGATCATTTGCCATCTTAACGTACAGACATTTAGTTTCTCTATTTTTTTTTCATGTCTAACCCCTGCATCTGTGAAAGATTTCCTTTTGTACAAGTCAGAAATTTCACCTAATGCTTCATATTCTAACAAAGTCAAAAATAACCCTTTGATTTTACCATTACATCAGAAAGCTAATAAAAATTCCAATTTTCATATCTTCTCTCTGCAAATAGAAAGTTTAAAATAATCACAAAAGATCATGTTAATATCCTCTGGATAGTCTACAATATTCCTTCGACTACAATTTATGTTTTCAGTTAATTGGTACATTCTTCTTTCGATAAGCAATGCCAAAAACCCTCTCCCTTCTCCCACTTTACAGACTCTATTAATGTAGTGTATTTCATTATCTCCTTATATAAAGTGGCCCTTTATTACTGTGAAAGTCTGGTAGGTGGGCTAGCTGAAACGCTTTCTAACAAACACCAGTATAACACCTAGACATATAAACCATAGTTTCCCTCAATCTTTTCTTTTTAGCTGAGTAACCTAGACAACTATCTATTTTGGAAAGCTTTCATCACACCTTAGCACATTCCCTGTATCTGTTTCTTATTTGTACGTTATAGTGAAGCCAGAAAAGACTCAGTCGTCTTCAATAATTTGAGCTTGCCACCCATTTCCAAGCAGAACTGTTAACATGGTGCTGGTGAATGGGCAAAAGCAGATAAAATGGAGATTGGGAAACTTGGGCTTCATTCAAAGACAGTTTCCCCCAAATAAAGTGCATTCAAAGAGAAGATGTAAGAATCACCCACAAGTTCTTCTCCTGTGGGGTAGGAGTAGGAAAAGATCTCTTCTGGTGCCATCAGTTCCCTTTCTTTGTAGTCCGTTGTAGGAACTCTGCTATGCCCACAATGTGGGAAACAGCTTTAACCCAAATGGAGTTAATAGAGGAGCTAAACTCCACCCAGCCATCATTGTGTGGGGGCGATTTCCGATTCTGATTCAGGATTAAAACTAAAAAAATAACAATACCAAAAAAAGCTGAAAATGAACACAGTCTGTGTCCTTCTAACTTAGAACACGCTCAAGCCATGGAGAGTCTAGACTTTCCTGGTTCCCCTGACCTCCTGCACCTGGTCAGTAAAATGAGAATGATATCAATGGCTTTAGCACAAGCTCCTGAACTGCATCTCAGCTTAGAAGTCTGGGTGGGAGGTTCACAGCTCTTTGACTCATTGATTCAACAGATATTGATTATTTGTTGAGCCTTTAAGTGCCAGGAATTAGGCTCTGATAGATCTAGAAAGTAGATCTAAAAGGGGCCCTACATACCTTATCAGTCAGAATCCTAGCAGGAACGAGATGATACTCACATAGGACAAGAGAGGAGACCTAAGTGAAGAATTATTTGCAGGGGTGTAGGCAAGGTTAAGAGAAACCAAGAAGAAACAATGCAGTTTCCTAGGGCCTGCGACAATAGACCTCTAAGCTTTGAGAAGTGGGGGGAAGTGGTTACCCTAAACAAAGGTAGGGACTATGTGACAGGACCTGTGGGCTTAGGTAGAGGGATCCAGTCAAACTGAAGTGACTTTTCAGGGACAGAGCTGGAGGTAAAGCTCCCAACCTCACTCACTGCCCTTCTACCCATGGCGTCCTGCTGGTGACTCCCATTGGCTAAACTCAACAAGAAACCAGAGTCAAGGAAGCTTCTGATGAAACTGATAAAAGTTAGCTTCCCAGGCCTGAGCAAAGTGAGAAGGGGGCAGATATCATACAGATATATTTGCATTTCTTCTACTCCTCTTTCTGAAAGAAGTTAATAGTGTTAGATTAAGTAGTACAGAACTAAGAGATTCATCATAGGAGGTTGGAGTTTGACTCCTTCAGAAACCCAGAGGGGATGTGACACTCAGCCACCCAAGTGTTGCTTGTTATAATTGGGAAATAATGACAACAAGCTCTGTGATGGATTGATTGATAGTAAAGACCCAGCTGAACAAACCACCCGTCACTGATACTGAACTGAATCCTTATTTAGCAAGATGTGCTAGTGTGAGTCTATTAGCATTCCAAGGCCCTCCTTGCCATATGGCAGGGTAGAAAACGAAGAGAAGGGAAGGAAAAGAACATTTATTAAGTAAGCCTCTAATTGTACTCCAGATCCTGGGCTATAAAATTTACACACCTTATTCTATTTTTATTTTCACAAGGACTTATGTGATTTTTTTTTCTATTTTAACAAATGAAGTGACTGAGTCTTAGAGAGGCAAACTGGGGAGCCCATGTGCCCTGCCTGATCCATACTCACTTCTGGCCAATTGTTGATATTAGGAAATGGGAGGGCTGATTTTTTAAAAGAGTTTCTTGTGGTGTGTATGTGTGTGTGCACGTGCGCGTGCGTGTGTGTATCAGAGAGAAAGATCCTGATTTTTACTTGTTTGCAACAGACTTACAAGAATGTAAAATATCATTGAGTTCAATATATAAAACGCCCCGTCCCTCTGACAGTCTGTAGGTCAGAAACTACATGTGTCCTAGACTAGCCTTTTCCTTAATAAAAAGTCAGTGTGTGCTGTGGCTCAAAGTCCTCTTCAGTTTTTCCTCCATTCGGTAAGCCCTTATCAAGTGTGTTAGGCAACAGTGTTAGGGCGGAGAGTATGATGATGAATAGAAGGTCTTACCCTCTTGGTTCTTAGGCACAGTAGGGAAGAGAGACCTGAGAATAAACACAGGCCAGAGTGTTAAGCCCAAGAAGTGCAGGGGGCTGTGAAACGTGCAGAGGTGGGGGCCATGGAAGGAGTCACTCTGAATGGAGAGCTAAGCCTCTTCAAGGCTACTCTGCCTTCCTTTGCCTTTCCGCCAGGTGCTTCAGGGCGCCTCTCTTCCTGCCTGATCCAGAGGGACCCACAACCCTTCCTAAACTCCACCTTCCAAAGAAACATCCTTCAATCAGAACTGCATCCCCACTAACTCCCCATCAGCCACCAGGGTCAGCCCCTGATGGAAACTATGTAGTTTCATTGCTTCCCTTCCTGACCATCCAGCTAATTCATTTTAAGTTGCCATTTTTTTAAGTTAGGGAAACAAATGTTTCATTGTATGCTCAATTCTTAGGATATGCCACATGCAGGAGCCAAACCCACTTAAACAGAGTGCTTAGGTTTTTAATCACCTGCATGGAAGACTTTGGAGGTCAGCCGAGCCGGTCACTGGGGAGCCCTAGCATTTGTGACCGTCACCCTCATGTTGGGAACAGCCAAGCCCTGGGCAAGGGAGTTCCTGGCATGGGGCTGGTTTTTCTTCGTCACGGGCAGTTGTCCAACAATAGCTTCACTCTTTCTACTAGGTGACCCAGAGACAGAGTGAGCAGAGAAGGCCCCTTCCAATGAAGTGTTTTTGAATCCTTGAAGGAGGGAGCTCCGAGGGAAGAGATGTGGATTATATGTGTGGTTTTTATAGGAAGCAGCTTTTACCTCTTTCTTTTCTGTACAACATCCTGCAGTGCTTGGGGGACATTTGCTGAGAACATTCTTAAAATAGAGGCATGGAAACCAATCTGTCAGGTAGAAGTGTGCAGGCGGCGAAGCCCTGGTTACCGTGACACCAAGCTGGGATGTGAGTTATCTTGTCCCACCACACTGATCCTGCCTGGGGGGTCCCATGGGTCGTGGCAGAGGCTGAGTGACCGTGCCTGCACGGCCTGCAACCTAGCCTGAGTATCCCCGAGTTTCTCTTGTCCTTGACCAAAACTGCCTCTGTGTTTCTAGGCACCTGGAAGACAACCAGGTCAGCATCATCGAGAGAGGTGCCTTCCAGGATCTGAAGCAGCTGGAGCGGTTGTAAGTACAGCACAACCTCCTTTTTTGAAAAACTTTTTTTTTTTTTTTTTTTTTTTTACTTTTGGTAAATTTGGCTTCATCGCGACCTTGCTTTAAAAAAGTCTCCAATGTTTAATAAAATGTTTGCTATTATATTTAAAGCACATCAGATTCATGTTTCAGAGACACATAAATGCTTTTACTTTAAAAGATGCTAGACTTGGCATCTGGGGGTGGCATTTCTTCTTCCCAGCCTTTAGCTTCCTCCTCCTCCCGGTATTCGTATGTGGGGCTGGTTCTGGCTCAGGCGTAAGCCTTCTCTTTCATGGGTGAAGGAGGCCCACATTTAGTGCCCTGTCATGGAAACCAGTATGAGAGGAGACCTCCATCCTCAGGCCCTCTCCTCCCTGTGCTTCCTCGGCCCCATTCTCATGGGAGATGAAGGGTAGCAAGTGGGCGCATCTTTCGGAGTGCCTATATCTTCTCTGAGCCAGCATCAGCCTGTGGCAGGAAGCCCACACGTTTCCACGAGAGAATACATTGCCAGTGGTTTAAAAATAGGCCACTCTTCTGACTCTACCAGAGAGAGAGAGAGAGACAGGAAAGGGGGCGGGACGGGAGATAGATGGAGCCTCCATTTGTTTTGTTGATTAATGCTTTTGCAGAAAACTCTTAGGTCACTTTGATGAGGGAGGCTGCTCAGATGGTTAAGTGGGCAGCTTCACCTTTCTTCAGTTAATCACATCTGGCAGCTCATAACATCTGGATATTTGCTTTCTGCCCTCTGAGTGGGGATTGTCCCCAGGAGCACTGAGTCATGCTGGTGGGCGGCTTTCTTCCATGCTTGCCTCCGCATCCTGGTTGACCCGACATTTCAGACTCCTTCCTCTACAGCTGGGTATTGGGGGGTGGGGGTGGCGGTGGCTGCAACAGCTCACTGCTCCGCCGGATTACCCAGATGGATGGCCCGTATTTACCTGTCCTAGTGTCAAATCTCACCCACAGAGGTGGGCTTGGGTAAGGTAGAGGGCCTGCCATCAACTTGTTAGCTTGGTGATCATTCCATCTGAGGCGACATGGGAATAGAAAGGAGTGTTACCCAGCAAAATCTTTACTCCCCACTCTGTTGTGTGAACTGTCTTCATTTATTGCTCTCCTGCCGAGTCGCAGGTCAGCATATGTTCTACTGTTGTTGGTTTGAAAATAATGATATTTTTTTATAAGGGAAAATAGTTGTAAAAATAATGAATATTGCTTATTTTTATGCTTTTATTTTTTTAAGTGTCTTAAAACTTAAGTTCTCCTTATTTAGGTCAAGGAAAAAAATACAAGTGTTTGTTTGACCTGGTTCCTTTGTATGAAATAGTCAGCATTTCTATGGAAGGATTAATATACTGTTCTTAGTGAAAAGGCCACCTCTCACTTAGTCTTCTGAGTAGAAGGGTAAATAAATTTCTAATTCATTAATTTCATGGTTGTTGGGAAGGGACTAATTGAGTACTTTGGACAGGCTAGGAACTGTGCCAGTGTTTTATATGCTGTTATTTTATCCCCATAAAATTCCTGTGAGGTGTTATTACCCTCATTTTGCAGATGAAGAAACAGGCCCAGGGAGATGAAGCCAAAGAATTGTCAGGGGGAGCCAAGATTCAAAGCTACATCTGTCCAACATCAAAGCCCACGTCCTTTCATACTTCTGTGCTGCAGACATTAGATGAAGTGTGATCTTTAGCAATGGCCCTGCAAATAGCCTCTCACATACCCATTTAACTCCAGGGAATATCAATGAAATGTTTTGGCAAAGACATTTCTCTTTGGCTTGGTGAACATGGCTGAAATACCATGCAGGTCTTGAGGACTGGGGACATTTGTGGGGTGAACCTGGCTCTCTCTCTACTTTGGCTAATTAGGAAGGTAAGGCTAGCTGCTGTAACAGATAAACCCCCAACTCTCATGGTTTAACCCTGTGGACATTTACTTTGTATTCATATCAAACCCAGTAAAGGCATTCCTGATTACTGGGCCTCTGTCCCCCAAGGAGAGACTCAGGGACAGAAGTTCCCTCCAGCCCTCAGCCCTGCCATCTTTAAATCTTGGCTTCGAAGGTACCAGTGCTTGTCTGCATCAAGCCAGTGGAAGGGAAAACAGCACGAAGGGTTGCACATGGGAGATTTTCATGGGCAAGACCTGGAAGGAATACATGTCACTTCCACTCTTACATACCTTGGGCTAGATCTCAGTCACAGGAAACTGCTGGGGATGCTAGAAAAGGTAGTTGAGTGATATGCCCAGGAACTAGAGGAAACAGGCTCAGTGAACAGCTAACCAGCCTCTAACTTATGCTGCAAGCTGAAGAAGTGCTTGGTCAGGAAGAGTGGAAGTCTAGGCAGCTGACTAGTATGCACAGCTGGATAGGCACCCTCATTTAAGGCCTTTCACTGTCGCGAGAGGGAGTGTGTGTGACATTATCCTGACTGGTGTTAATCTGGTTTTATTCAGTCTGTCCCCAAACAGACTGAGAACTGTAGGACAGGAAAATACAATATATTTGCTATTAACAACTAAAGAAGTAGATGGTCGATTATTCCATCTTAAGCTCTCACCTCTGACTTATCATATGTGTGTCTCTATATTAGGTGGTAGATTAATCTTCATTGGTCATATTCTGGAATACAGGCTGAAAATTAACATGAAATTTTGATAATTCATTTCTGGAGTATTTATTTTTATTCAGAAAGGTTATTATTAGTTTGATCTCTCAAGCCTTAATGGGGACAGAGAGAATTTTGTCCTGCAGATCTCAGCTCAGAATATCCCACCATGAAAGGATGCCTGCTCCAGACTGAGTTAGGTGACCCTCCTCTCATAGCACATGGCTGTCCCTCTTGAAGCACTTATCACACCATATATTAATTCCCCATTAGCCTGATTATTTTCCCCCAAAGAATGAGTATGTCGAGGCCAACAATCATTTTCCATTTAGCAATTAATCTCGAAGTCTTGCACAAGATATGATAGTAAATGCTTGTGGAATATTTATCAAATACTTGGGTTTTTGTTTTATGCCAGTAGTTATGAATTGGGACCATTTTTTCCCCCCAGAGGAACACTTGACAATGTCTAGAGACATTTTTGGTTATCACAACTGGAGGATGCTACTGGCATGGGTAGAGGTCAAGAATGTTGCCAAGCATCCTATAATGCACAGGACAGCATCCAGAGCAATGAATTATCCAGTACAAAATGCTAATAGTGCTAAGGTTGAGAAACTACACTTTACCTATTGCATCAGATAGCATCTTAGGCACTTGACATATGTCATCTCATCTAATTCATACATGTCCCTGACATGATGAAATAAAAAATTTGAAGCATTGCCTATGAAGTATTGTTGCCAAATATGTTTACCCTATATCTGATTAAGCTCAATCTCACCTCCTGTTTCCAGCAAGTAGGTAAGATAGAGGAACAAGTTAAATGAAACTAAGAGGAAACAAATCCTGTAGGTGGGACATTCTATAAGATAACTGCTCCGGTCTCTTCAAAAAGATGTCATGAAAGATATCACACATGAAGTTTGGTGTGGCTCTATTAATAATAGATAAAATAGACTTTAAAACAAGAAACATTATAAAGAGAACTATTTCATAAGGATAAAGGAGTAAAGACATACATAAAGCAAATTTTGACAGAAGCAAACAACTGTAGAATAAACATTCTTTTCAAGTGCATGTGGAATGTTTATCAAATACTGGTTTAGATATAAGGTCCCAACAAATGTCAAAGAATTAAAATCATATGGATTATTTCCTCTGACCACAACAGAAATATTCAAGACGTCATAAGAAAACAATAAATCAAAAATTTAAGAATATTTAGAAATTGAGTAATATACTTCTAAATAGCCTCTGAGTCAGAGAACATATCACAGTGGAAATTAGAAGATATATTTTTCTAAATGTTAATAAACACAGTGTATTGTAATGTGTGGATTGTAGCCAAAGCCACACTCAGAGGAAAATGTTTAGCCTTTAAGCTATATTACTCAATTTATGATATATGTTATGTATAGCATATATTTTAAAAGAAGTAAGGATAAAATTTGGATGAATGTATCCATCATAAGAAGCCAGAGAAAGAGCAAAGTGGAAGGAAATCAGTAAGAGCCAGAGTATGTGAAATATATATGTGTGTGTATATGTATGTGTATAAACATGTGTGTGTATATTAGAGAAATCTAAAAAGCAAAACGTTCATTCTTGAAACAATAAAATTATTGAAACTGGCAAGACTGATCAGAAAACAAAGAGAAACTAAATTACCAGTATGAAAGATAAAAGTAAAGGGAGGACAAAACTATGAATTTATAATTTTACAAAGATTATAATGATAGTAAGAGCAGATTTTGAACAACTTTATTTCATTGCCTTTAAAGATTAAGTAAAATTGAGAACTGAAACAAGAAGTGATAGAAAGTCTGTATAGTTTCATACCCATAAAAATAATTTCCACCAAGAACATCTAGGCTCAGATGGCTTCACTAGTAAATTCCACCTAAGTTTTAAATAATATCAATTTACCATAAACTTATTCTCTAAAAAGAATGATATCTGTCATTTCAATAGTATAGCCTGTATAGCTAAACCCAACAAGGATTTTTCAAGAAAAAATATAAACTAACATATTTCATAAATATTTTTACAAATTTCCTAACAAAATATTAGCAAAATGAATTTGGCAATACATGCAAAAGGATATAATGCAACCAAATTTGACTTAGTTGATGAAGGCGAAGTTGTTTTAATATTTAAAAGTCCTCCTCCCAAATAAAAACATGCTGAGCAACTGAAATAGCAAAACCAAAGACACACAGACAACTACAATAAAAGTAGTTGGCAAAGTATCCCAATAAATCCCTATGCTCCAGTAGAAGCAGGTGGGGGAAACAATGTATGGTTATAAGAATGTGATCACCTCTGTGTGGGGGAAAGCAGAGGGAAGGCAAATGAAATTCTTAAGGCCCTGAGAACAGATCACTTAAGTTACCAATGTATGCTCATTGGAAAACACAGTGCTCAATCTGAATAAAACTGCCAACTTGGAAGGGAGCTGAGTTAGATCCACTTCATGGGGAGTGCAAAGGAACCATATATGATAATGACTGTTAGTACTTAGAGTGTTCCTGGATGTATAAACTTTTCAAACTAACCCAAACAAGGCTCCTGTTTTCAGTGAAAGGCCTAGCACTGATAAGAAACTCATGGAAGTAGTTGATCAGAACAGGAAAAAAATGGTAGGAACAAAGAGAACTTCTTGATGAAAGTGTGAGTAATCACTGGAAGAGTCATATCTTAGAAAATATAAGCTGTATTTTTCATTAGTTTGCAAGAAAAACCAAGAATTAGCTCTGGGTTCTTGAAAGCATAAAAGCTATCTCTTCCTACCCCTCCCTCATAAAACTAGAGGGAATTTCTTTCATTTAAGAAATAAACAACCAAAAGGATTATGACTAAAACTCATCCAAAGTTTTTTTAATAAAAAAAAATTTTCAAAAGAATAAGAAACTTTCTTTTAATAATACCCATCATAGAACAATGAAAACATGCAAGAAAGAGGTATTCATAAACAGATGAAAAAACTATAATAGATTAGTTCAAAACTAGCTATACAACTTTAAGATGATATAAACTATAAATACTACACAAAACTGAATTTGAAAAACTCAGAAATTAGATGATTAGATAAGAGATTTGAAAGGAGGGTGAAGAACTCAAACAATTTAGAAATTAAAAAAATTATTTCAAAATGCTGCCAATACTGAAGAAAACAACAAATGAATTACACTATCCAGTTTCAGACTTACTATAAAGCTACAGTGATCAAGACAGTATTGGTCCTGTGAAACAACAGACATATAAATTAATGGAATAAAATGGAGAGCCCTGAAATAGAACCATTCGAATATAGTCAACTGATTTTTAACAGAGGTGCAGAGACTATTCAATGGAGAAAGAATAGTTTTCCAACAGATGGTGCTGGGACAATTTGATGTTCACATGTGAAAAGTTGAACCTAAATACAAACCTTCCTTACTATTTACACAAAGTTAAATTTCAAATGTATCATAGTTCTAAATATAAAATATAAAACTTTAAAACTTCTAGAAGAAGACATAAGAGAAAAGTTTGCGTGACTTTGGGTTTAGGGATGAGTTTTTTTTAATACAACACCGAAAGCATGAACCATGAAGGAAAAGAAAAATAATTTTATTAAAATAGAAGACTTCAGTTTTGTGAAGGGCACTGTTAGAATAAAAAGACAAGCCACAGACTGGAAGAAAGTTTTGCAAAACACATCTGATAAAGAATTTACGTGTACAAAATATTCAAAGAATTTTCAAAACTCAACAGTAAGAAAACAAACCACTCCGACCTCCCCCCAAAAAACAAATGGGCAGTAGATTTGAACAGGCACTGCACCAGAGAAGATATATAGGTGGCAAATAAGCATATGAGAAAATTCTCAACATCATTTTTCATTAGGGTAGTGCTGATTAAACAACAATGAAATACTACTGCACATCTATTAGAATGGCTAAGATTAGGGTTAGAAGTAACAATGAGATACCACTGCACACTTATGAGAATGGCTAAAACACTGAAACCTGACATTACTAATTGCAGGTGAGGAGGCAGAGTAACAGGAACTCTCATTTTTTTGCTGTACAATAATGCAAAATGCGAAATACAAAATGGTACAGCCACTTTGGGAGACAGTTTAGCAGTTTTCTTACAAAGCTAAACAGAGCTTTATATATTCCAGATCAGTGGTTGCTAGGGATTCAGCGAAGAGGGGGTGGAGTGTTGAACACATGCTGCCTGGGAAAGGGGGGGCTTAGGATGGTGAAATGGTAGTTACATGGCATGCATGTATCAAATCCATAGAATTTTACAGCACAAAGAGGGAACCTTAATGCATATGAATATTTAAAATCTTTTGAAAATTGGAGGATCCTAAGATGGAATGTACCCTGTGATGACTCTGAGTCAACCTCATTGAAGAACGGCGTTGGGAGAAAAGGTAGATTTGAAACTGAGTGGAGTCTGTAAGACTAACACCAAAAGAGAACAGCATTAAGTACTACAGTCAGTAACTTGTTTCCCACAGAGGAGTGAGTTAACAATTGTGAAATCGCTCTGCATGTATATTGCAATTAAACAATGGATCGTGGATGGTGGGGACAGGTTTCTCACTATTTAATGGTAGTTACAGAGAAGCAATGGAGATAACTATAGTGATTCATGTGGTAATAGATTAGAATTAGAGTTGGGGACATGAGTATGAACAAATGTTTAGCCTAATGTAGATACTTTTACTTAATATACATTGATATAGACAGAACTATTTATTGATATGTGACTATACATAGGTTTGTATACAAGCAAATATTTCTTTGCTCTGTCAGCAAGAAGGCCTAGGAGCAATAACACGGCCCTAGCAATGAGTGTGCCTAGGGCCCAGATTGTGGTTTCTAATGCCGTTCTCCAATAAAAAGAAACTAAGACATCTTGAAGAAATAGGTTGATTCTAGGGCTGGGGCATGAGATATGTTGGACCAGAAAGGAAGTACTCAAACAAACTAAAAAAGCCACACAATTCCCTGTCCCCCAAAAACAACTCACATTTACAACAGTATGTCAAAGGGTTTAGGAGCAAACTGAAAGAGATTTAATGGCCAAAGCTGGAAAAATTTGGTCAACAAAAAAAATATATTGTATTATAACCAAAGTATAAATATCCACGAGTCCATGCTGATATAAATAAATGATTAAATATATAAAGAAATGGGGAGATGAGAAATCTCCCATGCACAAGAATTCTAAGTAATTTATGTAGATTTTCTGCCAATAAGAGGGTGGAGCATAACTCCCCACTCCTTAACTGGGGGCTTCGCATAGTGACTTCTTTCATAACTAGTGTATGAGTAGAGTGTAGGGATAGTATATACGACACACACTACCTCAGCCAGGTGAGCAAGGCGAATATCAAAAATGATGTCATGTTAATAGTATGTATTTTTTATATGATGTAATGAAAATAGCAGTTTACATCTATGATCCTCATCTCAAAAAAAAAAAAACATTAAACAAATCTTAGCTGAGGGACATTCTAAAAAAAAACACTTGAGTAGTCTTCATCAATACTGTCTAGGTCATCAAAAACAAAGATAGTCAGAAACTGTCACAGTCTAAATGAGCATAAGGAAATATGACAACTGAATGTAATAGGGCATCCTAGATGGTGTCCTAAAACAGGAAAAAAAAAAGATATAGGTTAAAAATTAAGGGAATCTGAATAAAGTATTGACTTTAATTCATACTAACGCATCAGTAATGGTTCTGTGGCAAATGTACTATACTAATGTAAGATGTTAGTAATAGGAGAAACTGCATATAGGGTATAGGAGATCACTCTGCACTGTCATCTTCCCAACTTTTATGTAAATCTAAATTGATTCTACTGTAAAAAGTTTGTTTAGAAAACAGGTGACTATGCCAAACTCTGCTTGAATTACAGATTCACGAGCAAAATAAATGTTACTGTTTTATACCAAAAATATGAACATATATACTAATCTAGGTGGAATTCAAGAGCAAATAAATGTAATGGCTAATGCTGTAAGAGAAAAGGAAAATGGCAAAACCAATATTTTAAAAATCAGTAAGGAATTAATAAAGAGGTTAAAAAAAGGATTTAAGAGGAAGTTATAAATGCAGAAATCAGTCAAAGAAGCTCTAACACTTATAATATGACTCTCTGAGGAAGAAAACTAAAACAAACAAAACAAAACAAATAGTAATAAAAACTTCCTGAAATAAAAGATAGTTTGAAGGTCCATATTGAAAGGGCCCTGAATGCTTAGAAAAATAGATCCTGAAAGTTTAAAACCAAAATACATTCAATAAAACTATTGAATTTTAAAGGAAAACAATTCTTAAGTACGTCCATCAGTTAGACACTTGTATGGGAAGATTTCCAGCATACTTTTGAAACCAAAGCCATAATGCAGTTGAATAACTCTTTAAGGAAATAAACTCTAAACCAGAGATTTTATAAAATGTAAACCAGAGCAATATGTGTGTTTGTGTGTGTGTGTGCATTCAAGTGTAATGACAATAGACTAATATGAACATTCAGGAACTTGGGCCTAATAATGCCCGTGGAGCCCTTCCTAAGGAATCAACCAGTGAACACGTTTCATACAATCAAAAAAGTGCAGAGACACTGGCACAAGGACAGATACAGTCTGCACTTCCAAAGCGCCCTGAAAGTTAGGTGAGGCCCTGTGGCTGAGTTTTGGGAGTCTATGGAATAAGAGAAGTGCTGTGTTCTCCACGATCCTCCATGCTGGCTCTCTTTCTCTGTGCTGGCTAAATTGACAGTACTCTAAGAACTTAAAAGGATGTTGACACGCAAAGTGAAAGGATTCTGGTCCCTGCTGACCTGCACTTGGCTATGACATAACAAGCAAACTTCTGTTATATTAAAAATAACAATATATTCATCTCATTAACAGAATAATTGAGAAAAGTCATTTCATCTCCACAGATGAAGAAAAAAGTATTTAATAAAATACAGCACTAATTCACAATTTAAAAGCATTTAAACTATTAAGAATAAAAGAGAACTTATTTATATAAAACCTAAAACAAATGTCATAGTTAATGATGAGATATTAAAATGTTCCTCTTGTGTGATGCCTGTCATCATGACTTATATTCAACATTGTATTAGAAATCCTGGTTCTGGCAATTATAAAAGAAGAAGGAAGGAAGGAGCGTGTGGCAGGGGATAGGGAGGAAAGAAGGAAGGAAAGGGAGAAAGGAAGGAAGGAAGGAAAAAAAATAGGTATAAGGATTGGAATGGAGGAAATATGATATGTCATTATTCGCAGATAATTATGTAAAGGCAAACCACAGACACAAAATAATCTACAGATAAATTATCACAATTCCTAAACGAATTTTCAAGGCCGCTGGATACTAGATCATAATACCAAAAAATCTAGATAACTCTATATACCAGTAACAAATAGTTAGGAAATTTTTAAAAATATGTTTATAATAACACCAAAATGTCAGTTTCCTAGGAATCTATCTAATGAAAGATGCACAAGACCTTAACACAGAAAGTGATAAACATTACTAGAAGAAATGAAAGATGACTCAAATATGTGGAGAGATATATTATGTTCATGGATTGGACAACTCAGTATCTCAAAGATGTCAGTTCTTTTTAAACTGATACATAGATTTAGTTCAATCCTAATCAAAATTCGAATAGGTTTTTAGAGAAATTAAGATGGTTCTAAAGTTCATATGGACATGGAAAAAGCTGAGAAGAACTAAGACAGTCTTAAAGACCCAGAGGTTGAAGGACACTTGATTTATAACAAAAGTGTCACTGTGAAGCAGTGTGAATGATCTAATAATTGTAATAGAGTAATTGGATATGCATATGGAAACAAATTACCTTGCCCCCCCCACCTCATGCCATTCACAAAATGAGTTTCAACTGGATTGTAGATTTACATGTGAAAGAGAAAATAATAACACTTTTAAAAAATAACATAAAATATCTTCATGGTTTTGGGGTAGTTGATATTTCTTAAGCAGAATACAGAAGGCACTAAACTTAAATAGATAACTCAGACTACATTAAAATAAATAACTTTTATTCATCAAAATACATCAAGTAGGTGAAAAGGCATGTCAGAGTGGATGAAGACATTAGCAGTGCATGCAATTGACACAGGGCTAATGTTAAGAGTATATAAAGAACTCTTAAAAATCAATAAGGAAAAGATAAATGACAGTAGAAAAATGGTTAAGAGTTTTGAGGACATCCAAATGACCCATGACCATATGAAAAGATGCTCAATGTGTCATTAGTCCTCAGAGAAATGTAAAATAAAACCACACTTACATACACTGCATATCCCTCAGAGTAGCTAAAACAATGTGTTTATGATGTGAAAAAACCTGCATTTATTAGACTGTTGTGAGACTAATTGATATAGTTACTCTGGAAACTTTTTGGTATTGTTAACTAGAGCTGAATACACACATACCCCATGACCCAGCAGCACTTCCACTCTTGCTTATTTATCCCACGAAAAGATATCCACAAGAATGTTCATAGCAGCACTGTGATAGCCCCAAACTGAAAACAAGCCAAATGCTTGTCAACATGAGAAAAAATAGGTTGCAAGTGAAAACAACATAAAAAACTGCTACATGTAACAACATGATAAATCTCAGAAACAGAGTGACAAAACCCAGACATAAAAGACTATATATTACCTGATTCCATTTATATAATCTTGAAAACAGGCGAAGTTAGTCTTTATGTTAGAAGAGTAGTGTTCCTTGTTGGAGGGTTGTAAGTGAAAGGGACAGTAAGGGATTTTTGAGATGTATCATCATCTGTTTCTAGATACAGGTAGAAGTTTGTGGTTCTGTTCACTGGGTGCAGAATGCTTCAAGCCCTATAATTTTGATTTGTACATTTTTCTGTATATGTGTTACACTACAAAACATAATTTTATTAAAAAAAAACTTTAGAGGCAGATATAACAACCAACTTTAATGCATAGCTCTTAATTGAAGCATGGTTTAAAGAAATGAATGTGTAAAATAAAATTTTGAGACAAATGGAGAGATCTGAAAGTGGACTGGATATCAGATGATGTTAGGGAATTATTAACTTTGCTAAGTGTGATAATGGTAGTCTAGTTATATAAGAGAATCTCCTTAATTTTTTGAGGTGCGTGCTGAAATATTTAGAGGTCAAGTTTCCTGATGTCTGGAATTTACTTTAAAATGGTTCCATAAAAAATAAAATAAGCAAATATAGCGTAATAAAAACAATCAAATTTAAGTGGAGGGCATACCAATGCATTTCTCCTTTTCCATATGTGTGAACATTTTTGATAAAAATTCTTTTTAAGGTATTTTTAAAAAATTATCATGTGCCCTTTTCACAGAGAAAATAACTATAGAAAGTTTAAGTAATTTGCCATGCTGATTTGAATACAGGACTGTTCTGAATTCAGGAAAAGAAAACACAACCATCAGGAGCTGGAAAGAGATTGAAATATTATGTTATCCAATTTCCTCACTTTGCAGACAAGGAAACAAGCTAGAGAGGAATTTGACTTCCATGAAACGTTAATGCGGTGTGCAGTGTTTGAGGGGTTGAGTTGCCTTGGCGTTAGCTTGGTTTTTCCAAACAGCAGAACACAACGGTGTCCTTAGCTCTAACCTAGAGTTCACATTTACCCTT
Source organism: Eonycteris spelaea (assembly GCA_003508835.1). NCBI lineage: Eukaryota > Metazoa > Chordata > Mammalia > Chiroptera > Pteropodidae > Eonycteris > Eonycteris spelaea. Next base: position 12,516,398 of record PUFA01000032.1, on the reverse strand, counting down.
TAATTAGTTGTAAAGTAAATAATTATATTATATATTTAAATGCGTATGTGTGGCAAATATATATATTTAAATTATTGCAAGGGCTGTTTTGTTCCTGGTGCATAGAACCCTGCTTGTCCTACCAGCACTAGCATGTCTTATGCTCCTTGAGCTGATCGTTTCGAGGCCAGACCCTCAAACAGCCCATGAATGTGGCTTTTTCTTCATTTGGCCTCATTTGTGTCAACATCAAAGCCTGACCATTGTTATTAACTCAGAATTACAGACAGGGTTTTCTTTGTGGAAATTTATCGTCTGTAGTATCTACACTTAAATTACACTAAGTCCGTGAAAAAACCCCAGTGTCTGTGTGGGTTTTATAAGCTGCCAACACCAGAAACACTGCCGTTGACAGATATTTGATTGGTTTATATAATTATTTCTTATATTTTAAAAAAAATCTATCTGGGAATATATTCTCCTTTGGTTACTTAAGAATTGCAAGACAGACTGAAGGGGAGCTGTAAAATTATAGAAATCTTAAAAGGAAAAGGAAAAGCTGGGGAAGATTTTTGAGGCCCTCGGAAGACCCGGGCAGGACTGAAGGCCTGCAGTCATAAACCAGCCCCAGCTGATTCTCTCCCACCAAGCTCTTTCTTCTCTGGTTGCGTAAAAAGGACTAAGGCAGATGAGGAAAAGGGTATTGAAAGACTTAAACCTAAAACTTTCAAATTGTCATATATTAAAGGATGGGGCTGTCTCCCTTGAGAATAAAACTCAGAATATAAGTTTAGCGATGGCAGGAATTTAATCAGAGAGATAGGAAGAAAGTATAGCAGAGTAGTAAGGAACATGGGCTTTAGTGTGATGGCCCACACTTACATGCTGTTTGACTTTGAACAAATTAATGAACCTCTCTTAGCTCAGTTGCCTCCTCTATGAAACATCTATATATCAACCTCATAGCATTGTCAGGAAAACTAAATAGCATACATGAGAAGAATTTAGGAGCATATCTGGCTCATAATAAATGCTCATAAATATTTCACTATAGTCTCTAAAGTAGAGCTGAAAAAAATAACTGCCATGTGTTCCTGGAAAATCTCTAAGACAAGGAGTTGGAGGAGGCAAGAACATCAAGAGCCACTCTCTAGAAGTTTCTATGGTCCCTTAGATCTGCTAATTTAGAGTGAGTTTGCAGCTCTTAAAGATTAGAGCATGGACTCTAAAGTTAGGATTCAAACCTACATAAATCATCTCATTTCATTTACAGCAACGAGACCTTGGACAGGTTTCTTAGTAGCTCTGGGAACCATCTGTTAAGTGGGGATAATCATTGTTTGAGTGGCATTGCCTTTTATGCAGAGGCATGTTTCTAAAGTTGGCACAAAAGATAAAAAAGGAAAATATTCAGAATTATTGATGATTCTATTTCTCATAAACAAGACATGTAGGGGCATTTTATACTGAAAAATACCACTGACCACTAGAATTCCCATCAACAAAATGCCCACCATAAGCAGCACATGGGGGCCAAGAGATCGAGAGAAAAGTAGATTCACATCTCTAATCCAAGGGCACAGGTTCATTGAGCGGAATGGCTGCTAGGATCTTCTGTACCTTATATTTCTCACTTCTTTAATTGTTTTCAGAGTGCCAATACCTCACTAACAAGCTAGATGTATATATGGCATGACTTCACTGTCCCACATCATGGGCTCATGAAATTATCCATGGGAAGTGCTTCCACAGTGATTGGCACAGTTATCACTCCACATATTTCTCCACCCTCCTGCACCCTCCTCCTCTTCCCATCGAAGGCCAAGAGTGATGTGTTAAAAAGGGAGCAATTTATTTGACCAAGTGGATTGAATGATGACATTTTTACTCATTGGATTTTTTATATCTCTTAGGCCAAAGCTCATGCCAAATACTTACTAAATTGTCTTCCTATCTTTGTTCTCCACCAAAACTTGTCAAAGCTTTTTTTTTTTAATCAGAAAAATTAGCTTAATAGTATTTTCTGTCTGATAGGAAGGAGGGCATTGTCAGAAAGTATGTATGTACTAACATACTATAAAAAGGCAGACAAAACGATGCAAATTATCATTAATATTTTTGTTACTCTCCTAGTGGGGGCCCAGCCACATAACCAGTTTAAAATTGTACCCAGTTCTTTCCCTGAATGCCTTGAAAATCAAAGGAACCATTTGTTATATTCTCTTTAAATCATTTTTTGGGAGAATTTAAATATCTGAAGAACTAATTTCGTCATTTCAAAATGTAACAAGGAGAATGGCGTTAAGCCTGGGAACGTCAGTCAGCTTTGAATCTCAAAATGCTTGTACTTCCTCCCTCTGTGTGTGTGTGCACGCACGCGCACGTGTGCGGGTGTGTATGTGTGTGTGTGTGTGTGTGTGTGTGGCTTCTCCAAGATGTGGAGGTTTGGAATAAAAATGGTAATTGACTTTTAACGAGAGAGCTGAGAAAACTGCTTCTGTATATTATGTGGCTGTGAGCTGGATTTTAAATGTTTGATTAAGTTATTAGAGTGTTTTGCTTTGGCATAATGTACTATAAATTCATGATTGCCGGCCAAAGCAGTTAGTCGGTAGAGAAGAATAAATTGTTTTGAGAGGTGCTTCAAAACCTGGATTTTATTCTCTTGGAAAGGCAGGGTTTTAAATAAATCATGTAACACAAACGAGAATTTCCATAATTAAGGTGCTAACTAGGAAGATCCCTAGGAGCTTTTGAGTGGCAAAATGAAGAAGGACATTCCGGGATGCTTTCATTTTCTTCTGTTTCTTTGTAAATTTATGTTTTGAGTGTGCTACTTCATTTTTAGGGGCCCAGAGACCAAACAGCAGAAAACAAGCACACATTAACTATAAGTTGTTAAACAATTCATCTTGGAGCTGTGAGTGCTGTAGGGAGACAGATATGCTAAACAAATGTGTTTGGAAAAAAAAAAAATATTTCCAAGACACCTTAACTTTACAGCACTTCAAACAGTGAGAGGCCTCTGTCGATTGCGCCCATGTTATTACTTAGAATTTCTCTTTGGCAGTCCTCACTCCTGTCACCCAGCAGTTTCACTCCCTGACAGCTTTCGTGTTTTCGGAGCATGTCCTCCTGCTTCTGTCATTTAGGAAATCTCTCTTAAATGGCAGCACCCCTCTCTAGGGGACTCTTTTTGGCTCTTGGCCTCAAACCTTCTCCCCAAGATTCTTCCAGCTGTTTCCTCAAAGTCCCACAGCCTCCCTTAGCACTGTGAGGCTCTTCTCCCAGGAGCGCCTAAATAAATAAAGTAGGATTAAATGTATGTGATTGGTTCTTGTACTACTTTATTTATTTAATCTATGTACATACTAGAGAACTTTCTACTGTACAGTGTATAAATATACCATTTATAATTGATTAAGTAGGGCAATTGTGGGCATTTCTAGACAAGCATGCCGTCAGGCCCTCTGTTGGGAGCCTGGGCACATACTATCACATTGTTTTTATGAGATCAAATGATATCAAGTTGGGACTGCAGCCCTTTGTAGAAGAGCATAGAGCGCTGCCCAAGTAGTATTGCTAGAACTCTGGTTTTTGTTGGAGATGTGTTTAGAGATTGGGCACACATGCTGTGTCCTCAGGCTGCGTGCCTGGACGCAGGTTCTCCACAGGCCAGCCATGCAGCCTTAGGCAAATGCCTGAATCTCCCATCTGTAAAAAGAATAGAATTACCTTCCCTAGAATTGTTGAGAGGGTTAAATGAAGTAATGCACATCTTGCATCTAGCAAAGCACTGACAAAATAAGGTAACTGATTAATACATACTAGCTGTTAATTCCATGATCATCATCACGATCAGATTTAAGTGACATAATTTAGTATATAAAAATCTCTTCCAAGAATGGAAGCAAGTATAAATTTGAAGATAGACTATTTAGCTATTCCTTAACTAATGAATGCTCAAGTATATGCATCCTATATGTGCTAATGGCCATCCAGGGAGGCCACCCCAGTGACCTATGCACAGCAACACTCCATCTCCCCAGGGGCCTCCATGCTTCCCATTTATCTATTATCTTGTAGATGTGCTATTGCCTGGGACCCACCCTTTTCCAAGCTGGTCCCCAGGTCCCATAGTGTGGGACCATCTTGACAGTATTGAAGGGTGCAGAGGGATATGGGAAGTTCAGATAGCACTGCCACCCCTCTAGTGTTAGTGTCCATCTCTTTGAGGCCTTCTCTTCAGCACCCACATTGTAAGATGTCAGAGAGAATCTAGGCCTGGATCTTAGCAAAAATGAATCTTCCTTGGGTCTTTGAGCATCCTGAGACCCGCCATTACTATCTTTATAGATTGTGACATCATTGTCTCTTGCTTGAAGGACCACAGACTTTCTCTGTTACCTATCTGCTTCTGCTGTGACCCCAGGGAAAGTGTTCTCCACATCAGGGTTAAAATCATTCCTCAGCTTCCTTTAGCTCTTAAAATCATCTTCAGTTCCTTGTCATGGGCCTCAGGGGTCTGGCCTCGGCTCTCTCTCCGGTCTCCCTCTCCCCCTCACTCTCCTCTTCTTCCTCTCCAACTCACTCAGTAACCGCCGTTCATCCTTCAGCTCTCAGCAACAGGGTCACTTCAGAAAAGCCTCCCATGCCTCTCCAGGTGGTTGAATTCCTCTCTCACACATTCTTATTGGACTCTGACCCTTTGTTCACCTCAGTCGGTATTTATAGATTCCTTAGTGATGCTGATTTGTTTCCCTCATTAGACTGTAAGCCCCCTGAGATGGGAGCCATATGTTTATGCTCAGAACAGCATCGCAAGCACCTAACATTGTGCCTGGCCAGAACCCACCCCTATTAACATTTGTCATGTGCTCAAGCAGTGTCACTAATAATTCCAGTCCTTTGGAAACCCACATAGAACATTGTTAGCGGTGCAGCCAGACCTGAGAGTCTTTGGGTTACTCCTCACCATTTCCCTTCCACCTCCAGTTAGGTGGGCACTGCTGGGCTCTCCTCCAGGGCACCACCCCTAGCGGGAATGACACCCATCCAGAGCTTCATTCTGGGTACCTACATGTTACAGTCATTACCTTGATAACTGTTCATACACTGATGTCAGTGAAGAACCCGTTCATGAAACACCTCATCTAGAACTGCCTTCACTGGTCCCCAGGCTGTGATAGAAGACCTGGCATGTAGTAGGTATAGTACTTAGAACATCTTTCTTAGTAGCAGTTCTTTTTTTTTTAATTGAGGTATCATCTATATAAAATAAAATATATAAATTTTGAGTGTTATATTACTTTTTAGAGTGCATATTTCATTTTAAAAATGGATAACGCTTTAAACCTATATAATTTTATTAACCAATTCACCCTAATAAATTTAATAAAATTCATTTTTTAAAATGGGTAAACTATTTGGAGCAAGGTGAATAATTATAGTATGTTGGTAAGGTGGGCAATCTCCTATTATAGTAATTTTCTATATATCATCTAATTTGTGTAGTGATATATATACTCTTATGCATCTGACATTCATACATTTCCTTATTTAATCTTTACTGTAACCCTATGGGGTACTGATTATTATGCTTCCATTTTATGAATAAAGAAACTGAGGTCCAGAGAGTTTAAATAATTTGACCAAAGTTTCATTGCAAGACTTGAAAGTAGCTCTTGTTACCTGCAAGTGGATGATCTTGCCATTGCCTGATCCTATGCACCTTCTAAGACGTAAGTGGTAAAGATGAGATGTGTTTACAAAGTCAAAAGCCTGCTCGCTCTGTGTATTTTGTGAACGGGCTCTGAAGATAGCCACAGAGGCGGAGGATGCATCTCTCAGCCTTCCCTGTTCTCTGCAACCTCCTCCCTTCCCTCGCAGACATCCCTGCAGATGGCCTGGGAGACACATATGCAGGCATTGCTGCAGAAATGGATCTCTGAGTCAGCCCTTGGAAAAAAAGGAACCTCTTTGCTGGTTTTATTTTTCTTGGTTGATTTATTTGACAAGGACCCATTTTGTACATCATTTTGGAATTTCAAAATCTTTTTTATCTCCGAAGGTCTCTCTTAAAACACACACACACACACACACACACACACACACACACACACACACACACAGAAACAATAAAAGAGAGACTATGTTACTCCCCATGTGATGCTTTCTAAACTCTGAGCTCTGCCTTTTTATTTTCTGACCCCGAGATTACACAGGCAGCAGAACAGGGGCTGAGCAGAGCTATATCCCATCAGATGGGAGTCCGATCTGCACTAATCCCTAAAGATACGTCTCTATCACTGTTGTTCGACCTGTCAGGACACCTACGTTGCTAACCCTGCAGAGGAAGAGCACACGATTTATTCACTCTAATAGGGCTTCTCTGGTGAAATTAGGTGTTACAGCCAGCCAGCAAAAGGAAATGTCCACAGCCCTGGCTGGCTGCAGATCCAGTTTCTGTTGGTCTTCTTTACCTGGAGGTCCAAGATACCCACTGTGAGGGCCTTCCAGGTCCTTGTTCCTGGGATCATTGCTTTGGCAACAAGTCATTTACAGAGGCATCTCTCATCCTGGCCCGTGATATAACAGATGCAATCAAAACAGGCAGTCAGCTTCCTTGGGAACTTTCTCCAATTAACATGTGTTTCAGCTGTGGGAAAAGCACGGGGGTGGAGGGAACCTCAGGCAGAATTTACAGCTGCCTTTAATAACCCATGCAGCTAAATTTCTTATACCACAGTGCCCCTTGAACACTGGCATGGACTTTTCCAAGCACAGTCCAGTTTCTCGGATGATAAGAAGACCTCCCCATTGGATTTCATTCATGTACTTGTTGAGCGAACACCCATGCCTTGGCCATTTTGGTTAAGAACCAGCTTGGATCAAGAGTGGGCTGGGAGGGTTCACCATGGCCATTGATGTTTGTATTTCATGACAATGACTGAAGCACTGACATCTGCTCGTGTGGCTTGCCATGCATACACCAGTCTGTGTGAAGGCTCTGCAGCTGCAGACGTTCTTCCTCCTAAAGACACTTAAAGCAAAGTTCTGAATCATTTTTGCAGGCTGTTTTCCTGAGTGCTTTCTTGTTTTGCTAAGGATAAGTTATGCCATAACTTTGTCAGTTTACTTCGACCCTTCTAATTGAACCAAGAAGTTCAAGGCTGAGATGTTTTTCTAGTAGCTTCCAAGTCTCAAGGCCTAGAAATGAGAGAAATAATTTGCTTAGATCTTGAATATTATTATTTTTTTAAATCATGATCTCGACAAGTTTGTTAAATGGCATCTGGAATCAATTCAAATCAGAAAATTGATATTGAGCACATACTATGCACGAGATTCCTTGCTAGTGTGGTGGGAAAGAGCTCATGACACAGTGGAGCATACTCACTTCCGAGTGATAATTTTCCAAGTACACCACAGTGTAATAGATGTAACATTTTAATTTTAGTTTTCACAGATTTGTGTGTGTGTGTGTGTGTGTGTGTGTGTGTGTATGTGTGATTTGTATTAGATAAATAGCTCTTCAAATGCTTGGCCTTGTTAGTATTTTTGCTTAGAATGAGAGTAAAGCAGGCATTTAAGTAAAATGAAAATGGTGAGTTAATGTAAAGAAATATGTTAAATAATAATACAAATGATACCCAGAAATTATGACAAGGTGATATGTCCATGATTACAATCTCAAAAGAAAGCCATTATCCTATCCTGGGTGGACTTAAATACATCCCCAAGGAAGCTAGTCAGTTTATTATTCAGAGAGGAAACCCAAGGACCTTTGAGTATTTGACAATACCTGGTCATTAGCTTGCATGGCTCACTGCCCAGCTAGGCCATAATGGACTTTTAATGAAATTGCTCTCACACACGTCTTTGTGTGCTTCCCATTGTCCAAACAGCAGTAACACTGAGATATAGACCACTCCCTGCAACCTTACCTATCTGGGTGAGGAGGAGATGCGGTAGGGAGAAATGAATCTCCCATTGAACATCGCACATCCCATTCTGTGCATTAGCATTGGGAAGGGAGTTGCTGGGGACATGGTGCAAGATGGGCACAGCACCATGAGCTGATGGCTAGAGGTCAGAGGAGATACAGAGGGAAAAGGATGTCTTGAGGCATGGAGGCTTCTAATCTGATGTGCCAGCTAATGCCAGCCCATCCCCTGCCACAGAAGCAGTAAATAAACTCCACTACGCACCCCTCTGAGGAGCCTTAAACCATTCAGATGTGTAATACTGTTGAGTGTAGTGAATAGACTAACATTGTCTTTGCATCTCTGCGGTGACTAATTTGCGGGCTCCCTGATTTTGTTCTGAGTTAAGTGGTCTTTATGTTCCAATTCTGGCAGCGCTGCACAGTGATATATTGTGTGCACAATTCTGCCCAATTTATTGGCGCTCACATAATGACAGCCTGTTGAATGGGAAGAAGTAGTGTGTAAACAAAACAGCCCAGGCTGGAGGGGAAGTACTCATTTTCTGAGCCATGTTTGCCGAGTTAGTCATGAGACTTTCTTCTGTCCATTTGAGCCAGGACTTTGAACCCTGATCTGTATGTAGGTCCATTTGGCGATCCAGAAGAACTCAAATTTGATTACTTGAGGAAATCAGGAACTAGTACAAAGGCATCTTTGCCTGATAGAGAAAGTGAGTTCCAGAGTCCTGACACCTCCCAGTGATTGGGGTGGGACCCTCTGGGTTTAAGATAGAGGAGCCAGCATTGTAAGGAAAAGCCTGAGGGCACATCATGGGCAAAGTCGTTTGTCCCAAGAAAGCAGATTAAAACAGAGTGGGAGCCAGAAGCAGAGATCAAGTGTAGGGTCAGACACCAGAAGGGGCCGCTACAGAAGGGAGCAGTTGTGGGTTCGTGGGTGACATAATTGAGGTGGATGCCCTGTGTTTGTCATGAAAGACACTTCCTCATTGTTGGCATGTGCACAGTGTGCTTTGGAGGGGAAGGTTTGGTTTGAAGAACCAGTCTGGAGTGGACACATGACATGACCATATTTCTCTCACCAAGTCAACATTTTTAAATTGTTATTGACAACTGTTGAAATCGAAAGTAGCAGGTACCATATTCATGGTACAAATCTATTGAGACTTAAAAGTCAATAAAATATAAGTTTTCTGCTTTACCCAATTTCTGGTTTCCCTTGCCAAATATAGTCAATGTCTATTCTTTTTTTGCTTCCATAAATTATTCTTATGCAAACAATAAGAGCGTGCGCGAGAGAGATCTCATACACCAAACAGAGCTTTATTTGTAGATGGAAAAGATAATCATTTATTTGATGTAGTTCAAGAAGCCAGAAGGTAGCAAATATATATATATACAAACACACACACACACACACACACACACACACACACACACACACAGTCTCCAAGACCTGCCATTTTTTTTTAACCATTTGAAAATTATGTTTAAAAAATAATTATTAAGATGTTTATTTAGAGCAGTTTTAGATTCACAGCAAAATAGAGAGGAAGGCACAGGGATTTCTCACGTACCCCCTGCCCCCACACATGGCACAGACTCCCCCGTTATCAACATCCCCCAGAGAGGGGGACATTTGTCACAACTGATAAACCTACATCGACACATCATAATCACCGAAAGTCCTTAGTTTACATTACCATTTATTCTTGGTGTGGTACCTTCTTGGGCTTGGATTTAGATTTTTTCTTAAACCTCCAAATTAAGACTTTTCTTGCACTTGGCTAGGATCCATCTTCGAGTTCGTGAATGAAGAGGGCCTGTGGACAAGAGTGTTGATTTTAGTATCTTATTTCTGCCTGCGGGGGCCTCCTGGGGTATTGGGTATATAGGGCACTGTGGTGTCCAGTGTGGGATTCCAAAGACAGGGAAGGAGCTGAATGAGAAAACCCTGAGTGCAGCAGGATTCAAGGGTGAGAGTGATGCTGTGTCTGAGGAGGGAAGCCAGGAGACACTGCTGGAGAACAGGGACTGGGACGGGAGCCCCAGGCTTACTCTGGCCACCTGCTGTGCGAGTGGGTAGACCAGGCTGAAGAAGCAGGCACAGAGCAGAAATCACAGCCTCCCTGTTTGCCTCTGCATCTGTCTCAACACACACAGACATTGAGTCTCTGCAACTAGAGACTTCTTGACAACTTGAGGTCTCAAAAGGCTCCCGAGAGCAGAAGAGGAAGGAGCCATTCAATGAACACTCACCCAAAATCATGTGCCTTCGTAGACAGATGCCTGTTTTTGTACTTCTGGTAATAAACTACTCCTGTGATTTCATCTTTTGAATTTCTACATTGCTGTTTCTCGGGATAGGATTAGGGATCCTATAAAGTGTCACCACTTGCTTGTAGCTGAGGCTGAGTAAGATGAGAAGCCCTCCCTCAGGTGGGATCTGGAATCCATCTCTCCCAATGTCAGTTAGCCCCTCACTGCTGCTTCAGCCAGCCCTCTCTGGGCAGCATAGGTAGCTTCCGGCCATAGAGGACAGACAGCAGGGGAGCTGTGGGTGGTCAGTTAAGGCACAGGTGATGAGGTGAGAGGTACATTCTGTACTTGACCTAAATCCTAGCTTGCCACTTACCAGTGGTATGATAAGTTGTATAAGTAACTTAAGTTCTCTAAGCCTCAGTTTGATCTTCTGTAAAATTAGATTAATAATGGGCTGGACCTTATAGGGTTGTTGAAACCTATAAAGCCTGTAGAACACTGCTGGTTAGCATGGTAGAAAGCTTAGGTGGTGTTGCTGCTGCTCTTCTGGAAACTTATTCTGCCTCTGTGTCAACCAGTGGCAGTCTGTTCTGGAGGTCCATCATTGCAGTCCCATGGGCTTTCTTTTGCTTTTGGCCATAAACCACTCCTGGGCAGGGCCTCAGGTTGACCCGATTCATATTTGCTCTGTCCTTAGGGAATGTCCTATGTGGCCCTGGTGCGTTTGCTGATCTAATCAGGAGAGTGATTCAGGGCCCATTCCAATGTTTATGTTGGCTCTTGGCCTAATCTTGTCTATCTTGTACTGTAAGTCCAAGAAGATGGGCCCGATATGGGTCAAGTACTCTGCAGGGTGGAGCCTCCAAGCAGTAGGAGTGATAAATACATGCAACTGGGAAGGGTGGCTGGGTTGGTGCTGGCTTCATCTTCGTTTTATCGATTCATTTCTTTGGGAACATTTTATAACTTAAAGAACAGTCAATTGGACCATCATTCTGCCTCCTGTCTGGGCACTGAGTTTTTAATAACCATTGCTGGCATTAATCGGAGACTCACCAGTTACAAGCTCTGTTAACCACTTTCATATGCATAATTTTGGGTAAGGCTCAGAGGTACCCAATGAGTCAGTTTGTTTTCCCTTTGCATAGATGAGGAATTGGAGCCTTAGGATTTTAAATCACTTGCCTAAAGTCATAGATGTAGTAAGTGCAGAACCAGAATGTAGGTGCCTTGTCTTCAGAGCTCTAAACCCTCGGATCTTAGTGTTCACATGAGTTGTCTAGAGACATGGCTAACAGGCAGAGGCGGGTCCAGTAGATCTGGGGCCTGGCCTGTGACACTGTATTTCTCACAAGCTCCCAGGTCAGACTGATGCAGCTAATCCCTGGACCATGCTTTGAGTGACAAGGCACCAAACTAGGAAGCCACACAGCCTTAGCTTGGTGTGTTATCTGTTTGTTTTGCTGGGGCTAACATTTGACCTTATGCATGGTTGCTTGGCAGCCATCACTCACCCACTCATGTCGAAGGCAGTGTCTTATGGGGCTCTCAGCAAGTGAGACTTAAGCCCTGTGAGGCTTTGGGTGGTCGCTCTGCTCTTAGAAGGTCAGTCAGTGTAGCCCCTCTCCTTTCTCTCTCGATCAATCCTGCTTAAACTGAGAGAGAGGACATTTCTGTGCCCTTGGCTATGTCTATTTTTCTAGTCTTGGCTTGGATTCCTTGATTTGGGGACCAGGGGAACTCACCGTGATCTTTACTTTGCACCTAAATCTCTTTCTTGTTTTGTGCTTCCCACCTCTAATTATGGTCACATTTACTAAAGCTTTTCATTCTTCCTGGGCTGAAATCCTTTTAGGAATCTTTGATTCATTCCTTGGCCCCAGCTTTCCTGTGGTTGTCAAGTCCCAAATTGGTTCAAACCTCCATAATATCTGTGACATCTCTTCCCCCCCGAAACCTAGAGAAAGGGGCAAGGCCCTGATCACTTCTTAATAACATAGCCATTATTTATATGATAGCAGATATGTGAATTATCTACTTCATTAACCCTCACCACTGTCCAGTAAAGGTGCTATTATCATTGCCATTGATCAGATGATGTACTCAGGGTCAAAAGAGTTACTCAGGGTCACCCAGAGAGTAAGTTTTCGCTCCAGTACTGAACCCTGAGAGTCTAATCCAATGCTCTCGCTCCTAACCCCTCCGCCAGGCTGATTCCCTCCTTTCCATCTATCTCCACTACAGCTGGAGGCATCACCACCAAACAAGTTTAATCACTTATTCGTTCATTCAACCACTGTCTTAGCGCTCTAGTATGTTCCAGCACTATGCTAGGTGCTGATGATGCAGTGGAGAGCGAAACAGGCATATCCCTACGTTTATAGAGCTTATTTTGGTGATCACATTATTGCTACTTCTTAGAAAGATGACTTTTATCAGATTATTTAATCCACATGAGCCCAAATGGCCCACATGAATCTCAGTTTTCTCATCTGCAAGTGGAGATCATTATAATACCTACTCCAAAAGGCTGCTGCATAAAAAAGGAGGTCATGTGTGCAACACTTAGCCTTGGCACATAGTACGTGGACAGTAAGCTCACCTGAATTTGCAGGTAGATTAAGTCCAAGTTTTTCAGCATGCCGTTCCAAGGCCTTCATTCCAAAACCTAGGTGCCTCCAGGGTGAATTGTCGCTCTTCCACACACTTGACACACACTTTGCTGATTCCTGGCCCTACTCAGGTACTATTTTCCTTTACTCTTTAATTAGTATAGCCTATCTCTGTGAGAACAGTCCTTTGTTCCATGATACTCTTGGTCTCTGGGCTCCATGTAGCACTAAATCTTGCTGCCTTGTATTCTAGTTTACAAGTCTGTTTCTTTTGCTCAGTTGTAATATTTCTCATTTAGCAAATATTTCATGAGCATCACTATACTGGTTAGGTACTGTTCTAACTTATGGCAGAATGTATCGAAGTAATAGCTGTCATGGTGCCTATCTCCATAGTGTGTGGAGTCTAGACAACACTGTCCAATAGAATGCTCTGCAGTCCCAGAGATTTTCTATCTCTGTACTGTCCAGTGTGATAGCCATTAGCCACATGTAGCTTTTGAGCACTTAAAATATGACTAATGTGTTTGTAGGACTGATTATTTAATTTTGTTTAATTTTAGTTTAAATAGCCACATGTGGCTAGTGGATACTGTATTAGCGCAGGGAATATGAAAGAGCTGTTAATTAAATAATCACAAAAAAATCAATAGAAAATTGCACTTGTAATAAGTACTATGCAGTAGGAGTTCCTGGTTGCATAGAGACATATTGGGGAGGTCTGACCTAGTCTGGTTGGGGTGATCGAACGAAGTATTTCCTAAGGTAGTAAAGATTCTGAAGCTACTCAAGAATGGAGGGAGGAGCAGAGGGCATGCCTGCAAATAATCAAGCAATGTGCACAAATGGTCTGTGGTAGAAAAGGTCATGGCTTATGAGAAGATCTCAGAGTCCAAGGGCAAACACCATCTTCATCCTTCTCTTCTTTGAAAGCTCCAAAACACTTAACACTGCATACTCTGTACATGGTAGGCACTGAATTAAATTTCAAGTTTGGATGTGTGATGCCAAGGTCTCACTTTCTGTTCAGCCTCACCCAGTTCCTTCTCAGAACTGCCCCAGCTGGAGAGCCAGAACAGGAGCTCCTGTTCCATCTCTGCTCTCAAGGGTCCAGTCAGTAAGGAATCTTGTCTTTTTGTCTCAAGGAGTCTTCTTTACCATATGGCTGGTGACCTCCCACCTCTCAGGATTATGGGAAATATTCTGAGTCTACATTGGAAGAGATATGGCACAGGTAGAGCCTGGAATCACAATAAAACCTGCGTGTTGTATTTATTTGTTCATTCATTCAGCAAATGCTTGTGAGTGCCTGTTACAGGCAGGTGTTGAGGATACAGTAAAGAACAGAAATAATAGTGTTTCTGACCTCATGGAGCTTATAATGTAGTAGGGCCCCCAGGTACCCCAGGCTGTAGCAGTCAGGACCAGTAGCTCTTCCCGGGGCCTGCGGACTGGCTGTGGCAGTGTGTCATGTTCTGGGTCACTGCACAATTCACACATGCTCCCCAAACCCATCCTACACTGGGGTCCCAAATGCCTCGGGCAGGGAGTCAATCCCTAGGATTGCCAGGTACTTTTGCTGTGGACTCCAGGGAACTTCATGGAATTTGCTCTATGTTCTCCCCCAGGAACTCTGCCTTGCATACAAGTGGGGAGATTGTGAATGCCTCAGTCATCATCTTTTAATAAGAAGAAACAACTCCTTGTTTACACCCCAGCTTGTGTTCCCCACACCAGTTCCTTATTCACACCTTTGGCTCACTAAAGAGCTTAAACAAAATTTAGTTCCCCAAAGCTAGGGGAAGGGGAGAAAGTAATTTTTTTTTTTTAACTACTCAAGGTCTTGTCCAAACGAGTTGTCACCAAAAAATGAAAGCCAGATGTTATTTTAGTGAGAAATAAATATGTGGCCAATCTGCGGGTCGAACCTGCGGTCTCTCTGGATGGTTTCCACGTGTGTCGGTAGCTGGACTCCCAGGTATCAGCGGCCGACGTTCTTACTCTCGTCTGTTAGCCGAGGCGCAGCACGCACAGATGGCTAATGAGCAGTTAACATCCAAGCTGAGCAGCTTGCCATGGTGATGCCCACCAGCTCGTACGTTAGATTCAAACCAGCACTGTAAGCTGCTGGGGGCTGCTGAGTGCAGGCTGAGAAGCAGAGACCCATGTCCAGACAAGGGGGAAAGACAAATTCAGGCTGTAGTGCTGCCTCCAGCTTCTCAGAGGGATCTGCTTTTTGTTGGGAGCGCTTAAATCCTCATGGGGAACATACTTCAGATAACCATCGAGGAATTACAGATGAAATCAGGGCCTCGAAGCAAAGAGCGGCCCTTTGGGGTTTAACATTACAGTGTGCTCTTCCTCGAGTCTGATTCAATGGTGAGCTTTTCAGCCAAAGGAAGTCTTTTCTTTAATTGGCCGCATCTCCGTAGGAAGACCGCTGAGCTTGCTACTGCTTCTATCAGAGCATTTCTCATCTCTTGGCTTTTTCTCACACTTTTCAAGTTCTAGATACAATCAATTGTGTGTTGGCCTTTGAAATGTGTCATACTGGTATTAAAATTTTCTCAAAGGGCAGAAAAAAGGTGAGAGAGGGAAAAAATGATAGGATAAAGCTCAGAGGGTCAGTGAAGCTTAGAGTAAAGAGAGAAACCCTTGGGAAAGAGGTAAGCAGTGTCAGACCTGGAGACTGTAGGTTAGGGAACCAGAGGGTGAGGCACTCAGGTGACCCAATTTAGGATTGTCCAACCCCCAGACCGGTGCATGGTGCATGGGCAAAGCAGGTCAGTGGGAGGCACGGATTCAGGCCAACCACGAAGACACCAGGGGAAGAGGCCCAACCAAGAGGCTGGATTACAGGCCCGGCGAGAGGCTCTAGGGAAGGAGGTGTCTGCCATGGCAAGGCAGAGCCCCATCGCTGAGGAACCTTTCTGAGCTGTCCTCCTAAGGAAATTGAAGGTAATAGTTCATAGCTCATAGGATTATTCTGAGGATAAAATAGATTAATCATTTTAAAGTGTTTAAAAGAGTGGCACTCAATAAATGCTATAGTTATGTGCAGGCAGTGGTTTAGACGTGAGGGAACAAGAAGAGACAGAGTTCCTAAAGCACAAGTTTGTTAAAGACAGAGTTCCTAAAGCATGAGTTTGTTTCTAGGAATGTTTTTCCAAAAAGGTTAGCTTGGATTTTGAAATGTATCATTTATTCATATATTCATTCAATCTTTTCTTCCTTAGTCAAGAAATCTTCATTGAGCCCCTTTCGTGTGTAAGGTGCTCTTCTAGCCCCGGGAATACAGTGATGATTTAGAGCAGGGGATGGCAAACTGCATCCTGTGAGCCAAATCTGGCCCACTGCTTGTTTTTGTAAATAAAGTTTTATTGGAATACAGGCATGATCATTTATTTATGTATTGTTTATTAAAAGCTGCTTTTTTGCTACATTTACAGAATTGAGTAGTTGTGACAGACCAGCGCAGGGCCTGCACAGCCTAAAGAAATGACCACCTGGCTCGTAACAGAAAACATTTGCCCACCCTGATCTAGAGAGACCTTTCAGTATGGTACTCCTTCTCTAATGAAAGAGACAAATCAATAGGAAATTGCAGTATATAGTAAAATAATTTCAGAAGACCATAGAAGTAGAGAAGAGGCTCAAACAGGCTTCCTAGAAGAGATGCTCTCTTAGCCCAGGTAAGACTTAGAGAAGTAGAGAAGAAGGGAAAAGTATTCTGGATAGAGAAACAACATTTGCAAAAGCCCAGAGGTAGAAGAGAGCATGGTATGTTCAAGAGCTAAATGAAATTCATCATAGCTGGAGCAACAGAGAATAGACACAGAGCTTCCCAAGAAGATGAAGTTTTGATGATTTTCCGAGGACAGTGGAGAGCTACTGAATGCTTTTCAGCAGGGGAACAACATAATTAGGCTTGTATTATTAAAGAGATCAGTCCACCTGGAATATGGAGGCTGGATTTAAGAACTGAGTGGGAGGATGAGGAGAGAAATTGGAGACATGAAGGCCAGTGGGGAGCCCATTTCAGTAATGCAGGGTGAGACCATGATAGCTTGGACTAAGGGAATGTAGCAAAGTTAGGAGAGGAGAATGGTTTGGAGACATATTCAGGAGTCAGAGTACATAGTAATTGATTGCACGTGGGGAGTGTCAAGTCAAAAGGAGTGAAGCATGGAAGAGAGCTACTCCCTGAGATGAGGACTTCATGAGCAAGAGCAATTTGGGGTGGAAGGAGATGATGATGTCCTTGTTGGACATGCCTGGGGGACATCTATGAGGAAATGTCCATTTGGAGTCTTTTCAGAGCAGCCCCTGCCATTCATTCCACATGGCTTTAAGACAGAAGGCGAAGATGTTAGCCTTTTGGATATCTGAAGGGCTTGTTTTCCAGGAAGAGGAAAGCAAGGAAAAGGCCCAAGGTAGAGTGTACCTTGATGTGTCCTGGGAGTAGCAGGGAAGCTGTGTGGCTTGAGTAGAGTGAGAAAGCATGAGAGTGAAAGGAAGTGAAACTTGAGAGGTAAGGAGGAAGGCAGTAAATAGATCCGGTAGGAGTGTGTGGCCCATTGTAAGGACACTGATTTACACTGTGATATGGGAGCCATCTGAAAGTTCCGAGCAAGAGAATGACTTGATCAATTAGAGTTTTTAAAGACTCACTTTTGCTGCTAGTGGAGAATAGGATATAGGGAGGTTGGGGTTGCAGGCAGGTGGGCCAGTCAGGAGATCATTGCAAATCTGAACTCAGCTCCTCCTCATCTCTATTAGTCAATTTTCCCTTCTATCCAAACAACTCCAGAAGCTCAGTGGCTTACAAAAACAAATTTATTTTCCTCACTTACAGATCATGGCTTGGCTGGGTTTGGCTGATATCATATGAATTGGGTTCTGGGTCTTACATGTGACTTCTCATTCTCCTTGGGCTGGTGGTTTTCTGAGACATTTTTTTTTTCATGGTAGATGGAAGAGATGAGATCAAACAGGTCATAAAAGCACATTCAAAACTCTGCTCACATCACCCCACCCACCCTCTGTTGGCCAAATCAAGGCACATGGCCACAGTCTTGATTGTATGATCCTTCAGCAGAGAAGGAGGGAAGAATTCAAAACAATAAACCAATCTACCATGTTCTCTCTCTATTCCACTTGTCCTCACCTAATGTCACCATGTTTTGCTTTGTCATCTTCCTACTTCTTTCATTCATTCCTACGCCTGGTCCCCTTCAGTTCACGTACTGCCTCACAAAATGGTCTCCTTCATGTTCTCCTGCCATCAACTCTTTTTTTTCCTAGCAGCCCATGCTGCACGCCCCTGCCTGAGTTTTCTTCCTATGGTGGTTTTTCCTTTCTGTCAATCCTGCTTGAGAAACTTCAGTGACCAGCCATTTAGCAACACAAGGTT
This sequence comes from Eonycteris spelaea, assembly GCA_003508835.1. Lineage (NCBI taxonomy): Eukaryota > Metazoa > Chordata > Mammalia > Chiroptera > Pteropodidae > Eonycteris > Eonycteris spelaea. Next base: position 12,498,187 of record PUFA01000032.1, on the reverse strand, counting down.
CCTCAAATGCTAATAACTCTTGTACCCCTGTCATGGTTTGGTCAATCTGTATTACACTTATACTGTTATAAGTTTTTAGTATTTTCATTAGTTTGACTTCAAGTCAACTAACTTTTTTCCTTAGCATCATCCTAAGTAATAATGACCTAGAAAGTTATATAATTCTTTCTTTAAATATATATATATACTAATTAAAGTAAACATGCTTGTGCATTTACCCTCTGAAGTCACTAGAGGTATCATGATTGCATTTGGGGACACATTTGCTTCTCATAAGCCCCTGCAGCTTTATCCCGCCTATCTATTTTTCATTCTTATATCTACATATTTTCATTCCTGGGGTCATAATGGTCTTCCTGTTGTCTGTGTGCTGTCATGGAAAAGTGCTTGCCCATAGCTTTGCTCATATGCCCTCTGAGCCAGGAAAGACCACATCTCTTTCTACCTGTCCTCCAAGACTTGCCTCCTCCTCCACTCCCTTAGCTCCTGGTTGGCTCCCCTTTCCTGTTTGACTTACAGTCTAAGTCGTTGCCCAGTGTAGTGTTCCAGCTCATCCGTCTCTCATCGTTTCACATGTGCTGATCTTACCAACCTGGTTCACAAGTGCCTCAAGCCTGTCATGGCCTGTGCCTGCCAAGTCTCTCCCCACCCATGTCATGAGCATTCTTCACCCTTCACTCTGCGTATTAAAGTAGAGGCTCTTTCTGTGATGTCCCATCACAGTACTTCTCACCATGTATTCTCACTGCCCTTTCTCTGTTTTCATTTCCTGGTTCATCCCTCCTTTTCTTTAAAGTTGCTAATTAAATATTGCCTCCTCCATGAAACCGTAAAGACTTCTCCCACAGCTTGCTGTATTTTCTTCTCAGTCATCGATCTACTTATCTTTCTCCTTGCTAGACTGACTGTAAGCTTTTTAAAGTCAGGGTCTTGCTGGATTGTGTATCTCAGAGCATGACATAGAATAGGCATTCAGTAACAATGAATTTTCAAACAATTTATGAATTAGGTAACTTGAACTTTGCTGTTTCAAGAGGACTATACATTATTTGAGGGCAAAAAACTTGCCTTCTCTCTTTCCTTCCCAACATGGCTTATCCCAGGTATGCAAATAGTAGGCGCCTTTTAAATTAGTAGTAAGATAAGTTGCATAGGAAATGCAGAAGGTGTCAAAGGTTGACAACGGAAATTGGTGCCAATTAAGTATTTTTGCTCTATCTAAGCTCTATCAGGCCTAAGCTGATTTTGAACACCAAATGTGTCATGATTTTGACATTGAAAGCAACAGGGGATATGTTTAGAACCCTTTGCTTTTGTCCATGACTGAAAAGATGTAATTCATGTTAGGTCACTTGTGTTGATGTTCTGCATCAACTCTACATCTGGAGATGGTGTCAGATTCTTTTCAGGATGGAATTGGTATTGTGTGTGTGGGTGTGCGCGCGTGCGCAAAGCAGAAAAAGAGAGATAGTAGTCCAGATGCCAGTACACCTGGAATCTATTTGTGAGGATCACTAGTTCAGTCCATAGCTTGGGCCATTCATTTATTTCTTGCTAAGTGAACATCTGGGGTTCAGTTTGAGACGCCGACAAGTTTGGATGGGATCTCAAAGCTGTGGTTGGGGTGGGGGTCTGCTCACCCAAAGTGGAATGAGAGAGGTGAGCAGAGGCTCTTAAACTGTTCTGCAGACTTTGGTTCAAATGCAGTAGGCGGAGAGTTGAGAAACTCTTCCCATGCTGGAAAAGCATTCAAAACCAGGAATTATCCAAAGGAGATTCAAGCAGATCAAAGCAATAATGCAGTCTGAAAAGTGCCCTTTTGCTCTCTCACTCTGTTCCCCTTATACCCTCAGTTCTAAGTATATCCAGGTATCTTCCTTTTCTAGGAAAAAAGAAGTAAAAACTTGGACCTGAACCAGGAAGAAAATGCTGTGAGAAAGTGAAATTTTAATTAGTTATAGATGAGAATCGGTCACAGATAATTACTCTACATTCCTTGGCTCATGCCTGAGAAGGCTTAAAACATCTTTTTTGTTGTTAGATATGTAGACATAGATCTAGATACCTAGATAAACACCCAGAGAAGCACACCACCATTAACAGAGTTTGCAGAGTTCGAGTGTTTAGAACAGAAGTGAAAGGGAAATTTGTCATTCACAAGCTAGGAATGTTTGAATCTTTTGCTGTCTGGCCTGTTTTTTTCCTTTTCCTTTTCTTTATTTCTTCCTTTTTTTTTTTTTTTTAATTTGAACTTTCTCAAAACAAGACAAAATAAAACAAAAAAAGTCCAGTGGGTTCAAACAGGATCATTTTAAACAGTATTTTCAGAAAATTCATGCTGAATTGTACCTGCCTTCTGTGACATCTAGCAGCTAGAGTATTTTTCCCTCAATTCACATTCTGTCATTTTCCTACCCATGGGTCAAAGGGGTTGGAGACCCAGATGAAGGGCCTAGATAATCCAGAGAGAACACAGAAAGTCTGTGGTGGGCTATGCTTATGCCTTTTAATTTAGAACAAGCTTTGCTGCATTGTTTGGGGAGATGTAAAGGGGAAAAACCTCAACTGCCTAAAGTATTTTCCTCTTAATTCCTAGCTGGAATGACTCAACATTAACCATAAGCTACTCAAGGCACGCTTCATGTCTTCATGCTTTTGCAGAGCAATGCTAACTTCTAAGGAATCCTCAGTCTTCCTCTCCTGCCCCCCAACAAAGCTCTCCCGTTTTCATTCCCAGGCAACACAGACAAGAGTTAGCCTCTGGGGCCTTCTGCCTTTTTCTTTTATTACCCCTCGTTTTGCTACATAGAATTCTTACTCTGGTATCCCACATGGTGTAGGGAATCTCTCCCTGGCTTCGTTCAGCTTGGAAACTGTCGCTGCTTCCTCCCCACCCCCTTATACAAAACAGCTGGTGTATGCCTCATGCTCCACACGCTCAGGACCCTTTATCAAGGGCTGTGACAAAGTGTTTAATTTGTACTATTGTGATCGCAACCCTGCAGTAACCCGGTTGCAAAACTCTGAAAGGTCCCTAACAAGATCTTCTGGTTTTAATGGCCAGAAGTAAAAGAGCCAGTATACAGGTGCTTGGACAGCATTGCACAGCGACCTAAAACACTTTAAGTTTTTCACAAAGTTTACTATCTTCATCTCATTTGTTCCTCAATAATTCTGTGGGATAGGTGAAGTAGGTATTCACTTATCCATTCACTCATTCAACCAACCAACAGATATTTATTGAGCACCTACTAGTTGCTAGAAACTATTCTAGGCTCTGAGTTTGCAGTGAACAAAACAGACAAATATCCCTCTTCTCATGATACTTCACATCTCAATGAATATTCTAATAAGTATCATTCTCATTTTTCATATGAAGAAACCAAGACATAGAAAGTTTAAATCTTAAGGACACATAGCTTGTTTAGAGCTGGCTTTAGAACCCAGGTATCTTATCTTGCTCCCAGAATAGGAGAATAGAACAGAGATTTTAGGAATCATCTTGTCCAACCCACAGATCCTTTCTGATTTCTGTAGAAAATAGAGGCTCAGAGAGGTGCTGTGGTTAACACAGTCACCCAGCTCTTAGCGGCAGAGCTAGGACCATAGGCCAGCTTCCCTAAGCCCCAGCCCCGTGTCTACCTAATTACCTTTTAGTCTGTTCCGGTTTCTTTAACAAAATACTGGGTAGCTTAGAAACACGAGATTTACTTCTTACAGTTCTGAGGCTGCAAGTCTGAGATCAGCATGGCTGCATTCTGGTGAGGACCCTCTTCCATGTCGCAGGCAGCTGACTCTTCGCTGTTTCACACGGTGGAAAGGGCAAGGGAACTCTCCGGAGCCTCTTTTATAAAGGCACTAATCGCATTCACGAGGTTCTGCTCTCTGTCCTAATCTGTTCCCCACGGCTCTCCTCCTACCGCTATCCCCTTGGGGCTTAGGGTTCCAGCATGTGGCGCAGATATTCAGACTGTAGCAACCTCCCTAACTTCTTTAGCCAACACAGATTTCATAGCTCTTTTTCACAATTACCATAAGTACATTCCCGCAACTCCCTTGCTTCTGTCTTCCTCTATTGTAGGTACCTGGATAGACCCTGATCTTGGCTGAATTCAATCTTGGGTTGTTTGTACCCTGTCACCTAGGCAACTTGGTTGTGGCTGGAGAATAAACACATGCTTATGTGGACAAATCTCACAAGTCAGGATCACCACCCTCAAGTGTGACTTGCTGCCGCCCGCCAACCCTCCAGCCCTTCCTAGTCAATTCACTTTCCTGCTCAGTCCTAGATGATTATTTCTCTCACCTTCTCTCCTCAGTCATCAAACACCTCTCTTCCCCTCCTTAGTCTCTTCTGAGGATCTAGCTTCCTTTTTCACTGAGAAAATAGTGAGAAGAGGTTCCACAGACCCCCACTACCATCCCTGCCATGCACTGTCCCTGACCTCTGCCTCCCCTGCTGTTGCCACAGGTCACCTGTCTTTGGCCCTGTCAGAGGCTGTTGCCATCCCTGTGCACTGGAATTTCTCGTCACTTATTCATGAACCTCACTCTAAAAATTACCCCGATTCCTATGTCATCAATTTACCCTGTTTTCCAGATCACTCTCATCAGCATGTAAGCATGTTGCAGTTTCCCTCATCTTAAAAAAATGAAAACAATAGCACCTTTCTTGACCACATGTCCCCTGCTGGCTATCAACACATTTTCTGTTCCCCTTTATAGCAAAACCCCTCAATACTATGTTCCCTTGATTTTCTGCCCTCCTCACCCCTCCCCCACTTCTCTTGAACTATTCCAATGAATAGTTCATGCTTACCTGTATCCCAAGCTGCTCTTTCGGGTTACAAATGAGCTCCACGTTGCTAAACCCAGTGTCACCCTCATCACAGCATTCAACAAATTACCGCCCCTGCCCCCTCTCCTTGGAGCTCTTTCTTACTTGGCTTCCATGACTCCACTCTCCCTTGCTTCTCCTCCTACCACACTAGCAGCTGTTTCTCCCAACCTCTAGTCTCTAGTGCAGCCCAGGACCAGTCCTTACTCCTTTTCCCTTCTTTTCTTCACCTGCCATGATGACCACACCTGGGTTTGTGGTTTTAAATACTATTTACATCTCTATCTTGATCTTAACCCTGAAACCCAGATTTGCATATCCATTTGTCTCTGGGGTATCTACTCTCGGACATTTATAGGCATATCAAATGTAACATGTTGAAATCTGTGCCCACAGATATTCACTACCCATAGTCTTCTGCCATCTCCTGTAACAATAGTTCCAAAGTTATTGATACACAGGCCAAAACCTCATATTACGCTTCATTCTCCTCTCTCTCATACCTCAGCTCCAATCCATCTCTAAATCCTGTCTGCTCTACCTTTAAAATACTTCCACCTTAACACTTCTGCAGCTGCTCCCCTGGAATATGGGTAAAGAGAATTCCCAGGGAAGAGAGGAGTATGTGCAAAACCCTGAGGCAGGGGGAGCTGCAAAACAAGAAAAGATCAAGGCATGATTCTTGAGTCTGGGGAGCTGCCTGGCCTGTTGGCCCCATTATGAAATGTGGGGTAAAGAGATCACTGTGGGGATCCGAGCTTTGGCCACAGCCAAGTGGTCCGGCTGTCTGGAATGGATCTGGCCAGGTCTGAAGGACATACATGACTCTGTATGTGCATTTTGTTTTCAGTGTCTGTAACATTGTGTGTCGGTGTATGTGCATTTACACACATGCTAAGCATGTGTTTTCTTACATCCTAGTTGTATTTTCCTGGAGCCCGAGCCCTCAGTGGACTAATGCAACCCCATGTACAATCCCTGGGTGATCCCCAGAGACCCCTGCTCACGACTTTAGTACTAGATAAAGCAGTCTATTGGTCACAGTCCTAGGGTTCCCTGATTTGTTCTAGGCTAAAATGACTTAGGCCTTGTGAGTTAGCCACCCTGGAACAAGGCAGTGCTCAGTGCCCTTTGACTCATTCTCTGCAGGGCCAGGAGTATCCCGCTGCAGCTGTATAGACAGGGCGCTTGCCCCTCTTTCTGTCACCCCCTCTCCTCCTGGAAAGCAAGGTCTTCCGGACTGTATTTGAGCATACTGCAGCTGCTTGGACAGGGGTCAGGGGCAAGGCAGGCTCAGGCTGCTGATGTGCTCTGCTTTCTCCCTAACAACCATGTAATTGGAGGAAAATTGGTCCAGTGTGAGGTGCAGGAAAGTTCAAAAGGTTTGTTTGGAGGTCTTTGTGCTTGTTTTCTTTTCATGCCGGAGTCCTGAGTTGGATCTCAGCAAGGTGAGATCCTGGGCAAGCCCCAGAGCTCTCTAGAACTGTATATATGTCTTAGGACAAAGTCACCTACAAGGGCAGACAGGGACTGAGAATGCCCTTGATGAAGTTTTGCATGGACATACCCTTTAGGTCTGAGAGGGGAACAAAGATAAATGTTCTTAAGAGATGGCTCAGGAGTCATGCACACCTGGGGCAGTGATTTCCAGGGGGGCCGCAGAGCCTCCTTCTGAAACCAGAGGGCTAGGATCATTAAATAGGCTTTGGACAGCAAGGCCCAGGGAGCACAGGGGCAGTTTTCTAGTCTGCTTTGACTTGGATTCTCCAGCTATAACGTGAGCAAATACTCATCATTACTGGCCTCCTTCCTAAGGATTGTTGTGAAGGCTCCTGGTCAACCAAGCACCAAAGAGTTAAGGAAGCAGAATGGTAAAGAGGTTCAAAGCACAGATTTTGGTGTCATAGAGAACTCTATCCAGACCTCATCTATCAGCTGTGTGACTTAGGGCAAATTACATAACTTCTCTGTGCCTGTTTCCTTATGTAAAATAGTTACAATAACAATGTTTATCTCAAGAGTCACTTTAGGGGAAAATGAGATAATGCATATAAAACACTTCACATGGCACTTAGCACACCGTATGTGCCCTTTGTTGATAGACAAAAGGAAAGGAGAAACAAGAACAAAGAGACCATTATTATTGCTTTGATACAAGTTGGTTGTTATGATAGCTCACATCAAATATTCAAGTATCTGCATAGATTTCCCAGCTTCCTTTGCAGTTAAGTTTGGCCATGGTACTAGTTCTAGCCAGTAGACTGAGACCAAAGTAATATGAGTCACTACTAGGTCGAGGCAGTTAAGAGCTAGTGTGGCTCCTCCCTCCCTCTCTTCCCCTGGCACTGTGGCCTTAGAGGCTACAAGTTCTCTATGGCATCTTATGAGATGGAACAAGCATTTTACATGAGTGTGGAATCTGTGACTACTGTGTTAACCCAATGACATTTTAGACTTCATTTGTTACTACAAGTAGCCTTGCTGACCAATGCAGTCACCAATAAGGGAAAAATAAATCTCCCATATTTCTGACCTCCTGGGGCATTCAGGGTTATGATGATAGTGATAATAATAATAGCTACAATAGCTACCATTTATTGAGTCTTTGAGAAACACTGCAAAGCCCACTGCAAAAGTTAAACTATTCAGCCCTCTCAGGTACCTCATGAGGTACCTGTTTTGCTATTATATAATAATTGTGTTCCTAAAATAAATTTGAAATTCTTTTTTAAAAGCGGTCTCTTAAACAACTTCAATGAGGAAAAACTGCTTACAGGCAAGAGTTTTAGACTAGGACAACAAAGTATTTCTCCCATAGAAATGTCAAAAATAAAGGTTTTTAATTGCTATTAGGACATTTTGAAGTTACAAATTAAAAATAACAGTTTTCAGAACTGGCATAAGCCAACCTAAATGTCATTGAGCAAATGCTAAATTTCATAGAAGATAAGACTCAGGTCAACCTGCTTTCAAACCATTGAAATAAATTGTGGCGTAGTCCAGAAGTGCTATTTTTAAAAAGCCCCATTAGATCTTAATAAAAATAAAAATAAAATTTAGATCTTCCCAAAAATAAAAATAAAATTTAAAAAAGACATCCCAAGGGCAAAGAGCCAGTCACCCACCTAAAGTGGCTTTAGGTGTGAAGGCAAATAGGCTTTCTTCCCAAAGATGTGGCCACCATTTCTCAACAAGACATTGGGTAAAGGAACAATCATCACAAATCAGGTTCCTTACTGAACTGATCAGATTACATCCAAGTTGCATTATGAAAATTCACATAGCAGGAAAAAAGCCCAAATTTGATTTGCTTTGCAGGCGAAGAAACCGAGAAAATATGAGGCCATCAGTGGCTACAGCAAGCAACTGTGGAAAGAACCCAAATCAGGATTCTCTGCTCTTTTGACTCTGCTTTGTGGAGTTCCCCTGATATATAGTGACATTTGTACATCTTCGTGGATGATGGTGTCACTCTGAGCTGGGATTTGAGGCTCCTACAGTTTGATCTGACTCTTCTCCTGGAGCCTGCCATCATCTCTGGGACTTCCTGCCTGGAACCCCAGAACACAGGAAGCCCTGGGCCTCTCCATTCCTCTGTTATGCACCTCTGTAACAAAGCTGCTTTGGCCCTGGTCGTGTAGACAAGTTGATGTTTTTGAAAATACAAGTAGAGCTGGAAAGCATCTAAGCCACCTAGCAAAGTGCCTGGAGAAGGGGTCCCAACTGATTCCATTACCAAAGCCAGAAATTCTGGTGACCTTTGGGAGTTACCACACTTTGGCTTTTTTTGTCCCTTGGGCTCTAGCTGGGCAGCTGAACATTTCAGACCTCCCTGAGGTCAGGGAGGAACTCGTTGAATCATTGAGCTAGGGCCCGCGGCTCCATCCTGTGCTTGCTTTGGGCCTGGAGGCCTCTCGCCTCACCCTTAAGGCAGTGAGCTGAAGCATTGCGCCCCACCCTCTTCTTGCCTTGCCAGGTCAGTAAGGCAGGTGAGTCTGGAAGCTGAGTCTCCAAGAAGATTCTGGAGGATACAGACAGACTCAAGCAAGTGGACCCTTTGGGAGTCCTGTTTACCTCCAAATAGAATGACTCTCTCACCTAACCCAGGAAGGACACTGATTCTTCAGGCTGCCTGAATGGGCCTTTCCTACTGTATAGTTTATTCATGAAATTCAACAGGTTCTTATTCAAGGCCCCCTCACACGCCTGGGCCTGTGTCAGCTGAAGTTGGAACACCAAGCAGATACTAAACGTTATTTTCCACTCCCAAGGACTTCAGAACGCAATGGAAAGATGAGACCCACACATTGGCTAATAAATCGAGACAGTTTGCGATGAAAGGTTAAATTAAATATCATCATTATCCACGGTAGTTAAGGGCACAGATTTAGTATCAGATGTCTGGATTCAAATCCCATCACCATCATTTTGGTCAAGTTCGACTTTGGGCAAGTGCCTTAGCCTTCTTAGGCCTCTATTTTCTTGTTCTCAGGTAACTAAGAGTACTAGCAGCAAAGTATTTCTGTGAGGAATTGAATGAGATGGCGAAGTGATTAGTGCTGTTCCAGACTCATGGTCTTAATGTTATTACTAGCTATTGTTATTAGTTGTCAGAACATATTTGAGAGACTCTGATGGTATAGAAACCCTGAAACTTCTGCACTGTGGTCCCCCCTTCTCTTCTCTGTTTTTATCAGCAGTGATTGGTAATTTCAGCTGACCAGTTACCCAAGCAGGAGTCCTGGGGGTCACTTTTAGCTCCTCCAGTTTTATAACTTCTTTAGCCCTCATAAGCATTCAGTCACAAAACCCTATTAATTATACATCGTATCTGTCTCCTATGCTCTAACCACTCTTATCCTAACCAGGTCTTCACATAGCCACAATGAGTACACAAGAGCTCTCTTATCTGGTCTCCTTACTTCCAATTTCACCCCCTTGCAAAACAGATTTGCTACTACTCAAAAGAACTTTCTAAAATCCAAACCAGATTATCATTCCCTTGCTCACACCCTTTCTATGGCTCTCTATGAATCTCAGCAAACAGTCCAACCCAAATCCTAATCATGACCCACCAATGAGGGCCCCTGTGATATGATCACTGCCTAGCTCCACAGCTGCATAGCTTGTGTGTCTCACCTTTATGTGCCAGTAATGCAGGCCTGCTCCCCAAATGCTTCTGTCTCCTGGCCCACATGACCATGCACATACTGCCCTTGAAGAATAGAACCTGTGTCCTTGTCTCCCGAAGAGTCATCATCATGCTTCAAAAGTAAACTCCAAACCACTATCTTTGGGAAGCCTTTCTTTACCCAGGTCTGGGCTAGCTGCCCCTCCTCTGTGCATCCACAATACCTCTCTTTAAAAGATCGTGGTGCAACTTTTTATTTTCATGTCTGTCTACTCTGCTGCCACCTGACATTCTTATTCATCTGCATTTTATTCTTGCACAAGCAGGAAGGGACTGCATCTTATTCATCTTTGTATATTCATGTTGAAAATGACTGCAGAGATGGATAGATGGACAGATAGGTTGGATAAATATACAAGTTAATGGTTGAACAGTTGAATGGATAAATAAATGAATGAATTCAACAAACAAAGTGGCGTGAACCTCTAACTAGATTATACAGGCACCCCAGGAGGGTGATCAGCAGTACTACAAAGGTAAGGCTCTCTTTTGAAGCTTCACAGTTCAGGCTGAAAAGCAGTATGACCTACAACTAGTCCCATTGTTCCAGCAGGAAAGTCAAATGTTGAGCTTAGAGGGAGTGGGGACACCCAGTGGGCTTTACCCCATCACTGACCTGGCTGATGACCTGTTTGTTGACCTCCTCAGGTCTGCCCTCTAATACGAGTCCCTTTTAGTCCCTTTTCCATCCAGGCATCACAGATTTATTTCCTGCTTGAACTACTGCAGGAGAATTCTACCCCTGAGCCCAGGTGGCAGAGCACAGATGGCGTGAGGATGGAGGCGCCATGCCCAAAGCCAGTGAGTGCTGCAGCCAGTGCTGCCCAGTCCTCAGGAGAACAGCACGTTTCATTCTGTTCATTTCCTGTTAGGGGCTGCTCTTAGAGTAGCCACATGGGAAGGGCACCTTGTGCAGCTTGGAACCTTCATCAGCTCTTCGAGGAGACCTTCCAGGCTGGCTTCATTCACTGAGCAAACATGAATTCATTCTGGCATGAACTGGAAATGAAATGGAGTATGGAGCTCCTTGTGATAGGGAGAACCCACACAAGCCGAAGTGGAAAGACCTAAGGCTTTGGGGAGAAGAGCCCAGCCCAGCCCAGCCACCCTGGAATCCTCATTCAGGGTTTATGAAGCAGCAGGCAGAGCACAAATGGCTAAATTTGGTTGTGTTTTTATTTTTGTTCAGCCAAAATACCGGCAAAGAACTGAAAACGATTCCTCCCTTCCTAGAGCCAAGCTGGTTTTATTTTTAGCTTCAACTCTGGTTTTGCGCTTTTAGCACGCTAAACACCCTTCCCACTACAGGCAGCGGTGGGCCAGATTTTAGGATTTTTGCCTAGACTGGAGTGCTGGTTTCCTAAGTGTAACTCTCACCAGGCTTTGTGAGGCTGTGACAATAGAGGATAGTTTCAGATAGACCCACAAAGAGACCCAGTTCTGGCTTTAGAGACCTCTAAGAGAGTCCTTTTCAAGGAGAGAAATGCACTTGGGGTGGATGGTTTATCTGGGCTGGAGCGCAGGAGGTGGTAACCCTGGATGAAAGGAAGCAGAGGAAAAAAGAGAGGTAAAGGGAAGAGAGCTGTGTGTGTTTGAAAGGTTTTGTGGAACACATGGTTCAGCGTCAGGGCTCTGGAGGCAGACCACCTGATCTAAATCCGGCCTCTGCCACTTCCTAGCACTGTGGCCTTGTGGAATGTACTCAGCTTCTTTAGGCCCTGGGTCCTTTCCTATGAGATGTAGATAATAGTGACTCCTGCATCTGAGCTCACCTGCCTGAGATTCTGCTCGTCCGGCTTGTAGCATAGCATCTGACACGCAGTTAGGACTCAACAAGTGCCATTTTTATATTATTGTCACCATGCTGTTATTGCAATGCTAGACACTTATGCATACACTGTCATTAGACTTATGGCAACGTAGTGAGTAGGGTTATTTTGCAGATGGAAAACTGAGGCTCAGCAGGCTAGGTAACTTGCCCATGGTCCCATAGCAAAGAGCATGACATCGCCAGACCTGAACCCTGCCCTGGTCAACCCCAGTCATAGCACCACGCCTCTTCCAGTACGAGTGCTTGCACATGATTTAAAAGGACATCACCGACTCTATGAGAACTACTCTAAATAAGGAACTAGATCCCCCCTCCTGTCTCCCGGGTTCCCCTTTCTTTCCACTTTAGTGACAGGAATGCACAAAGAGCAGATAGAGTAATCAAAGAGCAATGGCCAAAGTCACAGAAGACAGGAAGTAGACAGTGGCTGCCAGGGACTAGGGGAATATGCTTAACACTACTGAGCTGTACGGTTAAAAATGGGCAAGATGGTCAACTTTATGTTATGTGTGTGTGTGTGTGTGTGTGTGTTTTAACCACAATTTAAAAAAAAAAAAAGCCAGGTCGCTGTTGGGGTGAGACAGATAATTTGAGCTTATCCCATCCAGCTTCCAGCAGGAGTCTCAGCGTCAGCATCTCTCTGGTCCACACCTGCCACAGGCTGCATGAACCCCTCAGGGCTGAGCAGCACACTTCTGACAGCAGCCTCATTCTTTGAGGTCTTAAATGCTTCATTCTCACATGCTTTGCCCTTTTGACCTCCTTCTAGTTCCCTGTCCTTCTGAAGTTGTCAGCCATCACCTGGGATGAAAGAAGAAAACTAGCAAAATCTCACCCAGGGACTGTGACTGTTTGGTGTGTGTGTGTGCAGCAGGTGGGGGAATGTGGGCTTTGGGGCCAGAAGCTGAGGAGAAGCTCACCTTTTTAACTCTTCAGTTTGCTTAGTTCTCAAATGGGATACTACCTCCCACGTAACCAAGCGTACGCTGTTCACTCTAAGAGGAGAAATTCAGCCAGGCTACAAACTGCTCTTTGGCTCCAGGAGATTCTGGAGAGTGAGATTCTGAGGATTCTGAGGACAGAAGATCTGGGGACGTGGGTTTGGACATTCACCAATGATTAGACTGGATAAAGATGCTAGGACGGAGAGGCCTGGGGGTGAGCATGGAACAGAGTCTCCCTCTTGGCCACACGCTCCCAGGAAAGCAGACTTCATGAAGGTCACACCAACAGCTCGGTGTCCTTCAGAAACTCAGATGGCCCTCTTTTCTGTGGCATTAGCATGGACTTTCCCAGAGGAGAGTCTGGCTCTGTTGCCACCATCCAACAGGGACATCTCTACTGGGCTGAGTTTTACTTCCGGCCACACTGTGTACCTAAACTGTGGTCCCTGGCCCAGGGCCAAATGCTCTGTTAGGCACAGTGGGGACCGTGCCCAGGGCCAACAGTGCTTTTAGGGACCCATTAAAATGTTTCAATTTCTTTTAAAATTAGAAAAAAAAATGAGTGTTCTGGTCAAAGTGCATGTTATAATATATAATATTAACATATTTGATTTTATATACCAACATAGTTATAAAATATAATATATTATTTTTTACTTTTATGGAGGAAGGTGCCCACAAAAGCAAAAGTGCCAAGAGCCCACCAAAGTCGTGATACAGCCCTGCTCCCCCCGTCTGAAGGGCCAGGGATTCCATGGGCTCCTCAGCCTGTGATGATATGCCTCCCCCTCTTCTCTGTTCCTATAGCAACTGCTGTCTGTCTCTCCCACCTCACCATTTAAGATCTGGAATATTCTCTCTGGTATTTTATTTCTTTTTAGGGACCTATTTCATGTGCCAGTTCTGTCACTTGGCAATAACTGTCTAGAGCACATGGTGAGAAAAATTCAAAAGGCTTGTCTGGGGTCCGTGGGAAAGAATGTGTCTCTCCTAGGCTCGTGATGGGGGAGGGGCAGCAGGCATGTTGCGTGCTTGCTTATGACTGACCTTGTGTTATAGCCCCAGCATGATTGACTGCAAACTCCATAAGATGGAATATGCCTTACACATGATGAGTGTCCCACATTGAATGATCTAGGTCTCTTCATACCGCTGATTGATTAAAGTGGATTCTGAATATACTTGATCCAGTTTAATGTCTGCTTGACATCTTGACATCCTTTCATTTTTTTTTTTTTCCTCTTTAGGCGCCTGAACAAGAATAAGCTCCAAGTCCTTCCAGAACTGCTTTTCCAGAGCACACCAAAGCTCACCAGACTGTGAGTAGAGTTGATCGTGTTCTCTACCAGGTGTCTTGCCTGGCTTTGGTCATGTGGAGAATGTGATTGCCTTAGTATGTGGAGACTCAGGCTGCGTGGAACTTGGTAATTAGGCCTCGCTCGTGGAGACTTGGAGCAGGGTGTCTGTGTGCTGTGTCCCCACACTCCCCTTCTTGCAGGGATCAGGCCTAATGGCTAGTGTGGGCTGGTGGCTTGTGGTGGTGACTCACTCCTTTACAAGGAAGGAGGGAACTTCCACCTAACTCGGGCCTGAGCTTACCTCAGAGAAGTGCCCTGAGGGTGGGGTTTAAGGTGCTTTTGTTCACAGGAGGCCAACAGTGGTCTCAGAGGGCATGGATTTGGACTACGTATTTCAACTTCACCATCTTGCTGGCTAGAGCAGGTCTCTGTTGCCTGCCTCCTACCCCTGGTAGTCTGGGAACTCTGGGTCTGGAGACCTATGATTTTGTGGGAAAAAGAAACACTTTGAATTTCACTTCGTCTTCTGGAATGGTCTAGGATGTCAGGAGGGAGGAGGTGAAGATGCCTACGTGCACTTATTCAGAGTGGGTTTGGAAACTCAGGAGCTGGAGATACACATCAGGATGGAGACTGTGGTTCACGTATTGGGGCGTGAGGCAGGTACTATGATTGACAGTGAATAGCGCCACGATTTTGAACCTGAAAGTCCTGCTGGCAGTGACTAGTGTACATGGGGTAAACGGGATTGCCCAAGGCTTGCGTTTCTGAATGGAGTGACACAGTGTCTGGCTGCTTAGCAGTCATGCAGCGAGATTTACAGCCTGGCTGGGAAAACTCTAACAGTAGTGGGGAGGCACCAAAGTGGTGGCCGCCATTCTCATTTCCAATGGCTGTTTACTACCTACTTAGGCAGTCAAACAATGCATGTAGTTTCCGAGATAAATTGGGAAATATGAAACACATGTCAGTGTGTACACTTAAAAATGAGTTCTGAGTTAGGAGTCTATCTGTCTATATCTATACACAAACAGCAAGACCATGTCCGTATGTGTATTTTAAGGGGCACTTTGTTGGAGCAAGAACAGGCAAGGTTTGGTGTTTCAGTGTACAATGACCTTGCTTGCCTTCTCTAGGGCACACCAGTACTTTGTAAAGGTCTCCTTATGCTGTGTATTCTTTTAATCTTGCTCAGTTCCCCTGACTGATTTTGCTTAATGTGGGGAAGTTTATGCCTCCCTTTCCACTCTTCCACTCTGAATCCACCTTGATGGGCATGAGGGTGGGTGAAATGCTGTGAGTGTCTAGCAGGCCTAAGTAAGTAATACCAAGTGAGCATACAGGGAAATCACCCTGATTTTGAACTTCCTCTCCTCTGTATAGTTCTTTCCTCAGATGCTCACCTAATAGCCATTTCTCCATCCAGTACTACATTGTGCCTTCTCAACCTGCTCCTAACTAAATGATGCAGACTCTCTGCTGTTCATCTCAGAATCACTTTCTAGGCAAATAGAAGTAGCTTGGGGTTGGGGCTGCCAGAAGGCTTTGAGCAGGTGGGGTCTGAGTGTTCCAATTGCTGCAGGAGGCCAGGTGAGCTGGTTCTTGCTCACAGAAGCTGTGGCCTTGAAGCTGCTCCCCACACCATCAGGCAGGGCCCATTTTGTGCAGGGCTGATCTTGATCCAGGCAGAGGAGACCTTCCAGGTCTCTGAGCTGCCGATGGCCTGATCCAGGCAGGCAGCATGGGGCTGTGGGAAAGCACAGGATATTATCCAAGCTGCCTCTTTCTAACCGAGAGAGGTTGGGAGAGTCGCTTTCCCTTCTGTGCCTGAATGTGCTCATCAGGAGACACACCCTCTTCCCTTCTACCTACCCCATGAAGAGCTGTAAGTATCCTATCAGATAAGGTGTGCATGTGTTTCCTAGGGTTTAAAGTACTGTGTGAGTGTAATCACCAGGATAACTGTTGTTCCTCCTACAATCTCCATCTTCACAACTTCACTTTCTAATCTCCTTTCTCTGGCAGCAGTGAGGAGACTAGGAGTTGGTATGAACACTGACATATAACTTACACTGAGCTTCTACACCAGGAAGTCAGGGATGACAGCTCACTTTGGTATCCATCCTGCTCCAGGTCTCCAGGCACTCATGAATGGGTGGGTGAATAGATGAATGATGCAGGCCTAAGGATATAAATAGTGCTCTCAGGGAGTTTTGGTTCTTTTATCTACCATTCATTCCTTCATTCATTTACTCATTCAACCATTTGTTCATTCATTCATTCAGTCAGCTTTTCCCAAGTGTTTGTTTCAGCCTGGCTTCTGTGCTGGATACTGAGCTGCAGACATGAAGAATGCCTAGTTTTCCAGGTGCCCCTTCAGGAGACATTCTGAATAACTGCCAAAAAGCTAAGCTATATATATAATATATATATATATATATATATATAATTATATTATATTATATTATATATATTACATATATATATATATATATTTATATAATGGAAGCAGCTATATTAACCCAGGTTTGGACTATAATCGGCAATCCCTTTTTCCTCTGTGGGCTTGATCTTTGATTTCTCTTAATGGCCTTATTGTGTCTTTGTCTTATTTTGTCAGCCACTCCAGGGCCTTTTTGGAAGTAAGCAGGGCACGAATTAGAAATCAATAAATGTGCAGTCATGACTTTGTATACATATGCCACCAGCACTGTTTTAAAAGAGCACTGCATCTCAGTTGACACAGTTAGTCATTTTCTAGGGAATAATAAATGTGGGTACTGTGTGGCTGTCTGCTCCTTAGTGTGCCTGTGGGATATGCAGAAATCCCAGACACACTCTTTCTTATTCTATCTATAGACAAAAACTGCTTAGTACTCAATGTTTATACAAAAAAAAAAAAAAAAAAATCCCTTTTGGAAGAGCTATGGATGTGTAATTAGATATGTTTCAAGTAGTGATGGGAAAGAGAAATAATATTTATTGAGGACCTTGGCTATTATAGTACTAACTAGTAAGTGACAGAAGTACAACTATAGTCAGTCTGACCCAAAGAGGAAATATATTAGTTCATATGCCTGAGGAGTCCAGTGATAGTCATGGGTGGCTTTAGGGACGGTAGGATCTAGGGGCTTGATGATGTCATTGAGGCTTTATCTCCCCCTGCTCCATCTCTTGGAACGGTATGCATGTTGTCAGAAAACAGAGGAAGGGATGCAAACTTTCACATCCTCTGACCCAGCACCATCTGATTCATTGATTCAGGTGTATATTAGTGGTGTATCTATCCTCTTACTCTGTTCTCAATCACATAGAGCACAGGCCATAGAATGCTAGAGTTGAGAAGGGCCCTGAGGTTTAGGTCATATTGCTGTGGTTTG
Organism: Eonycteris spelaea; assembly: GCA_003508835.1. Lineage (NCBI taxonomy): Eukaryota > Metazoa > Chordata > Mammalia > Chiroptera > Pteropodidae > Eonycteris > Eonycteris spelaea. The sequence goes on along the minus strand of PUFA01000032.1, from coordinate 12,480,706 downwards.
TAAAACACCCAGCAAGGTCTCTGTCCTGCCTTGGGCATTCAGGAAAGACCAGCTCCCTCTCATCCTGATGTAGCTCATAAAGTTCTCAGGCGTTGGGCCTGTGCTTCTGCCCCTTCCAGGTCCCCTATGGGCTCCCACCCAGAGCTGAGCGCAAGAGATTGCGGTGAAATGAAAGGATTAAGGGGCTGCTGATTATGTGCTGTGAGACTAGGCAAGTTACTTAACCTCTCCGGGTCTCGGGTTCTTCACCAATAAAACAGACAGTAATAGAACTTACCTCTCTATGCTGTTGTGAGGAGAAATGTCAAGAATCCATGGATGGTCTTTAGCACTGAATATAGCACATAGCAAGTATGCAGTGAAAGATAACTATAGATAACTTCTGCGGGTGGACTGATGGACTAGTGCATGTGCTGGGGCTTTGGCATCTGTGGGGTAACATTTTGGGACCTGGCAAAGGATTCAGGCTCCACAACAGATGATGGGTGAGGGGAGCACTGCACTTGGGAGCGAGAAGATCCTGGTTCTCATACTGGCTCCGCTCTCCACAAGCCGTATGGCCTCGGGCACGTTACTTCGCCTCTCTGGGTCTTCAGCTGTCTCATGTAGAGAGCATGGGATGGAGCATGGTCTGTTTACCTGATCTGTAGGTGACTTAATTTTTTTTTTCACATCTCCTTCCAGTTTTCTCTCTCACCTACACATGAAACAGGGAGTGAAGAGTTTCTCGTTATTTAGAGGTTAAGTGGTTAACATTGCTAGAAATTCTTAGAAGGAACAGAAGACAAGGTGAAAACAGTGATTAAAAGTCCTCTACATCTCACTGGATTAGATAGCTTAGAGGGGATGTGGGACCTAACTGGTTTTTTTGAGTTGACTTTGCCATCTGAGGATGAGCACACCACTGGTGTCCTTTTGGCCCACTGCTCCTGGATTCAGGTCCAAAGATTTCATAAGTACTTGCAGTAGTTGAAAACCTGTAGCTGAATAGACAGTTGTGCTAGCAGTGGCACAGACACCTCCATTTATTCTCCACTCGGTCCTGTGAGGTATTTGACAGCTTCTAAAAAATGCCACTGGGGTTAAACCCGCTGTCATTCACTTGGTTCAGTGGCGTTGCTGAGACTTGGAAAGTTAATCCCCAGGCAGCTGGAAACAATATGAAATGTGGCCAACTAATTTAGCCCAAGTCACTGGGGCTCTTATCATGGCAGAGCAGTGTCTCTCCCAAAGAGTTGAGGGCTGCAAGACCCACATTTCCAGGGAACCTACTTCTGGTGAGCGAGCCCTCCTCTGAACTATCATTTCTGCTTACTCATACCTCTCCTTCATATTAACTGATTTCTGCGCTTATCACAGCCATGTGTATACCTTCCCTATATCCCAACCAAACCGGAAGCTGCATTCAGCAAAGCGAGCTTATGTTTCCTTGAGGCAGCCCAACATCAGAGCAAAGAACAGGGACTTGGGAACGGTATAGACCTGGGTTTGGATCCTACTCTCTGCTGATCCTGGAATCACCTCAACTTTCTCAGTCACTGGTAGGTAAGCTACGCAATGGGAAGAATAATCCTAGTTCCTGCCCTAATTTGCTCAGGCTGCCATAAGGAAGTACCTCAGACTGCATGGCTTAAAGATCAGAAATTTGTTTTCTCGCAGTCCGAAGCCTGGAAGGTTAAGATCAAGGTCCTGGTGCCTCTCTCCTTGTCTTACAGATGGCAGTCTTTCTGCTGCCTCTTCACATGGGTGTCCCTCAGGCCACACTCACCTTTTCCCATGAGGACACCAGTCATACTGAGTTAGGGCCCCACCCTAATGTCACATTTTAGCTTAATCGCCTTTAAAGACCTGATCTCCAAATATGGTTACAAACTGAAGTACTGAAGACAAGGGCTTTGGCATGTGAATTTAGGGGAGACACATTAGCACGTAATAGTTCCCGAGTGTGTATTGCATATTTGCCAAGTGTTGAGTGCTCTTTGAACTGCTTTTATGTATATTCTCGTACTCAATATAAGATTTGGGAGGATAGATACCATATTATCCCCATTTTAGAGTAAAGAAACAAGAGTCCTAGAGACTAAGCTTGCCGAAGGGCACACAGCCAGTAACTGGCAGAACCAAAATTTAAACCCAAGTTTGCCTGACTCAAGAGCTCACATTCCCAACCAGAATTTCCATTCTATAGTTTTGAGAAGTTAGTAACTAGTTGAGGTGCCAGGCAACTCGTAGAAACTCAGTACTAGTTCTGTTATCTCTTTGAAGCCCTAGAGGAATGCAGACTTGCTGAATGCCTGGAGCCCTGAGCCTTCTGCTACTCATAGATTCTTCTGCAGCCACCTTAGTCTTTCAATTCTGTACTGAACTTTAAAACATAACTACATGGCATATATGTCTCTATACAACTCTATATAGATGTGAGACAGTAATATAAAAGTGAAAAACCAGTGGAGAAAACAAAAACCATGCTGCTCAGTCTTCTAGCAGAGTTGTTACCTGATGTGGTGAAATGATGACAGGAAGGTGGGAAAACCAACCCCTTGTGGCTTCAGAGACTGCCTGCTTGCCTGGAGTTGGAGCCCAGACACCTGCTCCCTGCTGTGCTGGCCCAGCCTTCAGAGGCCAGGACGGACAGTGAGACCAACCTCACCATTGCAGACATGGGGTCACTTTTTCCAGGGTCACAGCCACCGAAAGCTCATGGAAAATGTCCCTGCAAAATGGAGCTTCATTTTTACCTCCTCCATTCCCCTAATCCCTGACACTGAGGTGAGGCCAGCCTTCAGTTTGTTTCATGGCATCCTGCTTCAATTGCAAGTTTCATCATGTGCCGGAAGACAGGTCTACCTTTAATTCACGTGTAGACAAGTAATGGATTACAGTGGGTGCCGTGTCACTCTTGGGGCTTCTCTTTGGTGTGAGTGGCACTGTCTCTGCAATGTCTTGAGCCAGAGCCAGGAAAGAAGGCATGGGAGGTTTCTTTTCTCCTTCACTGAAGCTTTATCTAACTGAGAACAGAAGCCTGTTGTTTTATCCACAGACTTGATTACAAAGCTATATTTAGAATTGTCTTGAAGACTCACACTATAGAATTTCAAGGCTAGGAATCAAAGTTACCTAAGCCAGTATTGCTCAAACTTTACTATGCATTTTAAAATCTGGGAATCTTGTTATAATGAGGATTCTGGTTCTGGAGGTCTGGGGTGGACCTAAGAGTCTGCATTTCTAACAAACTTCCAAGTGATGCTTCTGGTCTCGGACCACATTTTGCAGAGCAAGAATCTAGGCTGTAGTGGTTCTCAAACTTAGCATATAAAAAAATCAATTAGGATCCTGGTTAAAATGCTGATTCCCAGGCCATGTACATCTGGAGTAGATCTAGGGCTCTGACTTTGTAAATAGGCATCCTGGGTGATTCTGGTGGGTGTCTCCCACGGGGCATATTTCGAGAAACACCAATCTAGTACAGTCCCTATTATTTATTTTATAGATTTGGGAGCAGGGAAAGAGTCAAAGATCTCTTGACTGCCTACTATGTGCTAGACAGCCTTATGCATATGCCGTCTTCTTTGGTCCTCCTGCAGGGTAGATATTTTTATTCCCACTGCACAGATGATGAAACTAAGGCTTGAGTATTTAGCTAACTCACCGGGAATAAACCCAGGTCTTTCTGACCCCCAATTGTGTATTTTTAGTCTATTTAATCATATATCTCCTGTGCTTAAACATACTTTGAAATAGGGAAAAAGAGAGAAAACAATCATAGGTCTCTGAAGCTTTCAAGGTTCAGTATTTGTGCTGTGTGCTTATATGAACATATATGAATATATGCTCCTGAGATCAGGTATTAAGAACTGAATCATTGAAAGAGAAAAATGTATAGACTTAAATGCATGTTTGCAAGCAGACCTTTCTCAATTCCCTATAGTTTATCAGAGATAAAGTTGGGTTTTACATTTTCAAATTCTTTAGCCCTTTGGACCAGCAGAACAATTTTCTAAAGTAATCAGGCAACAGTTGAACTGAGAACATTCTGCCTGCCAGCTTGGAAAGGTGTTCCCCCCCCCACCCAAGTTTTTTTTTGTTTTTTTTTTTTTTTTTTTTTTTAAGAAAGAAAACCAAGCTGTGACTTTACAATGCTTTGGAATTACAGAATATGCTTGTAATTTTTACAATTCTGCACAGACTTCTTTGCCACATCTGGTTGATATTACTGGCAGGGATATATGGGGGAATAAACCATGGACTGGAATGTGAAACATCCCACAAAATGAGTTTCTTATAGGTCGCTGCATAAAACATTTTGAGTCTTTCTCTCTTTGGAAGGGTAGCTTAAGTGATTTCATGGATTCAATATTTTCTTTGGTTTGAAGGTAAGGGTTTTTACTGGCCTACTTGGTGGGGGTTCCAAAATGGTTTTCTGAAGATATGTGCAAAGGGTTAACCCCTCCAGAGTGGGGCAGTGGATTAGGGTGAGATAAGCTACCTTGAAGGAAGTCAGCCCAACATTTGGTGAATAACTCTGGACACTGGTGATGATGGTGACACCCTGGGGCCAACTGTATTACTATAGAAAAGGGAAGAATACAGGGATAAAGGGCTAGATGTGTAAGGCCGCAGGAAACCTGAATCTTAGCTTGGGTGGTGCGTTTAAACAGCTGATGGCAAGAAGAGGTCAGCTCCTGGCACCTACCACCCAAAGCCTTCATACATCCGGGTATTCTCTGTACCGTATATGGAAAGAGGGAGTTGGGAAAATGGAAAAATAAAATAAACATCCAGCAGATACCTGGAACTCAGTCAGTTCCCTATTGGGGACATTTCTCCCCAATTCCTAGGAAGAGACTATGTGAGCAAGGACAACTAAAACACTCACTGAACACCTACTGTGTGTATGTGTGTGTGTGTGTGTGTGTGTGTGTGTGTGTTGTGCGCGTGCGCGTGCGTTGCGGCAATGTGCTGGTGGTTAGGATGCTGAGTACAGAACGCAGACATCTAATCTGAGCCCAAAGCGTGTGAGCATGGGCTTCTCGCCACCTGGCTCCTTCTCAGACTTCCTTGGCCCAGACCCACCTGCGGAGTTGGAACATTTCTGCACAACACCATGTGCTGCTCTCAGCACCCTGTGGCATGTGGTAGAGTCAGCCAGCCTCAGCAGGACTGTGTGGCCATCGCATGGGTGCTCAAATAAAGACTGTGCTCTCCAGTGGCAGTGTAGCTCTTTGTTGAGACTAAGAACCAGAGGCCAGCTTCACCCACTCCCTGGGGTTCTCATTCTCCTTATCTGGAGTTAGAAACTGTTGAGGGAATTGAAGATGTCAGGGAAATACCACATTGTGTATAGAAAAATATCAGCCTTTTGAGGTGGGCAGATCCCAAACACACATTCTTTAATTGCATGAATGATGCAAATGTACCCACATCTAATAATCCTGAAATATTTGTTCTTGAATCACATTCAGCATCAACAGAAACATTTCGAAAGAGCTTAATCATCTCTCATTTTCAACTAACATTTGGGAATCTCTCCAGGGGACAAATAGTGTTTTAATTTGATGCCCCAAATTCTAGTGTAATCTCAAATCACGTTTATAAAATGAAAAAAAAAAAAAAGCCTATAACTTTGGCTTTCTTCTGGCTTTCCTATGGGCTCAGTATCCTGGATGTTGAACATTAATTTCCATTTGTAAGGTTTGCAGTCCATTTACAGAGTCCTGGAGATTGAAGCTTGTAATGAAAGTGTTGACACAGCATTAACAACAGCAAAACTATGATAACACAGGACTGTCCAAACCAAATAGAAATGGAGAAGTTTAAGTAAATTTCACGCTCCTTGCCTGAATATGGTGTGCTGGACCTGAGTTTTTGATTCATGGTTTAGAATAATATTTTAATGTTTTATTCATGATGTTTCTTTCTTCCCATCATTCCTTCTCTAATTCTCCTCACCATACTTAAGGTGATGAAGCCTGCTTGGAATTCTGACCCCGTCTGATTGGTGCAGCCTGGTGTATAGCCAAAACCTCTCCCCATGGTTGGCTAAATAGAGTATTCAGCTATTGAACTGATGGTTTGGCCTCTCACTGGCGTGTCTAGGGCTCTGAACTCAAATTTTTTGTCAATGAGTCAGCTTTTGATTAAAATATACATAGAATCATGCTAACATTTCTCCTAGTGAAGGGAGCATCTTGACTTTTAGAGGTCAAATGCTCTAAGGAAGAAAAACTGCATTTCTAAGAGGATGAAAGGGTAACTGAGGACTGATCTTCTCCTCCTCGTTTTAATTTAATTTGAGATTCATGAAATTCTAAGCTGTGGATCAAGATGCTCAGAGAGACATAACTTTAATAATTAAAAAAAATTGAAATCAGTGATAGCAATATAGAAAGAAATGCTGGATCATCATCAATTTTATTGATATCATGGTCCTAATCACCTCCTTCCTGTGTCTCTGGATCACCTCTCCTTTTTTTTTTTTCCAAAATCAGAAGCACATACATATAACATACCATACACATACACATAAAACCTTCTCTCTATAGGACGATCCCAGACAGATAAACCCCTTCCAGGCCTCTGAATCAAAGCACAGACATAATTTCACTTTAGCGCAAGATACTGACTTTTACATTAGCTCCAATTATTGAGCAACACTGTGAGGAATATTGGGGGTCAGTAGGGGCGGTGCAGGGCAGAGACACTTTGTCTCCTTGGCTCATATTGGTGTTTTTGGCACATAGAGATGGTAGTGGCAGATCTGCGTCAGAGACAGTAAATTATTATTGTGAATGATTTCTAGTCCCCAGAGAGAGTTTCTCTTTTCCCTGGAAGAGATGTGCATGGGTCAGGCTTCTACTCGAGACCCTCAGGGACTTTTATTCCATTTCACAACACAAAGCAGAGCATTGTCAACTACCAGTTCCCAAGGGCTCAGTCATTGAACAAAATTATCTTAGGGAGTAATTGTTATGCTTCCATTGCAAATGGTGTTCTCTGCAGATCCTCTTTCCCTGTGCATGGCTCTTCTGTAATTTAAATAAAATTGAAGGATGGGAGATCATTAAGGCCTAATGAGGCCAGAAAAGCAGCAACAGGGAAAGAGGAGCTGCCCAGGGAGTACTTTTCTTGCCAGTTTCTCCTCGAGTGGACAGTTCCCAAGTGGAGAGTCACACAGGAGTGGTGGGGAGATTGGGTAGAATTTGTCAGCTCTACCTTTACTATGCATGACCAATTTGTCTACCACTTCCGTCTCTGCTGCCATCACCCTAGTTTAAGCCACCATCCTTTCTTAATTAGATTACTGCAAGGACTTCCTCACTAAATTTTCCTGCTTCTATTCATGTTCCCTCATCATCCATCATCCTTCCAACAACTGCCATGATCAGTTTAAGATAAATCACGTCTCCTTATTCCCCCATTTCAGCCACATTATCCTAAGAAGAACCCCGAGCTTATACAGTACACAGTCTGGCCCCTGGCACTCTTTCTGGTGCCGTCCTGGAGCACTCTTTCCCACATCCACCACATGGCAGCCTCTTGGGTCTTCTTCCTGTTGCTCCAACACTCCCATCTCTTTCTCAGCTCAGGGCCTTTGGCCTCGCTGTTACTTCTGCCTGGAACACGGTGACCTCAGATGTTGGCATAGCCAGGTCCTTCTTGAAATTTATGTCCTGGCTCAGACATCACTCCCTCAGAGAGCCTTTTCTGATCACCATATATACAGCAGTATCCCATCCTTGCTAGTCACTGTCTATAACATGACCCAGTTTTATTTTCTTCATAGCACTTACCACTACCTTAAATTCTTTTGCTCATTTATTTGCTTGTTTATTTTCTGCTCTCCCATCCCCCAGTAGAATGCGAGGTTCTTGACAGGCTGGATTCTGTCTGTCTTGCTGACTCCGTAATTACCTTCCACTGCACCTAGCACATAGTGGGCACTCAGTATATGTTTTGTAAATTCAGTCTCTCCAAAATCTGCTTTTTCTTCATAATATATGATCAAAGGCCTTCTGTTGCAACCAGAGTTCTCTCTCATTGCCCAGAAAAAGCCCCAATTGACTATTTAATAACATGTACATATACACACACACAGACACACAAATGTGCACATGTGGACTCAGTACATACACAAGAGCAAGGATAAAACTAACGCACTGGATTTCATCCTCCAGTTTCAGCCTCTGTTTATTTCACTGTTTGCAAGTGAAATTACTTGAATTTAAAAAGTAGAAAGACTCTTCTCTGGATTCTGAAAGGGCCTTCGTGGATGAGCCCTTCCACACACAGGTGGGTGAGCTACTTCATGGGCCAGTGGGGTGTGATTTCATGTTCCCATTGAAGAGAAAGAATCAGCCCATGCCAGGATCCTCTGCTAGTGGACGTGAGTCAGTGCCTGAGACTGAGAGCTGGGGAGGGAGTGTCGTTCTTGGATGCTTATTTCTAAGACCTGGGAATAATATTCTGTGATACAATGCAATTAAAAGATAAACTCTGTTTCCTTCATCTCCAGGCATCATTGATAAACACACACACACATACATGCATACACATACATACATGCATACATACGTGTGTGTGTGTGTATAACTTTCAATGGACATTGAAAGAGCTGCTCTGGCAAAAAAAATTAAAAAGAAAAAAGAAAAGAAAAATTAGTGAAGACTCAAACAAAAACCAAACGTTTAGCCTGAAAAAAAAAAAAAGTAGATTACACTAATTTACTAAACATTGACCTAACCCTCCAAATTATTTTTTTTTCTTGATCTGAGATCTAAACCAGAGGTTTTTGAAAGATGTGGTGGATGAGTCCAAACCTGAAGTGAACCATATCGTCTAAAACAATTGAACTGGAACCATGCTGGAACATCCAAATGTTAATGTTTTCCAAACTTTCTCTGAGTCTCTGGCTGGTGAAGCTACACCACCACCCTGCTGTTTGTTTGTTCCTCTTCTTCCCCACCCAGTCCCCTGCCCCATCCATCACTTATACTTTCCACAAACCTACCATCATTCAACAGTGGGCAGTCACGGGGCTGCACTGTGAATGCAAGCCTATGAGGCTGTTGCTCCCAGGATGAGGAGAGATGCTGCTCTTCTGAATTCATAACACGGTCACCATCTTTAATTCTGTCATGAGCAAAAGAGGATGTCTTTTCAGTGAGGATATATCCATTATATGAATGGGGAAAGGGGGAAGATAGGACAGAATGAAAGGAAAAAAACCTGGAATAAGGAAGAGAGGGAGAGAGGAAGGAAGAACAACAACAAAAGTAAGCACAGAACAGAGGTGGTAAAGATAGAGATACAGTGAAAGGGAAGGAAAGAAAGAAAATAGGACTCTTTAGGAGAAAATATATCTTAGATTGTGTTTGCCATTTTCTGATTCTTCCAAAGGCAGATAGAAAATATTCTGATTACGCATGTGTTTCTACCTTCTGTGCCAAGCTCTGTGTATGCTTTTGTCTCTACAACACCCCCTCAGGATATAAGAAGCACCATCTTCATGGAGAGCTGAATGGTACCTTCTGGGACTTCTAGACCAATGCCTTCATTTTATAGCTGGAGAAGCAGAGGCACAGACCAGTGGGGACTCACAGACCCCAGCCCTCAGATTCCCAGTCTGGTGCTATGGACACAGCCCAAAGATTCCCTCTTACCATAGCCATGATTTTTCATTAAGTGACAGGGAAGAGAAACCGGAAGAAGGATTATTGGTTTACAAGGGATTAAGGGTTGATGCTTCCAGGGGTCATGCTGGCTGAGGTAGCAGTTTATCTTTTAAGAAAAAGGATATTTTTTTGAAAGAGGTGATACTGGGTATAAATTTGCTCATCCAATTAAGGATGAGCAATTCTTACCTATGAAGGGGTTGTTGCAGGTGCTGTGGAAGCATTTTGTGGTTATTGTTATGACATAATAAGGAGGGGAATTGAAAGGCCAAACCTTACACGAGAGCCATTCCAAGGAAAGAATCAAAATAGGCAACCAGCAGGAGTAGAGAGGCTGACTCTGTAGGCTTCCATCCTGGTGTTGGAAGGATGAAGCTGCCATTCATAGGAAGTGAAGAGAAGAGGAAGACTTCTTGGAGTGGTCTGATGGAGTCTGCTCCCAGAGTTTGCAGCCCTCCTTGGGTCAAGCCCTAGCACATCTGCAGTTCCACCTTCTAGAAATTTCAGAAGTTGAAATGCTGAAGTCAGCTTGGTATCAGCATCAGCATCAGTTTCTTTCCCATCCCAGCTAGTTACTTCTCTAAGGACACATCTATTATAAGGAGCCCGTGCGTTTAAGAAAAAAGACCTGTTACTTATAACCCAGCAGCCATTAGGAACTGGCCAGGTTTTCCTAGTGGACTGGGGCACTACACCCTGCTTACTTGTCATATGTAACCCATTTACCTGTAGTTAATTAGTGAGACTTCAGTGTGGAGTCCCAAATTGCTATGCTGATGATGGCAGCCCTCCCCTCCCAAGAGGTGCTGATTTCCCAGCTCAGCATGTGGGACTTCAGTAATATCTCTTTCCAATGATACAATTTGATTCCACCATGGGAGGCTGCTCTGGTCCTAGCTCACTTAGCACTAAATCTCTCCCTAGATGCTCTCATTACTTAATCTTTTCAGGCCCCCGGACCAGCCCTGGCTTCTTATTTATTTATCTGGGGCCCTGTTTACTTCCCTGTTGTAAATTGCTTCTGGCTCCTAGCCGTCGGATTGCTGCAGTGATAGACTAATAGCTCAGAGCTACTGCATTTGCGTTGTGTGATGAGGCAAATAATATGCTTAACTTACGGGAGAGAAGTACACCCTCCATTGATTTCAGTGGGGGAAAATATTACTCAGGGGAAAGGGCCAAATCATTTACCTAATGTCTGCTGGTGGAAGTCAGTGTAATTATGGACAGAATTATGTGAAACAAATTGTCATGTCCATAAATCTAAAACTCCATTTTCTCAAAGGCAGGGGATTTTGGTGTTGGCATGGGCTCCTCCTCTCTGAAGGGTGGGCTTCTGAGAGGGTGCTGACAGAGGATGTTGGCTCTCTGGTTTGCTTGGCAAGGGGGATGCTCTTCCCTGTTTTCAAGCTCTCTAGACACCTAAGGTCAGGGTGGGCCCATCCAGCTCACTGCCACCTGCTATTGTAAATAAAGTTTTTTGGAACACAGCCATACTCATTTATTTGCATACACTCTATGGTCATATCTGGGCTAAAATGACAGGCTTTCAAAGTTATGACAGAGACTGTATGGCCCCTAAAGCTGGAAATATTTATTATATGCCCCTTTATAGAAAAAAAAGTTTGCTAATTCTTGCTCTACCAGAAAAAGATCCTTCCAATGAATGTTTTATATGGAGGTGGAAGGGTTAATTTGGATCACTACCTTTAATTTTCTTCTTTCAGACAGTTCAATCTCATGACAAGTAAATTCAAAGGGAACTAGAATGTTTATCATTGATTCTATAGAGATTCTGTATCTATTCACATGGCTTCTCTCAACAACCATGTGACTTAGTAGGTTTCATGAGCCCATTTGACAGAAAAGAAAACTGAGACTCTGAAAGGTGAAGTGTTTTGCCCAAGGTTATTCAGTGAGAAAATTGCAGAACTAAGTTCCCTCTTGCTCCAAATTCTGTCTTCTTTCAGCTAAACTTACTGCTTCCCAAGAGAAAGAAGGGAGAAGGCATTGGCAGTGGGGAGTGTTTATCTAGGCCTTGCCTCTCCACAGAAGGGCTGCCGAAAGGGGGTATGTGAGCAGCAAAACCACAGGAAACACAAAACCTAGAGGAGAAGCAAGGGATCTCACTATCTTTAATCCACGCTTCTGGTGGAGTAGAAGGTGGAGCAGACCCAAGAGTACTTAAGTGATGTTGAGAAACAACAGTTGTTTGTCAGGCAGCAAAAGAAAGCCAAAGAGAAGAATACCTGCATGATAAAAAGCTTGTTTCATGGCCTTTGTTGCCTGTGTAATGCCAGTTGTCAGAGAGAGCATGATTGATATGGCCTCCTTATGGGGGAGGTAGATGCCACCAGGTTGCTGCAGCTGAGGTGACAGGATAGTCTTGGTTCTTGCAACCTCTGGGAGCAGTTCTCTAGACTGTGGGGCACTCTGTAGCAAGCAGACTCTGATGCCCTGAACATTTGCAATAAATGTGGGAAAGGTGGTGTGGCCACAGTGTGCCCTCTGCAGCTGTGGAAATCTCAGGGTGAAAACAACCAGTAGCACCTCTTGCAAACCAGCTTTTGGCCTCTGAACCTGGGAAGACAAGAGGGTGTAGTAGATATAATAGTAAATACTACAAACTGTAGTAGCAGCTACTATTTGTTGAATTTTTACAAAGTACCAGGCTTTGTTCTTTCTCATTTTATCTTCATAATCATCCTGTGAGATAGGTATAACTGTTCCAATTTATTAAAGATGAAATGAAGCTCAGCGATAATCTGTAAATGATGGAGCTGAGAACCCAATCTGCCTGACATCTAAATAATTCTACATACTAAGGGTGGGAGGTTGGGGACAACAGACACGGAGTCGAAGTGCCATAGAACAGCTTTGTCACATGGGTACATAAATTTGCTTTTCTTGACCTCAGTTTATGCAAGTGCTTTCTTAACTCCTCTTATATGGGCACTAATTCTAACATGAGGACCCCATCTTTATGACCTCTTCTAAACTTAATTTTTTCCCAAAAGCCTCACCTCCAAAGGCCACCACATTGGAGATTAGGACTTCGACTTATGAATTTGGGTGGGGGGAGGAGGGGCACAGACATTCAGTTTATAATAAATGAGAAGTAGTGCCATAGAGCAGATGTTGATTTTGTGGAGCTCATTACCTTGGAGGTATTCAAGGCAGGGATATAAATACCAGCTTTAAATATCCAAATGTGCATTTCCCAGATGTGTTCCATCTTAAGAGATATTCAATAAAAAAGATTTCTGGTCAAATATGTTTGGGAAACACGTTAAAGGAAATATGGGAGGCTTCTTGATTGCAGGACTTTTCAGAGCCTTTACCTTGTTAATATGCATTGTGAATTTTCAGGAGGTGAAAATAAGTGAACAGCTATTTCACAAACATTTTTTGACTCTTGAATCTAAGTTCATGGCACCTTTTGTGGGACTTGAGTTTTACAATACTGGTGTTGAGAAGATGTGAAGTTAGAACTTTTTAAAACTAGGTTAATTTGTAGGTAAAAGAGCCATAAAAAGACCTTGAAAATATTTTTCCTGGGAATATCATGGTGATGAAAATGGACCAAAGACGGGTCAATCCAGCTTGGTGAGGCCCCATTTGCAATCTCAGCATGGCCCTCAAGGGCCTTGTTTATTGTTAGTTCTGACAGTGTCAAGGTCCCACTTCAAACTCTTCTTTCCACTGAAGCCAAGAAGCAGTTCAGAGGCTTTCTTAACACCTATGTCTTTCTCAAAGCTTCCCCTGATGTGCTAGCAGAAGGTGGCATTTCCCCTCCATTCCTGCCGACCCCCACGCTTTCTCTCCTGACCCACCACCCTCAACAATTCCCCTTTGACTCTGTCTTGGGGTGTTATTCTGGCCCCAAGGGTGGAGAGAGAGTAGCTGTAGTCCCCTGAGGCATTCTGCTAAGTTGTTGGAACCCAGATTCGTGCCAGGACCCAACATCCCACCCTCACCCCACCCAAGTCTCTCTCTAGGCATAGAGAATTCTTGCAGCTGAATGCCATGAGATGGATGCCTGCAAATACTCAGCAACTTCCCCAAAGCAGTGACGATTCATGCCTTCGCAGGGTAGACTGCAGTCCACTGGGATCAGGGACCTTTCCTGCTCTGCCACCCTGTCACTCAGGAATGTACTTCCTTATGGGGACACCCCATCATGAACCAAAATCATTTTCCTGAGGCTTCAGACAAGGGGGTGCTACTCCAGTCTCAGGGCTGCTGGCCCTCTGGCTCTTGGTGTCAGACACTTGCACAAAACACACAAGCACAAAGAAAACCTGCAACATGCACTCAGCCTTTGCTCTCTCCTTCCCACAATGCATCTGTTGGACCCATTACCCCCTCCACGCCTTTGCTCATGCCATCTCCCCTGCCTGAGATGCCCACTTTTCCTTCCAAGGCCTGTCCCAGTCTAGAGACATTGCTGTAGTGTTCTTAAGAGTGAGAGTTCTCAGAAGATTCTTGCAAATATTAAATGAAGTAATCCTTATGAAGCATGTAACACACCACCTGGTGCTCAATAAACACCGGTTTCTTCTTTCTAGTCCTCAAGCCTCAAATCCTCCCCATTTAGTGAAGACTGTGGCAATCTCACCCCACATTGGTCCCCCAAATTCCTCAGTGTGATCATCAAAACCACACTGATGACATCTCTTGTGATTTTTTTTGCATTGTTTTTAGCAGACGCTCTTCATCTTTGACATTCTGAAATGGGGCACTCCCTCGGTTTTTGCATTTTTCTCCCAGCCGGATGGTTGATAATCACGTCTGCTGGGGTAGACCACATAGAATAGCTGGTTAATTTACTTGTCTGTTTAATTGAGCCACCTGATTGGCTAAAGTCAAGGATCTGAAAAAATCACCCCTGTTCTTCCTCCTCTTGTAACCACCCTTTCATTTTAAAAAAAAAATGACAAAATGGTGGTACCGTGGTTGGAATCCTGCCCACAATTATATTGTGTTTGGCCTGCATAATTTTTAAAAAATGAGTTGACTCTATTTAAAAATTGAGAGAATTCATATAAAAATCTATATTGCTATTCCTCCCCCAAAATTGGGAGTTCTGGCAACAGCACGGAGCCCCAATTCCCATATAGTGACAGTCCTCAGAGCCAAGTTTTGGGTGCCCCTGTGTGAGGAGCATGCTTTCTCCAGTTTGCTAAAATTCCCATCACTCTCACTGCCCCACGTGGGCCCTGCTCAGTTCTTTTCATGACCCTTGTAGCCATTGAAGTTTGGGAACAAGAACTTCATTCCCCAGCTGCACTGCACAGAAGAGGTGACTGAGGCCCCCAAGGTCAGTGGCAGTGGAGACCACTAGGGAGGGCTGCCGTCAGGCCTCGTCCTCACGTCCCTGACTGAAAAGCACACCCTCGCAGGGCTCTTTCCCTTTGTTGGGGTTGGAAATTGTGTAGATCTCTATTGGACCTTTCTTTGATGGTTTCCACAGTCTTTCCACCCCTGAGAAGTTGACAGGGCAGACACCATGATCTCCCTCCCGTAGAAGAGGGTGTCCAGCAGCGCCAACACCCTCAGACGCTCTCATTGGGACTCCTGAAGGCCAGGGTATGGGAGTCCATGCCATCTGTGGACCCTTACAACATACTTGCCACTTCCTGTCCAGCAAGGCCAAATGGCCTCATGAGGGCAGTCAGGGAAGCCCAGAGAGGATTTCTCCTCATACCTCCCGCACAGCAGCCTTTTGCCTTTGTGGGCCGTCTTCTCTGAGGAGAGGCAGGCCCGAGCTGCCCGCCCCCATCACAGAAGGAGCCACTCCTTCTGTGGCTCGTCATGTAGCCTCCAGCATCCCAGGCCCTGAAGCTCCTCTGCCTGTGAAGCTTTGGAAATAAGGGGCTTTAGAGAAACGGGTGGGTCTGTTTTCAATTGAAATGGTGATTTCATTTCATCTTGGAGTCCCTTGGTCAGAGCCCTGTGTCTTGCGGTGACACAGCTTCTCTCTCAAGTTTAGGCCCCTCTATCTCCAGGTCTTAGTTGTGCTGTTGCCGGCAAGTGATTTGGGGTGTGCTAATTACTGCCTGAACCAAGCAGCAATTCTCTGATAGGGACCAATTTGTGGCAAGGAGACTTTCCTTGCCAGGGATCCCCTCTCTAATTTTCTGCACCATGAAAATGTCTTCCATTTTCTCTCATTTAACATCTCTAGGGCCCCTGGGCTCAGGATCTTCACACATGGAAAGGTTTGGGAGAAGCCAGCTGATTTATTTTCCCAAGTTGTGTCATTGAAAGTTGATTCCGTTATTTATTCCAGAAAAATGTATGTTTTCATACACTTGGTGTGTAGACATACCAGAAAATGATATATTAATCTAGAAGGGTCCTTCGAGACCTTCTAGTTTAGGCATTGCAAATAGATTGCATCTTGCATGCCAACTGTGATTAGATAAATGGTGCCCGGGGTAATTTATTAAGAAGGATTCTGAGGCTCATCTAAGCTCAGGAGAGCACCCTGGGATATATTCTGCCATGGACCTAGGACTGGGAGTGGCGGCACATTCTTTAAATACAGCCACCCCGTTGAAGCTCAGACTCCCCACTTTACAGATGAGGAAGCTGTACCCAGAGTCTAAAGGCAACTAGGGTGTCACTAGGCCTTATAACACCCCTGTGTAAGGGTTTCTAGGCTGACAGTGCCTCAGGGGCACAGGTTTGGGGATGAATCTTAAGTGAGTGACCTCTGAGAGGATTTCTCAGTGCCATGATGGAAGGTAGGGAAGCAGTGGGGTGGGTGGCTCCCTAACCCTCTGTCCCAGCATGGTCTCTGGCCAGTGGCTGAATCCCAGGGTCAAGGAGCCTCTACGTGAGTTTCTTCCAGTCACCATTTCCCACTGTTCTTCCTGAAGGATGCAGCAGTTCAGACCTTAGCCATCAGCTAGTGGGAGCATTCCCTTACATTTAAGAGCTCGAAGAGGATTCTGTCTAACTGAGTGATTTAAGACTGTGAAATCAGATGACCTGGGTTTCAATCCTGACTATGCCACTTTAGGGTTCTTAGACAAGCTGCTCCATTTCCCAGAGATTTGATTTTATTTCATTTTGTTTTGAAGTAGTAGTACTAACACCTGCCTCATAGAGCTGTTGTAAAAATTAAATGAGATGATGCATATAAAGTTTCAGTGCACAGCATTTAATTAACACTGCGTCAGTAAATATTTGCTATTTTTATCTTCTAAATTCATGGAGTGCATTTTCCCATCAAAAGGGGAGAGAACCAGATTATTGAACAGTCCCGGGGCTCTGTGCCTCTGCAGTCTTGGAACAGTAAAAAACAAGTGGTAGGATATTTATTATTTTCTAAAAACTTATCTTTCACCTAATTAAAAATGATTTGAGTGAACAATTTTTGAAATAAATACTAAATCACAGTTTTGCAAGATGCATAGCCTCTTCTCTGCAAACTATTTTCCTTATCATGAGGCTGTAGCAGGGTGCCGATGTGCATGCGGAATGAATGGTCCACGAGGATGTGAGGGATTTGGGTGATGCTGACCTCCCGTGTAGGAGAAATGCTGGAAAAGGTGGAGAAGAGGTCCCACAGGGAGTCCCCTCACAAGCGCTCGTCTTCGTTGCCAGAAATCTCAACAGAACATTGCAGTTTAGATCCTCAGTGTGGAGGTTGGGAAATTCTCAGGCAGACTTCTGGAAGATCTGTGTGCTCCCCTTCCCCCAGACCGAGCACTTTCCAGAGCTCACCCAGCCTCTGCTCATCCTCCCCATGCTCATCTCTAGTTAGCCCTTCCAGAGGATAGTGAGGGAGGTGCTGGGAGGTGGGGGGCAGAGGACAGGCTGCCTAGGTTTGAATTCTCTGCTCCTTACCTCAGGCAGATTATTTAACCTCTCAGGGTCTCAATTTTGTCATCCATGAAGAGGGCATGATAATAGTACCTAGCTCACAGGATTGCCGTGAAGATAAAATGACTTAATGCACATAAGTGCATAGAGTGGGGCCTGGAACCAAGTGAGCACTCAGTTCGTGTTGGCCAGTGCCGTTGTTATTAGCGCAGAGAGGGGGAAAGAGAGGTGGGAAAGTCACTTTGGAGAATATTCCAGATTCTCTAAGGGGTACGAGAACATACACAAACTTTTCTGGGTAGGAAACATCATTCTTCTCATTTCTACCATTACTGAGTTTCCCTCACCAGTACTTTCAGTACGATTACAGACATAAATCAGAAACTGGGAAAGATGCCTCCCATAGTTCTTCTGGAGGAGGTGACGTGGCGGGGTGAGGGGCAGAGGAAGGCATGGAAATAGCATTTATGGGGCACCTACCACGTTCCTAGGCCTCTGTTAAGTGTTTGCCGGATTAGCCTAACCAGAACCCAGCAAGCCCTTTACAGGTGAGGAGACAAATGCCAGGATGGGAAGCTGATTGGACCACAGCTCACTCGTGTTGAGGCCTCCCTGGGATTCAGGCTGAGATGTGTGTGGCTGTGGGATCCAGGCTACCTCTGCTACCTCACGCCGCTGCCCAGTTGCTCAGGGTCTCCACAACCCTGCCAACAGCGATGATGCTGTTGTGTACCTTGATGTGTCCGCTGCTAAATGAAGCGTCTGAGCATCGGAGTGAATCATTGACTGGGCAGCAGTTTCCTCATTAAGAGCCTGTGTCAACAAAGGATTCTGTATCTCAGCATGAACAAGTCTTTTGGGGGAGTCAGTGGTCTCCGTGGAAAAGGAGGCCAGAAACAAAAGCGGTGACCCCAGGAGAGCAGGAGGGGGGGGTGGGGGAAGAGGATAAAAGGCGGTAGCATTAGTGCAGACTCTGGCCTTAGATCAAAGGGTGAAAAGATATAGAGCGTGGTTTCTGAATTCGAATCCTGGCTCCAGTCTTGACTGTGTGGCCTTGGGTAAGTTATTTAACCTCCCTGTGCCTCATTTCCTTTATCTGTAAGACAGGCATGATGATGACCTACCTCATAGGTTTCACTCAACCAACAAATATCTGTCGAGCACCCACTCTGAGCTAAATGCTCAGACACTGTTCTGTTCTGCGTACTGGAAACAGGGCTGGGAATGGTACAGGGCAAAATACCTGTCCTCGGGGGGCTCATATTCTATTGGGGATGCGCATGGTAAACAAGGTTAACAAATAAAGCAACTGGTGTGTTGGGTGTAGTGATACATGCTGTAAGAACAGTTATAGAAATCGTTATGGTGGCGAAATGAATTTTAGATAAGGTCATCAGAGAAGGTCTCCCTAAGGTGGCATTTGACTAATGGCTTGAAGGTGAGAGAACATGCCACGTGGATATCTGGGGAAAGAACACTATTGAATTAATTAATGAGTGGATGGGGTTGTGTGGATGAAATATGATCATAATAAATGTAAAGTACTTAGAATAGTGCCTGACACATAATATATGCTCTATATATGTTAGCCATTTTTATATTTAGTAGGTTGAGCAAAGTTGCCAGGACCCTACTTCTGGCTTTCTGAAGTCATTTTCCAGATAGGCAGAGAGGAAGGTCAGAGACACCTCTGCCTTATCCTGTTGGCCAACAGTGTACAATAGCCCTCCTTCAGGCTGGCTGAGGCACAAGTTTTAAGACTCATCACACACACACGGATCATATTAATGTTCCCTTTTGTAGCCTGTTGGAGTTTTTTGTCTTTTGCATTACTTGTTCCTTCCAACAGCCCTGTGGGGTGGGTAAGGCAAGCACCCACCTACCTTAGAAGGAGCATTTCCTAAGCTGCTACTGGCTGCCAGGTACGCTGCAGTCACGTCACATGTGTATGTTGCCTTCCTTAATCCTTCCAGGAGGACATGCCTAATTACCACCTTTGAAAGGTGAGAAAACCAAGTGTGGCTGGGGCTGGGGCTGGCCCAGAGAGACACCGCGTTAAGCCGCCCGGCTGGGGCCACGCCCAGGCACCCTGTGTTACAGCATCTCCTCTTGGTGACATAGCAGGCCTGCCCCCATCTCTGTCCCTGTGTGACGACTTGGGGTGCCACCTCAGGGCAGTGAGCTCTGCATGGGA
Organism: Eonycteris spelaea; assembly: GCA_003508835.1. Classification (NCBI taxonomy): domain Eukaryota; kingdom Metazoa; phylum Chordata; class Mammalia; order Chiroptera; family Pteropodidae; genus Eonycteris; species Eonycteris spelaea. The sequence goes on along the minus strand of PUFA01000032.1, from coordinate 12,461,008 downwards.
AGCCAGGGGACAGGGCCAGTGGTCAGCTTGCAGTTGAAGTGAAGTGTAAAGCAACCGAGTGAGACAGGCACAGATCTGCTAATCCTGGTCTAGGAATGCCAGAGATAAAAGCAGCCATGGGCCTAGGGAACAATAGCTCCACATACCAGCAGGAAAGGGCACGGTCATCGCCCTCAACCCAAACAACTGCTCTTTATCCAGCAGAACCAGGGCCTGGAGGGTTTGGCTGGGTACAGCCCAGGAAAAGGCTGACTCACAAGAGACAAGAGAACACCCCAGAGAGACTGGGAAAATGGAGAAGCCAACTTTGTCCCCAGTGCCATTATATTTTGGGGTTGAGTAATGTGGCAAACAAATCACTCCCTTCACCATCCCACCCAGAGTGGAAGGGTAGCCTGAAGCCACAAAGATAATTTTTGCTGAAACAATTAAGCAAAATAGAACCTAGACTCTGCTGCATCTTCAGTAGTCCCAGCCCCCCACCCCCTTCCAGTGGGACCTTTGGAGGCAAAGCTTTCTCCAGGGGAATTGAATTAGCCGGAAAGATTTAAGGTCACATTTTCCCTCCCATTAACTTATGCTAACTGGTCTTGGTGGGGAGTCTGAGGGTGGTTCTTAGAAAGCCTTCCAGGGAAATTCTGAAACAATAGGCTAGACTTTCAAATATGTGATATGTTGAGATGTCTTGGGTTGTTTTACTCTAGCCTTGAAAAGAAGCAGCCAAAACATTTTGACTTGCTAAAATCCTTCCAGAACATAAATCAGTTGGGGGGCGGGGAGTGGATGTTGGGAGGTGAGGCAGTGGGGGAAGGGGGGAGATGGGGACTGGGTGCTATCAGAGTTCATTGTGAGATGGGCCTAGCGCCCTCTTCCGTGGTCCTTTCACTTCCACTCTGCCGTCTGTCCCAGGGCTGCTCTTGGCTGGGTCACAAGCACCATGTCTGTCCAGGTCCAAAAAGAACTAACAGGTCGGATGAAAGTCTGAGGAATTCACCTTGATGAGCTTCACAGGAAAACTGTCCTGAAAGTCATAAGATTGAAAGAGGATGGAGTGATCATGTCACCCACGATTCTTCTGTTGCCCAGGAGATTGTTCCTGGAGATCTTTAGTTTATCCTGATATACCCCAGGCAAAGATAAAATGCAATTTTCAGATCCTTTGCCCTCACTCACAGCTAATGATTTTGTTGAGGTTTTAGGCCTCCACAACAGAGAGGAAATGTGGGAGAATCAGAACTTAAATCTTTTTCAGTTACCTTTCTCAGCACATGCGTTGTATCTTGGATGTTCCTCTAAAGAGTGTCTAGAGAAAAGGAAGCCACAGTGGCATCTATAATCCTCTTCCTAAACATCCAGTGATTAAACAGGGCCTGGCTGGGACAGCCTGTGTCTGGGGCTAACATCCTCTGGGATCTTGAGCATAGTTTGGGTTCTCCGCATTTGAGTATGTATGTTCAAGGCAAAAGTCATAAGACTGGTTTGGCCTACGAACTGTTAGCCTGGCATGCGTCTTCATTTCCCTTTTTAGTAATCAGCAATACCACTTTCTCTCTTCTATCCATCTACTGGGATTTTCACCCTGAGTTGAAATCCAAGTCAAGTTCCCATTCTCTGTAGTCTTCCTCCCTCAGAGCCATCTCCCCACCCCCACCGTACCTTCCTGTCATTATTTGGCAATGAAACCTGGATCACCTAGTGACAAATCTTAATGATGACCCCTGCCATTTAGCAACTAAGCCCTGTACCATGTGTTAGCCACCATACTAGGCGGTTGCCCTAATTTTATTTCCTCCTAACAGCATAAGGAGGTGAAAGAAGCCAGGCCTACTAAAGTCATGTGACTTCATTTAAGTTTCAGCTGGTAAGAATGGAGGCAAGGATTGGCAGTCAGCTCTGTTGGACCCTCAACCACTGAACGCTGGTGCTTTTGACTCCCAGTGTGGTCCATGCTGTGGATAACTTTGTGCACATGTTTGTTTGGGCTCGGTAATTAGGGAATATACTCTTTAGGCAGGAAGCTCACATTTTTTTGTGTCCCCATGGTGTCTAGCCCAGCATTTTGCACCCAGAGGACTTGCATTTCTGTGTGTCATTTGAGAGATGCATACATCATGTTTTCACTTTGTACCAATTACCAGAAGACAGGAAGAAAGAGAGTGTCTCCTCCTGGGGTAAGAGGAAGGTGGAGGTGGTGCAAATCACCCTTTGGGCATCACACCCTCCTGGACCCTCTCCAGAGTTTCTGAGTCAGTAGGTCTGAGTGGAGCCGAATAATTTCTACCAAGTTCTTGGGTGGTCTGGCACCTCACTTTGAGAACTACTGTCATCATGAGAAGTACTACCAAGTTCAGATCTTACTCTCCCACTTACTGTCTGACCACAGGCAAGTTTTTACAACCCTAGGAGATCCAGTAGTTTCCTCTAAAGAGAGAATAATAAACTCATCAAGCTATTGTGAAAAGTAATTGACATCACCAAAAGACATAGTATTTTTCTTTTACCACACATAGATATGGATCTTGCTATGTGCTAGGCTCTCGCCAGCCTTCTTTACAAATATGAACTCAATACTGTAATACATAAGAGGAGGTGGTCCTCTTATGTTCTGCATTGTACAGAAAGGTGACTGAGGCCCAGAGAAATTCTATGACTTGCCTGAGATCCTGAAGCCACTAAGTCTTTGGAGCTGGACTACAACCCAGGTAGCCTGGCTGAGGAGTCCACATGCTCAGTACAATGTACAGTACTTGGCTTGTTGTTGGCCAGTGTTCTTTCCTGTTTCTGGGTAGGCTAGGAATGGGACCTCCGAAGGGCAGAGAGACTGTTTATCTAGCTCATAGAAAAGACAACTGTTTCATGACCACAACTTGAAAATTACACGCTTGACCTCTCTTCTGATACCACTACAGTCGGTCGGGAGTAGATGATTTCTCTGTAAACTTCTCTGGCACCAAGGTTTATCATTGCTCAAGAGGAGGGAGCTGGATAGAGGCCTGTGGGCTGAAGGGGTGTAGGAGGTAGGTTGTGGGTCAGTAATAAAAGTGGAGAGAGGTTTGCAGCTCCCCCGCTGAGGGCCTCAGGAGTCTGGCCACGGGAGGGTGCAGAGGCGCAGCCCAAGGAAGGGGCAGTGATGGACAGGACGGGAGGGGAGCAAATAGTTTCAGCCTGCCCGGGTGACTGAAGCCGAGAGGGCAGGCAGTGGGAGAATTTCAGCTATGTCATGGGAAATGGCTATGGCCAGGCCTCTGATTAGCAGCCGACCACAAATCCCCTGGGACTCAGCCAAGGGTCAGGAGACTGGGGCACCGCTGGGATACCAAATGGTTGCTGTATTTTATTGTCAGAGAAGAAGGAGGCGATTTTGATTGTTAGCCCTGGATGTGAGCGCTGGCACTGCCAGGAGCTGGGAACTGGTAAAGAAGTGGGGGAGTGAGAGGGAAGCTAGAAAAATCCACTTTTCATTCCAGAGATTGTAGAGGAAAGATCAAGCCATGGTGTTAGGGCTCGGCATGATCTCAGAGCTTCTCGGGCGCCACCTCTGAAGCATTGTCACTTCTTCTCTCCGCAAGGTGAGACCTCAGAGTCTCCAGCTGCCATGCTAGAGATCTAAAAGGGAAAACTTGACCTGAGTTCCTTACAGTGTAGATGGGGTGGAACACTGGGGCTCTTGGAGGTCAGAATTCACCAGTGAACCCACACGGTCTGCTTGACCTCTTGGGCTTGGAACTGAGCAATGAGTTAGGGAAAATCAACTTTCAGAGCGATGGAGCTCAGTACTAGCGCCTGGAGAAGAAGGTCACGTCCTGAGTCATTCTTCTAGCTTATCTCAAGGTCTAGCCATGAAGCCTTTATAAATGTTTGTTGAATGCATGAGGGGACTGATTTATTATGTCTACAAAGATAATAGATTCATAAAGAATCTCAGCTAACTTTTAGAAATGTCTGATGAATAAAAACTTTCTCTGAGATCATCATGGTCCCATGTGACTGTGGAAGGAAGCCTTTCAGCCAGGCTAGAGGGAATGTGACAAGCCTTTCTTTTTAAGGGCTTTCACTGGGTTTCACAATATACTATTGTGGTAAACAGCCCAGGCCCTGGAGTTATACTAATCAGGTTCTCACTGGACAGACGAGATGTGTGACCTCGTCTGTCCAAATTGGTTAACTTCTCTGAGCAGTAGTGTCCTCACCATTATAAAATGAGGAAAATACTATTTCCTCCTCAGTTCATTAAAATAATTTCTGTGAAGGGCGTGGCACCATGACAGAAGCACACTCAGTAAGTATGAACAGTAAGTATAAGTAGTTCTCTCAGTAAGTGTAACTCTGTGGTATCGGTGAGGATTAAGTTCAACCACAAGGAATAGAAAACCGCATAGTAACAGGATTTAAACGAGGTAGAGATTTATTCTTCTCTAAATTGAGACTACATGGAGAGGAAGTCTGTAGTTGGTATGGAAGCCCTGCTGTTACAGGTACTCAGAGAGCCAGCTTGCTCTAGCTTTTTGTTCCATTGTCCCTATGTTGCGGGCTTCACCTAGGAGTCTGAGTTGGTGTGGAAGCCGTTGCATACATTTTCCAAGAGGCGGAATGGAGGGAAACCGAAGAAGGGGAAAGGACGTGTGCCAGTGCCTTTCAAGGGAACTAGCCACATAACACTTCTGCTTACGTCACGTTGCCATATAGTTGGGTCATCCTTTTTTTTTAATACATCGATCTCTGCCTTCTAATATTTAGACCATTTACATTTAATGTAGTTATTGATCTATTAAGTCTGCTGTTTTATTCTGTTTTCTGTTCTGCTTTTTTGTTTCTCGGTTTTCTTTTTCCTGTCTTTTTCTGGGTTACATGTACTTTTAAGAATTTCACTTGATTCATCTATAGTGTTTTTGAATGTCTTTTTGTATAACATTTTTAGTGGTTTCTCTAGGTATTAATTATGTATACTTATAACATTCTCCTGCTGTAGACAATTTTCCAGTTTGAATGAAGCATAGAAACTTTACTTCCATTGTGTCCCTTTACCTCCCCAACATAATTGTCTTAAATATTTTCTCTACTTAGTCAAACCTCTGAAAACTCAAGATAGTGATATAATTTCTGTTTCAACCACCAAATATAATTTAGGAATCTTAAAAGGAGAAGGAAATAAATTTACTTGTATTTTTAGTTGTCCTTTTTTCCCTCTGATGTTCATTTCTTGTCTATTTAAGGAATTTCTTATAGCTGCATTTTTAGGATAGCTCTATTAGTGACAAATCATCTTAGCCTTCCCGCCCACCCCACACTCCCCATCTGATTTTTCCCTTCCTTCTGAAGGATGTTTTTGCTATATAGAGTTCCGGGTGGACAGTTTTTTTTTTTTTTCATCCCTCGAAAAAATCTGTACCACTTCTTTCTGGACCTAATGATATATGATGAGAAATCTCCTGTCATTTTAATTGTTCCCTTATAGGTGAGGCGGTGTTTCCCTCTCACTGCTTTCGATTTTTTTTTCCTTCAATTTTCAGAAGTTTACTATGATGCAACCTTGGCATGGATTTCTTTGGATTTACCCTGTTTGAATATGCTCACCTTGACTCTGTGGTTTATATCTGTTACTAAATTTGAGAAGCTTTCAAGTACTTTTTCAGCTCTGCTGTCTTTCTTTTCTTCTTCTGGGTCTCCAGTGACACAAATGCTCGATCTTTAAGGCTCTGTCCATTTCTTTTCAGTCTGTTTTCTCTCTGTTGTCCAGATTGGGTCATTTCTATTGTCCTCGCCTCACGCTTACTGATTCTTTCTTCTCTCTACCTCATTTTTCTATGGAGCCCATCCATTGAATTTTTTATTTTGATATTTTTATTTTTCAGTTCTGAGATTTCCCTTTGGTTCTTCTTTTAGCTTCAGTTTCTGTACTGAGACTTTCTAGTTTTTCACTACCGAGCAAGAAAACATTTTTATAACAGCTACTTTAAAATCCACGTCAGTGTTGGCACCTTTTGGTTGTCTCTTCAAATTTAAGTTGTGACTTTCTTAGTTTATGTGATGATGAGTGATTTTTCTATTGAAATGAACATTTTGGCTATTATGTAATGGGACTCTGGATCTTATTTAAGTTTTATATGTTAGCGGCTCCTGATGCTGTTCTGGCAGTGGGAGGGGCTAGTATTGCCTGTCATTTCCATGTGGGGTTGGAAGTTCTTATTCCCTGCTTGGCCTCTATTGATACATGGGGGAGAGGGCTCCTTGTTATGACTGGATGGGAGTGGGGATTTCAGCTCACTATTAGGCCTCTGTTAATACCACCTTGCTGGGAGGTCCAAAGTGCCTTACTACTGCTCCCCAGGTGGCCTTCCCAATACTAGGGGAGGCCTCATTGCTGTTGTGTAGTGGTAAAAGTACTGACCTTCCCTGGACTCCTCTGACACCACTCCAGTGGTTAGCTCATTGGCAAGAGCTACCTTGTTCCCTACCACCAGGCGAGTGTAGAAGACCAGGTTCCCTACGTGGTTCCCACTGATACTGTTGGGAGAGATTTCATTACCACTCAGCAAAGATAGCGTGGCCTTCTCTGATATGACCCCAGCAGGGGGTTAGGGTGCTTTGTCATATCAAAGAGGGTAGAAGTCTTTGTTTCCCACTCAGGTAGTGCTGGTGCAGGTAGGGCTACAGATTCTTTTGTGGTCTTTGGCTGGAGTAGAGCAGTTATTGTCTAGGAGTTTTCTATTTCCTAGGCTGCCTCTTTTTTGCTTCTTTGACTAGTAAAGTAGCCTTTATTCATCTGTGCCTGTTTGTATATTGGGAGTACTGTCTGGAATATAGGAGGCAAAAAGAAAACCCAGAGAACTCATCACCTTGTGATTCCTCAGGTTCTGAGTCTCTAGCCAGGTTTTCTTTTCTTCCCCTATTAGAGTCTTCTGATATTTGTTTTATGTCATGTCCAGGGCTTTAAATTGAACTAACCAGGAGGATTAAGGAAAATCCCAGCCCCAGAAGAGTCCTTCGATTTCACCTTCCCCGAGGTCAGCTAAGGAAAATAGTTCATCTACTCCATCTTCCCAGAGGGGGAAGTCCTCTGTGATGGCTTTTAAAGCATGTCATCAGGCACCTCAATGGTTCTGACTGGGCAGACCTGAGCCATTTGATGATTTGGGCCATAATTTGTTTATATATAAATACATCTTTAAATTTCCTAGTGTTAATTTTAAAGATTCTGCCTGGTGTTTATCAGAAATGAGATTAGAAGATGCTGTCTACCAAACTCTTGATAGAAAACTGCTCTCAAGGGGATGACATAGCCCAGGACAGGGCAGAGAAGGAATACGGATGGGCTTTCCCCTTCCACAGTGCTTCTCCTCTCACTCATCCAGGCCTGGGCTGATGGAGTGGGAAGACTGTTGACAGGCTCAGCAGAACAGTTGTTAGAGTAGCCATTGCAGGGTGGGGATCTATCAGCTGTCCTCAGTTCAGGTCATAACGGCCATTACATTGGTGGTCGCTGGGCCATGTGTGTTTGTGCATGCATGTGCATTGCGGCCTTGTGTGGGGCTTCTGTCTTAGAGGAAACCATGTTTTCAGAGGCTTCCCTTTACCACTATATTGATTTCTCACTCTTTGTCAGGAAGGAATGAACTGGGATGAGAGTTGCTGATTTTCCCTTTAGCAGTCAGAATAAAGAACTCTGCAGCTTATAATAATAAGTCTGACATTTCCCAGAATGTTTCCTGAAGCTTCTATGGGCTAATAAATTTAAGTTTTATGGTCAAAAACACTTGAGAAATAGTAGGTTAAAATAAGTTATATACATTTCTTTATTATAGGACTTCCAGAAACTTTTAATGTGCTGACATGCACTGTAGAATCTGCCATGTTTTCCAGATTCATCCTGTCATGGATCCATTTTGTCATGGAGAATGGCTGAGACCATTGTCCTGGGTAGACACCTTGTAGGACGTGCTGCCATAGACAGGGTTGAATGTTTCACAGCTCTGAAGAGAAAGAGTCTCAATGGTCCTTCTCAGCAAGGTGCACAAGCAAACTCTCTCTGCATTCATGCCCACCTCTGCACCTTCAGAGAAGGCATGCCAGTTTGCATCTGTCACTTGGGGAATTGGCGAGTGATACCTTAGTGGGATCTGCCTTGGGTTTCCCCCAGAGTCAAGTCCCTTGAGTGACACAGGGAGACAGGCTCATTCCACCGATGTGAAGACTAAGGTTGGCATCTCCTTCCTGCCTTCCCTCAGTTGCCTTGTATCCACATTAGAATTGAGATATCAGTTCAATTCAATTGACATCTCATTTACAGACCATTTGATCTGATTTTACCTGAGACAAAAGGTTTATACCTTTAGCAGCTTGTGGGGCACTGGAATTTTCAAAACTTAATTTCAGATCCAAATTGTTTTCAATGTTGCATTATGTAAATATGACTTGAGCCAGGAGAAAGGCTCTGATGGCTATCGGTTGCTGGCACTGAGGTGTTGACAGTGGTTGAAACAGTCTTTCTTGCTTTGTCTGAGTAGGAGTGTGACCTCCAAAGGCGAGACACGTTGATAGAGATGGCTTGAGTGCATTGTCCTCTTGTTGAGACAAATATGTGCTTTATAAATGGGTCCTTATCTGACTCACAGACACAGGGTGGAACAGCTTGAACACCAGCCACTGATTGCAAGTTACTGGGAACTCCAACTGCTTGCACGCATTGTACTTACTTTAACCAGGACTTGGTTTAAGCTGCTCAGCCAAAATGTCTGTCTTTAACTATCTCATTCCCTTTCATTCTTAGAGCTGGTTTTTAGATTACTTCCTCTGTTAATGTTCTAAGCAAAGCATTCTTTTTACCATGAGATATGGCCAAAATATGGCTTGATCTGAGATTGCTTTGAAGGTTAATTTGGAAAAGCACTGATGAGCCTACATATTCAAAAAGAATGTTCCAGCCAATCATGCTCAGTTCTCGGATCTTCATTCTCAGTTTGCTACAGATTTCAAAAGAAATTTTAGAATTCCTAAATATCAACACTACATAATCAGTATAATGGCTAATATTTATAGTATACTTAAAAGGTACCAAGCATATGCTTTTCTTTCTGTTCATTATTGCATTTCATTGCTTCAGCAGCTCCATGAGGCTAGAGCAATTGAGGAACATGTTCAAGGTTGCATGGCCAACAAAGTTCTGGGGCTGGGATTTGAAGCCAGCAGTCCAACCCCAGAGCCTACGCATCCCCTCCCAGGATACACCCGGGCAGTGAGAGGAGACAGGCAAACGGGCTGGACCTATAACCCAAGGACTAGACAGTTGAGGCAGATTCATGCCCTGCTGTAAGTGATGGCAGCTGGCAGAACCAGGAAGTGGAGGGCATGGCCTCAAGTAATGCCAAGGAGCTGTGAGCACAGGGAGATACAATGAGGAGTAATGGCAGCAGAATGAAGTGATGGAAAAGTCTGTAACACCAGAGATCTAGAAAGGCTGGCAGCATCAGGGGACTTTGTTAGGGTTTCAGCTGGTGGGTAGGGTCAGAGGCAGAGCCTACAAGTGAAGGGACAAAGGTGCCAGGTAGTTCACCTTGATATCACAGACCAAAGGAAAATGTCTGGAACCAATAACCAGAAACAGAGTCCAAGATGGAGACGGAAGGCAAAAAGTGAGCTAAAATGTCAGAGTTAGAACTAAAGGCGAAGCCATGTTGATGATGGGGAGTCCCAACATGTGAGGCAGAAATCATGAGATCCTACCTGGCCAGGTGATAATTAACTCCTAGTATTGATTCAGGACAAACCCCCCAGGTAGAGTGCAAGCAGACTATGCCTGACACACAGCCCGTGCTGGAGCCAAAGAGAAAACCCAGGCCTGGGCGTTTCCCCAAAAATGCCAAGTATCTGAACACTATCTGACAGCCTGTTAGTGGAGATAGGAAAACAGCAGACTTGGGTGTTGCAATACCACCTAGCCACTCACTCAAATAAGACACTGTCTGCTGCCACAGTTTACAGGGTATATTTGTCGAAAGAATGTGACTTCTACACAGAACTGTAAAATCCCCAATGTAATTTCCATTGCTTTGTAAAGTCTGGAAGTTGGATATAAAGTTTTTGACTTCAGGGGTTATTCAGAGAGAGGAAAATCACTGTCCATTTTCCAAATATTGGAAACTTACTCTGAGCTAAAGTGGTGTTAGGAGTCCTCCCGCCCACCTCCTGGGTCCAAGTGGGGTGACTGGGTCCAACTTGTCAATATTCAGCTGTGAGTTCTGAAACTGGACTTGCATCAGCAAGAGTGAGGTCTTACCCAGACCCACACCATAGGAGATGTGAACGGGACTGGAATAAGAGCAGGGAAGGCTGTGGGGACCTTGGCACCTTCTGAAGGTAATTTTAGAATACTTTTAACCTAAAAATGGAGAGTGCCACCCTTCTGGAAACCATGAAGCTGAGAATGGCTCATAGCTAAACTAAGGTTATACCTAATTTGGTGGAGACCCCCTGGCTCCTCCCCTGGGGTGAAGGTGGAAGTGTGTGTTGTTATGCTCTGGGAATGTGGCATTCAGGGGACAGCTGTAATCATAGCTGCTCCACCCACTCTGTTTAGCCTGAGACTAGGACACCGATAGTGACAGGGAAGGAAACAGTTATTCTCTATATTTGTCAGTTTGATTTATAAAACGTACAGATGGGTTTTATATCATTGACAGTATTGGGTACACTGGTCAGGCCTGTTGCCTCCCACTTTTATGATGAGGATCTTGAGGTTCATGTCACATGTCCCCACAGCAGTGCAGGAGGCCTTCAACCCCTGCACTGATACTCTCAGTCCCTACCCTCATAAGACAAAAAATAAACCTATAGTCAGAATTACCCCGCACAATAACTAAATCACCCCAAGAACTGTGCCTGAACAGTTTGCCCTCTGGAATTGGAAGAGATTCATTTCTTCAGTGGACTGCCAGCTGAAATGGTAGATTTGAATTTAGAGGTCATGTTTTATGAAAAAGGGAAAGTTTCTTAATGCTCAGTGTGCAGAGAAGCACACAAGTGAGGAGCATTTGGGAGCTAAGACTGATCAAAGGAGTGGCACCTTTGGGTCTCCCCTTCCACGCTCATGGCCATTTGCCTTCTAAGTAGTGTGGTGGGTAACTGTTTCAGTTGTTACCTTCCTCTTCTTTGTGACAAGTGCATGTAGTTGAATTTGCCCAATTTGAATGAGCATGGACTGTAACTTACAGAATAAACATTCCAGACAAGGCCCCCTGACTTCACACCTAAGACTCTTTAAACCACTAACACGTGACTGCCCTTGGTTCAGTGTTCCCTGGTCAAGGGAACTGCTATCTCCTGATCATTTAGTAATAATAATAGTAGTAGTAGTAATAATATAATGGCAACAGCAAGTACTGAGATCTCATCTTGTCCTAAATGCTATACATGATTTATCTCCTTTTCTCTTCAAACAACACCCAGAGAAGAGCTCTGATTATCTGCATTTTGTAGATAGGAAACCTAAGGCACAGGAAGATTGAACAAGGTCACTTAGCATCTAAGAGCCACAGGCAGGATTTGGACCCAGACTTAGGCATCTCCCAAGTCCATGCCCTTAACCAATTTGCTCATCGTCCTCTTTCTCACCCTTTACCTGACCACTGAGCCAAGCGCTCACATACCATGTAAGGACGGCCAGCCCTTCAGAGGCTGTAGGGAGCAGGCATGAGCACCTTATCCTGGCCTCTGGCCTGTTCATGATCATGATCTGGGAAGTTTGTAGCAAATGACCCTGTTATCCGACTAAATAAAGTTCCTAAGAAAGATAACACCAATGCCAAGTAGAATCCTGGCCAGCCCCTTCTGCCAGGGCCAACAACATTCTTTAGATAATGCACCATCCCGTATTCTCCAGAGGAAGTTCTTTTGGGTCTCTGACAGGAGGGGCTCTCCCAGCATTGATTTTCCTCCTGCCAAAGCTGTTATTCCAGACTGACATTTAAAGTGAGTTAGCTCTTTGGAGTACCACACCTTCAGTGCAGTGGGCCATTAGAATCTGGTGGATGAGCTCAGAGAAATCTCAGAAATGAGGACAGGAGATTTCATCCCCAAAAAGGGGGAAGCAGAACCATGCAGGGTGGAGCCAAGTACTCCCAGGCAATGGAGGGCTGCAAATGGTGCATTTAATGGAATGGTCACCTGATGCACTGGGAGAGATGGTCGTAGCCAGGCCAGGAGCCACTGGCTCAGTGGGAAGCAGAGGGTCTTTGCTCCCTCCGCTTAAAACATGGATCCCAGTGTCCCTTGCACGCTCTCCCTCACTCCCAGCCCTGTTTCCCGGCCTGCCACCTGGCTTCTAAGTCCCAAGTTGTGTTGCTGGTGTTTCTTCCACCGTTGGACTTCTCACATCTGGAAGTCCAGCTGCAGGATGCTGGGGCCCCTGTCTCTGGGGAGCAGGAAAGGTTTGCATTTTGCTTTCTCCAAATTGCTGGAGACTTAATTTCAGAAGATATTTCCAGCACCTCTGGCAGGAGTTCAAATTGCCAATTCCCAAAGCCACAAGAGTGTTTCTTTAAGAATGACAAGTAATTTACAGAGTGATAGCTGGATGCTTCTCTACACCCTCAGGGCCTTTGAAGATGTGTAGATCAGACCTGTCTTATTCAGATGGGAAACTCTTGTTCAGTGCTATGACCAAGAAAAGAAGCCAGGTTACCTGATTCCCAGTACAGCTCTCTTACTCTCTACATCCTGGTACTTGCATAAGGCAAGAGGGTGCCAGGGTGGCTAGAAGAGCTGTCAGTACTCCACCCAGTCCCTACCTCCACATGTGAGAGAGGGATGCACACGTGAGGAAGAGTAGGGGAGGGCAGGGGTGAAGTAGGGTAGGAAATTGTTCTTTGATCTCAGCCTGGTACAGAGATCATTTTACTTTCCTTATTTAGACCTTTGTTTAGACCCAAGTGTCATCTGCTTGTCCCCGAGAACCTGCACAGCCTCATGGCTTTATCGCACTGTATATTTAACCTCATTAGCCATTTGCAGGCCTTGCCTGGACCAGATCACAATGGCAGACACACAAAGCAAAGGGTTCTGATGTTTATCTCTGCTGTAGAGTGTCTGGTGTAGTAATTAACTTTAAGGTCTTGAATGCAACAGGATGTTGGTAGGGGGGAGGGGAGTAAGGATGTCAGAAATCCCTTGCTAACTTGCAGATGTCTTTATAAAACAGAAACCGTTATTTATTTGTTGCTTGTATGAGGAATATTTATAATATGCAATTGCACACTAAAATGTAACAGAGAAGAACGTGGTTTGGACATCTAACTGCCAGGGTTGGACCGCTGCTTGGTGGCTGCATGATGCGGGCGAGTCACTCTCTCTCTCAGTGCGGCGGTTTCCTCATCTGTAAAACAGGAGTGATCGAATGAGGATTAAACGAGATACTCAGTTACAGCTCCTGGCCCTGGCCCTGACTAACAGGGAAGTCAACAAAAGTAGGGAACTCTGCCAGCCCTCCATGGCCGTCCAGTGCCCAGCTGTCGCACCTACAGCTCAGGCTCCTGTTGAAGGAGGGCCATCCAACACCGATTACTCCTCACTCGGAGAGAAGAACCTTAGGATTTGAGCGTCAAGACTTTCCCAGTTCAGGACACCATCGCGCAGCCACTTTAAAAATCATTTCACATTACTCATGCCCTGGATCATTCAGCTTGTGCAATATCTGACAGTTTACCCCTCTTTGCTTTCACAAACACAAGCAAAAGTAGTTAAGCTGTGGCCTCTTTCAGCTCCTAGTTTCTTTGATTCTACGGACTTGTGCTGATAGCCACTAGGGGGTGCCCCAGAGGCCGCTCGGGTCTGGGCCTCCTCCTGATACACTAGGAAGTCCAGTCAGCAACAGCAGAACCTGGCTAGGGAAGAGCCAGAGGGCAGTGCCCAATGCCGTTGACAGGAGCAGAATCTTAGAGCTTTAATTAATAAAAGCGTCCCTCCGCGTGACCAAAAAAGTGCACATTGTATTCCTTGGTGAGGTTAGGCTGTATCTTTTTCTAACAAGACCATTTACAATGATTTTACCCCCAAACAACCATTGAGTACAAAATGCCTTCCTATAAGCAATCAAATAAAATCTGTTAGTATCATTTCCTCTTAGTTTGCCATGCAATTATCATGTACTAGAATTTCCCAAGCCATGTTTCTTTACTCTGTTTTAGGAGTCTAGGTGGCTGATGGCTGAATTTTAGAGTTAGAGCAATCCGGCTTCAAATTCCAGATTCCTCCACTTATCAGCTGTTTAGCTTTGGAGGATCATGTAACCTTTCTGACCCTCAGTTTTCTCCTCTTCAATTTCATAATGAGATTCCTTTAAAGGACGTTTGTGAATAGTGGGTGTATGATAAGTACAATGTTTGGGATATGGTAACTTTTCATTAATGGTAGATATGATTATTTTGATTTTTTTAAAATTAACAGTGTTAGTCACAAACAACTTGGAGAGCAGTAACTTCTGACTTTCAGGATGTAGTTAAATGTGCCAGCTCCACTAATGTCACGGTTTAAATTTGATTCGTCCTATTTCCTTGTTAAGTGCTTATTAGACTATTCAAGAAATAAGCTTTCTACATAGAGCAACAATGCCAAATCACAATTAGTGACAATTTTTATACTACACATAACAGAGGTCAGGAACTATTTATGCAAGGACGACAACAGCTACTGAACAATGTGCAAAGAAAACATTATGCCTTCGTGGCCATTTCTAACATTTCAAGTCAAGGTGTTGCATTTAATTAATCTCTAGAAGGTTTAATCTCAGACTTATTAAGAGCATTATTTTGCAAAGGCAAACAAACAGCTCTGCTAGCGGCACCAAACATGTTTATTCCAAATAGTTAATTAAATTGTGTCAGTTCCTGCCCTGGAGCTTTCAAGCTATTCTGTTTTCCTACCCGTGTGGACATTTTGTCATCATTCATTTTTATTTCCTCTTTGGCCTTTAAAAAGAAAAAGAGAAGCTGAGCAGCAGCCCAAGAATGTTCGTAGTTGGAGTATTTTGCAAAGTTAAATTGGTTAAAAGCAGACCCGGCACTGGCTGCTGGGATTGTCTCCATTTTTAAAATCCCATTGAGATTTTCCAGCAACATCAAAACACACCTAAACGATTCTGACCCTGGACATAAGCAGCAATGGTGACTGAGGCTCGAAAGCCCCTGGAAGCCCCCGGAGCTTGGAGATGTGTGGGAGGAGGAGGAGCAGAGACTAGAACCTGGGCGCAGGGAGACATGTTGGTTGGCTTCCAGAGCTGCTAACCCACATGTCCTCCTGTTTCACTCTGACCTATATCAGAAATAGACATATATCAGCTTAGGATCTTCAGGAAGGGCAGGGCTCCCTTTTGGCTTTAGGAGTACAGGGCGCCAGCCCTGTGGTGGAGGGCGGGGGGTTAGGGGGGCGGCGGTAGGGAGGATAAGGAGGCAGAAGGAAAGGCACACAGCTCAGCTCACCTGGGATGGAATGTTAATTAAATTGTTCATTGAGGAATCCAGTCCTTATACATCAAAGGCCCAGGAACAGTAGACTTGGGACAGGCTGGACCAGACATCTTCCACTAAAAAGCGGGAGGCTCCGGTACTCTCCACACTCCAAAGAAAAGTGCCGAGGTGCAGGTGCTCTCAAAGTCTTCCACAGGTAGATGTATACTTATAAGTCATGCTTGCACATGAGCATCAGATATGGTTCCATCCTCAAGGAGCTGTAATCCAGTATGATAGATCAGTAGGCCCCAACCTTTTTTTGCACCAGGGACTGATGCTCCTATGAGAATCTGATGCCTGATGATCTGAGGTGGAGCTGAGGTGGTGTTGCTGGGGAGAGGCTACAAATATAGATGACACATTCCTCTCTCTACCACTGCTCACCTCCTGATGTGCAGCCCAGTTCCTAACTGGCCATAGACTGGTACCGGGGACCCCTGTGATAGATAATAACAACTGACATTTATTGAGCACTTACTATGAGCCAGACATTAGGCTAAGTGTTTCCCTATATAAGCTGCAAACAACTCTCTGAGGTAGGTACTATCATTATCTCCATTTTACAGACAAGGAAACTAAGCAACTTGACTGAGGTCACACAGCTAGTAAGGAGCCGCTCACGGATGTTCTGCTGCATAAAAAGATAATGAATCAGTTTCATGCATTTATACTCACACACACTTATTTTTTTAATACCATCTTGACTGCAGCCTCCTTAACACAAGGCTGATGACATATGTGTACTTCCATGTACACAGCCTCATCAAGTGTAAGTCCGTGGGTTCCTCCTGCAGCTTTGGGCCTCTCTAGCATCTGAGCATTTGTATCTTAGGGATCATGACCAGGGATCATGGCCGGGCAGCAGAAATTGCCATGCAGTGCAGTGGCTTTCCTGGGAAGGCCTCTTGTCCCCAGCAGACCTAGTAGGTATCAAGCAATAATAAATCGTATTTCCTCTACAGTCCAGGAGACAGGAAGCTTCAAATTGGACTCTAATGAACTCTGTAGGAACTACAGTTTTCTCCAGAGCCTGGAAGTTGTGTTTGGGTCTAAGGAGGTGTCACACAGCCTTGGAAAATAATTACAATCGTAATGACGATGCCTGCAAAGTCGGGCTCCTGACGGCACACCTCAAAGAAATGTGTTTCTCCTTCCTCACAAGGTTCGCTACCCTTAATTGCTACCCTGCTTTATTAAGGGGCAATTAATTTTGTGACTGGGATTAAAATGGCAATAATTATAAGGCAAGGACACAAAGCCCGTGGTTAAACACAATCAGCTGGATGTAAAAGGTGCTCCCTGGAAGATTAAGGGAGGAGGGGGAGGGGAGGAGCTTGTGTCCCAGGCAGGCGATATTTTCCTTCTTGGCTTCTCTTTTCTCAGTTCCCTACTGTTACAGGATTGGGTTTGGGACAAGCCTGTCTTCTTGTACTAGGTTATAAGACGAGGCTTCTTATAAGGTGGTTGATTTTGAGGTCTTGGCCACTGGACCATCTCTTGCCATAGAGGTCGACTAGGAGACTTGGGCCAAGCTCAGTGGTGGTGGGTGTGGCTTCCCCAAAAGACCAGACCCCTTCTTAGGATCTTACTTGTCAGGGGTACCTTTTTTTCCAGGATCATCCCAAACACACATTCATTCATTCACTTGTCATTCATCAGACATTTATTGAGAGCATTCTAGACACTGTGCTAGGCCCTTGGGATCAAATAATGAGCACCAACAAGCATGTTCCAGGCTTTCAGGAATTTATAGCCTAATGGACCAGTGGGATGTGAATGAAATAATAACCCAAATATGTCATTAGAAGCAGTGAAAATGCCATGCAAGAGGAGAGTCTCTGGGAGCCTAAACCAGAGACATCAAAGTGGCCAGGGATGGTGACTCCAAGAAAAGGTGACCCCAAAAAGATGATGCCAAGAAAAGGACATTTAGGGGAGATCAGAAGTGGGCCTCACATAGCTAAGTCAACATGGAAAAGAGGGAGGGAGTATTCTAGTCCCAGGGAAGGTCAGGTACAAGGGCTCTGAGACGAGAGTGAGCACGCCACCTCCAAAGAAAGAAAATACGCCAGGTGTACTGGAGCACAGAGGGACAGGGGATGCGTGACACAAGATCAAGGGAAGAAACTGGGTAGCTTGATGGACCTCAGGTTTCCCATCCATAAAATAAAAACGGTATTGCCTTCTTCTGTCTACACCACAGAGAAATTGTGAGGGTCAGGCAAGAGAATAGCTTTGTGGCTGCGTTACCTGTACAGCAGTATTGATTGGGATCCTACCAGGCAGCAGGCATTTTCCTTGCGTTAGAGAATTGAGGCTAGAATCATAGTCCTCAACTTAGTGGCACGGTTTAATGCTGGCACTGTGAGATAATAGGACCTTCTGCTTTGCTATGTCTGTATTTTTATTCATGTTATTTTGCCTGTTGTGAGCCCTCTCTCACACCCATGTGCACATACAACATCCATATTGTTTAAACAAACAAAACTGAAATTATACCACAGCAAGGCAGTGTGGGAGTTAAGACATGGGCTCTGAGGTCAGACCGAGTTGATATACTGACTCTACTAATCACTAGCCACATAACCTTGATAAAGTTACTTAACCTCTTAAGCCTCATTTTCTACATCCACAAAATGAAGGTGAGAGTGTCTACTTCACTGGTACTGTTTGCATTAGATGAGACAATCTATGGAAAGCACTTAGCAAACTATAAACTCTCAATAAATCATAACAGTAACAACATTATTAGTGCTCAGTGGCATAGTACAATGTCTGGCACCTAGTAAGTGCTTAAGAAATGACATTATAGTTATTAGAAAGACTATTAATAAGGGCTCTTTAGAATAAAGAGGCAGAGGCACAACTTACACAAAAATGAGCATTCCTCTCATTCTCCCTGGAGCAGATAGGCTTTCTTTTCTTTCTCTCTTTTTAAAAGACTTTATTTGTTTAGAGCAGTTTTGGATTAATAGCAAAATTGAGAGGAAGGTGCAGAGATTTCCCGCATACCCCTGCCTGCTACGCATGCACAGACTGCACCATTATCAGCATCCTCCCCCGCCCCCCCCCCAGAGCGTGGGACATTTGCACAACTGATGAACCTACACTGGCACCTCACAACCCCCAAAGCCCGTAGTTTATGGTAGAGCTCACTGCTGGTGCTGTGCGTTCTGTGGGTTTGGACAAGTGTGCAACGTGCAGCCATCAGTGTAGTATCATGCAGAGTATTTTCACTGTGGATGGGTTTTCTTTAACAAAAAAAGACAGTTTCCAGAAGCTCCAAAAATACGTTCTTCCATCGGTGACCAACCTGGAAAGAGATGTCCTCTTTCGGCTCCAATTTGAACAGGCTTCAGTGTGGGTTCTCACTGGCTCTGCTCAGCCCACATAGCCATCATGTGGCCTGATACTGTGGCTCTGGAACCTGAGCTGGGGTGGATGGTAACCCCCTACCACCACCACACGGCTGGATGAGAGGTGGGAGCGATGTCTCCCATGAAGGTGCGGCGATGTAGCAGAGATGCCCCCTGCCTGGGGCCCGTGTCCAGACTGTAACAGAGGCTCAGCCACTGGTGCTCTTCACCTGCCTCATCCAGCCTCATGGACTTCGAGGGTTACTGCACCGCAGTTTGACTCAGAACGTAGATGCTTCATGAGTCCCAGTTTACACTCAGTCTTGGAGCTAATGAACTGCTTTGCCATTTCTCTCTGTCTCTGGGCTAAATCCAATGGGCAGTGACCCAACGCCCAAGTGATTTGTGGGCCCGAAGGAGGAGGGGAGAAGCTGATTATGGAGTCAGCAATTACTCTGCCCAAGCCCATGCCTGGCAGGGCCTTATCTTTATTTATAACTGGCTGAGCCTCCCAGAACCCAGTTTTTGCCCTTGAGTGACTAGTGCACTGCAGTTTTAGTTCATAAAAACACTGTTTGTTTATAATCCTTAACGGATTCTGTTTTATTAAAAGAGAAAGCTCCATCCAGAGTATAAATAAAGTTAACTGGTTAAGTTTTAGTTTATATTCACAGTGAATATGCAATGGACAGGGCACTCACTGCAGAACTATGCACACTCATGACATGATTTTATTTTATTTTTTAATTTTAAATGTCTCCGTGGCCTGGACGAAACCTTTTCCAAAGTAGGGAGAGTGGGGATAGAGGACTTTAAGATCCTAAAAGCAACTTTCTGGCAGTGTTTTTTTTTTTCTTCAGTTATTTTGTTTTGTTTGTTTGACAATATAGCAGTCAGTATGTCCTTGTGTGCAGTTCTATGATTTGGACAGGGAATTAGGGTAGAGAGAAGTCTCCTTTTATTTGAGTGTGTGTGTGTGTGTGAGAGAGAGAGAGAGAGAGAGAGAGAGAGAGAGAGAGAGAGAGAGAGATGTGTGTGCAAGTGAGCGAGCAACTCAAGGGACTGGTGAAGGCTTCTTGGAGATGGTGGCATTGAGCTGAGTCTTGAAGGATGGATCAGATTCTGACCAATACAGAAGCAAAAAGTAAGGGAAAAAATGAGTCCAATTCATGGTGAAGGGAAAAAGTTGGAGTGGTTTAGAATATTGTAAGAGGGTCGATTTTCAGAGCACATGAAGAAACAGGAAGGCTAAATTCAACTGTAAGGTCCTGCTGGAGGGTAGTGGCCAGGCCCAAAGGGTGTTCTACTCGATTTAGGAGGCAGCAGGGAACCGCTGAATTTTTCAAGTGTGGGAGAGCATGGCTGGACTAACCTTTGACCTACGGGATTCTCCAACTGGTACCGTGTCTCAGAAATGGTTCTTCCCTCTTTTAACCAGTATCTTCCCTGAACCTTGGAACAACTGCCCTACGTTGCCTCCCAATTGCCCCTCACCCTCGTCTTCTTCCTTTCCTCCTTGGACAAATGAGTTCACCTCCCTGGGTCTTGGTGTCTTCATCATTAAAACGAGAGTTTGGATGAAGTGCTGTCTTATGTCCCTTCCAGCTGTGGTACTTTCTGATCTAATTAATTAAATATTTCCCTTTTAAATCTAAGAAACTAGGTTGTAGTCTTACATTTAGTGATTGAAGAAATAAGAAGAGAAATTGGTCAAACAGGTTTTTGGACTTTATTTATGTACATTAAGATATACAAGAGCTCTGTCACCGGTAACTGAGTGGACCTCCGCTCTGGGTCTCCACTTAGGCTGTCAGCAGCATTAGCACGTTCCTGAGCTCCTTGTTCCTCACATCCAGGCTCCTGGCCCAGTTTGCACATTCCCAAAGCCTGCACGAAAAGGTGATGGCAGTCCCTGGAGTTTATGAACAGGCTCTCACTCCATCTTTGCCTGCTTGCATCATTTGCCCATTGGTGGGGGGTGGGGTGGAGTGGGGCATTCTTAGCAACCCCCCGGACTGTTGTCCCCCAGCCAGCTCTGATTCAAGAGTCCACAGATTCCTTTACCAGGAAGAAGCTCCCATTGCTGGCTCTGACGAGGGCTATGGGAGGTGGCAGTGGGCCAGCCGCCCCTCCCTGCTGAGGCATGCTCATTGCACTCACAGTATTTGAGCTGCGGTTAATATATCAATATTTGCTTGGGAGGGTATTTGGCACGGAGCAGGTCTCTGGGACTGCCGGCAGATAGATTCTTCCCTTGTAGCAGTCTTCATTTTTTTGGCACAGATGGAGGGGTTACTAGCTGCTGACAAGAGGCAATGGGAAAGGAGGCCCTGTTTCTCCCATGAGCACTTTGGTCCCATAACTGGGACTGTATGATGTCGTCAGTGCCCCATGCTGTCCTCATCAGTCACTATTTCCCTGCCTAATTCGCTCACCCCACCTCTGCTAGAATTTGTTGCTTATTCCCACATTTGTTTTCACCACTCACCTGGAAGCCCTGGAGGCCAGACTAGTGCCAGGAGGAGTGGACTTAGTAGCCGAGAGCATGGGCCCAGGATCAGGCTGCTGGGATGTGTTCCACTCTTGTTGGTGAGACGTATACCCTGGGCAAGCTCCCTCCCCTCCCACCACCTCGGACTTCCCTCTGGGAAGTGAGGAGCAGGACAGAAGAGCTTTGAGGATTGAATAACGTTATACATGCAAAGCAGTTAGCAAAACACCTCGTGCATAGTAAATGCCCAATAAAGGCCTTGTTAGTCATTGTTTTTCAGTAAATGTCCAGCGATGCTTGGATCCTTTTGCTTGCCCTGAGTTTCTCAAGGGCAGGACTGAACCCTTGATTTTTCTATAGCTCCCCTTGCCCCTTCTAACAGCACAGTGCTGGGTACACAGGAAAGGGTCCCTACAATTTGCGATTTTAATTAAAGTGTCCTACATCAGGGGTTGGTGCCCTCACCTTCCTGGGCAGTAGCACCTAGGGAGCAGACTTGTCCCTGGACTTGGGACAGGACTTGCTAGTGAAAAATGAGAGGAGGAACCTTCTGGTTGTGACCTCTTTGGGAAGTGGATTAAAAGGCCTGAGCCAGGGGAAGGTCCTCCTTCTGGGAAGGACGGGGATGGTGGCGTTAGATGTAGGCCACGGTTCTTAGCAGCAGTCAATAGATCCATTGTGAGATACCTGTTACTTACACTACTACCAAAGCCTTCAAGTGGTTACTTTAAAAATTGGAACAATATCCCCTTAACTGTGTCAGTTAGGGTCCTTTCCATTCTGAAGGACTTGGTTGACTTACAAGTCAGGGACTGTGAACAGCTGGGGTCCCCAGCATTAGGTATACCCGTGGGTATGCCCATGCAAGTGTGTCACACATAAGGGCATTCGATAGCAATTATGGTGCCATGAGAGGGTGGAGGAAAGACCTACAGTTCCATGGGACAAGACCAAGTCACATGGGTCATGATAGAGCAGCCACAGTGTGGGAACTTGCTGTATGCCAGGCTGTGATGGAAGCTTTTTCACACGCACACTCTCATGTAATCTCAGCAAATCTGTCGGGTGGGTGGCTTATCGCATGCTCCCTAGAAGCAGAGCCTGAGCTAGGGATTCTTTTGCGCGTGATTTGAAAGTGGAGGCTCCAGGAGAAAACCTTCAGGAAGTGAGAGAGGCAGGCTAGGACAGGGGAGGAAGCCAAGCAAAGATGTGGCTGCAGGAAAAACCTAGCCTCAGTCCGATTCCCCTGGGGCATACTGGCGTGTGAATGGCACATCTCTGTTCTCACTGGAGGCAGAAAGGCAGGACTGCTGTTCTCTGTGTCAATCAGTCATTAGCTGTAGGTCGTACCTCCCAGGAGAGGATGGGGCATACCTGCCCACACGTTATGGGATTCCCACATTCCAAGGCAGCTTTGAGCTCTTGGCAGCCAAACCTCATGGCAGCTGGGGGACTGTAAGAGAGAGCTTGGCGGGATGCCAGCAGCATCTAGAGGTATAATTAATAGGCCCCATTTTACAGAACAGAAAACTGAGGCCTAGAGCATTTATGTAATCAGCTCCTGTGTCCCAGTCAGTGGTCAAGTAGGAACCAGTAAACCAAAGATTGATGAGACATGAGTTCATGAAGCCTAGAAATAAGGCTAAAAGTCATGAGAGGAGCCCAAGACAAAATGAGACTTTTTAGGCTTCTGTGATATAACCAACTCATCCTGCTTTTGCCCAGGACTTCCCCAGTTTTGGCACTCAAAGTCCCATATCCTGGGCTGTTTAGGGGATGTGGGTTAGGGAGTAGCAAGCCAGGAAAAGCCCCTGGCAGGGATACCCTGGTCAGGAGCTGAGCAAAGATCCAGGGTGGGCTAATGAGAAGAGAGACTTGGATGTATCGGGGAAGGGTGAGGAGTAAGTTATCAGCCCCCTGAGGCTTCCTTGGGGAGCTTGCCAGAAATAGATACCCTTCTCCTGCCTCCCGCTTTGAAGTAGGCTGTTTTGCGTGTGCGCGTGCGCACGCCGCTCTCTCTCTCTCTCTCTCTCTCTCTCTTCTCTGTGTGTGTGGTGTGTGTGTGTGATGAGAGTGAGAGAGAAGAGAAGAGAGAAGGGGGGAGAGAGAGAGAGTGAGAGAAGAGAGAGAGAGAGAGAGAGAGAGAGAGAGGAGAGAGAGAGAGAGGAGAGAGAGAGAGAGAGAAGGAGAGAGAGAAGGAGAGGAAGGGAGGGAGGGAGAGGTGGGGTATATACATTTGGATCAATCCAGTGAATAAATGTGCTAGGTTCCTACCTGATCCGCAGGGCCGGGCAAGGTGAAATAGGCTCCTGTGCTGTCGAAAGGCTCCAGCATCTGAACCTGAGTGATCTTCTGCAGACCTGACAAGAAAAGCTATTATGAAGCCAGGAACCATGAAACTCATGAATAATCATGTCCTTTAGTGAAGCTTCCTCTGTAAGAGATAGATGGGTGGTTAAGATTTGAGGTATAAAGGCCTAAAAGGAAAGTGAGTCCTGGGTTCCCAGGATTGTCTTAAGTTATAATGGCTCAACTCTCATATATGTACATATAACATGCATGTATATAACATATATGCATACATATGTTATATGTACACATATAAAATAAACACACATGTATGTATGTATACAACATGCTTATATTCATGTGTATGTACACATATACATGTATGCATGTGTGTCTGCACGCACACACAGACACACACACACATACACCTGTCCTTCTAGCCAGAAACATACCCTGGCCTCATCTCCAGATATGAAAGCTGAGCCCAGGCTCCAGCTCTGGGATTAGGCTTGTTTTTAGAAGTTGAAAGAAGGGACCGGGAGGGTCACCTAATTGAACCTCTGTGTGGCCACATTAGCAGTCCCTCACAGCACCGTGACACACAGTCCAGTCTGACCCCTGATTGGACCATTTCCTGCCACCTCAGGAATGGAGGTGGCCAAGTGATTGCCCATGGGCACAGCACAGGTTAGAGCATAGTTCTGGCCACAACACCTCACTCTAGGCAGAGAGCAGCAGCAGCTCTGCCTCATGACGGGGTGGATAGGGTTCGGGGCCTGGGTTTTAGAGGCGGTGTTGGGAAAAGTGTCCCACCCTTTCAAGAGGCAATGGCCACTGACTCCCTTTTGTTGAGGAGTCTTTTGGTTCACCACTGATATTTCTGTCTCATATTTCATGCTGTTTTTTCTCATTTTTCCTAATCAGTGTTAACCACTGAGAAGCCTGCCACTTTGGGGAATCCTCTGGGGAAGGGATCCCTTTGGCCACCCCCATCCTCTGCCCCCCCACCCCGATCTGGGTTCTGACTGTGATGTCCAGCTTGGTTCCTCCCCATGTGACAGGAAAATAGTCACCTTTATTTCTGGCTTTCCCTGTCTGGCATTCCGGCCTATCTCCTTACATTCAGGAGGCTCCCCCGAGAGGGAGCAGGTTGAGAATGAGACATTTGCTTTTCCTGTTTGGGACACAGAAGACAACACTGTTAAGGTGGTAAATACAGGACTGACTGGGACATGCTTTCCAGGAGACCAGGGCCGTTGCTTCAAGTCTCTCTCAGTCTCCTGGGGACAGAGAAAGCTTCTTTCCCTTTTAGAAAGCCTTCCCAGCCCACCTTAGGGAGTGAAGAGAGAGTGAGTAAAGGCCCTAGGAAGGCCACGGCTGGGATCCGCTTAGGGACCTTAGAAGTTGTCTAGTCCAGCCCTTTTACAGCTTCCAGTGCTTTCAGAACTTTCTGATTTTTTTTGTGTGTGTGTGGTCCACAGAAGGAGATACATATAATTTATGTCATGACCCAGTAAACAAGTGCAGATGGATATATACATACTGAAAGAAGGGTATCTCCAAACAGAACTTACCCTTCTGTATCACTGGTGGAGACAGCAAATATTATTTCCATGTTGCTAATAGTGTCTATGCTATTTCACATTTTGAAAATATTAGTCTTGACAGTGACTGAATTTGTCTCATGAACCCAGGAATAGAGAACCACCCACAGGTTGAAAGAACACTGATCTAGTCCACACTCTCGTTTTTTAGAGGAGAAGACAGATGTACAGTGAGAGGGAAGTGTCTTATCCAGGGTCACATACCATTCACATATATTTATTGATCAACTAGTATATGCCAGGAACTGCCTTAGGCACTGGATGTATGGTGGTGAGCACAACAGCTGTGATCTTGACCTCTGGATGCTTAGGGTCTCATGAGGGGGGGAGGTAGACATTAAACAAATAAAAACACAAATTGACATGAAATTTTGGTGCAAAAAGTGATCAATGCTATGGGGGAAGCAAGCGAAGAGCTCTAGTGGAGATCAGCGGGGGCAGGGGGTCCAGGGCCTACTTTTTACAGGGTGTCCCAAAGGTCTCCCTGAGGATGCAAAACTTAAGAGATGAGAATTAGGCAACGTGGGAGGGGCAGGACAGGCAGGGGGAGGACAGGAGATGGAGGAGTGGAGGAGGTGTTTTGAGCAGAGGAGCAGCAAGTTTGAAGACCTCGGGTGGAAGAAGAACTGACCCTGAACTGCAAGAAAGCCAGCGTGGCTGCAGAGCCGTGGCGGGCGAGGGGCCGGAGGGCTGCGGAGAGACAGGAGCCCGTCCCTTGAGGCCCTCGGATTTTATTCTACGGTCAGTGGGAGCCCCTGAAGGATCTTAAAGCAGGCATATGACACGATTTGATTTTTGGCTTTAAAATATCCCCATGGCTACTATGTATAGAGAAGATTGGGGGAGCAAGTGTGGAAAAGAGAGAGCGACGGATTTTTTTGTCTGCGGAGTCTTTAGAGGGAGATCAGCGGATCTGCCTGTGCAGTGGCCCAGAGCTGTGCACGCTTAGAAAGACTGCATTATTAATGAAACATTTGCATCTTAGGAAATGATAAAACAGGCTGCTACATGTAGAAATTAAGTAACTCAATTTGTTTTAGCAGCTTGTGCTTTAGTATGGCAATTTGGCGTATACACGGGACTCCATCTGAACAGTAATTATGCCATGCTAATTATTTTACTGCATTGTGTACATTTGACATTTAATTATGGGAAAGTTCTGTGAGAGTAGATTTTTCTTCTCCTCCTCCTGCCTGACAGGTAGTTTTGTTTTCTGTACCTCTTTTCCACCTACATTGTCTTTATGCCAACTTGTCATCTGCAACAAAATCGTGTTTCCATGACAGCTTTGCTCAGCCATGTTGCCTGCAACTTGCAGACAATCACCAAAATAAACAGTTGACACAGATGTCATTCTCACCCTCCCATTTTGCCTCTCCCTCCCCTCTGATCTAGCTCCTACTATGAAGATCTTATTTCCACTTTGAGAAAGGAAAGTGAGCCCTGTCAACATTGAACATCCTTTGATATGTTGACATGTCTCTCGGTGGCTTCTCTTGTGACTTATGACCTTCTCCATGGAGACTGCTAGCAAGCTGACTCCCATGGCCCTGTGCATAGATGTAGCAACTCAGCTGCTGTGGGTGGTAGACTACAGGCTCCAGGCTTTGCATTCTCAGGGAGGTGGCAGAGGTGGGCTCGCCACTTCAGATTCCAAGAAGCTACAGCTTGCCCTTCGGAGGGTGCCATTGACAAGCACCGTAAAGCCCCGTCAGGCTTGGTGCTGGCCATGCCTGCAGCGTTGGGCCTGAGAGCTGGGGAATGGGAAGGGTATGAGGAGAGACAGGAAGCTTCTGCCTAGCGACAGAGATGCAAAAATCTCGGCTGGGATAAGGGGAGGAAGAGGAAGATGAGGGACTGATCAGCACCTCCTGCTGGTCTGTCATCTTAGCTGGTGTGTCTGTAATGACTTCTCCATAAGCAGGGAAGGGCTGTTTATGCCTCTCTGCTGGTGGGTGGGGGTAGTAAAGAGAAAAGGAGTTGTGAGAACAGAAGAAAGAAAGGAATGGCTTGGAAATGAAAGCTACCAGAATACCAAAAGGCATTTTTTTTAAAAATGTCCCTTGCTACAGGACTTTGTATCTCAACATAGAGCAAATACACATTAAAATGCATCCACAGCCCTGCTTTAGATATAAAGCAAATGTCCCAGGGCTTCAGAGATCACAGACCCTTCCCAAGGCTAAAGCGGAGCCCTTCTCCCTCTCTGGGTGTGTTATATTCCCCTGTATACTTGGGGCAGCCTAGAAATCCAGTGCACCTTAGGGAAATAGATGAGGCACAAAGACCATAACTTGTTCCAGAGTGGGCTCTTTGAGAAGTACCGGTTCCTGCTAAGTTCAAGCAGTCTTAGATTGGGATCTTTTCAAGTTATGTTTTTGCTGTCTCAGACGTAAAACTGAAGCCCTCTGGCCAGAAATTTGCATAAGTCACCCTTCCCCTGAGTGCCAGGCAAACCCCTGTTGCTTCATAGGATGATTTTTGGTGGCACATGGGCCACTATATATTTTTATTTTAATAGTCATGTATTCATTTTAGTGTGCATTAAAATGTGTATAGCAGGCACATCAAACCGTGTTTTATTGGCTATAATAAAGTTTCTTGTACAAATACAGGTTTGGCATGCCTTCTTTTTCCTCTCTTCCAGGTCTTTTCTCGCTACAGACTTGCTCAGAACTTATCCCATTTAGGAATCCCGACCTCAGTAACCCCACCTGTCTCTCTCTAACCCTCCTGTCTTACTCCACCTCTTCCTTCTCCTCTCCTTCCTCCTCCTCCCTCTTCCTGCTCCCTGCTGTCACGCACAGGCATGCTTTAGAACCCAGCGTGTGCAGGGCACATGGGGCACGTCAAACAGCAGTGCATCCAGCTGCAGGAACAGAAGAGTCAGGCAGTGGTGGAAAAGAAATAGGGGCTTTCGAATCCTGAAGGAGGCAGAATAGAGATGAGGCAGCTGTTCCCGGATGACATCAGAGTTCCAGGTTCCTGTTTCCTGGGCTTTCATTCTTCCCACATGACTTTCATCTTCACGTTTACAGGAAAGCTGCTACGCCAAAGTGATACCTGTGAAAGACCTCCTTCCACAGGTGTTTACATTTCGAAAGTGAAGCCATTTCACTCCTATCTCATTGGCCAGAATTGTTTCACATGCGTTTCCTTGGCTGCAAGGGAGATGAGGGGAAAGCATGTGTTAGCCTTCCCCTCTCAACAGTAGAGGAAGGCAAGAGAGAACTGGGTTATGGATGGTTTGGGGGTGGCTAAGCTGCAGAGTCAGCCAGTGGGGAGGGTAATAAGTAGAGATAGTGATCTCTGTTCTTATGTTCTCCAACTTGAAAATCTAAAGTTATTTTTTTTAAAAGTCAGTCTTACAATCTTATAAATTGGTGTATGGTCATAAACTTACAGAATTGGGAAAGAATTTAGAGATCATTTGGACCTGGTCCATAGCTGAAGAAACTCAGAGATGAAGAGACTTAGTGTAGGCTCAGCAGGAAAAGAACTCTTCTAATTGCACAGCCCCTACCCATCCAGTGGTTCTCCTCTTCACTGAGTATCAGAATCACCTGCAGGGGCCTGAGAATTTGCATTTTTATCAAGTTCCCAGGTGATGCTGATGCCTCTGGCCTTGGAACTCACTTTGAAAAGCACCGTGCCAGCCAATTGTAAGCATGCAGTTTACAACCAGTACTTCTTCCCCTGGCTGATTATTATAAATTATACTGCTTTAATTTGTGCTTGTTTCTTAGCAACTAAATAACAGTAGCAGATAATGAATGCTGTTTACAGGAATCGTCAATGGTTGCAGTGTTTGCGAGCAAGAGGCTCTTTGCTCCGCTGACCTGACTGTGCCTCGAAAGGCTTAGACAGTGGTTCGTTCTCAGTCATTCTGCTTTTTCCCCAAGATGACCACTTTCTAGATTTTTTTCACCATATATATTAGTCTCTGTAAACCGTATGTGGCAACCTTTTGTATGCTTGCAAACATTTTACATGAACAGTTTGTTTTAACTGCTTTGTAGTGTTCCACTTTCATATACCGTAATGCATTATCCTTTCCCCATATTTCAAGTTATTTTCAATAGTATTAATAAGGTTTTGATTTGCTATTAATAACAGCAACATATTGAAGTAGAGTGCCCTTTTGAACTCTTTCCATATATTCACTCATGTAATAGGCATTTGTCAGGTAGGGAATGAACTACCTCCTTTCTTCATGATGCTTACATCAGATGGCACTTTCAACAAACTATCAAACAGATGTTGTTATTTGCATGTTACAGATGAGGATACTGAAGTTCTGTGAATTTAACAACCACTGAAAAGAGGAGGGAGTTTTGAATCAAATTTTCTCACTCTGATGACCCAACACTCTTTCTAAAATTTCAACACGATTTTTGGTGAGCCTAATATTCAGTGAGCCTGATAACAATTATCATTTCTCATCTTAAGTCTCTTTGGCAAGCTTGACTTACCTTTTAATAAGTTTAGATTTACAGAAAAGTTTTAGGGATCGTGCAGAATGCTTCTATTTACCTCTCGTCCATTATGCCATGTCGTCATCGTTATTAACATCTTGTGTTACTGTGGTATGTTTGTCAAAACTAAGGAACTGACATCTGCGTACTATTAATTAAACACTAGGCTTTCTTTTAGGTGTTACCGTCTTTTTTCCATTAATGTCTCTCTATTCCAGGATCGTGCCCAGGGACCGCTTGTGCTTAGTTGTCATGTCTCCCCAGTCCTCTCTGGTCTTTGACAGCTGCTCAGTCTTTCCTTATCTTTCATGACCTGGACAATTGGTGTACTGAGGAGTTGATTTAGTTTAGTCTACCGCAGATATCCAGATGAAGTAATACTAAGAATTTGGAGAGCCGTAACCAACTCACCTGAGAGTTCAGGTTTGATGGTCCTAGCAGATAAGAGAAATTGCCATTTCAGCACATCAGAGGGGAGCTTCTGTTGACACCGCTGCCTGGGTGCTCTCCTGGTGCAAGGATGCAGGGAAACAAGGGAGTGGCATATTGTCTTGAGAGTAAAGGGTCCAGATGCTTGCTGAGTGTGGCAAATGGTAGGTTTTGTAAATAGGCAACTTACTGAGGGATTATAACCTCCTGCCCCCAATGTCCATGTCCAATTGTCTTGTAACCACAGTTTGATGCTCCTCCATCTGCCCCAGCAATACCCTTTTCTGTGAATATCTGTGTCTCTCAAAAGTCGGTACTTACTTCTGATGCCACCCAATAAAAGCCACAAAGGATGAGAGTGAGCATCCGCTGCCTGGGTTTTGTGATGCTGAGAGAATTTAATAATTACATTTGCCAGACCTCCTGTTTATGTTGGCCAGCAACATGGAGGGATTAGATAACTCTTTGAAACAGTATCCAAATTGTTGGCTAAAAGATGGAAGGATCCAGAAAAGGTCAATTTTTAGAGTCTACTAAATAGCCTACTGCTTTCTTAGAAGGGTGGTGTTTGGGATGCTTTGTGTTTAAAATTTATATATTTAAATATATATTTATTTTAAATTTATTTATTTTGATTTTATTTTTAAAAATATACATAATTATGTTTACTTCTACCTCCCATTATTTTTACTGCAAAATTTTCAGAAAATAGCATAAAAAATGATTATCCATGATCACTTCCCAAAGACAATTATTGATAATTTGCCAGTTTCTTTCTATATATTTATGCTTTTTTCTCAGAACTTGTTATATATTTTAAATATTTTTTTCATGCACCATCATAATCATTTTATTTAAGTAACTATTAAATAAACATATGTTTCTCATTTAAATGATCTTTAATTTACTTACTAATTCTGTGATACATTTGATTAATTTTTAATGCTGAGAGAAAAATTTCAAAAGTAGAGCTCTCCTCTCTTATACATTAGATTATTTCTATAAACTAGAATCCTAGAAGTGGGGTTTTACTTTGCCATTTGTCACTGCTTGCTCTCTGGACTTAAACTTTGACTTCGCCACAACAACTAAAGTTTTGTGTCATTCATTCATTCATTCACTCACTCACTCACTTATTCCTTCATGCACATAAGTCTAGGTGTCAGGCATTCTTCCAGGTGCTGAGGATAAGATGCAAAGCACAGCCAGAGCTCCTGCTTTCATGTCCAGAATGGCATCTGGCTCAGGAAGACCTTGATCTGGTTGAGCAGAGAGTTAGATAACTCCTTTGAAAGCATCTCTTTTCACCAGAAACGTGGCTTTAATGCCAACTGTCTGTCTACCTCCAGTTTCGTTTTTCTAACTAAGCTGTCTGATTTTAGAGAAAGTTGTGGCCACTCCACATTCAATTTGAGAGGAATTTGATTTGAGCTCCAGAGACAAAACTAAAGCATTTCTCTGTGTGTGGGCAAACCATTTTGATTAGATGGCTGATGCTTGTGGGCCTTGTTGCTACTGCCTCCTTTTAACAATTGAAATACACTTGGATTTCTGATGAGAATGGAAAGTACAGTCTGAGGGTTTCCAGTGGCTTAAAGGACAGTGCCTGTTTCACTGTTCTGTGTATTGGAGAGTACAGTCCCTGATTTTATGACTCTACCCATCAGATTCTCTTCATTGATCATCTTAACCTCATACAAAGGGTTTAAAGTTTGATTTTTTTCCTTTTTGTGATGATGACTGGCTATGAGAGGTGCCATCTTGAAATAGTTTCCCAATAGTATTGGAGGAATAAATGTCTGCCTCTTGGTAGCCTGTGACTGAGGTCAACAGCAGCAACTCTCAGACTAGCTCTGATGATGAAGTCACAGTCAGTTGTCTGTGAAACTTTTTATCTAAATCACTTAAATCATTAAAGTCAGCGCAGACATTTCATTGTAATTATGTGGATCATGAAGTCCTGATGACTCCCAGTGGACCTCCGTAAAGAGTGACTCATGGATCATAGGGTCATTTGGTTAAGTTAGGGAGAAAATCTGGCTAACCAAGGACAAGGTTTGAGGCAGTCTTTATCTGTGACCAACCTCTAGCATACTGTCTCCTGTCACCCAGGGTCTCTGACTCATCAGGCCTGCCTCCCCAGCCTCATTAGAGGAGAGCTGTAGACACACTGGCAGGTTCATGCTTCTCCAGCTTTGCCCCTGGTCCCCCAGTGGTTGATATCACCGTGTCAAGAGAGCAGAGCCTGTGCCTGAGCAAAGCTGCCGTGGAGTGCTTGAAAGGCAGTGCTCTGTGTCAACCATGATGTCATTCGAGAAGGTCATCCCAGCCTTGGCTGTGCTTTACATTATGTCACCACTAAAGTCCCTTGGCTTTGAGTCATGGTTCTTTCTCTTATGCTGACATTTTTTCTTCATTGGTAATAAAAGAGGACAGGAGCTCTGATGATCACTAAATACTTTACATTTAGCAACGTCCTGGTGTTCCCTGGACAAGGGCTTACATCCCTCTTTCCTCCCTTGTTCCTCTTCCTCTCTCCCACTCTCGCTCTCCTTCTCTCTGTTCCTCTCTTCTTTAACCATAAATAGTTGCTTTTCAGTTCTTCAGAGCAGGTGAATTATGTTCTGAATTTACTTTAGAACATAAATAAGATGCCCAGAGTGAATCATTTTTAAAATAAAAATTTATCATGGTATCTTGCATGGAAAGATATTCCTACAAGGTCCTTTGTGGTCAAACTGTGTACCATTGGAGAGTTGGAATCTAGCATGGCCTCTGGTAACAAATCTTCCTATGGTAAATATAGTGTCTCCTGCTGTAATTTCGTAGGACCCCTTCTCTCTGGGGGTCCTAATGTAAACATGTTTTTGTGATATGAGCTCAAAAGGCAGGCTTTCCAAAATGAAGTGGGAACCCTGAGGAGTATGAACTCTGGCACACCAGTTGACATGCTCTTCCAACAACCAGGCTGGAAGCATATTTCATCTCTTAGCAAGCTGGTTTCATCTCTACCTGAGGAAAGATAAAGAACTTCGCTTAGGAAATGTGAGCCCCTGTTCCCAGGCTGTTCCTCTCAAACTGATTGACAGGTATGGAAGGAATGCATTTGTTGGCGGGAGTTAGCTAGATGGTGCCCGGCACAAATGGAAGTCACGTTCTTATCTCTCTTCTCTCTGCTTTGAGGAAAAAAACTATGGTGGAGGGGGATGCTCTGCAGGGAGAAGGGTGCAGAACAAGCTGTCTCAGTCTCAGCCAGCTGCCACTTGTCAACAGATTCCAACGATGGCATCTGGCTCTGTGAGTGTGGAAGCCAGGAATGCTCCTAATGGTGGAGGCGGAGTGACCAGTGGGAGGCGAGATAAACCTCCACTGCAATTCAGAAACAAGCTGCAAGGACTTAGTTTGCCCTGGGTATATTCTCCCAAAGCAGGGCATTACCCCACCCTGTGCTGTTAGTCTGTTGTAACTCCATTTTAACTTCGAGGCTCGGTGTTCCCTTTGCTTCTGTCTTCAGCCAGATGGCTTTTCATGGCAAGCAGGTGGCTAAGACAGGAATTAAGTGACCTAGTTAACCTGAAATTTCAGCCACAGACTTGGCCAAATGCATTACAATTCCAGAGAATGCTGCGTTGCTGGTACAGATCTGGGTTACAGTTTGGTTCACATGCAAAGATGGGCAGGCTGTAATAGGCAAAAAGCCCAGGCCATAAAGCAGTAGGTACAGGACATTGTTGGAATCCTCTCTATGTGTGCATTTGAAAACAAAGAATGGAAAACAGTACACCAAAGATTTAAATAGTCATCATTTCTTAAGGTGATGTCAGTGGTGATTATTTTTCCTTGGAGATATTTTTCCGTTTTCCAAACTTTTTT
Source organism: Eonycteris spelaea (assembly GCA_003508835.1). Classification (NCBI taxonomy): domain Eukaryota; kingdom Metazoa; phylum Chordata; class Mammalia; order Chiroptera; family Pteropodidae; genus Eonycteris; species Eonycteris spelaea. The sequence goes on along the minus strand of PUFA01000032.1, from coordinate 12,426,994 downwards.
CTTTCCCTTGTTGACTTACAGACATTCTAGTTCCAGAAACCTCTACCTATATGCGTATTCCAAATCCATCGATAATTTTCTCTAGGATTGCTCTAGATAGTGGAGTGGGTTGGGCACTGTATCAGCACCGGTTTAGAAGGGATGAGTAAAGTCCAAAATCCATCTCTTGATCTACTTGCCAAACCATCCCTGGACTGTAATCTTCTCAAAGGAAAGGGAGGCATTTTCTAATTTACCTGCACAGAAGAGATGCCTTTTTTTTAATTCATACAATGACAGTGGATTTTCTTGCAGCAACTCTGCTTCTGTGTGTGTGTATGTGTGTATGCGTGTATGCGTGTGTACACGTGCACACGTGCATGCATGAGTGTGTATGCACACATGTGCATTCGTGTTGTTTGGGTCATCTCGTATAATCACCATATTATATTATAAAGGGGAATTATTTCCCAGTGTAAATGTAGCAGGATTCTTTATTTTCAGGTTCAGGTTTTAGAAATGCTAGGTAAATTTCAAGGATTCTTCAGAAGGACCAGCTTCTTTGAGCCTTGTTCCTACCCTTACATGTGCTTAACTTCATATTTCCTAGGAATAGACTGGGTTGTGGGAGAGCAAAAATATTTGACTTTGAAATACCAATAATAGACACTGACCAATGAAAGACCCAAGTAACCTGCCTTCCTCCTAGTGCTAATAGGATGTAGGCCACCTTCATTCATTGTTCCAGGGGTGATAATGGTGTCACCAGTAGCCTAAAATGAAAAGACACTGTGACCATGTGGCTGTGCTCTGGGGTGGAAGATAGACAAATTCTTTCATCCTATTTCCAATCTATATCTCTTTGTATGGTCTCACCTTGGTTATTTTGGGGAAACTGAGGTAGCTTAATGGAGCATGAGATATCCAATAAGCATGAAATAATGCTTACTGGCTCCCAGAGTTCTTTCTCCAAGTCAGAGAAAAGCTGTGATGAGCCAGGAGGATGCTGGGTTACCAGAACCTAGGGCTTTGGTACACATGCTAAAGGCAGGCATGTTCCAGAAATAGCTTCCCTGACCTCAGAGACTGGGACGGCCTTATTTTAATTTCAGGGTTGGAATAATGACAGTTTTGTGAACAACCAAATAGTTATTCCGGGTTCTCCTCTTGAGAGTGTGGTCTGAGACTTTGGCCTGTGTAGCCTGAATGTGTAACAACATCTGATTGTGCTCCCAGTGCTCCTGCGATGGCCTTCACTTCGACTTCTACTTCAGAACACCTCCTATTTGGGGCGCCTAAGCATAGGCCATAGTGAGGGGATTTAGAAGCAGTGTTAGCTGCAGGGCAGTCTGGTGCCAGGCTGGTCGCATCCTCGCGCTCAGCTCAGCGAAAAGCAACAAGAAGCCACCTCCCATGTTGGTGAAAGAGTTTCCATTTGGTAAGCAGAGGGAGCGTCCTGAGCTTCTGTGCAGCTCTAGGATTCTTTGAGAAATCAGTAGAATTGGAGGGTCATGTGGTGACGTGGGGTAGAGGAAAAGCACTGAACTAGGAAATAGAACCTAAGGTACATCACTGCCTTCGGTATTATCATTTCCAGTTCGTCACCAGGGGCCCTTCCTGCTCTAAATCCCGGCTTTGTGAGTGGAACCACTAGCTAAGGATGCCTTAGAGAAATGGTGTCCACAGGGAAAAGGCTTCAAACCAGAAAGAAATGTTGACTGTCCCCCCTCCTTTGCAGAGTAAGCACCTCCAATTTTTACTGACAGTGTTAATGATGAGATAGTGTTTACCATACAGAAATGCCTCCAAAGGTAAATATAGTAGTCCCCTTTTCTGCGGGGGATATGTTCTAAGACCTTAGCAGGTGCCAGAAACTGCAGGTAGTACCAAAGCCTGTATATACTTTGTGTTCTCCTATACGTACATTCCTATGACAAAGTAACTCGTAATAGAACAGTCATGACAGGACACTGTAATAAAAGCTATATGAGTGGCTTTGGGGCATTACTAAGTAAAATAAGGATTACTTGAATGCAAGCACTGTGATACTCTGACAGCCCATCTGTTGACTGAGGTGGCTACTAAGCACTAATGATTAGGCGGTGGTGTATACAGTGAGGATACTCTGGACAAAAGGATGGTTCATCCCAGGTGGGATGGAGCTGGACGGTGTGAGATTCATTACACTATGAAGAACAATGCACAATTTAAAACTTATTATTATTTATTTCTGGAATTTTCCACTTAATATTTTTGAACTGCAGTTGACCAAGGGTAACTGAATCAGCAGAAGGTGAAATTATAGGTAAGAGGGGACTATTGTACAGAGCAGCAAGGTATATCAAGATGGATGATCCCTTGAACATTTATTGACTATGAAAACTAAGCCCTTTCAGTTCTGCACATTAAACGTCAACAGAATAGGACAGCCCCAACGGCAGTCAGCAGTTGGGGTAGACGGAGTGTCCCTGTAGAAGAGTCAAGTGTTTCAGGCATAGGCACAGTAAACACAAGTCCAGGGCATTGAGGGTTGGGAGCTCTTTTTTTGCATGACTGTGGTTGGTGATTCTGAAGCTATACAAAGTATGCCACTCTAGAACTTAGATTTAACCTTGATCTCTCCTGAAAGAAGTCAAGGAGAGATTAAGAGCTTCAATTCTTGTCAGGAAGATGCCCCAAAGTTAATTCTGAACCATTGTGTTGTGAGATAAGGCTCTGGGCCACAGCTCCTGGGGTCTCCTACAGGAGCACTTCACCCCACTGAAGAGTCCTTGAGAACTTGACTTTGGAGTTTTACAGATCTGGACTGTAGTCCTGGCTCTACGACTTAGTAGCTGTGCAAATTTGGGCAAGTTACTACCTCTAACTTTAGCTGTCTTATTGCTAAATGGGGGAAGATATAGTATAGTGAGTAGTATAAAAATACGAGAGCTCATGGTAAGTTCATCTCATGGAAGCTAGGGTTACAAGAGAGGATCCCATACCGATCCTTAGACCGAAACTCTAGGATCAGACCCAGCAACGCTGAAACAGAGAGAAAAGTGTTCCCTGGGTGCTGGGATGTGGGTGGTGGGTCAGAGGCAGGCAAACCACAACCAAGGTAAGTAGATCAGTGGGACACTGTGCACAGACAGACACAGCTAGGGAGTAGGTGCAGAGCGGGTATGTGTGCCAGGTAGAAGTCTTGGATCGCATGCCATGTTAGTTTTTTACTGATACTGTAATCAATTACTACAGATATTGTATCAGAGAGCAACACGAATTTATTTTCTTAGAGTTCTGGAGGTCAGAAATCTGGAGTGGGTTTTAATGGGCTGAAATCAAGATGTTAGCAAGATCACACACTCCGTCTGGATGCTCCATTTCCTTGCTTTTTCCAGCTTCCAGAGGCCACTGGCATTTCTTGGCTCATGGCCCCTTCCTCCAACTTCAGAGCAACAGGGTAGAATTTAAATCTCACTCTTTGTTTCTGTTGCCATATCACTTCTCTCTCCTCCGAGGCTAGGGGTGGAACTCTGTGGGTGGCACTGAACAGAAATCACTTAGGATTTCTCCAAAGCGTGTGTTCCCAGAACAACTGTGTGAGGAAGATGGAGAAGGTGAGAAAATCAGGTCTCTGTTGTTTCTCCATCATTTTTTATGTCATTACACCCAAGCCAAGCACTCTACCTTTATATCTATGATCATTGTGTTTCTCGAAAGATCAAATTCAGTCTAATTTTAAGTGGAAAGAAAGGAAGGACTCCCATTATTACATTGCTACTTAAGAGATCCTTCTTGGTTCTCTCCTGTTGCTGCATATGGAGTAGGGTTTTAAATAGCCAGATCCAAGGCTGGAAGCTGATGGCTGGTGCGGCTATGAGGAGCTTTATGTTGAAAGGGAATTTCAAGGGCTTCCCATCAGTTAGCTGGCTTTTTTTTTTTTCTTTAAATAAAATGACAAACAAGTGTTCTGATAAGGCTGCCTTAGGTGAATTCATAATTAAGAGCCATTTCCACTTGGCACTGCTGCATGAAAACCATCCAAGTCAGATGAACAAGGAAATTACTTAATTAGCAACTCAGGTGAGCACTCATTCTTGAGAAAGTAGATGTTAAGATTGGAGGGAAGATGGGAAACCCACAGAGCCCGTGTACCAAGGTCGGGTGGTCAGCCACCGACCACCCTTCCTGGCTGCCCCTGAACGGGTATGTGCTGACCGTACACCCGAAACGGGATGTGGATAGGCTCCAACTGCTGCTGCTGCCCACAAGTTGGACAGAACATCAATGTCAAAGAAAAATGATTGTGTCTCTGATTCCCGCCAGTTCTCACGAAATAAACATCACCTGACAATTCCTTTGAGATGGATGAGTCACTATTTCATTCCTTTAGGTCCTTCCTGCTGGGTTAATCATTGTCCTAAACAATGGTAGCATCAATCAGCATAACCGTTTCTAGTCATTAACAACATAACTAGGTTTTGTGCCTATTCATAAATTAATTTTTAATGATTTCAGTGGTGTCCTCAGTTTCTAAACTGCTGTTTATGAGCACATCCTATATGCCAGGCACTGTGTTAAGGTAGTCTACAAGATTTTATATTGATTCCTATGTACTTATTACATATTTCTTCACAAATATGGAAACTCATTCTGTGGTGGATGCTAAGAGTACCACATATGCCATGCAGAGGAAATGTTCCTTTGGGGAGATGTAGTTTTGGATAGGTTCCAGGGGTCATCTGTGAGGCAAAGCCAAGTAAGTGTTTGCTGGTGGAACTCCAGGACCTTTGCTCTGGGTCAGCCAGTGTCTTTGACTTTCATATGTGTTCACTTTGATGCTTTTAATAGCTGCAGAGGCAGTCCAAGTATCATGGTTTAGTAGACAGGTTTTGGATCTTGATCAAGACAAACTTGGGTTCAAATATGAGCTTCGGCACTAACTGGTCATGTAAACTTGGGAAAATTTTAACACAGGAATAAATATAAAATCTTGTAGAATACCGTAACAGTGCCTGGCATACAGTAAATGGTAGTTTAGAAACCAAGAACACCACTGAAGTCATTAAAAATTAATTTATGAAACTGAAGTATTTTTTCTTTGGGATTTTAACGTCATGGGGTATATCCTGAAGGGCAGAAACAAACTGAAGGTTGTCATAAATGCCATTCAGATGAAATTGTAGTGAGAATGTTCCCTACTTTCAAAGTGAGTCACTGTGAGAGTGGCAGGTTTGCACAAAAGCCTGTTCCCGCAGGTGCCAAATGACACACCCTCTTCTTAAAAAAAAAAAAATTGTCAAGTTTCATCTCCTAGTGATGTCCAACGTCCTGAATCCCTCAGACCTATGTACCATCCAAGTTCATGGGCCATCTCTCCTCTAAAGATCCAGAGCTGACCATTCGCGGGACTACAGCTTGAACCTCTACCTTAAAGCATAGACTGAACTCTGCTCCTTGGTGCTATTCTCCTGGATTAACAGCCTGATCTTGGCCTGGTCTTGCCTAGGATTTCAAGAGAGCAGGACAAAACTAGTAACTTCAATTTTTGTTTCCCCTTCTTAGTATCACCTAGCCTTTCAAAAGTCAAAGGCTTAAGGGAGCATTCAGGTCAGAGGCAACTCCAGGCATTGTCAAAGGAGAAACAAACTCAGACTCAAAGAAGACCAGCGTGTGGTCCTAGTGCCATCTGCCAAAGCTCCTCTCCCCATACACAAATGTCCTCCATTGGAGACTTCACTGAATGTGTCACACAGCCTATCGAACACAAATTATTGGCGAAATAAAGACTCTGTTATACATACACATTGGAAAAGTACACATTTCAAAACTATTAAAGTGGAAACATGCATCGTAGAATCAAAGCACTACAACATTGTTCTGAGCTTATATCAAAGTGTCGTTTCCTCGTTATGCCAACTCATGCTTAAAACACTCTGAAGGGTTCTCAAGTGCTATTTAAATGGCCAAAGGAGAGGAACCCAGAGTTTTCAAATCTATTAAATATATTTCTGCCTTCACTAGCAATATTCAGGTTTCTCCTGATATAGGAGAACAAGAGAGTTCTCTTGAGAAGAGAGACCTTTGGGGGCATGGAATAGGATTCATCAGACATCTCCAGGGAATGGGAACATTTGCCGTGGGTTGGGTGAGATGTTTTAAATAAACACCACCCTTCAGTGCCTAGAAATCCTCTGTTTCTCTTCCACACATCAAACTTGAGGTGAAGTTTGGGTTGGCAGCAGCTTGGCTCTACCCTCATGGCCAAATTCCACTATTTCTGGCCTGAATTTGCTTTTCCTGGCAGACTTGAGCCAAGTCCCAGTGAAACATATCCATGGCTTTAAAATTACTGGCAAAATTGGGCTGGCAAGAGGTGTGAGAGCAGAGGAGAAGGGCTGGGGATAGTGTCCAGGGTAATTGCTGTGAGTGGCTTAGTGATGAGGATCTGCATCTAGGAAGTAATTTCACGAGATCTCTGCTTACTCACTTCCGGTTTGGCTCTCCCAGCTCCCTGAGGCCAGGCATAGAGTTGTGCTTTTATAGACTGTAAGTCCATTATGCAGTTATGTATCCTGGCAGTTTGTAAGCAGTGTTTTCTTTATTTTTATTAGTGCCCCAGGCCCAGGACAGTGCAGGCACACACATGCTTGTTGGTGCCTATCCATTCCACACTGTCCCTGATTAATCAAGGAGTGTCTCGCAACCCCTGCCCCCACCCCTAGTTCTTCATAGGAAGCCATGTTACTTCTGGATCCAGGGCAGCCTCTGATTTGCTGTACGTCCCTGGTTGAGGGTTCTCCAGCCCATCCCGGATGTTGTGGGGATAAAGGGAGCATAAGGATGCAGCCCTTCCTAAAGGCTTATAGAAATCTGAAAGGCTCTGTGGACTTTGAGGCCGGCCCAGGAAACCTCAACAAATCAGCTACCTTTTGCTTTTTATTAGATTCCCTACAAACAGTCAGGCCTGATTGCCGTGGGAATCGAGGACAGGAGGCTATTCCGTGCTTGAGGACTTTTCTCTAGTGTGAGTGCCAAGCCTCTTCTCATACTGCAGGCTTGCTTGCCCTGGTTTTTCCTCCAACCTCAACATTTTGTTGAAGGGAAGAAGGATTTGTGGCCAGAGGAAATATAATTAACAGAAAGATCATACACATGAACTGTCATCTACTGGTGATGGTCCTGGTTGCTTGTATTTTTCCAGTCAACCACCTTATTCTGTCAGCATGGCCTTTACAATTCCCTCTTTATTCCATTATCAGCATCTTTGGGCTTCGACTCTTGCCCTCCTCAAATCCATCCTGAACACCATAACTGGGTCATTCATCCTGGAGAGCTATCTTGGCACCTTGCCCCCAAACCTTCAATAACTCCTTATTTCCATGGGATAAAGTCCTAACTTTGTCTGTGACATCCGAATCCCTATACAGCATGGTCTCACACAATGTTTATAGCCTCACGTCCCATACTCCTTCTGTGGAAACCAGATCAGGGAGCTCATGATCCCTCAGACACCTGCCCTACCACATCCCTTAGCTGGACTGCATTGCAGTGATGCTCCATTCAAATCCTCATCCCTCACAGACCATCCCTGATAGCTCGAACCCCGGGGTGGTGAATGTGTGTGAGCTGGGTGGAGGGGACGTCCTTTAGCACTTCAAGGCTTTCAGGCCAGACCCTTATTTTCTACAACTTTACAGAATATCTACTCTAAGGGCAGGAACATTCTTTGCCTCTGCAGGGCCTACTGTGCCCGCTGTGTTGGGTGGGCCTTGTCGGTGGAGATGGGCTGACATGGAGGTCAGGAGGGTCACCGCTCGAATCCCACCAGTGTGCAACCCTGGGCAAGTCCCTCCATCTCTCTGGTAGAGTTTCCTCGTTTGCAAAGTTTGGGAAGTGATGACTCATTCAACAGAAATAGTTGTAAGAATTAACTTAGATATTCTGGGTTAGGCACTTGACACAGTGTTCACTATTATTGTTGTCATTCTCATTATCATTTAATAGATGTGTGTTGAATAGAATTCTGGTAATAGGACCCAGGGCCTTTTGGAGGGATTGGACGTTTGGCTTGGTTTGTGCGTGGAGCCACAGGCTTGGATTCCATAAATTTGACTAAGTCTCAGTTTCTTCCGGTGTAAGTAGGGAAGAACAGGAGGACCTACCTCCCAGGCTGTTATAAGAATTAAATGTGATGATGGGAATAAAACGCCTACACTCAGGAAAGGCTCTGTTGATGGAATTCTGAGAATTGCCATGTTTACATGTTCAGGAATGCTGACCCACGTCACTTCTTAGATTTTCCTCGGTTGCCCTCAGTTTCCCCAGTCCCTATATTAAGTCCAGCTGGGGTGGGGAAGAGAAGCTTCCTCTGGTTCTGAGTTTATGTAATTCTGCTCTTCTGCCCCCACCTCCTATTTCCCACTTAGTCCAGACCAGAGCTGGGAGTGCTTTGGGATTTTGGAGACTATTTTGTGTTCCTAGGTTAGACAGATGAGGCCTTTCAGGTAGCTGAGATGGACAGATCGCTCTTTACCCCCAGGCAGCTCATCTGCCCCCTGCAGATGCCTCTTTGTGAAGACAGAGCACCCCTAGAATTGTGCTCTGGACTATGGGTTTCAGTGCAGACCAATTCGCATCCCTTGTCCCCCAGCCTCACCCCCTCCATTTCATCAGCTTTTTCCTGGGGCAGATGTTTCTCTAACTGCCTAATTGGGAGAATTTAGCTGGAAAATTGCCATCCTGTTCTCATTTAAAGGGCGCCAGCATCCAAGGGCCTCCAACTGTAATGTCAGCAGATAATCCCAAGCCCCCTCTTTCTATCAGTCTACTTTCCAATTGGTTCGAGCGGGCCACCGGCTCTAGGAAGTGAGAACACCAAAGACCAGGACAGAGATGGCAAGGACGCTGCTGCAAGCACTGGTCTGTTTCCCTTCTGCCCTGCATGCCCCACTGGGAATGAAATGCAATGAATGAGGACGTCCAGGACACCTTGCCACAGTAGTTACCTTCATGGACTCCCACCACAGAAATCTCGACTTTAGACTAGGTCTCAGGATCGTCTTGGAAAAGGAAAATCTAATTGCAAAGCCTTGTTCCTGAGTTCGAGAGAGACAGTGAGGAGCAGTGCTTAGGAGCGTGGACCGTGGCCAGACTGCTTGTTTGGGTTCAAATCTAGGCTCTGCTATTTGTTGGGAAAGTTACCAAATCTCCTGATTTTATCCTCTATAAAACATAGCACCTACCTCTCCTCCACACATCAAGGGACCCAGGCTGATGGCTCTCCTGTCTTTAACATGTGGCATCTATGTTGGGTATCTTCCTGTGGATTGAGTGGCTGGGTGTCTAGCCCACAGAAAGGAAGAAAGCGTGAAGGATGGGATGGGGGCGTTTTCGGTGGCTCCGGGCTTAGGAGGGGGGTGCCCCATTGCAGGCTCACTCTACTCTCCCTAGGATGCAGTCATGTTACCCCAGCCTGACTCTGCTGGGAAGGCAGTCAGCTGGTGATCGGGATGGAGCGGGTCAGCCACCCAGTGTCTACCACCCAGAGACACCGTTTTAGTAACAGCCAGAGCGGGCTTTTGTTGAGTGCTCACCAGGCATCCAGAGCTGTTCTAACCTTAACTCTTCCTCATGCCCCACATGCCTCTCTCTGCTGCAGCCTCGCTTGCCGGCATCTTTCCCCTGCCTCGCCTGTATGTACACTGACCTTCCGCCTCAGCCAGTCTTCACCTCACCTCTGCCTCTTCAACTCCTGCTCACCGTTTATATTACCATTCTAAACATCGCCTTCTCAGGCAGCCTTCCCTGACCTCGCTCACTAGGTCGCAGCAACCATTATTGGCTTTATAGCACCTTCCTGGCGTTCGCCCACAACCATATGCTCTGGGTGTGAGTGTGTGCGATTCTGGGACTGAAGCATCTCTGTCATTAAATCAGATACTTTATAAGATAGGAACAGGATCTTTATACTGCTGCTGTGGTTTGCCTTTGAGTCCTGGCAACTAGCACATTGCCTTGGCCCACTGTGAGCTTTCTAAAACCATCTGCTAAGTGTAAAGAGAAGGGAAATTAAAAAAAGAAGAAGATTAAAAAGACTGAAAGACAGGGCCCCGGCCCCTGTGGAGCTTAGGGCTAGTAAGTAAAATCAGCGTGCAAACAGAAAACAATATAGTATCAAAAGTGTTATTACAGAGCAAACAGCTTGTGAGAGCACAGGTGAGGGACCCCTAGGTGGCAGAATAATAAACTAGGGAGGGCTTCCTCGGGAAGCGGTACCTAAACTTGGTCTCATGAGAGTTTCTTAGTCTCTTCTTTCCAGATGGAGGAACAGAGTGAGTAAAGGCCTGGAGGCTGCATTGCTTTTCTGTTGTTGTATAGCAAAACATTACAAACTTAGAGGCTTGAAACAACACATATTTACTGTCTCACAGTTTTTGTGCTTAAGAGTCTGGGCACAGCTTGACTAGTGCCTCTGCTCAGGGTTTCACAAGGCCACAGTAGAGTGTTGGCTGGACTGCATTTTCATCTGGAGGCCCAAATGGGGAAGAATCCACTCCCAAGCTCCTTTGGGTTGTTGGAAGGATTCATTTCTTTGTGGCTGTATGACACACAGCTATCCTGCTTTTTCATGGCTATTGGCTAGAGGCCTCCCTCATGTCCCAGAGGCCTCCCTTGTCATATGGGCTTCCTCAACACGCCTTGCTCCATCGTGTCATCAAAGAGAACTTCTCTCTAGTCCACTAAGACACAGTCTTGTATAACCAGGTAGAAGCGTAGCAGTGACAACCCATTACTTTTGCCATATAACATAATGTAGTCGTAGGAGGGACATCTCACCACCTTTGCTGTACAACTTAGCTGAACAAGGGGTGACATTCCATCCCTTTTCATATTCTGTTGTTTAGAGGCAAGTCACAAGTTCCACCCTCATTCAAGGGAAAAACTCACACAAGGACCTGGATACCAGTTGGCGGAGAATCATCAGGGGTCATTCATTAGGATCTGTCCACCACAGAGGCCTGAAATAGAATGCGAGGTCACCAACTATTTATTCTTGCACTCAGGCCAGCTTAACAGGTACCCACTCTTCCCCAGGTACTGTTCTTGTCACTGGGAACACAGTGAAGAACAAGACAGACCAGCCATCTACCCTCCTGGAGCTTCTGCTTTCAGAGGAACTTGAGTGTGCAGTGCGAGGGGGAGGTGACTTTCACATCTCCCCTCTGGCAGCCTGTCATGTAGTGGGCCTTCCTTCCTGCTCTGCTCCCTAAGAACTCAAGCAAGATCCTTGGCCCAGCCCTCATTTCATTCGCCCTTCAGACCTCAGGGGTTACGATGCCCCCAACCATCCCTAGCAGTTAAAGTTGCCATTGCTCCCTCTCCCAGTAACTGAGCCAAGCCTGCTGTGGCCTTGTGCCTTTCTCCTGCCTCTACCACTTCTCCAGCTAGTTTCTTTCCTAGCCTTTAGGAATATTTCTCTGAAAAATCCCTCTGATATCAGACAAATGGAAGGACTCTTCCCCTTGGTCTGCTGTCCCGTTGGTCCATGGAGTATGCTGGGTCTGATAAAAAATCTGTTCTCAAATGTAGCAACACCAGCATTCAGGCGTCAGGGCTGAGATTTCAACCCAGGTTGCTTGACCCTCAAGACTCTTCTCTTCCATTGCACTTGCTGTCTGGCACTGAGAGCATTTGGTCCTTGCCTTGCATCCAAAGTACTTTGACCTTTCACTTTTTCCATGAGTATTCATCAAGTACCTACTCAGTAAGAACCTGTGTTAGGTGCCCTGTGTGAAGACAGGAAGCATGCCTGCACTAGTTGGGGGAGACAGGTATGGATCAAAGTGTCATACATGTAAGTGGAAATGACATATGATCCCATTTCTGTAACAGATGTTAAGAGTGGGCACAACGTGCTGATGGGGGAACCCCTGGGGTGGCATTTGAACTGGTCAACAAGGTCAGGGAAGGTGTCCGTGAAGCAGGAGTTCTTGAGCTAAAATTAGAAGGAAGAAGAAAAGTTAGCCAGGCCAAGGGGGCACGAGGGGAGACAGATAGAAGAGTAATTCAGTCAGAGGTAATAATGTAGGCAAAAGCCCTGAAGTGTGAGAGAGCTTGGAAAAACTAAAAGGCTAGTTGGGCCGAAAAGAAGAGGGCCAGGTGGAGGTTCTTGCTCAATCTGAAGTCAGGCAGCAAGACTCAAAACAGGGAGAGTGAAAGGCCCAAAGCCCTCCTCCTTCCCAGGCTCCCTGTGATCCCACCATGCCAAGGCCTCCCATTTGTCCTCCCGAAGAGCCCTGCCAGGTCTCCTCTCTGGGGCCGTCACCCCTTGGGAGAGGCTGTCATCATGCAGAAACCCAACCTGTCCTCTTACCATGTTCAAGGCACACAGCTTAGAATAATAACAGTTTTTTCCAGGCCTTCAGAAATGTCAAACCCATATCTACTTGGAAGGTGAGACCATTGTTACAACTCTAGCACCAGTGAAGTATGCAAGCCGCACCCTTAGGAAGTTATTTAAAGCCAACAAGGGCATTTGGGTCTGTAAAGTAGGAGGGGGAAGCTTAATTTTCTGCCCTGTTGCTACCCTTCCCCCGCCCTCCAGACCTTTGGGTTTGAGAATGCAAGCTTGAGCTGAGAAAAATGTGAGCTGTAGGGTTGATGTATGAAAAGGAAAAAGGGAGACAGACAGACTCACTCATCTTGTTCACCAACAGCGAGGAGCAAGGTCTGGCCATATGGGCAGTCACGAGGAGGCAGGGACTGCATGCCCTGCTCAGCACTAATTAGAAGCAAACTAAGACCTGGCTGAAGTGGCTGCAAGGACACCCAGTGGGGACCATTTCCTGCACAGGGTGGGCAGCCCTGGATGAGGGGGCCGACAGGTGCTGCCTCCTCTGATACTTTTGGCAGCATCTCACCTGCTCCTGCAGCTCATCTCAAGATGTGCATGACCTTGGAATGAATGCACAGGGAAGCTGGGCTTGGCTAAAGGTTCTGGAGACAGCTTTCTACAGGAAATGACTGTCTCCCCAGCTTTCTCTTTTGAGGGTTTATCTGCAAAAACTAAAGTCCTTTTGCTTATTTTGATAGGTGATATTTTGACCTAGCTATTTTGACACAGGGTCATTTTGGCATGACCAAGAACAGAGATCCCCTGTAATGGTCTGTGGCCTGTTAGGAACCAGGCTGCACAGCAGGGGATGAGCAGCAGGCGAGTGAGCGAAGCTTCATCTATATTTGCAGCCACTCCCCAGCGCTAGCATCACTGCCTCAGCTCCACCTCAGATCATCAGGCATTAGATTCTCATAGGAGCACCAGTCCCTAGTACCAAAAAGGTTGGGGACCGCTGCCTGAGCAATCGAGCCAGTAAATCATTGGCGCATGTCACAGTGCCTTGGCATGCTGCAAGGAGACAGGGAGGAAGTGAAGCGATATCTGCAATAGCATCAAGAATGGGGGACGCTCAGGACCGAGACAAACGATGAGAAGGTCAGAGACCACGAAGGATCAGGGCGAGAATGACAATTGCACTCAATACTGGTAATTTTTAAAATGGTTTTAGCATGTTGATGCAACATGTTAACACTGAAATGACTGTCAAGGTGATTGGCTTACTCCGATCAGAATAACCCGCTTTGCACTGGTGGTGCTAAGGAGAAGGGTTCATTCGATAGGCGTCTTCATCAAGCTCTCCCGTCTCTCTTGCCCTCTCATGCACTTGTCTAGATCCTCATCATTACTCACTCATACTATCGTAATAGTCCCAGCATAGGTGGCTCTGTGGTCTCCTCTCCATATTACAGTCAGAGGAATGTTTTTAAGAACACATCGTTTAAAAGAATCTCCTTGGCCTCTGCATCCTCTAAAACCTAAAGCTGCTGACCCTGATCTCTGAATCCTATTCATTCTACTTACCTCTACTCTGGAACATGTTGGTTTATCCAAGAATGACCTTAGGGGACGTTATCTGGTGGGTGAGCCTGACCTTCACAGGCCTGCTGCTCCCCTGAGGCTGTCCTCTATCCAGAAGGCGTCCCAGCCTCAGTAAGGCCTTCAGGAGCCGGGGGAGCGTGTATTCCGTTGCCTGAAAACTGCTTTTTCCATGAGATGAAAATGGGGTAAAAAGTTATGCATTGGGCATTTTCTTAGTGTAAAAGGAAAAAGAAAAGCTTTCTTAATCTATACAAGCATGTACATATATGTACATTAAAATCCTTAATGCTTCTTTGGAGAGAGGTTAAATTTATGTGTGGTTTATCCAAACAATGTATCTCTGGGGGGGAGAAACCACCCCCATCCTATTAAACAATATTTGTGATGCATGGAAAATTTTTAAAAAGAAAGAAAAAGAAACCCTGAACTCCACAGCGTGAGAAAACAAAGGGGAAATCGAAATTGTGGATCTGCCAGAAACCTGCCACTCACAGAGCCCACAAATCACAGGGAAACAAAGAGAAATGGAAAGATTTGGTATTAAAAACCCATTTTTCCCTGAACCTGTGCCAGCACCTATAAAACAATTACATGTGATCATACTTGAGGCTTTTCTAAGACACTAATTCTTCTCTTGACATTAAAATGTTGTGCATGTGCTTTCAAAATGTCGCAACACAGTCAGCAAGGGCGCACATCAGGAAAGCAGACTCGAGTGCTGGGCAGGCTAGCCCGGCTGTGGCAAACCCCCAAGCCTCTGAGGTTTTCTCCCTTTTCTGCCCCGGGGACTCGTCCTCGGAGCTGCTGCTGATTTTTGACCACGGGGTGTGATATCTGTAATTCCCAGATGGCTTCCTGGTTGCCAGGAGACCAGACAAGGGGATGGATGGTCTCCTGAAGTCCCCCCTCCAAAATACAAGAAAAAGTCCCCAAAGCTTATGACCAGAAGAAGGTGACGAGGCTCCAAGCATGGCCCAAGGTGGCCACACGCCCTCAGTTACTGTGGAGAAAGCTGACCACGGATCCATTTGTCGATGTGGAGTTCCTCATCGCGTTCAATGGGTCTTTGATTTCAGATTAAATAGGGCCCCTGTGTGAAATCGGCTGCTAGTTTTTAAAGCCTTTTCATTTTGACAGGTGAAAACTTCATCAGATTTACCCTATGCAAAGATGTCAGGAAAAATATACAAGAGGAAATTGGAAAATGTGATGGAGCTGAGCGCGTGCTCCCTCTGCCCTGGCATTTCTGCACGGGCTTCTCTATTTCTCATGCATTTGCTCTGCCTGCCTTTCCCCTAATTGAGGCTTAGTTGTAAAAACTCACAAAAGGCAGGTGATTCCACAGCTTAGTCTCCGTGCTGGCACGGCCTCATGGGTACACCTCTCGGCAGGGGACCTGCCTTCGGATCAAATGTGGGGTTATTTCCAAGTTGAGCTTTGAGGGGCGGAGCTCAGAGAAGTAGAGGCAAGAAGAAAAATAGGTGAATTAAGTGAAAAGCATGTTGTGGGCCAATTTAATCAGGGTTAATATATCAGGCCCCATATTGTTTTTGGAACAAGATTGAGGAGTAACAGGATCCCCGGCAGGTTGTAGCCAGCCCTGCTAACGAGTGGCTCGAGTGACTGTGGAGTTCACAGACCGGTCTCAAGGAAACCCCAGCGCAGAGCAGCAAGTGACAGGTCCACCATGGTGGCGGGGGTGGCTGCGGGGCTAGCCGCAGTTCGTTCTCTCCTTGCTCTACCGCTCGCCCTGCTGGTGAGAGACAAAGGCTGGGAGTAGGAGCTTCTGGGTAGCATAGCCAGAGGGGTGGGCAGGGGTGGGAGGAGGGCGCCAGGCCATGTTCTCAGAAAGCTCCAGTGCTGCTGGCTGCAAGGGATTCCATCGGGGCCTAGGAAAGGGGCAGAGGGGCAGCCCCTCATCCCCCAGTCATGGGGACCCTGGGGAAGGTGTGTAATTTAATCCCGGTGCTTTGCCAGTGGAAAAGGAATGACCGGGTTGGAAAGAGGTCTCACTCTCCACATATGCTACCGGTCTTGGCCCAAGGGACAACTCAGGATACTGAGAGCCACTTGCTTTCAAAACTCTCCAGGCAGAGTTGACCTTTCTTGTGTTGTGGACTTCAGGATCATATATCCTTGGCTTGGTGTTCCTCACAGCCTCTGAGGATCACCTGAGCCAGTGCTTCTCAACCCCCTCCTAAGGGGCCACACGTCCAGGGACATCACTGGGAGGAAGGGCCACACCTTCATTTCCAATAACACAGGTTTGGTTCGTCTGTTTCATGTACGATGCAGGGGAAAATCCTACTCCTTGGGTTCTGATGCAGCCTTCACTGTCTATGAGCTGTGTGACTTTGAACATAGTATTCTGCCTCCCCTGCCTCTAGTTCCCACCTCTGTAAGTGGGAAGAGGAGTAACAGTGCCTCTCTCATGGGATCACTGTGAGGAGTCAGCGAGGTGTTGTACGTAAGCACTGAGAATAAGGCCCAGCCCGGGCATGACAATCACTCAGTCACTGCTGCCGTGATCATGATTGTGTGAGAGCTATGAGGAAGAAAAAGGGGAGTTTCTGAAAGATAAAGCATATTTGGGATTGATTGATTTGGAATGGAAGTGATCAGTTATGGTTAATTTTATCAGCTTGACTGGGCCATTGGGCACCTAGATATTTGACCAGGCATTATTCTGGGTGTTTCCATGAGGGTGTTTTGAGATTATATCAACATTTAAATCAGTAAGCTGAGTAAAGCAAATTTCCCTCTGTAATGTGGGTGGGACTCATTTCATCAGTTGAAGGCCTGAATAAAACAAAAAGGCTGACCTTCCCCTAAATAAGACAGAATTCTCCTGCCTGATGGCCTCTGAACTAGAACTGGGACATCAGCTCTGCAGATTTTGGACTTGCCAGCCTCCGTACAATAAGTGTGCATGTGTGTTTAATATGTGTGAATACATGTAATCTGTATCTATATAGGATGTCTCCTGTTTTATGTACATGTGTACATATGTGTATATAGGTTCTGTTTCTCTGGAGAACTCTAATACATGACCTAGGGGCCCAGTCTGGTATGAGGATATATGTCTGTATGTGTATGCACACATGTCTGATTGTCTACATGTCGTCATGTCAGTCCAAATAACTGAAGACGTGGCAGCAGTATTCTCAAACTGACTGGAGGTGGTTTCAGCTCTCCCCATTGGACAGGGCATGCGATCCCCAGTTCACATTCCCATTGCAGCACACATGCTTCCTTTTATGGTCAGCTCCACATAGGCAATGGAGAAAAAATTTGAGGGCTCCTAGGAAAGTGAGCTGCCCTCCAGAATCAGGGTTCCTTCCTGTAGTCCATATGCACTGGTAGGAGGCAGGGCCAACATGAATAAGACGTGGGTTGTCTCACTTGAGGCGCTCACAGTCTATTGGAGGAGACGAATGTGTAAGTGGAAGACTGCAGTGCTGAATAGCGAGGGCTGGGACGTAGGTAGTCAGGTTCTCTGAGGTCACGCAGTCTAGGGTAGTGGGATGTTCAGGAAGGCACTGAAAAGTGGAGAACCCTTGAGCTAAATCTTGAAGGTTGCATAGAAAATTAGACAGAGAATAAGATGGAAGGTAGTCTAAGCAGAGGGAATAGCATGTACAAAGGCCCTGTGTTAAGGGAGGCAGGATGGATTTAGACAACTGTTTGCCATAGGTGGAGCATCTGGTGGCACTTGGGTGTTGAGGCCAGAGACATAGGAGTGGCAGGAGGATCATCAGGATCATTTTCCTTGAAAATGATTCAAGATCATTGAGGAATTTTTAGCAAAGAAGTGGCTGTTCTATTTCCATTTTAGGAAGATTTCTCTAGCTGCTTTGTGGAGAGTGATTTGAGGGGGAAGGTGTAGGCAGGGTGACCGAGGAGTCCGTGGCAGATTTCGGGAAGTCTGAGATCACCATTCTAGTAGTTAAGGCTTAGACTCCTATCATATTTTGTGAGGGATAAGAATTTAATCTCTTATCACACTTCGCTGAGAATGAGTTCAGGGACTTTCCCCAAGAGCAAGTTTCCATGATGGGACGTATAAAGGGTACTACTAGAGCATTAAAAAACAAACTTCAGCTGCCTTATGCTTGTGCCCAGATTCTATCCTATGAAGAAAGAACATTCCTGAGCTCAGTAATGACTTTGGATGTTTGTTGGCTGTTCTGCACTAAACATTGTGCAGCCAAAGTCTCATTGCTCTTGATTCTCATGTTCATGACTTGCTTCTGGGAAAGGGACAGCCAGTTTTTTTATTCCCTAAGAGCATCAAAGTGAAAATACTAATTTCAGACATCCATGGGACTTGAGATGAGACCGAATGCTTGATAGTAACTTTTCCTTTGTCAAAACAAACAGAAATCAAAACCAGTTAGCCAGGATGAGCCCCAGGGAGGAGGGCTCCAATTGTCAAGTTTTACTCTGGCTCCCACGCTGGGTTGTTTGTTTAAAAACAGGAGGACTTTTGGAGAGGCAGCAGCCAGCATTTTTGTGCCAGCAGCCTTTGTCGATGAATGAGATTTCCTGTGTCAGCTTGTCTCCCAATGAACATGAAGAACACTGATGAGTCAACCTGATCCTAAACCTTGAGGTATCCCGGGGCCCACTGGTGAGGTGAGAGGCACTGGGAGTTAGCCAAGGAGCACTAGGAAGCGGAAGGACTCAGTGTCCGCTCCAGCCATAGGCTTAGGGACAGTTGCTCGGAGGCAGATGGTCATGATAAAGGTTGTGAATCATGTTTTTGGTGTCTTTATATCCCTCTTCTCCCCACCCTCAGTGTCTGAAGGAATGACCCAGTATCTGAAGCAATGTCGAGGCCTCTGTCTTTAGGGCTGCTTTTTACCTACTATAAATCACCTGCTTTGTGCAAACACAAAGTACAGTCTGAGAGGGACATCCCATGCTGATCAGAGAATTCCAGAAACAAGGAGGGATGGTCAGAAGATGGATAGCAGAAGACTGGGGAGAAGGGGTAGGGGTTGGAGAAGATGCTTGCTTAGGTCTTCAAGCCATCTCCTGGAGAGGGTCAAGCAGAGGTGGCTGGTTCGTGAAACCTTCACCAGGATGCAGGGAGCAGGCCCTGAGCTTCTGTGCTGTCAGGAGAGGACAGACATCTGAGATCCAACCGCAGAGCTCAGTGCTCTGGCCCTCTCCTTTCTGCCCAGGTGTGTGATCCTCCCACCCCCTGGAATGTGGCTATGCTGGAGATGTAATCAGCAGAATTCCTCTGACTTCTCAAGAAATCCCCTTTGAGAGGGAAAAGTACAAACAGGTTGGGAACAAGTGAATCCTACTGCTATACCAGAACAATTGCCCCATTGTAATGACCCTGTGCAACAGAGTAGAAGTCTAAGATTTCAAATGACATCTTTGTCAGAAGCCATCCACATGTACCTCTTATATCATCTGACATATTTGTAGGCGAGCACGTCAACTTCATCTACTCGTGCTGTTGTGTTTGCTTGCTGAGCTTTTTCATATCTATCGAATTGTATATAGCATCTCCCTTTCTGTATTATCAGAGCTACAGATATCTAGAACTAGAGTCGTGTGATGTGTAAAATAATAGACAGTGAGTCCACTGGTAGATGGAATCCTCTGTCCCTACCAGCATTTGTTCATATTCTGGTTTAATATCATCAAAATCAACTTTCCTGCATCTCTGGGCTCAGGAAAAAATAAAATAAAAAAAAATAAAACTACTCTGAATGGATTCACACTCAGACCAAAAAGGTACCTAAAATTGTGCTTAGGTACAATCTTAGGCGGTTACTGGTTGCATATGCACCACACACAAGCATGGATCAGGCAAGGGGTGCCCACGATAAAAACGATGTGGTTCTTGCATAGAAGGAACATATTTGGTCACTTGGCTCTATGGAAAGGGAAGTTCTTTCTGTGTGACTGAATAATGAACCCCAAGCCATGAAACACCTCATATGAGAAGAAGCCAGCTCTCTAAAAGAAATAAAACCAAGCTGGGACCCAGTGATAACCATCAGAAAGGGACGGGCAGCTCGCCCGGGGTCAGAGGATTTCTTTGCTCTGGGCATCTCTTCTGACAGGTTTTCCCCAAACTGGGAGTAAGTGCTTTTCAAGTATATTAAAAATTTTAAGAAGAAGGAGAACATTTTGAATGGCCCCTGGTTCAGGCCCCTTGGGGGTTCGCCACTTATGTTTTTAACAGCTCAGGTCTCGGCAAGTATCAGCTTTCCAGTTGGCAGAAACAGAGTGGAAAATGCACTTGATTCTCCAAGTTGTACCTGGGGACCTGGGTTTAGACCTAACAAGGGGCAGATGGGGAGCAGCGTTTGAGGACCTTT
The DNA here is from genome assembly GCA_003508835.1 of Eonycteris spelaea. Taxonomy (NCBI): domain Eukaryota; kingdom Metazoa; phylum Chordata; class Mammalia; order Chiroptera; family Pteropodidae; genus Eonycteris; species Eonycteris spelaea. The sequence goes on along the minus strand of PUFA01000032.1, from coordinate 12,406,750 downwards.
GGGGGCTCCAGAGCAAGCTGTAGAACATCAGTGTCAAACTGACAGCCTTCCTGCTACTGCGTTTCACCTGACTACTTCCCCCACAAAATCCCCTTTGACCAGAATTGCCCATGGTGGCTAAGCTCACATTATCTCATAAGTGCTTTTCTTACAGAATGAATATCTCCCTGATAGTCTGCCCTTGATAGTCTTAATAGATCCCCAAACTGTCTCTAAGAAGTGAAAGCATGTTGAGTAATAGGTAAATACAATTTTAATAGGACATACAAAGCAGTTCTCTGAAAGGAGACTGTTTACTTCATGAAGTGTTAAATAAAGCTTGTTTGTATCACCTAAAAAAAAAAGGCATATGACATTAAAATGGGATTCTTTTCTCCCTTCTCTCACCCTTCCTTCTCCCTCCCTCCCACCCTCCTTTTCCTCCCTTGTCTCCTCCCTCTCTCCTTCCTTTCCATCCACCTACTCAACCATCTATTCATCCATCCATCCTTCTTTCATTCTTTAGTGGGTGAAACACAAGCCAGCTTTAGTGTCACTTCTCAAAACTGAGGATCCATATCCAGGGAGGGAGCTGCAGATACAGCATCTGAGCCCTGCAGGCAGGTATGGTGCATGCTGCTGGTAGACCAGGCAGGTGCTGGTGCCTCAGCACTGGTTGGATGCCCGCTGCATTGGGTGGTATAAGGAATCTTAACCTGAGGCTCATGGCTGCCACTCCGGAGCTCTCTGAATGACCGGAAATTATAGGAAGAATGTATGTGCATATTTCTGGGGTAATTGTCCACCAGAACTATCAGATTCTTGATTGTCAGAGCCATCTGTGACTTAAATTACTGATTTTTTTGTTTTTACCCACATGCTGTCTCTTCTCCTCTTAATAGTTGAAAAACATAGCAGCATAGGAGGAGTTAAAAACTCGATCTCTGGAGTCATGCTACCTGGATAGGAATGCCAGCTCCATCAGTTACTAGCTTGGTGACCTTAAAGAATTACTTAATATCACTGAGCTTCAGTGATTCTACTATTTCGTAGGAATGATGAATGGATTAAATGAGATAATGCATGCAAAGAATGTAGCAATTGGCATGGCACATCTAAGGGGCTCGGTAAATGTTAGTAATCACTGGTGCTTTGGTGTATTAGTCTAGAAATACCCATTAAAAAACACAATGTTGTAGTTGCAAGGTATGCTCTAAACTGAAAGATAGCGACCTCTGGGCCAAATCCTACCCACTGGCTGTTTTTGGAAATAAAATTGTTTTAGGGCACAGCCATACCCATTCATTTATGTATTGTCTATGGCTGCTTTCAAAGCACAAGCACAGAGCTGAATAGTTATGACAGGGACCATAAGGCGTGTAGAGCCTAAAATATTTATTACCTGGCCCTTCACAGGAAAACATTTGCCAACCCCTGCTGTAAACAATTATAAAACAATAAATAATATGTGATTTACCCTGGAGAAACTCAAAGTGCACAAGGAGGCATAGACAAGGATATTTATAATGTCATCATTTTACTGTCAAATACCTGGGAAAAAATCTAACTGTCAATCAGAAGAAGAGGAATGCTATACTCATACTATAGTAGATAAAAAGAATGCATTCTGTCTATATTGAGTCATGTGGAAAAGTCTCCAGTAGAGATTGTTGAGTGAAAAAAAATCAAGGATGTTACCATTTGTATAAAACATGCAAAACATATTGTATATTTTCTCACAGTTCGTATGTAAATATGCAAATATGTAGAAAGCACCCTGAAAAAATAGGTAACAGATAATACTGCTTGCCTTTGAGGAAGAATGGAGCTTGGAGGTTTTTGTCAGTTGAGACTTCAGCGCTATCCATAATGCTTTTACGTTATGGCCAGGAGAATGCATTCATGTATTTTTTAATTAAAATTAATTGAAAACGTATTGTATATAAATGTGAGACTCTTTGGCAGAACATTGAGGGGTGGATATGATTCCAATAAGTAGAACAGTGGGGAAGAACACAATGCCCAGCAGAGGGGCCACGAGAGTAAAACAATAGGGCTGGAAAGGCACTGATATCACTAGCTGATGGGCCCCATGAAAGGCAGGAGAAGGTGAGGATTGGGGAGGGGCAGCAGACAACTAGCACTGAGGGAAGTCATCTGTCACAGCAGAGGTCACCAAGGGGAATGAAAGTGTTCCACCTGTTGTCACACTGGGCCGAGAGAGGTAGCAAATGGGGTCCTGAGGTCCATCTGGCCTGCCAAACAAGGGGCTGGGGGCCTGTTCTTCTTCAATCAACCCGCCTCTTTGACTTCACAATTTCCTCACATTGTTCCAGCAGGAGAGGCCAGAGTTCTCGTTCTGCTTCTCAGGACGTCATAAAGCTGACTAGACAATCGGATTTGGTCTTTAGCCTTAGGAGAAAAAAATGCCTGTTTCTAAAACAGTTGTTATAACATGTAGAAGTGCCAGTCAGATGTGGTTTGGGGGAAGACAACTCTGCATTCATATTTTTAACATTAGGAAATCCACCCAGTTGGAAGAAAGCATAAATGTGCTTCCTGGGATGAGCAGTAGTTACACAATGTACGAGAAGAAACTGAGCAGGTGGCCAGGTGTAGAGCTTTGTTGGAAACAAGGGTGTGCCCCAGCTCTCAGCACTTGGCAGGAATAGGGAAATAAAGTTTCAAAACTACAGAGGTGATCATCAGACTTCATCTCTGGAATTAAGCAATAGGGAAGAGGTTGTTCCCCACTGCCTTTCTCCACCCCATGGTGGTCCCTGTAGTAAAAAGTGGAACCAGTGAGTTGAGCCGTCTTGGGTCCTCTCCAGGCAAGCTATTTCTGTAAATAGTCAGATAGTAAATATTTTAGGATTTGCAGTATATGTGGTCTCTGTCACAACTACGTAGTTCTGCCGTTGTGACATGAAAGCAGCCATATACAGTATGCAGATGAATGTGGATGGCTATGTTCTGATGAAACTGTAGTTATAAAGGCAGTAGAAGGCTAGATTTGGCCCACACGCTATGATTTGCCAACTTCTCTTCTAAATCAATGATTCTACACCTTGGGGTATCAGCACTATTCTGTCCTCAGGGGATTTGCAGTATGTTGGGAGATGGTTAAAGTCAGCAGCTTTGAATTCTGGCCCAAAGCCCTTATTAGCTCTGTGGCCTTGAACAAATGGTGTAACCTCATGAACGCTAGTATCTTCATCTGTAAAATAGGTATAACACCCCCCTCATCAGGCTCTTTGCATATGAAGTTAGATTAACAAGTGGAGAAAGGATAGCCTAGTAGTTAAGAATATAGAATGCAGATTTACTGAATTCAAATCCTGGCTCCAGCATTAATTAGCTGTGTAATCAGACCAGTTTCTTTATATTTTATTCCTTACTCTTATCATCTGTAAAGTGGGATTAATAATGATCCCTGCTTTATAGTGTGTTAGGGCTACGATGTGAGTTCACAGGTAGGAAGAGCTTAGAACAGCGCTGAGGACATAGTGCACTCTGTAAACATCAGATACCAGTAGTGAGTGGTAGTAATTACTTTAATTATAAGTATATTGCTTTAAATAATAATAGACTTTTACCTGCCTTAAAAATTAATAAATTAAAACCCATTCAAGGCAATCCTTATAATAAGGTTACTTTTACATTCTTGCACTGCAATATAATTTTTTTGAGAGGGTGAGAAATGAATGGAGCATCAGTTTATAATCAGCAGTCTGTCTTTTATCTGGCACTACCAATGGGGGAAGCAACTAGATTCTACTATAAATATGTTAATTGTAAAAGAATAAAAAAATTTAAAAGCATGAATTACTCTATTGTTAAACTTTAACTCACAAATCAGAGTGGGAAGTGGGAGGATTGAAGGACAAGGGTCTTAAAATCTGAGAACATTTAACTAAATGATCGACTCAACCCCACAGCACAATCCAGACATGGGCCAAATCAGCTCCTGCCCCCACCCCACCAAACCCTGGTCACAGGTTAGAATGAACAGGTGACCTGAGTGTGCCCGGTTATAGTCAGTCCCAGGACTTTGTTGGACTTTTTGAGAAAATAAGCCTTTATTTTCCCTACTGGAATTGCTAAGCTGGTAGGATACAAGCCTGGAGGGGACCACGGCATGAGCAGAATCTGCCTAAGAAGAAGCCAGTAAAGAAGAAAGCAAGAGAGAGAAATTCTTGACATGACTTTCCTCACCAGATCCAGCTATACCTGGATCCTGTTAGCCCTCATACTTTAAAGTTATAAATAAATTGTCATTGTTCTTAAACCAGTTTCTGTCACTTGTACTTCAAAGAGGCCTGACAAATACACCAACCGATTATGCTGTGACAGGAAAAAAAAAAATGTAAATCATTTTTCAGAGTTCTGTTCTGGATGAAACAAGGCAAACTCCTCACTCTCTTCAGCCATTTAGAGATAAGCCAGTAAACACTCTGGTTAATAGTTCTGAGAAAGACATCACCTCTGGCTGAGGTAGACAGCAAATTGATCTATAGAAAACAAATCAGGTGAGTCTCAGAATTGCTAGAGATCTGAAGAACTGGGCTCAGGATGGGTGGGAACAAGGGCAATTAGTGCATCAACACCATGAAGGATGGTCATTGCCACTGCCAGCACTGGGTGCTGGTGCAGCACACAGACTTTTCTGGCACCGCTGCTCCAGAAATGAACTGTGCCTCCACCCTTGCAAGTCTTCGGCATGCTGACCGACAGCGCTTTCTCATCAAAATTTCAGATTCAAAATCCCAGGCAGGTGTAGCTGATTGTCTGAGTCTAGGTCAATGCCTTCTCTAGTTGCAGGGGAGGCTGAATTCTGAATTCTAGAGTGGAAGGCAGGCTGCACCTCCCCCTGAATCTCTGGATAGCAAAAAGAAAGAAAATGGAATGGAATGGAGTGAATGGAGTGAAGTAGGAGTAAATCAAATAAAACAGCACGTATCCGCTACGGTTCATCTTCCCTTTTTAGAAATGCTGCCACTCTGCATGGGCATCTGCTCACCATCCTTGGCCTTAGCACCACCACAGCTCACCTCCTGCCCCTGTGGACCAACCAGAACCTGTGATCTGACCAGCACTCCCCACCTCTGGGTCACTTTTCCAGGCCACTCAGTGATTTCCCTGGGACCTGTTACCTCCTTGGGCTGTCAGCAACGGGCAGTGTGATTTCCAGAAGGCCCTCGGTCCTGCTCATGCCATCTGTGAGCGACTCTAAATCTGCCCCCAGCACCAAGTGATAACTAATTACCAAGCCAGTCCCGCCTTACCGCATGGCTTTGCACGTGTCTGCTCTGCGTGGTGGGCAGAGGAGAGTCAGGCAAGGAGCACCCAGGAAGCCGCAGGTTCCGTCAAGCCTGCCCTCCTTGTCATTTCCCTCCTGTCTCCCTGGAAACTAATCCCATCCCTCTGGACGACTCCACAGCCAGGCTGCTTGCTTCAATGATCGTCAAGGTAGCTTATCCCTTCATTAATTAACTACTCAGGAAACTGCTGTCCAACACTGTGCGGCTTGGCCTCTAGCTTGTTAACACAGGGGACTCCAGAGAAACTTTGACCTGGCTCATGGCTGTGAGCTGGGTGACTCAAGAGAAAAGCCGAATGGAAGGGGTGCTTTTTTTCCTTGTGGCTTACCACCACTTTGGGGGACGATGGGTAGCAAGGATAGGTAGGAAGAGCGAGGCCACAGCTATCACTGGGAGACTGTGTTTGCTGCCACTTAAAGCAGAAATGTCCCTTGCCGGGCCTTAGAAGGTGGGGGCCAGATTACAGGGTAGAGAGACCTACAGATTGTGGATAGAAGGCTAGATATATTAGAATGTATTAACCTCTATATTTGGGCAAAATTGTCCTAAATAAGATGTCAAAGATTAAGTGTGGCATAAAGCCTAAATTCAGTTTAATGATATGTATTTGTCTCCAATATATGCAATCAGTGTACTGAGAACGGGGGAAATAACTACCTAAAACGTCTTGCCCTCAAGGAGGTCAGTCTAGCAGGACAGATGAGGTAATGGAATAGGCCACTTTCAGTGCAGAGGGACAGTGGGCCACAGGGGTAAGCAGGGACTGCTGATGGGAATGTAATTGAGGGCACTGTGTTAGTGTCCTGGGCTGCTGTAACAAATTGCCATGAACTTGTAGCTTAAAACGATGGAAATGTGTTCTCTCACGGTCCTGGAGGACAGAAGTCTGAAACCAAGACATCAGCAGGGCTGCGCTTTCTCCGGGAGAGAGTCTACCCTCTGCCCCTTCCAGCCCTGGCGGGGCACTCCTTGCCTTGCTGTGCATCACTCCCGGATCTGCCCCCACCTTGTCCTCACATCCCCTTTCCTCCTGGGAGTCTGTCTCCCTCTCTCTTATAAGAATACCTGTGATGGCTTTTGGGGCCCATCCAGGATAATCTTCTCCTCTCAAGATTCTTAACTTAATTGCATCTTTTAGGGCATGATATGATTGTCATATAAAGTAATATTCGGAGGTTCCAGGGATTAGGAAATAAATGTATCTGGTGGGGGGGGGGATTTTTCTACCAAAGCCTCGAAGGCTGGGGTGGGTGGCAAGGAAGTGTTCCCAGAAGAATTAAGGACTGCTAGTCCTAGGCCTGTTTGCCTTCCCCATTTCCAGCCCTTCCCCAGGTCTGCTCTGCGGCTGGCTGGGGGGGTGGGGCAGGGGGCAATGCCTGCAGGCTGTGGCTCTGTGGTCCCCTGTGAGCAGGCTTCCATCTGTGTTCTTCAGCAAGGAGCGGCATTCCCGGAGACGTGGGGGAGGGGCTAGGAGGAGGAAGGCAGGATGTTTCTTCTCCTCTGCCTAGACAGCCTCTCTGGTAGTGGCTGCGTCTCCTATGTGGATGCGTCTCCTGCCAGACAGTCCCTGGGCTCCGGGAACAGAACCTGCTCCCTTGTGCCTCTGGCCTCGGGGTGGAGACAGCTTCCTGCTGTTGCTTATCGGTGGATGGCTCAGCATCCTGTCCTGGTCTCTCAGCTCCTCTGTCACCTGTGCAACCAGTTCCCCTGCATTCAAATTCCCTCCGTAGAAAATACTTAAAGTGGTTGTGATTTTCCTGGTAGGCACCTGACCGATGCTAAGTCCAAGCTTAGATTTAAGAGCTGAACAGTCTAGGATCAGGTGGAAGAGGACTGTTGAGCCAGCCAGACAGACAGACCCTGCCTGTGTGGAGCCTCAGTCAAATGGAAAAGACAGACAGACACGAATCACTCAGCACCCGAATAAATACATGATTGCAAACAATCATCAGTGTGTGGAGGGGAAGTAGCATGGCTTTAGAAAAATACAGTGATGGGACACCCAGTCCAGGATGGAGGGTCATTAGGGCTCCCTGGGGAGTGACGTGTGAGCTGAGGTTGAGGTAGGAGGCAAGGGAGCTGAGGCGTTCCAGAGAGAGGAGGCATATGCCTGAGTCCTAACGCAGGAGGAAACTCCCCAGGGTCTGGAAAGGCTCGGCGTGATTAGAGTACCAGCTGTACTCCAAGTAGAGGGCTTCCCCGGGAGGGTCAGAAGGGCGGCAGAAGGTGGATGGCACAGTGCTCATGGGGCTTGGGCTGGGGAAGTCATTCAGCCGTATTGTTTCTGTAGGGCAGAAGGGAGTGTCGTCTGAGCGGGCAGCTGCCTCAGGCCTTAGCTTGGCCGCAGGCGATCAGGTCCAGACACCACCCCTCCCAAACCTGCTACAGCGTTTGAGCAACCAGTTTTCTTCTTAAAAAACGAAGTGGCATGCATAGACACGGAAGCCATGTGAGAGAACCTGGGTCCCAGCACCAGGAAGAGGTTTCTGGAAGTTTCCACTCCCCCCCACCCCCCTTCCCAAAAAGCCCTTGAACTCAATGACAGCTAGCACAGTGAAGGGTGGAGAAGATTCTGGCGGTGGCTGGGAAGGGGTTTTGGTGGCGGTGTGGATACTGCTCCCTCCACACTGCGTCTGTCCCTCTGGTCTTTCTCACTCTCTGGCTGGTCGTAAATCCCCGGTTCAGAAATGCTGGTTTTATGCTGTGATTCTTCTGGGGTTGGCTGTTCCAATGCTCATTGTTTTTGTTGTTGTCATTGTTGCTCTTATTGTGGTAGCAAAGAATAACTTCTAACAACAAAAAATTTTTTTGATGGGGTATAAGGGGCAGTGAGGATCTCAGCATTTTGCAAACTCTCTGCTGGACCTTTTGTAACACATGTGTCTTCTGAAACTTCCGAAGTGCCATATACCACCTGGCTTAAATGAGGACAACTTAGGAGGGAGGACAGGCTTTTCTCAACACCAGCACCGGACAGACAGCCCCCCAACTGCAGGAGTACAGTTGCTTAGTTCCCACCTTATCTAATGCTATTGTCCTTTGCTACTTTAAAGAATCCGGGGAGTAATCTGCCTAGAAAACAGTAGTAGAACCATCCACAAATGTAAAGAAGCATCGATGCTGGTATCTAGGGCCCTCCTTGCCCTTCGCCTGCATTGCCCACCTTCGTAGAAAGCAGGGAAGTACCCTTTTGTAAGCGGTCCGGGAAGAACAGGATGGTAGGAGAAGAGAGAGAGTGTGGGGAGGAATTGGGGTGATGCCCACACACTTTCAGAACTCAAATTAGTGACTCTGGAGTCCTGGGTTCTGATCCTAGCCCTTTATCCTCCTGCAAGTCATTTATGTTTTGTTCATGTGCAAAATGGGATGGTGCAAAAAAAAAAAAAGTATGCAAAAAACAAGTGTTTATGCTCCTTGGTCATTCTTACAAGAGGATAGAAATCAATCGTATAGGATGCTAGTTCTTCTGAAAGACGCCTGTGGCTGTGAGTGGACTGCCATTGGCTTTAGAGGAGGCTGATGTTTTTGCCGTAGAAGTTAACTCCCTCAGTCAAGGCCTCTGACAAGTGATTTTGGGAGTGGTGTGAATAAAGATTGGTGCTGACTCTGGGCTTCAGGCTGGTGCTCTGTGGCTGAGTTGGCTGGAGATCAAAGATGCCAGCATTGGGCCAGCTTTAAAGAAGGCAAGATGGTGCTGCCTGGCAAGCTCACGTCATTTCTGCCCTTGGCATAGACACACTTTCTTATCCACCTGTAAAAATCACAGGAGGAATTTTCATGAACTCAGAGACCTTTTGTTATCCAGACACCAGGGAGAAGACGAATCAGTGTTAAGACTGGGTAAACATTGCAGGCCACTTGCTGGTCCCTTTAAAACTGTGTCTGTCTCACTGATCTGGGGCAGATTGTGTTTGGTTTGGGTGTTGACACCAGGCAGTTCTGATTCACAGCAGTTACCTCCTCCTTGTTTCTGTTTCATTAATTTTCATTAAGGCTTAAACAGCCATGCATGTGGCCTGGTTTTGGGGAATTGGGGTGGATCTGGACAATTAAAGTCCTTTAGGTTGTGCAGGTTATCTCTGAGTAGAGAAAGACCAGAGAGAACAATTCTTCCCCCCTGGTCTTTTACTGCTGTGTTAGTTGACACAGTTTCAGTGGGATTAATTGACTGCAAGAATGATTTGCATTTTATTGCCCAGGTCTGCTCATTGGGTCAGAAGATGTCATAAAAGTAGAAGCCCAAGGCTGCTGACAGCTTCAGAGACAGTGAGCCACTCCACAAAGAAATGGCACTAGCTGGTCTCATTCTTTATAACTAGATGGTGTAATAACCCACATGAGTTTCCAGTTGATCTGCTCTGGCTCTGAGAGTCAGGTTTTGTGTTTTTCCAGCACCCAGTGAAGCAAGTAAGCCTGAGCAGAATGAATTTACGAAAGCAAGATACCTGGGGTCCAGAAAGATTGGACTTGGATGGCAACCCAGTAAGAGTTAGGTAGAAAGGCTAGGTAGAAATCTAATGTACAAGTTGGTGCTGTTAAACTTGTAAAAGTTTCTAGCTGCAGGTTCTTGTCGTCTGTAGCAGGGATGAGACACTCCTGCTGGGGGAGGCAGGCAACATAAATGAGTAGAGTCGGCCTGGTGATCAGGGGAAGGAACCGGGCCCCTTTGCCCCACAGGGAGCCTTTGTGTGAATTAGGAATCGGGGCCCCTTCCTCTCCTTGGAAGCCAACTGAGCCAGCTTTGATTTCAGCCATTCTGGGACCCCTCAGCAGGCACTACCTCCCCAACCAAATGCCATGGCCCGCCGGCCCGGAAGGGGTGCATGCTCAGCTCAAGGCCATGTTTGTCATGGACCCAGCTTGCTAACTGCTTCTGACTTATTGTTTTGGTTTTTGTTTTTTCAAAATATACTGCAGATCTAATTTTTGTGTGTGAATTTTCTTGATTTTAAAATGTAAGCTGCAACTTCAATTTCATTTCCCCTAATTACTGTTGGAGTGAACCAACAAGCCATGTGTAAAGGGTGGGGTGGGTTGCAAGTCTGCAGACTCTGGTATTATATGTGGTAAAGGAGTTACAGTATATCGCCTCTACACGCCTGCACACACACACAACTAAAACAAAAGAGTCGAGGATGCTGGAATTCTTTTTTTTTTTTATTCTCACACCCAAATGAGTGCACGTTTGGAAAGGAACAAACGCCAAGCATTAACATGTTCAGACTGGTGAGGTGGAGACTGCTCTCCAAGAGAAGAGAGTAAAATCTCAAGGAAGTGATGGATACACAGAGCCCTTAGGAGAGGGGCTTTATTATGTGAGGCAGGCAGAGTGAAACAGGAAGGACGACTGTGCTCCAGGGAGGTGTTGTCAGTACCCCACAGGGAGCTTCACCTCTTTAATTGCCAGGCAGACTAGAAGAACGCAAGGCCTCCTCTTGGGACCTTAAGAATTGGGAAGGGAAAGGAAGAATTCTTGGAGGGTGGCTGGCGTGCCAGCTCCCTGGCGCACTCAGCTCCGAGCACGCCCTGTGCTTCCCGGAGGCCTGTGATGGCTGATTCCAGCCCTGACAGTGTTTGGTCTTCCCTGCTGAGCCCAGATTGAGTGCACAGAGATGGCTAATTAAACCCCGAACTGCCAAACACACTGAAGAGACTCCCTTTGAAGAGCAGAGGATCACAGGGACCGTTTCCTGCTTACAGCTTGCAAACACAGATCTTGGTCAGTCTCAGATTGTGTTAAGTTTAACTAAGGCATGTTGATGGCACTCAGCACCATTCCCCTTTTGCTAAACGTTCTAATCTTAGGTTGGTGGTGATCTGTTTTCTCATTTCATTTGCAGGTATGTGTGCTTTGGAAGGGGAGGGGAAAGTTAGATCAGTCAAGCTTTAATAGCTCAATTAACCCACAGAGTCTTCGTATAAATCCATTAAAGGAAATCTATTGTGTATGTTCTTTTGCCTATATATGTGTATTCACACATGTATCTAGATTATTATGGAAGTAGGGTCAGTGATGATGTTAGTTTGGTTGGGGGGCCTTTGTGTGTCCTCTTCCCCCTCTGGGATGACCAGTTAGTTCTAAAAAGTACTGAGAGACAGTGCTTCTTACCAGCAAGCAAAGGAGTCAACCAAAACAAGTTATATCACACATGGTAGCATTCAATAAAGAGTAGATTATCTGGTTCTGTGATCACTCCATTTGCTTTGGAGCTGTAAGATCTGGGGGCTTAAAAACAACTTTTCCTCCTACCTTGTAAGTTCTTACAGCTGGGCTAATCAAATTAACAGAGACAGATTAACAGAGAAAATCAAATTTTAATATGTGAGTACATGGAATTCACATAAGCATAAAAAGTCCAAAGATAGGTAAAATTGGGATGAAGTAGAAAGGGGGGCCAGGGGTAGGGGGTCTGACATTTCAAAGGAAGTAGGCAATTTATAGGTAGTTGAGGAAGGGGTTGAGGATACACGGAAGGTAAATTTTTTGCTTCAATGGGAAACATAGGTTGATCCAGTAAACAGGCCCTGTTTGGCACCTTCCTATCTACCATACTTAACTAAATTAGGCTAAGGCGAACACCCTAAGATTTCCTTCCTAGAGTAGGCCTTTCCCTCTGAATTTCTTAGTCGGGAAATGGGAAAGGGTCAAAGGTTCTGAGTCTTTGTCTCTAGGTAACCAGCTTAAAATCAGTATTCCAAAAGGCAAAACTTTGGTCCCCTTCAAAGAAAAGTGGTAAGTTCAGATTGTGGGTTCGCCTGGTATTGAGCTGCTGGGAACACATTTATCAGCGACTGTGTGAATAGTGTTACTGAGGCGAGGAAGAAGCAGGTTTAAACTTAGCCGGAAGGAGTTCAGCGCTGTGTACAGCTGCTGCCGAAGGTCCCTGATCGGAGTGGGAGATAAACAGCGGGTCTTACGGGAAAGAAGTGCTAACATCGCATCTAGAGTTATCATTTCTCCACTTTTTCCAAAGTTGAAATGCTTAAACGACAAATGGTCCTGGCACAGTCATTTCTTCCATCTGCCACGTGATTTTACACATGTGTACACACATACTTTTCCCAAACTCCGGGTGTCGGGGTGGGGAGAGCAGCATACAGAGTCAATAGTAAACATTCAACCCTGAGGAGTTTACAGGGAGGTGGAGGAGGCCTGCATACTACTTTTAAAAAATAAACCGTCTCCTTACTCTTTTGGAAATAAGCGAGACATACAATATATAAAAAATAATTGCTCCGTTATCTTAACTAACTCTTTGGCCAGAAATTAAAACTAGAAGCTGTGCAGATTTAAAAAAAAAAAAAAAAACAAAAAAGCATAAAATATGAGCCCTGTATCTTCAGTCCCTGTGAGCTTCATTAGGAGTATAGGGGAAAATAGAAGAAAGTTGGAAAAGATTCAGAGTTTAAACTAACCAGAGAAAGCGGTGGTCCGTTTAGCATAGCGTTAACACTCAAGGGTTGGTTTGCTGGATGGCCACAGGCTGTAGAGTTCTAGCTAAGGACAGTTACTGTGTTACTTTGTGCAAATCCCTGTGCCTCTCTGAGCTCTATCTTAGTCATGTGTAATATGCATTGATAATAAGGACCTTACAGACGCTCTTTACGTTAAAAGGGAAAATGGATATATACTACCTTGTATAATGCTCACTAAATGTTATGGCGTGTGGGGTCTGGGGTCAGACGGAATTAGGTTCCAATGCTGGCTCCGCAGCACTCCTACAAGTCACTTAGCCACCCTGAGCTTCTGTTTCCTCAGCCGTGCTGATGATGTGTGTTTTTGCAAGGAGTGAGACAGTGTATGCAAAAAAGCACAGTACAGGGTCTGGCCTAGGATGAATTTTTGAAAATTCGGGGTGTTTTTAGCCGTTTTAATATGTCATTCTATTTAGCCTCCTACTACAAGCACCGCTGCCCACTGCTCACACCTCTCTCTAGCTATCTGCTGAGCAGAGGAGCTTCTTGTGGCTTCTGGGACAGTCCCCTCAATTCAGCATCCCCTATCATTGGAGGCCCTGATGGAAGAAGGTTCTGAAGCATCTAGTCACTCCAAACAGCCCATAAAATCCCAGGAGGAAAGGGCCCGTTAGCACCTGCACAATTGGGGACCCATGTCAACAAAATGGCTGGGAGCTTCCTGCCGAAACTCAAGGGCATGGCAGGTTTACAGAGGCCCTTCATTAAGATGAATTATGAAGCTGTGGGTCTCTCTGGCTCAATTTGGCCCAGGCTGGGAGGCAGGGGTCCAGCTGGCCCCCTGCCTGCAAGGCATGAAACCCTCTTCCTCTCCTCCCAGGCTCCTTCCTACCCCGCTGAGCACACCCCTACCCTTGTTTAATGAAAGAGAAAGGCATCGACTCCCCCAGGGGGTCCCCAGAACAAGAGGTAAACTTCAACCTGAGAAAATTGTTTTCTCATAAGTGGCAGGCACCTGGCTGACAGGCCTGGCCCAGACCCCTTGTGATATGGACAGAGCCCTCTCCTGTCCTTCCCCTCTCCCCAGGCCATTTACAAGTCCACACAGCCAGGAGAAAGGGGAGGGAGGAGATGCAGCTACAGTGAGCTGTGCATTCCTTCCCATCCTGAGCCACAGGTCAGAGGTTACCTGTCAGCTCCTCCAGGGTGCCCAGCTTTTTATGTTTTTGTTTTTCTTCTTTAAAACCATGAAATATGATAAATGGTTGTTCAGAGAAGCCATGCACAGCGGCTCTTGAATGTTAACATGCTCAGGAATCATCCGGAACCCAGGAGTAGCAGAGAGGACTGACAGCACAAAGGGGACATTTGGGGGCAGCCCGCTGAGGACTCAGACTCGTCCGCAGCATGGGGGATAGGAGTGAGGCACTAAGACGGTCTCCTCACCCAGCCGCTGAGTTGGGTCCGTGGTAGAATGGAGACTGGCTGACAGGTCTGAGAGGGAGAAATTTGTGTAAAACAACTACACCAGAGTGCCTACTATGTGCTATACAGCTTTCTCCAGGGAGACAGCCAGGCTGCCTGCGATCAAATCCTCAGTCGCCACCTACAATAAGATCTTGGGCAAGTTGCGCCATGTGTGCCAGCCCCCAGCTCCGTGGGGCATAGCAGTAGTATCTACCTCGCCAAATTGTTTTAGTGTGGGTTAAAAGTGTAGGGAACACCACTTAGCATAGGGCTTGGCACATGTGTGCTCAGTAAGTGTTAAATGCTGTGATTGTCATCATCATCAACAGTCTCATCTTCCTGAAGGGATCCCTCCCTGCCCCCCATCCCTGGGTTAGGTCAGCAGGAGTCTTCCTTTCAGCTGAAAGAATTGAAATTCTCTCTGCCAGGAGGCCAAGGATGAGAAGTGAAGCCTCTTTGTTTAGCTGGAGGCTGTGAAAGCCAAACACAAAAAGCTGAAAGGAGGCAGGTGCATAACAGCAGCCTTACCCTGTAATTCCCTGCTTCGCACAACCACCTAGGGGAGGGAAGCTTCCCTCCCAGCTGGCCGGGAAGGGATTCGTAGGTGACTCTAGGTGACTCGTTACCTCATTACCTCGGGATACAGCAGGATGAGGGCCAAGGATCTGCTTTTCTCTCTCCCAACTCTCTCTCACCCTCTCTGCCTCCCCCTCCACTCGTTTCTTTACTGTTCAGAGAGCTAAAAATGAAGGCTAATTCTGGGAAGCTGGGGGGTTTTTTCCTGCTATTTCCAAGAATTCTTCGCCCTTAGAAAGCTTGGAATCTGAAGTCCAAAAGGCCGATTCTGGGTTTGAACTATGACGTTGAGGAGGCGAATTAATTCTTCCAAGCCTCAGTTTCTTTATCTTTTGAAAACAAACATTAATGGGAGTTTCCACTAGATAGTAAGTGACTTGAGGGCAGGGACTGGGTCTCTTTTTTTCAACTTGTTCACTCGAAGCATCTAGCATGATACCTACCACACCACTAGTGTCCGATACCTCTATGAATTTGAGCGAGTACATACTACTTACTTTGCTGTGTTGTTGGATGTATTGAGATACTGTGTGTAAAAGCCCTTAGCCCAGTCAAGTTCACTGTGTGTCCGTTTTTCCTTTTCTCATTTTAGACATGCTCCTTAGAAGGAGAAAGGTGAGGGGTGGAGAAAAGAAAGTGATGGGAAGGGGATGCTGGGCGGTAAGGGAGGAGGGGAAAGGTCAATGTGGTGAAGTAGGAAGGACCTGGAGGGGGCCGGCCTCCTCTCACAGGATGGCGCTGTGATTTCCGCTTGGCCATTTGACTGTTGAGTCTCAGGCTCCTCAACTATAAGATGGGAGTAAATATATTCATTTTACTGGTGCTATGTATTCATGGAGGAATATATCTGTGAACACGAGAGTTCCTGGTGTAAATTAGATACAAAGTGGTATGAAATCTGAGGGTGAAGAGGAAAATAGAAACAAGGAAAATACAAAGAAAGAGAATATAAAGCAGGCAAAGCAAAAGGAGAGAAAAGGAAGGCTTTTGATTTTGTTTTGGTTTGGTTTGGTTTGGTTTCAAAATCTAGCCTGTTCCTGCCACTCCCGGCTGTTGTGGGTTGGTCTTGAGCCTGAGAAGCCATTGCACTTGGACATCACCTGTATTTTGTATTGTTGAATCCTATATTTTGTACCCTGATGTGATTCAGTTGAGGCAGTGGATGGTAGTGGTCAGGAGTGGGTAGTGATGCATAGGATACAATTCCCACAGGGGAAGAAAAATGAAGATAGGTCCCCCAACCATGCTTCTAAAAAGTAAAAAGAGCTTTCCTGGTGTTCTGCACCTTCCAGACTGCTTCCTGATCCTGGGGCGACTGGGGGCTGTGACTGGCGGTTGGCCCAGCAAGCCGGGTAGCAAACTGGCTGTGGGAAAAAAGCCATGGCCTGCACGACGGAAGCATTGTTGCTGTTTTAAATAACATTTAATGTTTTCACAATGACAGGTTTATTTGCAATAATTAAGGAAGTTATGGACAGTCATTTTGAAAACCTTAGAAAATGTGGAAAAGAACATTTAGAAGCCCATTTGAGATAATCCACCACTGACTTTTTGATATATATACCTGTGTGTTTGGTGTGTGTGTGTGTATGTGTGTGTGATGTGCACGCACACACATGTGCCTTTCTTTTCAGTGAGGGTGGTGTAAAATTGGGATATATTTTTATTATTTTATACATAGTTTTCCCAAGACCTATCAGTTCAGTAATATTTTTTGACTATGTATCAAGTCCTGTATTCAGTTCAGTGAACCAGATTCTATTTCTGATTAGCTTTTCCCAGTTCCTTGAAGGTAAAAAGAATATTCTTGGGAAATGTTAATTGCAATATTCTACAACTTATTTTAGAATTTCCAAAGACCAGAATTTTCAAAGATTGCGTTATAACATGTCCCTTGTTTCTCTGAGACTATCCAGGAAAATTTCTTCTGCTCTCTCTCTCCTTGTAGAGTAAGAATGAGAGCAGGCAAACCTGCTTTTGACTATTTCTTTCCTGGATGCGTTCTATAAAAAGAGGTTTTGGCGAGCTGCAGAGAGAGGTGGGGAGAAGAGAAACGTAGGGAAGGAAAGGAGGTAGGGAATCTGTACACTTCTCAGCCTGAGAAGGCAAAGACTGTGGGGAAGGAGGGCAGAGAAATGAGCAGTCTGGGTGGTGCTGTCTGTCCCCTGGGATGGACCTGCAGTGATCATTCGTGTTGCTGCTATTTACTGAATGCCCATCGTATGCCAGCCCTGGGTAATCACAGCTTCCTGGACAAACCCTGGCCCTAATATTCGGTCTCTTTGATCTCTCTCAAGTTTGAGAAAGACCCTCAGCCCCCTTCGCCTTTGAATAGCACTCTTCATAAACTGGTAGAGAAACTCATTTTAGTTTCTTTCCTTTGCAACTCCCTATGGCCAGGGTCAAACCAGCCCAGCGCCAGGGCCAGCACTAGACCTGTCCTCTCCTGAGTGAAACCTCCCTTGAGGATGGGAACTCTCACCCAGAGCACAAGGGGCTCAGCTTTGGTAGGAGCTTCCTGTGACACCTCTTACCATACTACGGATTCCCAAAGAGCGGGTGGAGCTCATCACCCACCCCAGGTGCCCAGACCTTCCCCTCACCCCTTTGATGGGAGTTGTATTAAATCCCACAGAGATAGATTAGATAAACAAATCAATGGATTGATCAATACAGAGTGAGGGAGGGAGGGAAGGTTTGCATCTTACAGTAAATGATCAGTTCATTCATCATTCATTCATTCAAGAAATGTTTATTGCAAAAAAGATAAGTATGTGAGGTGATAGATGTTTAATTAATTAGACGGGGGAATCCTTTCACAGTATATATGCCCATCAAGTCACCACGATGGACAGCTTAAATATTTAGCAATTTTATTTGTCATTTATACCTCAGTAAAGCTGAAAAGTAATTCATTTGGGGGAAGAAGATAATATGTTTTGAGTCCCTACTTCGATTACACAGCAGGCACTGGTCTAGGTTCTGAGACATTCGAGTAAACCAGACAAGTTCTGTGGTCCCACTGAGGCTTCAGAGACTACAGACAGACAGACTGAAAGTAAAATGAAATGTCAGGTTCTAATAAGTCCTGTGCAGAGGACAAACTAAAAGGAGAGAGTAGAGTAGTAGTGGTTAAAAGGGAGAACCCTGCTTGGGAGGTTATGAGGGTCAGAGAAGGCCTCCAAGGTGACCAGGAAGTGGTGACATTCAAGCTGAGCTCTAACTCCGTGCTTCTCACACTTTCACATGGATACCACCCCCTGAATTCAGAGTCTGACTCAGGAGGCCTGAGTGGTGCATGGGGGAAGGGGTTTGCTTTGGACCTTCTTGTAGAATCAGAATGCTCCAGGCAGGGAAGTAGCCAATGGAAAGACAGGTGAGGACTAGTGTGACTTGTTAGAAGCATCAAAATCAGACTAGCGTGACTGGAGAAAGTACTAGATGAAATCTGAGAGAGAGGCAGGAAAGAGCCAGATCATGTAGGCCCTTCCCCGAAAGGCAATGGGAATTCTCTAAAGAGGATGCTGCCATTAATAGCTGTCCCTCCATTGTTCTGTCTGTATATAAGAGGCCAAGTTTACCCTGTGCGTCTGCTGAGAATATTCCTGGGCATAAACCAAGCTCAGTCAAGGGAGGGGTCTGCAAAGCAAGCTTTCATGCAGCTCACTCCAGCATAGCTAAACTTTAGCCAAACATTTTCCTCACTCTGGAGTTTTAGACGGGAGAATTTCCTAACAAGATGCCTCAACCTCACAAAATTTTAGGACACGGTTTTTATTATTTCCCAGATTTAGATACTTATACCAGTGGCACCAAAAATGTACCAGCAGAGAAAGCTCTCGGTCCTCACTTATCAATGTGGAGAGACTTCATTTCCCAAGTATACACTTCATGAAATTGGTTCAAGAAAAAAATTGTAAAAATCCTGGCATCAATAGATCCCCTTCTTCTTCTCTCTCCTACCAGAGTCGTAGTTACTTTAAACTTTCTCATGGAAAGAGGAAACACAACCAAAATGTCAAACCCAACTATCACTCTAAAGTGTCTGATACACAGTTGGAACAAAGAGAAGACAATCAGTTACTCCCAGGTGACAAACCATGACCTGGCCATAAGCAGAGCCCCTCGGCAATGTATTATGTTTACATCCACTCTCCTTCCTGACGGTTGGCCTGCGTGGGTTTCTGGCATTATAAAACTACTCCACGTGCAAGAACAGCTCACTCTGCACAGCTCTCAGCCTAATTAATCCAATCAGGGTGGTAATTAGGCCAACAGTGACATTTCCAGAGTGAACCCCCTGTCCTCCCAGCAGCCAGCTTGTCCCAGGGCCCCAGATTCCTCAGGTGGCTCTGGACACAGGGAGCCCTGGGGGCCTGTCCCACTTTGAGTCAGTCCTTGCTCCAGCCGTTTGTCTCAAGACTGGCCAAAGCAAAAAGCCACACTTTTGTCCCTCTGAGAGAAGTTTCAGCATTACCACAGAGAATGCTCGATGGTGTAGCTGTTCTCCGAAACACAAAGGAGCCAGACCGAGGAGCCTGAGTGATGACTTCCATCCTGCTCCTTAGCAGAGGGTAGAAGGAAAGGTTTACACTTGAGACCTTTGCACTTAACCTCTCCAACCTCTGCTTCTTTATGTAAAACCGGTAGTATTTAGTTAGCAGCATATTTTTTAGGAGTAAATGATTTAGCATATGAAAAACTTTGAGACAGTGCCCAGAATGTAGAAATTCAATAGATGCTACCTGATAGTACTATTGCTATTATTATCATTTATGTCATTTGGTGTATCACTCAGGATTCCTAGTTTCAAGCTACGAAATCAGACTTAGCTGATTTGAGCAGAAGAGGAATGCATTAAAAATTATATTGGGTGGCCTACAGAATTTCTTAGAGAGATGGAAAATGAGGCCTGGAACCCACCAGCCAGAGGCAACACCCCGTTGCCCTGGAGACTTGCCTTCAAGCACAACACTGCTGCCCCGCCCAGCTCCGCAGATTGTCTGGTGCCCACCACTGACCCTCCAGCCACCACTGCCCCCAAACTGCATCTTGCTCATCCTCTTTAAAGGTTTCTCCAGTCCCCACTGCTTTGTGCGGGAACCCAGGCCTCCTTTTTCACCTGTGGATTGGCTCCAATTGTGGATTGGCTCTGATTGGTGGAGCCCCAGTGGTGTGTCTCTGTTATTACTGCATGGGAGTCCAGGAGGCAAATATCTGGCATTGTCTGTTTCTGCTGTAGAAAGGGGCTTTGCCTTCCACCAAGACACAAAATTTGGGGAGAATCCCGCAGAGGTTGGAAGAAGGATGGGGATATGTGCAGGGTCGTGCCTGTGCGTGGTGGTGACCGTCATACAAACGCCACCCCACCTCCTAATGTGTTGGCGCTTCTAGAAGTAGAATTAGAAGACTGAGCTTCTTGCCCCTCTCCCTTCCCGCCCACACACACACCAAGGAGGAACCAAGTAACATGGGCATGGAGTGGGGGGGTAGCACAGTAGAAAAAAAAAATAAAAGCCTTAAAATAAAAGCCTAACAATACTATGTGAAATACCAGGTGTGAAGGATAATGTCTCAGTGCTTTTCATGGTCTCTGTACTGTGTGAGCATTTACCGATATATACTAAATGAATGCTCTTTAATTACTGGATGAGCCCCTGGCCACCTGAAGCCACCTGTGTGTCCGAGGCAGGCGGGGGCCTGCCGTGGAGGCTGACAGCATCTCAGCGAGTAGCAGGAAGAGTTGGGGCTGCTGTGGAGTGCAGTGCTGCCTGCAAGAGGAAGGGCGTTAGAGGCAGAGGACGGCCAGAGGCGGCAGGAATAGTGTCCAGATGCTCGAACCCGATTCGGGCATAAGATTTCCCAGAGGTGACTCTGGCCAGTGATTCAGCCGTGCAGATGATCTGGTACGTTTTCTCTTCCCCGGGTAGGCGTCCACTGCTCTGTGCTGACTCCTGCTCAGCTGGAGGCTAGCAACATCCCAAACCCTCTCCCTGGGTGGCTATGTCAGGATGACAGAACCTTTCCAGACTGGCTAGACAGGCACCGTGGCCTCATTGGATCTATCCGAGACTCTTGAGCCTTGAATAAGAAGTCACATCTTCATTCGTACTCACCTTTCATCACAGTCCCTTTGGAGCTGGAGAGACGTGATGTGAATAATGGAAGGGTCGATTTCATACAAAGGCATGCATGCCTTAAGTCATTTGCTCCTCTCAACCCTTGGGGAAGGGCCAACAGATATTTACAAACCTCACTTCATCGATGAGATAGGTATCTGGGGTTCAGGGACTTCCTGTGACTTCTCCAAGGTCACAGCAGTGGATAGAGGGCTAATCTCAGGTCTCCTGTCTCCTAGTTCAGTGCCAGTGCAATTGTCACTCTCCTTGTCTAGAGGCACGTCAGTGTAGGATGTAGGCGAGCACAATGCTCGATAGCCTTGGGACCGGACTTCGACTGTGTGGGTTGCTATGAGGATGAAAGGAGACAATGCATGTGAAACAGCACAGAGCCAGATGACAGCACTCAATCATGTTCTTATTTTTTGAGTTTGTCATTATTCTCTGGCACAGTCTCAAATGTGTGGAGCCCATCACCACCACGCCTCCTCACTGCAGCAAGTCCCTGCTACCTTATACAGTACTTTCATGTGAGGGCCATCTTCCTCTGCCCCTTACTGGTTTCTGGAATCTGGAGGCAGTAATTCTCAGACTTGTTAGTAAAGGAGTCTTGGCTCTTGGAGGCTCAAAACTGATATATTGTTCTAGCTCCAACTCTAGCCAACTTAGGTCCAAGAAACATCAAAGGGAGCTTTTGTTACCTTCTAGTGTTTCGCTGTGACATTCCAAGAGCCCTGCACCTGTCATTTTCTCCCTTTCTCCGCTAACCATAATGACCCAGTACCTGTCCTCTGCCTGCCTGGTCTCACCCTCCAACTGCTCACTCAAGGAACTGAGAAGGCAAGAGT
Organism: Eonycteris spelaea; assembly: GCA_003508835.1. Lineage (NCBI taxonomy): Eukaryota > Metazoa > Chordata > Mammalia > Chiroptera > Pteropodidae > Eonycteris > Eonycteris spelaea. Next base: position 12,385,024 of record PUFA01000032.1, on the reverse strand, counting down.
AGCTATTTCCTGAACGAGAGGCCAAGTCAGTCATGGTGGTAACTCAAGAACTCAAGGCCTTTGAGGGGGAAAGAGAAGGGACAGGCAGAGTTTCCATTCAGAATTCTGGATTCTGGGCTTACCCCCAGCAATGATTTGCAGTCACAGAGCTGCCACAGAAAGTCCCCTGATGTGGAAGTTTCTGTTTTTAGGGGAAAGTGGAGAGCACAGAGTGTCCTGAAGGCATGGAGCTTCATTAGAAGGGCTGTGACTTAGAGAAAACTTCTCGAGTGAGAAAAAGCCCTCTTCTAATGCCTTTTTCTAGTATAGTCATTTGTCACTCTGTGTGCCTCCACCACAGTAATCAGTGTTTTATGAACTACCTTTCCCTCAAAGCCTCTTTCTCCCCCCTTATTTTACACAAAATAAGAGTTTAATTAAACTCTGGGTTGCTCTTGTTGCTACTTCTTAGAGACGTGAAATATAGCTAGAGGTATCGGATTCTCTTGCAATTATTTTATCTGTTGCTTCTGCTTATAAAGAAGAAGAAAAACAAGCACAGTCCCTGGTTTTGTGTCAGCTGTGTGGGCTCCCATGAGGGACTGAAATTAACACAGCACTTTCTGTGTGATTAAGTATAATAAAAACTTTCTGATCATGACAGTTACACGTATCAAGAACTAACTACCCATGTGCCACCACCAGTGATAAGCACAGTTGCGAGATGTGAATTCTGAGATGTGAATATTAGCCTCATAATTAATTACCTTACCTGTAAGGTGAATTCTCTTACAAGCTGCATTTTACAAATGGGGAGACTTATAGAAGCTAAGGAGTTTACTCAAGGACCCACAGCTAGGAAGTGGGGGAGCCAGGATTCAAACCCTGTATGCTGGCTCCAAAGCCCAAGTGTCTGTTATACATGGTTCCTTTGAAGGAAGATGATTGAAGATGATTAAGGAGGCGCCGTAGCATCGATTGTAAGAAGTTTGTGGGGTCAGTCTGAAAGTTAGGGCATCAGGCTTTTTTGTTGGAAGAAAAGGAAAGAGAAAGTCTAGGCATATGTTGGTAGACGTAGCAAGCTGGCATTCAGGCGATGGGTTTGGGAACTCAAGTGATGAGTCTGGCCTTTGCATCTTTAAATACCTCAGAAGGTCAGATTAGCACAGGAACCCTGATGCTGAACCGAACACTTGGTCCTCCCAGTTGGCAAACATTAGCTGGTTGAAATACTTCCTGATGGAAATACCGATAGCACGCTGACAAAGTTCAGACTTGTTTCTAAAGGTCACCTCAACCGGTGGAGCAATTAGTTCAAGTTTGCCTTTTGCTTTTCCCTGGTGAGAGTTTTAGCCGAAACCTCAAATTTTAGTCCACTTTGCAACATATGGTCAGTGACAGGAGACATCCTGAGATTATGCCCAATACAGAATATGTGGTGATCAAAAAATTTCTCTTCCTCTGGGCCAGAAGCAGAGTTAGACATTAATCCTGGAGCATAGCGACAGGCAGCCAGCCACCTCTCCAAGGGGAATCTCTGCCATCTGCCATGGATTACTCCCCTGGGATGCTCCCTGAACCCCAGAGACATGCAATTATCTCCTGGATGCATCATCTGAACATACAGCAAGCCCCACAGTAATACCCTGTGGCAAACCTGGAAAGTCCTTTCTCTCTTCTGAGTCACTTGTCACTTTTCAGCCAAAACCTAGGAATTTGCATCTGAAAAGACTCTGCCTCCCCGCTGTCTCTGTCCTTTTCCCTTCCTTTTCTATTCCCACTGCCACTGCCCTCATTCACATCTCAGAACCTTCTGCCGGGCCTCTGCCACTGCCCTGTCTTCATCCCACCTTCCTGTGCCTCCTCCATGCGAACCTTTCTGAAAACACCCATCTGACCTTGACTTTATCCTGCTTAAAATCTTTCAGAAGTTCCCCACTGCTCTTAAAATAAAACCCAAACTCTTTCATGGACTCAACAGGTTCTTGCTTGCTTTATCCTCATGAGTTACACATTCACCACACACTTTTTTTTTTTTAATTTCACTCCATCTGTGCATCATCTGCTTCTCCGTTCTTCCCCTCGCCCTCTCTTTCCAAACCCGGGTAGGCCATGCTCTCACACATTTGCCTCTACCTGTAGTAAATAATTTCACTGCATGTAGAGTATGCTAAGCCCCCGATGGAAGTTAGATGTCTTTCTCTCAGGCTCCCAAACCCTCTCCCATGGGATTTCTTCAGGGACCAAGGGCAGGGACCCTCCCTCTCCAGTGAATTGTATAGGACCTGGTACATGGTCGGTGCTCAAAGATGCTAGTGGAACAAGTGGGGACTGAACCTCTGATGCCACTGTTCATCCTGCTGACTCTGTCCTCAAGTGGCGCTGTCTGCAGACCTGCCTTATGCTTTTTGGGGCCCTCCAGTGGTGGTTTCTTCTCACGGGCCTCACCTGCCAGCCATGCGTCACTCTTCTGCCTTTCTGTATATGACAGCATCTGGATGACAATCCCTGGCCATAATGGAAGGCCTCTGGAGTCAGGCTTGCATTTAACTCCCACCTCTGACACTGAGGATTTCTGTGTCTCTTCTGTCAATCAGCGATGGTAGTTGTGACTCCCACTAGGGATTATTGTGAGAATTCGCATCAAGCACATAGCCCATGTCTTGAGGTTGGCGTAGGGTAGCGCTGCTCACATTTCCTCTGGGCGCCTCCTGCTCCGTTGGAGCAGCATTTATGCCTCTCCACTTAGCCTCCTGTATGTTGTAGAGGCTAAAAACAAACCCAACAAACTTATTAATTGAAACTGAGTTGCACCTGCCCTGCTGCTGCTTTAGAAGGTACCCTTTTCCTGTGGGATCACAAGAAAAGGATTCAGTACTCTTTTTATTTTTTGAGGCTCTGGAAATTTAGATATTTAATAGGAGTTTCCCCGTAATAAGTAGAGTAAATGCACTACAGCACAGCTCCGCCAGCTGGGCAGGCTGTATGTGCACTTGTGCATGTGCCCGGGTGCACTCTGTCATCAAAAGCCTCCCCCTGCCTGTCTCACCAGACACCTAGATACTCAGACCTCCTTGCTGTAGGCCTCTGTGACTGTTGCTGAACAAGGGCATCATAAAAAGCATAAGGTGCCCAAGGGCCTCATAAGAAGCAGTCCTATGAAAAATGCCAAGATATGGCCTTTCTAAGGGTATTGTTGGAGACGTTTTTTAAGAACCCACCAAAGACATTCCTTTCAGCCTTTGGTTGCCAGGAAGAACTCTACTTCTAAAAACAATTGCTATGTTGTGAAATTTTGTATCTCTCGTTGCTTTGGCCACTAGGAAGCTCAGAATTAATTGTAGCCTACCTTAAACAAGTTCCTCTGGTGATCAGTATTGTCTTCTGACTTTATCCCAGGCTTCATCGTAATAGCCTTAGTTTCCTTTTACTTTAATCTCTTTACCTCAGTACCTAGCTCATATCTGGCCCATAGTAAATAATTTTAAAGCATCATCTATTTTCCAAAGCCTATTGCTAACAGACTACTCTTAATTTTTTCTATAGAAATATACATATATTTCACTTTTTTGGAAAATGGCAAGATAATAAATGAAGAAATGTTATTATTAACTTTTTTTCTCTCTTTTTCCCTCCTTCATTGTCTCTCTTCTTAAAACATAGTGAGAGTTCCCTTAAAGCAGGATTTATTATACTTTACAGCTGAACGGGGAATAGTCCTTACCAGCTCGACTGGTGGAAAATTTCCAAGCTGCACAGTTCACTAGTTTATATTACCTAATAGAGAGATAAATAAGCCATGATTCTTCTTAAGGACTGGCTTTTAATTAGATTTTTAATGGATCCTCTTTGACTTTCCCAAGCATAAGTACTGCTGTATTAGTTCATTATCATGATTAAAAGCAGCTAATAATGATCATAACTAAATAATTTTCCTCAAGTGTTCCAGCCCGGTTTGATGCCCTGCATGGTAGCAGTAGCTGGCCAGAGCCTACCTCTTTTCTTTGCGGTGCACAACAGAGCCACTGTTTTATGTTGGAGGCTGGGAGCCTGCAGACACAGGGAAGCACAAGGGACAGAAAGCGCTGTCTCTCAGAGCTCGTGTTTTGTGTTTTATGGAGTGCTGCTTGCAACACCCCCAGTGCATTCCTCTAATGTCAGAGGCTTCTAACAAGCTTAGCCCAATTGGAATACTTCCCTAGCTACATTTAGGTCACTAGTTTGGATGTAAGTTGCAAAGCTTACCAGCTGGAAGTGTGTGAGTTTGCAAAAGGCTGACTCAAAGGCTCAGCTGCATTTATATTGGCCATTGGGCTAAGAATTAAACTTGCAACATCCTCCCTCTATCTGCCAGCTCTTTTGCCTTAGAAGTACAGAGGTGAATGGATTGTCCTGTGTAGAATAAAGGGAGCCCCATGGCTTATTGTGGTAATTAGTCTTCATTCTTTATCCTTTAAATACACACACACACACACACACGTGTGTGTGTGTATATATGTATATATATGCACACATACATGTAAACATATACACATACACGTATATATGTATGTAAAATGTGGTCATTGTGGAGATTTTTGGAAATGCCCAGGAGGAGCAGAATAACAATCACTGTTTTACTATTAATACTGCATGTTTGTTATTCTTGTCTTTTTCTAGGCATCTATTTATCTTCACTTTTTTTCCAGAAATGGCATCATGTTGTTGCCTTAGCAATATATCATGAACATTTTCCCATGTCATTAAATCATCGTCTACAAAATCATTTTTTAAGGTCTGCCAAGTATGTCATTGCATAGATGTACCATAATTTATTAACTCATGCCTGCCTTGTGCATTTAGATGATCTTTAAGACTTGTATGATCATAAGCAACACTACAATTAATAGCCTTTTAAAATATATTTGACCACAGCCATGATTATTTTATTGGCTGAAAAATTTAGATGCTGGTCAAAGGGATTATAGAATTTTAATGTTTTTGCTCATGTTATCTAATACTGTCAATTAGAATTTTTATGATTAATATTTCCTAGGTTTCAAGGAACAAGGAGTACTAGTTGATTTATTTTGTGCTTTTTTTTTTTCCCCACACAAGTCAGATTAACCATTTTTCATGCATGCATCAGCCATTGGGATTCCTTATTTTGTGGACTGTCTCTTCTTGTGTCATGGTGTTAATTTTGATGTAATTATCTTTGAGTGGCTCAGGTAATCCTACTTTACCAAAAAATTTTCCCCACTGCCTGGCTCTATTGCTTCATGCTAAAAGGGAGGGAGGAAAGGATCAGCTCTAGGTTTCGGATTGCAGTCAAGCCTAGCAAAGTGTGTATAACAAATTTCAGATTGCCCAAAAAGATTTTCGCAACTTTACAACCAATTGTGGTGTTATTTGTGTTGTTATAGTTAGACCATGCTTGAGTCCTGGCTCTGCCGCTAATGCTAGTGCTTTGTGAACTTGGTTGCCTCACCTCTCCGAGCCTCGGATTCCTCATCTGTCAAGTGGGATAATGACAGTTATCTCACAGAGTTTTCTCTAGAAGCAAATGTGATAAAGTTTATAAAGCACAGTGCCTATCATAAAGATGGCAGCCCTTGAAAGACGACATTATCATCATTCAAGAGCCTATGCAGGATGACGTCCAGTTTTCTGCTGAAGCATGTCAGTTTTGAGTAGCCTTAATATAAACTTTGGGGCCTCCTTCACCCCTTTTCCTCCTTCTTTGCTAATGGGACCAGTGGGTGGAGGTGCATGCTGTGTTAGAAAGAAGTCTTTGAGGCCCTGTGGAACAGGCCTTCTTGGAGCATTTGCAGATCTCCCTCCTCTGCCCTGCTCCACAGTGCCCTGAGAATAGAAGTGTTCCCAGGACCCAAAGACTTCTTGAGGAGGATGACTTGGCCTTCAGATTTCCCAGCAATGAGTGGGAAGCCCAATATGGTCAAGTCAGAGGTCAAGATTAAAGTCACGTCAAAAAGAGGATCACTTTTGGAGATCAGGTTTCTCTAGTTTGTTCCTCTGGAATACAGGCTTCAAACTCCTGGGGACATCAAGACATTGGCTCAACCTTGCAAACACTTCAGAGGGGCCACCCAACTGTGGGGAAATGGATGTGCGAGGACTCTGGCATGACCCTTAGGCCCTGCCTGCTCTGTGTAATGGCTTCCACGCTACCGTTTGGGATAGAATAGGGAGAATTTTACTCTTGTCTTTGATTCCAGCACCCTGTGTGATACACTATGAACAGCTACTATCAAGGTGGATGCTGAATGTTTATATGGTGGTTAGAGAAGAGATGCTGGTTTGGGAGAGGCGTTAATCTTACTCTTTATATACATCTAAGACTCTCTAAGAGATCTTCTTTGAGTGTTTCCGGTAGTATCTACAGGTCCTGCTTTGAACCTTTTCACCAGTATTGCACATGTCTAACTAACTATGTAAACTTTGCTCTGCTTGGCCTCCATTTCTTCAGGAGTGATAGCAATAACTTCTACACCTTCCTCAAAGGAAACATTTTGAGGGAAGAAATTAAACAGTAGGCATGAAAGGTCAGCCCACAGTGTCAAGGTGAGCGATTAGACCAGGTTCTAGTTTTAAAACTACTGGGGAAAATCCCTCTGAAGCTTTTATTTCACCACCTTTGAAATGAGAGGGTTCCACTGGGTCCCTGATAACAATAACATTCTGGAAGTCTTTATGAAATGTCCAAAGGGCTTCATCAACAGCAAATCCCTAAAGCATAGGTGGCGCTCCTAGAATGGGCCAGTATTGAAGGAAACCCAGCTTCAAAGCACAGAGGTGCATGGAGGGGAGAGGTTTCCCTTGCACACAGGCAGCACTGCATGCAAAGGACGTCACATTTGGCAGCAGAAGACCTGCGCTCAACTCCTCCTTGGTCACTTTGTAGTAATGTAACTAGAAACACATCATTTCATCTCTCTGGCCTCAGTTTCCATCTCCATTAAAAAAAGATATAATACACCTGCTGGGCCTCATGAGTGGCAGATAAGGTTGTATGTCTGAAACTACTTTCATCCGATATGGCCTCACACACAGGGGCATTCGCTCAGGGACCACCACTGCTATTGCTGGGCTTAGAGAGGACGAGGTTCTGTGTCGGCCCCCCAAAAAGTCAACAGGCAGTGGCCCAGAGCCCAGAAACATTTGAGCAGGCAAAGGTTGTTCTGTCCCCTCATCTCCCCTTCTCTCTTCATTTAGGGGCCTTCTAGGAAGTCACAGGTGAGTCACGAGGGTTAAGTTTGACTTTTAATAATCCAAAAAAAGAGCATCTGTGTATCTGTTTAAAGGAAAGCAACAGAATCCATTTTTCTGGCATCAAGCAGAACGGAAAGGTGTTCATTTGCAATGGGCTAATTTTGTGCCTTAAACCCTTTCCTTATGAAAATAATTTACCCTGCTAATTACATCACATTAACCAACTACTCCCGGTATAGATTAAAGGGCCACGTTTTCAAATCATTCCATAAATTAAAAGCAGTCCTCCCAGATACATGATTTCACGGATAAATACTACATTTGTGTTGTCAGAATTTATGTTGAGAGGAAATGGAGGAAATGTATCCTTAAAGAAATATTTTGCAATAGTTGTTAACACCTTCCACTCCTTCTGCTCACTGCTTCCAGTACCATAATATAAATGTGCAAGCTGTTAGCGTGAGATGAACATTCCGGAGCTTCAGGGGCCACCTGCCTGCATAGCTGGCTTGGTATTTAAATTCCCTTTGCATCTCACAGATTTAAATGCTGCCTGGGCTCTAATTTATGGTGTCCACATCACACACATAAAACTTTCACTTGCAGCTCTGTCTTTGTCATGCCGGGGAGGAATTCAATTGTGGCCCCAGGTGGCATGGATTGTGGAGCCTTCCAGTCGCCAGGAGGGTGTAAAGACTAGGAGAGAACGTCCAGAATCCAGTTGGAATGTGGCGGTGTTTGGGAGCCTCAGTTCTGACAAGTCTGTCCCTACTCCTTCCTTCAGCCATGAAAGAATTAACAGAACATGGGAGGATTGGAGGAGCAGAGACCTTTAGAGGAAATGCTGAGGGGTATCATCTGCCTGGTAGGAGGAAACATGAGCCCCGCCCCTTCCAGAGAGGGATCTAGTGTGATGGGATGCTGAGAAGCAACCCTGTAAAAGGAGACCCTGAGTGACCCTGGAGAGTACAGAACTGGCTGTCATGGTCCCACATGTGGCATCATAGCGAGTCGTGGCCCTTGGGGCATAGTGGCACTCAGGCTCGCTTGGCATTTAGGATTCTAAACTTCCCTCTGCGTCTGTATCTGTAGCCACCAATGTGCTAATTTGTCTAAGTGTCTTATCTGAGCTTGGCAGGCAATGCAACAGGTGCATTTTTAAAACAGTTCCTACAAGTGAGGTTTCCATTCCAAAATGTAAGCAATATCTTAGAGAAGGCTTGACTTTATTTGATTCCTCCCTCTCTCCCTCCCTTCCTCCCTCTCCCGCCCCATCCATCCATCCCCATCCCCCCTCACACACACACATGCACATTTTCTTTAAGAAAGTCTTGTTCATCTTTGTGGATCTTCTCATTCATTGTTATATGTCTCTTTCCTTGCTGGCTATACTGAGAACTTCTCCATATGGGTATGGCAGGGAGGGAGCATTAATGAGCAAATGATGGCAACAGTGACAACTTATTGGACCTGACTTTGTGCCAGAGGACTCGAGAGTGACAAAACCACACAGGCAGACTCTCTGCTCTCATGGAATTTACACTGTCTTGGGGAGAGGTGGACCATAAGAACCAAATTCATGAGTAAATGAAATAATTTTTAAAAGCAGTAAGAAAACACTATAATAGTGACTGGTGGCAGGGTCAAGAAGAAGGAGCAAAGCTCGACAAGTTTAAGGGACAGAAAGGAGACAAGTGTGGCTGAAGCACAGTGAGTGGGGGAGGAGGGTAGAGGCAGATAGAATCAGAGAGGGAGGAGAGGCTAGACGGTAAGTGACAAGGTGGACTCAAGGGGGGGGGGGGTGTCCTCATCTCTACCATAAAGGTAAGGAGAAGGATTAAGCAGTTATCAGCTTTTTCCTAAACATCCATACAGACTCAGTGAGCAATAATGTTCATCTGTAAAGCTTTAGTGAGCACTGAACAAATTGGGTGGGTTTATCATCTAGCAATAAAGACTCTGCCTAGAAAGATAACTGACAAAGGTCTGTCAAATAAACTGCCTGGAGTTTTTTCTAAGATAACATAGATTCTAACTGTCCCCAAAGTAGAGGTGTGGACTCGGCCTCTCAGAGCACCTTCCTGACTGCAGAGGTGGAGGGTGGGATGGGGAATGATTGCATTGCCATGACGCTGGTCACCAGCTGTGGGTAAGGGGGCTGTTTCTCAGGGTGTAAGTCATGACCTTAGATGAATGATGTTCCAGCATTTTCCCAGGAAGGTGTGGTAGCATTTCATTGGCTCTTGCTTTAAAGTCTTCTTCATCCCAGCACTGTGGCTCTTTGAGCTACATTGGCTAATATGACAGAAGTGAAGCCAGCCTCAGCCTTCCCAGCATCCTGGGTGGGGCTTAGGCAGAGCTCTGTAATAAGTTCAAGTGTAGACGACACAGGATTAAATGCTCACAGGAGTGTCTTTCCATCAGCCCTCACCTCGTGTGGTTAATAGGACACTCTTCAGTCAGGACTGCGGGTGAACAGTGGCAGGTAGGCGGACCTCGTGAGGTCTAAGGCATTTATAGTTATAGGTGAGTGAGAGGAAGATTATGTAGAACAAGCATACCTGATTCTGGTGCAGTGCACATCAGTAGTCAACATGCAGTCAAAGGCACATTACATGTAAAATATCAATTCAAAGCTTTTCTGTTCTGGCTCCATGGACCAAATTGATGAGAAAGTCACCAAGATACCACTGAGGCCACATACAGCATTCACAGCATTAGAAAGGAACATTCTCCTCCATGGCCTGAGTTGAAAATCTCTCCAAGTTGTCCAAGAAGGAAACACAATGAGAAAATGATAATAATTGCTTCTATTTATTGTTTATTCTAGACACCATGCTAGTGGGTCACTTCATTGACTTCTCATAGCATCTCAGTCAGGTAGATTCTGTTAACATCCCCAGTTTGGAAATGAGGTGGTGCAGAGAGCTTACGAAACTGCTCAAGGACACAGCATAGGAAGTGACTGTGCCAGACCTAAGCCCAGGTGTCTCTGTCCCCGCAGCCCATGCGGGCACCACTGCGGTCCGTGATTAGGGCAAACGGGTGGTTCATCATAAGCAGACAGGCGGAGGGCCTGAGATTTTCCCAGTAGCATTTGAACAGCCATCGAGTTTTTTAATCCAGGCCCCAAGTAGATCAGACCTGGATGTGGCCAGCACCTCCCACAGCCCGACGAGCACAGGATTCATGCTGCTGGCCATAGCTCTTCTTGCCCTGCATCTGTGCTTCTGGTCAAGCTCAGACTGGAATGTCACCGAGGAACAGGGGATGGGGCAGTATCATTTGGGGCAGTAGAGAGCAAGAGACATGCAGAGTCCTGATCCACACTGCTTGCCAGTGATGCTCACACTGCAGTTGTATCTGAGGTGACTTAAGACAGCACACAAAACTAGAGGACCCACGTGCCTGTGGGGCTGGGAAGGTCACTAGAGAGATGAAAGGGACCAAATTCAAGTCTGTCAAAGGAGCAGCGGCTCCTCAGCTTCTGCCTGTTGGGCCCAAGAGAAATGTAGGGCTGCTATGCTCAGGTCTACTAATGTCTTAATTTAAGCCAGAATTTGGATTTTTAATAGTGAAATCCCCACCTTTAAAATGTTGGCCACTAATTCAAAAAATTGTTTTCAACTTTGTGCTGAGCGTGCGAAGTATGCCTGTGGGCTGAAGGAAGCCCAGGGAGTGAGAGCCCCTTCGGGGCTTCTGCAGTGTTGTGGTGGGTGAGAGCCAGGGCTTCGGGACACAGCACTGCGTTCAAATCCCTGCTCTTCTGCTTCCTGGCAGTGCGATTATGTAAATGACTTGACATCCCGATAAAGCTGGGATCCTAATGCCTCCCTCAGACTTGCTATAGGATTAAGTGGGTAGTGCTTCTGAAATGTCCAGCACAGTGGCTGGCAAGGAGGACGTGCTTAAAGATGTTGCTGTTTCTATCGCTTTTGTCAAGTAGGTGTGACAGGTGTGCTGCCCGACTGTAGGGTAAGAGGGGAGGGTGTTGTCCCTCGTAGAAACTCCATGGCCTTCTAGAGTCAAAGGAATTGCAGCTTTGTTTGTCTGGAGGACTCTGATAGTGACTTCCTTACCAACAAGGTCAAAAGATCCCATAAGCTTGTAATTTGCTCCTTCAGCACCAGCTTCAGGACAAAAGAAATTGTTCTTGCAGTGTGTGCTTTAAGATAAACACTTATTCAGGGCTTCCTCACAGCTCTCTTGATAAATTCTCCTGCACCTGTTTTTCTCATTTTGGACATTGCAACATCCTCACTATGTTTGCTCTGTGCAAAGAGGCTTTCTGGCATGGAATACTCTGGAAGCTCTTCTTTGCTACCCTCTGGAGTAACAGAGTCCTTTCCCTGGAGAGATGGCACGTTACACACCTGAGGCCATCTTACTCTTCCCTCTGGTCTCAGCTACTGTCCGAATCTCATGAAAGATGTGAGGAGGCTGCCAAGGCAAAGTATAGCCAGAGTAGGAGGCAATCAAAACAATCAAAACTTAATCTAGTCCATAGAAAGCCAAGTTGCTCTACAGCCTGTCGCAACACAGCGAAGCCTTCAGATGGAAGGAACCACAGACCACCATCTGAAAAGAATGCCCCACAATCTCAATCTGAAAACAAGTTCTCAAAAGTTTCAGCACAGGATTTCATTCATATCACATAACACAATTTCTCTGAATTCTCTCTCTCTCTCTTTCTCTCTCTCTTTCTCTCTCTCTCTCGATCTCTTTCTCTCTCTCTCTCGATCTCTATATCCTCACAATCTGCCCCTTACTCCTCAACTTTCCTTGAATATTCTTTCAAATGTAGCCTGAGCTGCTCTTGCCTCCTCTGCCCACTCTCTTACCTTTCAGGTCTCATTTCTTTCTAGCTCTGCCTTTCCATGTAAATCAGCTTTCCTCACTTCTCCTGGTCTGTGCCTCTCTCCAGAGCTCCAGGCAGGGCAGGAAAAGCAGGCAGACAAGGATCTGCATCGTAACGCTAGCGGGGAGAAAGGTTTGAATATATATGCATCAGTTCAGTATTTTACCCCATCAGCATTAATATTGTGGATGTCACAGGCTCGGGGAGGAGCCATTTGGGAAGGAGCTCTTTGGATAGGCAGAATTTTTAAGAGGCAGTGTGAAGAGTCCACCTTTTATGGGAGAACGAGGCAGTCCCTGCGTCTGCAGTAGCACTCACCTCACTTGACACTGAAGGAAATTTTGTTCCTTCTACCTTATGGGATAGGGCATATCTTTTAATTCACCCAGCAAGCACCCAGGGTAACTGATGATTTTCCAAAGCCAATACCACCTTGATCTCAAGTCCCCATCCTGCTGAAAAGGGAGACAGAGAATCCCCAACTTTTCAATGAAAAGAAAAGCCATCTCTTTTTGCTTAAGTGGTCTCTTTGGGGCGTAGAGGGAAGCTCACAACAAATCATGGCAAGGGTGGAAGTTAAGATGCTTAGATGGGTATGCTGGCCCCATCCCCCCTGGACATCTGATACCCATTGCTGAAGCCCATGCAGAAGAAGCTGTGGTCTCTCCTCTCAGCATTGTGGGGGCTGTGATGACCTCAGCCCACTCCATCCTCATACCTGGACTCCACCTACATTCTACAGCTTCTCTTGAGTCTCAGGAATGTTTTCTTTCTACCCCCTAACTTACTCTTTCCTTTGCTTCTGCTAACAGATCCTGCCACCCTCACATGATAGCCTCAAGATGGACCCGCCAGCTCCCTACCCTTAGCCACCTTCCACATCTCCCAGCAGGAGCTCGTGGTCACTGACACTCTGCTTTTCTACTCTTGAAGCTCTGTTTCTGAACTGTCTCTGCCTGGGTTCACCATACCACCGTTCTCAGGCTTCCCTAGTGGCCACAGGCTGGCTCCAGGATGTTTGGCCCTGGTGGTTTCCCCCAGAAAAGGGATGAGATGGGGAAGCCCTGCTGTATGTACTCAGCCTCTTCCCAGTCCATTGAGGGTCACTCTTTGACCCACCTTTCCAGACCTCAGCTCAGGGTTATGGGGTGACTGGACATCTTCCTCCTCCTCCCAAGTCTCACCGCCCCCCCCCCCGAGTTTCTCCCCTGTTGTTCAGAAGAGCATTATTTTCCCTTCCTGATTGATGGATGCTCACCACTAGGCCATATCCTCCTCCTCACCTTCCCTAGGCTTCAGGAGGAAGCTGCCCTTTTCTCTCCTGGAGCAGCAAACGTCACCATGGCCTTAATGGCATGTAGGATATAGTAAGAGGAACTTACTTACCAGAAAGCGAGAACTATATCAGGGAATATTTTAAAAATATTAACACCTTTTCACTTATAACATGCTTGCTCATGTTATTATGGGAATAGGTAGGGTGGAATAGCATATTTTATATTTACAGCTGAGAAAACTGAAGCCCCAGAGAGGCTAAGAGAGCCATCACGGTCACACAGCTCATGAGTGGTAGGTGTTTTGACTTGATTGAATGCTCTTCTGTGGCACCATGCCACCACTCCTGCCAGGGTACCTTCTTCTTCCGGGGGCTGTGAAGTCAGCCACGGGGCACCATTCATTCCACCAGTCTGCTTCCCTGTCCTTTAAAGTGATTATAAAGTGGAAAATATGAGATCAGCAGCTGCAAGAATGGCAGGAATTCTGCCTCAAATAGGCACAAATCCTGGAAGCCAGCAGTTAATGCTGGAGTCACTGTGAGCCTCATTTAATCTTTTTTTTTTTTTTTTTTTTAAGAAATTGCCAGCTATGAATGTCTGGGAGGTGACCAACGATCTGTTGTAAGCACTAAATAATTTGTAAGTCAAACCTCTCTATTGATGGCAACGTAATGTCAAAAATCCCTCAACTTAATGCACATTGAAAAGACAAATCAGTTACCCCTGGGCCTCTCCAGAGGTGATTTGGAAAGGCAGCACATGGATATGTTAACATGCATCCATATATATGTGTGTATGTATTTTAATAGAGTACAGTAGGAACAAAAACTGGCATAATTAAGTCAGGAATCTTTTGGACTCTACTTTTCTCCATGCTAGGAAATCGACCAGCCAAGAATCCACAAGTCCTCAGAATCAAGTGGGAGCTCCATCCTCATCCACTGGGCTTAGGAGAAAGGGAGCTCTGCCGCCCATAGCGAAGGCTCCAGAATCTAGTCAGGCCCCTTTCTGCACAGGACTCTGACCAGAACTGAAAATATAGTACAGCCCCATTCCATTGCCTCCTCCAAGCCCCCTTTAGCTCCCACCTAGACTTCTTGCAAGCTGCCTGACCAGCCCATTTGACTCTACTCTGCCGTCTACTGTCCATATCCATGGAGAAGCCAGAGTGCTACTGAAAACGAGGGTCAGAGCATGTCTTGCCTCCGCTCAAGCCCAGCTCTACTGGTGGCCCATTATATTGAGAATAAAATTCCAATTATGTATCATGGTGGATAAATCCCCACATGTTTTGGCCACTGCCTACTTCTTTGACTTTTTCTCATACTTTTGTCCAGTGCTCTCCCTAAGCTGCAGCCCCTTTTGGCCTGCTTGCTCTCCTTGCTTAAATAGGTCAAGATGTTGCTGCCTCTGGGCATTTGCTCAGCCTCTGCCTGAATGTCCTGCTTTTGACTTAGCACATCATTCAAGTCTAATCTCAAAGGTCACCTCCTCAGAGAGCCCGAAATAGATTGTATTATCTTGTTATATTTCCTTTAGCATATATCTTTACCCAAAATTTAGTTGTTTACTCAATTATTATCCATCTTTCAATGGAAATGTCTTTCCAGAAAACAAGGACTTGGTCTGTCTTACCCCAGGTGTATCTCCGGCACCTAGCATGCTACTTGCTCAAGGTTGACATCCTCATTTAACTCACTTGACTGGACTGATCCCTTTTTTCCCCCAGTTGATAGTCTCCATTACCAGTTGAGAAACAACCATATTGAAATTTACTAGAGATTCAGTCATTCATTTTTAAGATTCATCTATTCAACAAATAGTCACTGATTCCCTACTACTTGCCAGCACGTATGCCAGGCATTGGAGCCACAGAACAGCCTCTGACCTCAAATATTCAGAATCTAGAACACTATATGATACCTGTGCAACATGGTAAGAATTATAACAAAGACATGCACCATGTACTCAGAAAAGGAGCCACTAGGTTAGGGGTTTCAAAAGGAGATAAACCTTGACCTGTATATTGGAAGATATATAGGAGCTAGACAGACAAGGGGGTTTGTCTAACCAGTATTCTAAGTATTCTAAGCAGAGGAAAAGCAAATATTAAGAGACCCAAGAGAGCCTGGCAGACATCCGTCCATATGACTAAAGGATCCCCATGAAAGAGAAGCAGGAACTGAAGAGGCCAGATCAAGGAGGACCTTAATAATATTAAGATGTTTGGACTTTGTCTTGAGTCAACTATAAACTTTTAAGAAGGGGAGTGAATTTAGGTTTGTGTTTTAGGAAGATCTTTGCCCCAGCAGAGAGAATACGTCAGAGGAGGAACATGCTGGTCTTAAGAGACCTTGTGGCCTCGACTACAGGTGTCCTAGTTTCCTAAAGCTGCTGTAACAAACTACCACAAACTGGTAGCTTAAGACAGAAATTTAATCTCACGTAGTTCTGGCAGACGGAGGTCTAAAATCGAGGTGTAGGGAGGCCACACCCCCTCTGCAGTCTCTAGGGGCGGGTCCTTTCTTGCCTTTCCCAACTTTTGGTGGCCTCAGGTGTGGCTGGGCTTGTGGCAGCATCACTCCAATCCCTGTCTCGACTTCACGTGGCCATCTGCTCCTGTGTGTCCCTGTCTTCATACAGTGTGTTCCTCCTCTTAGAAGAACACTAGTCACATTAGATTAAGGCCCACACTGATGACCTCATCCTGACTACATCTGCAAAAACCCCATTTTGAAATAAGGGCATATTCACAGGCACTGGGGTCTTTTAGTCCATTTGGGCTGCTATAACAAAAATCATAAACTGGGGAGTTTATAAACAATAGAAATTGATTTCTTACAGTTCAGGAGGGGGAGTCCAAGATCAAAGCTGGCAGAATCTGTGTCTGGTGAGAATGTGCCAGTTTTGCAGACCGCTGACTTCTTGTATTTTCACATAGCAGAAAGAAGGCTAGAGAGCTCTGTTGGGGGTCTATTTAATAAAGCACTAATCTCATTCATGAAGGCTCCACACTTTTGGCCTAATCACCTACCAAAGGCCCCAACTCCTAATACCATCATATTGGGCATTAGGTTCCAACATATGATTTGAGGGGTGCACAAATTTTCAGTGTATAGCACAGGAGTTTGGACATAAATATATCTTTTTGGAGCACGTAATTCAACCACAGGGAGTGGTTGAATTAAAGGCATAAAATTCCAGACTTGAATAGAAATGGATTCAGTAAGTCTTGGAAACTAAGAGTGTCTAGAAAAATTCCCATGTTTTGAATTTATGCAATTTGGTGGAGGGTAGAGTCATTCATTAAAATATAGAATATGTCATATTAAGTGGAAGAAACCCAAGATCCCTGTTTCTCATCTATAAATCCTTAGCACATCCTCCAAAGCAACATTATAGCCAGAGGAACTCCCCTAGAGAGGGAGCAGTGGCAAAGATGACAATTGCATCCATAAAGCAAGAGGGAACATTACCTTCCTCAAAAGTCAGCCCAGAAGCGGAAATGGAAATCAAATTACTGAAGTCAATTGATTTCTTAAAAACTAGAGCCACACACACAACCTGAGTTTTCCTGGTAGAGGAAAAGGAAGGAAACCTGTTTTCTCACCCTAATCTATTGACCTTTCATTCATTTGGGAGCCAAGTTGAAATCAATAGTGTCTTGTTTGGTTAAAAAATCTTAGAAAAGGAAGGCCAGCTCTAGTGATCATAATGCTCAGAAGAGCATTCACTTGCACGGGAAACAGCAGACTCTACAGGTAAAGCCACTCTGCCCCGGTCTCAATAATCCAGGCTCTTGTTCCGCCGTGCTTCATCCGGTGCCTATTGCCAAGCCACTTTGATGTCCAGACCAAACGCAACCCGCTTTCCCATGGGCTTCGGCGCCTTTCAGCATGTTTACCTGGAGGCCGTGGGTCTCTGCAACATCCGTCTATGCTTTGAAAGAGTGGGGCAGAGGTGGGTGGTGATCCCCGTGAAAAGGCCAATTGAATTTGTAGGCACCAGGCAGAGGCGATGATACAGAATTTCAGCAGTGGCCTAAGAGGAAGCTCAAATGGTGCAGAAAGAAACTGATTTTCCTTCTACTTAGGACCCAGTTCAACCTTGAAAGACCTCAGAAGTATGATGGCTTGTTGGGGCTGAGACATTGCCAGGTCAAGGCCAAAGAGGATGTGACCTGCCACACTTTACAGATCATTGACAGACGGGCTTACTGGCCCTCGCAACTCATTCGTTTGGACATTTCCGCACCTCTATTTCTTCTGACAGTTGGAGAGTCTCGTCTGGCTTGGCTGGCCTTGACAAGCTTCCTGTTGCCTAAGGCGGGAAAACCACCTCTGCTCTTAATCTGACCCAGTTATTTGGCCGCGAGGAAATAAATTATGTAGAGAGAAGAACTGCCTGCCACTCTTGCCACATGTATCTCCTAAGTATAGGAGACAAAAAGAGTGACCACAGCTTTCTTATAACTCTGTTATGGACTCTTGACCTCTGAGCAATAATAAATAGTATGCTTGCAGGCCGTCCTGAAGATATGAAGACGTTGTGAGAACATCTGGCATTCATTGACTCAGGAAAAGGAAGAAAAAAATCACAAGGCCTGGGACAGAATTTCATTTTCTTTTCATGTTGCCATGTGGGTGAAGGAGCCCTCTGTCTTCAAGCAAATGTGTGTGCATCGGGGTGGGGGCAGGGTGGGGGTGGTATGTAAGCTCCTTTTCAAGTTTTAAAGGGGCATAAAAGTGCACATGCATTTCTGAGAAGTGCTCTGGCAGGAGGGGTAGACACTGAAGACTTTGAAGGGGGCTAGGGATGTCCGGTTATTGTAATTCGCTATCAGTATGTCTTCTTTTCTTTCTGTTCCTGTGAAGTTCGCTCTGTGCGCCATCCAGGAAGACTTGGATCACAGATTATGGATTCTGTAGCTTGGTTAAGGAACACCAAGGTGTAAGGTTGAAATGGACAAGAGCCCAAAGGGCTGGTATGCTTTATGCTGCTCGCTTGCATGTGTTCTCTCCCTCCCTCTCTCCATCCCTCCCTCTCGCTCTCTCTTTCTCTCATTCTATAAAACAACCTGGCTCTGAAGCTCAAAACCCAACAACTGCTGATTCTCCTTGGAGTGCCATGGAAGTTCACTTCAACTAATGGTGGATTTTCCTCTTTCCCACAGGATGAGCATATGCTCTTCTTTCCCCCAACAACAACAAAAAAAGTGGCCACTCTTTGATCAGTGACTTTAAATCAGAATAGGTCTTAGGTAGTCAAAGTGGATTAAAATGTTAGCAAACAGTGAGACCCTTTTAATTTTTAAAGGGAACTCTAATTCTACCCTTTATGACT
Organism: Eonycteris spelaea; assembly: GCA_003508835.1. Lineage (NCBI taxonomy): Eukaryota > Metazoa > Chordata > Mammalia > Chiroptera > Pteropodidae > Eonycteris > Eonycteris spelaea. Next base: position 12,366,355 of record PUFA01000032.1, on the reverse strand, counting down.
TGCTTAATTATCTAGGGTCCCTGAACAGCTGTCTATTGATTCCAATTAACATGATTGACATCTCCTCTGGAAGGTACAAGCTAATCAGCTACAGGATCCCCCACTGAGAATTCATTTCCTTCTTGGAGTCACCCCTGGGCAGGAGGAAACTTAAATAGAGAATTGAGATTCAGCACCCACAGCTCTGATTTACTCTTTTATATATAGTCCCACAGTGTCTTGTGGAGGGAAAAAAAGGCTAGAAATTTTTTAAATGGCAATTTATTTTTGAATCAAGCTAGCATTAATTCTGTTGGCTTTCATTTTCTTTCCTTTCTATTTTTTTATGAATCTAAATTGATCTCTTGAATTTGATTTCCTTTTCCTTTCTGGTTCTGAAGGACCCACAGAGTCTACTCTTGATTACTTATGACAAGTTCAAAAGTTGACATGAACTTTCTGGTAGAGCCAACTTTCAGTTTTCCATCTTTTGGAAACATATCTTGATGGTTTTCTAGTGGTGTTTTCAAATTTAAAAAATTTCAAATAAGAGAGAAGTTATGTCAAATAACAAACCAGTCTCCATAAAGATAGCAGAATGCTGGGATGATGCTGAATCAAAATGAGCCATAAAATAAATAAAGCCAACAAATTCATTCACATATTTCTATTAGGTGCTAGCTATATGCAGACTTCTAGAGGGAGTGGATGTGATCTGGCTGTGGTGTCTGTGGCATCTCCTTTTCTCCATATATATTCTTCCTAGTCAGAAAATCAAAGTGTTACAGTTGACATCAGCAAGCTCAATATGAACAGGGTTATGTAGTTGCAAAAAAAAAAAAAAATTTGCTCTTAAAGGCTGCAAGCATCCAGGTCAAAGGTGGCAGTGGTTAGGCAAATCCTAACATTAATTGGCATTTTATTTGACTATAAATTTCATTAGGGCAGACATGATGTTGGCCTGGCCGATCACCACATTCCAATGGCCTCGCACAGTGCTTGGCCTGTCACAGATACTGAATGGATATTTGTTGAGTGAATGAATTCTCTGGGCATAAATCCAATAATTTCAAAGAAACACGGGCCAACTTTGTGCTCAGAAAGCTGGTCAAAGAGAATAGTTATTGGGTGGGTGGGTGGGTGGGTGGATGGATGGATGGATGGATGGATGGATAAGGTAAGATAAGAGGAAATGAGATGAGCTTTCAATTTGGACAAACAACGTAACTGTTAATGGATAGATAAGGCTCAATGTTCACTGTTGAGAAAGAGCTCAGAGATTTGGGGTATTTGTGCATAGGAGATGTAGCACTCCATCCCTAACTGTTGAATAACTCTCCCCTGGTTAGGTTTGAGCAGTAAGTGAGAGGAATGGTGAGAGAGCATTTGACATCAAGCAGTGTGGTCCAGCAGGTCCAGGGCCTTTACTAACAAGGAGGAAATACTCTCCCCTACACACCTCTTCTTTTATCTCTTGTTCTGGACCATGTCATTTACTAGGAGGAGAAATAGGAAGGGAGACCGGCAAGAAGTAATAAATGGCTAAATTCCACTGAGAAACTAGTGTTGAGCCTGACATGGCAAGGCCACCGCCGCCCTGGTAAAGAATGAACACTTGTGGCAGCTTTTCTTAACCAACATGGAGCCAGTAACAACTAAAACGATACCACAAACCCACCCGGAAGCTATGGAACACTTTCATTGTTTCTCTTTCACCCATTTCCGAATTTAGGTTTTTGTCTATCAGGTTTAAGCATGTCGTCTATCATTTGTCATCCCCAAATGCCAGTTTCTATATCTTAAGGTCACTTCTTTTTACCACTACAATACATCTTGGGACAATTAGAAACTTGCCGGCTTTCAGGAAGGAGTCCGTGGCCCTGAACTGGACTTCCTGGAGGGGAATGAGTATTTCTGATGCTTGCATTCGTGACAGATTGAAAAATTACAAGCTCTCTACATTTGGGATCTTCCTCATCACTTTATTACTTCCATTGCCTGTTGGTTTTTGCTGCTTACAGAGCTTTTAGAGGGAGACAGAGAAAGGATTAACAACATTACCTAAGAGACCTAAAGTTAAACAAAGCAATTCCTGATTCCAGGATTTATGTGTATTGATTCCTACTGAGCTTCTCTGGTCACCTTACAGAAAATAAGAGCCCTAAAGTTCTTATTTTTTGTAGTCCCACCCTCCCATTATAGGATACATAGTAAACTGCACTTATATCACACATTAAGTATCATAAATTTACAGCAAAATTAAAGCAATTTTTATCATTTTGCTTCTTATCATTTTGACTTTATATGTTTTTGTGTAGTGGAGCCAATACAATTTTTTCAACTCCAAACATTCTCATATGCCCTGAGAAAGCTTATGTGACATACGTATTGGCTAACATATGAAATGGCCCTACCTGCCATAGTGATTCCAGTGACTCCCTTGCAGGCTATTGGCTTTCGTAAGAAAACTGCCTGACTGTCCTCCCTGGTCAGTCAAGTGGATTTTCACTCACCCACGAAAGGTCCAGCACTATGCTCAACTACCAAGGGCCCCAAGCTCTGGCCACTTCTTTACTCAGTCTAACCCGGCACTCTGCATATCAAACAGTATCTTAACTAAATCGGGAGTTTTTCCAAGCAGCTGAACCAGTGGCTCAAGGGAACTGGGTTCCCTTTTCCAGATTGTGATTCCTTCCAGAAGAATCTGATGTCACCTGTAGAAGTGAGATAGAGTTGGTAACGTAATACGGTTATTATTATCTGAAGTGAAAGTACAGTGTTGTCTAGTAATCTGTATTACTCTACTAGAACTTGTTGATTTTTATACTCAAAGCTAAAAAGTGAAAACAATTTTGAAGTACTTGGCAGCAATACTGGAAGAAGTTTATAAGCACTAAATAACTGTTGCTGTGAACAGCCATATTTATGGTGATGCTTAAATCTGGTAAGTCTGGTTTAAGAAAATTAGTCTTTTTAAATTTTTTTTATTGTCACACCTCATCTGTCACCCCAACTAGACTACCAGCTTCACCAGGGCAGAGATTGTCTTATAGTTTGAGGAGCTGTATTCAGTAAAAGATCACTGAGGACAATAATAAGGAATAATAAAAATTATCATTCATTGAACGCTTACCAAATGCCTGATTCTGTTATTAGAACGTTTTATACCTATCCTCCTGGTCACACATTAAGACAACAACCCTGTGTAGAGAAGCTGATGATTCTCTGTTTAAGAGTGAGGACACTGAGGCTTTGAGAGGTTACATGAGGCCAGGTGAGACCACCCATCGACAGAGTGTGAGTATTCAAACCTCTGTCTGCTGCGAAGTCTGTGGTTTTGAGTCACCTCAGTTTCTCCTTTCTAGCTTGAACTTCAAGAGGACATTAAAAGGAAACTAATATGTTTGGGGGTAAACTGTGGACCTTGAGAGCAGTGGTGGAGCAGAGTTTGACATTTTCTTCCACTTCGTTTTCCTCTTTTCTGTCTTCCCTCCTCCTCCTTTCTTCCTTCCACAAATCGTGTGCTGAGTTGGCTATAACCTGGTCCTGCTCTCAAGCAGGAGTAAGAGGGTGATCTCTTCTGGATCACCTAGAGAGTATGACAATGCATCCTTGCGACACAATGTGCTGAGGTCCGTTGTAGAGAGATGTCCGGTTTGCTAGGCACAGGGATGAGGCTGATAAGGTGCCTCAAGGAATTGGTCAGGGAATTGTCAGCAAGAAGTACAGAGTTGGACATGTTGAGTTTGCGATGCCTAGGACATCCAGGTGAATGATATTGTCTCAGCTATGCATTACTGTGTTTGTTTTTCCAAGTCTACAAATAGAACTTGAATTCTCCTTAAAGAAGAGAAGTTGCCAGTAAAAATAATGTTGGAATTAGTGTGTCTTGACTGTGGCCGAGTAGACTCCCTGTGGCAAAGTCCAGAATATAGAAAGCAAATGGTGTTTTTGGCAGTCTGGGGCAGACACCCAGCTGCTAAGTAGGGGTTTAGGCCTGGAGCAGAGGGCTGTTGGGAAGGATGGAGGAAAAGGAGGTAGGAGAATTATCTCTAAGAAGAAATCACTTTTGTTTTTAATTTTACACACATGGGGCTCATAATATTTGGAAGAACAGGGCTTAGCAGTGGAGAGAGATGGGGAGATAAGAGTGAGCCTCCGTTCACGAGAGGCTGCGGGGCACTGTTGCTTTCTGCTGAACAGATTCTGGTGCTCAAAAGAATGTATTTTTGGTGAAGGGCAAGGAGAAAGTGATTCCCAGCCCTTTTGTGGCTTTCTTCATGCCTTTCTAAATTCGAAGTCCACCTCTCAACTCTGATCTGCCAGAGTACACCCTGAGGTTACAGATCTGGAGAGGTTTCAGATACGCAGAAGAAGTTGTTGGTCTCTCTTGTGCCTTATTTTTATTTATTTACCTACTTACTTTTAAAGCAATGTCAGGGGGAACCAGTATCCTCTTCAGTGCATGCAATTCCAGGAGCCTCACCTCCCTTCTTGTATTAATTTAGAAATGTTTCATTTCTGCAAAAGTTGTGCTGTGATCTTTGCTTTTCTTTGCATGCCTTTCATCTGGCGCCCACAATGTGCAGTACAGATGTTCTGTTGCCAGACCTGGTGCCCCCTAATTTGCTTTGAGATCCCTGGCTGGTTATGGTCCCTCTAGGTAATACCACCCCTTTACCTGCAGATAAGCACGCAAACAAGATACCCTGGTGGGGGGGGGGGGTCTCCATCTTCGTACCATTTCCTACTCCTTTGCCTTTGTCCATCAGACACCTCATTCTCTGCCTTCCCTACTCAGCCTCTACAACTCCTACTCATCAAGTATATTCATTCATTCAGTGTGTCTACATTGAGTAATATACTGAGTATTGAGGTGGTGTTTCCTCAGGAATAGAGCCATGAACAAAACACAGTCGTTGCATCAAGGAGCACACAATATAGTGGGGGAGACGACAGAAAAGTGAGCATAAATTTATAACCTGGTTTGGTAAATGGCGGTTAGAGCTGGATGCTGTCGGGACACAGAGTATTCTGACACACGGTGAGGTAGAGTATGCTTCCTATAGAAAGTAAGAGCTTCCTGCATTTTAAATCCTGGATCTGCTGTTTATATGCTGCATTACTTTAGGCAAGTCACTTAATACCTCTCTGCTTTTAAAACACGATAATAAATTAAAACCTTAATAAAATACTTAGCACATAGTAAATGCTCAATAAGCCCATATTCATTCATTCATTCATTCATTCATTTTTTCATTTACTCCTTCATTCAATAAATACCTACTGAGTACCTGCCATGTGCCAGGCAGTGTTCTTGAAGGTGTGTTCAGGTGTGCCCAGGTCTTGAAATATCAACACTTCTAGGAAGTAAATTGCTTCATCTCAGCCCTTTGTCTTCTGCATGGACCGTATTAGAAGATTAAGACAAGTTCTCTTTTGCTGTTGAAACCTGTTGAAACAGCAACCCAAAGGGACTCTTCTGGGAGTGAGAGAAAGCCGAGGGACTGAGGAAGCCACGAGTGTCGCTGTACCCAATTTGCACATTTCCGGTTTTCATCGCACCTAAAGCTTCAGGCTGGCTCCCGCTGGGTCGAGCCCTCCAGGAGTCACCCTCTCCTGCCACCATCTCCTTCCCTACCCCATTTCAAATTTAGGTCTGCTTACCATGACACACCACAGAGGAATACATTGTCATCCTCTGCCACTGTCAGAAATGCCTAAAAATGAGATAGGATTGCTTAAAGCTTTACATGCACCCACTGCTGCTGAATACTTGAAATTCTCGGAAATAAAATCCACTGCTCCCAGGAGCTTTTCCACGGGAAGAACCTGGCCATCCCATTCACTCGTGCAGCTGCAGCTGTTATAGACCCTTTGCACAGGGCAAGGAGGAGACTGTCAACTGCTGACCCAGCACCTCTGCCCGGAGCAACTTGTGAGCTGTGAGGAGTCCTTCCTGTCTGCGACAGGCAGGGACCCTTCCGCAGAGAAGGTAGGCTGTGGATAGGGAGCTAAGGATGCTCATGCCTGCTGCTGTTGTCGATGCCCAAGAAACGCAGCGGTGAGTAGTCTCCTTTCCAGGTCCAGAGCGCAGAGCTGGGTCCCTCAGGCTCATTGAACTGAAAGATGGTAAAGCGCCAGTGTTTGGGGCCATTCTCTCTCCAGCAAGCCCCTTGCCCTTTTCTTCTTTTTCTCTCTTAAGATATAATTCAACAATACATCTTAAGTACAAAATTCAGGGGTTTTTAGTATATTCACTATGTCGTGCAACCACCCCCACTGTCTAGTTCCAGAGCAGTTCCATCCTCCCAAAAAGTAACCCGCTACCTTAGCAGTCTCTGCCCCCGGCCCCTCCCTGCAGCACTGGCAACCACTAATCTACTTTTTTGTCCCTATAGATTTTCATTTTCTGAGCATTTCATATAAATGGAATCAAGTAACATGTAACCTTCCATGTCTGACTTCTTTCACTTAGCATAACGCCCCAAGGTTCATCCACGCCGCAGCAAGTAACAGTACTGCATTCCTTTTTATGGCTAAATAATATTCTACTGTCTAGACGTACCACATTTTATTTATCCATTCACCAGTGTATGTGCATTTAGATCGTTTCTGCCCTTTGGCTATTATGAATAATGCCGCTGTGAACATTTGTATACACGTTTTTTTGTGGATGTATGTTTTCAGCTGTCGTGTGTGTGTATGTGTATGCACACATACCCAGGAGTGATATTACTAGGTCATGTGGTAATTCTGTGTTTAATATTTTGAGAAACTTTCAAAGTGGTGGTCGCAGCTCTGTTCACACCAACAACATGTGACTATTCCATTTTCTCCACATCCTTGTCAACACTTGTCGTTGTCCTTTTTTGTTGCTGTTACAGCCATCCTAGTGCCTCCTGGGTATAAAGTGATACCCTTTCTGGGGTGCATTAATTTGGCCACTCTAGGTTTTTTCTGCTTCTCTCTACGCATTGCTCCTGTGAGCATAGTTTCCTCCTATCTAGAATCCACATTTTTTTCCTAGAATGGAAAAAAAAGAAAAAAAAAAGGTGATGGCCATTTTTTCATATTTGGATCTCTTACAGTTATATCATTCTGAATGTTAACCTGGCCAGAAACCGCATCACCCCAATCTGAAACTCCCAAATCACATGCCTTCCAAACATCAAGATTCCTCTCACTCCTTGTCTTTGCTAACCATAAGGCCTGACTTTGTTAGGACAGAGACAACGACTGCCTCTTCAAATCTGCCGCCCTTCCTGTCTGGGCCACTGGAGGGAGGGGACGGGGTGCGCGTGCTTTCGCACGCGATCTCTTCTCTTTTTTCTGAACCAAAGAGGTTAATGAAATAGACAAAGAACTTGAGTTTGGAAGAAATTAAAGCAAAGCGTAATCACGTCGAGGCTCACTCTTCAACAATTTGTGATCCCTTGAACATAAGTTTGTGTTAAGTGTCCTCAAAAGAAACTGTGATATGCAGCTTATGAAGTTGTTTGAAACCAACTTAAGGAAACAAAATATTCTCATGTATTTTAGTTGTGTGTTTTATTACTTCTATGTGTTGGGTAATGACTTGTAAGTTCTTAAAGTCAGTCCAGAAGGATCTCCAGCAAACAATGAAATCACCAACTCATTGTATATACTTGTGGATAATCTGTGCATATTTTATAATTCAGAACTTTCTAGCAAATTTAAACTGTCATCTGTCTGAACCAGCTCAAATTAATGAGCCTTAGAGCACAACCATTGAATCTGATTTCTAACAATACCAGAATAGCGAAGTGCAAAGCAACAGAAACTCTGGCTTTGAATTCCAGCTCTGCTTCAGCTATATGACCTCAGGCAAGTCATTTTTCTCCAGCATAAAATGAGATTCTGATATGTAGGTTATAGGGCTGTTCTGAGAAGTAAATGAGATTACATATGTAAAGCGTCAGCACAGGGACAGTCACATAAATCCAGGCATTCAATAAGGAGAAGTCATTAGTAGTAGTAGTACAATAGATATATCATTCTTTAAATAATAGGTGTGTTCCAGAAATGGTGCATGTAAACACTTTCTGTTTTGTTGACAATGAAATATATTAACTAGATTAGGGATCTGATTTTTAGGAACCCTATGGTGAGTCCTCTTTTGTAGATGGATGAATCACTTCAAGTTTTATCTGGTTTATATATTTATTTTTTGAATAGTGGGGTTTCTTAAAATGGGATACATCTGTCAATAATCCTAAGCCCCCATCTCCTGCCATTGCTTGAACAATGTTACAGTTTTATTCTTGCTTGGATTGTCAAATGCTGGTGTGACCAACAACTGCCATCCCACCCCCACCCTTTTTGATGTGACCAGGCTATGTGTGAGAACCTGGGGTCTCTGGGTCGAAGTTGGTACTGGCTCCTGGAGAAAAAAACTAATTTCATTGATCTTGATCTCCATTGGGCTTTTAAGGGAAATCACACACACACAAAAATGTTTAGATTAAAATGAAAACAAAAGTACTCAAACGATAATAAGGATCTCAATGATAACCCTGGGAGAGCAGATGGGCACTGGGTTTGTTGGGGAGAGGGGGACCCTTTCAGCACATCTGTCTTTGATAACTTCTAATACAGAGTGTGGAACCTTTGAAATTAATTGGTCACTCCAAAGGAAGTGTTTTTAATACTGCAACTGAGCACTTTTTGTTATGAAGAACAGTCCTTACTGGTGCTGACTTTGAGGATTGAATTAATTTTTCATGAGTTCATAGTGCTTCAGGCTACCATTCTAGTCTCTCCTAGTTCCTGAGGATTTTTTAACTGTGCAGAGTGATTTGTTTTAAGCGTCTCTATGTGAAGGTATTTGAGGAGATCTGTTTTCTTCATGGTCACTGTCTGGAAGAGTGATTCTCAGAGTTTGAAAATTCTCCAATCGTCCTTATAGGTTGTTGTGTCCCACTTTGAAACTAAGTATTCTTCCTCAATTTCGCATTTTCTTTGCATATGTAGTACGCAATATAACACATTGAACCAAGAAGGGAAGTGGGAGAAGCAAGCTTCCCACTTGGAGAGAAGTGCCTTCTTTAGAACTGCAAGATTGAATGAGGGATAAGGTCCATAGCTTAGTTTTTCCTACACATCCCATGAAGGGGTCTGGGGGCTCTCTGTCAACCCACTTGGGTTCCTGAGATCTACCTTTATAAGTCTCCTTTCTGGAAATGAAGATCTTGTCTAGAGGAAGTGGGAAAGACTGATTTCATATTAGCTTATCTTGAAAGCAAACTCTGTCACCTCATTTTCTGAAGCATCTCCCAAAAACCCTAATCTGTGATTACTCCCATTCTCTGAACTCCTATAGCAACCATCCTGTCTGCGATATTGGGTATGGCATTTAATCATCCACAGCCGTTTACCAGGTAATATATATTTATAGCAGGAAAAAAGTAGGAAATAGCTTTTAGCCTAACTTTGTTTCCCAGTATTTCATGTCATACTTCACAAGATCATAAATATAAATATAGAATTGAGGAGTGTCTGACAAAAAGGAAGGGAAGGGAAGGAAAGGGAAGGGAAGGGAAGAAGGGAGGGAAGGATAAAGGAAGGGAGGGAGGGAGAAGGAAGGAAGGAAGAAGGAAGGAGGAAGGAAGGAAGGAAGGAAGGAAGGAGGAAGGAGGAAGGAGAAGGAAGGAGAGGAAGAAGGAGGAGAAGGAAGGAGAAGGAAGGAAGGAAGGAAGAGGAGAAGGGGGTAGGTTGTTCTGTGGTTTAGAAAACTTAGTCTAAGTGCCAAGGACACTGCAAACATAATAGATCGCAAGGAAAGTTCCGAAAATCCTTCCCTGCTCATCCTCCCAAGTCTGAGATAGACGCCTCTCCTATGTGTCCCCACAGAATCTGGTACACAATTCCTTCCAGCACCGTTCACATTCAGTTATGACTACCCAAGTGCATGTCAGTCACCCTCACTGGACTGTTGCCTGAGGACAGGGAACTTATTGTATGCCTGTGTCTTATTTGCATCCCCAGTGCTTAGCACACAGGCCATATACAGCTCAATAACTGGTGAATGAATGATTGAGTGAGTGACTGAAAGAGTGATGTAAATTAAGTTGGGGCTTCTTCTCAAAAGAAATGATATTGAAAAATAATATGCGAATATCCAAGATACTCAAAATTGATTTGGAGAATGATACTGTGCTTCCATAACATACTCTGGTTTGACCATAATGCTATCAGGAATCATGAGAAGAATGGCAAATATGGAATATTGGTCTGGTAAAGAAATCATGCGTTTTGCACCCTTCCTCATATTTATTGACAGCACTCCTATGAATCATCCCCCCATCTCTTTATCTGCTTCACTTGAATGCATCAGTCATTTGCAGAGGCGGGAAGTAGGAGAAAGGAGCTGGCTGTGAGAAAGATTTCTGCTCTTTAGGGGAACTCACCAGCGTGGCCTGCTGCCTATTGGTGGGATTCTTTGGGTCCTAATGTATGTGCAAGACCCCCCCCCCCCCGCCCCTCTGCTTTATTATGGGATAATTGATGAAGTCAGAAGTTTTGGAGAGTCCTGGGAGATTTTTAATCCAGTGCCATCAGACAAAGCTTGCTACATCAATAAGATGATTCCATCGGGGGATGGAGGAGTAATTGACATGCCACACCAGCTGGAATCCAGATGAAGATACATTTGGAAGCTTAATCACAATCATGTTCTACACTAAATATTCATCCTTCTGTCTCCCAGAGAGGACAGGAAATTAAGTTGTCAAGGGCAGGGGGATGAGGGTTTAGCTGAAAGAAGAAACCTACACCTCATTCTTAATCTCTAAATATGCAAGACTGTCTTAGATAGTTGAAGCAAAAGCCTCTTCTTTCCAGTTTTATTTCCTGAGAAATAGGTGAGCTGTTTATATGCAATTTATCAGCTTTACATTTAACAAAATAGACCCTTAAGGGAGCTCAGTCTCCTCACTGTAGGATAAATACAGATGAGAAATGCCATCTCAGTAGAAAAAATGCTTTATTGAGCCAATATAGAAAAGTATTAAAGTTGCGTAAACATGCAGGAAGGAGCGGGGGAATTCCTAAACAGAGCTGACAGGCTGTGATTGCACACGCCTTGATGTACTGTGCCCCGAAAGTTGAACTAAACCCTGGAAGTCATCAGTAGGAATTACGTTACATATTGTGGGTTTTCTTTCATTTCTTTTTTTATTTCCAAGTTAAACTCGTTATGGTCCCATCAAGGCATCTAAATTTTATTGCAAATTGTGATTTGAAAAATGTATGTTGTTGCCATAAATTACATGACAGTTTCCTTTCAAATTCTGACCCAACTGTGTGAATCAAACATTGGCTTTTATTAAAACAGACAGTGGAGCTCAGTGTCATATTATCATACGAGAAGGTTGCAATGGGTGGGATGTCATTGGCTGCAAGTGACAGAACAAACCTCGCTTGGATTCGTTTTGACCAGGGAATGTGGCCTCACACGTGATAAGAGTCTTTAGGCGGGGGCACCCCAGGTGCGGGACCTGAGGGCCCCTGCTCTGCTCCTCTGAGCTTCTCTTGGTGCCTCCTCTCACTGCCCTCCTCACTGTGTTGGCATCACCCTCCGATTAGGTCTTAGAAGGCTGGAGAACGTCCCAGCCTTCATATCCTGATGCTTCAGTTTCCTGAAAAAAAAAAAAGGGCGTCATCTCTTCTCTGTGCCTTTCTCTTACTAAAGACTAAGCCTCCCAGAAGCTCATCAGCGGACGTGCCCTCACTTGAAGCCTGCTCAGGCCAGCCCACCAGTGATCCTCTATCGCCACCCTCGCTTGGTGGCGGTAGGAGGAATGCCCCCTTTCTCTTAGTGCCCTCTGTGGTCTGACTGAGGTGTAGCTACCATGACCTCACCAAATTCACACGGTGCAGTAGGAAGAACATGGGCAGTGGAGTCAGGCCTGCGTTTGAACACCATCTCTGCCACCAACTAGCTATGTGACCTTGGTGAATCACTCATCCTCAGGGAGCTTCACTAGCCCTTGGGTAGAATATGAGCTTGGGAACCAATCCACAGAGAGCTTGTGAGAACGAAAGCGTGGAACACAGAGCATGGGGTAGGTTCTGCTCAATCCTAATACCGTTGCCATTTGGGCCTTTTCATCAAGTGAGCCTTGGCATCAACTTGCTAACTTTCTCCTAGGTACAGACCTCCATTTTGTAACCCTCTCTTCTAATGACATGTATGGCGTAAAGTATCATTTAATTGAATGTATGTGCATATAGCTATATTTGGTCTGAATGTATTATGTGTATGTATAGAGATAACATATGCGTGTATGTTATGTATACATATACTTATATATTCAACCAGCAGTTCCGTATGGAGGAGGCATCCAATGTTCCACATTGTTCCAGGCATGCCAGTGTTCTGGTTTGGTGTTGCTCAAAGTATGGTCCACAGGTTGGTTTCAGTTGACAAACTGTGTTACTGGTCTGGAGCGGATAATTATGGAAACTGAAAATAAACCTTTAGACATATAGAATTTCACACCACTGAGACATCCATGACCGTGTTCATTGTTCTAAGACCTCATTTTTTTATGTTCTACATAATATTGGTGCAAGACAGCTTGCAAATTAAAAGGAGAAACACAGTGGCCCTTCACAGGATCAGTGGAGAAGTTTGCTAAGATAGACGCGCACTGAAGCTACTCGCCTTCCAGGTGCTAAGGTTTATTTCAAGTGAAAGGAGACGATTACACAAAGTTGCGAAATAACAGTGCCAACACAATGGTGAAATGTAGTGTCACGAGGCAGTCGTAAATGACCCAGCGCCACATCAGCGGTTGCGAGAACACTTGCCACGGGTGTCCGCAGGACGACGAGTTCACAGTGTGGCAGTCATTGGAGAAGTCTTCCCTGAGCAGGTGGATTGGTTTTGATTTTGCCTGCATCCCGGGCCGCCTGTCAGGGTCTGCTCTGTCCCTTTTCAATCGGTGGCTTGACGGGTTAATCTCCTAGTGAGCGAGGGCCTGCGAATGAAGCTAGATGGAGTTAGATGTCAGACTGCAACAGGCATGCACTAAATATCCCACCCCATTATCCTTGACGGGGCTTTGATGTTAGCACAAAACACGTCAGATTACACGGGACGTCATGTCATGTGTCAAATCAGGGCTGGGGCCCCATCCTGACACTTTAATTAGTATGGGCAGAGGGAAAGAGTGTATTATTTTTCTATTTCAGGGCAAAGACCCTAACACCCACTGAGAACTGTTTGGTTATGCCCAAGCCTGAATGTTGTCTTCTCTCCTTTTAAAAAACAGCCCGCACCCCCTAGGATGATGGCCATAATGTCAACTAATGAAAAGAGCTGTGGGCTGGGAGGTATAAGTCTCTCTAGAGTCTAGCCCCTGGGAACAACTCGTGTGAGTTAACCATGTCTCCCCAAGTGTCCTTATTTTCAGCAACATAAATACTCATTAATTATTGACTTTGTAGGGTTAAAAAGTGGCTACTAATGCTTTTATATATCTCACAGACGTATTAGTTGTTGAAACAAGCTAATGCCTATGACAGTGCTTCAGATGCCATGAATGATGCTAAATGGGTAAGCAGGGTAGAGGGGAGGAGGGTTAGAAAAGAAGCCCTTAGAGACCTTTGCTTTCAGGGACTCTCAGTCAGTTAGCAGCAGTTTACCCCACAGCTGGAAACACCTGAAAACATCTTGCTTCGCTTGCGCCACAGCAAGCAGGTGTGGGTGTCAAGAGTTCAGGAATATATTTCACCCAGGAAAGTGTCCGGGCATGACCATAGATAGCCCTTTGCCTTGAGTAATGAGAAACCTGCACTTTGCTCTCTGCTCCCGGAAGAAGGTCCTCCAACTTAATACTGAGTGAAATCTCTGAATGTCAATAAGCCACATTCCTGTGGACATCTAGACTTCTGTGTAATTAAAGACCTCAGGTTTGGCGCTTGTTTTATCAGGTGTGTGTGTCGATTCTCATTTACGTGACTTTATTTTTCCCGCGCATCTTTGCACAGCCCGCCAAAAACAAAAAACAAAAAAACACTATTAACAATGAAAGAGCTAGGGACAGATTTACACAGCCCATCGTGTCTCTAATCTTTGCTTAACATTTCCCTTAAAAAGAACATTGCCCTATTCGGAAATGAAAAGCAATGTGTTTAAATGCTCTTCATAGAGAGGGAAGGGAAATAGATTTTCCACTGCTTTATTTTGAGCTGGAAAAACGTCTGATTTCATGCCCCTTGCTGAGCTTAACTGAGTAACTAGAGGGTAGTGTCTCCATCTAGAAACAACAGGCTCTTTCCACCTCCCTGTAGCTACAAGGCAGAAGGGTTTATTTTTTGCAACTCAAATGAGAAAACCATGTCTAAGAGAAGTTAGAGGACTTTCACAAGACCACATGTAGTTGGTTATATGATCTGGAAATCATGCATCCCGTAGAAGTCTTCATTTTCACATTGATAAAACATGCCCATCTATAAAATTAGAGATGGTGAAAGAAAGCCTAATAAAAAGGCACAGAGAAAGGAGTTCTTGGAGGTTATATAACAGAATTCTAGGCTCTGACATACCTGTTTTGAGTAGGAGCCTAAGAAAGGATAGGAAACTATGATTGCTTTCAAGGAACTTCCTGTTCCAGCTCTGCTGCTTACTACTATGTGACCTTAGACAGGTTACTACCCCCTCTCTGGGCCTCAGAAGCCTCATCTTAGAAGTAGATCATTATGGTGCTCCCTTTACAGTATTGCTGTGAAGATTAAATGAAATAATTCTTATAAAGTACTTAGAAAACTGACATAGTTAGCCCTCAATTAATAGTCTATTATTAGTAATATTACAAATACTATTACTGTTCTTTTTCCAGATGGCTGTTCCATTCTAATTGAGGTAAAAACAGAGATTGAAATTTCTGTTAAAAAAAAAAAAGTGGAGGGTAATGTATATAAATTTAACTTAAATAAGATATCAACTTGAAATTTACACATTTATGGTAAAAAATATAACTTTGGTACATAAATGACTAAGGTTTAGGAAATGTAATTTGAAACATAATTCTGAGCAAGTGTGATAATTCTAAAGAATAAAATTATTCAGTAATTATATAATTTTCAACATTTGAAGAAAAACAAAGATTTATGAAATATTATGAAAGTTCAACCCAGGAACACAAAATTCTTTGTTTCTAGTTAACTTATTTTTGTGCTGCAATCATGGATAAAATGTTATTCCATATTTACCCTGAACTGTAATTATAATTATTTTGTATGTACTGACATGGTTAATGATAATGACATCCTGCGTTTTTTTTTTTTTTTTTTTTTTTTTTTAATGCTTTACCGTTTACAAAGCACTTATACTTACATTATTTAATTGGGCTACCTAACAACTGAGGTTGGACTCTCAGGCCTTGTCACAAATAGGGAAAATGAGGCCCAGAGGGGTCAGTTAAATGGCCTGTCCCACATTGCACAGCTAGGACGTGGTGGTACGGGACTGGAACCTCATCGCCTACTTCCAAGGTAGATATCGTTTTTTACCGCTCTTGCTCTTCCCAGTCATGTCCATGCTGCCTGCTGTCTCTCCTACATTAAATGATAAGCTCCCTCAAGGGCACCCCTCACTGTGTGACTGTGGACTTCCTTTCTCATAAGTTGTTCCACGCTCAAGAGCATTTAGCGTTACTTCCAGTGCGGGAAAGTAATTGGGCTAGTGAGGCTGCGTTCGAGGAAACCACTGTAGTAACTTCCCCACAGATCTCTTCACTCACACTCCTGACCAGCCTCAGTTTTTGCTCTGGACAGTAGCCAAAATCATCTTGCAAAAGGTCGGTCTATCAGGACACGCCTTACTTAGATCCCTGCAAAGGCTGTCCCTTGGCTTTGCATGAACGGTGAGCCCTGCCCCCAGCCCCACCCCGCCTCCCGTCTCCTCGTGCTCTGGCCTTGCACCTGGCACCAGCAGCCTCTGCTCCTCACAGTTCCTCAGACAGGCCATCTGCCTGTCGTGTCACGTCTAGACAACACTGTTCCGTGTGACAGGACTGCTTTCCCTCTCTGCTCTGCCGAGAAAACGCAGCTTCAGCATTGCCTCTGTGGAGTGGAATTCCCTGACCTCCTGATCGGATGAGATCCCCCCGCCCCGTTACTCGTTCACGCAGCATGCAGATCTTTCCTTCATAGCTCTTACTGTGGTATAGAGTTATTTATTTGGTGTGAAGCCACATGTGGGCAGAGGTGGAATCACCTCCATATCAGTTTTCCACTATTTTAGTCCCAGGCCTGAGTACAGAACTGAGTACATAGAAATTGCTCAACAAATATTTGTTGAATTAATGAACAGAGTATGAAAAGGCTGCGGGGTCACTTACCCTCCCTGAGGACAGGATGCAGTTTTCACTGCCTGTGCTGAAAGCAGTCCAGGTCAGAGTGCTTTCGAGAACTTCAAGGCCAATCATGCCACCCGCGACTATAATATCCTGCATCTACCCTCTACACCTGACTAGCACTACTGCTCTGCTGCGTACACAGGCAGGAAATGAGAACCGGCCAGTGGCTTCCAAGTTGCTGCTTCAGGGAGAGAACATTCTAGTTAAAGCCCGGGTAGACTACCCAGAGTCCTGCCATCCTGCCTTTCCATGGCTCCCCTAGAAATTTCTGAGGCAGCATATAAAAACCCTGGGGGCTCTCAGAAACACAGATTAAAAACCACATATCTAGTAGATAAATATAGCACCAGAAATGAAAAATCTGAAATCTGTTCCCAATGATACTACTTTCTACTTTTGAGCCAAAACGTTGCTTTTATTGGCCAAGTTTCAGTTTCCTGACCATTAAAATGGGTGTAATATTGCTTCTACTACTTAGCTTATTGGATTGTTTTGTAGACAAAATAAGATAAAATGAAAATATTTTGAATAGATAGGGACGCTTTATGTTATTATTTGATCCTGAGTTACACAGATATAATTTCTTCTCCTTAAGGGCTTTTAAATGAAGGAAGATGCACTGATTTTCGCAGATACAAAGTCATTCTTAAGACAAACATAATGAACAGAAAAATGCATTCTTCATTAGCATTATGGACTTAGGTGGGTGGTCAGGAAGAGGCAGGGTTCTACAGCAGGGGATCTTCTCCTGCGGATCAGGGGACCTGAGTTTGAACCCACCTTGTCATCTAGTTACGAGCTGTGCGAGTTTGGTAGGTCACGTAACCCCTGGATGCATCAGCGGCCCCATCTGCAAATTACATGGGGGTGGAGTGGGTGAGGAAGTGGAGAATGGTAAGGACATTATGGTAGTTCGGAGGATCAAATGAAACAGCAACTAGAAAAGGCCTTCAGAAATAGCAAAGTGCCTTAGCAATGGAAGGCATTAATATTATCCAAGCACTTGCATTACTTAGCTAAAGGGCAGTCAAGTTGTCAGGGAAGGCTGCCCAAAATAGCAAGGAAGTTATCAAAAATGACTTGAATAATGGCAGGGAGGGGCAGGTCTAGCAAAAGAATGCATGCTGCAGGCGAGGGTGCGGCTTGAGAGGCTTATTTCTGAGGGGCTGGTAGGACCCAGTCAAGGTGGTGCGTTGTCCCTCCCTTCCCAGGAGCTGGCGTGGCTCCTGAAAGCTCTGGATTACAAGGCAGAGGGCAGCATCCAGGTGGGCAGAATGTGTTAAAAGGATCCCAAGTACTCTCAAGGATGTTTGTTTTTGATTACAAGATGAGGATAAACTGGATTAATGAAGCTTCATGGATCGAGAATGTGCAGATGCTAATTGCCCCTAAATTACAGTGGATTCCATTGGAATTGTGTATTCTCCTTCACAAGCCCAACCACCGCCCTCCCGCCTCACACAATGCTAAATGAACTTGTCATTTTAACTGAGATGAAAGGCCTGAAGTTTCTTTTCCACTTCCCTCCAAGATCCCTTGTTTGCAAAATACAAGGGGACCTAGGTTACTAATCTAGTACCAGTTTATATCATACCAAAAAATAAAAATGTATTCCAAGGATTCAGATTTCTGGAAGGTTTTTACAAGTCATCTTTTCCTGCTAGGTTTTTCTGTCACGCCAATGACCGAAGTTAGTGGTTCTTGAAGTTGAGCATGCTTCAGAATCGCCTGGACACCTTGTCAAAGCACATTCCTGGGCCCCACCCCAGAGTCTCTGATTCAGTAGGTCTGAGGAGGTCCCCCAAACTTCCATTTCTAACCAATTTTTTAGTAACGCTGATGGTGGTCCTAAGACACTTTTGAGAACCACTGAACTGGGGAATATCTGAGTATTTTAAAGAACCTGGGCAAAGAAAAGAGAATGCAAACCTCAGGGTCCTAGAGCTGCATCTCCTTGGGAGAGGAGGTAGTCGCTCGGAACTTGAAAAATATTTATTTCCTAAGTTAAGCATGCATATATCCTCTTGGATTTTACAAAGCTCGTGGTTTATGGGATAAATGTGTTTTTGCTATGGTGTGGGAAATGCAAAGTAGTTTGGAATTGGCGTGGGTTCCTTCTGCACCCCCCCCCAGTTTCTCCTTCAGTCCAGTTTTTTACCCTCCTATTGTATTGATTCTTATTGTCAGTGATTTTTTTTTGTCAACTTCGCAAACATTACACCTCCAGAACCCTGAACATTCCCTCTGCCGTGATGCCACCAATATGCGTCCAACCCTGTAACACATGTATTTACAGATTTCGTCTGTGCTAGGCTAGGTAAGGCTATGGCAACTTTTGCTAATGTTTCCAGAACTTCGCAAAGCACTAGACAGTGAGTCAACAAATTTTGTTGTGGCTGTGGGAAAAGCATTTTAAACCTCTGGGCATGATTTTACTCATCAATGAAAGGAGAAAGTTAGTCTCGCTAGATGAGTGCTTCTTCCCCTGTAGGGAAAATGAAAATGAAATGTATGGACCTCTTCCCAAGAAAATGCACATGTGCACATAAATTGCAAAATGTTGCTTATAATTTTTAGGCTGCATAAATAATATAATAAGCAATAATAATAGCTGACATTTGAGTGGCAATTATATTCCATGCATTGTGCAAAGCACTTTACATGTATTATATTTAATCCTTGAAACAACACATGAAGTCATCATGCCCAGTTTCAAGATGAGACAGTCATGGCAGAGACGGAAAGGTATTCATCTCAGGCCACCTGGTAGTAAGCAGTAGAAGGAGGGTTTGAGGTAATCCACATTGTCCTGAAGCTGCTAAATGGTCTACTGGGTATGTGTGACCCTGATTTAGAATGGACCTTGTTCAAGATGAGTTCAATTTCCTTGAGTTCTGAAGTCGGGATTCAAACTTTTTTACTAGTCCTAAAAACCAAATGTTGGGGAAATGACCCATGGTGTTCTCAATCAAGGCTTTTATGCATCGAGGTGATCACAAAACTTAGAATTAAAAGAAATTAGGGGTTCAGATTCAGAAAAGCCAGGCACTTCTGTCCTTTGTGTCTGTCTTAAAGTGAATACTTTCTAATCGGGGTTTCTAACCAGAGGCAGCCTCCTTTCAAGGCACGGGGAAGTACCATCTCTGCTCGGGCAGGTCAGTAATGTGACGAGATAAAGGGCAGTTTCTTAATGAAAACCACTCTGCCTCCTGCCAGCAAAGGAGTTTTCTTAGTGCATTTCAAGTCCTCTAACACCTCTTCCCAGATCAATGGCTTTTCATAAATGCACCAGGAGATCTTTGAACCACTAATGCTTCAGGGGCTGTTTAGGTTTGGAGTCAAACTGTTTAATATAACTCTCCTCCAAGTCTGGCTCTATTGAAAGGTCTCAGGAAACAAGGCGGGGGATGTATAAAAAGCAGAACCGCCATAGCCAAGTGACGTCCCCGCCTTGGCCTCCTGTTTATACAAGCAAATTGGACCAGGCTGATTGCTTTCAGGAGGGGAAAGGAGGAATGGAATGACATGTGGGTCATGGTGGAGAGTTGAGTGAAAAGGAATCAGATTAAAGGTGCCTTTTGATTGGAGTGGAACAAGTCATTTGCTTACGAAGGTAGGAGGAGGGGCAGCGGCTCATTGACTGGCTTCATCAACAGATTAAGTCATCAACAGATTAAGCACTACAATAAAAACTGCATTGTGCCACGGAGGAACCTGTGGGCCAGACTTCCCCTGTTCCTAGGAAAATGAGTGCCATTTAATCTGAAACTTGTTTAAACACTTAAGCGAAAGGGAGGGTCTTTTTTCAGAAGATAAATGACAGCGATCATCCAGGAGACGCTATGCCACAGGGCTGTCTTCCTTCTGTCTAAAGCTGCTCCCACACCTGCTTGCACAGAGCCCTCAGTGAGAATGATAATGAAGTCGTAAAAATAGCTGGCATTCCCTAATGTCCCCACATCAGGCACTGTGTTAAACCTCACAGCAGTCCTCTGAGGGGGATCCTAACCCCACTTCCCTATGAGGGAACCAGACCTTAGGGCCGACGAGCAACTTGACCAATGTCACATCCACCTGGGATGGGAACCTCAGTGATCTCTTCCTCATAAGCATGAGACCATGTCTGTCTCCCCGTGTGAGTCAACTAACACGTAGCCTAGTGCACACTAAAAAGCTGTGAGTTAGCGATTATTTCATGTATCCCCTCATTTAGACTTCAGGCCCCTTGAGGGGCCATGTGATCCTTTAATTTTATCTCCCACCACAGCGCCTGGTCCAGTAGAGACCTAATCCCTATCCCTTTGTGCTTAAAAAGTTGATCTAAAAGTAGCTTTAGGGTTTTGTGAGGGTTTTTTTTTTTTTCTGACTATAATATTAATGCAAGCTCACTGCATAAAATATTGCTTTAGGTTCCAAAATTATATAGAGATAAAAAGAAGAAACCATCAGAGGTTACAGTCATTAATATTTTGGTGTATAACCTTCTACTCTTTTTCATATGTATGTATACACATAAAGATAGACTTTAACTAGGATTATACTATGTACGTTGTGCTGTAGCCTGTTTTTTTGTTTTGTTTTGTTTTTTGCTAACATTTCGTGGGCACCTTTCAAGGTCAGTAACCACAGATCTTCAGTGGTTTGTATGTCATAATCTAGCAGCGTTCCCTTGCGCGGTTGTGTCAGAATCACTAGTGCACCGTCGATGGACCTGGGTGGTCCCTGGTGTTTGTCTCTACAACGACGTAACAAGCACACCTGCACTTACAAGCCCGTGCTCCCGTCCTTCAGCCCCTGTGCTTGGCCCCACTTCTTGAAAACCTCACACTCTCACAGCAGTTGCTTGGACTTCAGTTCTCCTAGAAATGGCAAAGATAGACTGTTTCAGGATGCCTCAGAGGTGTATTCAATTCTGCTTTTAATATAAAACTTAGACTGTTCCCTTAGAGCAGAAGGGAGTCATAAGGGTCCATTCCTGACTCAGTCCCCTGGGAAATTCTAGTGTCTTCTCCTGTGAGCACTCTTCCCGGGTCGCCTCAGCCTGGGGCTCAGAGTCACTTCCATAAATGCCCTGTGAAAGGAATTGTGTGGACAGCCAATAAACCTGGGGTCAAAGGTTAATGAATGCCAGCAGGAGCATGGGGAGAGAAGGCAGATTGGTGATTTGGGCCTTTGGGGAATGAGCCACTTCGAGGTTCATGGCCCCAGTTCATCCTGGGGAATCACAGGTGGCTATAGCTATGCAAGGACAAAGCCAGGGCAGAAGGTGGAGCTGGGGGAGAGTTGGTAGTGGTAGTGAGAGTTAATACAAAGTGCAGGCCCCAGGAATCCTATTCATTATTTTTCATCAGCCAAATGAAGGCAATTTTTAGATTATATTTTTTTGATGAGCTGTCACCATGGTGATGAAATTGGAAATTCTTTTTTGACAACATTGCTGTTAAACCATTTGTTGGATTATTTGCATACCACGACTCTAGGAGGCCCCTAGAGCTGCATGCTTCCCTCTCCATGAAAAAGAGTTGATCTCAGCCATCACTTAGATTTTTTACCTCAGCGAAGGCCAGGTTCCCTATGTGCCTGGTCCCTGCCAGGTACAGAAAGCAGCTCCTGGATTTCCCACAGTCCAGCCCACTAAAGGAAACTCATGAGAAAACAAGACCAATAAAAGAAAAAGATCAAAGAATTTACCATCTGTTTCAGGGGAGTGGCTGTGAGTCTCTCTACTTCTCTGGGCCCACCTGGTTTTGTCCCTCGCACATCACCTCTACGAAAGCCACCAGCACAGAGGTGTTGGAGGAAGCACACAATAAGTCTGACCTTCCAGAATGAGCTGGGAGCTCAGGAGTCTAAGTGACTCTTCCGCTACTGGCTGGAGCTGTTTCTGAATTCACCCCTTTCCTTCCTCGAGTGAAAGCGTCTTTAAGATTCCATACGGATTCAGGAGCTTTTGGGGTTTGTTTGTTTTTTTTTTAATCCTCTCAACTCTCTGATTGATCCCAGAACCATATCCAGAGAAGTTCCTTCTCAGCATCCTTCTCTGACTGTGGCCCAGCAGGAGAGAGGGGCTGCGTTCTGAAATGGTCCACACTCTGACTCGCACGTCCATTCAGATCCGTTCTCTAAAAAAGCACCGGCCCCAATAATGACGAACGGTGTCCTGATGAGAGGGAATCTTCTCATTGGGTGAGATCTGGAGGTCTCCAGAGACTTCAGAGTCCCTGTTGGTCTCCAATCCTGTGGCCCTGTGAGGATTCCATATGCCTAGATAGGAAACCTGAAGTTAAACCTGTCTTTATCTTTTTTTGTTTTGTACCCCCCCCCCCCCGCATTACTCTGCTACTCTTCTTTAACGACAAGCAGAGAGCGATTTATTTTGGGCTCTTATCAGTTTGCTTCTGGGGGACGTGGTGCGTGTGACAGCTTGGGCGAGGCACGGAGCCCAGGCTGTTTGTGTCACACTCCGTTCCCACCGACAAACACTGTTGCTCGCCTCCCTGTCCAAATCTGATAACACGTATGTTCCCCGCGTTCTACGCTGTTGCTCGGGAAACTGAAGCAGCAGCACGATCTGGAAGCAGGATCATGGCCGAGTTGACATGAAGCATCTCACAGCCATTCTGGCCACGTCCAGCAGGAAAAGTGCATCTGCTCCCACTGCCCAGTGAGATTTTGACCAATAGCTTCCTCTCCCCAGAGGGAAAGTTTTGCCAGTCGAAGTTAGAGAATGTGTCTGCCACAGCTCACGTCTGGGCCGTGTAGTTGATTAGAAGAAGAAGAGGACTCAGAGTCAACTGAATCCCAGCCCTGCTGCTTACTAGATAAGGCACACAGACAGTGGTCAGTGACTACAAGCTCTCATCACATCCCCTTCAAACACCCTGCACTTTCTTTCAGGGCAAACCAAATGTCCTGGAGTCTTCCTGGTGCTAAACTCCTGGCTCAGAGGCTTACCAGCTGGGTGACCTGCCATGTTCCTCTCTTTTCTGATTCTCCAAGGGTTATTCATAAAGAAGAAAATGATCACACCTACCTCGAAGCAAGTTTTCGAGGATTAAAAAAAAGAAAGAAAGAAAGAAAACAAAACAAAACAAAAAAAAAACAGCATGCATGAGGTCCATAGCTCAGGACACAATGACCTGCTGGCTCAATCAAATTCCTCAACTTCAGGATATAAAATGTTTCCACTGGGGAGAGAAAAGCACTCTTCCCCTTTCCCTGGATTCAGTCCTCTTCCCTTTCTGAAGATGCACCTGCCCTCGTGCCACCTACCCCCTTCTGTCTGCAGAGGTGGGGAAAGCGCAGGTAGGAAACCCAGGCTCTGACCACCTTTACCTACGCAGCACACACCCACCCACCCACCCGAGCCTTATTACCTCTGCTGGCCCTGGCAGTCAAGGCCTTCAGTACGGTGGGGGGAGCCTGAAAGTTTAGGGCAAAGAAGAGGGCAGGTGAAGAGCACAAAAGACAGTTGTGAGAGAAGGTAGTGGAGTGGGAGAAAAGAGCACAGAGGGTAGAAACAGGAGAGGAATGGGGAAGAGAGCGAGAAGAGGTCTCCCGGTGAGCTGACAGGTCTCCGAGGTTCAGAGGAACCTTTGGGGAAGGTTCATCACGGCCCCTTGTCGATGCCGGTGCTTCTAACCCAGAGCTCTCAAGCGAGCTCTAATGCGGATGGCACGGGCCTTGGAAAATCTAGTCGTGTAGTCAGTCTTTCTCACTTAAATGAAAAGTCTATGTCCCAACTCCATTTTTTAAAAATAGAGTCCTAAAAGAACCCGTATATATATATTTTTTTTTACAAAGAGCAAACCGTTTTTCACAGTAATGGGGGACATGAGACCCCAAGCCCATCCAAGGCGGGTGCTCTCTGCTCTGGACCCCAGCTCGTGCGGCTCACAGAACTCACAGCACCTCCCCACTCCCCAGGCCCTTCTGCAGTGCGTTTGCGTTAAAGTTTCTGTGTGCCTGGATGTTTGTACAACTCCTCACCAAGAGACGAGCATCCGAAGGGATAAAAACGTGGCCAGTGTGACAACTTGATTAAGAATTGACTCGGGAACCCAGAAAGAGCACGCCTGGGTCACAGGACCCGGAGCTTCCATTTCTGGGGGCACCTTCACGCGTGCAGAGAACATCATCTTCAGGTGGGCGCTGCTAGAAGTACAGAACACACAGAGCTTTCACTGAGAAGGTGATGTGTTTTCTGTCTAACCCCTGTTCACCTTTTGCTCATTTTCTGGTGAGCAAAGCAGGGCTTTAAACGTTGGTGTCTTCTCTCGTGGGGTGCTTCTGTTTAAACTCAGACACACACTCAGCTGTTTACTAGGCATGGCTCTTGCTCCCTCACAAAGGGGTGTCAGGGCACACATGAGAGAATTCCATCGCCTCTACACACCCAGCATTTTATCTGAAATGGTGGGAGCCTGAGACCCCTTCCTGTATCTGCCTGTTTGGTCCCCAAACCCATTTTATCCAATAGAATGCTTTTTGGCAAGAAACAGACCTCTGACTCACGAACTGTCCAACTTTTCATTGTTTTTAGTGGCAAGATTGTTTTTATACAAGGCAGGCATACGAAATATGGTGGGTATAAACTCAGTCTACAAATGTCAGTATATACAATTTCCCACTCATTGTCCACTTTCTGCTTTCCACAAAAACTAAATCTCAGGTACTTCTGAGTCCCTCATCCCCTCTTCCCAGGGCGTGTCCAAGTTCTGGGTGTTTAAAAGGCACAGCATTACAGCAGAGGTGATGGGCATCTTCAGTCTGCCCACCTTGACATCCAGTGATACAACTGCTTCTCACTCAGCTTGCTTCTTCCCTGCAATTCTCCAGGGCACAGGAAATCATCCTATTTCTGTGCTCTTCGGCTCTGGGAAACTCTTGAAGGCTGTCTTTCCATCAAGCCACTAATTGCCACCATGAATCCATCAGTCCTCTAATGTTCCTGCACCAGAATAGAGCCATCGGGGTTTTGAGAGCCCCTGCCACCTCACTTGGCTCCACCTGGTAGAGTAACGTGTCTCCTCAGACCTGGGCTTCTGTCTTTCGCCTTTGTCCCCTCCACTTCCAGGGCTGGTACAGAACAGGGAGAGATTAAGGAGTTTCTCACCATGTGTTTATCTGTGTGTCTCAGCCTTTCACCATCCTTTTAATATTTTTCCCAGCTCGAAAAATCTTTGGAGGAGGGAGGTTGCTGATGCTAACTAATCAGGTATCCCTCAAGTACTCAGTGCTGTCCACGGGACTTTCTGTAATGGTGGAAATGTCCATAATGGTTGCCACAGCTACATGTTACTCGTGTGACCAGTGAACAAATATCTAATTTTAATTGACTTAAATACAAATAGCCACCTATGGCTAGTAGCTACCGTACTAGATAGTAGAGGTCTAGACTTTTTGAACTTAAAAGCCAAGAATTAATGTCTTTGTTCTCTGTGTTCTACTGGGACAATTCATCCCTAAGGCAAAGGTGAACTGTACCCTGCCTGCTTTCTGCTTGGGTACAGGAAATCGTACACGTATTGGAGTGCAGCGTGTAACATCCATTATTCAAAATACTGTCCCATCGTAAATAAATAAAAGGTTGTGTTGTACTGGTCAAGTCAGTGGACAACCCAAGATCTGCCCCTCGCCTATTCTTTAAACAATGCAGAAGACATTGCTGCACCTCTGAGAGATTGCAGGGGCCCTTGGAAGTTCTTCGGAAAACACTGAGCTAGTTATACCTAAAATCAGTCCGGTTCCAACATTCGAAGATGTAGACTTGTATAGAGGAGGAAGTCATGGCTTCAAAGGGGTGGTAACTTGCCTGAAGCTACTCAGCTAATTTTTGCAAGAAACATCTGAGAACCAGGTCTGTAATCCTTATTCAGAATTCTCTCCCCCATACCTCATCGCTTTCTTTTCAGGATTCTATTTTGATGCTAGACTGTACACATCCCTTCTGGACATAATTATTTCCTAGAGAAAGGGGTATGTCTCCTCTTCTACCACTGGAGGTGGTAGGGCATCCACCAGTCATCGATGGGGAGAACCACCTCATTGTGCTGCTGTCGTAGCACGAGTAGAGACTTTGGGCAAAAATCCTTCCCACAACCACTAGCCTCTCTGATTCTCCTCCATCCTCTTTTTCCCTCGTACACAAGTAGCAGTCCCTATACTTCCCATGCTTCTTTTGGAGATGGTAAGGATGTTCTGAATAAGGAAAAGACCTCACTCCTTAATTCTAACTTCCAGTCTACATAGGCTCTGTTTTTAAGTGAAATTAATTTGGGCTGCTGTAACAAATGAATTGAGCGCAATGTATAATGACTCAAACTGATTGAAATTTATTTCTCTCTCATATAAAGTCTCAAATGGCTTTTCCTGATGGGCGAGTGGCTTGCCTCCAAGAAATGACTAAGAGACTCAAGCTCCTTCATGAGGTGCTGCTACTTACAGCAGGAGGCTGCCCAGGATCAAGGCTGGGCTTGTCTGCAGCATGGAGGATTAATTCAGGGAGATTTAATAGGCCAGGCTAGGCTCATATTGTTTTCTTTCACATCATCTTGGACAGAACTCAGTCACATGACCATCTTTAACTACAAGGGAGGGGAAATGTAGTCTAGATATGTACTCAGGAGGACAAGGAAATGAGTTTGTTGAACAGCTAGCCATCTTTTGCTACCCTTCTAAATCAGCATTGGGCTAACTTTCTCTACAAAAGGCCAGAGAGTAAATATTTTAGGCTTTTCAGGCCATACTGTTTATTGTAAATACCTGTGTCATAGTTGTATAAAAGTAGCCATAGACAACATGGCATGATCATGTTCCAATAAAACTTTATTACAAAAACAGGCAGTGGGCCACATTTGGCCCAAGGACACTAGCTTGTCAACTTCTGTTCTAGACAAGGAAAACACTTGTTCCCAAGCAAAACACAGAACAGGCACATTTTAAACGATTTGCAAAGAACTAAAAACAAAATGTATGTGTATTTTCTCTGGCTACTAGAGGCAGCTAAAGAAAATGAATTAAAATGACTCAGGAATTTAATCAATCTTTATAAAAGAGAAATGTTTTTTACTGTGCTTCTAAGGAAAAGAGTGATAGTTGCAAAGAGAAATTTTATTACGAATCTAGATTTTATTACGAATCTAGGAATCTGCCTTTTCCATATGCTCCCCAGCTAGTTGTAAGCAAATGGTAAAGGTGGCGGTGGTTATAATTTGCTAAATACTGCTAAGCCATTCGGTTTTTTTGGCTCTCGTGGGTGAAACAACCAGTCACGAGCCTTCGGAGAACATAGGACATAACCTGCAGGTATGCACAGACCCACTGATCCAGGTAAGCGTAGCTTTCCATTTTCCTTCGTGGAAGCAAGGGAGCTAGAGTGATCTTGTAGATCTTTCTAGTTTATTATTTTAAGCGAATCAACTTGGGTCTGATAATTAACGAATTGTACATGGTGCAACCTGCACTTGGTTTAGAAGCACTAGGAAGACATCCCGCCAGGCCGCAGCCAGCAGGCAGTTTTGCTTCTTTTAGGTATTCCATCACTTACTTCCCTGCTCTGGAAAGTGTCAACCCCCAGATCTGAGAAGGGACAGTGTTTGCACTGGCGAGAGAGATTCACGGTCTTGGAGACTGAGTTGACACAGCTGGATGACCTGATTTCTAACATCGTGTCACTTTCCCTCCCCTCCCCGTGACGCAGCACAGAAGTGCTCCCTTTGAAGGCCCTGAAACAGTTAGCGCCGGCCACCCACTTCCCCTCCTGTCACCCAGCAGCAAGGAGCGGAAGGACGCAAATCGCAAATCGGCCTGGGAAAGTCTGGAGTGGCTAGGTGTCAAAGCCAGGTGCTAACGGGCACACCAATGGAGAGAGGCAAAAATGGGTTCTGAGTGACCTTGAGAAAGTCACCACAGGATGCCCAGGCTTAAAGGGAGTCCCATATGCCGGCCCACGTATTCATGTTCCAAAGATGTAGTAGAAATAAAAGGACAAAGAAACCTACCCTGGAGCCCCCTCCTTTCCCTAGAAGTAGCCAGTCACCCACCATCAGAATCACTGGGGATGTTTTCAGTTCCCTCAGCTAGAAGACCACAAAGCAGAAGAGCAAAGAGCAAATCAATAAGTGTTTCCACAGTTCGCCACCCAACTCAGAGATAAGACGAGGAGAGAAGATAAATTGCTCTAAGATTTCTTTTTTGGGTAGAGCATGGCAGCTCTGTGCTCAGATCTGATTTCTGGGCATGGGGATTTGCCCTTAACTGAAGTTTCTCCTGACCCTCCTACAGGAAGCCTGACAAACCCTCTCACCTGTCTGAGAACAGGTGTGCCAAAGCCGAGCCCTCTTCTTCAGCTCAGCAGCTGGGCAGTACCCTGGGCTCAGGGAATGGTGCTCTAGCCTCTGAGCAACACATCTTCCTGGAAAGGCAGCATTTATTTTTAATTTAGTGCCCTTGCCAACAGCCCTGTAATGAGTTTGGTAAAATGTATGCAATCAGAGAATGCAAGGAAAAAGTCACCTTGTTTGTTGGTTCATGGCCCTAATGAAGACTGAGGACTGTCCCACAACATCAGTATACACAGGAATCACCTTGGAGGTTAAATATATGGGTTGCAGGGCACCCCCTACCCCAGGGATTCTGACTCAGCAGTCTGGGGTGGGACCTGAGAACTTGCATTTTCATAAGCTCTCCAGGTGATTCTAATATAGATGGTATAAATGATGCAGGTAACACTGGGACAGGTGGCATAAATAGGATGCATACAGGATCCTAAAGGGCGGGAGGAGAGTTTTGTGTGGGAATTGTATTTTGAAGATTTCTAGGTAGAATCGTAACCTCAGTCAGCAGTGAAATCTAGCAGTCTAATGACTTTGTATTCAAAAAGGACTTTCTTTTGTTCAACTGAAATTTTCCTCCCACCTAAGCGCATTTTCCTTTCTTTGATCCTATGTGGCTCCACATTATTTCTCTGACTCTTCCTCTTAAAAGCAAAAACCAAATAAAACTTTGGAGCTGCTTGAAGACACTAAGACGTTCCATAGGTTCTTTCTTCTTTTTTTTCTAATAGAATTCCTTTAGTGCTTCCTCATGGTTATCCTTGCCATTTTCATCACCATTTCTAGAGTTACCACTACAGCACACACCTTTGAGGTCATCCATTTCAGGAGACTTGGCCCCGCTGCTCTGCAAAGGCTCAAGAAGCATTCCACTGACTCTGAGGAGCTGGCTGCAGATGGTAGGAATTTGGCCTACCCTTCCCAGCCCTGCTACAAGCAAGGGCTGGCATAAGTGTTACGAATGTTCCCCAAGCTGCCAAAGTAGCCGCTTTCCTTTCTGTAAAAGCTTCCTTTGCAGAGAGCCTCGGGGGTTCCCCAGATGTGCCTTTCTGCCCCATCCCTTGGCATTACTCTTCTTGGCTCATTCCTCTATGCTTCTGGTTAGGGACTCCAGTGCCTGATGTCAGCTGGGTCATTAAGGAAGGTGCAGAAGGCAATGTCCCAGAAGATTCCAGAATGCAGGCTGGGTGAAGGAGTCAAATTTCGGGAATCACAGATGATACATGAAACAGCTTGATCTGCCTACCTCAAAGTAAAAACTCTAATTAAAGCCACAAATTTGACTGATGTTTCCAGGGCAAAATTATATGAACCACAGATCTATAATGACTTTTACCTGTAGGACAAATTACACAGAAGCTACCCAGCCTACCTGAACATTTCAAGCAGGTAACATCAGGCTAACTTAAGTTCAGCAGTGAACTCTGCTATCACAAGGGTTAGCAGAGAATGCTGGATGACAGATAGACCAAGGTTCAAACCCTGTACTAGCTGTGCGACCCCAGGCAGGTCACTTAACACTCGTCAGGTATTAGTAGCCATATATGGGAAAATTACGACAGTAAATAACATTTTTGGAGCATTAACTATGTTCCTACCATTGTGTTAAGTGCTTTCTGTAGTTTTGCAATTGAAAAGTCATGCCACCCTTTTGAAGTATATACTGTTATTTGTCTCATTTCACAGATGAAAAAACTGAGTTACAGGAAAGGGCAGAATCTGCGTGTCTATTAATATGCGCTTAACACTGTGCTAACATTTCATTGTGAGGAATGAATGAGATGAAAGGAGCTCAGCATAGTTCATAGCACACAGTGCTCAGTAAACGATAATTATGTGTATTATATGTTTAATGGATGGGCCTGTCCCAAATGGAGTGATTTCTCAATTTACAGAAATAGACACACTCAATGAAAAATTATATTAATTATGTTTCACTAAACTTGCACATTATGTGGCCTCTCCCAGGAAGAATTTCTGGATCCATAAAATGCACTCCTCCCATAATCAGCATGATACCTCAGTTGCTAGCATTTCACCCGTTAGCTCTGTCTTGATTTCTGCAGCAGAACTTTTATTTCCACTGAATTCTTTTTTCTTTTTTTATTGAGTTGTAATTGACATATAATATTATATTAGTTTCAGGTGTGCAACATAATGATTTGATATTTGTATATATTGCAGCACAAATGTTGCATTTCTGTGCACACCTGTTTCTGTGTTAGACCAAGCTGAGACCAGGGCTCCATCAGAAGACCCTGGCTTGCTGACTGGCTGGTTTTTCTTACTCATTGCACAATAGGAGACTTGGGAATTTGCCTTAGAGCCTAAGAACTACAGAATTGAATCACAATCAAGGGATATCAGCTACTCCAAACCTTGTGAAAACAGTTACCGATTTGTGGTAACTGGGCTCCCAGTTGGCTGCTGGGAGTCACTGCCTCTTGTGAGGCAGATGAAGGGCACTTAACCAAGAGGGAGGAAAGAAGAAAGGCAGAAGATGGTGGGGAAGAGCAAGGCAGAAAGAAAAGATGATGCGGAGAGGGTGATGTTTGTCATAGTGTAGGATTTTTAAACTGGAAAATTCTTAGCAAGTATCTCTTCCAATGTCTTATTTTATCAGTGAGGTTGGAAAGTTCTAGAGAGGTTATTGCACAAAATTACAAAACTACAGATGACGTATTGTTTGTGGACAATTGTGGCAGAAACTTGCTCCTGCTTGTCCAGCATGAATGCACACATGCATGTTTCCAAACTCTGGGTTTTGGAACCCCATAGATAACTGGCTCCCAGAATTCAGAATTTTAGTGTCCCTGTGCAGAGGCACCATGCCCTTAAACACACACCTCAGGAGCTCTCCTGCTAGATTCAGGGTCACCAGAAACCACGCCCTGAGCCTGCCTTTGCAGGAGCACTTCCGAACTGAGGACAAGAACAGCTGGAGCAGGCAGTGGTAGCTGCCATGATGGGGGCGGCCAGAGCTGGTCTTTGTTTTTTCTTAATATACAAAAAGTCCATGCTAGGCCAGATAAATCGGCTTGGCGAGGGTGTCGCTTTGTTTTTGTTCATTTAGTGGGGTTGCAGTCTGTTTTATGCATGGGTGGATGGCCCTCCTCAGTGACCAGGTTTCCCCTTTTGCCCTCCTGGAAATTTTGCTCTGTTGCCTACAGTCGCAGCCTTCTGAGGATGCTTCTTAATCCTCCTGTAAACACAGGTACCTGCTCTCTGCCCTGCTTCTCTTCCTTCTCTGCAGCCCTGTGTACAGAGAACACGGTTTCCCAGCTCAGAGGAGCAGAGGACAGCATGTGTGTCAGGGGGTAGCTAGCTTGACATAGTCTTGACCTGTCCTTTTTGTTAATCTTAGGCTTAGACTTCAGGCAGAGGAAAGCCCTGACTATTCCTGTTCTTTCTCCTGTCTCACCATCCTCTCGCCTCCATCCATACTTCAGGTTTCTTGGCTCTCATCAAATTTATACTGACTTTCCACTCCATGTGCATAAGTTCAGAAAATTCACTCAATATAGCTAGAGAGAGAAACAGAGAGAGACAGACTGATGGGCAGAGAGAGAGACAGGATGAATTTAAATATGTGTAATGGGGGACATTTCTTCTAGATGAGTGTATCTTGAATTGCTCGGTCCTTGTACATAATGTCATAAAGAATATGGTCAGTCCACGAGTGTGTCATAGAACTTTGGAACATCAGGAGTAAAAGAACTTTCTCCCCTCCCTCTCTACCTCCTCGCCGTCCTCCCTCCCTTCCTCCTTTCTCAATGAAACGTTTTCTACTCCAAGCCCCATTGACAGGCGGGCCTCTCGGTTTTTGTTTGGCTTTTATAAATCTTTTACTCTTTTCCTTCATCTACTCAATGCAAAAGCTAGCACATGCTGGGCCAATAGCATGAGCAAGACAGGCAGAGTCTCTCTGCTCACGGAGCTGATGATATTGGGGCAACAGGTAAGCCAGCACATAAATGAGATAGACGCCTCGGGATGTGTGGGATGAGAAAATACAAAGGAGAGTGTGCAGACGAGATGAGAGGTGAGCGAGCTCATGTTTGCAGGTCTGGGAACGACTCTGAGGAGCGGACATTTGGGCGGACACCTGAATAAGTAGAGAGCGCCAACCTTGCTCAGAAAATGTTTGTCAACCCAGGAACTGCCTTGGGCCCTGGCTGCCCCAGCCTACCTATTTAGCCAGGGTTTAATTTCAGGTGAGTCTTCACCTTAGGATGGGCTTAAGAGAGCGAGGTCAAGCAGCTGCCAAAAGTGGAGTAACCCAACCTCAGGGACAAGTCAGCCCTTAATAAGCATCCAGGTAGTCCTTTGAAAAATGAAACCCGCCGTCAGGCCTCCCAGAGCAGAGGGATCCAGTTTCAGTTTTAATTATGAAACCAAAGAGATGTCGCAGCCCGTGTCTCATTTTGCTAAATTTTGGCTTCTCCTGGCAGAGGGTTTCCTCTCTCGGACCCTAGAGGCCCTGGTGTGCTTACCTCGTGCAGATACTGGCCACTCTGATAGCGCTGAGCTCGGAACTTGACCTGGACGGGCTCACAAAATGGGAGGATGGAAGCAGAGGCGCAGGTGTTGTGTGCAAGTGGCTGATGGAAAACATGTGGGGGTGAGGACTGATCGCAGGGGTTGTTAGGGAGCAGATATGTGGGCTGCAGCTCAGATTGTGACATCACAGAAGGACGGGACGGCGAGTCCAGGAGCGTGAATGTGTCTTTTCCTCTCCTTGGTCCCCATGCAGCGGACAAAACCTTTGTTGTGCACAAGACAGAACAATGCAGGGGGAAGATAGTGCCAGCAAAAGACCTTTCCATTAATACCTCACATTTGGGGGCACTCGCTACGTGCTACACACTGAATTAAGCAGTTACGCATTATTTTGCTTAACCCTCTCAACATGTTATACAGCAGGTCGTAGTATTAACCCCATTTTATAGATACGGAAAGTGAGACTCAGAGAAGTAACTTACCCAAGGTCCTCTGGGAGTAGGCAATGGCCAGGATGTATCCCCAGGCTGACCTAAGAGTCTGTATTCTTAGTTTTGCTTCACTACCTCTTTGTGCAGGCACTGGACCTACCATAGTAAGACAAATGGAATGAGATGACTCACCTTTCTAAAGGTGGTTTCTGAAGTGATTGTTAAAGATATTTGATACAGGCAACTTTCCAGAACTAGCTCAGTTGTTAGCTGTTTAATGGCTGAATAAGTGGGATTGGGGGTGGGGAGGATGGTGAGAGGGAGACACATGGGTGGAGAATGATTTCCAAGGCTAGATCTTTATTTGACTCTAGTAAATTTTAACGAGGCCCTTAATGAAATCCCACTGCTTAGCAGAGCCTTCACGTTTACAAGTCACCAGCTCTGGGCGCAGGGAGGGAACCTGGAATCCTGGCGCGGAGCTCAGTGCTGCTGACCTTTCATCTGTTCAGGTGAGCCAGGCCTGTAAGAATAGCACCAGCCCCTGAGGAGGACACTCGTGCCCAGATGCGGCGGCCAGGGGCCCTGATGCTGACATGAGGGGGCCCCAGCTCCTCGGAGGTGACATCCTTCCAAGGACATGCTTCAAGACCACGGCTGCCAGATCCTTGAAAGAAATACTCAGCCAATTATGACAGGTCCACAGAGCTTCATGTCATTTTGCTTCAGAAAGATCATAAAAAGATGTTTATAATGAATATGTCGGTGACCATCAAAATCCTTGGTGACCATTTCCAGTCTCATTTGGGGTGCTTTCTCACACTCCAGAAATGGCTTTCGTCAACAGTGAAGAGTGATTCTTGCTCGTATTAGCTACTTAGTGGATAATAAATAATATTTATAACATATTAAGGTATAAAGAATAAAAAAATAACAATAAAACTGGTTCCTATCTTCCAACACCCATTCAAAAAAGGAACATTTCCCTGCCCTTGAGGTCCCCTATGTAGTATTAGAAACAAAATTTTTACCAAAGTGGGCAGCAGTAATCATGAGGCTTCCCCAGAATCATAGTCTTTATCTCCAAAACATACTTTTTAAAAAAGCACCAGCTTTTGTAATGGCAAAAACAGCTGTAGCCCATTTGCTGACAGCGGCACCAGGTAACTTTTTAAGTCTGGTCGAGCTTCTTCTTTTCCCTTTGACCTGATATCCATAAGTAAGACCTTAGGATGTGTAAAACCCTGAGCTCTGACAGGGTGGGTCCCTCCCCACAGGCACATGGCTAGCCTTGAGTGTGCTGGACAGAGCATTCCACATCCTGGTCTCCTCAGGGGTCTGAAAAGGTATCCTGAAAGTCTGGCCTTATTCTTACACAGGTCTCTTCTCCATAAACCACCGTCCACACCATCCTCCCAGAGTGGCCACTGACTCAGCCATCGTTTGTGGTGGCTGTCACCTAGTCTGGAGGATGATGAACCAGAGGTTTATGGCTAGACCTATTATAAAGCTTGTTATTTTGGAACTCTCAAACAGTGAAGACTTAACTGTGGTTACCTCACCAAGTAGAACCATCTCCTAGTTCTGATTTTTGAAAATGAGAGAGGTCGGGAATCGGATACCCTTAGAATGTCATGTTTCACAAAGGCTTGTGAGAGGCATTTTAGAAGTGACTAGAGTAGCGTCGTTTCTGGGACACTGAGGCCTGGGCCGGGCTGGGGTTCAGAGGCAATGCAGGGTCCTAGAGCAGAGCCACCTGGGAGGTAAAGCAGGTTCTGGTTATAGCTTTGGACCACGTGGACTTAGCATCTTCAGCAAGCTTAGCATCCCTGAGCCCTGTTTCTTTTTCTAGAAATAATTAGTCCATGGTTCTCACCTTACAAGTTTGTTGGGAGAATCAAACGGTACAATACATGTGAAGGAGCTTCATAAACTATAAAGCACTCTAAAAATAAACGGTGTTGTTTCGAATGGGTTTAAATCTCAGTCCACAAATTCAGTTCTACAAACTCAGGTATGAATTTTTACCCATGTCATTTTTGTCAACTTAATTCCACTTCAAGCCCAATCTAGTTGCTAGATTTAGCAAATAAACCTCAGGACACCCAGTACAAGACATTCTGCGTCGTGTCTGGCAGCCGTAGCCCTGTCCCTGCAGAACCCCAGGTCACAGTGGAGTGATTGCTTGGTTCTCACCCCAGTCTGAGCCACAGTTCTAGGACCTTATGCATCATCAAAGTGATCAAGAAACTAAGCACATTAGCGCTGGGATGCCCCTCCGTCCCTCCACATGGCATCATTAGGGCTAGCAGCTCTCCATGGTCACCATGGGGACCTGAGATTTTTTTTTTTTTGCAGAATCACTGCTGTTTGCCTAGACATACCACCCAGCCATTGGGGTCTTGCTCAAGCAAGAATCATGAATTAAGTCCCTTTGCCTGAGCACCCAACAATCCCAGACTCAGTGTCTGTCTGTCTGTCTCTTTCTCTCTTTCCCCCCTTTCCCCCTCCCTCCTTCCCTCTCTCTCACTCATTCTCTCCCTGCCTCTGTCCCCAGCCCAGGGTATTTCTTTCTATTCTGGTGGAAGGCCTCTCTTTACCTTGGCTTTCCCTAGTTCACTTTGCTTCTTCCTCTAATTCTTCTCTGTCCTCCCTCCTCCTCCATAAACCCTACTGATTCAACTCCAGGCATCAGCTTTTGGAATATTAAAGCCAGGGAGTCTTGCAAGTGACTTCTTTCTCTCTGCAAGGTACCATCTTCGAGGCAATAAAGGCAAGGCTGATCACCTACTTGCTTGTGGTGAGAGGATAGGAAAGGAGAAAATAGATGAAAAATAAATACGAGTTAAAAATATAAATACAAATTAGTTCAAAATATGTTCCAGCTATAATTAAACTGATGTTCATGTAGCATGTACTTGATTATACCCTCTATTGTAACATTTCTTCACTGGTCATTTCCTATTCTACACTTGGGGACGAATAGGGCCCATACTTTATCATGTCTGCTGAACTCGTTTTGGTGGCTTATAGCTACTTAGCGTGATGTTGGGACGTGGCGTCAGTCAGCGGCAGAGCTACCAGCATCTGGGTCCTGAGCACTTATCAGGAAAGCAGGCCGCTCCTGATGACAACAGCAGACTGTTATTACTTCCGTTGGTTACAGCAGGCCTGGTCTCCACCAGCACAAGCAGCTGAGTGGGCTTGAGGAGCCCGCACAGAAAGGCGACACAGGAAGGAGTTGGTGGCTCCACAGAACACTTGCTCTTTGGCAAGGAAGGAGGAGAGTGTTTGCAAACAGACTCCCTGTGGGATACATTTGGCATCATTTCCAACTAATGTATCTTTCCAAGAGCCATGCAGACACTGACAGCTGACTCAGCGCAGTTATGGTCACCTAGGGACATGGCTACCTGGGGTCTGGAGAGCGGATTAGTGGTCTGTGGGTCTCCAAAGCTGGGGGGCGGGGAGAGGGGTTACGTGGGCGTAAAATGGACGTTTCCAGAGGAGGAAGGTGATTTTCAGGCTGAACACCTTTCAAAGGCCTTCCATACTTGCTTTGTGTCCCAAGGTGATTTCTCTCTTCTGGTTACCTTTCCTGGTTTCCTCCAAAAAGGGCAGTAATTTTTGCCAAATCCCAGCTCGCCCACCCACCAGTGGTGTAACCTCAGACGAGCGAGCTCATCTCTGAACTCCGGCCTCCTTGTCGGAGAAATGCGGATAATAACAGCACCTACACATGTCCGCTGTGAGGTGATGCGAGGGTCGCCTGAGAAACTGTGGAAAGTGCTTGCCGCAGCACCTGGCGTATGATAAGGATGTGGCGAATGTTTGCTGTTTTTGTTTTCAGAATAATTTTTCTGTGGGGAAAGGAAAGGTGGGAGATTTCTCATTTTAAAAAGAGGACGGCGAGACCCAGAGAGGCCGAACTGCCTGTCCAGGCCTGCAGGGGAAGCCAGTGGCTGAGCCGGGAGCCCCCGCTCCTCAGCAGAAAGGCAGACCTGGCCAGGCCCACGAGCCCTGTGGCTCCCGCCTCTTCCGAGGGCCAGCTTCCACGCCACTACGGGTTCCTTCTCAGCCCCTGTGCTCATCTGTAGCCAGCGAGATCAGGGCCCGTTCCCTGTGTGCTCCTCGTAGGGCCTTCTCCTAACGCCCAGCTCCACGGCCACAGGTTACGTGGTGACCCAGAGATGAGTGACCACAGGAATCATTCGCCTGTTTTGTGGAAGACTAGAGACCCCCTTCTTCCTGGGACCCAGAGGCTTTTCTAACTCACATCCTGCCAGAGATGATTTCTTGCCATCACAAAGAATGGATCTTGGTTTTTTGGTTTTTTTTTTTCAATCTCTGTCTCCCCTCGTATGGACTTTACCCAGGAGAAGGATGAAGTTACCACCTCACGAGATCCGTGTAGATCTGGGAGCGCGTGCCTGACGCTGTGGCAGGGTGACTGCTCTCTGCCTGCTGATGCCGTCGGCAGGCGGCTGGTTCCCCTGGACCTGGGCCCCATGAAGCCCACACAGGCTGCTTTGCAAGGTCCCTGTTTGGTGTCCCGTCGAGGCAACAGGGAAAACGGAGAT
The DNA here is from genome assembly GCA_003508835.1 of Eonycteris spelaea. NCBI lineage: Eukaryota > Metazoa > Chordata > Mammalia > Chiroptera > Pteropodidae > Eonycteris > Eonycteris spelaea. Next base: position 12,328,142 of record PUFA01000032.1, on the reverse strand, counting down.
TAGCAGGGAAGATTAATGTCCAAATTAACACCCAGAGATGACTTTCTTGCCTCTGAGCGTCCCAGCAAGAGAAGTCATGGGGAACCCAAGACTTCCAAAGGCAAAGCATGTGCCTGTGTTTACATGTACGTGTGCATACATGTGCACATACACACACCCTGGTGTATATGCAATGTAATTACATTGGGAAGAGGCCACCTTCAGCTCTGATGAATCTCAGGAAGAGAATCCATTGAGATAAACTTTCTACTTTGGGAAAGTCAGGGTAAAATTGTAGCAGAGCACCTCAATATATATTCAGTTAAAATAGACAACAGTATATGTAGGCAAGCATTCACAGACTGTGCACCCCAGAATACACATTTCAAGAACACACACATACACAGGTATAATGTAAAACACATTTACACACCTATCCAGACTCTTAGACCTTCTCTACCTTATCTCATTTTAAAGTCTGTTCTTTTTGGATCAGAGAATGTGTAGAATGGGGTTGGTGCCGGAGGGATAACCTAACGGCCTGCTCTTTCATCCCTGATGCTCAAGGCAGGTCCCCAGACACTATCAGTGAGTCACGGTGACAGAAGAGGAAAACGTCCAAATTCTGAGACCTGGCAGGTGTGTGCTCGCAGTTGGGGAGTGGGGTGGGTCCCCGAGGGCCTAGGCCACTTCCTGGGCATTACATGGGACTCCTCAAACTCTGCCAGGGAATGACAGCCCAGAAGGCCAAAGGGATTGGCTCTACCCTGTAGTAAAAAGCATGCTTGGGTGGGAGGCACTCAGGGGTTCCTGATCGATCTCTTTTAGGGAACTTTGGGCAGGAAAAAAAAATGTGGAAGAAAAGAGCTAGCTTTTCTCTCATTGGGTTTCAAATCCTGTTTCTAATAGTAAACACCAGGCTGTCATCAGTTCTTGGTACTTAGGTGGAAGAGTGTGTGTGTGTGTGTGTGTGTGTGAGAGAGAGAGAGAGAGAGAGAGAGAGAGAGAGAGAGAGAGAGAGAGAGAGAGAATGAGAATGAAAGAGAGAAAGAGAGAGGGGGAAATATGGGGGGAGGAGGGGAGAGTCTTTAAATTTTAATTGGTCTGCAGTGAAAGATTTAACTGTTTAAAAAACAAAACCCTCTTAGTCCCAAACCACAACTTATGTGCTGATGTGGGAGACTCGGGGCTAGTGAAGAAGGGAGGAGGGAGGGGCAGGTTCCTGATGGGCCCTGTGAGGCAGTCATGCTGTTAGGGCTAGGGGGACCAGCCATAGGGACAGCAGAATACAGTTCAGATCTACTAAATGCGCTAGCTGTTGCCCTCTCTGTTATAGGGGGGAAGGTAATCTTGTTTTATTTTGTTATTTTTAAGATTATCCGGTAAATGAAGAAGATGATTAGAACATGCAAAGTTGGTTTAAGGTTGAGCATACAGCCCACTCCAGAAGATGGCCTGGCTGGTGGATGGTGTATGCTGGACCCTGAAATACAGTGATTTAGCAAATGCTTTAGAGATCAGGCTTTGACATTTCGCAGGATAGTGGTTTTCTGGTCTAGCTGCTCCCTCTGCTTAGATTATGAGCCCTAACCTCATATCCTGGATGTGCCTCCTTTGTCTGCCACAGCATTCCTAGGCCTAACATGGTCCCTGGTACTGAGCAGATGTCAGCAGATACCTGCTGGGATTGCCTGTGAGCCTTTCGAAGAACGTATAGCTCTTAAGCCGCTGTGGCCCTGATAACTTCTGTGTTCTGCCATGTGGCTGTAGAACTAACCTTGAGTGATAACTCAGGTGTCTTGCACTGTGTTTGCTGAGGTTGTTACAGACACATGGCAAAGGTGACTTTACTCTCCAGAAGGAAAAGGACTGTGTCTGTACTGCTTATAGCTGTATTTACCACTGGAGCAAAGTGAAACGTAGTGGATACAATGTTAGTTGAATGAATGAATCAATCAATCAGTCAGTGAATGAATGTTACCGCTGTGTCTTTTCATGTATCCTGATTGTCTAGCTGAAGAATGAAGCTGGGGATGTATATACTGGTACTATTGTAAATGCAGTTTGCAACTCTATTCTAAATGGCATTGAGTTGAGTTGAATGTAATACATCAGTTCTTATTCAGCACCGGCCCAGGTCATCAGGGAAGATGCTGGTGGTGGTGATGATGATGGTGATGATGATGATTACCATTAACTGAGAACGCACTGTATGCTAGGAACTCTCTTGTACATTTTACGTGCATCATCTCAGTGAAGCCTCACAGCCATTCTGTAATGCAGTGATTTGATTCTTCTTGGTTCCACAGAGACTGAAGCCCAGAGGGGTGAGCTCACATGGCCAAAGTCCCTTCCTCAGGAAGGCACGGAGGCAGCAGTTTAATTCAGGATGCCAGAGCCCCTTCTCTTACCTCCACGCTGTGCTGAGCAACATCAGACTTGGCTTCAGAGAAAGGCCCGGAGGGGTCAGTGAAAGCGACAGAAGAAAAATAAATTGTAGGGAGTCTATTATGGTTGATCTTAAAAACCTTGTAATGACCCTGTTTTCTCTAGAGGACACTCTGAAAGCCAGTGATTTACCATGACTCCCTGGCCGGGGGAGGATGTCCAGGCAGCCTGTCCCCCGACCTGTGCCTCCCGGCCCGGAACCTAACCCAGCAGGGACTACGCCAAAGGAGCCATTCACATCCACTGTTTCTTCTCTTAGATGCACAGAGTATCAGTCCCTCTGACTCTGTGGGGCTTTTCAGGCGGGATATGGGCTTCCAGCCAAAAACCCTTTCAATTAATGGACAAGGAGCAGCACCCATGAAGAAAATTAGAAACAGATAAGAATGGAAGGGCCCTGGTGCTCCGAGCAAAGGGAAGGAGTAATTCCTGGATTATGCTGATGATTTACCAGTGTTTTCCTAACGTGAGAATCGGTCAGCAGGGGCCCAGGATTTTTATGAGGGAGGAACCTCATCGAGACAGCTCACTCCCAGGCTGCCCCGATAAATCCCCACACCCCCACTTCCAGTGAGACTCCCCAGCTGCCCCGATAAACCCCCACACCCTCACTTCCAGTGAGAACTCTGCCCCCTCTGGAGTCACCATGTCAAAGACTGTTTAGCTGTTCTTTACTTATCAGCCGCAACCCCAACATTAGTTCATGCTTGGAATATGAAGCCATTTCATATTTATTCTTGTTTTATCTGGCAAGGAGCCTTAAAAGAAAAAGGAGTCCCCTGCTGGTGCCGTTCGGCTCTTATATCTTCATAGTCTCTTGAATTGATTTGACAGAGCAATCATAGGCCAGGGGCGAGACCGAACACTTCTCTCAGCATCAGGCCGGGGGACAGCTGGGCAGCTCGCTCCCTCGGGCTGCGTGCATGCCCTCGCCCACAATGGCCCATGCAGACCAGAGCCTAGAAAGAATTTCCTTGTGGCAATAGTCCAGTGGGAGCCTCGGAAAAGTGCAGGGGTCAGAGGAGCCAGTAGGAATGGCTTTTACTACAGAATAGTCTAGAAGCTGAGTCGAGTCAGACTCTCCCTGAGGGTATTACAGGCTCTTGGAAAAACTTCTCCAAAGCCATGGACCTTCAGGATGATTTTCAAAGTTACCTGGCCTGCTGGGAAGCTAAACGTCAGCTAAGACAAGAGGGTTTTATCTCAAGAGACAGTGACAACCTGCATGATGTACGAAATTGTTTATGTGCACAGACATACACTCAGTTTTCTGGGGAAAGGGTCTGCAGATTTTAGTAGGCAAGCAAAGGAGTCTGGGACGTCTGTAAGCGTAAGAACCCATGAACTGAGGCAGCTTTCTCCCAAGGAGACATGCCCCACTGGCAGTTCGAGAGGATGTTAAATACAACTCAGGCAAAATTCTTATTTTACTAGCCATGTACATTTTCATGTGGGTTAAAATGTATAAATAACTAATGTATCAAGTTTACGATTCACAGATATTACAGATCAAGGTGAGGCTAAAATAGATTCTAGTCAGTTTATTAGTGGATAAGGATAAATAAGTAAATAGTACCGGTTCTATGCATCTATAGCAAAATCCACTAATGCCGAATAGGGAAACACTTCAATTAAAGAAGAAGAACCCTCCTCACTCTTGTCTCGATTATTGAGATGTTCCTAAATTCGACCCTGAGCTAGTCTGTCCCACCAGCTGCCTGCCTGCCCACTGTCGTCTGACGCCCACTCAGCACAGGGCTCTCATGCTTTAGAACACACCGTCGCTCCCCGCATCATGTCCAGACTTCTCTAACTGGACTTCCAAGTCCGGCCTTCTTCCTAGTGCCACCGCTGCTGTTTCCTGCTTCAGAAACTCTTCTTTTCAGCGTCCTTCCCAACTCCCCACATTCCGTGTGCCCGTCTGCCCATCTGCTTTTGCCAGTGTAATTACCTGCCGATCACGGAGCTGCTTTTTCCTCTCGCGAGCCCTTGCTGACCTCAGAATCTGTTTGCAGCTCACACCGGTGCCTCCCTTCTTGGGTTACTGCTGTCCCGCAATTCTGCATGTCACCAGAAAAGAGGCCCTTTGGTTAACTACCACTTTACTTGGCACCAGTAAGCCTAGACAGGGAGAGGAGCCGTGACCAGGAGTCTACAACTTCCCTTTTGCCTTGTTGAAGTTGTTGACGAAATAGGATAAGTTTGGGATTATTCATTTGAAAAACAAGTGAGATAAACTCCTGGGTTCCAGAAATATTAACTCCTTGGTCCTCATCCCAGCTTAGGTTATCAAAACCAAGAATTGTTCATTTTTCACAGTTTATGAGGTTTATCTTTGGCCTGTCATGAGATGCTGACAGAAAAATGAAATTGGTCTGTTTCTAGTCTGTTTCACTTTCCCATTCTCTTATAACAAGTTGAAATACCCCATTGTAAACACTTGAGGAGAAAAAGAAACAGAGACATGAGCTGCAGATGTGCATGTACCTCTCAGAGTTGTTTTGGGTTTTTATCTCTGTCTTTTTATTGTTAAGGCCAAACTCCAAAGATGGAAGAGAGGGGCTCCCCCTTCATTTCAAGCAGAGGTGAATTTTAAGTGACTTAGCAGGGGAGAGTGACTGCAAATTAATACGTGGGGTTAGTTTGAGAACTTTTTGTTTTCTTAGGATTAGGATGGTGGAGAGGTGCTAGATGTGAGAAGCTTCTAAAAGTGTTGGCTGAGATTTTTTTCATTTCATCCCCATCAGACATTCATTAAAAATTAGCAAAGCATTTAGTTAAATGTGGAAGTGTTTTGAAACATGAGAAGTACTATGTATTTGCAGAAAAAGCATTTTTTCAGCTGCACAAAATTATTTATGCCCCTCTGCTATATCACAACTTCACTAATAAATACAACAAATGGGCTTTGTAAGGACCCGGCTTGGTGCAGAATTCACTAAAAAAGGTTTTTGAACCTAGTCAAATGACAGATTAGCAGGAAAACTTATTCAAGAGCGGTTTTAAATCTAAAACCTTCAATAATAAGCGTCTAGGATAAAATCAATAATGACTTAAAGAATAGTTTCTCAAGACTTGTTATAACAGCCAGTCAATCAGTATTTATCAGATGCTTACTGCTTTCTCCGGGTTTACAACTAGCAGGTGTGTGTCTCTCCGTGGCTGTATTTGTACTGAGGTAATTTCCAACCATTCTTCAGCGCAGTCGATGCTTGCGGGGCCTGCGATGTTCAACTCTATATGATGTGATTCATCTTATGCTCTGACTTCTAATACCGTCAAGTTTCTGTTGTTAGTTCTTAGCTAAAGGTTTTTTTGTTGTTGTCATTATTTTTGGGTTGCTGAACATTTTCTGTGATACTTCTGTTGTTTTTCTCCTTGTATAATTCTGAATTGTAGACTTAAGCATTAGTGGAACTGAAAGAACTTTCCAATTCCGGAAAGAGTCATGTTAATGACTTTTACAATCCTTTGTGTTCTTAACTATTTTAAGGCAGGGCGTGCACATGTTTCAGAATTCCCAGCCTTGCCCCAGCCAGCCAGTGGATCGGGGCACAGGCCCTGCGGGCAGACCATCTGGACTTGAATTTGCCACCACTCCCCCCCACCACACCCACACACGCTGACTGTATCATCCGTGGCTACTGGCTGAGCATCTTGTGCCTCAGTTTCCTCATGTGTAGAACTGACGTGAAAAATATTATACCTGCCCCATAGTGGTGGCGTAAGACGTGTTGGGTTAATATATAGAATCATACATGCCTGGCCCATAGTTAGCTGCCCACCTGTGTTGACTGTTGCTGTGTTGCTATTTTTACCTGCCAGGAGGCATTCAGTGTGCCCATTTTTTTTTTCCATGTAGCAATCTGGAAGTATCATATAACTTATTAATAATGATCATAGCATTTATCAAGCACAGATATCTTTTTGCAAGTGACAGGGAACGCTTTACACCATTCCTCTTATCTCCAAGAGGAGCGAACCTGAGGAGTTCTGAGAGTCCGCAGGCTGTCTTCCACACGCCTTCACTCCTCCTTACTCTGAGCCCGACGCTACAGGTGTTTGAGGTCAAGAGCACCACCTGAGCCCAGCAGCTCCCCTTTTGTGTAGATCTGCAGGCTCACAGGTGGGTGTCCACTCTGTGCCTGCAGCCAAAGGGCCTGCCCCTGGGTGGAGCTAGGACCGCTGTGGAAGGCCTGTGGCACACCCGCCATCCACACTCCTGGGTTTGACAGCATGGGGCAGTGATTCCAGTTAAACGTGCCTCCTCTGCACACCCACCTCCACCCCCAACACCGCCCTGCCAGGGGTATAGTCCAGAGTTCTGGGAGGCAGCACTTGGAAGCCCAAGGGTGAGTGGTGGCCACACACCTGAGTCACTTCCTGCAGAGGAGCAGATCAGTAATTGAACCAGATTTCTGGTCTCCATCTGCCTGGATCACATCGGTCTGGAACTTGGAAGGGATGGGATTGTGATTAGTTTCCACAAAGCACCCCCAAAATACTCACCGATGCTCTGTCGATGTGTTTCACTTGATCCAACAACCCTGTGAAATGGAGATCATCGTCGCTGTTTATTAGATTAGAGAACCAGGCCGAGAGGTGAAACCAGCAGCAGCAGCAGAAGAGCCTCGTGTCTGCGGATCTGAGATTCAAACCTAGGTCTGTCTGACTGCAGAGCTCAGGGTCTGGAGCCCCTCACCAGAGGTTCTCATACTTGGAAGTTCACCTAGCAATCCCCAGAAGACTCATTAAAACACAGTTTGCTAGCCCCACCCTCACCCCCTCCCCTAGAGTTTCTGATTCAATGGGTCTGGATTGGGGCCCGGGAATTTGTATTCTTAACAAGCTCCGGGCAAGTCAGGTGCTGCTGGTCCAGAGACCGCACTGGGGAACACTGCTGGAAAGCCAGCCTCTTCCCATCTGATGACGCTTCTTACTTCCGGGCTTCAGAGTTCACTAGTACATGAGGGTGGTGTAAAATTTTGGTGCAAAACAATAGATTGAGGGAAGTCAGCTTATTTGAATTACTAAGACATCTATGATCTAGCATAAAATCCACATCCTTTTGAAGGCATTTTGGAGTTATTTGTACCTTCTGAAGCTAAAATAAATCAAGCAAAGGATGAAGGGATATGTCACTTTAAGCCATGACAGAATATTTCATTCTTAAAATACATTTTCTGGTGACATTTTATTCTAGAGACAATCTGGGTGACTTTTCTTCTTGTAACTCTGTGAAACCAGGAACAACCATCCCTAAGTCCCAGGTGATTCCTAGAATTTGTTACTGAGAGCTTCCATGTGGTTTTGAAGATGAACGAACAGAGAGAGACAGAGACAGAGATAGAGATTGGAAATTGGTCCCAAATTTAGAGAAAAGGTGATTACATGAAGAATAGAGTTCTTGGTCCCTTATAGATGCCAAAGATAAGACCAAACAAGGGTTACAAGTGGGTATGAAGTGTACAGGACAAACTCAGGTGTGCAAGAAATACCATTCCCTGATTTTGACCCTTAAGCCTGCATCTTACCAGGCTGGCTGGAAATTCCATGTCAGTCACCGTCAGGGTCTTCTCCCCTTCTCCCTTCCAGCATCCCTCCCGGCAGAGTTAAGAGTTTGCATGATGCCCAGGAACAAAGGACGGCTAGCGCTGGCCCCATTGCCCAGGACACACAGCTGTGACTCCTTGTGTCTTACCCTGGACCACAGCAGGAATGAGGGCTACTCCCCAATCTGCGCCCCATGATTATCTTCCCCTCCCTCACGCTACCTAGTTTTCTGGTGGAAAAAGCCTTTTCCCACCACTTTTCCAGACCACTCTGCATCTCCCTTCAAATCCCATTCTTCTCCAATAGGACTAGACCCAGAGCCCAAAATACTCAACTCTTTCCAGAAGATGCAGAAAAATTATTGCCTTCTGTCCTTCTAGGAAAAACAGAACTCAAACTTGATCCTAAAACAATGTGACTGACCTTAAATTAGAGCCATGGCTCTCAACAGAAGAGGGTTCCTGTCCCTAATCTGCCACACCCTTGTGATCAGCACATCAGAGGCACAGCTTTTCCAGATCATGGCGTGAATTCTCAGGGGACCATCTTCCAGGCCCTGTGTCCTGGAGAGAGCAGATGTCACTCTTCGGGAGGGGACTAGTGAGTGTGGAATCCCTAGAGTATGGGGCAGAAGGTTGAGTTCCACTGGCATAGAAATGGAGAAGGCAAGGAGACTGAGGAGTCTTTGTCAGTGAGGAAGTTAGTCCATCCATCCCTCCCTCCACGATTTCTTGAAGGGGCTCTAACCTTGCTTCACAGCTGTAAGGATGACCTGCTCACAGTGCACCTGCAGCAGTCACCTGATAGTCCTGCAATAGCCGAAAGGCTCCTAAGCTTGGTCAGGCTGGGAGCCAGATTCTGCTGTACACCCACTCCTCCCAGCTCTGGCCGCCTACCGCCTGAGGCCATCTGCGTCTCTGCATCCCATCTGAGGCCATAAAGGCATCAGTGGCTGGAGCCCCTCACTGTCAGGAGCAAAGCCGTGCCTGGGGATCAGATGGACTGGCCAGATGCCAAATCACTGACCGGCCCAGAGAGCAACATGACATGCGTGAAAGGCCATTTAAAAATCCACCGCTGTAACTTCCGTTAGGTAAATTCCTACAAGCTGAGAGTTGCTGAGAGTCAGAGTGGGCAGAGTTCTTTATGGGTTTCTGAATTCACTGTTTTCAAAAAGTCAAACAGTGGTATCGTGAAGGGGCTTGACGTTGTGGCTAAGGCCCCCAAATATATGTAAGCAACTCTGGGTTATTGGAAGTCATAGATGATTTATCTTGCATACGTATGGGGGTATGAGTGCTTAGGGGAGGATGGTTTATTGGTATTGATTAAAAATGAACCTTTAGCTCCAGTGCTCCTTCTCATCCCCCATCCACTTAAAAGAGAGCCATTTTATGTCACTCCGGTGTGAAATGGGACAGGGTATTTATAGCTCAGATGTCCCGTGTTGATTTCAGCCTAGGTAACTCGTGTGTCTGGGGAGGGGGACAGCGGGCCGGGCTCTGCTTGCAGATCTGATGCCTGTCTGGAAGGGCAGCGGCCTCCCTTGAAGGGAAGAGCCATCCCCAGAAGGCAAGTCTCTTACTCTGTCCCCTTCCGAGCCACCCCCAGCCATGCTGAGCTCCGTGAGCTTTGGGGCTCCCGCTCTGCACCGAGAATTGACTAAGTGCTCTGAGTACACTAATGATCTTGGCAGGCACCAGTTAAACACGTTGGGTGAGGAGGGTGGCAGGGCGACTCAGGTTGATCAGGAGGAGCCAGAAAGAGTATGTGGCGCTGAGGGAATTGGATTCGATAGTGATCCTTCTCTGGGAAAACAGCCGCAGTGCTCAAGCTCTGTCCGGCAAGAGGCCCAGATGTCCAGAGCATTTGGCTTTGCTGCCTGGGAGCCGGGCTGTGTGCAGAGCTGAAGGTGCCAACGTAATACTGATGTGCCGAGTAGTCAATTATGCCATGAAGGGGGATGGAGGGGTAGCAATGGCAGCGCCATGGGAGACCACAAGTTTATATCTAACGAATGAAAATCATTTATTTTGTAAATGTGTCAGGTGGGTCCTCTCAGGGGAAAAGCCTTCTTGACACTGATGATTCTCAATGTTCTGACAGTAGATTAGCCACGTTTTTTTTTTTTTTCTTCTTAGCCCTAACACAATTCAAATCATTTCCTTTCATCGCTTGATCACTGAGTACCCAGGGAAGATGAACTAGGTTTAGTGTTAGCTTGTACAAACCATGATGAAGGGATCACAATGAGAGATGGGGGAAATATACTTTTAAATCATGTAGTTAGTCTGAGCACAGAATAAGGGGCTTCTGGAGTGTCTGTCCTGTTGGATGACCCAAGCAGCTCATTTTCTCCCGTCCTGCCCCACACCGCCCCCTTTGTAGCCCAGCCCTGAGCAGCCCCTCCACAAACGTTTTCAGCTGTGTGTGGGAAAGCTCTGTGCACCCCACTGTCCTTTGCTTGGTTGCGCTGTGGATACCCTGAGGTGTCGATGCAAACTGCCGTTGAGGGACATGCACCAAAGATGGGGCTCTTGATCCTGGTTTGAACCCCGCCTCTGTGCCCCCAGCTGTGTGACCTTAGGTGGGATGCCAGATTTCTCTGCGCCTCCATTCCCTCGCATGAAAATGGGCATCACGATAGCTCCCAACTTCACGGGCTTGTTTTAAGCCTGACATAAGATAAGACATGCAGAGTAGAAAGACTGACACGCGGTGAAACTTAATGGTGCTAGATATTACTACTCCATCCGTCACCGTTTGGACCAGGGGGTGGGGGCGGGGCTTGCGTGAGAATAGCAGTGTGGCTGGGAGCCGCACGGCCAAGACAGACAGACAGCCGAGTGCCGGGGTGGTGCCTTCACCTCTGTTGGGGTCTAAGGAAGCTCCAGGGGAGAAAGTGTTGACACCGAAGGTGGAGGACCATGGAAAAGTTTGGGCTCTTCTTCTGCAGGAATCCAGAAGATGCCTTTTGATGCTGTGTGTCCCAGAAAGCCCCGAGAAGGGTCTCACCCAGCTAGAGCAGTGCTGCGTCTCCCGCTCCCAGCACGAGGGCCCTGGGGCTCTGGAGGCTTCCGCACAGCCTTCCTGCTCCGGCGCCACCGGGACAGGCGTGTCTGCGGGCTGCCGGTCAAGTCCTCTTCTTCTCTTGCGTCTCAAAGCCACACAGCTAGCCTGTGAGGGGCAACGTCGCGAGGAGAACCCCAGCCTCCTGAGTTCTTGTCTGTGCCCCCCACTGCGATCCCGGGCGCCCCCCAATCCTAGCAGCCCTCAGCCAGCTGCCACCAGAAACGTGCATTCTGTGGGTTTGTATTTTGTTTTCACTTCACTCATGTCGTGATGCAACATCAAGAGAAGGCCCAGGGCTTTCCCGGGGCGGGGGAAAGGCAGGACGATGTGGTCACTTGTCTTAGGCGGCTCTGTGGCTGATGCAGCAGGGAAGGTGGCCACTGCCCAGGAGCAAGGCGGTGGCTCTCCAGGCGAATCAACGTTTCTTCTTGTTTTTTTATTTTTGCCTTTCATCCTTTAGTCAGAATTTTTTCCTGGTTACTTAGAAAGTATATGAGAAAACAAAGACCTTCCCTGACAGCCGTGGTGAGCAGGTGGAAAGCTAGTAGTCATTTACAATGCAAAATCCTTCTAAGACAGGAGCACTTCGGAGCAGGCAATGAAGGCGCGTTGAGCTAACGAGAGAGCGTGCCCACCTGGGGGATTTCGCCGTCTGACCTTTCACCTCACACGGCTGCCTCCCCCACATCTGTGTAGCGGGTCACTGTCTGTCCTGCCTGTTTCAGAAGGATTATGGGCGGCGTCTCTGAGAAAGCACAACTAGGATCCTTGCCAGTGGGGCCTGGGCCAGTGCAGCTAACAGGGCAGCCTCCCCCCACTCCAGGAGCCTGGACCAGAGCGCGGAGCCCCCGAGTCCTGCTCTGTCACATCAGCCTGTGTGCAGCTAGCTCCCCCGGGACCTGGCCATTCTGCACTTGGCTGACATCTCAGGTTTCCCCGGTCCCTTAGGAGATGGAGAGGAAATGTGTGTTTTTGGTTTGAGAAGGAAGATAAATCACTAAGTGTCAGACCAGAGGCTCAGACATGAGGGCTATTTTCATTTGGGCCCTGAAAGAGCTGCATGCCCCCCACCCCACCCCAACAGCCATCTACTTCAGCCCCAGAAGCTGACCCTCCTTGAGAGGCTCGGGGTAAATCCTGCACCTTGTCACCTCTTCCAGTAAAGTGAACCCTTTGAGGCTCACAGCCACCTCCTATGACCATTGTCCTGCATGTGCCTAGCCTTTGCTACCTCCCACTGACATTTTCTAGTCCAAGGGGGACATTGTATCGACCCCCATGAAAACGGAAATGCTAATGATGCTGGGGCATGAAACTGTAGTTTCCCTTTTGTGTTTGGTAATCCTGGGAGGCAGAGACTAGGAAATCTGTTCCAAGAAGTATTCATTGATTTGGAGCAGAGTTTCTCAAACGCATGCCTTGGAACCCTGAGGTTCTGTGGACTACATCGGGAGCTGAGGCAGGGGTTGGGGCCAGGAGGAAAGGGGCAGGGTACTGAGAAGGCCAGTGGGCAAGGCTTCAGGCCTTCCGCTCTGTACATTCTGGAACGTCCTCTTCCCTCCGTCCTTTATGTTGATTGTAGTTCTGCATCCTGCTTCATTGACAGGAGGTTCCACTGAGTTGTAAAAAGAGTTTGAAGACCACTGGCTGATTTAGAGGTTCTGTCCACAGGATTCAAGCTATAATTATATTCACAGGAAAAAGTAAATAAAAACCCGTTTACGAATCCAGCTTAATTAGCCCTCACATAAAGTGAAAGTAAACCTCAGCGGAATGCTACAGGATTCTGAGTCACCATAATCCTTTTCCCTTTCGATGTATTTGAGGGACCTTGTATCTGTCATCAAGGCCCCCACCCCCCCCCCCGCTCCCAACTCACAGGGTTGCCCTGCGCTGCATGTGAGTGACTTCATGGGCTCTGGCTGGAGCGTGAGCAAGCTTAAGAAATCCTCACTATCTGAGTAAAACCCAGGGGTCATTCGCTTTTCTGCAAGGGGCAACTTCTCAACCAGTAAATGGTGACCCAGGGGGTGGGGTAGGGGGCAAGTCCAGAGGCAAACACAATGGCTTTAAGCCAAAGGGTAAAATGCACGTTTTCAGGAAAATTTGATAAATTTGCCCCAGGCAAGTCCTGCTTGCACAGTGAGTTCTTATATGGGCCCCTTTATATTGCTGTTTGCTTTGCTTTTAAATAAAAAAATGAGTGCCTGCCAGCCAGGGGCCTCCCAGGCCCTGAAAGGGTCTGCACAGCGCTGCCCCGCCCCCAGCCCCAGGCTCCAGGCTCCAGGTCAGAGGCAGATGGGAATTGCCAGCCGGAGCAGTGTCAAGAGGGAACGTGGTGGGGGAGGCAGCGGTGTCTGGCCTGGGTTTGTTGTGGTGAAGGACAGGCGTGGTGGGCTCTCTCAGAAGGGGGTTTTCTGCTCTCAGTTTTTTGGGGGCAGGCCCTTGAAAACAACTCACCTGCTATAGAAAAACGAACGAGGACCTTCCTAGGGGTCTCAGGCAAACCAGGGAGAGAAGGGCACGCCTTGTCCTGGTTCTCCAGACAGACCTCTGCGGGACCATATTGCCCCAGTCCTGGCTACAGGTTTGCTACTGGAAATAAACCCGAGGTGGCCAGCAGAGATTTATGATGCCCATGACCCCGCCTCAGATCCTAGAGGGCCCCGGCTGGCAGAGCACCTGGGGCTTCCACGTCCCTCCTGAGCCTGTGGCCGCGGGCCTGCTGCTCTGCCAGGCCAAAGGGTAAAATGCATGTTTCAGGAGAATTCGATAAATTAGCCTGAAGCAGGTCCTGTCTGCACACTGAGTTCTTATATAGGCCCTTTTATATTGCTGTTTGCTTTGCTTTTAAATGAAAAATGAGAGCCTGGCAGCCAGGTGGCCGGGCGAGGCTGCTGCGCCTGTGCTGGGGAGAGCGGGAACCTCGCAGTAGTTCAGACCCCAGCCCCGCCTCTTGCTCCTTTTGGGCCCTCTGAGCCTCAGTTTCCTCTGCTCTGAAATGCAGATGTGACTAGCTCCTGCTTTATAAGGCTTCCGGAAGGATGAAAGAAGAAGGCCTTTATGGAACTGCAGCTCAGCCATTGGCACATAGACACCGCTCCATACGTACTAGCTATTGCTAGTGTAGTGATGGTTGTTGAGAAGCAGGCGCTGAATGTACTGTCTGGCAAGAGCACGTTTTGCAGTAAAAACCATCTGGGTTCCAGTCAGCTGTGCCAGTTACTGGCTGTGTGGTTTTGGATAAATTCCTTGACTTCTCTGAGCTTCACTTTCCCCTTTTGCAGAATAAAGATGATAGTGCCCATCTCGCAAGGCAGCACTGACAAATTAAAGGAGATAATGCACATAAGTGCTTAGCACTGGGCCTGGCACTTAGCCAGCAGTCAGTAAATGATAGGTATCGTTATTAATGCCGGCTCTCAAGTATGGTATTTTCCAAGGAACTTAAGTGTGTGTTTGTTTTCCCCTAAAGCCTCCCCAGAGTGTGTTTCTCTGGCTGAACCAGCAGTCAGATGACAGACCAACATAGTACGGTTCTGCTCGGGAGGGACAGGGAGCTACACCCCTCCCATGCCCTGGACCCTGGTCCCCTTGAGTCTCCTTTGGGAGCCGTGATGTGCAGGCTGTTGACTGGGACAGGGACATATTGTTTTACATTTTTCGATGCTCATCAGATTGAATAAGGATAATACTCTTAAGGCTGCGAGGTGACGGTGGAAGATATGGTGAGAGATGAAGATCGAGACATGAAAGTGAAATAGAGGTGACAGGATTTCACAGAATTGCAGTCACTTAAAAACAAGACAAAAACCTGTAGCATGAAAACAAAGTCCCACCCTGATCATTTTGGAGCTGGGACCAGAGTTTCTTGCCAGGTCCCACCCTCTCAGTGCCCTTTGCTCTCTCCTTGGTTGGCAGCAGGGTGGGGGTGGCCAAGGGAGGAACCTGGTGGACAAGAGGTACTTCTGAGCGAGATGCCCACATGGTGCAGTTACCGAGGACTGCCAGCCCCATGTGAAACACGTCTCGCCTCAGTTGGACTAGTCAGCTACTACTGGGGCCCACCCCATCACACGTCTGGGGGGACAGTGCCTAGCACCTGCTGGCCTGGTCTGAGAACACGAGCTCCAGACTCTGTTCCGAACCCAGTAAATAATGCGAGAGGCAGCCATGGAGTTTTTCTGAAATGGGCCTGGACTTTTCTTGTCTACTTAGTTTAACCTCTTGACTGTCACGGGCCAGCGACATATTTACTCACAGAACTGTTAGAAATGAAAGGGACCTCTGAGGACATTCAGTCTGATCCCATCACTTCACAGGGAAAGGGAACACACCTCAGACAGCCGAACGCCTTGTTCAGGGTCCCCCCACTGGCTTCTGGCAGCCGTGGGGTTGAACTCCAGCCCTCAGCTGACAGTTTCTGGTTCCTGCTCTCTGGCCCTCCCATTTTATGGCGCTACGGGCAGTGACTGCGCTTCCTTTGTCGGGTCCTTTGCTCTGCATTAGTGTGTATCTGCCTCTCCATTCGTTTGACTGTTGGTTACAACTCAGACTGGCCTGGTCTTTAGGATCCGGCGAGCTCACTTGTCAAACATTTGGAATTCTGTTGGATGTAAAGGTTAGCTGTGACTTGTCCCCCAGAGTCTTGTCCTGGTGGGCTCTCCTTCTTTCTGACCCTGGGAGAGAGAGAGACAAATGCAACAAATCCCACGGGAGATTTACTGGCAGTTTCTCTGCTGTGTTCTCAGCAGATTCCGTTCAAATAACTAAACCTGAGTTTACAGTTCCTCTTCTGTTTTGTAGAAGAATCACTTGGCTTTTTTTTCTTCTTCATGTGGATACTTTAATTTCCTGCAAATTTGGTTTCAGAAATCCACTTTCTAAATTCTTTAACTACAAATAAGAATTTTGTTTGAGAATTTTTAACCAAAAAAAAAAAAAAAAAGATCATTTCTTAAAGGGGTGTCCTTCCATATTCAGTCATGCATGGATTTGCCTGGTTTTCATGGCTCCGTACATGAGGCAGTCTTTCTATCCTGTTTTGTAAGGCTTTCCTGCGTTCAGTGTGGCTTTCTAACATAAGAAACTTGAATTCAGTGGTGTGTCTCTGAGGCAAATCAATTTAGTGCCGGGGCTGAGACGGTGGAGATGTAAAGGTCCGATAGCACTGAGAGCCGGAGTTTGCTTCGGCAGGATTTATTAATGAAAATAAATCCAGAAAATTTTGCTTTCTGAAGTGAACGAGGAGCGCAGACCTCTGGCACAGCTGAGACGGGCAGCGCCAGAGAGGTCCCAGGAGAAAGCTGGCACGCTCTGCCCTCCGGGCTCTTGCCTTGCCCGCCCCCGGGGGAAGCTCCTGGTTCATCCTCCTCCCGCTGCCTAAGGTGAGCTCTGTGAAGGTGCGAAGGTTCGCTGCCTAGTTTAGATGCACACCCCACCGCTTACCCTCGTACACGATGCGTGCAGGCTGAGAAGCACATTAATTGTATCCCTAAGTATCTGGTGTGGAGTTCGCTTGAAGTTGGACCTTCTAGCCTCTCAGGTATATGTTCTGCCCTGGGTTGCTAATTTCCAGGAGCTCTTCTGAGAGAGCAGCCAGGAGCCAGACCCCCCTCCTTCTGTACCCTCTGGCTCCAAGCGGGTGGGAAGCCCACGGAAAGGTCTAGGGCTCAAGGCTCTGGATCTTTCCTTGCCAGCCAGTCATGTGACCTGGGCAAGCTCTTTCCATTCTCCCCCCACCCCCCATCCCCACTCCCACCCCAGGGAAAGCGAGTGCTGTCTGTGATCCATTCCAAATATAAAATTACAGAATATAGGGCTTTGGCAAATTCTGTGCCCATGTCATTGAGAGAGAGAGAGAAACACACACACACACACACACACACCACACACACACACACACACGCACATCATTGAATTACAGGAGCAATGGGGCAGAGAAAGGCCTTAGAATGACCAATCATCCTGGTTTGCCTGGGACTAAAGGACTTCCCAGGACACGGGACTTTCAGTTTTCAAACCAGGAAAGCCCTGGGCAAAACTGTCACCCTACGTGCACTTACGAAGCCCCACATCAGCCTCCCTGATATGTTAACATACATGTGGGCTAGGAAAAGTGGAGGCTAGAAGGAGTTTCTAAACCCAGCAGGCTTTCTCATGGAGCCTGGCCAATGGGATGAGAGGGATGGGTGCCAACCACATTCCTCAAAAGATAACACTTCAACGTGTGGTTCACTTATTTAATCAGCTTCAGCTGTGCCACTTTGGGCTGCTGTGTACTCATATTAAGCTCTGAAAATGGAAGCAGGAGCCTGAGGATTGTCAGTGCACTCCCACCCCCCTCCAGTACCAAAAAGGAAAAAGAAAAACCATCTACATTTCTATAAGAAATCCTTTCATCCTATCCCTGTCTTAGGAGTAGAGGCTTCCTCTCTAATGGATAGGCTGCCACCTCGTGGTCGTAAGGGGGATTGTGGGAGCATGCAGGTAACCACGGAGAAGGAAATGCCCCTGGGTTAAATCCATTAGGTTCCTACCTGACAGGAGGCAGAGAGCTAAGTGCTGAGCGGCTAAGACGGTAATTTGATTAACAAGGGTTGAACTTGCTCTGTGCATGTGACAAACAAATATGCTTAGCTCTTCACATGTGATGACTCCTAGAGTATTTACTACAACCTGACTAGTAGGTGTTACTGTTGTCACCAGTTTACAGAACAGGAGACAGAGATTGAGAGGTGGTCACTTTAAGAGCTAGAGTCTGAAATCAGGATAGGTTGGTCCTAAAGGTTGTGACCTCGATCATGTGGCTATACTGGAGATAAAATGACCAAGAACAGAAACAGAGGACAGCACAGATAGTCTGGGAGCAAGAAATAGGTCATCCTGATTATATGGACATAAAGGGTGGGTGCCAGTCAGGGAGAGGCTCTGACATCCAACGCAGTGGAGGAGAGGCAGCCAGTCTTGTCAGGCAGGATTGAGATTAAGGCAGAAGGTGGGATTGGAAGTAGTCGATAAAGGAAAGGTAGGACTCATAACTGGAGCAAGCTACAGCTTAGTGACCATTAAGTCATGTGCTGATGGAGTCCATGCTTACTAAATATCGCCCCTGTTCACAATGTTTATTATTATTAGTGAGATCCATGCTAAAGGTTTTACATGTACTCATTAGTTTGCATGAGCTCCATGAGATCTGATTGTGGCCCCTATTTTATAGGTGAAAGGACTGAGCCTTCCAGAGGTTGTTACCCAGAGTTGTATCCATAATAAGTGACACTGTCACATTTGAGCCCAAGTCATTGTGACTGTAAGCCACTGCTAAAAACCTGACATGCTTCCTAGTGGAGGAAGACAGAACTGGCCCGGACACGGAGGGCAATGCTCACAGTGTATCTGGAAGAGTCGAAGTCATGCGAGCATCCCAGGAGGCTTTGTGCGGGAGAGATAAGAGAGGACACTGGGAGTCCACATGGAGATGAATGCCAGTGTCTGGCCATGGCTATGTCAGGAGCCCTCTCCTTCTGGTTACCAATGTGGGCAGAGAGGTGCCTTGTACTGCGGGGGAGAGGAGGACCATGTGGCCCAAGAGGAAAGGCCCCCAAGGTCCTTATCTATACCACTGGGCAGCACAGTGGCCTGACTCCTTCCTCTATCCATCGACTTCAGGCAAATTAGTTCACCTTTCTTGGTCTCAGTTGCCTCATTTCTCATATGGGGAAACGGTTTTTGCCCTACTTCATGGAATTTACCTAAATAGCATGCAGCACTGTGGGAAGGGAAATTGTGAGAATCGAATGTAAGAAGAGATGAGAAAGAACTGAGTTCTATACTGTATTCTGACTTCCTAAACTGAATGTATACGCTTGATGGGGCAAACTTGGGGTCAACAGCTTTGTACGAAGAAGTAAAACTAGGTTTTTCTTTGTGAGGCTAGAGAGCTCATGCAAAGAAAACCTTACTCTGTTGGTTAGGTGCCTTTCAGGTGCAAAGTTTTAAGAAAAGCCAACCCAAGTTTACTTTTAAAGAAAAAAAAGATGATTGCCTCATGGATCTGAAAAGCCAGGAGTAGGTCGCCTTGCATGATGATTTAATCAGGGCTTCAGATACAGCTGCCACACCCAGTTCCTCCCTCTCCTCTCCTCCCCTTGCCCCCCTCACACTGATTTTCTGCATGGGCTCCATCTGCAGACAGGGGCTCCCATCACTGTGGCAAGATGGCCGCCATGGCTCCAGACCTCACATCTTCCAGGTCAAGTGGAGAATAATTCCCAGTTTTTGTCTTCATTCCATCATTCCTACAAACACCCTCTCTCATTGGTTCCAGCTGGGTCAAGGGACAGAGCAATGAGAAGCTCTGATTGGCTCACCACATGCTCCTCCCACTCATGCACAGGAACTGAATTGTGGGGGAGACTGTCTCTGCAAACAAAAAATGAAGGCTGTTGCAATTTTTTTGAAAGCAGGGAAAGAAAGGCTGGGGTTGATAAATCATAACTCAACAGATGTCCCCCGTCGTCACCTTGCCCTTCAGTTTGGGATACAGACTGCCCCCTGTGGAACCAGAGCTGCTAGTTTTTCTGATGACTTGCCAATGATGACAGCAGAGCAAAAGGTTGTTGAAGCCTAATTCTTTCTACTTCCTAAGACCTTGCAAAAATCCAGGAAAATGGGCAGTCACCATGGGGGCCAGAATGGCATATTCCTGGCTCAGCTCAGATGGTAGCTGTAAAGAGAGTTGTGTCCTGAACCCTGAGCTGGTTGCTGCAAAGGTTCAAGTGAACTTAGACTGCAGTTTAGTTCCTCACCCAGGAGCTGAACTCATCTTGCAGGATGCAGAACCCAGGTGGCTGCAAGAACAACACCGAAAACCCCTGGCTTTAAGGAATTCTCATCCAGGAGGCTTCAGGGTCAAGTCAATGTAATTTTATGAAATGGCCTGAACATTTAGATGACTCCTTTATGGTTTCATGTTGCTTTCTCTTAGCATTTCTCTTCTGTGTGTAATGTTTCTGGGTCATTATTTCTTAGTTTATTATTGGAACCACCTGGGTGTTTCAAAGTGCAGAACTGCTCCTCCCGTGGACCTAGTGATTCAGCATGGGGTTGCAGGACAGGAATCTGCCTGTTGAACAGCACCCTGGGTTGCTAAGTCCACTGAAGTTTGAGATGTTCTTCTATTATGTATAAAGTTCCTCTGTATAACTCCCATTTTATTAACAAGTAACTAAAAATCATCCTCATATTCCAATTATTTTCCTCCGAATTTCTAAAGTAATCCATTAAGGAACAGGAAGCTTTTTAAATGGGGCCCCTCCTCTTGGAAAAGTAGGGCAAGCAAGAGGTTTTCAAGAGTTACCCTGACATTTTCCCAAAAAGAGGTCATTAGGCCCCATGTGGTCTCACCTTGATTTTCTTGGCTGCTCTAACCTCATGATGATCAGAGGCTATAATGGTTAAAAGACAAAGCCGGCTGAGAGAATCCTGACAGGAAGCACGCCAGGTGACTTAATTGAATTTGGGCACTTCAGATGGGGTAGCTGGTTCTCATTTAAGAAGTTCAGATTGAATAACCAGTTCCTTGTTAAAGAAGACTGTGCAACCTGAGAAGTCCACGTCAGGCCCTGACGATCCAGCCAGGCCCGACACTGGGTCCTCACCCTTCACATTCACCGGCATACATTCACAGCACATTTGTCTGTTTCCTTCGCCCTTGGGATTTTTTGAGTTCTTTATTATTTTTAAAAATAATATGGAACAGGCATACCTCGTTTTATTGCGATACTTGCTTAATTGTGGTGGTCTGGACTCAAACCCACAATGTCTCCAGGTAGGCCTGTACTCAGTTCCAAGTCAGGTGGTATTCTGGTTTGTCACAGTGCATTTTACAATGTCTGCCCTCTTTTTATCCATTATTTTCCCTATCAAATTGTCCATTTCTTTCTTTTTCTGATCTTCCTTGCCCTCCTTTTAATACGGTAATGATATCTTAATTTACTTTCATTCCAAGACGAAAATTGGGGCGGGGTGCAGTTCTTTTAAGAAAAAAATTTTTCTATACTCTCTCTATTCATATCATGTACCTAAAAAAAAAATGTTTTTGGAGTAGCTTATACCCTCTTAAGTAAGGAAATAATTATTGCAGCTCTTATTTACTATGTTCTGAGCACTGTTCTAAGAGCCTTATAATTTATGACAATAACTCTAGGAATCAGATTCTCTCATTTTTCAGATGAGGAAACTGAGGCACAGTGACATTAAGTGGTTTCCCTTGAGACCCACAGCTAAAACAGAGCAGAATGGACCCTAGGCCTCTGTCCTTCACCACCTATCCTTCACCACCTCTTGAAAGGAATCTGAGCCTCAGAGAAACAGTCCCACTGAGGATGCACAATATTACTGGTGAGAAGATATTTGCTCCCATCCTGAGGGGAGGGATTACAGGGCTTAAGTGGAGAAAACCTTACCACTCACCTGCTGTTGATTTATGTGAAGAGATAAATTGGCACCAGACAGGGAAATCCCTAGCTTTGGGTAAGCTCAGGGAGTTTACCTGGGGGATAAGCCTTGTGAGAGTGCTACAAAGCGAGGAGCGTTTTATTGTCCAGAGAGTGACGTTTTGATCACTAAGTTTTCTGGGCCAGTAGATATCAGGAAGTCTGCCTTAGCCTTTTGACATTCAAATCCATCTTGAATGCAATGGAAATGTCACTTGAGACAGGGACATCAGTTCACCCAGATCTCCAGGACAGCAGTGTGACCACTTCCTACCCTCCAGTTTTGATTATTCCGTGGCTTAGATAGCCTGGCTTCAAGTGCATAGTTATCCTTTGTCAAAGGAAACTAAGAAGTAAATTAGATGCTATGGGCAGCAATATCTGAGCTGTTCCGCCCCCCCCCCCATTTTTATATAAATTTTCTTGTGGCAGAGGTTGTTTTAAATAAAAATTAAATGTTGCTGGCCACAGTTATGCCAACCAAAACATTTGAGTGACATTTTCAGAAGGTGAGGTGCAATGAGGATAATGATTGTGTTTGAAGTAAGGATGTTATAACCAGGAGCCAGCCCTTCTGCACGAAATAAGGCAGTTACGCTCCAGAATTCTCAGACCATTGATCATCCCAGGACCTTAGTCCAAAGAGATTCTTAGAAGGAAGGCCCTGGTGACACAAAAAGTGCCACCCTGCTGGAGTTCCACTCAAAAGCAAAGCTGCACCCCAAGTACCAGCTCTCTTCAACTCTTAACTTTTTTTTTCTTTAAAAATAACTCCAACTTATAGACTAATACACTTTTAAAACATAATAAAAATGACTTCCTGAAAAATGGAATTAAAAAAGACATATAAAACAGAAACCTGAATATATTAAACAGGCCTAGAATGACATTTTAAAAACTGCATCAGAATAGATGTAATAAGAAAAAAAGGAAAATAATTACAACCCTATGTACATCGGTCATGGAAAGGATACATGTGGGCGACTAACATCACTTACTAGTTTGTGGCAATGTCACATTGTTATAAAAGCCTCTGAATAACTTACTCTCAATTTCTGTATTTATGTCTTTAGAGACTAGTAACCACGAGTCCACGGACTGGCAGAGATCACCCAAGTTAAGGGGACTCCAGTCTTAGCTCCAGCCTCAGTGCCCTCAAGTAGCCAGAGTCCTAGAAGCTTCCTGGGAAACCAGATGCCTTTGACACAATAATCCAGAGCTGTGGGAATAATGTGCCTGACACTGATTCAAACCATTCATCAGAGGAACATGAGAGCAGATGATGTACCTTTAGAATTCAGGCATGGAGTTATTGATCAGAGATCAAATTAAGACTTAGTGGTTATTATGCTAAAGGATAGGAGAGATCGGAGCAGCAGTTGAATGGTAACCTGTTCAGCCCAGTGTGCAGCAGTCAGAGTCAGGGGATGCTGGCTGGGAACAGCTCCCGCCGACCAGGCCTCCTCTCGGCTCTGCTGGCCCTGCCACGTGACGCTTTCTTTATTACATCGTGTTGCATTTATTTTAATGGGCATGAGGGAGGGAGACCCTGCCATATGCATCGGCACTACTGTTTGTGAGGCGGGAGTAATCCTCCAGCCTCCTTCCCAGACGTCCCCAAACTCGCCCCCCGCCCTTTCTCTTCAGACCCCACACCGCCTCCCTTGGATGTCCCCATTTACCACACTCCACCCGTTGCACTGTCAGCTCCCTGTTAGCTTGCAGCCCACAGTGCGCCAAGGACAGATGGATGAACAAACCAATGTGTGGTTCAAACTATGCCTATGTTGATAAATAAAAGCAACCTTGCTCATATGTAATATCACCATCACACATACAATGGCAAAATCATATGTTGAGACAGACTCTAAAAATAGTGCCTTGAACATGATTGTTGAAATTTATGTTTAGTGCTTTTTATAATTTAAAAAATGTTTTAGGAAAAGTGAAAATTAGTGAAAATTAGAAATCCTCAAGTTCTTGTATAGAACTCAATCCTTTTTTCTCAGCATCATAGTATTCCACTGTACAGCTTTACTAAAGTGATAGAACCACTACTTCATCGGTAGACATTTGGTTACAGGTTCATTATTTTTTTCAGTTAACATTGCATGGTGAACTTTCCCAGTCATAGATACTCCTTTATCCTAGTGATAATGACATAGCAGATTATTCGATCATATGCATATAATGCCGTGTTTTCCTCCCAGCTTTCTGCTGTTATCAATAGTGTTACTAGGCGGCTTTATAAATGTCTTTGTCTCCCTGCATGATTATTGTCTTAGGTGAGGTCCGTAGCCTTGTAAGCACTGGATCAAAGGGTGTGGAAAATTCTAGGGCCTTCCTGAAGACTTGCTGTATTGCCCAAGTCGATATGGAAAGACAAGGCCTGAGGAGAAAGACAGGTCTTGGTCCTAATCCTTGCTCTGCCACTCGCCAAGCTGGGCGACCTGTGTTAAGGACCGACATTCTCTGAGCCTCAGACTCCTCGATAGAACATGGGGATGAAAGTGAAAGTGCCGACTTCACAGGACTGCTTTGAAGCTCAAACAAAATCATGCATTTCCAGCCCGTAGCACGATTCCTGGCCTAGGACGTGGCCTTCCCCATAGGTCAAATGACATGAGCGAGGACGCATTTTTAACTGTCTGTCATCTCCATCAGCTTTTACACAAGTCTCAAACCTGGGCGTCGCTCCATAGTACTTTTCAGGCAGAAAGGAGGGGTGTGGGGGCTGGAATTTCAAAGGCACACAGAGCCGGCCTAGCTCTTCTATAATGGGAATAAAATCTCCCAAGAACAAATGTTATGAGGTGAAATGGGTTTGGGGTTGGGTCTTCTGGGGTTTGTGTCCCATTCTTTCGAAGTGTGGGGCCACAGAGGTGTGTGTTTTTGCTTCCTTGACGAGCAAGATGACAGTGTTATCACAGAAGCTGGGGAAAAAAGTCCCCTTTTGCCCAGTTTCCCTTTTCCCAGTGTTCTTTGTGAAGCATGCTGAGGCTAAGGGGAGACAAAGGAATGATACCCGCTGATCCCCAGCAAAACTACATCCACCTCTCTTTAATCTGTTCTGGTTGAAACCTACAAAGGTTAAAATTGAGCAAGCCCCGAAGGGTGGCGAATGGTCTGCGGTTAGCTGTGTTTAGGAGTCTGAGTCCCTTCGTCTGCCCTGGCTTGTGCAGCAGACGCATTTGTATGTTTGTATTTTCCAGAAGGGATAAATCACACAAACAGAGCGCCTCAGGAATCCTTTGGGGAGTCAGCTCTGCTCCAGCCCTCCTGTTAAACACATGCACTATTCTCCAGGCTGTAGAGAGCATTGCACACACCCTTGTCTCAAGAGCTTTTTCTGGAAAACTCATTCTTGGAGAGAACTTTCTTTGTGCAATAGTTCAGCCTTTTAGACTAAACAGATGATGAGAAAATAGTGAAACATAGGGAAGGTGGAAAAAGAGCTCCTTTTGATGAATAGAGAAAGAAGGACCTGCTTTGGGCCTGACACTCTCTGCATCTCTGACTCTTAGGCCCTGCGTCCCAGTGGCACCCAAGACATGAAAGATATTGAGAAACAAACCTCTTTTTCACCAGTCCTGTTTTCTCTGTTTTCTCATTGCTTGGATGGTGCTCTGAGCCTGTCTGGCCTCCAAGTGCACATCTTGTCCTCTTCAGGCCCTGACACAAGCCTGCGGTTCTTGGCCTATAAAGCAGCATTCATTTAAAATCAAAGCTTTGAAGGCTGGCCTGGTTGGAGAACAATCCAGGAGCATGGGATTCCTTGGCATGTGGACCCCTTGGGGCTGAGTGGAAAGAGGAGAGTCTAGTTTCCCCAGGATGGACCCGAAGTGATGTTGAAGAATTGTCTCCCGGTCGATGGGCCTGGCTCTGCAGCTACAGCCAGGACAGTCCCTTGTCCTGCATCCCTGCGCCTTCTCCAGTCAGGCGGGTCTGTGGTGCACACATCCTTTTTATTATGAGGTGAATTTTGCTTCCACTTCTCATCCAGCCCCCCACCCCCCATACGCCGCCCACCCCGTGAGATGAGTCCCAGTTCCATTAACGTGCTGATGGAGTCAGGGCAGATGACAGCACCCGCCCAAGGTTGCGCTTCCAACTGAGGAGGGGGAGAATCTTGGACCGGCAATTTCGGGAGACAGTTAAAAGATTAGATAGTAAATTTACTTAACAGAGACTAATCGCCTGGGACTGGGTTTCATATCCTGTTTTGAAATAATGTATTTTCTTTTGTGCTCTGGTCTGAATCTGTCATCCCTGTTCTAATAATGAGAGGCAGCGATTTTTAATCTTTGACCCTCTTCCATATAATCTAATCACACTGGTTTTCTAATCCTCTTCTCCTTATTTGGTGAAGTTAACGAAAGAGAAAGAACTCATTTCTCTGGGACCACTGGCCATTCTCTACTTCTTATAAGGGGCTGGACTGATGGTAAAACCAGGCTCTACCTGCTGGATATTCAGCTCTATGCTCTTCGAATGACAGGGCAGAGGGTGGGGGTGAACAAAGACGAGGAAAAGAAAGGAAAGGCCAAAGGCTCTTATGTCTGAATCAGATGACTAAAGAGTGGCAGGTAGAAACTACAAAAAAAACAGTCGTGACATTTGTTTTATAAGAAGGTTGCCTCCCGAGCTGTGAGTCACAAAGTGGGAGCGGCCTTAGGAGAGGCTGGCCTCCTCCTGCAAAGTCCCTGCCATAAATAGACTTAGGAAGGTGATCCAGGTGGTCCCCAGCCTGTCTGCAGGTGGAAACCTTTGTGCATTTAGGCTCCTCCCCTTCCCTTTGAAGTTGGGAGGTCTTAGGTGTCTCCTGCTCTGGGTTTGCCTCACAGGCAGGTGCCTGACCCCAGGCACCTCATGCTGAGGTCCTCCTTTTGGGTGGGGCTTCCCAATGGGCATCTGTCCCGACTCTCTGGCTTTGGGGTTGCCCCAGCAGGAATCCTCAAGGCTGGGAGGCTGGCTTCTGTTTGAACTAAAACCGGGAGAAAGTGGGTGGAGGAACACTTTCACTTTTCCTCCTGCCCGCCTCTCCCCACTTGTGTGATTGTTGCTTGATTGGTACCAGAGGCGCAGACAAGATCCCCAGCACCTCCCTCTTTACCTTTTCCATCTCTCAGGGCTCAGTGACACTTCAGACACTCCTTTGGCCACTTAGCCAGAGTTCTCTGGTTAAAAGCAACAAAACACCACAAATCTAGTTACACGAAGACAGATTTTTTGGAAAGCACACTGGATGAAGCACCTCAGATCAAAGGAAAGGCTGAAAAATAGGGCTTTCAAAGAGAGGCCCTGGTCATGTTCAGATCTTAAAAGCAGCAATCATTTAATAGTCATACCTAGGCACCAATGCTAGTGGTTGATGCCACCCACATTCAGTTTTTTGGTCCCTTTGCCTATAATTCAAATACCATGGATGGAGACTCATTGGCCCAGCTTGGGTCATGTGTTTGGCCAGGGAAAAAGTAAATATTGATTAATGGTCCTGTCAGTTGTATGCAAAGAAAGACAACTTCTCAACAGGTAACGGGGGAGGGTACTGCTATCCAAAAAGATGAAGGCACTCATGGGCAGCCAAGAACCAGCAAATTTCAGCCAAACATCCACAACTCCTTGTCGACTGGGACCTGACCCTGCGCAGCAGGCCTTGCTATGGCAGCATGCAGAGCAAGCAGCATCAAAGACATTGCAAGAGAAACCGATGCTACCGCTTCCCTGGCCTCCTCCTTCGCTGTGCCGTCACCTCGCCCACACCCACCCTCCTGTCAGTCAGAATGGACAGATAGATTCCCAGAGTATGACATTCAGAATTGAGGCTATTTTATTTCTTTTGACTCTCCAAGGTTCTATCTTCACTTGTCTTCATTAACTTCCCTCCTGGGTCCCATTGTTCCCCATTCAGATCCCTGCCATCACTCAAGATCCCTGTCCCGACCCTCCCCCAAATTCATAGCTAAGATAAACAATTCACAGGCAAAATAAATATCTAGCTCCCATCCCCAGCCCTGTGTAATTACGTCTCTGGTGTGTGTTGGCTTCACCCTTATGGGAAATGCGAGAAGGGAAGCGGGTCCTTTTAGCCTGTGAATGGTGCTTTATTATTATGATGCATGAATGCGGAAGGAATAAGAGACAAAATAAAGTTAATAATACATTGCAGTGTAGATAATTCATCACCTAAATCAATAGGAACTGCAGGTCACTGAACTGGAACCGGTGTTACTGTGATCCAAACATGGAATTAATAATTGAAACTGCACTGATCTGTCTTCCTGGAATGGGAAGACAGACAACCCCAGGGATAGATCCGTACAGCGCAGGAGGAACAAGGCGATAGAGATAGACAGATGATTCATTTAACTCCTACAGCTGTCACATACAGTAAATATGAAAATCTGCTTTCTATCTGCAATCAGCCCCATTTGGGAGCGAGGTTCTCTGAATTATATCCTCAACTGTGTGTTTATTTTTTCATTTATTGCAGGAATTTCAAATGATTAGTTAGCATGGAGTGCCACATTCTCTGAAGTTGAAGAGACGCTGTAGCAATGATTAGGCAGTGGTATGCACAGTATATGTGGGCCCACTACCTCCTCTAGACCCGCCTGGAGATCCTGGGTCCTCACTTTCCCAGAAAGTTTGTTTCTACAGCCACGTTGAAGACAGTGAAATCCGTAGTGAGTGAATAAGCATATCATAAGAGTCCAGAATCAAGTTCGGAGGGAAATCCTCAGCTCTGTGACCTTGGGCATGTTACATGTTCTCTCTGAGCCTCAGTTTCCCTCCCTGTAAAAGGAACTAACGATAGCACCCACCTCATAAGGCACATGAGGACTGCATGAGATAATGAATGTAAAGCACTTAGTACCATGGTGGTCCCTGGCACCCACAACATTTGATATGATTCTCAGTGATGGTTATAGAGTTACTGGGCCAGAGAAAAGCTGAAGTTGGTGGTTAAAGAGAGATATTTATTGCTGTTTAAAATTAAAATCAACCCTAGCTTCCCTGGCTTTTAAAGCAGTAGAATCAAATGTAGAAATTAATCTCCATCCCGTCGCCTTGTGCTTGTGGGTGTGAGAATGAACGGGGCCCCGGGGTATGGACACACTGCTCAAGAAGGACCTCTGCGTGGGGGTGGGGACTTGGCAGAGTTCTGTTGTTCTGCCTAATAAAATGGGAGGAAGCGGGGTGGGCATCAGGTTTCTAGAAGGCTCGTTCAAGATAGGGAAGAGCAAGGGAGAAAATTCAGGGAAGAATGAGGGAGGCGGAGCTTTGCAGGGAAAGGTGGATGAATTGTTTAAGGACAGAGATGCCTAAGCTTCATCTTTTTTATAATTCTTTTTTCAATTACAGTTGACATGCAATATTATATTAGTTTCAGGTGTACAACATAGCGATTAAACATTTATATAACTTACGAAGTGATTTACCGGGATAAGTCTAGTACTCGTCTGAGACCATACATAGTTATTACATTATTATTGACTGTATTCCCTACACTGTACTTTACATCCCATGACTGTTTTTATAACTGGCAGTTTGTACATCTTAATCCCTTTCCCTTCTTCACTCATCCCTCCAGCCCACCTCCCATCTGGCAACCATCAGAATGTTCTCTGTATCAATGAGTTTGTTCCTGTTTTGTTAAACCTCCCTTCATCTCCACTACCTTTGCATCTGATATAAATGCTGTGTGTGTGTATGTGTGCGGGGGGTTGGCGGGGGCGGGGAGGTAGTAGGTATGATGTTCATAAATGTTCGTAAATGAAAGAAAAGGGGTTGGGTTTTCTGGCTGGGGTGACATGACAGGAACAGCACACGCGAGATCAACCAAGGTTAATCCATAAGCTGATCTACTTTAGTAGAAACAGGACCTCAGAACAAGAGCCAACGAGGTAACGCCCCGGTCTTCGCCCCTACTCCAGGCCCTGGAGAGACCAGGGGGACACAGGGCTTCCTCAGCAAGTGAGGTGAATTCTGCACCCACTTTGTTTGCCCCTGCACCTACGCCCGTGTAGGCTGAGGAGGGTCCAGCTGGGCATCATCTGCCAAGTATAGGGAAGTTCGTTGCCCAGGAAGTCCCTATTTTTACCTGCAGTTCTGCTCAAGGGTCTGTTTGTCTTTTGTGTTGAGTGACGTTTCTACCTAATGTCGCACTGATCTGAGGATGCCATGGGAACGTGTGGTCCACCCTGGGAAAGGGAATGGTGGGAGACTGGCCACCTGAGGCCAAAGAGGAAGACCCATTAAATGATCAGGATATCTAGAAGGGGCACCCCCAGTCCTTTCCCCCACCCCACCCCCATCAGAGGAGAGGCTAGAGGTGTGTTAGCAGGTAGAAGGCCAGGGCTGCCTCCTCTGGGGGTTTCTGAACCCCCGCAGCAGCTGGGATCAGATTCCCGAGAGCCAGGCGGAAAGAGTACCTTGGCAGAGGAGAGACCGGCTTGGCTGAGCCCTAGTCTGTCAGGCCAAGGGCCCGGGGCAAAGAGCCCCACCCTGCAGACAGAGCTGACCGCATTCTCAAAATGATTCCATTGCCCAACAGGCCTTTCTAAGTGGAACTCTTTTTGAAGGGAAATATAGTATAGTCCATCAAATGCAAGTGCTTGATTCTTAAGTCAGAAGTGATGTAAAAATCTATGTGAAAAAGTGTACCCTTGAAAATCCCTTAAATCACTCATAAATCTCCAGAACCTGATTTTTTTTCAAAACTCAAAAGCCACAAAGGAACTTACATTTTAAACTTTAATTTTCTTTTGGGATCTGGCCTTCCTTGGAGTAGCAGAGGCCAAGATCTGGTCTGAACTGGAAGGGTGATGGGGTCAACAAAGGCCTTCTCTCTTTTTGCTGAGCCGTGTAGTTCTGTTTCGTAAGTCAGATGCCCTTGGTGATATGACTTCAGTAAATAATGTTAAGAGTGGAGAAGGCAGTGAACCAAGTGGCAAAAGACCTCATTTGGATTGAGGTCCAGCTCCACTCCAAACTAGTTGTGTGACCTTGAACAAGACACTTGACCCGTGAACAAGACACTTGACTTAATTTTTTAAACTTGAGAACAAACTCAGTGAAGATAGATAGATAGATAAAGTAGGTAGATCCCAGCTTTTTAAAAAATGAATAATTTAAAATATTCCAAACAAGAGCAGAAAGGGATGCTTTTATAATTATGGTTTTATTGTTATCTGTATTTTTTCATGAAAGCCCTACTAACTTAGAAATTCAACCTTTTTCCCTTGTTGATTTGGATTACAGATGGCCAGAATGTACATACAAAGTGTTAAATATTTCCCATTTTAGAACTAAAATCAGCTAGTATTTGTGATGTTCTCCTGTCAACCAAGAAAAATGCTTCTTCTCTATGTACTAGGTGGCACGTGTACTGGATATAAAGAAAGTAAATTAGAGACAAGTCTTGGTTGACACTTCGACGCCTCAGGTAGACAGCTTCTGAGGAATTGTAATACCTTATGGAATACGGAGGTATTCTTGTTTAGGACTTCGTGAATTTACACTTTGGGGGAACCTACCTCTTGGAGTGTGAATTTACTCAAGCCATGAGGATGGTGGCTAAATCAGCAGTCTTACATTCTTTGAGTTTTCTGCACATGCCCCAGGGGCCTTCTCAGGAGTGGGGACAAAGGACATGAAGAAATTTCTAGCTGCCAAAACTCTGGGTTCCCCTGGGCCCCTTCTTGCAATGATACAGGTTTCTTTTATTTGATTTATATATTGTTTTTCATGTCAGATTTCATTTAAAGAAATGGTCTGTAGTGAGAAAAAAAGAAAGAAAAAAGACATAATCTTCAAAATCTGATATCTCTATGTCTAAGTTTTTGCCATCTTAAATAGAGAAACAGACAGAAATCTGAGTTTATTAGCCCTAGGCAGATGGATCCTGAGCACTATGCTGGTTTCCAAGAACGGGTTTAGACTCCCTTCCATCATCCATGTCACCCAGGGCCGTGGAATCAGTCGACAGTCGATTCTCGTTCTTCATGGTAGTTATATTCTATCAAGTCACCTTGAACTACTGAATTAGTGAATACAGAATGGGAATATTTAACACTTTGTATGTACATAATTCCTGGGGGATTATGTGTGTGGTGTGTGTGTGTGTGTGTGTGTGTGTGTGTGTGTGTGTGTACACACACACACACACACTTCACATAGATTATCATCTTAATTCCTAAAAACAGCTCACCCCAGTAAATTTTACTTCTTTATTCTATAAAAGGCAAAACGAAGTCCAGAAGTGTTAAGTAGATTGCCTAAGGCACCCCACTAAATAGGTTTTACAGTTGGGATTCAAACCCCATTTAACTGACCCAAGATCTAGATGTTCTTGCACGGCACTGCCCTGCCCCCACACTCCCCACCCCCTGGCCAGCTCTGTATGAGACTGGACACAAAGCACAGCGTTGCCTTGTTTGACCTTCACGGGGAACCTCTCCCTTGGGGCAACTCAAATTTTTGCCACTTTGTACATGTCCACAAATGATTGAAAACAAGAT
Organism: Eonycteris spelaea; assembly: GCA_003508835.1. Classification (NCBI taxonomy): domain Eukaryota; kingdom Metazoa; phylum Chordata; class Mammalia; order Chiroptera; family Pteropodidae; genus Eonycteris; species Eonycteris spelaea. The sequence continues at coordinate 12,296,071 of PUFA01000032.1, read as the reverse complement.
AAGTTTTGATTTTGAGGTTACAAATAACTTTTCACAAGTAGGCAAGTTCACAAAGGTGGACTATGTGAATAATGAAAATCAACTATCTATATAATGTCATCCATTTGCATTCTAGTCAAAAAGAGGTAAATTATTTATTTTGCTATTCTGCTATTCATGTGCATAGTACATCTTACATGCCTATTTGCGTTTTATGGTAATCTGTTAGTCAGATGATCTGGGTGGGATCCCTTGAACAAGTCAGAATTTTTTCCAGTCCTACTAATGAAAAAATTAAGTGAAAAACAAATACATTGTAAGAAGAAAATGTAATCACAGCGAAAAGTTCCCTCCTTCGCCCCCTTCCTGTTCTCTGCCCTCCCTTCCCCCGCCACTCCCTGCTGCCTCCCTGACTCCTGCCCTCCAAAGGCAAGGCCTGTCTGTACCAGCCTAGTTCCTGGCTGTCTTGTGATGTACAATGTGGAGAATGGGTAGAGAGACAGGACCTGAGAGGTGGTAAGATGGCGGGATTGACTGAGGGATGGGGTGCGTTGGCAAGTAAGGGTGTCCAGAGCACCCTGGGGAACATGACTCATGGCTCATGGAGATCAGGGAAATGCTGTCTGAAAAGTCTTCCCCCAGAGAAGTACAATTTAAAGAAATACTGGAATTCCTTTTTCACCATCTGTGGTTGTCTAACTGCTTCTTTATATATAGCTCCGTGGAGAAACTGAATCTGTTTCATCAGGGTCCAGGACAAACCTCGAGTCTGTGTCTGTAGATGCATATGTTTATTTCTGTTGTGTTCACAGCATGATTTTTCTATATTAAAGTCATTAGAGGACAGGGAGATGGCTTTGGATGCAAACTATAAGGATGACTTTCACTCCTTTTCTGGAAAAATGAATATAAAATCTGGGGGTGAGGCTAAGTGTCCCAGGGAATGTGGCCCTTTAGAAGAAAAAGTTTTCAGATCAGTCTACGTCTATCACGTTTGGTTCTCCTCAGAGAGATAAACCTGGAGTTTCTAGGAGTTTCTCTTTTATATTATTCAGGTTCTACAGGCCTCAGATTCCTCATCCATAAACCAGGGATAAGAAAGTTCCATCTGAGGCCGGCCATATGAGGAGTCAGCCCTGACCCCAACTGACAACACAATAAGGATTATTTGTTATTGCAGTGGTTATTACCATCCTATCAGTTTATTCAAAGAGAAGTTGTTAAAGTTATTTTTAAAGAGCAATGGAACATATGCCCACACAAAACCTTGTGCACGAATGACTGTCGTGGTATTATTCATAAAGTAGAAACAACCCAAAGTCTGTAACGGACACATGGATAAACAGAACATGACATATCTATACAGTGGGATATTTTTCAGCCGTGAAGTGTAGTGAAGCACTGATCTGTGCTGCCACGTGGATGAGTCTTGAAAACATTAAGCTAAGTGAGAGAAGCCAGTCATAAGGTATCATGTGTTATATGATTCAATGCCTGTGAAAATCTGGAACGGGGAATTCCACAGAGACAAAAAGCAGTTAGTGGTTGCTTAGGGCTGGGGACAGGGCAAAGATGGAGGGGTGGGGGGCTCAGCTAAAGGATATGGGGTTTCTTTTTGAGGCCACGAATGCCATCTTAACCATGGCGATGGGTGCGCATATCTGAACATACTGGGGGCATTTATGATTCACTTTCAATGGATTAATTTTAAGGTATATGAATTATGTCTCAATAAAGCTGTTTATAATTTCTCTATGAAGAATGGGGGGGGGGAGTTATTTCTAGATGATTTTGCTTCTGACCATGAGTCAGAAGCCAACAGTTAGAAAATTGTAGTTGTATTCATGACAGACACGAAACAAGATAGCAGAAAGCTGTGTCCCTTCATTCTTTCGGGCTCTGCAAGGACAGTACCAGAATCGATGTTAAGTGAAGCCTAGCACCCTTAAATTGGAAAGAACTCCAAGGTCATCGAAGGAAAGCATGCCCCGGTCACTGCTAGTGTGTCGCCTCAGCCAAACACTTCTTAATCTCTGCTTTTACCAGGAAATTACACCTAGAGAGGAGAAGGGAACCTCAAGTCCATGTGGGGGATCTTTGTGGCACGCTTGGGGGAAGGAAGAACTTGGGAAGGAATGTGTTTGACCCATTGAAGGGGAGGAGAGGGCAGAGTGACAACAGCTGCTCTGAAGTGTGGGTGAGATGTTGCATGCTGCTCACACCCAATGCAAGGCACAGGCAGTATGAGTGAAAACAGGCAGAGACAGGTATGAGTGTGCAGAAGGCAGCCAAGGGAGGAGAAAGAACAGGAACCAACAGGTGTGGAGCCCTCACCGTGAGCTGTACACCACACCAGGTGCTTCACAGAGGTTATCTCACCTAATCTCTATGACATCCCTAAAAATAGGTGTTACCACACCACTGTCACAGATAAGGAAACTGGGGCTTAGAGAGGCTGTGTGCCTTTTCAATTACAGAGTGTGAGAGCCCTGTGTCTGAGCCATGATAGTGACAACCGATCTGTGATCTCAGATGATTCACACATGAAAATAGTGATGATGATGATGATGATGGTAAGAGCAAAGGTCCCCATGTAGTGCACACTCACAATGTGCCATTACTGAGCACACTTTGCTGGCTTCATCTCGTTTAGTCCCCATGTGATCTCTAGACAAACATAAGTTCCATGAAGGCAAGAAACTTGCCTTTTAACCAATGGATCATCAGCATATAGTGTCTGGCCTATAGATGTTTAGTAATTGTTTGTTGTGAATGAATAAAGGAGGTGTGTCTTGTAATGTCCACCAGCATGCAAGCGCTTTTCACACAAGGGGCTTCTTTGGCTGTGGCTTACCACTGCAGACATGGTGCCTAGAAAGTGGCTGAAAGAAAAGCACTCAGTAAATAGTTGCCGAATAAATGGTGTCCCATTTCACAGATGAGGAAACTGAGGACCAGAGAGATTACGTAATCTGCCCAAGGCCATAGAGCCAGGAAGTGTCAGGTAATGTGGTCAGGCTCTTAGTAGTTATAAGAAAAGGGACTTTTGATTTAAGGGTGGGAGTAAAAATCTGCATAGAAATGAGTAAGTGAAGGTGTGGGAGTGAACAGGAGATAACCCCCCCCCCACACACACACACACACATCCACACACAAAAATGCTGTATCTTTCCAGGATAGCTTTAAACAATGTCATCTGTGGGCAGAAGGCAGCTCAGTGCTGGACTCCAGCAGAGATTCTGCTTCTGAGTTTGCTTACACAGTTCGGTTCAGAAGAGTTGTTGCTGCTGCTGTTGTTTTTCCTTCTTGTTTGTAAAGGAAAAGATGGCAAGAAGGAATCAGGGTATTAACTAACCTTCCATCACTGTGAGAAATATTTCGAGGACCCTAAAGAGAACCTGAGATAAGCACCTCCTTGCCCATCTCCAGGAGCTGGGGCTGCTGTAGGGAAGAGCAAGTTCATGGAAACTGCACCTGTCACAGACAAATTTAGGGTGTCTCATTCCCATGTATCAAGCTGTCAGCTCCTAACCTGTCAGAAAACCATCTATATGTGTTTGCATTTACCAGCCAGGTTGAGCAGAGCAGCCCCATCCGGCTGCTTTTACTGCTGATAGCTTGATGGCTGTTTTCAGGATGACCTGAGAGAGGAGGGGAATTTCTTCCCGCTGCCTTTTCTCTGAACAGGAGAAAAACAAACAGAGCCCGCGCTTTGGGGAAATGTGGAAGCCAACAATAGAACCGCCTGTGCCCAGGCGGCACGGGTTAGCCTTGGCTATTTTTGTCCAGTGAAACGCTGGCTCCTGGGCAGTATGCGGCTCATGTCAGCTGAGGAGAAAATTAAAGCCGAAAACCTCCGTATAATTTATTCAGCACAACCTAAAATTTACTCCCTGCTTGTCTGCATTCAGGTTGAGCTTATTTAACTGCTTCCACTGTGTCTGTTTAAAGAGAAAACAGAAGAATCAGCTCACGGGGTTAAGATGAACCAAGACACAAAAAGTACACAACAGTTCTTCCATGTTATTCCTCAAATGACTTTGTTCTTCTCTGCTGGTTAAGATGAAAATAACTCTGCACCAAAATGATTATTATTATTTTAAGTTTGGTGTCTCTCGAAAAAAAATAAGTGCTCTAGATTTTTTTTTTTCCTGAGCAGGAAAGCAAGCCCCAATCACAGACTTCAATTGTGTTCTCTTCTGAAAACATCAGTGCACAATAGACATTATTGTCACCATTTTATGGATGAAGATGAGCAAGGAAGAATGACTTGCCCAAGGTCACACAGCTAGAAAGAGTCAGAGCTAAGACAGATTAAGTCTGTCTGAATCAAAGCCTCTAAATTTCGCTGAATTTCATGTAAGAAATCTTGGTCAGTAGAGCAAATATGTAAAAGGTATGTAGTCAAAACACAGAGAAGTAGGAGATAGATTTGGTAAACAGAGAAGGTACTCTCACTTTAGAAAGGTCGTTTGGGTCGGCAGGTGAGCTGGGAGCCAGATGGCCATGGATGAGCGATTAAGGTTTATGTCATATCTCCTTAATGAGATCTTATGCTTCTTGAAGACAAGTACTTCAAAAGAGTATATAGCCAGGCCTGCAAAAACATGTCCTTTGTAATGCACCCAGCAGAGCCAACTACAAAGATACCTTCCACAGTTTAAAATGATGCTGTTAACAATGATGGCAGTGAAGGATGGTGTCTGCCAGGGTGACGATGGGATTGGGACTCTGCCACCGTCCAAGTATGGAGACCGGCCCTGCCATTTCAGCCTTATTTGGGAAGCAAGGAGTTTGAAATTCCAGGATAACAGGGAGAGAGGACGAGATGATTTACATGTTGTGTTGGGAGACACAGGAGAGGAGCAGCTAAGCAGGGGCGTGGGGGCAGCAGAGAGGGGGTGAGCTTGCCGATAACGCCGCTGGTGAGCAACGGCCCAGTCCCGCTGACCTGGGAGGGCAGGGGAGGAGACGGGCTATGGGGGAAGGAATGCCACATTTAACGGGAGGGGAGAGAAATAACTCTTTATCTTTATGTTCGTGGAGGAGGGCAGTGAGGAATCTTAAAAACCCACTCTTTTCCAAGACCGAGGGAGTGCAGAGAGGAAGGAATTTACATGCCTGCCGGAGCAGGTGAGCGAGGCTTAGGGAGAGAATCTGGCGCCAGCGCAGAGATGCCAACAGGGGGTGCGACAGTGTGCAAGTGCAGACCTCATCTTTCCTGCCAGCTCTGCTGTGGCAAGAGGAAAGTGGGGGCCAGTGTGTGATCCTCCCTGGAGAGGACGGCTGACCGCATCAGAGACCATAGCTACAGAGCTGTGAGCGTGACAGGGGCAAGTAAGGGAACAAAAACCCTCAAATAATTGAAATTGGGGTGCCGGAGGATTGGGAGGGTTTTTAAAAATTATTATATAAGTGTTATATATTCACTGTAGAAAAATTACATGATACAGAGAAGCCAAAAAAAAATCATTTACTCAGAATCCCTTCCCTGGAAATAATCACTATTGATGTTTTATTACAGTCCCCCCCAACCTTCTTCTTTTACACACACACACACACACACACACACACACACACACACAGACATGCACATATGGGCACACTTATGTTTAGAGCATTGGATTATAGTAGGCATGCTCTTGGGAAACCTCCCTTTTCACTTAAAAACATATACAGAGGGTTTTTCTAAGTTTATGAACAACATCCTTTTTTTTTTTTTTTTTTTTTAAATGGCTGTTGGTCTTGCCCCGTAGAGGTGGGCCATGATATCCAGCGTCTACAGTTGGGAAGTTTAGGTGGTTTCCAGATTTTTCCCTCATCATAAGTACTCCATTGAACAACCTTGTACATATAATTTTCTGTACCTTTGTCAGATTTTTTCCTTATGAGTAAAGTTGCCAAGTGAAGGTTATGCACACATTAAGAGCTTTTGAGATGTGTTGCCAGATTGCCCAACTGAAAGGCTTTACCAGCTCCTATTCCTTCCAGCAGTGACTGAGAGCATCTGTCTCTCCCCATCCCCACTTTCACAGAGTATCACCATCATTTTTTAAAAATTGATGCCGTTCAAGTTCGAGAGGCTGGAAGGAACACCATGACCTAACTCTGCCTGGAACCCCCACAGCACTCTTTAGGCTGAAAAGGTTTAGGCACTGGGGATATTTAGAGCCGCTGGAGAGGGATTTGGGGAAGTCAAAACACGTAGAAAAGAATGCATTTTATATATGGGTGATAGCAGTGACTGGGAGGTTCTCTCCCTGTCAGATTTGATATGTAGAATCAAGAGACAGCTTCTGCCATCAGAAGTGACACTTGAAAAAGGAGTGTACACTTGCAGTAGGAGCAACAAGGAGCGCAGTGGGTCCCACGCGGCAGAGGGAAGGGAGGCGCCATGCTGACTTCTCTTGGTCCTCTTCCTGTCTCACACTTCCTAGTGATTCCAAGCAGGGGCCCAGCGTTTTTTCTTTCTCTCATAAAAATCACCCTGGCTTTAAAATAAAGAAATCCAGCAAACTCCCCAGTTTCTTCTAGGCAAAAGATTGAACTTCATCTGGGTCCCATCTGAGAAGAGCAGGCATATGAAAGTCTGACATAAGTGGCGCAGATAAGATAGAGCGCTCACCTGGGGAGACTTACAAGTGTTTCACATTCAAAGCACATGTCTCTAATGCTAATCAGATAACCGTAGCGTTCAGTTCTTACATCTGGCACAAAACTCTTGCTTTTATGTTTCCTATTTTTTTCCCCAGAAGGTAATAAAATTCACAATTGTATCTCATAATCAATATAGCATCTCTTCAGGCACTTCTGCACATTACGAGCATCTAAGCTCTGGCCTGACTCAGATGAGAGAACCAACCATATGCTATTGCTTATTTCTCCTCACTGAGATACTCAGCTCTGCCATCCCACCATTGGGTGACTTAGAAGGCAGATCTTGGTTCCCCAACTAAACAGGGTAGGGGGAGCCAGAGCCAGAGTGAGTTCACAATTGGGAAGAGAGACACATCTCACTATATTACAATTGGGGTTGTTGAGCTACTTACTTAGAAACCAGAAGCACCAGCTCAGAAGCAAGTGCATGTTTTGCCCTCAGAAAAACAGTGAACTTTGAGGTGTCATTGCTGATAAGTGATAGAGAAGAATTCTGTGTATACTTAGAGTAGCCGTAGAATATCAGTTTGCAACGCTGGTGTGTCAAAGTGCATTTGGCAGGAGGTTCATTTTGGATGACCGACAAGAGATATGCCATTTAGGGACCCATGCTTGAATAGGCAGAACTCTCATATTTTCCGGAAGTGATTTAATGTTGGTCCAAATGTAATGAAAATCACAATTGTATATTTTGGAGCTGATTAGAATGGACCAAGTACTTTATTGTTTTGTAGCTATCTTAAGTTCATATTACTAAGAAGAAGAAAAGCCCTATCTTTATCCATAGTTTTAGACTACTCAGTAAAAATCTAATTAACCTAAAAAAAAAAGAAAAAAGCCCTATCAAAGTACACTTCTTGGCTGTTATAATCGCAGTTTATCTTCCTATTTTAGCTTATTTAAAATGTTTTAGTATCTTTCTTTGGTAAAGTGAGCAAATTCTCATGCCTAATTAGCATGGTATGATCTCCTAAATGTCATGAGGATGAGGTTATGCCTTAATTTTGTTCTTAGCATTTTATCTTTAATTGATATGCAGCATCTAAAGATTGTTCTCTTTCATGATACTCTGTATGAAGGAAATCATTCTTCCTCTTTGAGAGTGATCTTTGAGGGCTCAGTTGTTGTGAGAAGAATGAAAAGTGATGAGCCTGGGCTAGGGTGAAAGAAGCAAGGTGCCCCGGGCGCAGTGTTCGGGGAGGGTGCTCACCCCGAGTGGGTAAGGGCAGGGTCAGCAGCTGCGACCGAGCACCTCCGTCACAGTGTCCTGGCGCCTCAGCTGGCCTCACCCTTGTCCCAGCTCCGGGTCTGCCGATGATCTCCAGGCTCTTTTCGGACGCGTCAATGATACCTAGCTTTGAGAGCTGACTTCACTAGACATTTGTGAAGGGCCCTACCCGACATCAGGAAACACACTCTGTGCGGTGTGCAGGTGATGAAGAACAGGCACGCGTTAGGGTGAAGGGTCTTTCTTTGCTGATCTCCAGGTGGCTCAGCTACTAATGGCACAGAACGACTGTGAGTTCTTCCGAGCTCAGCCCCGTCTGTGTCAGGCTTTGCCTCCAGTACAGCATCAAGGCCAGAAAATCTGGACCCGGTACTGCGACATGACCAGAAGTCTCAAAGGTCGGCTGTGTTGAACTGGGTTATTTTACAGTTTTTCACCTCTTGCTTTATTTATAAACAGAGTAAAGTCGCTCAATTAACCTGGCATCTTATCTTTTGTTCCACTTGAAAAATGAAACGAGTTTGGTTTTGGCACTACGTATTCAGTAGTCTCCTAATTTCCCCTTATACATCTTGTTTGGCCAATACTATGTGAGAGCCTCAGGCTTTCTGGAAGCGCATGTAAATATCTGTGTCTCTCTTGTCTCCTATTGTAGTAATTTACTCAGGAAACTTTTTTCCAATAGGTTAGGTAGTAAACTCTCCCACGTTGGATGTCTCTGTTGAAATTATGATTTTCAAAGTATTCCATCACTGAGTCCAGTTAAATTGTTCCTAATATTTTCTCATGATTGGGTGACTTTAAAAATCTCAGTTGTGCTACAAACATGTTTTTCCAAAAGCTTTATTAAATTAAGATTTGCATAGATATTCGCCTTTTATCAGCAGGAAAGGCAGTCTTTGCCCTCTTGGAGAAAAATCAAGCTAATGATTTTTTTCCCCAGCTTCTTGTATTTCTTTCCATTTGGGCTGCCGTCTTTGAGCTTGCTAGTGTAAGCAGGGACAGCCCTCTGTGGCTTCATAAATCAGAATTGTTAATATTTATGGCTTTGTTGGTCTTTTAAAATGCAGTTTGAGGATTTGTTCTTTTTCCTCCCTCTTAAAACTTTACCATTTGTTCTTTTTTAAAGGCATGATGTTATGGAACTAAAATATCTTTTCCTGATTTCTCACCCCAAACTAAGTTCAAAACAAGCTTTAAACAATGTAAGAGAGAGCAAGAGGCAATCAGACAGACAGACAGACAGACAGACTGAGGTTTAAAGATGTAGGTCATCCTCTTGGTCGTGAATCAGCAATCCCAGCCTAGCATTTTTAAGGTCTGTCTTTCAACAAATGCTTATCAAGTGCCTATCATGGGCCAGACTCTAGGCTAGAAATCAGTCACACACTGATAGACAAGACTGGCTTAGTCGCTGCCCTCGTGGAGTTCACCCTCTATACAGGAGTCACTAAACTTTTTTGCAGTAGGGCCAGAGCGTAATATTTTAGGCACAGAAAGCCACATGGTCTCTGTCTCCACCACTCAACTCTGCCACGTATGGGGAAAGCAGCCATAGACACTCTGTGAGGAAATAAGCAAGAGTGACTGTGTCCCAACACAACTTTATTCACAAAAACAGTCAGTGGGCTAGATTTGGCCTATGGGCCAATGTTTGCCAATCCTTGGCCACAGGAAAGAAAAATGTGAAAATAAGTAACAACTAAATATAATAATTACCCATGTGCTCATCTCCATAAGAGAAGCAGAGCACTGAGACAGACAGTGGCAGGGGACACTTATTTGGATGATGGGGCGGTCTGGGAAGGATGGCCGCTCTGCAGGGCTGTCGCTGAAGCTGAGTCCTGGTGGAAGGGGATGGTCAGCTGTGGGAGCTGGAGGATTTAAGGCAGCAAGAAAGTCAGGTTCAGAGGCCCCACGGAGGGAAAGTGCTTGGTGCGTCTGAGCAGTTCAAGGCCACTGGGGTCACCTTTCACCATTCCCAGCTTTCTTTGTACCTCAAGTGGGGTGTTCCTGTGAAACATGGGGAATCTGTTGGCATACCCCAGAATCTGGATGTGAAAGGTGGCTATTCAGGCTGCCCTGGAACTCCCTGGGACTTCTAGTATATGGATAACGACTTCTCTAGCCACCCAGGGAAGATGGGAGTTGGGCTTGCTTTTTCTTTTTCTTTCTTTCTTTCTTTTTTTTTTTTTTACTTCTGTTTCTTAAGAGAGGACCTTTCACCAGCACATGGAATACAGAAAGCTTGCTCGGAATGTGTCAAGCTAAGCAAAAACACATGGTCTGGATATATTCTCCTAAAATAGAACAAGAGAAAGGCGGGAAATAGAGCAGCCTCCCATAAATCATCATTTGTCCAGGGAAAAGATTTCTGACAGATATGTAGGGTACCAGTGTGTGTGTGTCTGTGTGTGTCTGTGTGTCTCTGCATGTGCGTTGTTTGATTTCCAAGGCAAGATTTCATCATCTAGTCCTGTCGGGAAAGCAGAATCCTTGTGCTTTCTGCATCTGGAAGCCGTATCTCCAGCGTGGCCAGCCGCTAGGGAGATGCCCTGAACCCCATGGGTACCAGAACTAGTTAGAGATACCTGGCGGGGGCAGGAGATGAGCAGGTGGATTAGAGCACCAGAATCCACAGGTCTGCTCAGTAAGAATGCCGAAACGCCACGGTCCTGTGCAGTGGAGCTGTCAGCAGAATCATGGCCTCACCTCACCTCCCTCACCTTTCCCATCCCTGCACCATCCAGTGCCCAGAATGATCTTTTCAAAGCACAGCATGCTCGCTCATGCACTTTCTCTCCCTCTAGCTCGCTCACTCATTCCTTCACTCACCTTCGCTCTCGCACTCTCTCACACGTGCACACATACAACCACACACACATATACACATGCATACCTTAAACGGAACCCTATTTTTTTTAAGATAACATAGCATAAAATATTCATATAGTTGGGCCCTTGGGTTCTTTATTCTTTAGAGTCATCTTGCATTTCTTCACCCTCACTGAACTTTTTATCAGTTCTACCCACCCTGCGTCCTCCTGCCGTAGAGCTTTTGCACATGCATGGAAAGCTCTGTTTTCTGGTACCTCTTCACCTGGTTCTCAACTCAAACATCTGGCATCCTAATTAGGTTCATTTTCTCTTCTCTAAACTCCTGTAACACCTTGTATTTCCCTTTCAGAGCACTCATTATTACTATAATTTTATATTTATCTATGTTATTTGATTAATGTTGATCCACCTTTGGTTCATCTCAGTTCTCATTCCCTCCCCCAAGCCTCCTTATCAATCCTAGGGCAAGAAACAGGGCAGAGTCTGTGTATAGTTTGTCTATGTATAGTGTCAATTCTAGGGGTTTGTTTGTTCATCATTGCACTAAAACAGTGTCTGATACATGGTTGAAACTAAATATATTTTTAAAAAATAAGTGAATTTCTGGCCCTTTCCTCCTGCAGCGGGTACCTGAGTAATCTTTGGTAATTATATTCTGTTACCTGGGGGTTTCTCCTCTACCATGACTTTTTCCAGTCAGAGATGCATTGGTCCCTGACTGGGCACTTCAGTGGTGAAAGGGCAAAGGGAGGGGGGAGGAATGATGATTCTTTCTGGAAATTAAGATATTCTGAGCAAAGGAGGATGTTAGAGATTATCCTCAGTATACGTGTGAAGAACTAAAGGTTTTCATGGTCAAGGGCTCAGTAGATTATCAGCCATCTTTACAGCCCGAATTGTCAGTTCTTAGGACACAGATTTTTACCAGAAGCCCTGCTCCCTGCCCTCAGTCTTGGTCCAAGGTCTTTCCTCAGTGCAGTGCCTTTTCTTAAGGCAAGTTTAACCTTCAGCAGACTTGAAAAGGTCACGCTCCTCTTCTCCTTCCCTCTTGGATTCCTTCTCTTCACTCCCATTGTCCACTCCGACCAAGCCCAGTGCATCTTTCTACTCTAAAGGTGTTCAGCATCTTCCAGAAGGTGCCCTTTATGCACACCTTTGCTGACCTCTTATTATTCTCAAAACTTATCTGCTCTGTATCTGTCTATGCACATTGATTTGTAACTTTGCTGACCCAACTGTCAGACAATCCACCTGGTTGTGTTCGTGGGTTTATGTGCAGTTCGGCTCATTTAACCTCCAGGAATTGCCTGTTAGTTCAGCCATGTTCTCAGCTGATAAGGCACTAGCTTCAGCTCTAAAACAGGTTCCCCCAGCCCTGCTATGTTGAAGGCTTTCTTTCCTCATCAAAACTGAATTGACTTGATTTCACCATCACTTTCCATCTATTCATGGATCAAAAGTTAACTCTTGAGTGAGATTTATCCCATCCAAATGGACCGTAAGTCATTCAGGTTCACACGCTCACCAACATGTGGACAGGGCAAAGTTCCCTGGGTTCTCTGCTTGGCTCAGCCATACCATCTGGAGCTAACTCTCCGTGCCTGGCCTGCAGCTATAGAATATTCCCCAGCTCTCTGGGCCTTAACTTCCCCATCTGTAAAATGATTCCAACTCAACAACTACCTTTTGTTTATTTCTAGGTGCCTACATGTTCTTTTCATTCAACTGGGGAGAGGGGGCATGAATTAGATTTATTGTCCAATACCCAGGAAGCATGGCTAAAATCAGCAGGGTGTGTCAGACAATGAGGAGAGGTGGGGAGCTTGGTGACTTGGAGAACATATACATACCAAGGAGGACAGCGGGATCTAGCAGACAATGAAATCTCTCTCCAGCATCAACCCTGTCCCTCCTCCACTGGGTAGCAGCCATGTTCTTACAGTGGGACCCACCCCAAGCCACATGTTATGCCCCTGACTGGTCTAAAGTAATCAGAAGAATCCCATACACCTTGCTAATGACTGTTTCAGGTAATCCAGTTTCAAGCCAGCCTACAGCATGGTATTTCCAAAGCCAAAGTCACAGGCGTTAGTTCGAGGTGGCCCAGTCACCCCAAAGCTCAGGAATTCTGACACAGAAAGGCTATGGTGAAGTCTAGAACTACAATTTGTGACAAGGAGCCATTTTGACCCTGTGAGTGAGCCAGCCATATAATGAAGCCAATATCCTAGAAGAAAGAATTGAGAAATAAAAATAAATTGGGTCCTTCATGACTTTATTGAGCTCTAAATCTAACCAGCCTTGCCTTCTAATCTGCCTCTGGGCTTCTCAGGTAGTTGGCCTGGGTTTTCCCTTATTTATAACAAGATTCTTACCTGATTCAGCTCCATCCAATATTTTTCATGTGAGAATGCAGACTGGTGTTCAGATCTTCATTTTTTTCCCCAAGAAAAAAGAAAATCTGGGAATTTGATTTTTAGCTCAAATTTCATTATTAAAATACTCTCTAGGCCAAACAAAACATCTCTGTGAGCTTCTAGTCACTCCTTTCACTGCTTTGACTTTTGTATTCTCTGGTTCTGTGACTACAGATCCTTGCTAGATGCCTAGCTATTTTCCTTTCAGTAGTCATAACCTGGCTTTGTATTGTCAGCTCTGTCTTCAAAAAATAGCATTATGTGGGATACCACAGATACATCAATTTCCGTCAGTGAGCTCATGAATGTCTGAATGAGTTAAGGGCTTTGAAGCTTCACATGGTTTAGGCAGATTGGGAAAATTTAGAAAAAAAAATCAAAAGGTGACATATCTACCTTTTCATTACTGCCTTCTTCACCACCACCACCACTGGCCAGAGGGAGGGCACCTTCTCCCAGCTCCGTCAACACCCCTGCTGCATCTCCTAGCCCTCTCCTGGGCTCTGCGTTGTCCGCCGAGTCACACACCACTGGAATTGGGAAGCGTTTTAGTGATCATTTGCTCGAGCCTCTTCATTTTACAGGCAGTTGCAGACATGGAAGAAACTTCCTATGGCTGCATAATTAAGTATAGGGGCCAAGCTAAAGTCCACAGCTTCTGACACTCAATTTTATGTTACCTACATTTGCGATGCCGCGCCTCTTCACCTTCTCCCACACCAGACCATCCAGCCTACGAATGTATCTTTCACAGAAAGTATCTTCAATGGGGGCTGCGTTAATCTTGGGTTCACACTAGTAAGAACACACGTTCATGGAATGATCATGGCACTTTGGAGTCAGCTGGTCCTGAGTTTGAATCCCAACTCTGCCATCTAAATCTACGTGATCTCGGGCAATTTACTTAAGCTCCCAGAGCCTCAGTTTCCCTTCCACATGTAAAGAAAGTATGAAATTGTACCTCGTTTCATTGTTATGACAAAGAAACCGATCGTGGAAAACATTTAGACAATATCTGGCATACAGTGGGCATTTAACAAATGTTTAACTTTTTTTCTTTTCAGAAAGCTTAACATTCTAGGGAAGTGGTGATACTCCTAAAATCTCATCTGCTGGATTGTATTTACTCATCTATTTGTGCATGTGCTTTGAATCAGTCACTAAGCACCTGCTATAGGCCGTGCCTTTGCTGGCCACCGTAGGTGTGGTGGTGAACAAGTAAGACATGGTCCCCGCCCTCCTAGTTTATAATCCAGCAGAGAAGATGGACATTCAAAGCGCATATGCATCAGGGTCCCTGAGTCTCTCTAGATTCACAAGCCATGCTAGGGGGTCGACATAATATGGGGCTGAAATGAAGGGCTCTGGAGTCTGACTGCCTGGGATTGAGTCCTGGCTCTGCCTCCTCCCAGTGCGGCATCCCTGGTCACTTCACTTAACCTCTCTGGGCTTTAGCTCCCTTATCTCTAAAACAAGGGTAATAATAGTTCCTGCCTCACAGGACTGTTGCAAGGGTTCAAGCACATGTAACAGTGCCTGGTGCAGAGAGAGCACGCTGTAAATGTTCCCCATTGCCATTGTCTGGGCGACATGGTTCTAATGCCAGATGTCCTGATTTTCATGGGGATGCCACAGCCACAGTCCTGCATGTCTGAGCTGAGCGGAGAAGCAACTTCAGGGTGACTCCCCGGGACAGGGGAGACAGAGCTGGGCCTCGGGGCTGCAGGAGAGCTGAGCAGCCATGTCCTCACGATTCTGAATCCCTCTGCCATGTCACCAGGACAGAGCATTGGTGCCTCGCCTCAGGTTCCATTCCTCAGAGATCACTGCTCTAGGTAGCCAGGGAGGCGGGCTTCTGCCAGGTCATTGCTCATCATTTGAGCAAACGACATTGTGTTTGCTTTTCCTTATACTTACACTTTATTCTGCAAAGTCACAGACAGTGCAGAATAGTGGCCTCTCAGGGTGGTTTTCATGTGTGTGGGGGATCTCTTACACGAGCTTGGCCATGCAGTCTTATTAACCAACACAGACAGAACCCCTCTTTCCCCTGATGAGCTCCACCTGGCTTTGAACACCTGTCAGAACCTCAGATGTTATTCTCGCACAAGGCTTTAGATTCTAGGACAGGCCAATTCCTTCATTTACGAACGGGCACAATGAGGCCCTGGGTGAGATAGAACCTCCACGAGGTCACAGGCAGGTTAGCGCAAGAGTCAGGATTAGAACCCAAATTCCCAGACAAGTGCTGCTTCTACTTTGCCATGATCCCAGTACAGCGTAATGCTGAAAGGCAGCCACTTTCTTTTTACATCTCAACCCGAGTTTATTCGTTGTGCCTGCCTGGAGTCCTCTAAGGGGGCGAGGTTTCAGCCCCGGCCACATGCGGGAGAGTGGGGCCGTGTACTGCACCTGCCCACTATCCTCGGCTTAATATAAGCCATAAGAGGCACCACTGGTGATGGAATTTCAATCGCAAACCACAGGTAGGAAGGAGAATCTAAAGCATTAATGTTAAATTTGGGGTGGTGGTTGGGGGACGTGGAAGTTATGTCAGTGTACCACCTCGCCCCCTCCCGTCAACATACACATACTCCAATTGCCTCTTGCTGGCCAGCCCCTCCTCCTCTCTCCCCTGCTGTACAAATCTTCCCGATATATAGATATATGTCAGGGCATTGTCGTGGGCCATAGACGAGAAAGGCGGAAGTTGTAGCATAGTGAATAAGGGCACAGGCTGTGCAGAGTTCGAATCCCGGCTTTCCACTTGATCGTTGGCTTGCACCGAGCAAGTATTTAATTCTTTGGGCCTGAGTTTCTTCATCTGCAAAGTGGAGATGATTGTGGCCATCTCATAGGAGTTTTGTGAGGACAGTTCCTGGCATGTAAAACTGTATGTAATGCAGCTTTGGACACGAATGTATCTTAAAAGAATAAAGTACCGTGCGGTTTCCTGTGACTGAATGACTCATCAGTCATTCTTCTAGTTGGGTAACTGACGCTCATGCATAGTGAGCCCTGTTCACTCCTAGAAGCTTTTCTTAATCAACCATGAGAGTTTTAAACAACTTCTTGAGCTGAGTGAATTTTATTGTATCCTAATATCTTGAAATATGAGTCGATGGATTATAGGGCAATCATACATGGTTAATTAGGATGTTTAATTATCAGACTACTCCAGGAAATATACCAGTGTTGTCTGAGTGACGGGACTAAAGCCAACAATTCTCTACAGACCCCCGAAAAACTTTTAGAAAGGCAATGTGTGAAGGGGAGAGAAGATGAAATGGTTTGGTAATTGTTCCAGTGTTTAAAGTATTTTTACTGAAAACATGAAGGAATTAATGTTTAGGTAACCAAACTGAGCTGTTTATATTGAGCCCAAACCCCAGTGTTGAGCTGAAGATCTTGAGACTCAAAGTGGGTAAGTGACTCGTATAAGGTCACGCAGTAGAAGAACCAGGACTAGAAGCCTTGGCACCTTGGTCCTGACCCACCCCCACGTGTACACAGTAGAGGGTGCAACAGAATCACCTGAGGAGCTTGTTAAACACGCAGGCAATCTCAGCCTTCAGGGTGGGGCCCAGAAATCGGTGTGATTACATCAGCTGCACCGGCGAGTCTGAGGCACCGTCAAGTCAGGCAACCGTTGCTGGGCCCTGGCCGCCCAGATTGGGCCCGAGAACCAACAGCATGGTGCCACCTGGGAGCAAAGGCACCGCCGAGTCCAGCCCTCCTGAATCAGAATCTGCACGGCAACGTTAAGACGCCCGGGGCGGGGGAGGTGCCGCCTCAGGCTGAGACGCCCTGAGCCACAGGACACTCAGGCACAGGGCCCTTGCCACCAGGCCAGCAGGCCCAGGCTCTGAGGGGCAGATGACAAGAATATCCGCCCTGACCTGCAGAGAGCATACAGACCTGGGACCGAGTGACGTTAAGCCTTTGACCTTGGCCATATCTCACCAGTATATTCAAAACCCAGCTCCTTCACAGATCAGCTGATTGCGTCTTCTCACTGCAGGTCGAAGGTAATTTGATGTTTTTTATGAACCTTAACATTTCTTCAAATGTACTTGCACCATTTTTACTATTGCCTGTGTGAATACAGACAGGTTTCCCCAAACTGTCCTTACCTCGCATCAAGAGAGCATCTTTACCTTGACTTTCCTGCTCCCTGACTTCTCAGAGGCCCTCACGGCTTTCTGTGTCCTTTGTAGCAGAGTGGATTGTTGTTGAAGTTTTGTTCTTTGGTTACTTCCAATAGTGAGCGTTCGTGAAGTAGGTAGTAAACAGCCGTTACCTTTGAAATGAGGTGGCGAGGAATTTTATTTCTCTCTTGGAAAGTGTCTTGTTTGATTTCTAGCTTTACAGGTATTATCTGTGTGGACTTTTCCCCAAGTCCCGCAGTGAGCCCCCCTCGTGCGTGGAGCGGCTGCACCAGAGGCTGCGTGCGCCGGTCGCCGGTGTGGACACGACCGCGTGTCCGGCCGGCCTCTCCCATTGCTTCTTGGGAAACATTAAGATCAGACGCTCTGGGAGTCACATCCCCAGACCTGAAATCTTAGTCACTGAGGAAAACTTTCCTGCAGAATCTGTTGCAAGAGGTAGAGGGGGCAGGAAGGACATTTTCCTCACATGTCACAGAACGATATTTAAACTCATCATTAGAAACCTCTTCCCTGCTGGTACTCTGTCGGGTTTTGTCTTTCTCCCTCGCCTAACGTCTCTAAAATCCCCACTTACCCAGAACCTTTCCACAGTGGACTGAAGCCCATTGTCCTTTCTGGTCCCTACAGAGGTTTGGCATTCAGTCCAATGGTGTCATGTTCCCCAAGCCCACCCCTTGCGTGCACCCGGTCACCTGCCACCGGCTTGATACTGGGCCGTACATACCGGGCTGTGGTCAGGGCCACAGATTTTAAACTCATCTCAGCCTTGAGAACAGCCTGACCTACAGGAGAAGCTCAGTGGACTCCAGCGACCTGGGCTAGTGCACAGGCTTGAGCTGGTGTCTGGGAGAGGGAGGTGCGGGCGGGAGAGCAGGAAGCAGTCAGTCCAAAGCATTGGTATTCGCAACTTCGAGAAAGCAGCCACTCAGAGTCCTCTTGGGGGAGCCTCCAGGGAGCACTGCTGTCTAACCTGCAAAAATAGAAAAATAATTTTCTTTTCAAAAATGCCACGCTACCCAATTGATTTGCTAATGGATTCTGGCAGCCTTTGTATTAGCCTGAGAAGCCATTCAGACCACTACTGACAATGTCAAACTTATAAATTGCTCTTGTTAAAACCTGCACATCAAAATTAAATAGGAAACACCTGGCGAGCCGGGCCCGACTACGGGGAAGGCCAGCAATGCCGCCAGGTGGCCGGAGAGGCGTGGCCGGGGAACAGGCTTCCAGGAGGCCAGGGACATTCTGAAGCCTTTGGAGGCAGACGTGGGGAGGGGACAGGGACCTGGAGGACTTAGGACCTCAGGTCAAATCTGACAGGTAGGCACTTTTTTTTATTATTATTATTTGTCACCATTAAGGATCCAGAGTTTTTGTTTTGCTTAGAAATCAGAAGATCTGGCCATGCTGGCTCACGCTCTTCCCTGGCAGCAGAGAGCTCAGACACCTGTCCCTTCATTCTCCACCGCGCCGGTCCACGGCTCCACCTCCAGCCACTGCCCTCCTCTGTCTCACCCTCCTGCCTCCTGTAGGTGCGGGAGTTTGAACTCCCCGTGTTCTTAGATTTGGGGGACAGAGAGCCTTGTCTTCAGATGACCTCGAAAGGTCATATCCTACCTGCAAACCTTGGTTTTCTCATCTGTGAAGTGGAGGTGATAACACCCACTTAGTAGTAGTAACTCCATTAACTGGGAGAGAAATTATCTCCAGGAACCTACTTTGCAGTGTGTTCGCCAGTTTGAAACTGAGACAGGAATCTTGAAGACGTCAGAGAAGAATATTCTTCCTTTCCTCTCAGGGAGCTTCCCGTGCTCTCAATGTTTTCGCTCCCCAGATCCCATCCAGAACTAAGCCACTGTTTCTCATACAAAATAATAATAGTTCATCATCATGGCAGCTAACACTTACGGGGAGCTTTGCATGCCAGGCACACTTGTCTCACTTTGTGTCCATTCCCTGTGCTCCTCCCGGCCCAGCAGAGTTAGGGTTATTCTGCCTAGTTTATTGATGAGAAGCAAGGGCCCAGGAGGTTGAATAACTCCTTCGGAGAAGCTGTCGCCAGAGCATTTTAACACCCTCCACTGCCTCCTTCCTGGGTTTGATCCTCTAAAATAAGACAATTTTCAGTGAATTGTTGGGCTCTGGAGTGACACCTGTTTCCCGGGAGCAGAAATGACACCTTTGAAGTAAAATTTTCTCAGCTCCCAGCTCCACAGGAGAAACCTATTTGGGGGCCCATTATGGCTGCATTCTAGAAGCCGTCAACTCGGATGCTTAAATATAGCATTTCTTCCATTCTCAGCTGCCGGCAGCAGGGAAAACATTTTGAAGGGCAAATAAATATTTATGGCTGAGGGCTCTTTGTGCACAGTAAATGTTTGATTCTGTTGTCCCAATTCCCTGGGCTGAGAGTCAATTATGGAGCCCAAAAGAGAGTGTGGAAGCGCATATGCATTCAGCACCTATGTGCATTCAGCAAGGTGATACCGAGCATCTGCGTGCAGGCTCTGGCCCTGCATCAGTGATACCAGCTTGTGAAGTGCTTGCAGGTGCCCAGAGTCCTGCTTAGTGCTTTGCACTAATTATCTCAGTCAGTGGTCACAACCCTTCATTTTACAGATGAGAACCTGCTAAGTTTGTTTCTGTGACTGTTGTGTGTAGACGTGGACCAAGAAAGAGAAGATGATATTCTCACTTCCTTTTCTCCCTTTTCCCCCCACTAAGTCACCAGCTCATTGGGATGATAGCTGCTGAGATGCTGTGGGGGCCTCCCAAGGGGGAAGCCCCTCTGCTCAGTGCTTCCTGTTTCTTTGACTCCTCACAACATCCCTCATGCTGAATGAATGAATGGATGGATGGATGGAGGTTGTATCGGTCTGCTCTCATAGCCGTGCTTGTGAGAGGAGAAACATCCTTTGGGTTGTACCTAAATCTCTGCGGAGAAGGAATCAGCAAAGAAACCCACGCATTAGATCGGCTTGTTATGGACAGAAAGAATGTTCTCTGCCAGGTCTGCCTCTCCATTCTCTTCACCCCCTCTCGCTTTCCCTTTTCTTACTATGTCTTCCTTTGTCTCTTCTTTTTTCATCATCTTCCCTTTCCTTTTGATCTCTCTCTCTCTTTTTTTTCTATCCTTTCCATTCTTTCCTTTATGTTTTGGCATTTCCTCTTCCTCTCCTTTCTCTCTCTCCCCTTCCTTCCTCCCCCTCTCCCCTTTTCCTCCTCATCTTTCTCCCCACAAAATCGAGCCTCCAAGATTGTAGGGGAAAGGTTTGCAGGAATTTCCGGGGATGACAGAGCTGGGGCAGGCGTGCAGCAGCTTGGGGGTAGTGACACCAGATGTGCCATCGGTGCCGATACTCAGCCGGAAATGCAAACCGTGCTGCGCTCCAGGGACAAAGCTCTTACAGCTGGGGTGCCGGGCACGCCAGAGGGCGGGAAGTGAGGCCTCGCTCCTTAACCAGAGGTGGATCAGAATCTGCTCTTTGCGTATATTTATGCCTTCAAAAAGGTGATCCATCTTCCCCCAAGTTTATTAAAGGCGGTTTTCCAGCACCACTTATAAAATATTACAGACGGCCTCGTGATTCATGGCCTCATTTATAACCTGCAGCACTTGGGAACTTTGGGGGAATATTTTTTATTAAATCTATTTCCCAAGTCTTCGGAGTTCCCTCCTACTTCCCCAAGAAACACCAGGAAATTCAAGACGAGTGTGAGGAGTGGGACCAGGTGGATCTCCTGATGTGGAGCCCGGAGGACCAGTGAGGGAGAACAGGGAGGTAGAGGTGATCTTCCAGCTGGACGGCTCGGGGCTGGGGTGCATTTCCGTCGTAACAGCCTTGTGCACCTAAGAACTTCAGTCTGCTTACTCTTGGCTCTGCATCCTCTTTTGGCAGAGGTCTCTCTCTCTTCATGAGACCATTTCGTAGGGGCAGGCAGAGGCAGTGACAGGTCGGGCCAGGCCGGGGGTTGGACTGGCAAGAACCCCTGTTATAAAGCAGGCTCCCTTCCTATAAGGAGTAAGCCAGAGTTCACTTCTTGGACTTTTCCCGTCAAATGGTGTAGCTCCCTCCTGTTGCCTGAGGGATATTTTTCTTAAGCCTGTTACAGCTGAGAATAAGTTGTTCCTTTAGACAGGCGACATTAAGTCACAATGCCTTAAATCCTAGGCCAAGTATCTGTAAGGGTCTCACAGGAACTTTTGTGCTTTGACCGTTATACAGAAGCAGAGTGCCGCTTCTAGCACTGGCAGTAAAAAACCCTCCCCCACATAGCCGCCTTGCCCAGTCCGCCGCCTGGGGCAGCCTTTTCTCTGGTGACTGCCATCTCTTCACATAATGGGATAGAACCTGACTTCTGTAATTTCCCTTCCTCCTACCTATGATTTCGATATGTCATAGTCTAAACCTACAGAATGTAGCTTAACTCACAGAAATTAGAAAAGGAAAACAGGCTAAGTGTTTGTTTTTGTATTTATATATTGGGTCATGAAGGGTAATAGTCAACTTTCGGAATTCAGTTCTGTGTGCTGAGCAGCAAGAGACAGATCAGTCACTTAAAAATCGGGCTGTTTCACCTGCCATTCTGGTCAGCGTATGCCCAGCGTGAGCTGGAGATGGAAGCATGGCCTGCCCCTCACCCCGCCCGCATCCCTGTGTGGTGGTGTTTTGAGGCAGATGGTTAGTGTAATATGGGTCCCTCCCTCTTTATCACATCATAATAGAGAGTGACAAACTATGGCCTGGGAATCGGCCAGGAAGGCCAAGTTTTTGTAAATAAAGTTTCATTGAAACACGCCGTGCTCACTGTGTCTGTGGCTGGCTTCATGCCAGAGCAGCAGAATTGAATAGTTGCAAAGGACTGTAGGACCCACAAAGCCCAAAGTACTGACCGTCTGCTCCTTTAAGAAAAACATCCCCCCTGCCTGCTTTATCTATTAACGTGTACATAACTTATATATTATTGGACAGAGCTACATACTCAAAGCCCTCCACTGCAGTATTTTATGGGTGATTTAAGGGAATTTCAAGGACCATTTTAACTAGCTATGACTTTGTCTTACAAACACACTGGCTTCTCCGTGTAAGAGTCCCCGGAAAGGTGCCCCTCCGCTGTGGCATGTTGATTGTTGTTGGGGTTTTTGTCGTTTTTTAAACCAATCTTGTCAGCTGTTTTTTGCCTCGTGTATATAGTCATGGCCCATGTCTTTGGAGGGTTCTCAGTGGAAGCCTTCCCCAGAGGATGGGCTGGCTGTGACAAGAGCGGGAACACCCCTGCGACGTGCTCCAGGGCCCGGGGTTTCCTAGAGCTGCACGCGGACGGCACAGTGCAGACCTGAGCCTTCGTCAGTGACCCCATTGCTTTGTATTTCTCACGAGGCGGTTCTTCTCGGAATGTCTGTGGAGATGCGAATGGTCCCTGTGACTGCCTGGACTTGCTGTGACCGGCGCTCTGGGTACACGTCATTGGGAGGGAAGCTTAGCGCAGCCATGCCCAGCAGAGCCCTGGAACTCTCGCCGGTGAAGGGGATCTCACAGGTCAGCATGTCCAGGCTCCCAGTCCCAAAAACACTTGTGACAAATACACTCGGGTGCGGCCCCAGAAGCGTCTGGTCCCGGAGATGCGGGTGTCTCTGTTTTTAACAAGCTCCACCGAGGGCTCTGAAGAGCAGCCAGCTGTGAGGGCTGCAGATGTGGTCCACACCCCTTCCTTGAGGGTCCAGGAAGGTGAATCTGAAACTGAGCCAGCGAGAGGGCCAACTAGGGCCAGACCCCGGGGCCTCAACAGTCTGTCCCCACCAGGGGACAGACCCATGCTAGCAGAGCCCTGGGCGTTCACAGAGATGCCTTTGTGGCTGCCCTGAGCGGAGAGAGACACCCAGCAAAGGGGTGGCCCCAACGGCCGAGCGCTGGCCTTGTCCGGGTTCAGCCGGCTCACTCCATTTGTAGGTTTCGTGTGTTAGACTCATGTTGGATTTTGTTTCTAGAGCAAGAGCAGCAAAAAAGAATATCCCTAGTGGGGAAAAAAGGAAAAAATTAACACCAAATATTTTCTACCCGACTCGTTTAAACCCCTCCAGAGAGAGGGTCGCCACCACGTGAGCCTACAAGGTGTCACCCATTCCACATGGTCATTTCTCTCAGAAGCTGAGAGGAAGCTGCTTCCTGCAGCCCTGTGTCCATCCACAGCTCGCACAGGCTCCGTCTCTGTTCCCTGTTTGTGCCCAGATCCTGCCTACTGCAAATAGCCCCTTGCCTCTGTGATCTTCTCTAGATCCAGAAAATGACAGCTCACCTCAGTCATGACTATAAGCCACATGGTGGTTTGAGCACCCACTGTGCCCAGGCCCCGTGCAAGGCCCTGCACAGGTGGGCAGGGATGCTCGGGGGACCATCCAGTCTGGGGAGGAGAGGAGGGGGGGTGCCACCTTCCGTGGCAGTTCACCTTCCCTCATGCCTCAGCCAAGCTGACGCACACTACCTGTCAGCGCCCTCCCCACTTCCTGGGCCTTAGCTCTTTACTCTTGCCTCAGGCCCTGCATGCGGGACATATGCCCTGAGAGTTCCGCAAAGTCTGCGGAGCAGCTGGCCCCACGGTAACGCTGGCAGCCCCTGAAGTTTCCCTCAGCCAGGAAGGGTGGTGGCCCCTCCTTCACTGGGCAGAGGTGCAGGGGTGCGGGGCAGAAACACCAGCACCCTGCATCCCAGTCTGATTTTCCTTAGGCCACTTCTGCGGGCCTCTGTCTTGCGCAGCATCTCTGCCCTGCCACCTCCTGGCCAAAGCGGGTAGTGAGCCCAGGCCCAGGGGAGTGGAGTCCAGCTGCCCAGGCTGCAGGCACAGCTGTCCCCGCAGCTCCGGAGGGACCCCGCGAGCATCCAGGAGTACAGTCCTGCAGAGACAGCACCCACAGCCGTGGACAGCTGACAGGCAGACATCAGCCCAAATGTCCCCCAGAAAATGCCCTGGCCATTTTTTCTCTTGCAACTTTTCCGTTTACATGACCCCTGGCTTCTGTGTAGAGGTTTAAGCGTCATCTATTTCTCTGTCTCTCTATTTGTGCACATGTTTAGGGTCTAATGGTGTGTGGTGGATGTTCCTTGCTTTCATAAACAACCTTTAATGTTTATAGTGCAGATCAAACCAAAAAGAATAGCACAGTGAATATGAATGATGAAGTAATAGAGACAGTGACAGTCGTAAGACATCCTAGGACATTTACCATGAGCGGGTGAGACCTTTTCTCCAGGAGGGAAGTACTGAGATAATTTTTAGTTCCAGAAACTTTTCTGTCAAAGGGTGGTGCAGATAACAGACCTAATGAATGGAGAAGTGTTTAGGGCATGGGGGGAGCTGCTGTGTATTCCACGAGGTCAGGTTAGAGACACCTTCCCTAAACACTGGTCACCGCCGGCTGGGGCGGGGTGGTGGGAGCGATGGGGAGAGCATGTAGTCGGTGTAGAAGGACCCCAGGCAAGCTGCAGGAGGGGAGCTGACTGACAGGCTGCCTGACGCCTGTCCTCTCCTGATTCAGGGTCAGCCTGGAAACCTGCGGAATACGCTGGAGCCTGGCGGTCCCTGCCGTCACCCAGTCTCTCCCCTGGATGTCACTGTTGTGCTGTGTGAACAACACTGGGGAGCACTTCAGGGAGCATGAAAAGCCCTCCCTGGAAGCGCACCCCTGGGGCTGGGGCAAGCTCCGCGGGGAAAGGCCTATTTGCAAGCATTTGGGAGGTTAGGGCTCAGTGTTCCCAGGCCTAAGGGTGCTGCCCCATGACAGCAGGTATGGGTGACACCAAGGCTCTCTGATCCTGCCCGTCCTGGGGCTAAACTGATTCTCTAGTCACAGAGGCCAGGGTGGCTACGAGAACTAGGGTCAGCAAAGCACCCGACCCACCTGCCCACACGTGCTCCATGGCTCTCGGGCCCTTAGTCGCCCAGTCAGGGGCCGTGGGGGAGGGACCCAGGCCAGCGTGTGCAGGGGTGAGGGGCACGGACTCGAGCTCAAAGCCCAGCCTCACAAACAGGCCAGGTGACCTCAGGCAGGTTATCTCACATTTTGGAGCCTTTGTTTCATCACCTGCATTAAATGGGACTCCCTCGCAGCATCACTGTAAGAATGAAATGGGAATAACGCACATGAAACTTAACACGTAGAGTACAGCTATTATTATAACAAGGAATTTAAAAAGAGTATGCAAGGAAACTTCCAAGGCCTTAGCCCGAGAGGAAAATCTTGTCTCTAATCCAATCATGAAAACAAGCACTAGCTCAGAGATTAGAACAAATCAAAAGAGATTTGGCCCAGACCTACCAGAACCAATGCCCTCTTTTCCTTTTACTTGGTTTTGAGTTTCCTGAGAGGCTGGCCGCCTTTTCACGGAGCCACATATGCATGTGTTTTGCTCCGTGTGTTGGGAGGAAGCATCTGAGTTTAGCCTAAAGCAGTCAGGCTTTGCCACCCCCCTTCCCCCCACCTCAGTGTTGATATATTTGAAATAACTGAAAGCAGACCTAGAACATATTAAAAAGAAAGCATGGGAACTGAGCTCCGAGCAGGCTCTCTTGCGTTTCCGAGCGAGGAGAGATGCAGACACTGAGGTGAGGCCCGGACAGAATTCGTCAGCCTGGCCCTTGCCCTAGGAGTGGACTCCAGTCCAGAAGCCTTTGCTCTCCTTTTGGTTATCTTCCCTGGAATGAGATTTCACGTCAGTTGTTGAAACCGCTCCCTGGTACAAGTCACCGTGGTGGGGCGTGAGGCAGTGAGCTGGTTTTCCCAGCGTCTCGTTCCCATGGCACTCGTTCAGCAGCCGCCTTGCAGACCTGAGCTGAGAGAGGTGCCACCCCGGAGCCTCCTCTCCCCGCTCCTGCCCCCTCCCCTTCAGTGTCACAGGTCCATCCAGTGAGAGTTCTGATGCTCATCTCAATGTCATCAGCATCCTTCAGGTAGTTGGGGTGCAGACCCTTCTCTGTATTCAAATGGGCTTGTTACAGTGGGACCACCGTTCTCAGCTCAGTAAGTTAGGGACACAAGTGAGAGGCCTGTTTGCTGTTAAGGAGTGAGTGCTCAAGTCCCCATACAAAATAATTTAGGGGATGACAAGCCCGGACTTCTCCCTACAGGTGATCGAAGAACAGACTGGGAAATGCGAGGCCCCCTTTTAGTTTTATTGTGCATTTGAACTTTCTGTTTTTTAGGGAACACTTTTGGCATCTTAATTCCATAATCACTGACTCAACCTGTACTTCCTCTTGCAGAACATTTTGGGTCCAGTGTCCCCAAAGAGGCTTTGTGTCTTTGTGTCTAAAGAGTGGTGGGGAGCGCAGAGGTGAGAGTGGGCACTTTGGTGGGGCGAAGGTAAATTGGAAAATGAGGAGAGAGCAGCCCCAGCAGCTGCAAAATTGTTCAAAACCATTTTCTCAACTGGGTTAATTGTTCTTCCCCATGGTGCAGAGACACCTACGCCTTCCCAAGTCTGCGTTTCTTTATTGCAAGGAGCAGCCTATTAAGCGAGACAGATTGTCTACCAGGGCCGCTGACTCTCCACCTCTCTTCCCTTTCCCTCTATCTCAGTTCTCTCCTGCTAACACCCCTGCCCCCCAGGACAGAGCTCATCTGACTCTCTTTTAGGCATTAGCTTTATCACTGGGAAGGGTTGTCAGTGATAGGAAGGGGGTGGGGAGTAGACTCAAACCAGCTCTGCTTGAAGAGTAGGAATAATTACAAAATCTCAGGCCGTTATCCAATTACTCTGACATGTGGCCATTCTAGGGAGTTCTAACTGGATTAAGTTCATTATAAAAAGATTAGTCCTAGGATGGGGACTGTGCATAACAAAGTGAACCTTCAGAATGTGCGCTACTGGGCCACCAAGGACTTTGGGGGTAAAACCGAGTGAATGGCTTTGTTTATTGAATTACTGCTTAGGGATTCACCAAGGAGTTTTGTTCAGATAGAGTTTGTGGCTTAAAGCAACTGTCAGCAGTTTCCTGTTTGGTTTTCCTTTCTTCAACAATTGTTCTTCAATGCCCATTGTATTTATTGTCAAAGCACTAATCCAAGATGTTTGTCCCTAATGTTTCTGTATGCGCGCGGAGGGTGAGATTATTGATCAGAGCGGATCTGAGGCCCGCGGAGCTCATGTATTATTCATTAGCCGCATGTATATGTGCACATCCAGAGAGAGTGTGCTCAGAGAACACGTCGCATTTGCATAACATTTCATAGCTTTACAAAGCACTTTCACGTCTCTCATTTGACCCACCCGGCAACACTTTGGGATAAATAGGCCTTATTATAATAATTTTATAGATAGCGAAACTGAGACTCAGAGAGGTTAATCATGGTCACCAAGCTGGGTAGTCCCAGAAGTGAGGTTACTACTCAGGTCTGTTCCTCCTAGCCTGGCATTCTACAAACACATGGGAACTCAGTTTGCATAAGTATTTAAACATAAAGTATATGTTAAGCTCATGGAAGTTGAATATTTGGATTAACCGACTTGGTTGAGATCAGTTTTCTTCTTCTATTTGCCATGAGAAATATATCAGGTATCAATTTCGAACAACTAATTTAATTGCTAGATACTTCTCCCTGAGCTCAGGAAAATTTTGTGTGCAGAAAAGATCATGGAACTGTTCTTTGGGGGTTACCCCAAACCCTTCTTGTCTAATCACCGGAGTGTGTCCTTGAGGAAACTGGTCATCACTTCACGGTACTAGAATACATGCTCAGGCGCCTTCAGGGATCCTGGGATTAGAGACATGGATATTAGGGTCAGAGAAAAGATAAATTACCTGTCAATCTCTTATTTCACTTGGCATGACTTAGTTTTTCGGGGCCCAAACTCGTCTAGGTGAACTGGTCAGAATTAAAACGCTAAGTAGGTAAATCTGAGCTCCTGGTGTTTTTTAGGATCAGCAGTGGCCTCCACTTCTTTGTCCCAAGCTCATTGTGGCCATTACTGATAGATCCTCACATGCTTCTCACGTGGCCTGGGCTCGGACTTCCAACACATCTCAAAACTAACCTCCCAGCAGCTACCACCAAGAGTCGAGAATAGTGTAGCACAAGATGACATCTCTTTACCATTCTATCCTAGACTCTGGTGACTCCACAAAAATTCCAGAGGCCTTAAAGGGGCACACAACCAGATCAGCCAAGCAGTCCCATTATGTCTGATACCATCTTTAAGGCCTTATTTGGTTATCAGCAATTCAAGACAGGCAGGGAAGGTCAAGGAGAATGTGGATAATAAAAAAGGCTTTAGATTTAGGAAGTAAACATATTCAGAGTGTAATTGCAATAAAGATTATGGCAGAAGCCAACTTGCCAGAAAAGGAAGATTTGTGCATAAGCAGAAATTTAGGTAGCTACAGACCAATGATTCTGTATATTCCCTTTTCCCCCAAAATAAATACACATAGATGTAGCATTCTGTACAAATTTTTACTCCCTGAAGCTCATGTAGCTTATGACCAAGGTTAAAAACAAGTAAATAAACAAAACCAGTATAGATTGTTAAAGTATAATCAGGATTCTCATTTGCAAATAATAGAACCCAAATTCAAAATGGCTTTTAAAAAGGAAAGGGAATTTATCAGCTCATAAAACAAGGGCTTTAGGCAAGGCTGGACCTAGTAGTTTAATAATGTCATTGAGACTTTTTATACATGGTGGCTCCCAGTACTTCCACACCTACCTCAGCATAGAGTTAGGCAGGAAAATAAAAAGAGCTTTTTCCCTAATAGTTCCTGTAAAAGTTCTGGAACTTATTCTGATTGAATCTGGCTTGGTCCTGTGCCCATCCCTGAACCAATCACTGCTGCTGCAGGTTGCACCATTCCGACTGGCCAGGCCTGGGTTGTGTGGTCTCCCTGGGATCTAGCCCTGCCCCCTCCCACACCAATCGCTTACATTGAAAATGATACAGCTATGGCGGGGTGGAGGGAAGTTGACAGCTTCTCAGTTGACTGCCTGCTATGTACCAGGCCCAGTGCTAGATGCTAAAAGAAGACATTCCAGATAGGTCCAAAGCCTAACAACTTGCCGACCCTTTTTGTATAAACAGTCTTATTTGACTCTGACAAACATCACAAGATATTTTTATATTACCATTGTACAGATGAGGAAAGTTATTTTCAGAGATGTTCTGTAACCCACTCAAGTAGACCTGGAAACTGACCTTTGATTTATCCGACTCCAAATTCTATGCCCTTTCCATGATCCCTATGTCTGGATAGGTGAGAATATTAACATGAAAAACTGAAATCCCTCACTCATTTACTTGAAAGAGGCAAGTCTGAGACTGGATTTTTATTCCTCCATCCAGGAAGAACCTTTGAATGCTAAATTTATAATAGGAACTGTATCCCCTACTTTATATCAGTCCTTAGGTACAATGTAGAAATAATTCCACCTGTAGTTTATCGAGCAGTTACTATGTGTCAGGAACAATGCACATACTTTAAAAAGTGTATTCCCTTTAACACTAAAAAAATTACCCTGTGGAGTAGCACTTCTGATTCCTATCAGACATCTGAGAAGGGCAAGGATGAAATGACCTAATGTAGGTGGTGTATAGGGCCAGCGTTTGAACTCAGTTCTGTCTCTACTCTGTTATTCTTCCACTCGATAGATGGATGTGCCTAATGTCTTTGATTTCAGTCACTGATGATTAGAATTCATTAGAAAACTGGGTAGAGATGGCTGACAAGAAAAGAAGCAATCTAAAACTTTGCGGGAGCCTCGGAAAAGTGGAACAGAATTAGATTGTAGACAAATTCCTGGTGATTCAAAAGGCCTCAAACCAAAATAATGAGAAACAAATAAGCAGGCAAACTCCAGGTTAAAACAAGAATATCATCTTTCAAAGATCTCCAAAGTTAAAATTGACTAGGTTTTAATTGTCCAATCCCCGTGGGCTAGTTCGCTTACATGTGAGTCTGTGTTTCACTTGCTTCTATAACTCAGGAATGACAACAGTCCTGGGGACCCTGAGTGGTTCCATCTGGAGATGCAGGCAGACCCACCAGAGCTTCACTGGACATAGTCCACACGTTCGTTCTCCCAACCCCGTCCTGCGCCATGTCTGCTCGCTGCAATCCTGCATTCTTATATCGCTGATACTTTTCAGGGTACATGTCTTATGACAACACTGGCAGCTTTCAATTTATTAGGCTTATTAGCAAATAAAACTGTCCTGAAAAGCCCAGATTTGATACCTGGAAGATTCATTTCAGGATTGATTTAATGCAACCTGCCTCGTAGTTTATTTCACATCTCCAGGTTGGAACTAAATCACCCTCATCTTGTTGATTCCCTTAATATAATGGTTGCTGTTTGCAAAATAGGCCAGGCTGTAAAAGAATCTGAAGACTTTAGTTGCTTCCATTTTTTTTTTTTAAATAGAGATGATAAAAATACTTTATAACTTTACATGTCTGATTCTGGTTCTTTTTCTCCTTATTTCCTCTTCTCTATCAGTGATGTTATTTGAATATAAACGGTGGTAAATATATTCAAGGATGTGTTCCTTCTTAAGCATTGATTTGCAACAGTGAGAAATCACCTACTTTCTCTGGAATCACCACTCTGCATGAAGGACTAGTGACATGTGACATTCAGTGTGTCAAACCTATAGAAGGGCCATTCAGAAACATTTCATCATTTAAGCCTTCTTGTTCTTAAGCCCTGGGCAACCATCATACTTTTTCAAGACAAAGACCCGAACAGAACAAACCTGTTATTACCAAACCAGCCAATGGCACTTACTAAGGCCTATTACCTCCGTTAGCATTTTTCACCGGCATCTCATTTGACACTTCTCATTTATTGCCTGACAGTTTTATTTAGCTTTCATCTTATCCTCCCCCACTGTGTTTACCATCTGCTGAGAGCATGGGTCCTAGCGTTAGTCCAGTACAGTTCAAATCCCATCTCTGCCGCTTACTACCTGGGTAACCATGGCTATTCGACTTAACCCCTAACCTCAGTTTGCTTATTAATAAAATGGGGATAAAAAAATGGATAATAGGATAATAGTAAGTAACGTATGAAGCATCTCTAGCATGAGCGCCAAGCATATGGAATTTAACAAATGGTAATGGTTAATAGAGGAAAACACTACTAATAGCATAAAACAGTCTTGAATGTTACTTTCTGGTTTGTATACCAAAATGCCTAGTGTACATCCATGAAAATTCTTGATTGTAGAACATTTATAAAAAGATCCATTTCACTGCATTTTAAAATTGTATATGTCCGACCATGAAATAGCGACCAGTTTGATGCTTGTGGTAGCTTACTTCACAGGAGGAGGGTACCTGAAGCTGTCCAATGTGCTTCAAGTGCTTGGTTTTTCTGACAACATCAGTCTCCCTCTATCTTGTCACCATTAGTAAATTGTTTAGCCAAGCCTTCCTTTATAGACTATATTTAGATCATCTAAGCCTTTCTGAATCAGCAAAAATTCCAAATTTCTGAAGTGTGAGAATCTACAAGTTTGACTGTGTTCCCGGGATGCTCACCTGCTCATTCTAGCTAGAATTCCTGAGCTGGGTACCAATCTGTGCTCTTCCCTGTCACCTACTTTAATGTAGTGAGTCAGGGGCCAGGTAACCCTGGCTCCCCGTGATGAAATGTCCCCAAGCACGGCAGTAACATTTGATGACCACACCCATCAATCCAACCCTCACCTGCCCTCCGTGTGGACTTGTTAGCCAGGTGTCTCCACCTGGCCTGCCGCTGCTCTCTCTGCCACGGGTTCTCCTTTATTCAGTAGTTCTGGTTTCTTGTCTGCCTCCCCCTGGGTTCTCATGCCCGTGTTGTCCCCAGGGTTTCATATCCCCGATGAGGACATTTGCTCATGTCATTGTCCTACAGTGGATTTGAAGGGGTAGCGTGTCTTCCATTTTGCACAAGTATCTGTGTCTTCCAAACGGGTGTATTGGCTTCTGCTACGATTATTGTACAGAGAAGAGAACAAAGCAGGATAGAGAGAGGGGATTAGAAATCCAGTCATAGCGCCTAAATGCCCTGAGAGCGGTTCTTATAAATCACAGTCCTCAGACGCCGAGGCTTCTGGAACGTGACAGCATGGCCATCAGCAGCCGCACAGCCACGTCACTACCCAGGTACCAGGCCTGTGCTCAGCGCTTTCTGTGCATTTCTCACCTCCTCACTGTTAAATGCCCGCTTCTCTCCCACACTAATGTCTGATATGAAAATCAACATTCTCTATAAAAGTTAGGTGCTAAAACCCATCCATACTGACAGTTGAATGCTGACAGGATAGTTTTAGGTGCTTTTTTGCTCAATATTTTGCCGGGATGCACCTCACGTTCTCTCATCAGGGACAGAATCACAGCACCTCGTGTGAATCGGAGCCTCCTCCATCCTCCAGTTTACTTCTCCCTGTCAGAAAATTGTTGTGAAATATCAGTTTGTTAGAACGAGGACTTTATTGCCGTATTCTGGGGAGGGAAAGGTAGTAAATACACCGATCACAGTAACTACATGTGGATGTAACCTCCTAGGACGATGGCCACAGTGTATACTCACATTCCAGAAGTGAGAAGTTCCATCCAAGGTAATTCAGATCGGAAGCTTTAGTGTGAATCTGATGGTTTGAATTTGAAAACATATGAATATGATTATAACTACTATCATTTATTAAAGACCGTTGCATACCAGGCATTGTGCTAGACACCATTCTAATCCTTTAAAAAAAAACAATGTAGCTATCGATACTCCTTTTATTCAGAGAAAAAAAAAAAACTGGTGCAGAGAGATCTGCACGGCCCACTCAAGGTCGCACAGCCAGTGGGAGCCAGCCTGGGAGCCTCACCCCTGTCTGCAGCCTTCCTTCCCTGCCCCGGCTTCCTGCTGCCTGGGCTCAGAGAACGCCAGACCCTCCATCCAGCTACACAAGGCCATTGCCGTCTTGAGCACCACCTCCCCCATCGCCCCACTCCCTGTCTCATCAGCCCGGTTGATCATACCTCTGAAACATATCATCGATCCACTTTTCCCACCACCACCGACCAAGGCCAGGCTGCCACCACCTCCTCCCTGACGGCTACCTCCTAAATGATCTCTTCTCATGCACTCTTGTCCCTGTCCAACTCATTCTCCACAGAATCAGTGTCTCTTCCAAAACGCACATCTTATCCCCTCACTTCCTTGCTTAAAACACTCTAATGGTTCCCCCCATCCTCTTATGGTAGAAACGAAAATCCTCCCACATGGCCTACCGGACCCCATATGATTTCACACTAGTGTCATCCCTGTGTGCCCCTCAGCCTGTGTGCTCCAGGCACGCTGGCCCACTTCCTGACCCCTCAGTGTGCCAAACTCCTTGCTGCTCCAAGGCCTCACTTGAGCTTATCCCCCAACTCCACCTGGTTGAGTTCTACTCATCTTCAAACTTCATCTCAGGTGTTCCTTCCTCCAGGAAGCTTTCTCTGACTGCACCCTTGCCCCCATAGTACACCTCTGTGTACAATAAACTACATAGATCTAAGCCCACTTATAATTCAAGAGCCACTTGTGTAGTTGTTTACTCTCTAGGTACCTCTACCAAGCTGGGAGAACAGAGATTGCATTTAAATCTTTGCCACTGTAGCCCTAGTTCCTGGCACAGGACAAGCATTTAGTAGGTGCTCGATAAATGTATGTTGATTGACTAAGTGACCAAATGCTTCCAAAGCCCCTTCCCTTTGCTGAACACCACTCTGCTTCCACAGAGAATCAGTGTCAGCATGTCACCCAGCTGGGAATAGGTTATTGCAGGTCGTCCTGGATGGAAAGCTGTACTATTCCAGCATATGTTATTTAGTTGTATTCTCCCTGCTTGTTAATCCATCGTGATCTAGGTTGCTCAGAGAGTTAATTTTCTCCTTCCCAGGATGTTCATTCTTTCTGGGTATACACTAGGGCTTGGGAGGGCTTTGCAAATGACCACTTGCTTTAACTGGGAAAGCTGTGGTCCAGGAGAGGCGTGAGGATGAACCGGCCCCGTCGTTGGACTTGGCATGATAGTGGTTGGGTCCCCATCCTCTGCAAGTAATGGGATCCAAGTACCTTAGTGCCAGGGGGCAGCTTTGCTTAGAATCTCTTTGTTCCGTTTCACTAATTTCACATCCATGTGGTCCTCTCTAGGTTAAGCATCACTAATTGTGTAGGGAAAAGTAGTTATATCTATGGGATTCCAGATCCTTTATTTGCTAGGCCAGGTTCATTTCATTGTTTAAAATTTGCTTTCAGTCTGATGTGGGTTTTTTTGTTGTTGTTGCTGCCAGACAAATATAAACAGATTTGCTCCTTTAATGTTTGCCATCTTGGAAAGGATATTCTTTAAACAAAAATCAGACACAAATACAAAGGATGCTTCTCAAAGAAACCACACCATGGGGTCTGTGAATGCTGTCATAAAATTTCTCTAAATTTCTCCAGGGCCCAAGGAGCTCAGAACAGAATGTTGGGATTTGTGCTAAAACTGTCTCTCCTTGCTCCTCACTGTAACCCTATATACCCCTATTTATGGAAACACCATGAAAGCCAAAATGCATTCAAACTTCCCTTTTGGCCAGGAGTTAGAGGCATATGTGAACCCAACAGACTTTTCTATTTAAGATCATTTCATCAGTATAGTACTGGGACAAAAGAATGGTCAATTGAAAAATACTTCCTTTGCTGGTGTGGGAGAATTAAAACAAAGGAATGAAACACACACTGAAAACAGTGAAGGCTGCACCCCTGACTTTGAGGAAGGTGCTCTCTGGTTGTGGAGATAAGACGGAATCCAGAGCTAATCAGGGAAGGAACCGATCATCCCTGCTGGCTGATGAAGTCAGGGAAGGCTTCCTGGAGGAGGCATGGCCTGAAAGGGCCTCAGTGAACAGCGCAGTGGTTCTATTTCAGGACCCAGAGGGAGATAACCTGCTTCTGAATCCAACTTTACCATGTGGTAGTAATAGGGGGCCTTAGATAGGTTAGCTACCCTCTCTGAGTTTTGACTGCAAAATGAAGGAAGGCAAGACCTCCCTTACAGAGTTCTGATTCTTCTATTCTTCTGTTGTTAAAAGCATATGAGGTAATGTATATAATGTATTTAACATCGCACCTGGACCATAATAAGCGCTCAAGAATAATTCATCGTTATTGTTTTAGCTCCCTAAACAGGCTGTCTCACCCCCAGACCCGTGCGCAGGCACTCGGCCCTCCTGAAACACTCTTGCCCAGTCTCAAAGGCTGACTTTGCCCTTCTTTCGGGACTTGAAGGTCAGTTCTAGTAGGAAGCCTGCCCTCCCCCGTGCGGCTCCACAGCCTCATGCCGTTCCCGTTACCGCGGTGTGATGTCTGCCTGTCTCTCCCATCACCCTGACAGTGGCTGAAGGCGGACGCTGTCCCACTCACCTCCGTTTCTTCCCACAATAGGTTC
This sequence comes from Eonycteris spelaea, assembly GCA_003508835.1. NCBI lineage: Eukaryota > Metazoa > Chordata > Mammalia > Chiroptera > Pteropodidae > Eonycteris > Eonycteris spelaea. The sequence continues at coordinate 12,260,340 of PUFA01000032.1, read as the reverse complement.
AATAATTATTCGCCGAATGAACGAACAAACTATCTCCTGTTGTTTCACTCCATAGGGAGACTGGGTGAGTAGGGGAGTAGAACAGTTAAAGACGGCTACTTAAGTGGAATCCCAGAGCAGGCTTGGATGGCTCAAAATCATTGTGTTTCACCCTCCAGCCTTTTCCTACAAGCAAGAGCTTCCAGTAGGTTAATATTTCCTTTTGGGAGCTCCTACGGCTGATTGTGCCATCTTCCAGGAGGGCTCACCCACTTAGGCAAATGGATCTCTTTAAAGATAACAGAGTTGAAGTCCTGGTGGGCTTCTAGGAGGCAAATTGGACCCCTCACCCCTCTCAGGAGTACTGCAGTTTGTGTATTTGTCAGAACCCAGAGCTACCGCTGCCCGGGAGAGCTGGATGCAAGCTCCCCGTCAGAAAGGGAGGGGGTGGGGCAAGCAGCACCCACTCAGCACCCTGCTCAGTGAACACCGGCTGAATAATGAAAAAGAACTCCTTGCCTCTTCCCATTCCGTGTACCAGCCAGCCATCCTGGCCAGGTGCATCCTGTTAAAACATCTCCACTGTCGTGTTACCCTCTGCTGGAAGACCTTTCTCTTCCTGTTGCTATTTCATAAAAGCCACTTTCCAGTTGGGCCTTTGCTGACCTCCAGGGCCTCGCCCCAGATTATCCTTGTCGTTTTTTTCTCTGACACTTGACCCACATCAGTACCTTGGGGCAGAGGCCCTGGACTCCAGTCCTGGGTCCAGCACTTACTAGCGATGCTTTCTAGAGGAAGGGACACAGCTTTTCAGAGCCTCAGTCTCCTCATCCCTAAAAATGGAATCACTGTTCCTGCCTCCTCTGGAAATTGCAAGAATTAGCAGAGATGCTGGTCAGAAACACCCAGCAGACTAGAAAGTCCTTTCTCATCTGCTAATAACTATCAAATACCCTTCACTTCGACCCAGTTGCTCCAGTTAACACCCTTGCAAATCTTTGCCTTGATTCTTTTGCTCGTCCTCTTTCCTATCTCTTGAGATTCTTTTTATCCAATGATAGTGAATGTCATCATCTCTGTTAGCTAGCAGCTCCCCCAGTGAGCCTGGTATGCTTGGTGCTATTACTCACCTAGAAAGCTCGGTTACAGTGTCAGCTTCCGAAGACAAGGGTCACACCTGTAAGAATAGCTGGTGTCCATTGAGCTTGTGCTATGGGCCCAGCTGCCACACGAGTTTATGCACATTGCACAGAGTTCAACGCTAGGGGCGCTCCCCAGCTAGTCTGTGCTGCTAAAGTCTTGCTGTGGACAGGGCCCGTTTGGATGTTCATGGCCTCACTCCTCAGGACAACCCTGGGAGGCATGCTTCCCCATTTTAAAGGTACAGAAACATTGAGAGGATAAAATTTGGCCCAAGTCACAAAGCTAGGAGGTGGAGAAGCTGGGGTTCGACCCCAGGTCTGTTTCCCTCCAAGTTCACTGGTGACAACTCGCTAAGCTGCACCACGAGGTAGCCTAGTTGCTTACCCACGTCACACATGTTCCTTTCTTGTCTGAGATGAGTAAACCAGGGCTTTGCAGTCTGAGAGCAATTTTGCCAACCAAAAGGAAAAAGCAGAAACTACCAGTCGTTTGCCTCCTTGTAAAGTAGGAGCCCAGGAAGAGAAAGGACTTAAGGAGAAGAAACCCACACATTTGCGTCTTTCTCCTCCTTCCCTTTCTCTTGCCTGGGCCAGAAGAATGACTTGAAATGTTATGATGCCTCCTACAAACAGGAAGTGTCAGGAAAGCGGTAAGGAGTCGAGATTAGGGGCTGAATTGGGAGAAAAGCTGCCTAGAGGTCCCGCCACCTAGAGGGAGCCGCCGGCGTGTGGCAGCCTTCCGTCTCTCTGCCAGTCTGTGCTTCTCAGTGACAAAGTCCTGATTCCACCTGATACATTAGAAACCACCGATCACCACCATCCACCAGCAGCACTGGTGGCTACAGGCCTGGCACCCAGGCAGGGCTCCCTGAAAAGCGAGGCAGGGTGCCCATGCTGCAGTTCTGTCACTCAGAGTGAAGGTGTCAAAGAGCAGTTTGAAGTCTGGCTCCTGTGCCTGGGAATGTGGTGAGAACATCTCCAGAAAGATGTTAAAGCAGGTGTTGGGGCGGGGGGGGGGGGGCCTCCAGCAGGCGTCTCAGGCCAGCACCACGCCCTGGCCCGGGCAGTTTTCCCTGTGCAGCAGCGGGCGCTAGCAGATAACCGTGCCGCAAACCTTCCAGCCGCAGCTCGCTGCTTTGTTCACCAGCACTGCTGGGCCTGTGGCTGTGAGGTCCCCTGACCATCCAGTGCCACCCCACCCACCTGCCTAGGTCCCTTCCCTTATTACATGCTCTAAAAACACACTGTTCCTTTCCTTCCTGGAGAGAACTTTTATCTGAGCTCTGAACTTGTGACTTAAGATTATTGTGGAGGGGCAGGTAGGTAAAGGTCTCTCTCTCTCTCTCACTTTATCCGTACGCTCATTGATGCCAGGGACCATGTCTTTATTTTGCTTACCCCTCCTGAGATTCTAACATAACGTCTGGCACATAATAGAAGTGCAGTAGTATTCACAGGGGGTGGGTGGGTGGGTGGATGGATGGATGGATGGATGATGGATGATGAATGAATGCATGGAGATGGATGGGTGGTTAGATGGATGGTGGATAAACGATAGATTGTTGGATATATAGATTATATATATAGATAGATTGATTGATTGATTATTTGCTCTGGGGAGTTTTATCTATGTGTGTTTCCTTCCTGCCAAACCATGGGCAAAACAATATGGCCATGAGAGGGGTCCTCTGAGTTTTCCCTGTTAGGGGCATAGAGGTCATTGGGCTGTGCTGGTTGTCAGCAGTAGGGGCAGGAGAAGGTGATTGCAGAGGAAGGCAGCAGCATTGTCAGGCCCATGACATTCCAGAAAGCTTTACAGACTCTCTCTGGATTTGCAACCTTTATCCTCTGAAATAAGGTATTTCATCTTCCATGGGCCTGAAAGCCCACAAGTTATTGACCAGGGTGTGCATCACTATGGCACGTGGCACAATGAAACAGGACAAAGGACTTGGTGTGCTGGGCAGATCAGGTCTCTGGGAACTCCGGGTTTGAGAATTTCCAGAACTGGAGCTCACCTCCTCACGTGAGCCGTGCAGCAGGTGTCAGCTGCCAGGCCCCAGTGAGGCTCCGTTTCTGGACACGATGGGGAGGGGGACACAGTGCCCAGACCTCCTCGGAAGGTATGATGACAGCAGTCGCAGTGTTAGGGTTTGCACTGCTGAGTGCTTAGCATGCGCTGGATGCTCAGCTCCGCTCTCGGCGCTGTCTCTGTACAGCCTCCGACAACTCGGGTACAGTGGGAAAAGTTATCTTCACCGTGAGATGAGGAAACGAGGCCTTGAGAGCGTTGAGTGACTTTGAGAAGTCACACGGCTACAGGTGGCAGAGTTCATACTAGAAACCAGATTGCTTTACCTTCAAGCCCCAAACAATAAGTCGTTCGGCCTCCAAGTGCACCTGCCTGCTTTATTATTTGCTCGATGTCCACCTGTTTCCCTGGCGGGCCTGTGCTGAGAAAATTAGAGGTGGGCGGGGGGCCTTACATCCCCAGTCCCCACTCCTGCAGGTCCAGGAATCCATATTTATACTTCTCCCCAGCAGTGCGGGTAGACTACTTCCCCCACCTCTGCAGCTGACGAGGACCTCATTTCTGTCTCAGGAGAGTGATGCAGGTCCCTGGGCTCACCATGTCTCCCCCACTCCTGCTTCCTTTAAGTGCAGACACAAGACCCTGATATGGGTATAGCCCCCAAGGAGGGACACCCATGGAATAAAGCAGGCCAGAGCCTGGCCGTGAGGATGCAGCCTCCTACCCTGTAGTGGAGACAGCCCCGGCCACTTCCCAGCTGCCCGCTTTCTATAGAAGCCCCTTTCTGCTATCGCCCAAGATCCAGTGTGAGCTATTTACTGGACAGTCTTCGCAGGCATTTCCCTTCCCCACAGGAGCCAGACTTTATTTTCCGCTCATGCCCAAGTAGACTTCTCAGATAGACTTCAGATAAATAACCTGCCCGTCAGCAGAGACATCTACTCCTCCCGCTAACCGGGGCAAGTTTTAATCCCAGGAAGGCTCATTACCAGTCATTCAGAATTCTCCCGCTCTCTGCTCTCTCCAAAGCTGTCTCTGGAGCATGCCTGGGTTCGAATCCCACCTCTGCCACTGTTCCCTCACCAACACAGCTGTGGTTAGGTTGGTTAACTGCTCAGTGCCTCAGTTTCCTCATCTGTAAAATGAATGTCATGATAGCATCAACTCATAAAGTTGTGATTAGATGATTGAAATCACATGAAATGTTTAATAGTGTTTGGCACATAGTAATCCATCAATGAATGTTAGCTATTGCCATACAACAGCAATAATAAGGACAATCTTAGATTATTATAGGATGTTAGGTAGGGTGGGAAGCACTTGTTGGTATAACCTTGAGCTGGTGTCCTAACCTCCACTAGCCTTGGTTTCCACATCTGTGAAATGGACCCAGTAAGAGTGCCTAACTTACAGACTTGTTGGGAGGATGGAGTAAGTTCTTAGGACTGTGCTTGGCGATAATAAGCACTCACCAGGTATTAACTATCCTTATTATTACTTGGTGTTTTTAATGAATAATGTATTATCGGGTGCAGGCCAATGCATATAACCTAGTGGAGAAAGTCTTATACTGAAAGTCCAAGGCACGTGACCTTGGCCAGCCCAGGGGCTTTGGGCAAAGGCACTTAGATGCTCTCAGCCTGGGTTAGTCTCGCCATAAAACGGTGCCCGTTTCCCAGCTTCCTCCCAGAGATACTATGAAGAGAAAGTAGGAAAACAAGTGTGAATATGCTTTGGCTCTAAAAGTTCTATTTTAAGTACAGTAGTACCTAAAATATTCATTAGATTCACTCCTGCCTGCTTAAACGTTAAAAAAAAAAAAAAAGATTTAAGAAACCCTTCAAAGGAGAATGTAGAATGTCAAATGCTAGAGATTTTTGCATTATGTTTGGCATTTCCTCCTCCTAGGAAGCCTTGAGCATGCACAAGGGGGCAAGAAGTGGCCCACTGGGGCAGGTGTCTAAGCAGAGAGAGGGAAGGTGGGCAGATGTGATACGCACAGCAGCCTCAGTTGCCCTCTTTCCTGGGCATGGCCCCAAATCCAGTCCTTGTCAGGGAATCTGGAGGGTCACCAGAGTGGCATGGAGTCAGGGTGCTCATTCTCTCAATCAGTGTTTTGCAAAGAATGGCGGTCAGTGTAATTTTAGGAGTATACGGAAAACTTTTTCAATCATTATTATGCATTAACTTGATGTATAATACAGAAAACATAACTAGCACATTAAACTCTTGATTTTACTGATACCATTTTTCCTCTTTGAATAATATTTTACACGTGATCTGGTTTACAGGGAAATGTTAGTAAATATGGTAAAAATCTTGAAAGTTTGGAACGTGCCACATTAAACAAACCTTTACTGAGCACCTATTATGTGCCACGCACTCTGCTGGGTGCGGGGAATGTCCCAATTAATAATGTATGATCTCTGGCTTGAAACTTTCCACCTGCTGTGAGAAATAGCCACATCCACGCTACTGTAACACAAGGTGCCAGGTGATGCGCCAGCAGTTGAAGAAAGTGTAAACCAAACCAGATAAGGAGGGGTCCACTGTGCTAGGGGGACTGACGGGCTTCAGGGAGGGACGCCATCTGAACTGGGTGCCGAGCGTACCTCAGCCTTCCGGTTAATATCAGGCACTCAGCTACAGCAGTGAACAGAGTCCCACTGTCATGGAGCTGCCATTCTTGTAGGCAAAATCAGCAAACTCCTAAGGGTCCAGGGAATAGGTGATGCAAATGCAAGTTTTGACAGGTGCCATGAGGAAACAGGCTGCAGAATAAGATGCCAGGGCAGTCAGGAGGATCTCTCTGAGGAGTGAAGCGGAAACGTAAATGGTTAGAAGCCACCAGCTACGGGAGGGTGGCGCGAGAGGGCTCCAAGCAGAGAGGAAGGCGTCAGCGAAGCCTGAGGCAGGAAGGAACTTGAAAGGAGGATCGCGGAACAGGGAGCAAGTGGTCCATGAGGAAACCCGCAAGGGGCCTTGTGGGCCACAGTGAGAGTGGCTTCGATTCTAAACTCAGTGACAAGTCAGGAGAATGAGTGAGGGGTCGTCTGGCAAACACTGGGGGAAATGGACACTCTGGATTAGGGAGACAGTTTGAGCAAAGGCCCAGAGATGTAAAAGGGCCCGGTGAGCTTCAGGAATGGCCAGCACGGTTCATCCAAGGAGCAGCAACGGGATGAAGCTCGAACAGCAACGGGGAGCCCCCTGGTCTAAGGCGTTGAATTGCACACCAGGTACCTTGGATTGGTATCTTTTTTTTTTTTAATTGTTGTATGATAATGTAGTATAAAATTTACCATCTTGATCGTTTTTAAGTGTGCAGTTCAGTAGCGTTGACTACATTCACATCATTGTGCAAGCAGTCTCTAGAACTCTCTTCTCGCAAAACTGAAACTCTACGCCTTATTCCCCCACCACCCCCTGACCCTGGAAGCCAGCGCTCTGCTTTCTGTCTCTCTGAATTGACTGCTCCGGGCACCTCACGGAAGTGGAATCGTACAGTGTTAGTCCCGTATTATTAGTCCTTTGTGTTTGGCTTGTTCCACTTAGCATAATGTCCTCAAGGGTCATCCATGTTCTAGCATGTGTCAGAAGTTCCTTTATTTTTAAGATCGAATGATAGTACATTATATGATATGCACCTTCTTTCTATCCACTCACCTGTCGAGGACACTCGGGTTCCTTCCGCCCCTCGGCTGTCGCAAATAATGCTGCTTGAACCTTGGTGTACAAATCTCTCTTCCAGACCCTGATTTCAGTTCTTTGGGGTATAAACCCAGAAGTGGAATTGCCGGATTGTATGGCAATTCCATTTTAACCTTTGAGGAACCACCGTGCCATTTTTCATAGCAGCTACACCGTTTTATATTCCCAGCAACAGGGCACAGGAGTTCCAACTTCTCCACATCCTCACCAGCACGTGCTATTAGGAAATAATAATTTTTAATAGCAGCCGTCCTAACGTGTGTCGTCTCATTCTGGTTTTGATTTTACTTCCCTAATGATGAGTGATGTTGAGCAGCTTTCCATGTGGCTGTTGGCCATTTTATATCTTCTTGGATAAAAGCCTATTCGAGTCCTTTGTCCATTTTTTAATTGGGTGGTTTTTGTTGTCATTGTCATGTGGACTCTATTAAGCAAAGACAAGCACAAAGTTAAGCAGGGCATTCGCACAGTTAGGCCTAGATCATAGAAACGGCAGCCTGGCGATAGGAAAAGTCACTTGGAGGGTAAAACAGCACAGGGCTCCCGGGAACGAGCTTTGCGAGATGCAGTTGAGAAATGATGAGAGCCGAACCAGGGCGGGGTGATGACCAACTGAACAACTGTCTACTCACTCCTGAAGACTGCAGGCCCTCAGATCGGAGCCCTAGAGAAATGCGCTCCTTCGCAGGACCTCATGCCCGTGCCTCCCCCGCAGTTAGGTGGAGGGACTCAGCCTTCCTGCCCTCTGGGAGCTCTGGCTTGGAGATTTATGACAATCCTGAATTCTGAGTCATTGCTCCCGGAGAAAAACACTCTTGTCATTGAATGCCCTGTCGAATGAGACATATCCTGTGCCAGTCACTTCGTGAATGGTGAGTTGCGGGAAGAGCTGGTGGAGTTTCCAGATCCCATCCATCCGGGTTCACGGGCTGACTCTCGGCAGTCGACTCTTAATCAGTTTTCCAGCAGCTAGCAGAGCTCCAAAGTGTGTCTTTTGGGCAATAAGAGGACCAAGACCTCACTTACTGCCCTTCAAATTTAACAAATGACATTCTCTTTTCTTGTATTGGAAAAAGCAGTGGAGCTTAGAGTTGGCAAACCTGGACTTGACTTTGGGCTAAGAATATGACCCTCAGAACCTGTTTCTACTACTTTTATAAAATCAGAGAAACAGCTACTTTTTTTTTTTTTTTTACAAGACTGTAGATTGCCTTGCTCATTGCTTACTGCAACATCTTCCTTGTGCACTTTACTGCAGAGACGGGAAAGCTGAACATGACAGTCCAGACTCTCCTGCAGCCAGGGCTCTGGGAGTGACTAAAATCTGTCATCTGATGCACTTGTACGACTGGAATCCAGAACCGCGGTGGGAAGGCAGGAGGCCTGCCTGGGAGCCGTCTTGCCGGTGTGGCTCCTGCTGGCAGGGCCCGTCGCTCTGGAGCCAGCAGCTCCGGATGTGGCTTCCGAATCCGCACTTGGCAGCTTCAGCGGTGTGATTCTGGCAGCTGTGTCCTGCTTCCCTCCCTTGTACATGGAAGCAGCTTACCTGGCTGGCCCTTCTGCACTGTTTTTCCTATGAGTTACTCCCAGAGATGCATCCTGGAGCCCGATCCTCCAGCCCATCCAACAAGTTTGTGAGCATCTAATCCCAGTTGCTACAAAATTGATAGATGCTCACAAACTTATTGGTCTTCCTGCTTAAACGATCTAGAGTAAGTGGCTTCTGTTAGCTGCTACAGAACCCAGACTCATTTACGTGGTTTAGGGGGACGGCACAAAATAACGAGGGAACATTCCTAGCACCACCCCCAGCTCCCAGAAGATGCTCAGTAAATACTGGTTGACTTAACCTTAAATCGGGGTTGATGTTCACCTTGGCAGAGGCCACTGCCTTCCTCTGTGATGGACTCGCAGAGACGTGAGGATTTCTCTACCCTTTTCTGTCCATTCTGCCAAGTCCTCCCACCTGCTCACTGATTTCCAGAGGTTTTGAAAGGGGAAGTCTTTTTCACTTAGAAGTAAGGCTCAAACTCAAAAGTGCCTGTATTTTACACTGGTTTGAGTTGAAGGGAGTTGAAGGGAGGCGTAGTGGTTGATTTGGGCTCTTTTCCTGAATGGAGGGTTCGAGGGGGAGGGAGTGGGAGATGGAAGGTACCGGACCCAGTGCATGGGGGGGGGGGGAGGGAGAGGAGGGGACACAGGAAGGGGAAGCCAGGCCAGGACTGCAGCCGGGAGTGCCCTGAGTCCAAGAGGCATGTCCGCCGGAGACATGTGGAATTAGGACGCTCTGCAGGCCACACCAGTGACAACTCAGCCCCACTCTTGTGACCCCTGTGAATACTCAGAAGCTGGCCAGGATGAGTGAAGTGTGGAGAGCAAGGGGGTCAGTGTTGTCAAGAGGCACCGGGAGAGGCAGGCGTCAAATCAGACAGGGCCTTGTCCAGGACTCTTGCCTCATCAGTGGTTGCAGACTTTTCTGTAAAAGGACCAGACGGTCTCCTGTCGCAACTACTCAACTCTGCTGTGCAGCGCGAAAGCGGCCGTAAATGGTACATAAATGAATGATTGTGGCTGTGTTCCAGTAAACTTTAATATCAGCAGCAGGCTGAGTTTTGCCCACAGGCTTGTTAGCTGATGGCTGGCCTAGTCTAAGGACACTGAGAAGCCTTGAAAAGATATTAGGAAGGTGGTTACCCAGTTATATTTACATTTGTAAAGAGCCCTCATTTCATGGCGGAGAGTCGATTGGAAGGGAACAGAGGGGTTTGAGCAGCCAGGAAGACCTGATGGCAGCTTGGGTGAGGATCCTGCCAGAGAGACAAGTGGATTGCACAGATATTTGGGAATAAAAATGATAAACGGTGATTGGTTGGACATAAGAATTATGGAGAGGAAAACATCAAGATGGACACCCGGACTCTGGCTTGGAGAATGTTCTGGGGTCAATGTGTTCACTCTTTTTTTTTTTTATTTCATCTAAAGATTTATTAAAGTAAACTATTTCCCCCAAAACATTCTCAGTCCGTCATCTCTCTTCCATTTATGCATTCCCCATCATCCCGGCCGTGAAGGCTCCAGGTGAGAATCATTCTTTATTCCTTTTATCCAACGAGTCCTGCTCCCTTCCAATTATGTGCGTGATCTGTCAGCTCAGCTACTCAGTGCCTCTGAAATGCAAATATCCTTGCTTTCCACATCTCCTCAATTCCTAGTTCAGACAACAGGACTTTGGTATAGCATGTTCAGGTAACCAGGGAAGCACGAAATATTTGCCCGAATCAATTCAGTTATGGTAGCAGGAGTCCCCTTGTCAAGCAGCACCCACAGCTGCTTATTCATCCCCAGTGGCCCACCCTAGTCCAGCCCCGTCTCAGGCTCAGACCTCTTACTTGCGTATGTAGCTCACTTACAGTCAGTTCATACATCACTGCCTGATCAAACTGCACGAAACCTTTTATGTGCCCACCTAAAGCTTGTGATGGCGGCCCATCGCCCCCAGACTGAAGCTCATGGCCCGTAACCTGGCATTCCGACATCTGCAGTTGCAGCCCAGACCCTCTCTATGACGTGACCCTCTCTCTCCCTCTTTCTCCCTCTCCTCTCTTCTCCCTCTCTTCTCTCTCCCTCTCTTTCCCCCTCTCCCACCCCCCCTCCCCCCCTCCCCTTCTCTCTCTCTCTCTTCCCTGCAGTCTCCCCACCCCCTTGGGAATCCCTTGATCTTGGCCAGTCTCTTCTCAAATGCACTATGTGCATTCTCGCCTCTGCAGATTTTTACTCACGTCGCTCCCCACACTCCACTTATTGTGTCCTATAGCCGCGGCCCCCAACCTTGTTGGCATCAGGGACTGGTGCTCCTATGAGAATGTAATTGCCAACGATCCAAGGTGGAGCTGAGGCAGTGATGCTAGTGCTGAGGAACACCTGCAAATACAGATGCAGCTGCACTCACTGGCCCGCTGCTCACCACCTGCTGTGCACCCTGCTTCCTACCAGTACCAGTTAGGTTTGTGGCCTAGGGGTTGGGGACCCCTGCCATACAGGATTAATCTTGTTTACAAAAAGGAAGAGCTCGGTGTGAGTCCTTGCTCCTCGACTAACACTGCAGCATGGGGCCAGTTACTTAACTTTTCAAAAACTCAGTTTGCTCATCTGTAAAATGGGCTTCATTTAACCTTGCAGGATTGGTATGAATATTAACAAGAAAACACGTAATGTGTTTAGAATGTGACAGTACTGCTTGCCTTCTCCCACACTCTCTAAGAGTGATTTAAGTAATTTAAAAATTCATGAATGAAGTGCTTAGAACAGTGTCTGGCACATAGTATGTGCTCAGTAAAGGTTGATCATTTCTTCTTTAATTTGAGGAAGTATCAGGCAGAATTTGCAAACAAACTGTGCTCCCTCTGCATGTCATTTCATCATTATGCGAATCAGTTTGGGGAACTTAAAGATCAAGACTACTGCCTGGCGGGGTGGGGAGGCAGCTCGGAGCTGGCACAGGAGGAGATGCAGACAGAGGCAGGAGGAAGGCTCTAACGCGTGCGTTTCCCAAAACCAACTTCACCCGAGTTTTAATTTTGCTAATGGCCGGCCTTTATTTGAGATGTCATGCTGAAATAACTCTTTTAATAAAGGAGAACTAATGCACTCCTCTTTTCCCCTCCCTTCTGCATCAGCAAGGATTTGGTGCAATGATGTATATCACCCTTTTATTTTAATTAAGCATATAGCTGTGAGAGGCTTGTAAAAACGTTGCCAACAGAGAAATGCTCTAACAGATGTGAACTCGAGGTTGGCTTGTCCCATATATCTTTACTACATAAAATTGCCCTCTTTATCTTGCACGTGAGGGGAATGGATGAGCCCCAGGCGCGGCCCTGAGTGGGAGCCGGAGGGAAGCAGGGCGTTTGGGAACGAGGAGAGAGCGGGATCACGCGTGTCCTCACGAAGCGGGGAAGGAGGAACGCAGCAAGGGAAAGCTGTCTCTGTGCACGGTCACGCGCAGAGAAGTACCCTCGTCGATGAAGGTTCTCTATCACTTTTCCTTCCACGTGTCAGGTGACAGGTGATATCAAAATACACAGATTTGGAGAGAAACTAGTAGTTCAAGTCAGAGACTTGGGGTTTAAACACAGGCCATCTGCTCCAGAGCTCCTGCATCCGGGCGTTATGCTGAACTCGTCCCCCAGCGAAGGAGCACAGCGCTGTGTCATGGTCGTGCGGTCGCGGTTGCTCTTCCACAGGCTGTGAGTGAGTGAGTGAGTGAGTGAGTGATGCGTCGTAGGTGTTTATGCAAAGCCTCATATCTCACGTTTCAGCGCAGCGCGGAAGATTTAGTGGATGATGCTGAGATTCTTCTTTCTTAAAAAAATAGAGAGACTCGGTTTGAATAAGCCAAAAAGGCAGAGACAGAGCAACTGACTTAAACAAGTGAACTTCAAGAGGCTTCACCCACACCCAGGGAGTAAGCTCGGACTGGAAGGTGGAGGGAGAAGGCAGCACTATGGGAACCCGTGCTCCCTGGATGCCAATACACTCGGTTCTCAAGGGCTAGAAAGGTGCATTAAAACTCAGTAAGGAAGCTGGGGAGATGTAGCCCCACCGCAGGCCTCTGCATTCCCCCTGTGCAGCACGATCGTCTCACTGGTGAATAATTCAGCCTGAGACGATCTTCCCTGCCTCCAGCTGGGTTGTGGCGCTTGCTCCCCACACAGTTGGCTCGGGTGTGTGGGGGGGGGGGCATCGTGATGCCACAGGTGCGAGGCATCCTGAAGAGGGGAAGTCAGCCACCTGGAGAAGTTCACAGACACAGGATCTCCACAGACCTGGGGGCTGCCCTGAAGGGGCCAGAGGCTCCAGCTCGCTGAAATCTTTGACTCCCAAAATATAAGCCAAATTAATCAAATAAGTAGCATATCTTCTCCGAAGGCGGGGCTGACTTCCTTTCTTTGTGTCCTTGTATTATCCTCTTCTAGAATTCTGCCAGGTAGCCAAAAGTCCTTTATCTTCCATACCCAAGGTCATTCTTATAGAGGGTTTGCTGTCGGGGGAACTCAAAGTGCTAGAAAGAAATGACAGTCACTTCCATGTAGTAAAAGTCAAAACCCCATTTTTTTTTAACCCTGCCAAATTGTTAGTATGTACTGATTATGGTCGAGGATGCTTTGAACAGAGGAAAACATATAGAATAATATCAGATTGACTGTAAATCACCTAAATGTGGCATGGAAGAAGGTTCTTGTACGTTCTCACTTTTTATCAATAAGAATAACTTTAAATAGTAAATGTACATAATCCAAAATATAACCTATTATTATCAGTATGTTATTGAAAATTAAAGCACCCGGTGGTATTTAATCCGGAAAAGAAAAGCCTAATATGTGATTCAATTAATCTTTATTAGATAAGGAACTTTTTAAGTTTTTGATTATCAAAATAAATTTTTTTTTTAAAAAATCATGTATTATATAAATTTACAATGTAAAAGTGCCTGTCCCATCCCACGTTCCTCTCTACAGAGGGAGCCACTATTAATAGTTGGGGTATCTTTCCAGAAAGTTTCTGAGTATAATCAGATGTAATCAGACTGTATGCTGTTTTGAGGTTTGCTGTTTCACTTAATGTATCTGTATCAGATACTCAGTTTCTATATCAGAACATATTTTCTAAAATAAACTATATGGTATTCTATTGTCTAGATGCACTAGGATTTAACATTCCACAGGTAATCATTGATAGATTAAAATCGTCTCTAGTATCACTAATGTACTGCAGTAAACATCTTTATGCATGTATCTTTGCATACTACTGTAAGTATATTTATAGGACAAATCTTTAGAATAAGTAGTGCAAAGGGTGTGAACACACTTTATGTGGATAGATATTACTAAGTGGCCCTAGGGAGGACTTTTCGATTTTTGTTTTGAGAAGGACGTTGATATGTCAGCAGAACATTTTTAAGAAAAAATGAAACAAAAGCACAAATTAAAGCCAGAGTTCTTGGAGCTGGACAAGAAGCACTGCTTTGCCCTCCGAGCTCAGCCTCGCGTGCGTCGCTGTGACGTCTCTTTTGCCAAAGATGCTGCACGGGCACATTAGTGCTTAGGGAGGTCGCAGCCATGCGGCACCTGCCCAGGATCCAGACCACGCAGAGCTGAATTCCTCCACCTGGCCGTAATTCACGGCAAGTGCAAGGAAGTTGTTGGAAACCCAAATCAGGTTCACAGACCTCTTTAAAATGTCTTCAAACCCTCACCTTGGTGCAGCTGTTGATGACCTGGCTGGGCCTCAGTGACAACTGATAGACGAACTTCCTTTACCGAAGTATCACTAGCCCCAGGGACCCTTTACACTTCATTTTCTTTTTCTTTTCTTACCCAAGTAGAAACATCAGGCAGAAATGCATAGATGTGTAAGATGAATGCAGCGCACAGTAGAGATTTCTCGTGCTATGAGTCTCTCCACACCTTGAATTTTGGACTCTCAAGCCGTTTTTAAATGCGGCTTCATTTTTCTTCCCTGTCATTACCTGATTTCATCTGAACATCTCAGCATGTGGTTCTCTTTTCCCTTAATTCATTAGATTTGGCATTGCTGTTTATTATATCAATGTGACATCTGTCTAATATAACATCTTTGAAGCACCAGGATGTTTAGAAAAAAAAAAGAAAAGAGGCTTTAACTCTTCAGGGCTAACTGGAGACTGTTTAAATTTATGGAGGTGACTTTAGCCCTTTGTAGATCTTCCTCTAGATAGAAATGTATTTGTAATCAAAATGATAATCCATATCCCCTCTTTCCTCAGCTAAGATGAATGGAAAGAGACTTGGGGGAAGGCTGAGCTATTTATTCACAGATTGTTTAAAGTCAGGGTTAGTCTGTCTTGGAAGAGAAGATTGTATTAGCTTGATAAAGCCAACCCTCTCAGCCTGGGGAAAAAAAGAATTACACAATAGCACTGCAAAGGTTTCCTTGGCTTCTCCAAAGCAAAATTAGATTTGAAAACACCAAAACTTTCCATACTGGAGGGTATGCTTCTAAAGATAATACGGACACAAAAGCAATACCCAGTGTTTCTTTTTTTGATGGGAAATAGACATTACAACAGACTTCAGGATTTAGAAGGCTGGCAGGGAGCCACAGGGGCAGAATGGAAGGGCTTGGCCATTTTTCTTTAATACAGACAGAATCTTGTAAAAAATTGTCATTACTGCCCATAGCAAGATGTGCCTTGTTTGGAGTTCTGGTTGGAATCCTTCAGCATGGACTATCAATAAAAAAACGACTGTGATTTATGTCAGGGAACCAGTTCTCGCCTGTCCTGCAGTGCCACACACACAGATTCAGACGTAGGCAAGGGAATGAGCTGACACATGCAGCCAAGGCACGAAGCCCCACCCAGAGCTGAGCGGGAGGGCTCTGGAGTTGCTACGGTCTGCCTCGTAAGCCGCAGGGTGTGATAACACTAGGGTTTAGCTAGGAATTACTGTTGACTCTGGCCGGGGAACCTAAGCTCACTATGCACTTGACCTTAGATAAGGTGTTGATTTCAGATTCTTGTGGAGTCTCTCAGGCCCTCAACTTGATGATTACTATGCAGCAATGCCGGTGGCTGTCTCATCCCAGTTACTCATTATCCCACTGAAGGGCTAGAAAAACTCCTGTTTAGCGATCCTTTCATTTATTTCCATCTCCTTTGTACCTCTGAAGCTGAACATATTAGTCATGTTGTATGACAAGGATTGCAGGGTATTCCCAGCTGTTCAGAAGGAGAGAGGGGGGAATGACAGGCAGAGAAGCCGCTATCAATAATACGAAGCACCCGGGGTGAGGCGTGTGGCATCTTGGTGCTGTCAGCAATCCCGCCAGACCCCAGTCAGTCTCCGCTATGAGGCGTCCCCAGTGGAGCCGAGAAAAGTTGCCTGGAGAAAGAGATGGGAAAGGGGGGGGGAACCCATGGGACTAAAATATGCATTATTTCTAAATTGGCAATCCTTTTTGATGAGTTAAGTGGAAGCAAGTTATGATCTAAATCAATAGAATTGATAATGTTTTCATCTTGAAAGGTTAACTGTATTTTTGACACTCCCCTATCTCCCAAACAAACTTGGCTTTTAAGAAAAAAAGAAAAAAAAAATCCTCTGGGCAAGGAGCCTCGGATACACTTAATTTAGGGCTGATGTTTATGACTGGCCATTGACCTTGGAATTCCATTAGCGCTAATGAAGGACAGTTCTGGACGTGTCCTGCCCGGAGTCCGGTAAGTGATGCACTTGGCGCCTGGAGGGGCCCCCACCTTCTGGCTCCACACTCAGCTGGGACCTGACTTTCCCGGCCGCTGCCTCAGCTGCAGCCCTGTGTGCAGGCCTGGGTGGACAGCCCCCCCTGGCTGTCGGATCTCCAGGGCCCTTTGTCCAAGGAAAGTGAAAGGCCCTGTTAGAGTTCATTGTTTGCTGTGTATGCTTCTCCTCCCCAGAGCAATGGAATTCAAAGGCAGATACACAACGGGCACCCTAAAATTTTCCTTCTGGAAGAGACCTTAAAGATCACTTAAGCTGAGATCCCTTATATAGCCGTCACCCAGATTTAACAGTTATGGTATTTTGCTATTTGTGGGGTGGTGGAGTTTTTTTTTGTTTGTTTCACTTCGTTTTGGTTTTTTGCCAAAGGATTTAAAAGTGAATTATAGCCATTGTGACACTTTACTCCTAAATATTTCAGTACGCCTCCCTGAAAAGTAAAAATAATGTTCTCACAAAACTACAACACTGTTATCACATCTGACAAAATGAATAATAAATCCTTAGTGCCATCCAACATCAGGTCCATATTCCAAGTCCCCCAGTTGTCCGAAAATTATTTTTCAACAACTGTTTTGTTCAAACTACAGTCCAGACACAGTTCACGCATTGCATTTAGTTGGCCTGCCTCTTCCAGTCTAGAAATGTGCTGTTTACTGCTGTAGCCTCTGGCCACATGGGGCCAAGAAGCACTCCAAATGTGGCTGGTCCAGGTTAGGACGTGCAGAGTTTGAAATCAGTGCTCAAAAGAGAATGTAAAATGTCTTACAACTTTATATTGATTATGTGTTCTAGTTATGATTATCTGGATTTATTAGGAATAAAATATGTTATTAAATATATTTAATATGTTTTTACTTTTTTAATGTGATTACTGGAAAATTTATAATTACATATGTGCTTCACATTTGTGGCTCATATTATATTTCCATTGGCTGGTGCTGGTCTAAAACATGACTCTCCTGTTTTAAACCTAGATTTGTTTCCTTTTTCCCTTTCTTTCTCCCACCGTTGACTTCTTGATGAAACCAGGTACCGAAGCCTGCCCCACCTTCTGGATTTTTCTGGTGACTTCTCCATGCTATTGTTTCATTTGTTCCTCTACCCCCCATATTTCTAGCAACTGGTTCATAAGGCTGTTTAGATTCAGGTTTTCTTTTTTTCTCTCTCTCTCTACGTTACTCCGTGACACTGTTTTAAAGTGCCACATCGGATGCGCCTAACATTAATTGGCCAGCTGTTCCCATGCTCACATTGGTCAGTGGCTTCAGGTGGTTACAACGGGTCCCTCTATCATAAAGAGCCTTTTCTACGCTCAGTACCAGTGATAGCTGTGAGTCCTCATCTGGCACCCTGGGGATCAACCTTTGACCTAATGGTTTTAGCATTCTGTTGATGACTGTTGCCTGAATCAGTTATTTAATCGGGAGACTGCAAAGTGATTTTTTTTCTACCATTCCATTTACATCTGTTAGCTAGAATTCATATGTAAAGAAAAACTCAGACACGTGGGCCATTTGGTTACCTTGAAATACAGTTCCTATAGGAAAGACCAGATAAATGCTTGATTCTTTCTCTTTAACTGCCAGTTTTCAGAATAAAAAGTTACATAATGATGACAAATGAATTTTTTTTTTCACTTTCTTTCTGAGTATCATTGTGCACTCATGGATTTTTGTATATTAAATATCAAATAGAATTTTTAAATTTTGAATTAATTTCAAGCATTTATAAATCTAAAAAGAAGTCTAGAAATTTTACAGGATCCATATTTTTGGATTCCCGTGGGAAACCAGGAATAGCAGCAGTGGGCGGACAGGTATGCACCCTGGAGTCCTCTGGTGGAGTGTGGCTCAGTCCCGAGGGCGTGTGCTCCTGGTTTGGAGACCTTTGCCACCAGCCAGAGTTAGGTTCTCTGCCTCGTCCCTGTATTCGTGACCCTGCATCCACCTTATGTCATAAATCAGGCAATTAAGATACAGAGGGGAGAAGGGGCTGGCCGAGAGTGGAGCAGCAAGGTGAAGGGCAGAGCTGGGACTGCAAGCCAGGTTTCCTCCCTCCCAGGAGCCACCGTGCTCGTTCGCAGCCACCAAGAGCCTCTTCCCAGAAAGTCTAGGTTGCCGCAGCAGCCGCTGCGGAGGGTGCCCGATCAGCGTGCGCTCTGCATTTCCAACATGCAGATGACAGCGTAATGCTGCTGCCACTGTGCTTCTCTGACCAAGATTGAATTTTCCCCAAACCCCGGGCAGATTCTGATGCTGCCCGCAGCATTAGCTCTAGTCCAGGGCCCTCCTTGGGGACCAATGTGAACGACTCAAAATAAATAAGATTAGTGCAACCTCTTTTTGGAGACCCCTTGGGCAATATTTATCAGAATTTTCAGTGCATATACCCTTTCAGACCCAGCAATTGCACTGCTAGGAATTTTTCTAACAGATATCTTTACAAAATATTCTAAGATATATGTGCTTTCAAGTTCACTGTCCTTGGAGAAAGCTAGGAGCAACCTTCAATAGGGAACCAGTTAATAATTTATGGCATATCTATAGACCAAGGAATAGTATGTGGACATTTAAAAGAGAGAGAGCATGTGCAGATATGAGAAAGGTACAGTTAAGTTAAAAATGTACAACAGTGTATGTATTTTTGTGTGTGGCTATTTTAAATAATATACGCATATGCCAGTATTACATTTTCAAGAAAGGCACACAGAAAGTACTAAGATCTTTAGAAGAAAAGAAGAGTCAGAGTAAGGGAGAAATATTGGTTTTAGTTTTTATTTTCTATGTCTTTTTTAAAAATCATAGACATATATTAACTTTTTAACATAGAATTTAAAACACGTTTGCGTGTTCAAATGAAGCAGCTGAGTTAGGAAAAAAACTAATGCTACAGTCCTTTTGGTCTGGTCTTCTGGTCACTGCAGAAAAGTACAGCAGTGCTTGTCAAAGCCGCGGCAGCCAGTCGCACTGCTCTAGATGTGTGCCGAGCTCTGGAGGCACTGAGCACTGAGCAGGATGCAGTGGGGTTGGGGCTGGAGGTGCAGCCAGCGGTAAGGAGCTTGCTGTCAAGTTAGGGAGAAGACTGTTGGACCTAAAATGACTAGAACAGCAGCAGCCAGTCTGGACTTTTAGGCTCTTGGTGCTTCAAAATACCAAAAAAAAAAAAAAAAAAAAAAAATAGCATCTTTTGTCTGGAGACTGGTAAGGTAGGGGTAGAATCCTTAAGCCAAATGAGGGGCAGGGGGAGAGACACAAATTCAGATGGTCTGGTTCTGATTCTTCACTCCCCCACCTCCTAGCTATGCTGCACGAGGCCTCCCTGACCTCTGCGAACCTTGCTTTTCTTGTCTGTTAAATGGGTAATGGTGAAAAAAAGTGATGCATACTAAGCGTTTGGTAGATGGTAATGGTGGTGGTGCAAATGGAAGTCAATTCAGAGTGGAAGGTGGCCCAGCACAGCCAGCATTCATTCATGCAGGTGTCAGGCTGCTTTAAAACGTTATTACATAGACTCCTTTCCAAGGCCCTCTAAGTGAGACAAGAGATCTAAGACACAGGGAGAAAAGGTGTCTCTAAAAGTGACGGAGCTCGGACTTGAACCTGAATCTGCTATGTTCCAAACTGTCAGCTTCCCGTCAAATGTGACATCTAATATAAACCTCTTTTATTCTGAATTCAGGGGCAGGAATTATTTAGAAAGGTAACTGGAGGATGGTTAAATGATGGCCACTTCTTATCGGTGGAGCACATATATATGTTTTCATTATGCTAGCAAGACTTAACATGTGGTGAGACTGTTTTAAGCAAAAATTTCCGAAGACATGCATTTAATTTAGATTTTGCAAAACTCCATTTTTCATCAGAGACTCTTCATTAAAAGCATACTCACTGGGAGCTAATGAAAAGTCAGAAAATAAGTTTAGACCCACAACGCAGCTGTTCTCCCATGCGCACTAGCCGTACCAGCATTTGGAGACGGTAGAGAAGGAGGTGAACGCTAAGGGGACAGATACCACAGCTCAGATACCCTATAAATCATTCAAAACGTATGACCTGCTGTCTAACGTACACATATCTGTTACGTGCATAGTCATTGTTCCTTCACGAGTGTTTTAAATAATCATTTGGTATTTCATTAACGCGCACTATTTGTCTTGGGGAATCAGGCTGAGATGAGAGTTAGGGCTAGAGAGAGGAGGCTGGCTTTCATCAAACCAGTGGAGTAGCTGTTTGATTTTAAACACAGCTTTTTCTGTTTTTGCTTTTGTACCTGGTGCAAAACATCAGGCTACACTCTCCATTTCTCAGAGTCTAGGATTTTCGTTCGTGTTTTCTTCACTAAAGAGTCTCATAGCTAGGGCTCCAGGTGCCCTCCTTAAGGGGACAGAGCCTAAACTGTGTTTTCAAAAAGGTCCTATTCACAGAGGTCATTTCGATCAAGTGTATAGACCCACCTGTTCTTGCCATCTAACTTTGGGGGTGTCATGTGGTGGTTTAACCCACCACTGATGCCTGGCCAAATCTGTGTGTACGTGTGTAAATGTGTAAACAAATGGGAGTGCATAGGTGATTATATAAACATGTGTGTATGTGTGTGTTTACGGATAAAACTTTTTTTAAAAACAATGGCAGCAAGCTAAAGTAATGGAAATTCACTCATTTAGATATTTTGGTCTTGTTGATTTTTCCGACAGCAGAGTCAGTTACATTGAGCTTTCGGTTTCATTACCATGGAAATAAACAGCTTCGTCTGCATAGCTAGACTGAATCAGCAGAGCCAAATACTCTAATGCGATCCACCATCGAGGGGCGGGGACAATTATTTTAAGCTCGTTTTCGGCCCAGATGGTTTGGTTCTGCACAGAATCATTTGATTATGTGCTTCTCTCAGCTTCGAAGTCATGTACCTTATCTGTCCCCGTTTAACAAGGAGGGAAGTGCTGCACATTTATAACAAATGCAGTTACTGGGTTTAAAGCCGATCCTGGAACAGGGAGGCGGGTGGGGGGCTTCTTCAACAGAGCCAGGTCTGGGTAGACGGGTCTAGTGGCTCAGTGAACCATGAGCTTCAGTCCCTTAGAACATGCTCAAACCCAGGCCCGAAACCCGCTTTCGATGCAAAAAGGAGCTGGGTTAGGGGATTGCCGCAGTGGAGAGGAAAGCAGAAGCCATTGTTTTGTTCTTTGTGTCTCTGGCTTTTTATGATGCCCAAATAAATCTTCAGGCCATGTTCTCAGGGATTGTAATTCTAATGCCTTCAAGTAAAGTAATCGAGTGAAGTGGGCAGGCATAATAAAATTATTTCCCTACAATAAGAAAAACAACGCAAGCTCGATGACAAATGGCAGTGGACACAGGGACCTGGATGTTAGGAGGCAGCAGGGATTTCTGCGGATGATGCTGAACTCAAACTGTCCGCACCTGCTGCAGAGGGTCGCTGCCGCCGAGCTTCATGCACGGGACAGACAGCCTAAATGAATGGACGTGTGGCTTTCTGAGAGAAGTCAAAAACCCAGATGTTTATATAAGTTCCAGAATTTTAAAACATTGGCTCGGATTTTTTTTAAAAAAAGATGTGCAAGCCAAATTAAACACCAATGTGCAACGTGTGCTGTAGTCACAGTAAAACAGCGCTAAATGGTGATCCTCCATGTGAGAACAGCTCAGGGAGTGTCCCCTGCCATCTCAGATGCCATTCCTATCTACACAGGCGTGATAGCTGTGTGACTGGACCACAGAGGTGTGCGTGTAAGATACAGGTTTGTGTAGAGAAGCCCTCGAGTGTATTGGGAGAAAAGGCAAGAAGACTGGGTGGGCACCTCGAAGTGGCTTCCACATCATCTCCATATCTGGGAGGGAGATGGCACCTAAGGCGTTTGGGCACCACTGGGAGCCTCCTGCACAGGGTTCGTGGGGTGTGCGCAGTTCCTCCACAGGTCTTACAGCGGAAGCATTTTCATTTGAAATAGAGGTTGAATGCTTCTCTCGTTCTTAATATATGCTGTAGGGTAGTCAGGCTTGGGAGAAGCACAGCAGACTTTATTGCCTGGTCTGCTTTGTTTTATTTCAGAACGAGGAAGATCTATAATGCCATGTTTGCTGGTGTTAGAATTCTCTTGCTTTTTTCCCCTAGTGCAGGTCCTTAACATATTTCTTTGCACAGTTTGTTACCCTGATTATAGGTGTCCTGAAATCTCTTGTCATAAGAGAAAGGAGAAGCCCCTGGAGCCACTGAAGGAGCAATCAATCCAGAGCACTATGTCCCTTCTCAGTTTAGTGGTGCAGTCGTGAGAAGTCCGGGGATCAGAGACACTATTAATTCAGGCCCTTCAGAGTCTCCCGTCCTCCTCCACTCACCCTTCTTGACATCAGGATGCATTCTCATAGAGTGACATCACCTCTGCTGGAAGCCCGGACCGCATGCTACTTGGGCAGATTGGCAGGAGAGAGAGGACAAGGGTGTGAGAAGGTCAGGAGGACCAAGGGGACTTGACCACTGATGTGACTGACCTGGCCACTGTCCTTCCAGAACATTTACGAGGAATGCAATATAACCACTTGAAAGGATGAGTATGGAAAACGCTTAATACGATATGGAATTATATTTTATCTTAATCTATTTTAAAGTAGGCAAGACATTCAAATGGCTTAAAATCCAAACGATACAAAATGGTATTAAATGAAGTCTCCTTCCTTACCCCTGTGCATAGCCACCCACGTTGTGATATGAAATTAAAGGAAAAAAAGTAGAAAGCTAAACTTTCTCCCTCTCTTGCTCCCTCAATGTGGATATTTATTTATATATTTATTTACATATGTATAAGTATGTATATAAACATACACAAATTTGTGGATAGAAGATTGAAATAAGCAAAATATTTACAGTAGTTATTTTGAGTAGAAAGATTATATCATTTCTACCTTCCTATATTTTCCAAAATGTCTTCATTCTGTGTGTATGGGGTTGAACTAAATTTCACACACACACACATGCGCGCGCGCGCATCTCCATCATTGAGGTCACTGGAGCAAAATTGGGCATGACCAATCATCACAAAGAAGAAAATAAAAGTCACTCATTTCCTCACAACCCAGAACTTAACAATCAATGATACTTAAATTTTCGCATGCCACTACCTTCCTGGCCTTTTCTTTGCATATATATATGATCACATTTCAGCACTGTTGAGTAACTTTCCTTCTAATTAACAAAATATTCAGGACATCTTTTCTATTACCTGTAAAATGGAAAAATAACTTGCAAAAGAACGATGCTGTATCGGCATGCAATACTGGTACTGAAGGCAGTAGAAAGGAAGGTCTTTGACCCGGCAGGTGGTGGGGGAATGCGCACCCCGGTAAGCCAGCAGCACAGACGAGGACCGAGGATAGCGGCAGTTATGCTCTGGCAGTCTGACCGTCAGTGCGGGCTCCCATCCCCTGGCTCACCCGCAGCTGTGGTTCTGCGTGGCCTCAAGGCTTGGCAGAGCAGAAAGCCTGGCATCAGCTACCTGGAGCATAGAGGTTTAAAATACTTGGTGAGAACGTATAAAAAAAATCCCTACCTTGTTCCCAGGGACAGTTAAAGGGAGCTCTGAAAGTGTAATCACTCCCTTCCATTTTAACCACCTATAAATACTTTATTGTAAAAATTTTAAATATAGAATAGTATATATTTTGGTCATATAGTTTTCTTTTCCTCTTTTTTTTAATTAAAAAAATGCAGACAACTGCTCCTTAATCCTCTTCGCCCAGCCCCACTCCCTGTAGGGATGGCTGCTGTAACTGTCCGGGATCTAGACAGAACTTCTCTGATGCACTTGCATCCATATCCGTGATCACACAAAGGCACAAAAACCGAGCGTCTGCTTTTTTTTTTTTTTTTAATTAAACTTAAACTCTCAGGTTTTTTTTTTTTATCCCCTGGGCTCTAAACCTCACTTATCCTAAGTTCTTTTCCAGAGCAATAATGTTTCTCACGTATGAATCTCCAAATGCTAAATGTGCTCTTCTCAGCAAATGCAATCCATCTGAGAATAACTCTCGATAAATTGCCTGTGATGTTTCTTTATTGCTAGAGACAATGGCCAACGCCAAGGGAATGAAGGGTCCTATGAAAGCAGTCATTAGTTTTAATGTGGTCTGGCAGTTTTAATTCTTTCTATATTTTTAAGTATAATAGCATGGTATGGCATGTTAAGATTTTTTTTTTTCATTCTTTCCTTTCTTGAACATTAAAATATAGGGGGAAGGTGGGAGGAGGATGTGATATTTTCTTCATGAAAAAACACACTGCTAACCCCATTTCTGCAGATTCCGACGTGGGGCAGAAATTAAAACTCACTGATAATGAGGGTTCCGGGCTTGCTCTTTCTGGCATCCCAGCTGAGTCCTCGTAGGCTTCTTGTATTTGTAGAGCTCTCACCCCCTCTTAATGCTTCACTTTTAATACTCAGTACCTCAACCAAGAGTCTACTTAGAAGCCAACTTCCATGTACTAGTTTATGCTACATGACATGGCATGTGAGTTAAACATCTTAGAAGAGACTGATTCTAAAACCTCTTTTGTACCCCCAGCACCTCATTAATGGTAAAGCTTTAGTGTGACCCTAATAAATGAAATGTGTTGAAATAAAATACTGTTTAACTCCAGAATAATTGACTGTATTAAACCAGAAAGATACCATCTTCATTCCAAGGTCAGAACATCTAGACATCATCTTTGTGTTCATGGGTACCTAAGTCCAGGGGTCCTCAACCCCCAGGCTGTGGACCGGTACTGGTCCATGGCCTGTTAGGAACTGGGCAGCACAGCAGGAGGTGAGCAGTGGGCAAGCATTTGCAGCCGCTCCCCAGCGCTAGCATCACCGCCTCAGCTCCACTTCAGATCATCAGGCATTAGATTCTCATAGAAGCATCGGACCCTGGTGCCAAAAAGGTTGAGGACCGCTGCCTAAATCTGTCCTTCTTTTTAACTGGGTGATATTAGGGAGAGAGGTGAGGATGCAGGATGGGTGTAATGAACCAGACTCCTCTGAGTAAATGTTGTGGTTTAGCAAGGGCAAAACAAGGTTATGGAGTCAGACATGTTCAGTCCCAACCCCTCTGCTCCGTGCCCCTGGGCAAGTTGCCGAGTAGTTGAACTGTGGTGTCCTTATATGTAAAATTGGAACAGTGGGACCCGCCTCATCATTGTTTTTGAAGTTGAAGTGAGTGTACAGTAGCTGCTCATCAAATGTTCATCTCTCTGAGTGTGAGTGCAGACTTAAGCCAGGACTGAGCATTTCATGGTACTTTAGGGCTGCATCCCTGTTGGAGGGGTTTGGAAATCTCTCTTTTTAAGGGAGGTCGTGAGATTATGACATGGAGGAACCCCAGGATTATCTAGAACGTCTGTGCCAGCTCAGGGCACCCTTGTGTGCCAAAATGATGGCACAGAGGAACTGCCCCCCCCAGAGACCAGGGGTATGAGCCCTTTTGTTATGGTCCCTCTGATTATGCACACATGGCTATCAGAACTATTATCTCCATGGCAATTCACCCTCCTGCCATTATGCCTGCCCCCAAAGCTGGAATTAGCATTCCGCTGTGATGTCTGGGAGTATTTTCCCCTCTTATGTTCTCCGGATAGGAAGGAAAATTGAAACCTAAGCCAAAATGCCTAGAAGAATACTAGCAATGTGATAAGTGCTGGTTAAGTATGTGCGAGGTATTATAATCATTGTTGTTATTATCCTTATTATTTCTAAATTAAGCCCATTATTATTTCTGGATTAGCCCCAAAGACGAGGTAAGAGTCAGGACATTTAAAATTTTATAGATTCCTCTCTGAGGAGAGCTCTGATCCGTCGCTGTGAACACACAGAGACTGATGAGCGGGAATGGAGAATTAGGCTATTTGTTGTTTTTCCCTCACTAGTCTTCCACCCCAAGCTAACTGAGCAGGAAAGGCCATGAGGGACATGAAATGCAGCTTTTCTTGTCGAGAATGTGTGGTCCCCACATTGGTTGCTAGTAAGCAAATGCAGATGAGATTGAAATGGGAGTCCGCACTGAGTGCAGGCTCCCTGCTCTGAACCTTCCGAAGCGTCTGGAAATGGAGTGCAGGGAGTGGGGCCCGAAAGTAGGCCGGCAGAGGCTTGGTTTCCGTGCCCTCTCTGCTGAGTGCCTCAGATAAGGCATTGACCCTGTTGCCTCCGCTTCCTCCCGAGTAAATTGCAGTGGTGGCTGATGTTGAAAATGTGTCAGGACACCCTAGGTGACTGGGGTGCAAGCAAGCCGAGCTTCCCTGTCGTTGTACCTCATTTTGTATCACAGGACTATGGAAATACCCATTCGGCAACACAATCATGCATTCGAATAAGTTTAAAACCCACTGAACTCTGTGAAGACACGCTGCAAGGAACCGCCATGATTGTCTGATATTTACAGAGATTAGGGAGGGATAGATGGTAGAGGTGTGGTCAGGGGCAGTGACAGAGGAGTAGCAGGGACCTGAAGGAGGCCTTGAGGGGCAGCGCGCGCGTTCCAGCCACACACCAGCGGTGGGGCCAGGCCCACATGCCCTTTGACCCCCAAGACATTCATTCCACACCCCATCAAGCGCGCTCTCTTTGGGCAGCAGTGGACAGTTAGAACCAAGAGCGAGGGGCTGGTGGGTCCCACCTGGCTTTCCAGTTCTTGGTCTGTCCACTTCCTGTCCACCTCACCTGGAGACTCATGGGGGCTTATTCCTCTCTGAACAGAACTGAATAAGGAAGAGGCTGTGGTGTCATAGGGACAATCTGTGGCTTTTTAAATGACAATTTATGTGTAACTGAAGTAGTTAAAATGTCAGCTATTAATTGGCTTTCTGGATCAGTGTAAGGAAGGCCTCTTCCTGTTGGTCTGCTTAGTTAGTGGGGAGAGTCTCATCAGCATTCAGTGAGGAGCTGTCCTCACCCCCGCTGAAAACCCTTCCTTCAGTGGCTCTCCTTGTCCTGGGATCACCTCTCTTCCCAACCAGCCTCCTCTCAGCCACTGCCCTCCCCTTGCCCCCATGCCAGCCACACTCACCTTCGTGTGCTTCTCAGATGGCACATGCCGCATGCTTAACTCGGAGTCCTCACCACACCGCTCCCTCTCCCAGCATGCCCTCCGTCAGAGGCTCAAACTCCAGCCTGCATCCGCATCCCCAGAGGGCCTGTTTCAAACAGTTCGCTGCAGCGCATCGCCCAGATTTATTTAGATCCTGACTACAGCTTTAAGGAATCAGTAATTTTGTTAGGTTTAATAATGCTAAATTAAAAGTTTTTAGTTATGCTGAATTCTAAAATAGATATGTATTGGTAAAAACAACATGATGTGTAAGACTTGCCTTTAAAACAGTTCAGAAGAGAAAAAAATACGTGTGTGGGGAAGGGAATAGGGATAGATGATACAAAATTAGCAAAATACTGATAATTGTTGAAATTGATGTTTATTTTACTCTTCTCTACTTTTGTGTATATTTTTGTTTCCACTAAAAAGTAAAAGTTATTTCCTTAGAGGAACACACACACACGCGCGCGTGCGCGCGGCAGTTCCCCACCCCCAGAGTTTCTAATTTAGAACATCAGTGAGGACACCCGAGAATGTGCGTTTCTAGTAGAAGTTGGATTCCTAGGTGACGCGAGCGCCGCTGCCCCAGCCCCTCCGCCGCATGCGCACTGGCGTGGTTCCTGCGCGTCTCTCATGTCTCCGTCGAGCGTCACTTCCTCTGGCTGCCCAGCATGGATGTAGCTCTCCTATTACACGTGTTCCTGTCATACGAGCATCTTGTGCTTCATAACATCTAACCGAATTATGAATCCTCATCTGTACAGTTATCTGCTTATGTTGTCTTCCTCACAAATTTGTAAGTTCCGTGACTAGACTAGTTTACCTGTGCCTCGCACTGTGCCTGGCATGTAGTGGGTGCTCAATAAATGTTCGTGGCTGGGAGAATGCATGGGTGGATGGACCTATTTTAAATGTGGGCACACCATGAGGAGGGCTGTTCACATGTTGCAGAGAGAGAGCAAAGGAGGGAAGGCACCTGCCCAGGTAGCCAGATCAGCCAGGTACTCCCTGGCAACCAGGAAGACGACAGCTGCTGCACCCAGACCTCCCTCCCATCCTGCCCCCTTAATATGAAACACAACACACACGCTGGGCAGGAGCCTTCTGCACGAAGTCAGGGTTCTGTGTTTTCACCCCGGGCTATGTGACTTTGG
The DNA here is from genome assembly GCA_003508835.1 of Eonycteris spelaea. Classification (NCBI taxonomy): domain Eukaryota; kingdom Metazoa; phylum Chordata; class Mammalia; order Chiroptera; family Pteropodidae; genus Eonycteris; species Eonycteris spelaea. Next base: position 12,231,942 of record PUFA01000032.1, on the reverse strand, counting down.
ACAGGTCCTTTCTCTTTTGAAGCCTCAGCTTTAGCATCTGTCAACCAAGAAGCTTGTATCTTTTAGCTCTAAAATTTATAAAGAATCGTGCGTTCTGAGCAAAGATGCTTCATTCTGAATAGTACCCAATAATGGTCAGAGTGTTCGGTTTTTCCCCCTCATCTTGCCCAGATCATGTCAGCAAAGGAAATCAAACTGAGAGGATTGACTGATTCTTGCTTCCCTCCAGAGCCTCTGTTTGTAGCGATCCTTCCCCAGGAACGGGGGGCAGGTGTGTGCGGGGAGGAAAAAGGCTGAGACCCCCACAGCCCTCACACGTCCGAATCTGGGGAATCAGACTCCTGTAAGTCCAAGGAACACCCACTTGCGGCTGCCCGTCACCCTGCCTTAGGGCAATGTGCAACCTAGTGTCCTAGCCAGAGTATTCAAGACTCCAAAGACACTTGTGTATTTCACACGAGTGCCCCCAGATCCTTTCTATTTTTTCTTTTATCTTCTTTTTTTGCAATTACAGTTTCAGATAGTCACTTTGAACTTACATGGCGACATTTCTGCCCGTTCTGCCTGTGGCGTCCTGGGGGCATTCCACAGCAGGAGTGCGGCGGCCCCATCGCTCAGCAGTTCCGGCCTCACATCTCCTCGTTGTTTGTACATGTCTAGAAGGTCTTCTCCCTGTTTTCTTTCTGCCTTTGGAGAAATAGCCTTAGTTATCTACAGAAATACATTAAGAAATGATTTAGAAGAGCTCGGAAAGAAAAAGATTCTAAGAAAAAAGAAGTAAAAGTCTTGACTTCTTTGCCACATTGTTCAGTTAGGGAAAATAGGCTTTTAAACCTGGCTTTAACCGAAGAGATTAAGAATACTTTTACTCAGATGTTTTGATGTTATGGTAATAGCCTTCTCAGTAATAATGCCTTTTAACCTTGTGCCCTGTTTTGTTTGAGGTTTTGTTTGTCAGGGCAGAGGGTGTGTTTTTTTCTGGGGGCAGGGGGGCTACCAGGGAGCCCTAGTTGAAGATTATCGAAAAAGCAAGCTCCAAAGAACCAGAAGAAAGTGAGGGCGTTTGCAGGTTCAATGGTGTGAGGCTTAGGAAAAGTTGATAAGAAGGATTAGAATTGAAGGATAAAAAAAGACCCTTGAAAAGCCAATCCATTATGGGGTCCATTACTTTATATATATTCTCCAAAACCACATGAATAAAGGGGAAAGAAAGGAAGGAAGAAAAAAACTGGCTTCAGTTCAGGACGTCAATTATGTCTTTTCTAATCCCCTTTTCAGAATTTATTTGACATTTTGAACAGTGGCCAAAAAAGCTATTATAACTATAAAACATATTCATTGGTATAAATCTCATTAAGTTGAGCGATTTAATTAAGGTATTGACATGCTTAATTGATACATGTAAGCTAAGACCATTTTTATATCTCATTTCCATATGCTTTCTGCTTTAAGAGGAGCGAGAAGCTGGATCTTAAAAAAAAAAAAAAAAAATAAGAGCCTCCTTAAAAATGCTATAGATTCATCTGTGCCTGACATCCCAGGGGACGCTTCCTGCCACTCTCCTTGACTCGGAGCCAGCTACTCCTCTAAGTGGCGCTGCTCAGAGGGAAGGTGATGTATACCCGGCTTGAGTGCCTGTCAGGCCTTCTTATGATCAATAGGAGAATATTTATATTAATAAAGCACAAAGTTAATTAAATAAAATGGTCCTCTGGGTAAACTTAAGATACTAGAGGATGGGCAAGGATCGATATATTCTGCCATTTGAACATTAAGTATGTGCCTTGAAATTTTATGGTTTTTAAAAAGTCGCTTTGTAATGTAAAAAGTTAGGAACCTCCCCAAGTTTTCTGTGCTGAAACCTCATGTCTGGCTTCGGAGCTGAGAGAGAAAGGAAGGACTGGAACCCCTAAGATGGGAGTGTAGGAGAAGCCCCCGCAGACCTTACCCCCGCCTGGTAGCTCTCCTCCCGTGGGGGTCTGGTCTTGGGCTGACGAGGCTGGGCTGGGGACAGAAGCCTGACCTCAGTGCAGGGTCCAGACAGCAAGGATGAATGGCACCTCCTTGTCCACAGGGCAGCCTTTCAAGTCAGATGTGAGAGAGACCCCGGACTCCCCTCCTATTCTCCGTGCCCTTATCCTGGGAAAGCCTAACAGCTAGGGTCTTTGGAGAGAAGCCTCCGCCAGCCCAGCAAGGCCCTGCTGGCTTCCACGTGACCCTTTCCTGCTTTCCTCCGCTTCGTGTCCGCTCAGCCCAGCTCTCCCTGTGTGGCTCTTTTGTGTGTGTGGGAACCAGTGTCTGCCCTGCTCTCTCCCTCTGATTTCTACGCCTCTCTTTCTTGGTGTGTGTCCACCTTTCGCAGTCTCTTCTGTGAAATGACTGTCTCTGTGTAAGTGTTTCCCTGTGACTTTCTCTTTTGTTTTCTCTAGTTTTACTCTGTCTCATTGAGTCTGTTTCTTTCTCTCTCTTAGTCTTTGCCTCTCTGTCTGTCTTTCCTTCTCTCACTCTTTCTCCATCTTTCCCTCTCTCTGTCCCTCTGTCTTTTTCTCCCCTCATATCTATCTGTCTCCCTCTCTGCTTGGGTTCTCCTGTACATCAACATCTGACTTTAAAGAACTCTGTTCACAGACTTCGCGTCTGCACACGAGTGCCCGGAGGCCACCTTTCTGGTTCCAACTCCTCACTCCTAGAGCAGCCTCCTCCACTGGGTGTGGGGCTAGGAAAGAGGACAGAGGCCCAGTGCATCTTGCCTTGAGCAAGCTGGGTCCATATGCAGAGGTGAAGTTCCTTTCCTAAGAGGTGACATCATACTTGCTGTCCCTCTTTGTCCTCTCCCACGGACTGTGTCTTCTCATTTTCTTAGATTTGACCCATAGCACCTAACAACATGGGTACATTGTAGTCACCCTATTAATGATGACCCTTGGTTGAAATGTAAGCCCCAGGAGAGTCTTTACAGATGAGGAAGCTAAGGCTCAGGCAGGGCATCTACTTGTACAAAGCCACACAGCTAGCAAGAGGCAAAGCTGGCATTTACACCGAGGTCTCCCAGGCTTTCAGTACTTGCCTCACGGCCTCCAGGGGTCTTGCCCATATGCAGGACTTCTGGGGTCAGGTATGAAAGGAGAGGAGTCGAGTTACCAGGAAAAGTCTAGCTCAGGCCATAGCGGCAAGGGGAGTGTTTGAGAAGACGTGTCCCCTGAGCCCTTCTCTGCCCTCACCTCCTGTGGAGGTTCCTGCCTCTCGGCCCAGGACCAGGGTTTGTTGTATTTGGCTTAAGGGGAGTGGCAGCAGCCTCGCATTCGTCACTAACGAGCCTTTGCAGATCGCTGCGTTCTCCTAGCACTCATGTCCCCTGTCTAGTGCCTTTCATGCTAAATGGCCAGAAGCAGGACTGGGATTAAGTATTATTGTTAACTTCAAACTCGGTATAAATCTATTGAACTGTATCCATTTTTACATAAATAAGCACGAGAACAGCATCTGTTCGCCTTTGGTCGCCACCAGGACACCCGTAGGTGTGAGCTGTTAGCAATAACTAATTGCTCTAGATGGAACAGTAAATGTGCAGGGGTCGTGATGAGAAGTGGCGTCTATGGTATTAACATAGCTTAATGGCTTAAACTGCTATAAACTTCAGCACTCGCTTGGAGAAGCTGGTCTTGCGACTCGGGGTGCTGAGCTCTTGCTGAATTGCTTTCCTGCTTTGGTAGAAGATAATTTTGAGCCTTTCTGAAGCCGTATTGATTTTATCGGCAGATGGCCCCAGGATAGCATCTCACCTTCACCACTGAGGTTTCACTTATTTAATGGGGTTCTGAAAAGTTGCAGGAAGGAACAGGCGCACATAAGCCACATCCCCTTGAGCGGCAGCTCTGCCTTCAAACGCCAGCCTCTGGGCAGCTGCAGCCCGAGGCGTAACCCTCCCCGCCCACCCGCGCACACTGCCACTTCTCCAGTAAAACAGCGTGGACCGCAGAAGAGTCCGCCCAGTGCTGTAGCCTCTGGTGCAAGGGGGAGAAGAGGCTCAGCCCACGGGACCCATCTTAGGCTCAGGAGCACACGGGGCATCCAGAGGAGTGTTCAGAGTCCTCACTTCATGATCGAGTTGAGCATTTAAGGTGACGGGAGGGTAGGAATGAGGGGCGGCTTCACCTGCTCCCCACACTGCAGCCCTTTAGCCCGCTGGGCCACCTCTCCTACCCCACGTTGACTTCTGCTAATCCTCAGGTTCTGTGAGGGTTTCCAAGTCATCAAGACTGGTTGGCAGGGAGGGGATCAATAGCAGAGCAGAGCATCACAGAGATCATCACAACGCTCCCGGAGCTAAATGCTTAGAGTGTCTCCTCTGTACCTGGACTCACATTACCTGGATAATCCCAGTCTCAGCGAGTGCCAGGATTCAGAGATGGGGCAAGGGGCAGCTGTTCCTGGAGGAGAAACGTTGTCAGGCACACGGCCCTTTTCTGGATCAAATTCGTTTTTCAGATCTGCTGGCTCGTTCAGGCCAGGTCTCAGTTCTGTTCTGAGCTCTGCTGAGCCGACCTTCCTGGTGTCGCTGCTCGATCCCGTGCTTCAGTTCCCTAATCTTTCCCAGTTGGACACCTTATCTGAGACTTTCGAATGAAACCCTATTCTAGTGGCATTAGTTCTCAAGCATGACATGCCACCAGGGAGACGGAGATAGAAGGGCGGAGGCAGAGTTGCGAGAGCTCTTCCTAATCTAAAGGGACAAAATGGACTTGGGAAAAAAATCCCCATAGATCGACATGTATTCTTGATCATCCATGAACCGGGCAATGGCATGAAATCATTTTTGCTTTCTTTTCTTTCTTTCTTCTTTCTTCTTCTTTCTTCTTTCTTTCTTTTTCTTTCTTTCTTTCTTTCTTTCTTTCTTTTATCCATTCAAGACATTTTTTAAGCTGTGTGTCAGGCCTCGGCAAAAATCTCTGACCACCTGAAACTAATCATTTAGTGAGGGTGCCAGTGGAAAAGACCATGTCACCTTATATGAGCTTGACCTTCAGGTAGCATGCAGATTAGCAAACAAGGCTTCTCTCCAGATCCAAACACATTTTGACCTGTGCCCAGTTCCCTAATTTGCCTTTAGCTTTTTGGTAAAGTCAGCTTCGACAGCATCTGGGGACAGTTACTGAGTTACAGGGCCATTGCTGGACGATCTACCATTTTGCTTGAGCTTTTTCAGAAAAGATAAGAGAGACGTGGGAGAGACTGAGTCCATCGCAGACTCACTCCTCCTTCCTGATGCCAACAGAAAGGGGCCCAAGAGGTAACTGAAAATGCAAACTTGGACTCTACCAGAAAAATATGTTAGAAAGCACTTCCTACCCCCTTAAATTTTGCTAATTATTGCACAAGCAGATCTTCATCTATAGGATATTATACCTCAGAATTGAGAATATCAGGCCACCATCTGAGAGGCAAATGATTAACTGCCCAGGGCAGTAGTTAATCACAAAACAGGCCAAACACACAACTGCATTTCATAACAATTCCGTAAGCGCTCCCCCCAACCCCCACCACCTCCCCCTCGCTTACAAGGTTTCATCTCCTAATTGCAAAAGCTTTTTGGCATGGGAATGTCTTTGTGAAGAAGAGAGGACTCGATTTGGGCCATCTCTCTACAGAAGACACAGGAACAAGGACGCTTCTCCAATTAATCAGCAAATGCTTGGCTCCAGCTTTTGGCCAGAGGATCGATTTACATAAAGCTACTTCTCAAGATGAATTTGCCTCCCTCCACTCCCCCTGCGTTCCCCTTGTCCAGCCAGCATTAGACATGCTACTGGATTTCAGATTGACAGTGTCAGCTACGACAATCAAATTAGGGATGAAAGCCTCAGAGGGCTGCCAAGGGAGAGGAATGGAGGAGAAGGAGGGGGTGGGAACAGTGTGTCAGCCTCGGAGGAGGATGGATTGCACAGAAATAGGTTCCCTTTCCCAAACTCCATTGAGCAGTCCCATAGCTTCAAACAAAGAAAACACGAGTCTCCATCCTTTTGAACAAGGTGGACCTCCCACCCCCACAATTAAGATTAATAAATTAAGCCAAAACATCTCACTGGGCCCCAAAATTGGCAGGGGACTATCTCAGGTACAAAATTAGATCCGTACTATCAGATGATTTCAGCATCAGATTTCCGCACATGACGTAAGGACACCCAAATCATAGCCTGTACCCCAAAGGGTACATGGTGAAGCATGCATAGTCTCGAGTCAGATACTTGTGGCTGAATCCTGGTGGTGGTTCTTGGATCACTTAAGCAGGGAAGTCCGGACCAGAAAGAAGGCACAATTGGGCCGATAGATAATGAGAGTTCCCCAATCCAGTCTAGTAAAACTGCCTTGTCTCTAAATTGTGATAATCCCAGGGATCAGTGAGCTGTTGAGAAGCTCAGCCTCACCACCATTTGCCGGAGATGATCCATCAATTATTAGGCGGTTTCATGAACACAAAGAGCCTTAGTTGGAGTTGCATGTGATAGTTAAGTGAAGAAAGCGTCCGTTGGAATGGAAGTGTTGGCTAGCCTGCCAGCCCTGGAAGGGCGCTGGTTCAGAGAGATTAGATTAAATCCTATGGCTGGAAGGAGGTTCTCTGCTCCTAGGCAGGATGGCTGAGTGACTAGAACAGTTCAGGCCGTGGCTGGCCTCTCTTCATCTGGAGGTTTCTATCTTGACCAGCTCCCATTCACATTCCCTAATGCAGGGGTCTCCAAACCCCGGGCCGTGGACCAGTGTGGGTTTGTGGCCTGTTAGGAAGCCAGCGCTGGCGTCACCACCTGAGCTCCACCTCAGATCATCAGGCATGAGATTCTCATAGGAGCGCCGGCCCTTGGTGCCGAAAGGTTGGGGACCGCTGCCCTAATGCATTCACAAACTGCCCAAGGAAGCCCACAGTCGGCTCCTTCAGACTGATTCCAGCATCTAAAAGCCTTTCTCTCTCGGCAGTGAGTGGGCACGTAGCCGCAGCATCCAGCTCCTGGTCTCGTTCTAGAACTGCACTGTCCAGTAGAATAGGCACCAGCCATGTGTGCTTATTCAGCTCATGAAATGTGGCCCGTCTGAACTGAGCTGTATAGAAAATACCAGAATTTAAAGACTTGGTATGAAAAAAAAAAAAAAATAAAGTATCTCATTAATAATTTTTTGTTTTGATTACATGCTGAATGAAACAATATTTTGGATACTTTGGGTTAAGTAAAATACTTTTAAAATTCATTTTAACTGTTTTTATGCAGCTAATGAAAAAGTTTAAATCGTATCGGTGTCTCGTGTTCCATGGGACAGTGCTGCCCCGAAATTCGTAGATCTCCCCTGGTTTTGGCCTCTGCACCCTTCAGCCCTGGCTTGAAGTTCGGCAGCACAGATGGTTATTTGGTTATAGTTCTAGGGAAATTAATTTCGGTGGGCCCTGCATGTCCCCAGCTCACCCCCTCGTTACTTTGATCATCCTCATTCAGCCTACTTTACTCATCTACTTTAGCCTGGCTCATCCTAACGCATTTGGGTTGTGATTTCTAGAACATCTGCCCATAACGAGATGCCCACAGGTGCCTGCATTGGGGACTAATCGTAGAGCAAACCGGTAACCCTAATTCCACCTGCAGCCCTTGGTAGCGGCTCACAGCCCTCAGCCCCTGAAGGGGTCCTTAGCACTGTCGCGCTTAATGCTGGGTCTCGCCCGCACTCACAGCGCGAGATCTGCCTCTCAGGCTGACCGCTCAGTCCTGCTCAGTACCTGTGCCCCAGTGATATCTCCCCTGGAGTGTTGTCCTTCTGGAGAACTGTAGGAAGTCACTTGACTGTGAGGCCCCATTAAGGGTTCCTGGTCCCGGTCAGCCAGCCTCTGCTCCACATTCTCTGTGGAGAGTCCGGGGGCAACATGTGTGGTTTTCTCCTGCCACATTTCTGGGGTCCAAGGCAGGGTGTAACCACGTACGGGCTCTTACCCCTTCTAGGAGAGTCTCCAGACCAGGCCCCTGAGTGGCTTCCTAAAAGATAGATTAGACTTTGTCGTTCTCCACCCCTCAGCCATCTCCTGTGACTCTGTCCCCCGAGCATTCCACCCAATGCCCGCAGGCTCTCGCCTGAGACACAGGAGGCCTTTGCATCTTGGACTCAAGATTTTCCCTAAAATCGAACTAGACGTTCAGTGCAGTAGGATGCTATATTTGTTAACTTCACGCTAATAAAATGAGGGTAGTGATTGGCATCTATATACTACATTAGAGTATAGAAAGCACTTGCTTGTCCATTATCTGCAATGCTTATCCCAATTTCACGAAGTACAAGTGGAGGCTCAGAGAATTGAATTGACATATTGATGTTCTTAAAGACACATGGTGCATTACATGTAGCACAGCTGAGACATGAACTTGGCACCTAGTCTCAGGCACTAATTCTACTCATGTTCTCAAACTTGTTCAGGATTTAGACTCCAGAGAGGTCTCCAGAGTTTCTGATTTGCTAGTCTAGGGTGGTTCCCAGGAATCTGCATTTAAATTTATTGTTATGGAAAATTTCACACGTGTGTATAAAAGGCAAGCACAGATTACAAATGAAACTCCCTTTGCACCCGTCACTCGGCTGCGGTGTCAACTCGGTGAATCTTGTTTCATCTATACCTCTACCCACTTCCCGCTCTTCTGTATTATTCATTTTATCCTTAATTATTTCAGTATGTATCTCTCAAAGATAAAAACATAAATGAAAAAAAACCATAACCCGCAATACCATTATCACATCTAAATTTTAAAAAATTTTAACAAGGGGAGCAATCTATATTTTTCAAAACATCAGTAAATTCTGGCCAGGTAATCCCTGCTCCCCACGGTGAGAACAGCCACCCTGTGCCAGGCCAACCCTTAATAATGCCTTTAGACTGTCCACTTTGAAAGAGCCAAAGGGATGAAACAAGCCTGCATCCCTGTACGGCCCAGTGACTGAGACTGGCATTTCTTCTCTCTTTTTTTTTTTTTTTTTCATGAAAGCTAAAAAGGATTTGGCAAAACTTCACCTCAAGCGAAACTTGTGAGTTGGGTTCCTTGATGGTTAGGAACAGTCCGTGGTGTGAATTTAGATAAAGGCTTTCTTCTTGCCGAAAAGGAAAAAAAAAAAAAAAAAAAGCAGTGCACTGCAGCTCCACCTTTTTCAGGTGTCTAGGTGTTTATTTAACTTCCAAATATTCCAAGGAGTCTGCTTATTTGCATCTGGGGTCAATGAGAATGCAAGCTCCAGGAGGTCAGAAACTTGGTTTCGCTGTTCACTTCTGTATCTCAGCATGTAACACGGTGGAGCACATATTTGGAGCTCCTGTTCTGTGAGTGAAACAATACTGAGCTGACATTTAGTCCACCGATAGTAAGACTAAGACTTTTCTAAAGAGCTTGTCAGAAAAGGCAAATGGAAGGAGCCGTTATTGACATCTTTCATTCAGTAACTCGTAACATCAAGGGAGCAAGCAATGTAAACTCCTGCTGCCACAAAATGTTTGGAAACCTAACTGGAACAGTGGGGTTAATGTTTTTCTTCTCCCCCATCGATACTTTGATTCTCTGGGTCCCAGAGATAGGTGGTGGCTCTTTAAGGAAATGATTCAGTTACTCTGTGTAATCTCCCTTGGACAAAGGATGCCATTGACCAGAGAGACCCAGCTGGAGGTACCGGGGCTTCTTAGCCAGGACGTATGCTTGGGGATCATTTGGTTTTGACAGTGACCCAACTGCAAACATATAATCTTGCTTATTAAGATAAATTGCCTGCAAAAGAGAAAAGAGATTTACCTTTTTAAGATAAATCCTCCCTGAAGTCCACGTTGTAAATTCCCCAGGGAACAATTTTTCCTGCATGTCTATCCCTCCCGCTGTATAAATAAGCAAACCAGTATCTTTTTCTTTGGTTTGTAGAGTGACGTGTTACTCTATATATCAGGAACTGGGGTGGGGGTGGGGAGCAGTTCAGCTTTGTTTAGGATGGAAGGACAGAGAATACAAAAGCTATAGATTTATGGATTACCCATCAGAAATTCAAAAACTCCCTAAATGAGTTTTGGTTGAGACCTACCACACCAAAGGGCAGATTCCGTTCTCTAGGCAGTGACTGGGAAAATAGTTTTAATATATACTCAGGCCAAGAGAATCAGAATGGTAATGCAATGCCCTGATCCCAAATCTAATCACGGTTCAAAATGTAACTGCTTTGAGATCATCCCCTCTTTTAATTTGGCTACTCAAGAGCTGATGATTTTTATTTTATTTTTTTTTAATCTCACGGAAAAGGCATCTGATAGGTCTTAGTGCAGGGGGTGTGGAGATGTAGACAAAAGAAGGTCCCAGACCGGGTTGTTCCAGTTTTCTTTGGTCAGTTAGTTTCCCCCGAGTCTTGATCTTTGGTCCTGGATATGTCATCTTAAGGGGGTGATTTTTTTTTTTTTTAATCTTCTGAGATCTCTCTGATTCAGAACTGAAGTCTTAGGAATGCTTTGGGTTGGATCCCATGAGTCCCCTTTACTGACACTGGCTCCCATCTCCTGTTTCTTTGGATTTGGCTGGGAACCTCCTCAGCAATCTGCCCTTGGGTTCCTGGAGTCACCCTGTCCAGTGTTGTGGGCTGTGGGCAGAGCCAGGGAGTCTGCATTTCTCTTGGGTGGTCTCTCACCAAGGACTGTCTCCTGCAGGGCTGCAAAGGCCCAGACCTCCTGGTTAGAAACAGGAGCCCAGGGGTGTTGGCTAAGGCCAGGACTAAACGGATTGTCCTTGAGTTCCCCTTCTCCATCTTGCTTCCTCCATCCCTTACTGGTCTCTCCCAGGAGCACTCTGCGAATCTATCACTTGACTAAGCATCTGCTTCTGAGGAAGCCCAGCCTAGGACAGGCCATGTTCTCCTGGGTCAACCTCTCCTGTTTTATCCAAAAGAATCTTGAATCAAATATAGGTACTCCTGCCTACATGATGGATAAGGGATACTTTAATTCCTCCTCAGATTTTATGGGAAGAATATTAGCAACGTTTATGTGTTTTATTCTTTCAAGAATTGTAGACGTATGTCCTGAGGATGACGCTAAAGGAGGTGTTCAGCAATGTAAATCCAGGGCTAAATGGGGGGAAAGTCCAAGAAAGAAATGCAGCCATTCAGTGAATATCCACAGGGTTCCAGATGCCCTGCAAAGCACGCATATGTCGGCTCATTTCACCCTCACAATTAACCTCTGAGGTCAGTAAAATTAATAGTCCTACTGTAAAGATAGGGAAACTGAGGCATCGAGCATCTCAGTCGTTTGCATGACCATACAGCTAATAAGTGGCTCCACCCAGTTCAGAAACAAGATTTCCCCAAAGTTGGAGTAGCTTCCAGGCCCCATTTTGTGCCTTTGGAATAATTCAAGATTGCTAACTAAGAGCAAACCACTCCCTGTGCCCCCAAACTGCCACTGAATACGGACAAGACTTCCTGGTAGCATGAATGTGACCAAGAAAAGCGCATTGTCCCCAGTGGAGCAAAGAGGAGACTCTTACCCTGTTACTTGCCTGGTAAATGTGGGGTGGGCAGGGGTGGGGGCGAAGGCGAGGACTGTCACTCACTGTTGCTCTGAGAACAAAGCACGCCTGACATTGTAGGGGGAGCCCCAGGAAGCATTTCAAAAGCTCCCCTGGAACTAGACAACCTCTCGATCCATTTATCAAAGTGTCTGCAATTCCGTTTCAAGGTAGATGAAGCAATAATAAATTTACGAAGAAAGTTAATCTGTGTCCAAAGCATTTTAGTAAATTAAAAAGGGGGGGGGGTTGGTTGGAAGGGGGATGCATTGGTTCTTGCCAACTCCTATTTGACTTACTGTCTCCTTAATAAGTCCTCTTTGGTCTTGTGTTTTTGGATGGCATAATGAGTCGGTTAATCATTTTCCGGAAGCAGGAAAATGCACTTTAGCTAATGCAGTTCCCCTTTCTTTCAGAGCCCTAATTATTTCAAAAGGCGCCCAATTCGTAACCCTGCTTTCCAACTAAGAAAGCGTTTCCCACCAGCTACCCTCCTCTGTTTCCCCAGAAAACCCCAGCACACCTCTCACCCTCCTCCAACCTCATACATTTCATCTAATGTTTTAAAAAAGCGAGTCTCCTTTTTCTAGTCACTTCCCAGCATTTTCCCTCAGGAAGGGTGAGACATTCAAGCCCCAACAAGCAATTGGCTGGAACTAGGCTCTTGGGCACTGTGGATAGATTTTGTTATTTTTATTTAAGTGTCAGCCGAAAATGGTGGCTCTTGTCTCTCTCAAGGATAGTACTTAACAATAGCTCCATGCTCCTGCATCACGCTGAGATAAACACACTATTAGGAACCCTCACAAAGGCCCCGAGATAATTGCGAAGGGACAGTTACCGAAAATGAAGCACCAGCCCTGAACCCTCCTCCATGCCCCATCAGTAATACCATTAAAGCTGTCAGTTTGTCAGCCTACTAGAGGTATTTATGAAATCAATATACAATCCCGCAGATGCATGGCAGCGGTATTGTTAGCCAGAGAAGAGAGACTCAATGGAAAATAAAATTAATAAAATTTATAAGCAGATCGTCATGGAGAACAGATAAATTCCCTACAATCTACTGTTTTTGCTCAATTGCGGCAGGAGGGAAGATGTGGCAGGGAGGCGGAGAGAAAGCTGTGCTTTCAACTGGGCTCCTTAAACTTGGAGCAGGACTGGGATAGTCACAGCAAGAAAGAGTGAGCAGGAACCCCAGGGGCTGCACCCCCACCCCCAAGCACAGCATTCCATCTGTGTGACTGCTTTCGTGGGGGACTTCCCAGCGACTCCACCAGATCTTTCTGCTCTCCTCTCTTCATTCCACCACCGTGTTACAAAGCTTCGTGCAAGTGCGTTACTGGGGTACGTGCCCCTTCTTCTGGCTTCCAGGTGGGGTTAGAGCTGACAGTTGTAAACCTACACCTCTCTCCCGTTTGCTCCCCCACCCTTGATTTTGATCATCAGCCATTTGCCAGAAGTGTGACCCAAGCTCTTCCTCTGAGCGGCCAGAGATGGCAGCCAAGCCTGGAGGGTAGCGAGTGGACAGGGGCTTGCTGTCCCGGAGACCAGCCTTCACTTGGCAGAAAAGACTGGGTCCATTGTGGCTGTGGGAGCCATGGGCACAGCCCAGCTGCCTGGTGGAAATTGCATTAGTTGGATGACAAGACCTGGGCCCCCTTCTCCTGGAGGCTGATGGAGAGCAGAGGAATGGCCTCGGTGACACTGCCTGACCTCTGCTGTCATCGTGGGCTTTGTTCAGCGCCCCGACTCCAGGCTGGAGCCCTGCTCATTGAATCAGACCCAGCCAAAGGAGCCTGCCACGGGGCTCATGTGCATCTAAATGTACTTACACCAGTTGCAGACAGAGGAAACTGGATTTGAAGTGGGGAGCACCCTGTTACTCAGCCCCCAAACCGCTAGTATTCATATCTGCACCTGACCCCAGCTCTGAGCCTTGCCTTGGAGCCTGACAGTGGCCCCGGACGACCCTCAAGTGTCTCAAATTTCAGCTAGCCACTCAGATTGTGACAGTTCATCTTATCAGGTGAGGGCAGAAAAATGGATGCCTCACTTCTGTGTTCTATTTTTTTCCTTCTGCCCCCTTGCAAAATGGTAATTTGGACAGCCCAGATTTTGGTGGAGGATGGTGGTCTGACCTCTCTTTCCAAATATACTTGGAGTTATCCCCAGCTTTCGGTTAGGTGTCTGTGGATGAGGGGCATGGGAGTGTCCATGGGGTCACCCTCACTCCGGGACAACTCGGTGATTAAAGACGTGTGTACCATGTGACCCAGCACGTTCTCCTTACAGGACTTCATACCAAGGGGGTAGCTGAACAAGTGTCCCCAAACTGTGTGGCAGGAAATATTCGCTCTGGCGTTTCCTTAAATAGCGAATTAATTAACTAATACCCAACAATGTGGATCATTTAGCCATCTCTCCAATTGGATGATATACAGACATTGAAAATGTTGGCATAGATGTGTACTGTTAATGCCGTGAACAGATGTTCTCAATATAATAAGTGGAAAAGGAGGTTATAACAGACCATATACTATGAGATCACATTGGTGGGATTTATATATATTACTCCTAATTGCTAACAGTGGTTATATCTGGGTCGGTAATTTTTTTACTGCAATATCTATGACTAGAGATATATACATCTTGTGTGTGTGTATGTATGTATGACTGATATGTGCGGATGAGTGAAAACAAGTACATGTGTTTGGTCTAGCAAAAAATAAACTGGAAAACAAAATGGAAAAAAAAAAATGCACGGGTTGCTTGGGAAAAGAAATCGAAGCTTTGGGGATTCTTAAAGAATATCCTGGCACAAGACTTGGATTTGAGCCAGCTTTGAGACTTGACACTTTGTTCCTTACCCTCCCTCCTCAAAGCAACACATTAGCACTGCTTCATGCTGCATGAGGTGTCAGCGGGACCCCCGTTTCGGATGGTTTTGTGGAAATGCAATTGGGATTCATCATGCCTGTCACTAAGATGATCCGGGAGGCCCCCAGGGGTCTCTGGGGCTCTAGAATAAGGGGAGATGGTTATTCCCATCAGAAAATCAGACGGCCAGGCTTCGTTCCAATCCAAGATGACAAAGGCAGAGCGTCCCTGAGACGTGGGAATTTGAGTGGTGTTGACCCTGAAGTGGGGAGGGCCGCCATGGGGGGGAGGGGCAAGAGGTCGTCTCTGGTAGGTGGCAAAACAGAGAATTGGGTGCAGTGTGTGCAACAAATAACCCAGCATCTTGGCTCGTGGCCTGGAGGTGCGAGACCACCCACAGAGCCCGCCCTGGAGGCAAGCGCTCCCGGCTGGTAACCATTTCAGCAGAGGCCATCTCCAGAGGAGCAGCGTGAGGGCTTGTAGCAGCCTGCGGCCGGCCGAGACTGAACGGCCCCCAAGCAGCCTCCGCAGGGTTTTGTTATCATGATGAGATGCAGATAAAGCCGGCCGAGTGGTTAACTCCGTGTGCCTCTTCTCTTCTGGTTTAGAGATCTGAGCGAAAACCAGATCCTGGGGGTCCCGAGGAAGGCGTTCCGCGGCATCGCAGACGTGAAGAACCTGTGAGTAATGTTTCTGTGGCTCTGTCCAGGGGGGCGAGGGACGAGGGATGGGACCGGGCGGCACGGTGCCATGCGCTGCCTCAGCCGGGCGCCTCGGAGACAGACCGAGGGATGTGCTCGGCGCGCGTGGCGCACGATCGCGACGCCGCAGCAGCTCCACGCGGCCCTGCTCCCCTCTGGTTACTTGTCCCCTGCTGTGAGCGTGAGGGTCCAGCCTGCAGAGCCTGGCCCCACCGTGTCTCTCTGGCCTGCAGCGCAGCTCTGAGTCCCCCACTGCCATTTATCTCCCATGACACTGGGCTGATAGCCTCGTGGGGGGTGTTACTGCAAGCAAGAACATGTTTTAAATACTGCATTGCATATAGGAAACGCGCAGTAAGTGGGAGACTTGAAGGTGATGAAGATGATGAAGATCGTGCTGGTGCTGATCTCACTGTTCTCAGAATCTTGAGAGAGAGCACTGGGATCCGCGTCCCAGGATCGTGGGGAGACATAGCTCCCCCCACTGCACTAAGTGCTCGGGATTTTAAAAAAATAATTATTGATTAACAGGAAGTTTCAAAAAGTGGTAAGCAGGTCCATATGCTCTTCCACCCAATTTTCTCTCAATGGTAACGTCTGACATGACTAAAGTATAACATCAAAACAAGGAAGCTGACCATGTTCTTCAGATTGCGTGGTTTCACTCGCACTCATCTGTGTGTGCGCACGCGCGCCGTTCCGTGTAACTGCGTCACCTGTGCGTCCTTGTGCCCGCACACGCGCCGTTCCGTGTGATGCGTCACGTGCGCGTCCTTGTGCCGCGCGCCGTTCCGTGTGATGCGTCACGTGCGCAGCCCTGTGCCCCTTGCGGCAGTCCATGCAGGGCTGTTCCAGGCGACCTCTGTTGCTTCCTGCTTGGCCTCCGTGGTTGCTGTTTGTTGGTGACTCCTGGGCCCTCACCTTCACTAGGAGTGTGCCTTCCCAGTTTTCTGTGCACACCGCTGCATCCACACGTTCAGAACATGTGCTTCAGGAGGGGCACAGAAGGTCTGGTTTGCGTGAGCAGGCATTTCTGCCCGCTGGCCTCCTCCACAGGCTCACATTCAACTTGAGACATCTTGAAGGTTTTTAAAAACTTTAGCTGTCACTTTTCCCTGTGAGGACCATGGGGATTGGGGTGTGTCGGGCAGCTACCGCTGATGGCTTCCAGATATAGAGGGTCTGCTTCCCCAGCCGCCGAGAACGTGGCGGAAAGCTTTTGGCATTAAACATGCAAAGCACACACAAGGTCAGAGGCATCTCAGGGTGAAGGGGGCAGGGAGGACCCTGCGAGGGGCTCCCAGGCGGGGGGAGGATGCTGCACACTGCTGCATCTGGAGGTGTTTGCCCAGGAGCAGGAGAGGTGTGGGGCGCAGGCAAAGCCTCAGAGAAAGTGACTCAAGATTGTGCGCTAAACCAAAACTGAGAGGTGGTATTGGTTAGCATCCCAGAAAGGAAGGCAAGGCAAGTGGGGCCCTCGGAGGTCCTCCGAAACCCAACAGATCAGTGGTGAGAGAACCGAGGCCCAGAGGAGGTCAGTGACGAACCCAAGGTCAGCCAGCTTCTGGTGGTTGAGCCCCAAGTCAACATGTCACACACGTAAAGTGGTGTATCTGTCAGATCTCATGGCTCTAAGTTTAAGTGGGCCACTTAACAGCAACAACAACAACAACAAAAACATTTCAGTGATGTATAAAAAGAACTGTAATTGCCAACTTCATTTTTGATGCTTAAGAAAGTGGTTAAATCTTACAAATGGTCCTCAATAGTTGCTGAGGGTTTTGGAATTTATTGTTTTTCATGTAATATTTAACCTCATAAAGGCCTGAGGAGCTCAAGGATCCAAGATTCTGCAAACACAGACTCCTGAGTCACTCAGAAACTACCGACAGGCCCCCACTTCTCCTGGCCACGCAGGTGTCTATTACTCAAGGGCCTGAGTATCTTCTCTCTGGTTTATACCTGGTGTCAGCATGTGATCCGGGGGGAGAGGGGAGAGCAGTAAACTCACTGCTTAAAGGATGCATTACCCAACAAAACTAAAGACGAATTGGTTATTCTACACCTCTAATCAATTCAGTCAGCACACATTTGTCGGCCAAAACCTGTGAGGCCCGGAAGGATAACTCATGTTCTCAGGTAGCTTACATAAGACTGGGAACAAGTAACACGTGCATACAAGAGAGAGTTCTGTGATTTAACAAACTACATGAAAATTGGCAAATGAGTGGCTGTGCATAGTAAAAGGCTAGCAGAGCTCAGAGAAGAAGAATAGCTTTAGGCAGTGTTTCCTAAGGGCTGGCATCGTGGCTTCGGAGTCTGATCTGTGTCTGACTTCTAGCTGTTCTGTGCACGAGTCTGCACCCTTAAGTACATTCCCTGACACTTCTGAGCCAGAGTTCCAGCACTATACGATGAGGATAAGAATTGTACTTAACTCCCTAGGGTTTTAGTGAAGGTTAATAAAATAACATATGAATAATGTACTATGTTTGGCACATGGAAGCTGTCTAGAAAGTTCTAGCTGTAATCCTTGGTGTTTGGAATTCACAGAATAGACAAGGCAAATAATGTATGCAAAGTGTGGTGCAAAAGTGTGTAAGGTGTGTTTCAAGGGACACAAGCAGAGTCATCTCACAGAAGTGGGGAGGAAAGAGAGTTGGAGGCAGAATAATAGGTGATAAAATGAGAAAAAGAGGTGGAGGCCAGGTAATGGAGAGCCTTGCCTGCAAGGAGTATGGACTTTAGATAAAGACACTAAGAATGTGATGGCTTCTGACTTGGGAAGAGTCATAATGAAAAACATTCATCCTGGAAAAGGAACCTTGGACAAGAGGAGGCAGGGGTGGGGGAAAGGCTGGAGGTGGGAGGAGAGTATGTGGTCCAGCATGGGGCGTCAGGGCACGTGCTTGGGAGAGAGCAGTCGAAGGGACAGGGAGAGTCCGTGGGAGCAAATCGGCAGAACCCATCAAACAATGAATATTGGAAGCCAGAGAAAAAGAAGTGGAAAATGGTGAGTTCTAAGCTCTGACAATACACAGAATGATGGCACATTCTCATAGTCATCATCCACGCAGCCATCAAAATATTTTTTGAACCTATTGAACGCCAGTTCTGGGAGAAACCGCAGAACATAAGGTACATAGATATGTGAGCTCTGCCTTCTTGGAGCTTCCACGCCATGGAGGTTGAAAGGTCAGGAGAGGAACCAGGTGTGAAGAACATGAACAGGGTGTGAAGCAGTGTGAAGTGACATCAGGTCTTCCATGGACGGTGTGTATGGAACATCATCTTCTGTGGTCTTGGAAAATGCTGACTCTGACATGTCATCCTGTTCCTGCTCGTTAAGTGACTTTGATCTTTGGTCAGGAGCTTCCATGTTTTTAATAAGGGGGAGTTCAACTAAATAATCTTATAGCCTGAAGAGAGAAGGTCATGTGGGTGATTGGAGATGTAGGCCCAGAGCTGGGGAGCGAGTTCAAGGGGAAGCATACGGTGGCAGTTCATAATTTGAAGTCGCCCATACAAATATGCATCGGAACGTGTAAAATATAGATGCTTTGCAGAAATTAAATTTGCATAAAACCTGTTATGGAGACATACCTCCTTTTACCACGTCTCAGTTACCCACATATAGATTGTCCCTCTTGTGAATGATAAGTAGCAAATTTTAAATCTCAGGAAGGTACGTCCACGTCATCGGTCTGTTGGAGAACCACCTCCCAGTCCCACAGCCCTCTCCGTCACCTTGGTGAGCCTGGGAAGCGAACGCTATTGCACTAGTACATAGGTAAAGTACGAGTGGAAGATAAATCATTGAAGTATTGGGCTGTGAAGTGACTACAGTCAGGCCTATCCATGATACCATACACTTTCTTAAGAGGAAAAAATCAGAATTGTGTTTTCTTTTGATAATTTTAGTTTTGACATGGATTTTCTTTGCTTCTCCTGATATCCCCCTTCAAGAAGAAGCAGTCTGTGACACTCCCATTTTCCAGATGATAAAATTAAGCTTCGATCAGTGTGCCTGATTTGGTAGAAGTGAGTAGACACAGCAGGGACTGGCCTTCCCGTCCAGCCTGCCCTTAGTAACACACACAGCCACCTTTTGGAATCTATGCGTAGGCACATTTGTCTACACAAAACCCTCCCCGCTCAGCCACGCTAGCTGCAGGAAGAATGAGAAGTAACCGAGGGGCCGCCAGCGGGTGGAGGCCTGATTCGCAGAGGTCAGCGTGCAGCTTTTGCTTTGTCTTGCAGAGCCGAGAGAAAGGATGCAGGCAGGTGGTGTTGGAGCCCCATGGGAATGGGAGTGACCAGTGTGACACTGGTGCTGAAAAGACTTGGCGCCCTGCCCTCCAGGGCCACAGAAGGAAGCCCCTAATTTCTTCCTGTGTCTCCAAGGAGAGAGAGAGTGATTAGCTGGGGGTGGTGCTTGGTGCAGTTACTATAAGCTGGTTTTCGGGGCTGGTCCCACTCCCTGCTGGTCTGGAAGGGGTGAGGTGCTGCATGTAGAGAGGTGGGCAGTGAGGTGGACTGATTGATCTGGAGGAGGAGATACTCAGACCTGTGGATGGATCAACATTTAACACACTAGCATGACCGCCTACTGTATGTAAACACTATGCTGGTGCTGGACAAAGACACAGTGAGAAAGACAGAGAAGGCGGGAGAGAGGGGGAAGGAAGGGAGAAAGAGAATAATCAGAAAGACATAGAAATAGGAAAAGAAGTAATGTATGGGGGGGGGGTGGAATAGATGACAAGCCACAATCCAACAAAGCATAATAAAAAAAAAGGCAAAAATGAGTATAGATTTTTTTTTCCCAAAAAGTCCCTTGCCCTGTCTTTCTCAGCAGTTATGTTTTCCTCTGTTTTTCAGTCTCTATTTGTGAGGACTCTGTAGGACATGCATTCCAGAAGGGAAAATCAATAACCGCTGTCTCTGCCAGCTCGCAGAATTTGGAATTGACAGTTTCAAAACAAAGCTGGGCAGTCGGCCTTTGTGTTCTGAGTCTCTGAGTCTTGCATCTCGAGTCTGTGCCCCCACCCCTCCCCGACTTCCTGAGATTAATGAGGGCAGCTCTGCCCCAGCGAGCAGGAGCAGGCGGTAATCTCATACAAGGGAAGGCGCAGGAGGCGGAAGGAGCCACGTGAAGCGCCCCCCCCGCCCCCCTCCCCGGTTGGCGGCCTCTCTGCCTGCTAATCCTGGTGCTGCACCAGGAACAGAGTTCGTAGTCCCGGTCATGCCCGTGGTCTGGGTCCCCTCTCATTCATGTCATGCTGCCCACGCTCCGTTCCAGCCCTTGGACACACCAGGCTCCTTCCTGCCCCAGGACCTTTGCACTCGCTGTTTCCTTTACGTGGGCTACGCTGAGTCCTCAGACCTCCACGCAGTCGGCTCCTGACCTTCAGGTGCCAGTTCAGATGGCACCTCCTCAGAGGGCCTCCCCCGCACCCACCTTCCTTTCTGTCCATCACATTCCCCAGCTGTGTTTCAGAACAAACACGCGTACACGGGGACCCTGCCCGTCCCCATTACTGAGGACTCCCCAGTGCCCAAACAGTTCATGGCAGAGTAAAGCGGCCTAAAACTACATCAAGAAATGGATTCATTCATTCATTCCTCAAGTGTTCACAGTTGCCCTGTTACATACAAGCAATCCCGCACAATTGTTAAAATGTTTAATATTAAAATAATAATATAAGAAGATTAAGAAACCATCCCGGTACTCAGAGGACTCGTCTTCTGAGGGGGCAGATGGCAAACGAGCGGTGGCGGTGCGTGGTCAGCACTCTGCTGGGGGTACAAAGATGTGGGAAAGCCCAGGCGGGCCTGATTCTGGCTTCGTTCACAAGTTGGGTCTTGAAGATGAGGAGTTCATCCAGGGAAACAGCATTCCAGGCAGAAGGAACAGCATGTGAAAAATCAGCAACCTGTGCAAAGGCACAGAAGTGTGTGTGAAAAAGAGTCGACACTTGTCAGATTCATGGCCAGAGCACAGTGAGCAAAACAGGCAATTGTGCAGCTATTCAGAGATTATGGAGGCCTGAAGCAAGCAAGCAGGTGGACCTCAGGAGTCCAGGTCTAACTATAGAGACCCTCAGGAGAAAGCCAGTAGGCCTTTGGGGGCTGCCCAGGTGGGTGACTTGCGTGCCAGTCACCAGGGCCGATCAGGCAGAGGCAGAGGCAGAGGCAGCCTTCAGCGCAGGGAATCTCCATCCATGCCTCTCATGAAAGTGAAGCTGCGTCTTAGTAGAGGAATTTGGGCGGGGGGGGGAGGGGAAGGGGAGGTAAACATGCTGACTGATCACATTCCCAAGGTGTAGCGGGTTTACCAGCCTTTCCTCCTTTTCATTCCTGGCCAAATGTGTGTCAGGTTCAGAAGGGCTGCCGGAGGAAGCTGGGCTGAATCGCAGTCTGCCCAGTGCTACCCAAATAAGCTATCTAAAGAAAGGGATCACGTCAGCCTGCCCCCCTCTCTTCTTTTCTCTCTTCCTCCCTCCTCTCTCTTCTTTCCTTCCTTCTGTTCTTCTGTTTTTCCATTCTTCTTTCCACACATCATCATCGAGCCTTTACCCTTGCCAGGCCTGAAGCAAGCCTTAGAAATAAACAGATGAATAAGACACAGTTCCTGTTCTTCAGAAATTTCATCTATAGAAGGAGGCAAACAGATATACAAAGAATATAAAATACTCTTCTAGAGCACCCTTCTATATCTGCCCCATGGCCCACAATGTAAGTTCAATAAATACTAGTGGATTTATTACAGTAAGTCTCCTAACATGAGAAAACTAGTGGAAGAAACTAGTAACTCAGAGTCCATTAGTCTGGAAAAGATAGGATTATCCAAAGGCAAGTGCACGCTGGTGGTGAGTCCCATCCTAGCAGCTGTGCCTCAGAGGGGAAGTTGAGTTGTACAGGTGACAAGTGGAATCCCTTCTCAGCCTGCTGACAGTTCTGTAGATTGTGTTCGAGATCTTCTGTTGGACTTTAGATTTTTCTTATAACACCCTACCCTGTTACAACTGTCTGCTCAGTTGTCTTTCTCTTCCAATAGCCTGCTAGTTATGTAGACAGAGAGGTCAAGTCTGTTTTGTTCACTGTTTTATTTGCAAGAGTTAGTCCCATACCTGGGATGTAATAGTCGTTCAATAAACATTGAATAAATGAATAAATGGATGGCTTTCAGAACAAAGAGACTCCAGCGCTTAGAGAGCAGTTAAACCCTGAATAAAAGAGCATGAGCAAAGAAGAATAAAGACAAAGCAGTGAGAACCAGCCCAGAGAAGCCTTCGTGTTTTTTCAGGACCATTATTCTGGCTCCAGCACTGAAATTTATTATCTGGGACATTATTATTTGTGGCCAAAGCCTTTTTTAATTAATCACAGATATTTAACCCCTCTGAGCACTAAATCCACAATAAGAAGGGGGTTTAAAACATGCATGGAAAATAGAACCCCCGTCGGCAAGAAGGTGCAGTGATTCTGGGCCCCAGAGCTGGGCTTCATGGGCTTATGAGACGTTCACCATTGGACTCAGCTTTTCCCTGGAGATTTTTAACTCCAAAGAGAAATAAAAGAGGATTAAGAAGAGGGGAGATGAGTATTACAGTGGCAAGTATACTTTGACACTAGTTCGTGTTCGATTCTTTGTTTCATTAGAGTCAATTCAGTGTAGTGATTACAAATATAAGTTTTGAAGTTTGGCTTGATTTTTTTTTTTAATGCCAGCTTTGCTGCCTATGACCTTTGTGACTTTGGACAAGTTACTTAACCTTTCTGAGCCTCAACCTTCTGATCTATAAAATGGGAGGAGTAAAACAGGGGGAAATGTGCCTTCCATGTGTGAATAATAATACTTTATGGTTTGACCAGAGCCTTCATATGTATTATCTTGTCAGATTAGCACAATAGCCTTGCAGATCGCTAGGGAAACATCTGTTAGCTTTTGGATGTAGATGGGGAAGTTGGGGCGCAAAGAAATTCAGAAACTCTCCCACGGCAGCAGAGTTGGTGAATAACAAGGCTAGGACAGCATCCTAGGGCAAGACCAGCGTGTCAGCCAGTGCTTCTCTGCATGTTCAGCCCAGAGAAGCTCTGAGATGTGGCAGCACGGAGTGAGGTCTTACAGGAAACAGCAGGCACAGATCAGCCGCACATGTTGGAAGGGTTTATCTGGCTTCCAGCGCCAGGCAACACCCCAGGCAGGAGCAGGCAGACGTGGTCACCATCGGGAAAGCTTTCCTGAGAAAACCATCAAGACTGAGTTCTCTTTTTATTGTTATTATTCATAGACTTTATTTTTAGAGCAGTTTTAGGTTTCTGAAAGAACTGAGCAGAAAGGACAGAGTTCTCGTATATACTCCCTCCCCCAGCCCCAACCAGTTTCTCCTATTCTCATCTTGCATTCCTGTGGCACATTCGTTACAGTCGATGGACTAATATGGATACATTTCCATTAAGATTCATGTTTGCGTTGGGGCTCCCCCCTGGTGGTATACATTCTGTGGGTTTTGGCAAATGTATAATGACCTGTAACTACCCACATAGGAGCATACAGAGTAATTTCACTGCCCTAAAAATCCCTGTGCTCCACCGATTCAGCCCTCCCTCCATTCCCCCAAGCCCTGAAGTGTAAGCTTTTAAACATATAGGTAAATCTCTCACCTTTTCACAGCCCTTCACGATACCTTATATTTATTCAGTTTTTTTAGACTCCAACAACATAAATCATCTTTTTCCTTCTTTGAGGGTGAATGTGACACCCCAGAAGTTTAAGTGCCATAAAACAAATCAGCAAGAAACCCAGAACAGCACGAGCTCCCCACCCACAGCCTTAGGTACAAGCAGTAGAATTTCTTCTCGTTCAGAGGAGACCTGTGGTTCAGAGAATCCACCCGGTCTGGAGATGTGTATAAACTCTGCGTCAAACTTTGAGGCTGTTTACGTAATGGTTAAGTACGCAGATTTCTGAGTCCGGCTATGTGGGATCAAACCTTGGTTCTTAAACTCTTATGAGATGAGCAAATTACATACCTCTTTCTTAGCCTCAGTTTCCCCATAAATTAAGTGGAAATAACATTACCTTTGTCATGATATTATGATGAAAAATTAATAATATTACTGCTGGTTTTAGTCCATCTCTGAGAAATAATTCAGCTCAGGTTATGACACCTAACTAACTCTTCCCTTCCTAGACAAACACACGGCCAAAGACAGGTTATACATATAGCGTTCTGGCTCCCAGGCAACTCGAGCTCTCAAAAATGGTTACTCCAGCACGCCTTCTCTCCTTCCTTCCAGTGGGGCTGTCCTGATCTGGTTCGTGGCTCATAACAGGCCAGGTACAAAATCAATCAAGAGAAAAAGAGAGTCTCCCTGTCCTGTTCCCTCCCTCTGTCCCCCTCAAGACACAGAGAGTACCAAAGAGCCAGGAGACCTGAGTTCGGTCACAGCTATGCCATTAACTGCTGCCCAGCTGTGTGGTGGGCCGAATAATGCCCCCTTCCCAAAGATGTCCACACCTGATCCCGAAATGTGTGACTATGTACCTACCCGGCAAGGGGCCTTTGCGGGTATGATTAAAGGTCTTGAGATGGATAGACAATCCTGGATTATTCAAGCGGACACAATGTAATCAGAAGGGTGAAGACCCTTCTTTCTTTACAAGGAAGAAGATATGTGCTGGAGCAGAAGGGGAAAGACCGTGTGATGCAGGGCAGCGGTCCCCAACCATTTTGACTCCAGGGACTGGTGTTCCTATGAGAATCTGGTGCCTGATGACCTGAGGTGGAGCTGAGGAGGTGATATCAGCACTGGGGAGCGGTTGCAGATACAGATGGAGCTTAGCCAGCTTGCCTTCTGCTGTGAGGATAGGTCCCTAATAGGCCATGGACCTATAGCGATCCATCAGCGGTCCATGGCCTGGGGTTGAGGAAACCCTGATGCAGGGAATGAGGACAGAACCTGTCCTAGAAAAGGCAAGGAAACAGATGCTCCTCTAGAGCCCCCACGAGGAGCACGGCCATGCTGACACCTTGACTTTAGCCTAGTGAAACTGGTCTAGGTCTTCTGACCTCCAGAATGCTAAAATGCATACATTCTTACTGTGTTAAGCCACTAAATTGATGGTACTTTGTTAGAAGAGCAGTAGGAAACCAATACTAATACTGCCCTTGGCTGCCACTTAACCTCTTGGTCTTCATTTCTTCATCGGTTAAAATAAATCATTGACATGTGATCAGTGGATTCCAATTTGTGTTCTGAGAAAGCTAGTGCTTCAAGAACCCACAAGTGAAAAGTTACTTTTCAATAACTGATCAAGTTTCAAGTTGCCTCTTTCAAACCATAGGGCTCAGCCTGAGATTTTGTATGAGTCCTATTTTAAAACAAACGAGGCTGAAAAAAAATCACTAGACTAGACAGATACTCTTGCAGGTCAGCTCAGATTGTAAAGTGCGGTAACTCTTTGAGACCATCTTCCATTAGGGAGGAGCTGGGCTTTGTCACTGAGACAAATTCAGCAGCAGAATCAAGAACCCATGGCCCGAAGGGGGACAACAGAAAAGTGGGTCAGGATAACACCAGGTCCCAGCACCTGGAAGCTAGACGTGGACCCTGAAGATCTAGACTCACCTTCAGAGGAACAGGAAAGAGGTGGATGTCGCCTGGGAGATGTTTTCTGGAATGGAGCTGTGGGCTTCTGGAATCTTTTGGGCATCCTTGGGACGGAGGAGACATTTCTGCAGCAGGTCAGAGTTCAGCCCACGCTCCTGCACCATCCCTTTGCTTGCCTCACCAGATAAACAGCTTTGCGTCTCAGGGAGGTGGCTGGTTCGGGAAGGAGAGTTCTTAAGGACTCAGGGGGAAAGACTTGGTCAGCCACAGTGCTCAGAACGTATTTGCTGGCTGAATGAAGAAGTCGTGTGTGCAGGTGCAAGACAGTGGTTTTCAGAGCCTGAGACCTCAGCCGCGACTCTACTCACAGTGTGAGCGGCTCTTATTGGAGCTGGTGTTTCAGGGCGCCGTGCTGTATCAGAACTGACAAACCCATATGCGCGCCGCCTGCCCGCCGTGCCAGAGCGAAGCACTTCGGTGTCTGCCACGAGTGTTCAGCTCTGTAAATGGACAGTGTGTAACAATGTCTCCATTCAGAAGACAGCTATTCTTGGCCATTGTTAACATTCTCCTCTAAAGCTCTCTCTATAACCAATCCCCAGGCACAAGTGCACAGACCTAAATTACTTCTAAATGCCAACGATCAGTTCTCAGGCTCTGTGTCTGCCAGATAGAAAAGTAGCCAGCGGATTAAGTTTGGTTTACTGGCATATGATCTAGTAGCAGTTCTGAGATTTTTTAGCTAATTAGCATCGTGTTATGGAAGTTTACACTTCTTTTTCTCCTCTTAGAGGTAACACCATTTCTAGGGCTCATGGATGGGGTATGTGTTCTGAGAGTCCCTCTAAAGCTTATGGTTTAACCCAAAATGCTCACACCTACCCCCACTTCCTACCCCTTGCAAAGAATAAGCAGGGGCTGGTTCAAAAAAGGAGTAGTAGCCTCAAACAGAGACTCATTCTTCTTAGGTGATAAATTCTTATAGAACCCTGACCAAGTACCCGACACAGTTCTTATTAATTTCCTCCTATTATCTCAATTAATCCTCATGACAACCTCATGATGATTATCACCAGTTTACAGGTGTTAACACTGAGGCAAGGTCACACAAGTGGCAGAGCAGGGATTTGAACTCTGAGTTTAAATCTAGAACCTGTAATCGCTGTGCAGTGCTGCCTAAGCTTAGAGAAGCATGTAATGAAAAGCAAAAACCACGGACCAAATTCCACCTCCCGAGCCCTACAGGCTTCTGGACATCCGGTTGTTGCACAGAGCCATCTTAAAGGAGGGATTACCAGCCTGCCTCTCCGCTTCGAGCTGAGAAAGATCCCTAGTCTCCTCTTCATGCTTGCTACTGGGGTGTCTTCTTCACGCTTTGCTAGTTGGCATGCTGCTTCTCCTCCAGGAGCCTTCATTTCCTTTTCAATAAAACGAAGAGGATTAGCCATTAACTAAGCCATAAATTTTCACATAAAAGTTAAACGAGATGACAAGTAGAATGGACTTAAGAGAGCGCTTGGCACAAAGTAGATGCTCAATAAATATTAACATGCCACACCCCCATCCTAACACATCCTTTCACCTTCGTTGATGCAAAGAGGGATCTTACAGTTGGACTATTGGCATGTGGGGTTGGAGGAGAAGGAAGGAGGGTTGGGGTGTGTTGGGGGGTCTTGGGGAGTCTCATTGGTCCAATTGTTGAACATAAACCCTTCGATAAGGGTTGTAAATTCATTTCCTGTGGGTTGACGAATGCCCATTGGACTCAGCGTGTGTGCTATTGAGGAAGCACCAGGAAGCCCTGGGGACTGTGGCTAAAGGGAGCATGTGCTCAACCTCACTGCCATTTGGTTCAGCAGATGCACGTAGGCCCAGCTTTAACAGTTTTTTTCCCTAAAAGACACAAGATAATTAGATGTCCACATGAAATCATCTGATTTTGGGATGTTGACATCTGACGCAGAATCTTTTCAAACACCGAATGTCCACACCATGCGGGCTAAATCACACCATCTATGGGTCACATTCAATCTCGGGCGTCTGACTTACATGGTGCCTCCCACTCCCTGGGGAGAACCCGCCGCAGGAGGGAAAGAAAATGGAAGGTTCTGGTGGCTGTCAGAAGCCCCAAGTGTCAGTAATCAGGTCCTTGCAAACGTACTGGCAGGTCGTAGTGCCATAATGCCTTAACGTTTGAAACCCACCTGTCTCCAAAGGCCCTGAAAGAGTGACTCTAAAAGTGGCAATCAGGATAGCTGGAGAGGAACACTTTTTTTTGAGGACAGCTGCACCTGAAACCGTATCACGTGGATCATTGCTACTTGGGCTAAGCAGAATACTGACTCTGGATTTGAACTTCTATTTCAGTCATGTCCCATAGTGTTTTGAGGCCAAATACTCTGTCGATAATTGGGTTTGCTGCATCGGCATATGGCCCTGGCCCATTACTGAAGTGGTTGACTTGGCATGCTTCTTTTTTAAAAGTCACACCCCAAAGGTCATCTTCACGGAAGCATCCCAAAGCCTCCAAATCCCACAGGAATGACACAGTCTTTAGCTTGACTCACAGTTATTTACTTAGATAGATCTGCATGTACTGAGTGAACAACCTGTGTGCCTCCAGCATGTCTGACCCTGTCACTGAATACCTAGGTTTTGAAAACCAGCCACCGTCAAGAGCTCACAAGTCCTTCCTTCCTCTATCCCTGGCCCACCCTAGAATTGCTCTCCATTTGCTTTTTAAAGTCATGATTGTAAGGTAATAGCTGCATTGTTTCATACTAGCCATGTGCAGTGTTTCCAAAATGTGCTCTGAAGACCACCTGCTTCAGATCTCCTGGGCCTTATTAAGAATGCAGATCCCCGAGTCCTGTCAGTGACCAAATGATTCATAAATTCCGCCCGAGGCCCAGGAATCTGCATTTTAACCCGCTCCTTAGTTGATTCCATAACCTACGAGAACCGCTGGCTTGCTGAAAAGGGACTGGGCGTTGAAGTGGGGGAGGTTCGCGTTTGGGTCGCAGCCCTCCCCTCTGATCCTATGCGGGCTGTTAACGTCCCCGAGCTCGGTTCTGTTCGTGGAGACTAAAGGCAGCATCTAAACCAGGAGATGTTTGTAGAGCAGCTAGCGCTGACATGTAGTGAGCGCTTCAGATGTCAAGTATTATTATCTTATTGAACTGGTATAACAATCCAGTGGGGTTGGTGGGATTGTCCCTCTTTTAAAGATGAAGAAATTTAGACTTAGCAAGGATAGGTAGTTGCGAGAGCAAAATGAGAACCAACATCACTCTGACGGAAGCTGATAACTATTCTTAAAACGATACTGGGACATCAACCCAGAGTTAAAATGAGAGTTAAGAGCCTGGAGGACAGAAAGGGGGAAACCTGTGCCGGGCACGCGGTGTCCCTCGCTGCGTCACACTTCCCCCGCGGTCCCCTGGGGCTGAGGGAGGCTGCGCTTGTGGCTCCCGTGGACTCCTTTGGTGCGATGCCCTCGCCTTTATTGCTCGTCATTTGTCAGCCGCTGGGACTGGTCGGTGGAGGTCCCCTCTCCTGACCGCGGGATGGAGAACTGGGAGGGTCTGCAGCAAAGCCAGAGAACAAACTTCCCTTTCAGTTACATTGAGGCTTTTGTTTCCCCCCACTCGGCGGAGGGCGGGGCACCTCTGGTTTTCTTTGGCGCCTTCTCAGGGTTTCTCCCTGTGAGCGCCCTGCAAGCCCTGGATGCCTCTGGCCCAGTTTTCCGTTGACGCTGACTCTGCTGTACATTGAAAACGTGGCCGCAGCTCGGAGGTGAGAGGGACGCGATCCGCCTGAGCCCAGTGTAATGCACACATCTTGTAGGAGAAGAGAAAGGCATTTAAAAAAAAAAAGTGGGATTCCAAAACTCACAGCGCCTCTTCATCGGTTACTCTACCAGGGTGTTATTTTCTCTACGGCTGGGCTGGGGGAAGGGGGCTCAGACCACTGCCTCTGTCAGGAACAAGAAAACAGTTTAAAAGAAGGAATTAAACAGTTAAGAATCGAGCCAAATTGTTTTTAAGATTTTTTTAAAAAATCAGATTACCAAACCATATCTTCCCATTAATTAAAAAAGTAAAACGAAAGGTACATTTACAAGTATTGATATAGTTTTGCATATGTATATATTCACTTGGGAAATAAAGTCTAAAGGACATAAGCCACAGTGCTAACAAGGGTTAACTGTTAGTGGAAGGTGATTTTAATTTTTTAAATCAATTTTGTTGAGGTGTAATCTATGTGCTTGAAAATGCATTCATTTTAACTCTACAGTTCAATGCATTTTGGCAAGTAACCACCACCCAAAATGTCCCATGTCTCTGTATAGTCGGTCCCCTGACCCTGACCGGTCTGCTTTCTCTCACCATAGTTTTGCCTATGGACCTAGTTCATAGGAAAGGACTCATACAGTATGTTGTCTTATGTATCTACCTTCTTTCACTCAGCATAATATTTTGAAATTCTTCTTACATTGTGCCATCTATCAGTAATTTGTCTTTTTGATTGCCGAATAGTACTCCACTGTATAGATACAGAGCAATACATTTATCCATTCCCTTGTTGATAGGCATTTGGGTTGTTTCCAAATTTTGGTTATTAGGAATAAAACAGCCATAGACATTCACTTAAGTTTTCATTTCTCTTGGATGAATACATGAATGATTTTACCTTTTTTTAAACTTTATCTGTTTTCCAGTACTTTTACAAGGAATATGCATTACTTAACAACAACGACAACAAATGTCAGAGTAGGGAAAACCTGTCCTATGTCCCATTGGCGCATCCAGCGTCTCCCCATGAAATTTAGATTCGATTAAAGAGGTTTCTTAAGTGCTTGGTAAAAATTTATAAGACATTGAATTGGCAAGGATGTGGACATATTTTTCCCTGACAAAGGAGATGTCACTTCGTAGAACCCCCTTAACTAGCAATCTGGTAACAGCCATCAAAACTGAAAATACACATTCTCCTCAATCCATCCGTTGAACTTTATGAATGTATTTTAAAGATAAACTCATACAAGTCCCCAAAGCTATAGAGGTGAGTGTCATTTGTAGAGAAATGTCTTGGGAGCCACCTAGAAGCCTCGCAATAGGACACTAGTTAAACGAGTCATGGTGTGTCATTCGCAGGGAGTAGTGAGGAGCCGGCCGACTGACCTTTACACACGATGTACACAGCAGCCGCAGCTGGCGAGTGAGAAAAAGGCACACCATCTGTGCTTTTCAAATAGTATGTTTGTGTTTGTTCTCATGTGCCACGATGCGTGTGAAATATTTGTGGAGAAATTTACAGGAAATTCTAATAGTAGTTGCTGCTGGGGGGAAAAAATGCAGAGCTGAAGGGACAGGGGCAGAGCGTGTTGCCGTTCGCACTGGACTCTGATGCTCTTGAACTCCTTTATCGTGCACAAATATTTACATATGTAAAAATCGTGAGCTAAAGAAATCTATCTGATCTCAGCCCGAAGAATGAGAGCATGCTCGTTTCTCTTGATTCCCTTGCACAAGATGCCACCAGAGTATGCTTTTCTGATCAGGAACTCACAAGACTCTGTGGAAGCCATGCCCCGTGTCACCTGTCTCTGTTGGAGTTGACCCTGTGTAACTGGAAACTATGATCATTAACCATTTGCATAAGTACAACTGCATTGACCCACAGGCCTGGGTGCCAGTTTTGAATGAAGCAAATTATTTGTATTCCAAGGCTATCTCTGATTGTGGCCTTGACCAGCCCTGAGATATCTTTCAACAACGAATCACCCAAGTCACCGGCAGCCAACCCCATGACCTTTGGAAAATGAATTTGCCTGCGTTGGGCAGGCCCCAGTTCTCTGGCCCAAGTAAAATGTCAATTAGATCACTAGCTGAATATTGCTTTTGTCTACTTAAGCATATTCAGCTCACAAACCCGCACATGTTTGCTTGCTTCTTTCTTTGAGAAAAAAAAAAAAAAAGACTCCACACCCAAGTTCAAAGTATGCTCCTGCCTCTGTGTGGTCACAGAGAGATGCCAGTGCATCGATTCATTGGGGGAGACACAAATATTGAGTCATTATTGAGTCATCAGGCAAACCAAACTCTGTGGTGCTGTGAACAGACTGCATCCATCTGGGGTTTGAACACTTTCTGTCTTGCGGCATGGGTGTCTCCTGCATGGCATTTTTTTTCTCCTTCACTCCCAGCAGCTAGACAACAAAGAGGATAAAACCCAGCTTTCTCTCAGATGATCTTCAGCAGTTATGGACAAGAGAGAAATGAATGGGAAGGAGAGTGTGACTGAGTGACAGTGACTCAACGATAGAGGAAAGAGGATCCCACCCCACCCCCACAGTAAAACCTCAGCTAACTGTAATCAGTTTCTAGAGTTTTCTGTACTATTAACTTGACACTTGACAGGGGTTGACACAAAAGGGATTTTCCAAACGTGTCCTTCAGCACAATGTCCCTGCAGCCTTTCCCTTTGATCTGCCTTTTATTTTCCAAGCCTGGTTTTAAATATTCCAAGGGATCGTTTGGACCCTGTGTCAGCCTTGGCCATGTTTTCCAGCCGCAGGAAACTACACAGACCCCAAAGCCGGGATTCTCAACTGTAACTCTGCTTTAGAAACGGCCCTTTTGTTGTCGTTCTCCAAAAAAAAGGCCAGTCTCTCCTGTTATATCTCTCACAGCCCCATCTGATGGTGATGCTGTCATCGCCACTAACCAGCTGCCGATGTGAGAAAGGGTTCATCTTCACACAAATCCCAAGGCCCCCAAACGAGGGCTTCTTGCCTTGCATCTTGAGAAGGTCTTCCTTATTGTGTGCTTCAGAAGTCAAACAGTTTGAATCAGACCGTGCTGGGTCCTCTTTACAGGTCTCAAGCCATTTTAAAGCCAGGGCTAGCACCGAACCTCTGCTTGGGTCCATTGTGAAACTGCTTCACAGCATTTACACCTTCCCTACAATTGAGATGTCCCATGTGCAGTTTGGGAACTTGCTGTCAGCCAATGTCACTGAGTTGTGGATGTGCAAATTCCCTCCGCTAGATTGTTCGTTGCAGAAGTCGAGCCATCTCCTAGACTATCAATCCAAGACCCTTCTCTGGAATCAGCTCCTTAATGCAATTAGATTTCCTAAAATGAATTCCTTGTTTTGCCCATTGACTACCGAGACAAGTATGAGCTGTGCTTTTATAATAAGTGGTTTGGAGAGCCACTGCAGCCCGCCTCTCTGCCTGCTGAACTGAGGGCTTGGAATAAGGTCTCTCTCCTTAGTGTCAGAGACTTACCCAGGCTAGAAAGGACCTAAAGGGAATATAGTCCACACCTCTTTTTTTTAACGTGGTGTTGAAACTTGTCTGGGATCATTCAGACAGTGAGCAGGAGTTGCTGACCAAGACCTGAGTCCCTTTGACCTGTGCCTGGTTCTTCATTTATAAATGTGACTGACAAAGTACCATTGAAGGACAAGTTCCTCGTTACTCAGAGTTCTAGAAACGAGAGGCATACCATGACACGCTGGGCCACACAGGGAAGCACCAGAGTCAGGAGGTAGAGAGCGAGGGAAAGCACGGGCCACAGCCTTTATTGAGGCTTGTTTTGGGAAAAGCAAGGCAAGACAGGTAAACAGTCTGGAGTTGGCCAGTTTGAATAATTCCAGTGGTCCCTGGGGTTTAGCAGCTGCCCCGAGCGGTCTGATTCCTGGCCCTGGGTGATTTAGGAAGTAGAAATATCAGCTTGGTCTGTGAGAGTTACCTAAAGGAGGTGGTTGGGATTTGGACTCAGGATCGATTGGTTTGTATATGAAAGACAGGCTCCCCGCCAAGTTGTTTACTATCTCGAGAATTAACTAGCTCTGAGAGGGGCAGTCTGTCCTCAGTCAGCAAGGCCCCCACCAAAATGTCAAACCATCATAAAAATACAGAAAATAAAAAACATGACAGACCCCTAAATTCCTAGATTCCTCATTTCCTGCTCATTAAGCCCCCTACGTCCTCGCCACACTTGACAGCGAAAATGGATTGAAAAAATCAAGCATCCCTGAATTCTAGTGGCATTTCAGATTTGACAGTGTAATTTAATCATCATTTATTGTCTTATTTTTTCCACTGGTGTATCATATGTCATTCCTCTCTCTCCAAAAAGTGTGACCTAAGGGGTTCTTGATTAAGTCCTGACTACTCTGCCAAATGCTATTTTTAGGATTTTAAGTAACTCTTCCTCTCTCTAATCCTCACTTTCCTCTTCTGTTAAAAATGATGGCCTTGGATTCTGATGCTCTCTCAGATTGCTTCCAACACTGACATTCTATGGCTCCACAGTTATAATCACCCAGAGGGCTGGAATTTCCTCCAGCAGGACTGAAGGCCACAGTAGGTGACATTGTTAATGACCTAAAAGCAAACAATGATTCTCTGAAGTTAGGTGGATGGATAGTTATGTAGAGAGACGGATGTTTCCCAAGAAACCTCAGCATTAGAGTTTGTAGTCGGGGCCCAGAAAATAAGTCCCAGGAAGATAGCTCATCAGGGCTCAAAGACTTGGTTATCTCCTCTCCTTCCTCCACTACCACTTCCGAATAAACAAAAAGGTCATCTTCTCCACACGTGCCCACGCGCGCGCACACACACACACACCACAGATTCTTTTCTGAAATATGTGGGACGCATAAAATAGCAAATGCTGTCAGATCTCAAGTTGGGCAAATACAGAGACAGCATTTTCAGTCTCATTGAAAAGTAGTTGTCAGAAATATGCCATTCATTCAGAGTCTCTAAGTGCTCTGTCAAGCTTTAACTTGATTAAAATTGAAAACCACATTGCTTGAAAACCAAATGTGAAATCGAAATCTCTTTACTCAGTGCTCTTACGTTCTGAAGCCTGGGCTTATGGATTATCCCCAGTTAATTTATGCCATCTTTGTGCCATACATTAATTTTGAATATATTTGTTGAAAATTTCCTGTAGCTTGCATTTATGGTTGTCAAAAGGGCTTTTATCTTGAAAAAAATGGTGCTGGTTTTAATTACAATTCTAAATAGCTCCATAACCATCGTGAACCCTGGATTTACATCATCTTTATGACAGCCACGCAATTCCCGCTTTATTGATTTTGTCATTTGCTTCATTACGGTTAATGCAAACCTTTTGTACAGACACAATTCTGGGGCTGCGCTCTTCTTAGAGGGCTAGGTTTAGACATCATAACCAAAAGAGACCCCTTCCCTCACCCCTGAATCCACCACAGTGCTGACCGAAGGGAAAAGCGGGCGGGAAGTAGTTTTAAAGTGGCCGTCCATCACAGACGAAGGAAACGGTAGCTGACTGTCCAGCCCTTTCCTTTCCTCTGGTCAGGTGTGTTCTGACTTTTCAGTTTTGAAGTCCTGGGAGATGGCAGGACTCCTGGGTTCACCCCACCCCAGGCCTCGTTTGTGTTCTGTTTAGAGAAAACGCGTCGGCCACCCCTCTCACATTTCACATGAGAACCCTGACTCCCCTGTACCCGGTCTGGCGAGGGGCAAAGGAACCAAAGTGCACCGGGATGTAAATGTGCTGAGGCCACCCAGGATGTGCGTGCCCACGAAAGAATGTGAGGAGCCTGGGATGGAAGGTTGGACCCTCGAGGGGTGAATTCAAAAAGGAATTTTTTAAGGAAAAAAAAAAAGAATTAGAGAGCTTGAAGAAGTATGAGCAGACACGAGCTCCTCCATTTCCATCCGTCAGGCACGGGCTGCGGGAGGCCAGCGGCAGCTGAGGGAGCTCGGACGGCTAGCTGGGCGCCCGCAGCGGCCTCAAGGGACTTTGTGGACAGAGGGCAGGACGCTTTCTGGGTGAAGTCTGGATTGTTGGGAACACAACACTTTTGACCTGGAAATGAGCATTTTCTCCACTCAGGTCCAACGTCAGAGGGCCTTGCTTTTCTCAAACCAAGGGCTGTGAGGGAACCAGGCTTTAGCTGGGATGTCGGCATAGGGTGAACTTGCCAGAAAGAGCAGTGGGAGTCCAAAGGTCATTTCTGGAGGGGGAGACGGGTCCCATCTCTAATGTACTTTAGAGGCACTTTTCTCTGGCCTTGTACCTCCCTGGGACTTCTCGACCAATCACTCGACTTGAGGGTATCGCCGTTTTCCTCTTCCACCTTCGGAGCCCATGTCCCCCACTTCCACACTCTGTTTGCCTGTCCTCTGTCATCCGGGGTTTTCTAGCCTTAGCTTTCTGAGGCCACTGTAAAAATTACCAAATGCCTTTCAAAAGTCGTCTCTGTGACTGATGGGAGGGAGGATGCTGTTTCGGAGACATCTCTGACCAGGAAGATGAGAAAGTGGAGGGAGCCACGGCAGCCTGACTCCCTTTTCCTAACCCCGTAAACAACCACGTGCTTGAGAGAGCTGGTCTTGTCCTTCCTGAGAAATGCCGCGTGCATGTCGACTTGGGCGGCACTGCCGAGGGCTCTGAGCTTCATGGGTTTCCGTAGATCAGATCGGCAGAGTCAACACCGCGTTCCACTCACACTCGTATTTTTTTTCTAACCTACCGTTCTGACCTCCAGTGAGCATCCCCGTCCTAACCGTTCTCGACAGGAGGGAGCTTGTTATTTGCAGTCTCCACATGCTGCATTAAAAGCCAAACCTGCCTCCATGGACAGTACCTGTTACGACGAAGCGGGAAACTCCCCGTGAGGACTGGGGGCTGGATTACAGCGCTGCAGCCCCGATGGCAGCTCTCAGGGGCACAGAGGAATCATCTTTTCCATGCCTTTGTTTTACTGATAGAGAAATTTTAACTCAGCAGTGAGACCCCCCACCCGGCAAGGCCAAACAAAGATCCTTGTCACTTGATTCCCAAGCAAACTGGGTTGTTTGTTTTTTTTTTTTTTTTCCACTAAACCACACCATCTCAGTAAAATTCTGTTGCTGGCAAATAAGGAAGAGAGAATCACCCTTTTCCTTTCCCCCGGTGCAATGCTTGTCCTGCTTTCAGAAGTGTCAGCCGTGTCTTTATTTCCCTTTTCTGGAATTGGGAGGAATTAGAAAATAACTTCAGGCTTGATACGGCCAGCTAAAAAGCACTGGCCACGACAGAGCCAGAAATAGTCTCCTCAGAGACGAAGCTCGTCCATGGACCTGGCCCTCACCTATACCCAGGTGAGGAACCATCTCAGCTGCCTGGCCCTTCCTCCCTTTGTCCTTCCGGCCTCTTCCAGATCACCTTTTTTGGTTTTATTCAGCTCAGTGAGACCAGTGTGACTGCTCCAAATTGTCCTGTGAGAATTTGGAGATGAGCAATAGGGAGAATGACTCCCCATTTTCTCCCAGTCCTCACGCCCCAACCCTTCCCCTGGAGCCTTGCCCGTGGGGCTCCCACAGCCCCCCAGCCCAGAGGCCCGGGGGAGTCGGTGGCCGGGGACACATCTCCTGCTGGCCCAAGGGAGCAGCCAGGCCTCCTTTCTAGCCTTCTCAGAGAGGAAGGCAGAAGCACCAATCTAAGGAAAGGCAAAAAGAATCGGGGTCCACATCCGAAATGCAAATACGATCTGCGAGTCATCTGTGCCCAGTACCTGTGGGGAGGGGGCAGTGGTGTGGAAAATACAAGAGCGGCCAATCTCACATTTTATGTTTGACTTGGGAGGCAAGCTGCTGATTGTTCCCCCTTCCATCAACTCTATTGACCACGTTCTCTTTAACCAATTTTATTTTTTCCTGCGTGTGGAGTGATTGGTAGGGTCCCCAAAGCAAGCTAGGAGAAAGAGTTTTGAAAATAATCCTCAAAGTAGGTGAATTAAATCCACCATGTTTTTCTCCTTCATCCTCGTTGCTCTTCAAATGCCAGGATACTTCTTTTCACATCAGACACTGTCGGATTTGCTGCCTGACGGTGCCTGGGGTAAGATCTGGCCATAGGCTTCCTTGCCTTTCTCGGATGTTGTCACAGGAAAATAACCCCTCGGAAAGGTCTTCCTTGCCACAAAAAAAAACACTGAGCACCTGTTTTTTTTTTTTAGGTAAAATTCACATAACAGAATTCACCATTTTGAAGTGTACAGTTCAGCAACCATCATTTTTATCCAAAACGTTTTCATCCCCCCGAAAGGAAACCCCATACCCATTAAGCAGTCATTCCCCATCCTCCCGACCCACCCCGCCCCTGGCAACTGCTTCCCTGTGTTCTGTCTCCGCAGATTAACTGGATGTTTCACTCAAAGGAATCATACAATATGGGTCCTTTTCGTGTCTGGCCCTTTCACTTATGGTGCTTTCGAGAGTCATCCATGTCATAGCAGGGATCAGTATTTCATCCTTTTTATGACTGAATAGTATTCCATTGTACGTATATACCACAATTTGTCCACTCATCTGCTGATGGACGTTTGGGTTCTTTCTCTCCTTTGGCTGCTAAGAATAATGGTGCCGTGAGCATTTATATACAAGTTTTTGTTTGTACACCTGTTTTCAGTTATTCTGGGTATAACCCAAGGAGTAGAACTGCTAGGTCATCATGTAACTGTTTTTATTTTTAGAGCAACTACCCAAATATTTTCCACAACAGCTGCACCTTTGTACGTTCCCACCAGCAGTGCAGGAGGGCCCCAGCTTCTCCACATCCTCACCAACATCTTGCTTCCCATCTTTCTGATTTCAGCCATCCTAGTGGGTATAAAGTACCTTACTAGGGCCCCCTAGGGTTCTGTGCTCTGTACCAGGCACTGTGGGGCAGGTGCAGTGGTGAGCAGGACAGATCCTGCCCCTGCTGTCCTATTGCCGAGAGTCCAGACATTCCTTGTTCATTCAAAGTAATAGTCCGGAAAAAGAAGCTGTCCTTTTCCTGGAGTATTTCAGCTCTGCGTGTTGGCTGCATTGAACGCAGTTATCAGCACTGCCCATGTGCTGAGCTTTGATGCACCTTTTTTCAGCAGTTAATTACAGGGACCTTGATATCCTCTGTACACTGAGCTTACAAGACACATTTTAATTGGCTTCTGCTACCACAAAAATACCTTTGAGTGACGCCTCGCTAATGGCCACTGACCCTGCACATCCTAGTACATGACCTGGTTCGTGCTGCCAGGTTGTTTGAGGACTCATGGCGTGTAACCCTTTGGAAGACAGCGTGTGTCACCACTGGGGAAGGCCATGCCCGGGAAGGACTGACAAAAATCTATGCAGTTTGCTGCTTGCCTAGAGTAAAGAGCCATTTCCTCGGATATTCCTCACCCCTGCTCGAAAAAGCACTATGCTGACTTGGCCTGGTCAGGAAGCCACCTGGTAGGTCCCAGTAGGTGACCTGCTTAGGGTGTGGGTGCTTGCCCATCATCCCAGCACCTGGAGCTAAAATCAGTCAGCTTCTCCCCATCATCCCAAAAGTCAAGTGACGTGGGACTCCCAGGGAATCCGAGAGATACACAGGGGACAGGGAGGGGACATGGCTGGATGTACTTCCCTTGCCTACCATCTCCTAGATAAGAATACTTGCAGGCCAGTGAAAGCAACTGGGTCCCAGTGACAAATGCCAAGACCAAACCCCGTTTTCTCACCAGTCTCCTCTCAACTTAAGATGACTGAGTTAAGACCACACAGTCATATTATAAGTTCTCTGTCTTTACACTCAGAAAGTCAGAGGTGGGATAACTTGGTGGAGAAGCCCCAAGGCTCCCGGATCAGGAAAATAAGTTTGAACCTGATTGTGATGGATCCGCTGAGTTCCCTCGATCATGCTAGGTAACCTCTCTAAACCTTGGCTTCTGCCTCTGTTTGCAACTAGACCTACTGCTGTGAAAGGATTGCTCTGAGGCAGGGATAACCAAGGGGCCAGGGGCATTGGCGAGAGGAGATCGTTTGGCTTGGGTTTGTACAAGAAGGTGTCACAGAGGATGTGGCCTTTGAGGAGGGCCTTGAGGGATGGGAAAGGATCCTCCAATTGGAGGAGGGGAAAGGACCAGCATTAAGCGAGGTGAAAATGTGCAAGTACTAGGTACGTTCACAAAGTACATAGAGCGGATGGAGTGACGCCATGCTAAGGAGTCCGGGCTGTCTGCTGAGAAGCAGCATCGCCTGCGGTCACTGTGAGCGTGACAGACCCAGGTTCAAAGCCGAGCTTAGAGATGGAACTCTCAGTGCCTCACTTCTCTTTTCTGTAAAGTAGGGATCGTGCTGTTGTGAGCCCCACCTGAGCAAGGCATTGGAAGATGCTCAGCTCAGTCCGTGATGCCTAATAAATGGTGAAGAGATGTATATGTAGTTGTTATTGTGGTTATGTTGTTGTTACAGCTCATCGTATAGGGAATCATTGAAGGCTTCTGTACAGATTAAGAAATGTTAAGATTAAGAAATTATACGCCATGGATGATGGTGTGTTCAATTTATTACTCGATCGATTATTAAATGAAAATGGCCACCAAGAAACGGCGTTAAACTTTGCAATTAGTCTCCTTATTGGTTCTCACCTATGGGAATTGTGAATATGGGCCCATATTAACATTCTCCCAGTAAGAGAAAAATGTGTATTTCATGTAGGTTTTTGATGGCTTTTTGTATTTTCATCTCATATCAGCTGAAGAAGTACAAAAAGCAAGTGAGTCTGAACTGCTGCCCTCAGTTCAGAAAGAATATATTGAATATCTCAAATAATAGATCTTTGGTCTGGGATGGAGGAGGAAGGGATAAAGGGATAGGCTCAAATCACAGAAAGATCTGAACAGGAACTTTTTCTTGAGAATCTCATAAGAAATTGACCTCAGGCCACATAGCTTCAGAGCTAAAAGAGACTTTAGAAATTATGTAAGATGAATTCCTATATTTAATGTTATTTATTTCAAAGCAAATTGAGCAATGTCACAAATACATTTGCAGACTGCATACATTTCATTACTTTCACACTCAAAACATCCTTTTGGGCTAAATGTTATTATCTCTATGTTACAGAAGAAGAAACTGAGACTTGGGGGCATGGATGGTGTCTCAGTCTGTTAAGGCCGTTATAACAACATACCACCAACCGGATGGGTTATAAACAGCAGAAATCCATTTCTCACAGCTCTTGAGGCTGGGAGTCCAAGATCGAGGTGCCGGCAGGTTCTGTGTCCCAGAGGGCCGTCTCTTCCCTGTCACGACACGTGGTGGAAGGGCGAGGGAGCTTTTTAGGGCCTCTTTTAAAGTAACATTCTGCCCCCTGCACCTCCCACCCCAAATATATGTTCCTCTCGCATACAGAACACATTCATTCTATCCCGATAGATCCAAACTCGGCCCAACATTAACCTGAAAGTCTAAAGTCTCATCTAAATAGCATCTAAATTAGATATGGATGAGACTCTGGGTATGTTCATTCTAAGGCTAGTTGCTCTCCATCTGTGAATCTGTGAAATTAAACATATTATGTGCTTCCAAAATACAACGGTGGATCAGGTACAGGAAAGACACTCTTATCCCAAAAGGGAGAAATAGCAAAGAAAAAGGAGTGAGAGGTCACGCGCAAGCCCAAAACCTTACGACTCCAGGGGGACCTCAGACTTGATGCTCTGCCCTACAGGATCACAGGGGCAGATATGAATCACTTCATTCACACAGCTGGGAATTTACCAGAGCCCTCGTCTTCTACTTTAGAAAGTGGGTAGCAAATGCTGGGAGCCTGGAAAAGGTTAGTTAGTGTGGGTTGGGAATGGAAGGGGCGGGGAGGGTGGGGAGATCTGTGACTTCACCCCAGGGTCGTGCTGCACACAGTCTTGCACTTGAATGAAAACCAGCGTCCTGCCTGGGCTCCGATGTCTGACAGCTATTTCAGTCTAAGAAGAAATTCGCTGCTCTGGCTGCAGCTTGCTGGTCAGATTCACGTGGCTGGGATAGTTTATCTCTGGAGTCTGAAGAGAAAATTTCTGAAACCTCTACGGGGTGAGGAAAAAAAAACAACTCATACAGTTTGTGCTGGTTGGTGTAAAAAAAAAAAGTAAAAAACAGACGTGGGAGAT
The DNA here is from genome assembly GCA_003508835.1 of Eonycteris spelaea. Taxonomy (NCBI): domain Eukaryota; kingdom Metazoa; phylum Chordata; class Mammalia; order Chiroptera; family Pteropodidae; genus Eonycteris; species Eonycteris spelaea. The sequence goes on along the minus strand of PUFA01000032.1, from coordinate 12,190,220 downwards.
AACTTTCAGGCTTGTTAACAAAAGCACATTTCATTTTTCCAGTGTCTCTCTCACTCCTCTCCTCTGCCAGGGAGGAACCCCAGATGGTTATCACTCAAGAGCGTAACTAGGGAAACCACAGACCTGCCCCAATCGCTATGGAGACTGCCTTTTATTCGTTTGGCCACTGAGTATTCATGACATCAGCAAGGCCACTGAGTAAAACACAGATACTTCTTACAAAGAAATGTTAATTCCCAATGAGGAAGGTTGAGAATGCACGGTAGAACATTTCAGCTACGTTCAGGCTCCCACCAGCCTGGTTGTAGGTGTGTTTGCAAAGGGACAGTCCATCTTACAGTATTTGTAAGGATCCTTTCAGAACCAACCTGACCAAACGCCGAGTTTGTGAATCATTTTAAGGTGAAGGAGTGATGCTCTGAGAGGAAATTTCCAGTGAAGTCAGCTCTGGGGCTATAATGGGGTGAACAACCATCAAGATTTGCTGAGGAGTTTCCCAGGATGGATCTTAAGCAGTTTTGATGCTAGAATGGAAAGTTCCAAGCAAACTTTGGCAAGTTGGATGTCCCACATACAAAGCCCTTTGGTCATAATATCAGGTTGACGCAAGAAAAGAATGGATTTAAGGCGCGCCTCAAACCCCGAGAGCACATTTTACAAACCATAACCAAGCTTGATTGGTCCCTTGGTCTAAAAGTTGCTAGGAGACAAACGAAACTCTCTCATCATGAAAATGGGGGTGTTTTCGTTTGACTTGCCTTTTCTTTGGTTAGTTTTGTTGTTGTTTTATTAATCTAGAAAGGCCAGAAATTGGTTTCGAATTGAAACTTGTCTAAATTAAATGAGAAGTGCAGCTTCTTCCCAACTACCCTCCTTTGTGCTAAGCTGGTTTGTGAGGATTCTCCCCTGTGTTATTCAGCACAAATTCATTTGCCAAATCCCCAACAAACCAGAAACTATGTAAACACAGAAGCGGAGTTATTGCTATTTCCCAGTGATGTGTAAAACACCCCTTTCTTCTCCAAGGTCTGGCGTGCCTCCTTGTTACTAATCCATCATCTGTGTTTGCATTAGAGCAGAGCTGGGTTTGGGGAGCGGGGAGAGCATCTCCTGGAGAGGATGTGGTTACTCCCCTACTGAGAAGTTGCACGTATTGAGCAGCAATATGATATACACTAAATAAAAGATGTTAGGCTAGCCGTTCAGCACAGTATGCATAAAAATATTTGTTAAAATAGTCATGCTTCAAATTTTAAGTTCTAAGCAGGATGTCCTGTTCCCAGAGCTTAATTAACCTACCATTGTGACTTTTACAAAGTAGGTTTGGTTAGTTGAAGCCTTTAGAATGCTAACAATCACTTGATTATCTAAATAAATCTGTAAATACGACTTCATGCAAGTACATTAAATTTCAGCCATCAACTGTCACTTACTTTACCTATTTTATAATATGCATTTGCATTTACTTGCATATAATAGAGATTACACGTGATTATTATGTAGAAAAAACAGGCATGAAGTTGTCAGTTCTATAGACAGGAATCCTTGTGGATATGTAAATCATAAATCAGTAAACGTATCTATATGCATGTATTCCTGGGTCTGGTGGACAAGTGTACAAAACGGGCAGAATATTAGATTCACCACTTTTTGCTCATTTGAGATGTCATTTTAATGTGGAATTACAGTAGCTCCTTAATGATGAGAAGTAGTGACAATTCATTAGCAGACTGTGGCTTAGATCAAGTGTTTGATTTGCCTACAAAGTGTGACTAGTACTCAATTATATGAAGTGTATGCATTTCTTTTGAACAAAATTTCTTTTCTTTTTGCCAGTTAAAATAACCTTGAGCTTCATTTTTTTTCTTTTGAAAACCCCAGCCAGCAGCAGACAAGTGCTTCTATAATTTGTTCTTCAATAATGATTTTTTTTAGAACGTTAAACTGTCATAAAAAACAACCTTCAGAATTGCTACTAGATTTCTTGTTTTCTGCTTTAAGGACAATTGGATAATGGGGAGGAAAGAAATAGTGTGTCAAGGCTACTTCATGTTTTGTCTTCCGGCTTATTTTAAGAAAGCAGGACTTCCCCCTGGTACTTTAAAAAAAAAAAATGGTTGTAATATTTTATTTCTCCTCAGTGGAGAAAAGGAAGTACACTTTAAATGTATACGTACGAACATATATATTTCATCAAAAACAAATTTGAATTAGTTGAGTCTTTAGAATTCTCTTATACTTTTTAAGATCATTGGGATGTAAAAACCGTAGGTGGTAACCTTCTTTTGTCCAAATATTTTCAAAGGATGTCTTACACTTCACGCTATATCCTGGTACCTAGCATAGTGTGACTTTCTCCTAAGACTCAGTGGCTCTTACTGGTTAATGAATTGTTGGATTCGGAGACCAGAGACTTGCTTTGAATGTACAGTAAGGCTTATGAATGTCATGCAGAAGTCCTTCTACTTATTTCGCGCGTTTCGTGTAGTTTCGCTTGCTGTGTAACTTCAAAGGGTGCTGGACCTCAGCAACTTGTCCCATTCAGCGTGAGGAGGAGGACGGCAGAGGCTCCAGCTGCAGCCCTGGAGGGAAACGCTGCCTCTGGATTCGGGGCCCAGAGCGACAGTGCCCTGAGGCTGAGCTTAACCCTCTGTGGGCCAAGATGCCTGCCCCCACCCTGCACATCTGGGTGAGGAGCAAACATCTGGGTGGACGTGCCCTGGTATGGAGACCTTGCATCTAAATAACTAGGTGGGAATTCTGCTTTTCTTCCAGATACCCAAAACCTGTTTCTGGTTCCTGATATCTGTTTTCAGGGTATTTCCCACTGGGACTCAAATACATCATGAAATCACAGAATTTTCTTTCTGCTTTTGTCATCGGGTGATTGGGAGATATAGGTAGATTCCTCTTAGTAATGTAATCAGGTTTTTGTAAAGCCCTTTTTAAAAGATTTAGATATGCTTATTTGAATTTTTGAACCACAAAAACAGGTCTATCCTGTTTCAGTTATGAAATTTGAAAACTGTAAGAGGTGAATTGTGGTAACATTACTCTTGCAGAAAAGGGAACTCTCAGGAAGGCGCGATCTCCCTGCCTGCTGTTCGCTGAGCTTATTTCGAGCCTGCGCTCACGCTGACTCTCCTTTCTGACTTGTTTATATTCTCCGTATAAAACACAGCAGCCAGGAAGCGCCTCTCAGGGAGTCTGCATTTAGTTCTCGTCTGTGGATTCCTTTGTAAACCGACTCTATCATTTTAGCTCTCACATCGTTTGCCGAAATCTGAGCTGCCCAGGGAAATTAGAGCAGTTAATTTAATATCAAGAATGTTCGGGGGCTTTTCGGTTTATTCACAGACAGGAGAGTGTAAATCAAATTGAGTATTCTCTATAAACCAGAGAACAGTAAAAGTTGCCTCCAAAAAAATATCCAGCCTGCTGTCCATCCACTGCCTTTCTGCTCCTCACCTTCACCTTGAGCCTGTAGAAATCTTACTTTATGCCAGGTGTTCTCCCCAAACGCTCCCCAGCAGAAAGACAGCCCCCGTGTGGTCTTGGAGGGAATGCTCAGTCACGTGCATTGGTAGCAGCAGGGCCGTAGGGCCACCACCAATGCAATGAGGCTCGTGGCTTCAAGCTTTCTTCCATGAAGTTTGAACCCAGCCCTGCCATGCTTTCAATAGAAGGGCTCATTCCGCAGCCATCCATGACCAGCCGTGACATCCCTGGCACTGTGCTAGGCACTGGAGTAGGTTAACTTGCGTGGTAGAAAGAAAGGAATCAGTAACAGTGCAAACTGCACTTCTTATTGCCAAGGGAAAAGCCCCTTCAGGCCTCCTAGGACTGTCAAGTTCTCTGCTCCATTTCCAAAGTTCCTTTTGCACAGTGTTTTGTGTGGAGTGGCAGGTGGGCTTTTATGATTTGTTTTGGAGAGGATCTTTGAAGGAGTCCTTTCAAAGGCATGATACGGACCTTTGACCTGAGAGCTGAGAACACACAGCAGCAGCCTCCATCAACCCCCAGAAGCAAACTGCTAAGTCAGATGCTTTGGCCTTAGCTCCAGAAGGTTCTGTGTGTTTACTGACACTCTCACAGAAATGCTGGGCTTGTGTTTATTTTGCCTCCCCTCTCCTGGGCTTCAGGACCAACTCTTGTGTGTCTGAGATGTACTTTTGAAAGAAAAGGAAATCTTGCCTGAACCAAGTGTGTATTCACTTTGTTTTAGGGACCTAGCGTGTTTGCATAAAATAACAGGATTGATGGCAGACAGTGATGAGCTTTTTATAAACACCGATGCTCAGCGCTATGGAGATGTAAGAGTTGGGAGGTGAACTAGCTTAGGTTTGCGTTTGCCTGACAGGACTCTCAGGTGCCTTGTCACCCTGTGGATTTGCATAATGCACAATGCATCCCAGAAACGACTCTGATGACCAAACTGGTCTACTGTTTATCTGTGCTTAGAATGAAAGGAGACAGATAGTCTTGGTTATAATAAATAAATGTCTTCTAGAAAAGCCTACGTAAGCATAAATATTTTCAGTTTTAATACACTTTGTATGTTCTAAAATGGTCTATAAAAGACACCTACAGAGATGCTCGCATTAAAGCTCAGTTTTCCGCGTTACTAATAAACTACAAGGTGTCAACCTGTGCCACCCCCTGAAAATATTTAAACATCCTATAATCGATGATATATTAGAAATCTCTGCTTTTAACCTTAAAATGATCAGGGTCCTCTCTAAGAGTCTTCATCCCCAACATTTCATTATTTTGACCCTGGTGGGATGTGAAGCAGTGGTGTTTTAAAATTTTTTGTATCATCTCCTTTCCCCTCACTTTTTATGATCTCTTTCCACCACTTACTTTTTTTCCTCTTCTTCCTTTGAGTTTCTCTTCTCTCCTACAGATCCCATTCTTTCCATGTAAAACTCTATATATATTTAGAGTGTTCTGTTTGGTTTCTGGTGCTCTTAAAAAGAACAAGAATAGAAAACACTTCACAAGTCCAGCAAATAAGTGATATTCTAATAGCAGGACCTCTCTGAAATGTCTGCACAAAAGTAGACATACCACAAACTGCCATCTCTGTACACCGCCCTGGACTTCCCACCTTGATGATTTATACACTGCTCCACTTAAGTGGATGGTGCCATTTTTGCCGGATTCAGCAAGTTCATTGAACAATTCTTGGAGCCAAAAGCCAGCTCCACTGCCTGGTAAGGTTTGGTGGCCTTGGCTTGAGGCGGAGGTTGTTGATCCTTCGGCCCGTGGACCGATGATAAATCCAGGAGCCGGGCAGCCGTGCTAGGCTCCCCTGATAGAGCCTGTGCAGGGAATCGGCGCCCGACTCTTACAGGAAATCTGTGAAAAGGACGCTAGTCAACTCATGCTAGGAGAGGCTCCAGGAGGGTTCGGGGGACCGCTGAGATTCTGTGTGAGTGGCCGTCGGCAGGAACTTTGAACACTAGATAAAGAACTTGCGCTTCTGCTTCTCGAGATACCCGTTTCCTGTTTATTTTTCAATTCTAAATATCTAGGATCTTGTATCGTGAGCATCTATTGAGGTGACTCGATGCCCCACAATATCGTGGCAGAGCCCGTCTGTCGTGGCTCACGACATCACTTCAGTGTGCGCGTCTCCCTCATGTGCGTCTCCGCAATCCCACGTCCGCGTGCTTCGCAATGACAATGGTATTTTAATTTTAATTCTGCCTTCAGCAGAATGTGAAACGCGCCGTGAGGCTTATTGGAGGTAGCCCTGACTCGTTGCTGCGGAGAGTAGACTTGGGATAGATAGAGTGACACGAGTCACCAGTGAACACTCCAGCGTCAGGAGGTCCCTCCACCTGAGCGGGGCTGATTTTTTTCTGAAACAAAAGGAACGAGAATCTCTAAGGGAATTTCTCCGCACAGCCACACTTCTTTCAGGCGGTGCCCACCCCACGGACCACGGTGTTCTCCAGACAAAATGCCGTGGACGACCTGGTGCTAATACCCATTTTCTGTATAACACCTTTTCTTCAGAAACCAAATGAGTTATATATAATATATGGTGGTCAAGTTGGAGCGTGGTCATGATAGATATCCTGACTGACACAGCGGATGTATTTCGATTTAGAGATAACGGCGTCTCTCAGCTAACATTCCTCAGTCTCCAACTTGACTACATTATTAGTCAAGGCATCTTTTTAAAAGACATCATTTTCATGCCCATAAGCTGGAAAGGGAAGTGAAAAGAGGAATCCTGAAATAGGTACATTTAATTCTCCCCAGTTTAAATGTAAGTGGTACGTCTTTAAGGCAATCACGATATTCCTTTCCCCCTGCATCAGGAGCGCTTCCATCAATGGATTTCTTTAATGTTGATGATGGCTGGTGCAGTTTGAGGGAATCTGTATTTAGTCAGAAAATGCTTCAATAGAATGACCTACCAGATGGGCCCCATAACAAAGCACAGAGGCATCAAACCACCACAGACATTTGGTGCTTAGAATAATAAAAAGACTATAAAATTAGATTAGTTGAGTCTGATTTGGAATTGGTATATTCCCCATGCACCCTTGCCACTTGGGCAGATAAAGCCCCGAGATTTAGCACTGTGTCAGAGCAGAAGACGGCAACTTCCAGTAAAAGGGAGCCGGGGAGAGGCAGAGAGGGGGAAAGCATGCTGGGAGGTCTCGGAGGGCAGAGCGGTGACCTCCAATGATTTACAGGCCTTTAGCTTAATGAAATTGTTTCAGTGACATGACGGTAAGAGCTCGTAATGGATTGGATGCCCTAATGTAATGAAATTACTCCCTTCTGCCTAAAAAAAAAAATGCGCAATTAATATTTACTGAGACCTGACAGCCTTTGGTGCGCTCGTGTGTGTAGCTCTCTCAGACAGTCGGAGAGGAGAGTCGGAGCAGCGTGGCAGACAGGCTGGCTCTGCGCGAGCTCCTGGCGGGGACGAGCAGAGCCTGCAAGGGGTGGAGGGACGGGCGCTCGGGTGACCAGGGACGCCCGGCCCGGGCCGCCTGGCTCCCGGCGCTGCCCCCGCTCCGCCTTCACGCTCTCCCCTTGCTTTCCCACAGGCAGCTGGACAACAACCACATCAGCTGCATCGAAGATGGAGCCTTCCGAGCGCTGCGCGATCTGGAGATCCTGTGAGTTGATTTTGCGATCGCAGCCTTGCGTGCGTGTCCGTGAGAGGGAGAGAGAGGGGGAGCGTGTGTGCAGGGGGTTCCGTGCGGGTGCCTTTCTGGGTCTGCTGCTGCAGTGCTATTGACACTGGGCACCGGGAGATCCCTCTGGCTCACCTTGGCCAAAGTGCTTGCAGGCAGCAAAGTGTGATTTCTCACCTCTCACAAACTGGGGCTCCTGCTAATTAAGTCTCTATTGAGCCGTTCTCCCCCGATGCTCCCACGGCGTTTGTTGCTGGGTGAAGCAGATGGGCTGGAGGACAGCCCCCCCCCCAGCACCTGCCAGTGCATTCAGGGGGCGTCTGCCTGAGCGTAGGCATGCAGGAGACAGGCTACAGGTCTGGGGAGCGCCGGGGGGTCAGCTGGAATCACCCAGAATTGGAAAGGGACCTTGGCACAGGACTGGGGCTTTGCCAAACAGCCAGGTAAAGTCCAGTCATTGCCGTTGCTCCTGGGATCTCACCTCAGCTTCAAATCTAAACTTTAAGCAGTAACCCAAGGGTGGTGGGGGTGGGGAAGGACGAGAGGCAGTGGACCCCTCCCCAGAACCCCACTCTCCACACCTTACTTAGAAAAAGGTAGCTGCCTTTCTGTATGCTGTGTTCTCGGCCGGGTCTAGCTAAGCAAACCTAATGCCAAGGCTGAGGGAGTCAGCCAGGAGTCATCTTGGGGTCAAACTAAAGTTGACTTGTGTAAGGAAACATTTTGATTGCTCTCACCCCAAGCCACACTTCAAGCTGTCCCTGCTTTGGGGAAGCTGGAGAGGAAGACAGTAAAGCGCAGCAGAACTTCTTTCAGGAGATGCGTGGTTTGGTCCTGACTCAGTCCCTAATTACCTGTGTGACCTTGGACAAGTCCCTTCCATGCTCGGAGCCCGGTTTTTTTCAGTTGGGAAATGAAGGGGTTGGTTGCTATATCTTGGGAGTAGCTTCTCCTTTCCAAGTTCTGTAATTGCTTGATTCTAAAAATATTTCTGATGGTATACTTCCATCCAGTGAATGGTAAGGGGCATTTGTTGAGCATCCCCCAGAAAAAAAAAAAAATTACATGGTCACCAGGTTACATATCTCTGACTTCCAGAAGAACAATACACGTAGAACAAATAGATGCATGAATATATTAAAACGTCCGTTTGCACATACGGGAAGGACTAAAACAGCTTCCTTCCACCTTCCTTTTTACCTGGCCCGCAGACAGTAGCACCGGGGTGGAGAGAGCTTCTCCACGTTGCGGGAGAGGAAGGTGATTCCAAGAGGAATCACGGGAAATGAAAGGGGATGCTGATGCTGCAAGCCGCTGGCAATCTGATGAAAGCTGAGGATTCCCGGTTCAGAAAAGACAAGACCCACAGCCCGGGAGGTTAGGTTGTCATTCCTAAGATGAATGGTCTCTCCTCACCCAAACTCTGACCCCGGAACCGGCAACAGATGCATGTCTGCTCGGGAGAGGGTGCCGGCCCACATTTAGTAGTAACCTGGGACTTCTCTCATCGAGAGGCTAGAGCTGAGAAAGGGGCCACGATTTCCCTGCCTGCAAAAAAAAGCCTCTGCAGAAAGGGCTGCCAGGAGCACAACCCCCTGTCCTTGGGAAGGATGAGAACATTCCTTGGGAAGGGACCAGGCAGTGGAAGTCACCAGCTGCCACAAAACAGCTGGCACGACCTGACAGGCCGCGTGGTCCTCGTCGCCGCTGGGAGTGGCGCGGTCTCGCCCCTGTGGGGGAGGGAAGGGCTTTCCAGGCAGACACGCCCGGGCGTGGGGTCCGGTCCCGGGCGTGGTGGCACTGGGGCCAGGCTGCTCAGCCTCTCCACGTCTGTTCCTTTAGCCTTGAGAAGAGGCGCTCCGAATGAGGTCCCTTCCACTTCCCTCACTTTCTCCCTGCCACACCCCCACTTCCATCAGCCCCTGTCCAGGACAGAACTGGACTCCTCTCTACTCAGATGTTTGCTGTTTTTTTAAAAAAAGAGATGTTGGTATCTAGGTACATCAGTGCTCTCAAACTTGAAGCTTAATAACTGATGATAAAAAAAAAAAAAGTTCTCATTCCCCATCATTACAAAGAGCCCACAGGACCTGATTAGTTTATCTTCTCAATTCCAAACAAAGCCAGATCAATAGCTTTGTTTTAAAGACGCGCTCATTTGGCTTCACATGGCTAAGTACTTAAAATTAATCATAATCAGGCATTCCATGGGTTTTTAATTTCCAGCAGAGGCACATAGCTTTGGAACCATCCATCTTAATGGTGCGCCGTTCTGAAATTGGCTGGAGCTGACATCTCCATTTAAAGAGCCCTCCCCTCCCCACCCCTGGACCTTCCAGATCTCATCTACGCATTGACAGTTTGTGATGCTTCTCTGTAATCACAACTTAGGTGCCGTAAAGAATCTTGACAATGAAATAATAAATAGGAACTAAGTGAGGGCTTCGTACATTAACTTAATAAATTCTTCAGAAAGATTCAGAGAGGAGAAAGAAGTTCAAAAACCTTCTTTGAAAGCTTTAAAAGTCTACAGATTAAGAAGACAAAAATGTAGTATTTCAGGTGTGTTTTCTCTCTGATGTTATGCAGCATGAAGTATAAAACAAGGAAGGACTCATGATTATCTTGTGGAAAGCATTCTGAAAACCAACTTAAGGAAAGTTTGTGTGCGTTAACTACAGTTGACCTCTGAACACCATGGGGGTTAGGGGTTCAGACCCCTATGCAGTAAAAAATCCACGTATAATCTTTGACTCCCTCAAAACTTAAGTCGTCCAGCAGTATCCACGGGGAATTGGTTCCAGGACCCCCCGTGGGGACCAAAATCCGTAGGTGTTCAAGTTCCCTATATGAAACGCTCTAGATCAGGTGCGTGCAGTCTGCCCTTCGCGTCTGCGGGCTCCCAGGCGCGGGTAGTACAGGTATGTGGCGAGGACCCCGCGTGCACGTGGCCTGCGCGGTTCAGTCCCGCGCTGTTCGTGGGGCAGCCGCACTCGTGGAACTCTTTCACGGGGCCACCCGGGGATCCCATCCTCTCTGTGGGTGGAAACACTGTAAAACTTCTTTGCACCGAGGCTGAGGTTGGTTTCACCGGTTACGCTGAGTCAGAACTTAGAGGTGGGCCGGCAGGAAGCACACGGGCGTGAGGAGAGAGGGTGGTGTGGTACAAGGTTGGAAAAGCCTAAAATCTGCCCGCCTCGACCTCATTTTTGCCTCACGCCCAATGGGGGATGTCCGGGACAAGGGAGAGGACCACCCCTCCCCCTTTCAGGTAGCCAGGGAAGGGACGAAGAAGACACGCAGAGGAGGGGTGACTGACTACTCAAGGCTCCCATGTCACCACCAGAGAGGAACCCCAACGCAAGCGGTGATAGCTGGCGTCCGGGCCGTCCCCAGCACTGTCACCAGTGCCTTTGCTCACGTTCCCTCCTCACACCCCTGCCGTGAAACCACTGCAGCCATCCCCCTGCCTGTACAGAGGAATAGCCCATTTTAGAGAAGCCAAGGAACTGCTTAGCTAGTCAGCAGCAGAGACCGCGCGATTAAACATTCCCCCAGGCCACCTTTCGGGGTCATGTCGCCAAGCCTGTTGTGTGTCGGCTCCCCTGACTGGCTGATGCACATGGCAGCATGCTGTGAACTGGCTCCCGGAGCAGGGCTAGGCAAGCTACCGAGGCTCAGAATCCTGCCGGGGCCATGTCGGTGCCTCCCGCAGGCCTGGGAGACTCTCACTCCCTTCACCCAGCTTATGGGTCCCCACAAAGGTGAAGGCAAATCAAGCTCACAAGGGAAAGATAATCCTACTTTTTCAATGACTTACATCCCAGTCCCGGAAACAGTCGACTTTTGTGAGCAATGATTTTAGAGCTCCATTCTCTGGACCTCCCCCAAATACAGCCCCAACCTTCTGTACGGCACTGAGGCTCTTCACCAAGGGACCTGCTTGCTGTGGGTCAGACGTCCTTCTGTCACCCAAATTACTGCCCTTCCATTGCCACCTGCTCTGTACATTTGGTGATTCACCTAGTAGGTTTTCTCTGAGAAGGGCGTGCTTATACTGCATTCGAATACGCCAAGACTACATTTCCAGCCCTGTCTGGTCAGGAATAGTTTGTGACAGTGCTCTGAGCCATGGGTTCTAGTCCCTGCCAGCTGAGGACAGCCAGGCATTTCACCAGTAACACCAGGCTCCTTCCTCCCTGCCAACATGCTGTCCCGGGTCAGAAAAAGATTTAATAAGAAGAAAAAAATTAAGAATATGAATAAATGAAACACAAATGAGAAACCTAGTTGATAAGACTTTAATTGCATTTTTTCAATAATATTGTGGGAGCATAAAAAAGATTTTCAGACATTGTCTGCTGACTACATGTAGCAAATCAGAAGTTCAATAGATACACTGCCAAAATACCAGACCAGAGATGTCAAGAACTCATCCTGAAAACTCTCATCTCCCACTGAGTGGTCTGCCCCTGACGGATCGCTGGCGGCAGCTAAATTGCATTCAGAACCACAGGTCTGCAGGTAGCCAGTGTGCCCTGTTTTGAAGGTCCCATTCCCATTTATGTCACTTGCCAATTTTGGAAATTCGTGACATCATTATGGGCCTCAGATGTCTGCAGGATGACCTCTTATTGTTGAGATAAGGTATGGAGAAGCCAAGAGCAGGGCCCAGGTAGAGCGAAGCCCATTTTGCATGGTGGCGCCCACGTCCCTCACCCCAATCCCGCACCAGGGGCAAGTTGGCAGTACCAGAGAGACTAGAACCTGGATCTCTGGACCCCCGATGGCATGTTCTTTGCCCATATTGAGCATCTTCATGAAGATGCCAAGTTACTGGCTCTTCAGGAAAAACCTCCTGGTAAGACTGGGAATCTTAAGTGCGACTGCCCTTTCTAAACCCATCATTAAGTGTTTAAGAGGTAGGGGGAGGGCCACCTTTAATCTGGATCCCGCCTTCGGCTCTCTTGAAACCAGAGGTTGCAAACCAGACCACAGGCTTTATTGCACCCACAGACAAGTCTTTAATCTTGTAGACTGTTTTTTTAAAAGTTAAAATTAGCATTTCGTATTTAAAACTTACAACATTTTTCATAAAAGTCTTGAATCCAGCTTTGAACTTTTAGCCATCCAGAAGCATCAATAGCCCTGGGCTGTATTTTGCATTGCGACCGTCAGTGGTGGCCAAAGTGCATGCACCCTCCTTAGATGAGGTGTGTAGATGCCACTTCCCCACCAGCCTCCACTCATCTGAGGTGCCTGCCAGTCCAGGCAGGCCCTGCTGTAATCCATCCAAGCGAGGACACACTGTGTGCTAGCGTAGTGCCAGACGCCAGGGACAGCAAAGCTTTACAAGGACAGCTGCTCGGGCAGATCGGAGCCTCTGTGCCAGAGCTCACCAGAGTGGTTGAGGGGATGTGGACAGAGACAGCTGAGTGAGTGGAGTCCAGGACCCCGAACGGGACAAGGGCGCCACAGAAGCAAGCAGGAGTCTCAAGCCCCATCTCCTGGGATGTTCTTCTCAAGAGCTGAACTAGCCTTCGTATTCCTTTTGATTTTAGAGTGGTTGTCATTGGGCTTATGCACATTATGAGAAATAGGCTATGAACACTTCCTACCCAGTTTCTTGCTCCGCAGACCCTCGCATTGACCTGTGTACTGAGCTCCCTCTCAGCCCTGACCTTTAGACAAGAGGTAAAGCAGTGGTAGAAATTAGCCAGACTTTTAGGTTAGGTCTAATTCAACCACATCCAAGGGGTATGACCTGGCCTGACCCTGAGCCCCACTTGTAGACATAGAAGATGGAGAAGAACATCCTTTAGTGGCGTAAAAAAGGAGGCAGTGAAAATAAATGGACAATGTCCTGATAGCCAGATCGGGGTATGCACACTCTCCTAGCATGGGGTGTCTGTCCTGGCTGAGGGGTGCTGGCCACTGGGTGTAGGGACATTCATAGGCATTGTCGGTCCAGTTCAGAAAACCCAGAGATTAATACAAGTGGCAGTCTTTACTTCATCTGAGCTTATGGATATGGAACTAGATGCTCTGATTAGATGCTTTAACAAATAATGATGTAATGATTTATTCTGTACGGTAGTCCCCCCTTATCCCTGGGGATACATTGCAAGACTCCGGTGGATACCGGAAACCTTGAGTAGTACTAAACCCTAAACATACTTTGTTTTTTCCTAAGCATACACGCCCATGATGAAGTTTAATTTATAATTAGCACAGTAAATAATTAACAGTAACTAATAATAACAATATATTGTGGAATAAAAGATGTGAATATGATCACTTATTTCAGGGGACCCCTTGCTGAAGTCTTTCTGGTGTAATGCGCTGCTATCAATCAGAATGTTTTCTGTTCCTATCTCCCACCCACAATTTAATTGATGCCTTTTCTACCTAAACTGAGCACCATGCACTGTGGCTACGACTTTTGCAGTTTGAGGTATGACAGCAAAACTAGCTCAAATTTCTTTTTCCTTCATCACAATTTCAAGCATAGAAAATTCATTCTTATCATAGATTATAGCAATCTCAGAATACGATTTTTTTTCTTCCCTTATTGAGAACTTGCACCTTTTTCGCTGAAAGGAAGCACTTTACAGCTTCTCTTTGGCATATCTGAATTGCCAGCATCACTAATCTTGCACTTCGGGGCGATTGCTAAGTAAAGTAAGGGGGACTTGAACACAAGCGCTGTGACTGCCGTGAGGGCCGCGTGTGCAGCGTGGACACGCCAACAGAGGGACGATTCACGTCCCAGGTGGGACGAAGCGGGAGGGCACGAGACCATCACGCTCCTGAGAACAGCACGCAGTTTAAAACGTATGAATCGTTTGCTGCGTATTTCTGGAATTTGCCATTAATGATTTTGGACTGCACTGTGATAGCCTCCATACAAAACTAGCCCCGACGTGGAGGCACTAGAGGCCGAGGTTGAGCCTTGGGGGCGCTAGAGTCTTCCTATAGGACTGGCTGCCAGTCCAGCTTCACCAGCCTGCATGGTGTGGGGTTCATGTCCTTACTGTAATACAGAAGCAATAATAAAAACCCCCTTACGGAGAAACCAAGGTTGTGTGTCTGGCAAGTAGCAGTCAGGATGCTCATAACAATTGACATTGAGGAATAGTCCTGTACTGTTTCACTGTCTTACCTCCAGAACCTCCCACAAGCCTGGCACATAGTAGGTAGTCAGTTAAAGTACATGGAACCAACTGGGGTTGAAATTAATTAACTGAATGGAAACCCGCCCTGCCCTAGTCCCTAGGTTCTTTTATGTCTTAACCCTAAAGAAAACTAAGGTGATTGTCCCAGGATTATTTTAAATATTGAACAGTGTAGCATTTTACTGAAACAGCACATTTCTCGCGTTACCATTGGTTTTTTATTCCTCCAGTTAAAGGCAGATTTTTTTCTTAGTAACAATAAGCAAAATTAGAGCCACAGTGAAAATTGGTGTTTTCCAACAGACAAGACTCATTTTCATTTATTTACAAAATGTTTCACCTGGATTTCTCTGGGAACTGCAAACATTTTCTCAGCAGACTTTGGAATCAGAGTGTTTAGTCATGACATAGCTTTGAATATAGAACTGTCATGGCTTAATGAAAGTCTTAAAATATCTCCAGAATATAATTTTTTTGGTACTATACTGCAAATTGTGATTTATTCAGGCAATCAGGATTAAATGGCACTTTATAAGAAAGCACCAGTAACTTTCATTCAGCCCCTAGAACATTAGGAAAGGAACTAGGTTTCCTATAAGTTCTTATTTGCTCTACACCACACACTTCTTCATTGTCATCCAAAATTTCATCATAGTCACTCTCTTAGAATGACTAGCTTGGTTTTGAGGACATCAGCTTAAGGAAAAAGTAAACATCTCTTTCAGATTTAAGATAATTTTTTCCATTTATATAAGTAACACTTTAATAGTTCAGATAACTAGGGAGATCTGGTGGTTTCCATTTGACTTCCTTTTCCTGTTAACTAAAAGCTAGTTTGGTCACTGAATTGAAATGTATTTGTGTGCGTTCCTGGATTGAGGCTTTGACCAAGATCACTGAATTATTCTTCGCCAACAGAGGATCTTGAATTGGCAGGACTTCCGTTATCAACTTCTATGACAGACACTTAGGCGGAATCGGGTAATGGAAGTCTTGCTGTCCCCAGGGACCCCAGACTGCAGCCACCAGGTCTCTGGGCTGAAATTCTGGCTTGACAAACTAGGTTTGGGAGCAGGCTTTGCTTTGCTTTGTTCCACCTAAAACAAAATGGAAAAATAGCTCTGTGTCTTTGCAAAAAGATTCCAGAGGGATTTCTTTCAGGGGCAAGCTAAGGAGACCAGTGAGGAAGTGCCACAGGCTGCCAAACACATACAGGGGTCAGCTCACTCCCCAAACAGCTTCCGTACTGAGGTGCTAATGTGCCCTTGCACTGGTGCTTAGTGTCTGTCCTTTCTCCATCTTTAGCTGCCAGCAGTGTCTCTGAGCATGTTCAGTCAGTATCTTGCTCCTTGATCAGCTCTCATATCATGGGTCTCCAGACCAGGGGCCACGATCCCCTTGAAGAGCCACATGTGCCTTTGCTGCTGCTGCCACTTCTACCCAGGATGTGAAACAGTGGGCGGCTTGGCTTACCTGTGG
Source organism: Eonycteris spelaea (assembly GCA_003508835.1). Classification (NCBI taxonomy): domain Eukaryota; kingdom Metazoa; phylum Chordata; class Mammalia; order Chiroptera; family Pteropodidae; genus Eonycteris; species Eonycteris spelaea. The sequence goes on along the minus strand of PUFA01000032.1, from coordinate 12,174,403 downwards.
CCAAGAGTCCGTGACTCCGCAGAACTGTGTCCTAGGAGCTCAAGCAGGAAATTGGCCTCCTCCTCCTGCTAGTTGGCGTTACAAATGGGAGGATGGCTTGGGGAAGACGTGGAGATGCAGAGCTGGGAAGCATCGGCATCATTCCGACCTTTCTCTGAGCTCCTGTTTCCTATCTGCAGAGGCACTCAGGAGCAGGGGTTGGTGAGGAGGGATGAAGGCAATGTGGTTCCGTTTCTCCCAGGCCACATTTACTCATCGTCAAGAAGCTCTAGAAAACCCATTCCCCTTTGACTTATAACTAAATCCGAGGATCCCAACTATTGGCCCATAGGTTGACTGTAACCTGCAGATACAAAATTTAATTGTTTTTGTCTTTCCAGTGTTAAAAAAAAATTAAAATTAGTTGCCAATGTTTAAAACGCAGGTAATTTTATTTAAAAGTGTATAATGTCAATTTTCCTTGAATATCTAGAAGCCATAGGCCTGCATGTGGCCGTGATGGCCTAGAGCAGCACCGTGCAGTACGCCTGTGATGAAGCCAGCGCTTCGCATCTGAGCTGTCCAATACGATAGCCAGTAGCTGCACGTAACTCTTGAGCATTTGGAACGTGGCTAGTGCAAAGGAGAAACTGAATTTTTAATTTCATTTCATTTTAATTGATTTAAATGTAAAGTGCCACAGTTAGCTCACAGCTACCTTATTGCACAGTGCAGGTTCAGAGCGGAGTGGCGGGCACCCCGTTTGGACAGGGCCTGCTGGCTGTGGGTCTCCCGAGCTCCCACCAGCCCAGCTTTCCTGCTCCAAATCTCTGGGGCCATTTCACATTCATTAAGAAGCACAATGTTTAAACAGTGTATTTTCCGAAACTGAGCACTTCACAATATCTGCCGCTGCCCTCACCTTCCACTCTGCCCTTTCTGTACCTTAATTTAAACATCTGGATCTTATTCCCCAAAAGACCCATTTTCAGGGAAACACAGGAGTGTGATTATAAAGCCGTCTCCCCCGAAAGCAAAAGCGTCTCTGCGTGAATTAGTTTCCATATCCCAATTATTCACTTCTCTCAGCCTTGCAAATGACTTCCACAAAGTCACCTGGGTAGGAAAATCACTCCCATGTCTGGACCCGTCCCTCCTCCATGCATAAGCTGGGGATGGAGCAGCCAGTTAGGGAAGCAAGCTCATTAACCCACAGCAGCTGAGCCAGGTGTCTGAATAAAGAGAGAAAGAAAGAGTCGACCCCGTGTAACTATTTTCAAATGCTGCACAGTGGGGGCCGATGGTGACTTAGAGTTTGGCCAGATGTCCTGTCTTTATAGAGATCTGGGCATCCACAATCAGTGCTGTCTGGAAAACGATTCCCGTTCCAGAAATACTGTGTTAGAGCCAGCACCGACCCAGTTGGATTTGAAGAGGGGGGCTGTAGCGTGGAGAGACCCTGGAGGTCAGCTGTTCCCACCTCATCTTACGAGAAATAAACTACCAAAAAGTTAAGTGACTTGCCCACGGCCATAAGGAGAATATATTAGCAAGCAGGAAACAAAAATTAGTGAAGCCAGCCTCTAAGTCCTGCCATCGTGTCATCCTTACACTCCTGTATTTTGCCAGAGGGCACATTGTATATTCAGCGTAGGCACCATGCCTTCCTTTTCTAGGACCTTCCAGCCCTGCAGCCACTGCTTGGGGGTGGATCACCCCAGCGCCCCAACAGGTAGTGCTGTCCAGGCCGAGAGCAGCCTGGAGATGGACGTCCACATCATTGATCTCGACTACCGGTGGTGGCCAGAGCCCAATGAGTGAACAGTGGAGGCCCCTGCCCCTGTTTGAGCCCCGGTGGCCTAAGCTGTAAATCGCACCCAGCCCCCTGAGAGGGTCCCTCCCTTACAAATAGCAGGGTAAAAGCAGACCTCGCTGGTGTCTCAGCCCGGAACGGAGCCTCATGCTTCCTGTGCAGTTTTTCTGCTCACGGCTCTGAAGAGGCTCCGCTCTGAAATGACTCGTGTGTTCAGCCACAGACCTGATGGGAGCGTGGAGAAACCAGCATACCTGCCGGGCGAATGCAGGTTTACGTATAAACAGAAACTTCTTCAGAGCTCTTTGTCCCCATGTGTTGGGTAGCAGAGAGGAAGCCCTGAGTCTTTTTCAGCTGTTTGAAGGTAGTTCGTGGGAGCAGTAGGTCTCAGCTGGTGGGTCGCCCTTCAGGAGACGAAGTTTGGAAGGATGCGTTAGGCATTGTCACCACAGAGCTATTAAAATGCTTTGATTATATACACGTGTTAAGCGTAGATATATTTGATTCAAATTGTTAAATTAATCTCTTAGGTTCAGAGACCAAAAACTGGCATCTGCCAGCCAGATCCAGCCCCCAGCTGTGTTTCATTGGTGACTTTTGTTCCTTAAGGTGATTTAGTCACCTGTAGTAAAAAAGCAGGAGACTTCACATAAAAATGTTAGATTTCTAGCTTGCTTTTTAAAACAGGGAACAACTGGCAGCACCGCGCCCACCTCCCAGCATAGCGGGGGTCCCCTGACATGAGAAGTGACAGTCCCGTGGAGCAGACTCGCGTTTACTGCAGCTCCGCGCAGCCCACTCCCTCAGAGGTCAAGCCTCGCTCCCACAGGCAGCGGAGTCTGTACTCCCGGTCCAACCCGAACGCTGTTCAGAGTGGAAATTCATTTTTATCAAAAGGTGCCACAAGCGTGACCCTTCGCATTTTGAAACTCATCTATTCCGTAAATATTTATTGAGATGTCCAGTGGGCCAAACACAGGGCCCAGCCCTGCCCACGCGACAGGGCGCAGACAGACACACTCCGTCCTCAGTGTACACGTCTGTGGATATTTAAACGTTGTCCCCTGCCTCTCTCACTGGGCTGGGCATCAAATGCGACGGAGGTGGAAACTGTCCACTGTTCCCCCTCACAACTACAAACTATGTCCAGTTATAGAAGTCAGAGGTCGTTCTTTCATCCCCAGCCCAGAGCAGACATCGGGCCACGCTGGGCGCTGCCCGATTTCTGAGTAGTATAGCAGACAAGATTGATTGTCCAGGCTCCCAGCTTGTCGATGGTGAAATAGAATTAGGAGACTGAGCCATCTCATTCATGGTGTCATTTGAGGGACATCGTACAATGAGATTGGTCATTGGGAGGCAGCTGAATCATCCTGCATCGCCGCTAGGCAGTGTGTGGGATGCTGTCAGAGCACAGTGCACGAGCAAGGAGCCCTTGAGAATCCGGGGACCGAAAAGGCCGGAGCTGCACGAACGCATGCCCGGCCGGCGTCTGAGCAGCAGCGGGACTCGGAAGTTCAGCTCTCCCTTTTGATCTCCCACTTTTTACATCTATCTTGGAGGCATCTTGATTCTGTTCTTTAACACCGAGGCTCTGCTGGGGTGGCAGATGAGTTTCTGCCTGTCACAGTATGAATGCGTAATGAAGGAAGAACCAAAGACGAGCCCGTCTGTTGAGGAATCCATATCATCAAAGGCCCACATTGGCAGCTGATTGTTTTTTATTTATTTCTGTAGGTTTTACATGACACCTGGAGACCATTTAAAATGTTACTTGGCGGTGAGAGGTCTGTGTTTAAAAATAACGCTCACCCAGTGCCAAATCACTTTAGAGCCGGGTACAAATATTGAGACAAAAACCCCAGCTGTTATTGCTTTGGCTGCTAATTTGCGGTGTCAGATGAGAGCCCGACTGCTATACGTCCGTGAATAAGGCCCCTTGTGAGATCGTTATGTTTTCTAACAGTTGAGAGTAATGGACTAATCAGTGCAGCATCAGCTGTTTCCATTATAAGCCCACACAATGGTTATGAGCGTTAATTTAAATGGTCCTCAGGGAGATCGAGGAAATGAGTCATGTGCAGCACCCAGGATAGTCCAGGAAGGCAAGCCCTGTGAGAGGCGGCTCCCCGCCCTCGTCTCGCTCTCCTCCGCAGCTCGCGCTCCTTCCCCACCTGCCCTCAGAGAACCATCACCCACTCCAAACAGGCAGAGCGCGCACGCCGCCGAAGGAGCGGCTCTGTACTCTCAGTTCTTCAGGGAATTCTTAAAAATTCCCGTCAGCCAAGCCAACAGGAAGGGTGGCTCTCGGCAGACTTGTGAGTCAAACCTTGACTTAGAAGGCAGAGACATAATAGCCTCTCGTCCCCCTCGTCCGTGTCACCGCTAGCACCGCCCTCACTCTGAGCTGAGCGCTTTCTGTCCCTCAGAGGAAGATTTGGCGATGCTGTTGCTTCGAGCAGCGGTGGCAGAGGCACATCGAAGCCGGTGCAGGCCGAGTCCACCACTCACCTGTACAAATCACCTCCACCTTGGGAGACCCGGAAGCTGCCAGCTGACATCTGTCTGAAGACAGTCCTAGAAGAGGCAGTTTTGCATAATGGTTAAAACATAAGTCATGGTGTCACACTTTGAATATGGCTCCTCGACTCTATGGCTGTGGGCCAGAACTCAGGGCAGAGTTCTTTGATCTTTCTAGGATCCAAAATGAAAATGACAAGGGTGTCTCAGGATGGCTGGGAGAATTAAATGAGATACGGTGTGGAAAATGCTCAGCCCCCGCGACTCTAACGTGGCACTGTGGGAAGTAGTGATGTCTTCTGGGTTTCGCGTGCTGGCCACTGGGCACCCACGTCTGTAAGTCCAAGTCAGGACATCTCTAGGCGCACTTTAAAAAGACATCCTGTTGCCATGGCTGCTGATGACTCATCAAGAGTCTCCTTCTTGGGGAATGTTGAGGGAACCATCTTATTTATCTAGACTTAAGGAGATGTCAGTCTGCCTTGAGACAGGGACGAACAGGCCAGTCTGTCTGACCCAAAGGTCTGGATCCACACCTGCATGGAAGTGAAGAAGGGGTTCCAGGAGTACCCCAGGAAGGTTGGCATGTTGGGAGACGAGAGTGGGTCTTACTGTGGATGCTTGCTTTTGCAATTATGCAATACATGCTCACAGATAATACTGCTGCATTAGAGCCAATTACATAGTGTTATGGACACACAACGTGAAGATTGCACCCAGAGCCAGGAAAGCACAGAGTGATAAAGCGGTGGCCTAATCGGAGGAGACAGAGGGAAATGTCAGCCTTATTAAGGGTGGCATGGCCGCAGCTGGACGTGGCCCCTCCAGATCAAAGATGGCTATCTGGAGGGGTGCGGCAGAGAGCCGCACACCATCGCCCAGCAGACAGCAGTGGGGAGCGGGGCCGGACGCCAGCGCGGGGCTCTCCGTGGGCGATCACAGCCACCTCCACTGAGAGCTGTTGGCGGTGTCAGAGCTTGGGCCTCTCCCTGGGCAGGAGAAGCTGCTCTTTCCACACCAGAGCCCGTCGGTCCCAGGGGCAGCGAGCGGGCCCTCTCTGCCGCCTTCCACATTCAGGTGCAGGCTTGATTCTCAGCCTTTCCCTGCTCAGTGGTCCTCCAGATTGGGGTCCTCACGAGGTTCATGAGAACACAGGCCAGGCCACCCCGGAGTTTTTGATTCGGGTGTGGCGGGGCCCCAGGATGCGCATCTCTGATGCTCCCGGGTGGTGCCGCAGGTCTGGGACCCACGCCGAGGACACTGCCCGGTGCATCCCGCATCACCCCACGCTGGACTCACCTGCCCCATCCCTCAAACGGAGCCTCGTTCTAGACCCCGATTCCGTCACAGCATCGCAGGTTCCAAGAGCAGCGGGATCCACCTTCCCAGGCGGGGCAGGACGAGTGGCCTCTGCAGTGACCCCGCCTGCCCGCCGTCCAACCCCAGCCCTACCGCTTGCCACCGGGCTTTCCCACCAATAGGCTTTGTTTGTAAATTTTGAAAGGCTCTGGCCTAACCCTCTTCTCTAGAGCAGTTATGTGATCGCCCGGCCTGTTGCGGGTAAACACCGGGAGAGGCAGGGCAAGAGCTGCCCAGTGTCTAGAGCAGCCAGGGCTCAGCGCGCGTTGCCTATAAAAAGCCAGTTATATTTAGGCTTTCAGGCCACATGGTCTCTGTCGCAACTACGCAGCCATTGTGACGTGAAAGCAGCCGTAGATGGTACATAAACAAATGGGTAAAACTTTATTTACAAACACAGGCGCGCTGGCTGGGATTCAGCTTGTGGGCTGTAGTTTGCCAACCCCCAGAACAGAGCAGAACGTGCCCCACTGCCCCGTGTGCCCATTGCTCCCAGGCGGCCCTCGTCCTGCCGCAGCTCCCAGCGCGGGGAGGTGCAGCGGCCTTCAGGGCTCTGAGGTTCCATTATACTGTAGGAACAGGAGTAAGTTCTCTGATGCCCCTGAGTCCCGGGGAGAAGCTTAATGCCCTCTCTCTAGGACTCCCAGTCGAGAGAGAGTGGGGTCCATCGGTAGAAGTAGCATTGTCCAAATAAATCATTTTACTAGGAAAAATGATCCTTTCTCATTAGGCATTTACGCTCCAAATTTGACAAAACAGAAGAGAAACTAGAGGGTATACATATACAGGTCAAACTCAGTCTCGGTATAAGTACGGTATCGATAACAGGGAAGGGCTTTATGAGAGAGAAATGAGAGGTGGGTAGACTGGTTTTTTTTTTTAACTCCATGGGGAAAAATTGCCTTATTTCTAGTTCACACTGAAATGCCCATTCCGTAGCTGTGATGGTACAAAAACGGGAGACGAGACAGTCCTAGGAATTTATACAATTAATTTGACCCCGAACTCGCGCTTGAAACCTGATGAACGATGCCAAATTGAGAGCATTTACTTGGGGGAAAACCTCTAACAGGGTGACTTGGCGTAAAGTCTGTGGTCTCAAAATATCTCCTGCGGTGCAGAGCAGCGAGGATGAAACTAGACTCCAGAACTGGCAAAGGTCTTCCAGGACCAGGAGTTAAAAAGACGAGGCTGATGAGGTCCCCTAGCTTGGCCTCAGCCAGCCGTCCAGTGGGGGTAGGTGCGGGTCACCGTCAGACCACCCAGTGGATAATTGTTAAGTTATAGACAAGAGGCAATAGGAGGCCCGTGCACTTATTTCTAGCTTTGGTGCCTGAGTGGAGATGACAGAATACCCATGCTGGAGTAACAGACTTTCCCGAAAACAGGAGGCAGTGGGTAAGTTGGGGGAAATTGGTGTAAGGAGAGAACAGTGAGGTCTGAGCCCTCCGGGAGCTTGTGCGTTGCCCTGGGTAAGTTCCTTCCCTCGCATAGCCTCAAATTGCTCATCTGTAAAATGGGGACAGTCATTTCACCCTCAGAGTACTATATCAAATGAGATGAATGCGAAAGTGGATTCTAAACCGTAAAGGACTAAACAAGCAAGCTGCAGTATGAATAGGTAATAATTACTGACCGTTGCCTTTGAGCCAAGTGGTGAGCCACAAGTGTCCTTTCCATACCTTACTTTGAGTACATGGGGACAGCTGGATAATTGTCCGTAAAAATGTCTGCGTCTTTATCCCAGGACCTTATGAACATGACCTTCATATGGCAGAAGGGACTTGGCAGGTATGACGGAGTATCCTGAGGGGGGAGGTCACCCCGTGTTATCCTGAGAGGCTGTGACTGGCATCACAAGGGTCTGCGTTAGAGAAAACAGGAGGTCACAGTGAACAGCAGGAGGGAGAGGCTGGATGGAGTGATGCAAGGAGGGGGCCACGAGCTGAGGAATGCGAGTGGCCCCTGCACCTGCCAACGGCAAAGAAGCAGATTCTCTTCCTGGTGCCTCCGGAAAAAACGCAGTGCCCTGGTCTCATTTTGGACATCTGATCGGTGTTGCTGTAAGGCACCAAGTTTTTGGTCGTCGGTTCCAGCAGCAGTGGGCAGCGCAAACAGGCATCGTGCCTGGAGGTAGGCGCGTTGGTCCATCCCGGCACCCCACTTGCTTCATCGGGAAATGGGGACCGTAACAAAGTGCCTGCTCACAGGGTGGTGGAGCGATCCAATGAGATGGCACAGGAAAGACCCGCAGCCCAGTGCCTGCCTGGCGTGTGATCAGCCCTCAGTTAATGGTGGCCATTACTAGTATGTCACTTAATCACCACGAAAGCTGTATGAGATCAGTGCTATTATTATCTCCATGTGACAAAGACGAAACCCAATAAGATTAAGGAAAACTTACTCATGGCTGCACAGGCTGTCGGGGGAGTCAGAATCCAAACCAGGTCTCTGCCTCCAAGGCCCGTGCGCAGGACTCTGCCACACTGTGTTGGGGTTACGACACTGACCCCTGCATCGAATGCCAGATGCTTGGGCAGGGGCACAGAAACCAGGCAGAGCACAGGGCTCGCTGCACGGGCAGAAGCCACCAAGACTAGAGATCAAATCCATGCTCATCAGGGAAACAAAAACTCTGGCTGCCATGGAGGTCGGTGCCTGACAGGTTACCAACCCTCGACATCCCTGGGCTGGCCAGCCCCACACGGCAAATCCTGGAAGTCTGAATACCGTATTTAGTCATTTTGGCCCTAGAATAATTGCTGTTATCGTAAATGTTTTATAGCTCTCATTACAGCTCACATTTAAATATCAGTGTAGTAATACATTAATAAGTCATTGCTGCCGGACACAGAGTCGAAGCCCTGCACTGTCTGTTCGGCTAAATTAAGGCCAACTGTGAGCTCAGCCCGATGTCGAGTGGCTGGGCTTGGTCGGGAGGAAGGCTCTTTCTCTGCCAAGCCATCTTTTTTACCTTTGAGAGTAAAAGGAGGATTCTCAGATTCGGGGCTGGCGGTGAGTCAACAACCCTAACCAGGTGTCCCTCACGTGTGGGACCTGGAACTCCAGGAGGAGCAGAAGGGGAAACGAAGGCACCATGTCTGCCCCAGAGGCCTTTCTGATCTGATGAAAGGGGCGGGGAGTCGTCCTCGCCCCCTGCCAGGACAGTCGGTCCACGGGATTGCGTTTTTTTCTGGAGGCATCAGGAAGAGAATTGGGAGTGACAGGCTTCTTCAGCCCCGTCTCATGAGATGTTCTGAATGCTTCCAGAGCGGGTGGAGGTAGGATGGACTAACCCTCACACACACATACGCAGAAAAGATAGGCCGCATAAAACAAAACAGCTTCGTAGGCTCAACTTCATAAAATGCAGCGTCTGCACGGCTGGGTCAGTGCAGTTACGGCGTAGGCAGGAGCCGGCAACATAAATTTGACCTATTCATTCCTTTCCACCACGCTGTGTGCCTAAAATAATGCCAGACACGTGGTAGGTGCTCCACAAATATGGGAGGGAAGAAAATGTATTAGGTTCTGTGCCTTTGTGTAAACAGATTGCTTCCTGGCCTGTTGGCCAAACAGATGCCAGCTAGGCCATGGGAACCGAGGAATAGCCTGGAATGAGGGGGACGGGACCGCTGGAATCCTGCTGTGCGCGAGGGCCACCAGGAGCTGAAGAAGGAGTCCGTGCAGGGCCCCTTGTGGGGGAGTACGGCGGTCACTGTGCTGGACAAAGCTCTGTTCCTGTTTCCACGGGGTTGGGGGAACAGGAATGACCAGGACAGGGCTAGGTTCTCTCCCCCGATGTCAGTAAAATGGTAGCCTCTGTTTACTGAGCACGTATGCGCACCAAGCCTTTTACCAGCCCGTGAGGTCGTACCATTACCTGTGTTCACGAAGAACCTGTGGATAAGAGATGTCAGGAGTTTGCCCAAGACCACACAGCTGGGTATGTAAGACTCGGCTGAAGCGTGTGTGGGCCAGGTCACGGGCCTCTAGGGATGCGCAATGTGGAAAATGGTAGAGGGCATTTTAACAGGGACGTGAAGTGTTCACCAAGAGTCAGAGGCGAAAGAAAAAAAGTCTTTAACTCACGAAGGCTTCCAAGGAAAGGCTCCTTCCTGGGCCAGTGGGGGCCCATGGGAGAGGAAGAGGAATTGGGCTGGTGAGAAGGGTATCTGAAGTGACCCGGGGAGGAGCACAGAATAAGAGCGTAGGGGTCAGTGACCACCATGAAGGACTGGGCCAAGGGCAATATCCAACTCTCGCTCTTGAAGATGCACAGTGAGGCAGGTGTGGGACCAGAGAGCTGAGAATTCGGCCCAGCCTTGCCTTGGGTGGTCGCCTCTTCGTCTGGAGAGTCACTGAAGTAACTGACCGGAAAAGGCCCTACTGCTGCATAGCATTTCCCTCTCCGCAGATGGCTTCCTTGGCTGCCATGCTTTCCTTGGGTTTCCAAAATAGGTCCTTGTAGAAAGGTAGGCCCAGGACTGTACTTACTTAAACAGTCCGATTTCATTCTTCAGCAACCTTAACTCGTTGTGATCCATTTACAGACCTCGCACCTCTCTCTCCTTTCCACTTACAAAGATACCAGTCATTGCTAACATTGCACTGTAGGAATTCCCATCCGTGGCCACGGAGATGCTCGAGAAAGAGGAGACTTAAACCCTATTCTCACAGAGCTCGTAGACTCACTTAAAATAGATAAGATGTGCTTGAAGACTCAGAAGATGCCCGGAAAATTCTTACAGATAACCTATCCACATAGCATTCTGTTTGCAGCAGAATGCACAGGGCAGTGCAAGGAGTTTGGAGCAAGATAGCTCTGGGTTCAAGTCTCATCTCCAGAGCTTAGCAGCTATGGGTCCTTGAAAGAGCCATTTACCTCTCTGTAGCTCAGCCGCCTCATCTGTCACGTGAGGATAATGCCTACCTTGTAGGGTTACGTGTTACTAAGCAAAATGATGTATATCCATTTCCTTCTCTCTAAAATGAGGGCAGTAATACATAACTGGCATTGTAGTGTGAGAATTAGCAGTTTGTAGTGATGCAGTCAGCACACAGTAGGATTTTGGAATCAAATTATTGCTCCAGGTGGGTAGGTAAGTACTGAGAGGGCAGCAGAGGGAGGAGAGAGCCACCTGAAAAAAGGCATCGGGGCTTCTCTAATCCTCTGGCGATCTGGCCGCTTGTCTCCTGCTGCCCCACTGACTGACCCGTGGCTGTTGATCTGTGGTCTCTCTTGTAGTCACGTCCGTTCCTCCCCCACCCCACCCCCGCCGCTGCTCTCCAGCTGACCAGCTCCCTTTTTCCTCTGTCTCTGCAGCACCCTTAACAACAACAACATCAGCCGTATCCTGGTCACCAGCTTCAACCACATGCCAAAGATTCGAACTCTGTGAGTAAAGACCCCGCTTCTCCCTCACCTGCCCCCAGCGTGGGCAGCCCAGAGTGCAGCCCCGAGCTGCTTGTCCCCACCGCAGGCAACCCAGAGTGTAGACCTCGAGCTGCTTGTAAGACCTATGGTCTATGACTTGCCAGTGGTCCCTCTATCTAAATGCTGCCTCCTTCTGCTGTTAACTAAGGTGGGCATCGGTGAGTGAGGGCAGAGGGCGGGGAAGGGTCCCGGCACCATCTGTGTTCTGAGCCACCATTCCATGGCAGACAGGCTCATTGCTCCTCACCCTGGGATTTTCCTGAACTGTGGGAATCTTCGTTGTGTTTCCCATCTCGGTGGAAAAGTCTTGGTGTAACGTCGTCACTGAACACACAGAGCCGAGACGTAATGCCTCACCCTTTCCTTAGCTGATGTCCTGTACCCGGTAGTTCTAGCATATTGCCAATGGTGATGGCCGATTTCCCCTCTGGGACTGGTGGAGGAGACGGCATCTCAGTGGATCCTCGTCCCCGACCTCCCAGCCCCCACCCCGCACACTGCCGGCCTCACCTGCTCCCTGGACGATATTCCGATGCTGGGATGCAGGAACTCGGTTCTTTGTCTTTAATGTTTGGGGGGCTCACGCCTTCCAGGATGTGGACTCGGGTAGCAGACCTCCCCACAGCGCCGCATACCGAGAGCGTTTCCGGTGCCCTTATTGCCTAGGGACTTCCCCTCTCTCCCAACGAGGAACCCTGGTGTAAATTTCTCTGCAGAGGGACTCCGCTGGCCTTTTCAAAGAGGTTTTACTCAAGCTTGCTCCCTTGTTGGTGGGTCCTCAGTGGTGTTTGCATCACAGTTGGAGGGGAGAGCCAGCCCCCAAGGGCTTTCAGCCAAATATATTTAGGGACAAGGCAAAGGGCCGGAATTCCTGCTGTGCCTCGTATTATTAGTTCTGGGACCTCTGCTTTCTCCTCTATAAATGATGGTGGTGGTGAGGAGCCAATGAGACTATATATGTAAAGTGCCTGGCATGGAGCAGAGAGTAAATGACATTGTTTTACCATCATCATCACCATCATCATCACGACCATCATCAGCATTGCACTATTTAGCCAGAAATCTGGACCGAAAGTACCAAGCAATATGGAATCCACAGAGATTTGAAAACTCTTAGAGCAGAAGTTGTCACTAGACCAGTAGTGTCAACATCACCTGGAACTTGTTAGAAAAGCAAACTTTCAGACCTCACCCCAGCCAGACCTATGGAATCGGAATCTCTGGGAGGTGGGACCAGCCAGCTGCTTTTAAAAAGCTCTCCAGGATATTTGATGCTCGTAAAGTTTGAGAACCCCTGCATCAGTGAGAGAGGGACCTTATCTCAGGTGCGAATGAAGCAAAGACCAATGAAGCAATTTATAAGGAAACAATGCACAGAGCCCTAAGAAGGACATAGATATGGAGTGAGGTAAACCTGAGTTGAAATGCAAATATTCTGGGCGGGTTTCTTTCTCTCTCCTCCTCTAAGAACAGCTAGTTAATCAATGCTCACCTCAAAGTTGTTGAGAGAGTGCAATGTGCCAAGGTGCAAAGTGCCCGGGCATGGTGCGCACTCAGCAAGTACTAACTGGAGCCCGGCTTCCCTCATGTTCCCCAGTTCTTCCTTTAATCCCTCTCATGACAACAGTTCAGCCAAGGAAGTCCATCCTTCCCCCTCCCTTTTAAAACACAATGATGCAGTTATGGAGTTTTAAGGAGAAAGCATTGGGTCTTCAAAGGCCTCTTCAGAGTCCCCAGCAAGCCACCAATGGACTGGAGAAGAGCACGGCCCAGGGCTCCTGGCCTCCCCGCATGGGACCTGAGTGGGTGGAATAGAAGAAACATGGCTCCTCCCTGCAGAAGTCAGCAGCCCGGCCCCCAGCCCTGCTCCTCTGTGATTTCTGCTTCCCCGCTGTTGTTTTCAGTGTGGGAGCAGCAGTGACAGAAGCTGGGCTGGGGGCCCCAGCACGGGGGATGGCCAGGTCTGGATCTCGGGTGCTTTGCTTGGGTGTATGGGATGAGGGAAGAGAGTGGGAGAGTCTTTCCTCCTGGTTTCCGTTGTCATTCTTCCCTGTGGTCCCAAACACTCATCCGGTGAGTTCAAATCAATCAGTCAATCTCGTCTGTTCTCTTTGCTCCCTGCCTGGTGCCATTTTCTCTTTAGTTTAATTTCAGAGATGGCTCTCTACAGAACTCCCCAGAGACTCGAGCTGACTAATCCCCCTTCACTGTAATTAAAGTGGGGGTGGGGGAACTGGTGCTAGAGAAGGCGAGAAGAAGAGAGAGGAAGGAAGTCGTAAATGGGATTTCTAAAGGAAAGCTTTTCTATTGAATTCAGAAAGCCACATTTTATAGACAATGAACACTGACCCCCTCTAAAAGGATTTGCTAGAAATTTAATTTAGCATCTGTGGCCAAAAGGCACCTTTTACAAATCGGCATTTGTATTCATTCACCTTGTTTTCTGTAAAGGTGGTTTAGCCAACTTGGAATATGGTGTTTCCCTCAGCAAAAGGCTGCAGGACAGCGCCAGGAAGCGCCTCGCCGCCCCGTGTGGCGTCTAAGGTGGAGACGCGAGGGCCGCGGGTCAGGAGGAGGCGAGCGTCTGGAGCCCGTTCCCCTCGCGGCAGTCACGGCGGCGGACTTCGCTGCCCCTTAGCGTGTGCTCCTCACGAATCGTTGCCGCCTTCGAAACAGCCCTAGGAAGGGGAGCGGGGACAGTTCATATCCCCGTGTTCCAGATGACATTACTGAGGCCCAGACTGAAATCCCCGTCCGAGGTCAGGGTCGTAAAGCACAGAGCCAGGGTCAGCCCTGGGCCACGTGCCGTCGGAGCCTGAGCGCCTCGGGTTCCGCAGACACAGAGCAGAAACGTGTGCTCCAGACGAAAGGGAGCCCCCGCACCCCATGCCGTCGCCGTCCCAACCACCACAGTTACTGACAGTAATTAAACTGATTTCCCTTCTCACTCGGGAGGATGAGAAATGCTCCTGCCAGGGTCCCGGCTCACGTTTCATGACGGACATGATTATTTTCCTCTTACCATCAGTATTTAGTATTTATAGTGTTCAGTTTAATCTCCCAAACATGATATGAAAGGCAGCTCAAAAGGGTCTGCCCAGCCGACTCTCCCAGCATTTCCGGAGGGTAAAATTCCAAGAGCAGGAGAGCTGAGCCCATCAGCTGCCCTGGGCTTGTGACAAGAGCCTTCGCGTGGCTTTCGAGTCCTTTTTTGTCACCTCCTTTCCGTGGTCCCACTTGGGGAGAGGAGCTATTCCTACAAAGACAGACAAAGGAACCGGGACCGTCTGTAGTGAGGGCGAGGAGAGAGATGGCTAGGGACTTGAAGAAGAACCAGCCTAATACAATGTTGCAAAGGGGACCTCTGACATTTTGATTATCTCAGAAATTAATCCGCTCAGTAAGGATCTGACTTCCCTAAACCTCGTTTTTGTTCTTCCATTGATCTCTTACCCCTGATTGGAACTGACGGGGATTTGTTTGCATTGATCCTCCTTGAGGGGCTCTGCGCGCTGCTTTGGGGTGAATCCCTGTGTCCTCGGCTTTCAACCCTCACTGCCCGGGAGGGTACTGCCTTTCCTAATAAAAGCCAAACTCTCATCATAAAGCTCCGATCCTCCCGACGCACGAAGTGACTCCGGTCCCTCGGCCTGCATGCCACCAGCCTGCCTCTATTCCACCTTGTTGCCAGCACCGGCCCCCTGCGGCCACGTTCTTGGGCAGCCTTTATCCCCTGAGGTGCGTGTTGGGCGGTGGAGTCCTCTCCCCTCTCCGGACAGCTCAGCGATGGGTCAGGAGATGAATCGTGATCACGCACGCTCCAATTTCCCAGGAAGGCCCTTCCTCCTGCTCTTTAGGAAAGAGGGACCAGCAGACCCTCTCTCTGTCCTGGACACAAAACGGCCATCTCTGTTGAATACACAGAGGTCTTGCTTTCCCTCTTAGACCTGAGATCCTTCGCCTGGCTTAGGGGTTTGCCTCCAACCCCTTCCCACCTGTCACGCCCCTTTCTGAGGAGCCTTCAGCAGCAGCAGAGGCCTGAGCTTTGAAACGCATAGGAGTATTGTTTGGGGCCTGTTAGAGGCTCGTATCTTGGACCTAGTTGCCTATTAAAATGCGTTTGACCTTAAAATTTGGCTCTGGAATACAAAAAAAAAATTATAATCTCAAAATTAATCATTTTAAAACAACATCCTAATCTTTTTAAACTGTTTTTCAGCAAAAGATCGTGTGTGGGAATTGAGTCCCCTTAGTCCCTCTGATATGAGGGCTGCCAGGCCCCTGCTGGCCCTGGCCGCCCCAGGGTCTGCCCCCCCCCCCGCAGGGGCGGGGAGGCTGTGCCAGCATACGGCACGCGTTCTCTGCACTTGCCCGGGGTTCAGCAGTGTTGACCTCATGCTGAGTGGCGTGTGGTCAAGAGCCCTTCAGCATCTCCATTACAGGCATGGAGGTGACCAGAGCTGCTGCTTTTGGCCTCCACTGAGTCCTAACTGGCTTGACACAGAGTACTTAAAAGTCCCTAGATACTGCTGGCTGATTAGCGTGTCTAGGATCGGGCATTCTTAATTTGCATCAGAAAGCCAAATAAATATACAATCAGCTAATGTGACCATAAAGGTCGCCACTTCTGATGAGCTGGGGTCGTAGGCAGTGTGGGAGTTGGGAACCCCTGATAGAGGAACCTTGGGAAGGACCCTTAGAAGCACCACGGGGTAGCCTTAGTCTGTCCCTCAGTAGTGGAAAGGAAATTCAAGTCACGTAACCAGGCGGGATTCCCCTGGGAAGTGGAACCTGAAGATTATCCTAGGAAATTTTATTCACTTAAGCGCCAGAAATTGATCTGGGGTCACAGCTACTAGAAGGAGAAAGCCAGAGTCCTGGAACTGGTTGGAAGTCTTTTCAGAAGCACCTGAACCAGTCAGAATAGCGGATCAATCAGGTGGCACTGAACTCGGGAAGAAGGTGAGAGCATTGCGGAGACGCTGCTGTGGATTGCAGGAATCCGGCACGCACAATACTTATTTAAATCGCAGGGTGCACCTCCTCCCCCGGCTGGTGCACTCAGTGACGGAGGCTTTAGGCTCGCCAGCACTACATGCAGAAGGGTCATGAAAGGGACACTTAGGGAGCAAACGAAAGGGTGAAAGCAACAGAAGATCTCGGCCCCGGCGTCAGTGCAAAGTGGGGCGAAGAGATGGAGAAGCCGTTTCAAGCCGTGAGTAGCTCGTGCCAGCTAACGCACTGCACTGTGCACGTGAGCCACTGCTGTGGAAGTTTGACCCGGATCGGGACTGTCGCTGTAATAATGTCGCTCTCCCCCTCCTGTGTGCTGAGGCTCCCTTGAGTGGGAAGGAAAAGAGCGGAATTACCATGAAGAAATGGGAAATTGCTCAGAACCCTGGATGCCGCATTGGATGTGGCCTGCACATGAAGATAACCGTCATTTGTGACTTGGCAATAAAAGGGATGAGATGCCCGTGGCAGTTCAGTTACGCAGAGGGCAGCGCGCCCCGGGGCTTCGAGGACTGTTGTGCCGGGCAAAGGGGCACAAAGGTTTGGCCCACTCTGCTCAGCCAGCCACAGTCCCCCCACCCGCCCTGCTTCCCACTGTGACAGGTCTTCCCTCTGTCCCTTCCTCTCCCAGGCGCCTCCACTCCAACCACCTGTACTGCGACTGCCACCTGGCTTGGCTCTCAGATTGGCTGCGGCAGCGACGGACCATCGGCCAGTTCACACTCTGCATGGCCCCTGTGCACCTGAGGGGCTTCAACGTGGCAGACGTGCAGAAGAAGGAGTACGTGTGCCCAGGTGAGCCCACTGCGCGCCCCTCCTGCGCTGCGCCGCTGCCCCCCCCCGCCGCCCCCTGACGTCACCCTGGACGCGGGCACACACCCCAGCCCAGGGCTTGGTGTGGAACCCCCTGGGTTATGCCAGCACTCCATAGTGGCTTGAGGGGCTCCGGGACAGATGCTCTTGTCATCTGTTAAGCGAAAAGGCTCAAAAGACTTATGATCACTTTCCGTTAAGCCCCATAGTCCTTTTATGCCAAGAAACCTAACGTTTGGTAGGTACTTTAGCATCTGCTAAACGTGTCATCCATTCGCTCATAGCAATTGGGAGGCAGGATAATGGAGGCTGTGGGGTCAGCCTCCTTGGCTGGACATCCTAACTCTGCTCCTTACTAGAGTGTGACTTTGGCAAGTAACCGCATGTCTGCAAAATGGAAATAATAATAGTACATAACTCAAGGGATGGGTGGGAGGATTAGATGAAATAATGCATATAAAGCACTTAACATAATACATGGTACTTGGTAAGGGCTCATAAGGGGAGCTTAATTGTTATGGTTTAGTGGGCCCACAGAATGTGCTGAGCAAACATAAGCATTTGATCTGTGGGCCCTGGAAGTGCACAGACGTCCTGAAGGCAGCTCAGGTCTCCAGGGATGGGAGGTGGCTGAGACGCTGAGAGTCTGCCTGGAGGGCGGAGTGGCTTTTCATCCGAGTCCTAAAGTGGCCTGCTTGTTTGTTTTTTTACCTTTCTTTGCATCTTCCAATCCCACCAACCCTCTCTTCTCCAGTGGCAAAGTAGAGCTAATCCCTTGATTTCCTCAGAAAAAGGAAGTATTTGGTTGAGGACTTTCCCAGAGAAGGATTATCGATAGCCAGGAACCCGGCCCCAGAACTGGGCGCAGCAGCCTCCGCAGGGAGTCAGCGTACAGGAAGGAGGAAGGACCACAGGGTGCTGGGCACTGACGGGGACTGCACTTGTCACCTTTCTTAACAGCCACCAGTTTTCGGTGTTGAAGGTTTATTGAGCCAGTATGCGCTATGGGGCCGGGCTGACCGGGAGGACAGGTCGGCTCTCTTCTGCACTTAGGCCGCATTTGCAGTATATAAGACTTTTCCTTGAATTCAGCATCATCTCGTTCTCTGCTGCTTCCTCCTGTCATGTTATCACTTCATCGAGTTCTTTTATTATCCAAAAACATTCCAACATGTCTTGGAGCAGGACCCCATAATCTCCTATAGACGCCCACTTAGAAATCACGTCCCATCAAACACACGTAATGAAACCGTTTATTACAGGCACCAAACTCAAATATAGTGACTATAATTACAGTAATTATTAGGCAAAGGATACAATATCGGCGTAAGTGCCAGTGAAAGAAATAATTACAGAGTGCAGGAGTCATCCAGGAGCTAATGAGAAAACCTGATTAGGGAGAATGTTAAAACACATCATTATAGGTGGGTGCCGGGTCTCAGGCTGCCCACGAAAGCGAACACCACTTCGTCACGAAAGCACCATCCCATCAAAGGAGTCGCAAGACAGTGCTTACCCGGCAGCAGGCAGGGTCCAAAACCCGGGTGGCCGAGGCCGGCCATGCAGGTCCTGCAAATGCTGACCCCCCACCTTGCCCCATTCATAGCGGCGAAGCCCATTGCTCTCGATAGGTCCTGTGGCTTCTTGATACGAAGTCAGGTGTATTTGGGGGGCATAAGAATTCAGTCCACAGACTCCAGACATGAATCTGCTGTGGCTCTCCACCCTGTCACCACAGTATGAATTCAGGGGAGCGCCACATTGGGACCATTATGCGTGAGGGTGTCTTCAGCTGCTTTCTCAGGATTTCATGGGTTAAAAATAGAATGCTGTGCAGGGTTACTTTGTGAAAAGGTCAAAGACAGATATAATGGTCTGGGGGAACTGGTATATAGAATATCCATGATGAATGGGCCACCACCGCCAGTTCTGGGGTGCAGAGGACCACCTTTTCCAAAAAGCGCCCCCTCTTTAATAATTGTTAGAGGTGGTGCCTGAGACTGTGACGGGAGGGTGCCAGGGAGCAGCGTGGAGCAGGGCTCAGGCTGTGCACACAGCGGGGGTCAAAGAGAAGGATTATGTTCACGTACGGACCACCCTCCACACACCTGCCGTCGGGGGCGCAGGCCCTCCATCGCAAGCCCAGCAGGACATCTGAAAGAGGAGGGTTTGCACATCTCCGAGTGCAGGTGTTTGGGCTACAAAAGGTCCAGTGCTTCTCCTCGTTCAAGCTCTTCCCCAGGTACTTGAAGGAGGAGGACTTCAGTCAAGAAAGCGGGGTGGGCAAGAACGTCTCTTAAGAAATGTAAGTTATCCGCTCAGGAGAAAGAAAGGCGTGGGGCACCCTTTCAGCCATCCCTGCACGTAGCTTCATCACCAGTGGCCGCTGTCAAGGGAGCATCGGAAAACCTCCCTGGGCCCTTAGACAGTATTGGAAAAATTCACCAAACACGCTGCTGCAGAGACAGGAAGGGGCTTTATCTCACTCAGCCTGCGAGGCCCCTGCCTGCCCCAGTCTCTGATATCTCCCTTTGAATTAAACCCAGCGGTCTGGAGCCCGGCCTCTTCCCCCAAGAAGCCCTGGCTACAGGGCTCCTTATCACTCCAGCTAACCCAGAAATCTGCCAGCAGCGTGCATGGACAAAATTCATGTCCTCTGTCAGCTGTACCCTTCTAATCAAAGCATTTATTTTTTTCCTCTGGGGAGATAAGTGGGACTTTTTCAGAAGGACAAGGACTATATCTTTATTTTATTTATTGTTAACGGGTTTTTTTTTTTTTCTGTGATATACAACTAGACTGCTTGGTTTCCTTCAGCTAATGCCAGAACGATTCCTGTTAGCATTCCTTGATTCAGGAGGAAGGTTAGGGCCCCAGGATGAGGAGAGTTTGCAGCCCCTACTTCTTATTGCCTGAGCCAGACTGGACTTTTTTAGAGTCCATGGAAGAAAGGTTCTGCTTTGGCTCAAGTTATGTGAGATGCTGAGTTTTTTTGTTTGTTTGGTTGGCTTTTTGTTCTGTTTTGTTTTTTCCATCTTTACGTAAAGGGCCTATTCGAGAATTTCAACTCTAGGATTTATCTTCCAATGTGTCAATTTTCTGGTATCTTAATCTGAGAAAATTTTTTCCAGTCACAGTTTACAATTCAAGGAGATTAAATATTTGACCTCCTGAGTCAATTATCTCTTTCCTCTGAACATCTTTGGACTCATTGGGTTGTCCACCCATTTCACACTCTTCTGCCCATGGCCTCCGAATGTGAGATACCTTTAAATGAAAATTGATCGTGTCTTCAAATAATAAGGGGTGACATCTTAACATTTTTCAGGTGCCCCAAAAGCCTATAACAGTGTTCGATCCTCTCAATGAACATATTCTCATTTATTATTAAAAATTAAATATATCTATCTCCCTGGAAACAAGACACTGCCTCTCTCTCTCTCTCTCTCTCTCTCTCTCTCTCTCTCTCTCTCTCTCTCTCTCTCTCTCTCTCTCTCTTTTTAATTTGGGACCAGTTACTAAGTATAAAGATAATTAAGGTAAGCCTGACTGGCCGCCCATCTCCTTAGGAGGTTTTAATTAACACACCATAATTGGACATTGCAAGAATGAGATTATTAGGTTTATAGCCATTCCCAAAATTATCATGCCTCTGGTATTTAAATCACATTCATTTATATTCTCATCATAATTGCTCGAGTCCCATTGTCATTGCAGTCTGTTGTTGGCTTTTGAAAGGCCAGAGGCCAACAGGGATGCTTAATTTGAATACTGGAATTAATTTATTTCCACATGCTCACAAGGCCATTGGATTTCTCAAATCTGTGCACTCTGCAGGGCGGTGTTCTCTTTAAAGACAGAAAAGCATGAACGCAGCTCTGACACAAGGATGGCCATTCGTTCCAGTGTAGCTTACACGGTCCATGTCTCCACCCGAGCCTCCTCTTTCGACCTCCCAGGACTCTGAGGCTCTGATGGTCTTCAGTTTCACAGCAATAAAGAGAGGCATTCGGGGTGTCTTTTTGGCAGAAGAGAAGGTACGGAGAGCACTGGACCAAAATGGGGAGCTTTGTTCTTCACTAGCTCCATGATCTTGGGCAGTTGGCTTAATTTTCCTATTCTTTCGTTTTCTTATCAGTGTAATGGGAATAATAGTAATAGAGCCTACGTCATAGGTTTTATGAGAAGCAAGTGAGATCCTACATACAAAGCACTTAATGCAGTTTCTGGCGCAAAAAACATTCCGTGGACGTTAGCCGCTCTCATGAGAATGATGGTATTCTTAGCCTGGCCACTGCTGTGTCCTTGGATAAGAACTCTCTCCTCTCATTGCCTCACTGTCTCCAAGGCCTTTTGGAGGTCTGAAGTTCGGTGACCTTTGCCCCATTCATCTGAGCAGATAAGTTAGGCCTTTTGCTTTTAGCATGATGATCACCTCTTTGCCAATCAGGAGAACAGAAGTGAGGTGGCTCCTGGGCCAGAGCCATCTCCCTGGTCATCACTCCATCTTTTTTGTCTCTCAGAACCAGGGGAAGAGTTGTGCAATCAGCAGAGGTAGGGTAATTAGTACCCCGTCCATGCTGGTGACCCGGCTCTTTCCCTATGAGAAGTCAGGCTGGGAACCCATCCCTGCCCACTCCGAGCTCGTGGTGCCCCCGCCCCCGCTCCACTGGAGAGCGGGGAAGGGCCAGCGCCTCCGTTTCCCCAAGTTCTGCTCTGTCCCGCCCTTCCTCAAGGCATCAGGTCACAATTCAGAGAACCTTAGGAGTCGTCAGAAGCCTAGGCATCTCCACTTCCTCCTTGTTTGGCACAGAGGTTGCTTTAGCCGCAGATTGCAACTTTGAAGCTAAAGCAGTGAATGAGGAAAGGCGAGCTGGGCCCGGAGGGGGCAGGGACTTGGCCCCGACCCTCTTCTCCCTGCTCAGGATGAGAGCATCCTTCTGCTCGGAGCAGCGTGTTTCAGCGCCACTGGGAAAGCTCCAAGAGCAGAGAGCGCCTTAGAAAGGAAGAAATGAGGAGCAAGTCCACATGCGCGCCTCAGTTTGTAATAGAACATCTTGGAAAGTAGGTTCGAAGGGTTCTGTGCGCTGGTCCATCGCCACGCTCTGGTTTAAGGGACGGGGGAGGTGCCAGTAGACAGGCTTGGCGGAGGACCGTGAGCATTCCTGGGCCCCATGAGGACGTGGTATGAGACAGGAACACACGTATATACAGGCAAACACGTACCCAGATAGTCCCTTCCCTCAAAGGTACGTAAGAGACTCTTCCTCTCCTGATATAAATCTGTTCCCATTCCTTTCGCTTCCCGCTCATAGTCAGAGAATTTGCTGGGTAGAAAGGTAGTGTTTTCTCACTTAGTCCCCTTGGAAAGCCACTTCCCTGCCCCGCCCCGTCACCCTCAGCACGTGTGGACAGGAAAGGCTGAGAGGGAGGGATTTGGTGGCAGTGTCTAGTGGAGTACCTAGGTAGGACACCCTGACCCATGCAAGTGGCCGAGGCTCAGAAGGAGCCCCAGACTCCTGGGCAGATGGCCTTTGCCAGGACTGAGAGCTGAGGTAGAAAGCCTTTAACTTCAGTCAGGAGAATCCATCCACCCATAGCCACTCCGTCGCCACACTCTGTGGCTGATCCCATCAGCCAGAGCCCATGGCACTCAGCACCCAGGGAGCCTCCCCTCGTGCCCTCCCAGAAGGATTGCTGCCTCTGTCGCTTGGTGACATTCAGCCCCTACATCTGCCAGACTCTGGGCCAACTTCATTCGTAAATTCATCCGCTCACTCACAGAGCTGTGTTTATGGAGTCGGTGTTTTGTGTCGGGCCCAGTTTTAGGCACTGGGGATATAACAGGGAATAAGACAGAAGAGCCTGCTGCCCTGGTAGAATTTACATGCTAGACTCAGTCTGTCCAGACACAGAAAGCAAAGGCGAGGGACTTCTGCCATCACAGCACTCAGGGGCCCAAAGGGAAATGGGCTTGGTCCATCAAGCACTGATTAGAGGGGAATGGTTCCTGGGAAGATGAAACCATCTTTCAACCCCACCTTCAACCTGAAATGTTTTGTGTCATCAAGAGAGTGATGTCTTACCGTGTGTGAATGCCTGTCGAAGGAGCTGCCCGCCCAGGAAGCACACAGAGGCAATAATTATCTCTCTGCATAATTAAAGGTGTTGTTAGTGACCTGGTTTAAAATATTGTTCAAAGGCTTTTTTTGCCTTGACAACATCCCTTTTAATGTAGCACACACACACATTGCCTACAGAATCAGAGCCACCCTGTGAATGACCCAGCTCATTCCCCAGGGACTCAAGGCTGCGAATTAACTTCAGCATAGAAGTCCGAAGTGTCACCTTTGAAAAAACTCCATCTCAGAACTTCCTGTTGCCTGTTTGAACCCTTGAGTACGATGTCTTCCCCCCTTTTTTCCTGAAACACCCCAACCAAGTATTATATTGACAAATCAAAAGAGGGACGGCAGCCTCGTACCCTCCGCCTCAGTCAGTGGAAATGCAGGCGCCCAGGCCCCGCCTCCACAGGGCCCCTGGCGTTTCCCGAACGGGAATGCATCCCACTGCGGTGGTTCTCCCCGGCTTTGTCAGGCACACTTGTCCCTCCGTGCGGAGGGTCAGGCCTAGCAGTTTGCTTTGGGGAGCGCCATCTGCACTTCAGAGCCCTGGCATCTGAAGCCATACTGCTCCCAGCCTCCCCAGGATGTGGGTGAGGGGCCGGGAGCCCCTCCCTCTTGATCCTCTCTGCCACCTACAGAGAGAGGTGCAGCAGAGGAGGGGGGTACTGCTACGCGTCTCACTCCTCCTGCTCCCATTGTGCTGATGAACAGTAGTCGTTGGTCTTTAGACCCTGAAAGGGGCTCAGAAAGCTGCAATCCAAACTCCCTTGTTCACTGAGACGGTAGCAAAACAGCTTATGACGTGCCTAAGGTCTTGCAGACAATGAGTAATAAAAACATTAATAAGCATCATGACAACAACAACAAACATTACTGAGCTCTAACTCAGCCCCAAATGGTGATATTCTGCCACCTTTTTTCTTCCCACCTTGTTTCAATAGTGACTTCCTGCCTCTAGAGAAAGGAATAAAGGTGTGTCTATACTCAGCATCCAATTCTCTGACAGAAGCCTCAAACCCCGGTGCCCTCAGACACTGGGCGTCCTGCGAGGGTGGCCCTAGTGTAAGCTCTTCGCGTACTTTCATGCATGCTTGGCTCTAAGAGCAACTTTTTCTTTGAAAGACTGGGATAATGGGATGACAGAGCAGGTGGAACAATCAAGAAATAGGTCAAGGTCAGAATCGCTCTTCTTGGCTCAGCGTTCAGCCAGTGGCAGCTGTATCTCTGAGATGAAGGGAGATGTCAGCTGGTGATCATTTTTCAGGTAGCTTCTCAGGTAAAGCTGCCTCACTGGGGAGCTGGTTAAGGGGCACAGAAATCCAGGCGGCTCCTGACACTGACGCGAGCTGACCCGCTGTGTTCCGGTCCCACAGGCCCCCACTCGGAGCCTCCATCCTGCAATGCCAACTCCATCTCCTGCCCTTCGGCCTGCACTTGCAGTAATAACATCGTGGACTGTCGAGGGAAGGGCTTGACGGAGATCCCTGCCAACCTGCCAGAGGGCATCGTTGAAATGTAAGTGCCCCCATTTGCCACCCTCTGTCCCTGGCGAGTTAACCTCTCTATCTCTGCCAATTCCCCAGTAGGCTGGCAGAGGGCTGGGTTAGAGCTACCGTTAAGAACCCTCAGGAATCTCTTTGCTGTCCTTTTCCAGGCTTCCCCAGGTACGATAGGTCAGTGGTCAAGCACATAGACCCTAGAGCACAGTCAGCGGGCTACAGCCGTGGGCCTAATATGCCTACCAGCTATTTCTGTAAATAAAGTTTTATTGGAACACAGCCACAGCCATTTGTTTATGTAGTTCTGTGGCTGTTCTAGTAAGACAGTAGTGAGCAGTTACGACCAAGCACGTTTTGGCCCGCCAGCCTACACTGTCTGTTCCATTTGGCCCTGTCCAGTAGACGTCGGCCAGTCCCTGCTCTGGGGTCACCCTGTGATCACATCCTGGCTCTACCCTTTACCAGCTAGGTGACTTTGGGAGAAATGATTGGCCTCTTTCCTTTTTAATTTTCTCATCTATGATAATGTGGTTGTGAACATTAAATGAGATACTGCGTGAAAGCACCCAGTGCAGTCCTCGGCACGCGGGCAGTGCTCTGGACGAGGTGGAGGTGGAGAGGGCGTGAACGGTGCACGGATTTCATAGCCACCAGTATCTGAGCGAGAGACTGAGCTCTTAATCACTTCCAATTGGATTATTGTCCTCTGGACAGACCTTTAGGTGGAGACAAGGTTGTGCATGGTTATGCGTGCGCACAGATATCCAAAATTCCAGTAAAATGTGTCTGTTCACGTAGCTCAATCTCATCCGCTCTTCCCTCATGCGTTAGAAAAAGGCCAGTGTCTAATTCTGGACTGAGTAGAAGGTCAGTCAGCACTGACCTCAAGATCACTCTTTATGTGATGATAATTGTTTTCATTTTCTACCTTCACCTTTAGGTGGCTTTATTCAAAACATAATTAGCTGGAACCCTCCATCTAATCATGAGCTAAAATCCCTCTCAATAAAAAAACATTCATTTCTCTCCCCCCTCTGCTCCTTCATCACCTCCTCCGCTTTCTCTTCCTCGTCCTCCTGTGCTTGTCTTTGTGATCCCAGCACATTCCAGGAGGTGGTCCATTGACTCTGCCATTCTACGTCCATTCGGCAGATGTCCATTGTGAGCTCACTGGGTTCCAGTCACAGTTCTGCTTTCATGGTGCTCGTGTTCTAGTGGGGGAGAGAGTGATAGACAATGAACGATGCACAGTAAATTAGATAATATGATAGGACGTTGCAGGGTCTATGCAGATAAATAAAGCCAGGAAAGACTTAAAGTGAGTGAGAGGGGGGAAAAAAAAAGTGACTGTCCTGAGGAAGACTGTTACAGGGAAAGGGAAGAGTATATGCAAAGGCCCTGAGGCAGGAATGAGCCTGGTATACCAGAAGGCCAGTGTGGCGTAAACACAAGGGAGAGCGTTAGGGGCTGAGGTCACGGGTAGTGAGGGGCCGGATCTCAGAGGCATTTTAAGGATTTTGGTTTCACCGTGATTGGGATGAGAAGAAACATATGACTTACAACAGTGGAGCTTTAGTTTCTTTATCTGCTTTGTCAGCTTTTCTCTGATCTCCTTTGACACTTTCTTCCCAAGCCCCAGTGGACACAATGTGTGCCTTCACACCCTTCCCGTAGGCAGGAGCTAGTTAGCAAAGTGTCCTTGTGGCCTGACGTCCACACCTTCTCTGGTCTTCATCCATCTTCACTCAGCCCCCAGTCTTCCCTTCAGCAAGAATCAATAATCAGTTCCCTTCCTGTTTCACTACAACCCCCCTTCGGTCCTCCTGGTCACCACTCTAGCCTTGAAGAGCCCCATTTCCGTGAAATTTCCATAGACCTCACCGACTCTCCTGCTCGCTCACCCTTCTCTTGTCATTTCTTATTATTCTTGTCCTTACTCTCTTCCTTTTCAGCACCATTTTCCCCTCTCTTTTGCTTCCTCCACTGATTCTTTCTTCCCCTTCTCTCTTTCTCCCACCCATAGCCTTGCCACGTCACTTCCCAGCCCCGTTTCTCGCTCCACCCAGCTGACCCTTGGCTCTTCTTTCTAAGAGGCCTCCCCCTTCCCTCTCCATCATGCCAGGGCAGGACTCTGGGCCTCCCCAGGCGGGTGTTCAAGACAGAATTCCTGCCAACATTCATGTCATTGCACATTGCCCTAGGTTGTTCCTTTCTCCCTCCATCTGCCAGGTTTTCTCTTCAGCAGACACAGATTGTCCCCAGGTCTTAAACCACAGCCTGATGGGAGAGGCCAGTCCAGGTGGTCCAGAGGTAACCACTGACCCCTCCCCAACCCCAGTTCAGGCGCGCCAAGCCCTCCCGTGCCCTACATCGCTGTACTTCCAACTTGGGCTTCAGAGGCACACAGCTCAGGTTCTGGGAGAGAGAAATTGCAGATCTCCATGTCCAAGTTAGGGCCCAGGCAGACCAGGCCTGAGCTGTTAAGCTCACACCTGAATATCAGATTTTAAAGGGAACATTGACAAGCTGGAGTGGGGGTATCTAAAAGGCTCCCTGATTATTATCGAGCTTTTCCTGATTTGGGGTAAAGTGAGAAAAACAAGAACAATGTCATGATTTTTCCACTGAGCAAAATATTCAATTTAAAGAAGTGTCCTTCATTTTAAATTCCTGGACTTCCTTATTCCATTATAGTTGTTATTAAAAATGTCATTTACTTTATAAAATTATGGCCACTGAAGGCAGAATATGTGTGTGTATGTGTGTGTTAAATGTGTTTAATTATGTGTATAATTATTATATAATTATAAATGTATGTCTCTATATAAATGTGTATTATGCGTAACACAGAGAGAGAGAGAGAGATTGCCTTAACTGGCAAAATAAAAGACCTGTAACCACCTCGCCTATGAAATCCCAAAATCGGGGAATAACCAACCTAGCTAGACTGTTCCCCAAAAACAAACACCACAAACAACAGCCAGATGGTTAAGAGTGTAGACCATGGATTCAGGCAAACCCACATCTAACTCTAGCCCTGCCTTTTAGCCATCAGCAAATAATCCGAGAATTAGTTTCCTCTCCTGAAAAAGGCAGAGGCTAAGGATGCCTTCTGAATGGCTCTTGTGAAAGTTGAGTGACTGTATACTGTACACTGTCAAATGCTTAGCGCCGGGTCCGGCACACACGATGTACTGTGTTGGCAACGCCTGCTGTGATCGGTAGTATTATTGCTACCACTACCGCCACTTTCATTAGGCACAGTGAGAGGGTGAGAACCCATGGCATAGGAGCTGGAGCTACCTGCATAAGCGGTCCCTCCATGACGCTAGGGCAGTTCTTTGAAGGTTATGGTTGAGAGAATAGGTTCAAGAACTGGGCTGGCCACTTGCATACCGAATGGAGCCTGGCAGTGGCTGATCGTCATGTAAATGTATGCAGACATGCAAATAAGACCGCCCCTGCTGACCGGGCGCCCACTGCCCATCAGACAGATTGCCCAGGACTTCTCTTGCTGTGCTTGCCTCATTCTCCTGTGAGGAAATGAAGCTGAGACATTAAAACAGATGAGGCAAGACTCCATGGTTAGGAGGGTCCTTGGAGAGGTGACATGTAAGAGGAAACTTGGAGGAACCCGGCTTTTTCCTGAAGGCAAGAAAGACCCGTGCGCAGCGACCTGTATGTTGGCCTAAAAATCTTTACAGCAGCTCAAATGCATTCTCTTAGCAGTGAGAGAAGATCGGCAGATGGGGGAGGTTGAAACATGAGAAAAAAGGGAGCGGAGAGTTGGGACTGCAGGAAGCACCTCAGGATGAACAGGAAGTGTCTGAGTTATCATCCCCAAGTCAGCCAAATGTGGCTTTTCCTTTTCACTCTTAAGAATTCCGCCTCGTGTCCATAACCACCTATACAGCCGATATTTCTCCTTTCTCCTTAGGGATGCCTGGCACCATACCAGGCTTTCTTGCCTCCCAAGTCTCAATCCTTAGCTAGTAGTGATGCTCCGAAACCTCGGGAGGGGTCCTACACACCTCAACATTTTGCAGGGGGAGCTCTCTCTCATGCAAAGCAATCCGGCAGCTCTTAGATTTTCTTTCAAAGCCAGAGCAGCTCAGAGGAGTGTGTGCTGGTCTCCCCGCATAGCAGAGCCAATTCCTCTAAAAATAGCTTTCTTCCAGAGAACCCACAGTGAGATGGTTCACTGCAGATTTTCCTCGAAACTGAGCTCCCACCAATGGCCTGTTCTTGCTGCTCCCTAACGTTTCTCTGAACCAGCTCCAGCCTCCAGCAGGGATAGATTCTGGGAAGAGCCAGAGACTCACAGGCTCCTCTCTTCTGTCATCATCAGTCCACCTGGATCCTCAAGGCGGTAGAGGGACCATCTGTACCTCAAGTCCCATCTTAATCTCTGTCCTGTCTTCTCTCATATTTGCTCCATACCCCCGCAGAGTGTCATCCAGTGTCTCATGCCCTCTGCTATAGCAGGTAATTTTTTTTTTTTGATGGAGAAAGGCTGTGGATGGGCTTAAAGGTCAAGTCTAGACATGGAAGTGTCTAAAGGCAAAGTACCCCCCTTTCCACCTAGGCTTCCCCCCCCATTGTTTATCTGGAGTAGGGAGGCAGCTGCTTACCAAAAGCAAACATTTCCCCATTACACTGGTCACCAGGGGACTTAAAAAAAGAGGAAGAACTGAAAAACAAAAAAAAAAAGCATCCAACAGAATGAGAGGGCCGAAGGGCTTTGGAAATCATTGACATCAGTGATTCTTAAAATGTTCCGAGAGCACAGGTTTCTCCGGGTCTGTCACGTGGAAGGAGGGGAGATGGGGTGTGGATGGGGGGCAGGTGGCATAAAAGGGAAGCCGATCGGGCAGCAGAATGATTAAGAATAGAGTCTTAGGATAAAGAGTCCTGGGCATGAATCCCGGTCCAGCCGCTTTGGGCACGTTTCTTTATCATTTCCTGCCTCACTCAGGTCTCCCCTTTGCAAAATGGAGCTCATCGTACATGCCAGAGATTTCTGTGAAGATTAAATACCATGTGCATGTAGAAAAGTAGCTCAGTGTTTGGAAGCTACCAAATGGAATCTAAAAAGAAAAACTCATACACACACATGATGTGATAGAACGATTGATTAGTCTCACATCCCCATACTATTTTCCATTCATTTCTTTCTAGAATGAAAAAAAAAAAAATGTTCTCTGTCGGAGGCACACGGGCTATGCATACAATAAAACCAATCCGGCTCTGTGTCTGCACCTTTTCCGTAGGCAAGGCCAGGTGTTCTGCACAATGGGTTAAGGATCATTCAGGTCATATACACCCACATTCCTCATCTTTGCTGTGACCAAACATATAAACTCGGTAGCAGAGTCTAGGACTCACTGCCTTTCCGAGGAAACACCACCAGGAGCAAAGGTAAAGAGAAAGGGCAGGGATACAACTCGGATGGGAACCTTCCCCCTTCAGCCCTATTCCAAGCACAGGCAAGCATCAGGAGCTGAACCTCTGGGCTCTGAGTTGTTTTCTGGTCTCCCACCAAATGGCCCAGGATGACTTTGGAGAGGATAAACATGAATTCCCTTTCTTCAGCAGAATATAGACATCTTATACACTTCCTAAGTCAAGGAAAGACCAAGAGAGATGGGAAAGACAAGAACCATTGTAAACTCTCACAAGGGTGATTTCTGTGGGGACTTTAGCCTAGTGGTTAAGAACACAGGTATCTGAATCAGACCAATGTGGGTTCAAGTCCAGGCTCTGCCATTTACTTGCAACCTGACAGTAGGCAAACTGGCCTCTCTGGACCACAATGCCTTTATCTGTAAAATGGATATAGTAATAATACCACTTGCTTTGTAGTATTGTTGAAGGAGTAAAATAAGCCAGTGAGTGAAGAACACGGTGCCTGGCGTGTAGAAAGCCCTCGGTAGGTGGGAGCTGTTTATTCGTCTTGATCATCGCCTCAGCCACACCGCTACCAGTAGGCCAGCCCAGCTCCAGAACCTCTTTGCCAGGTCGCTTGCAGCCACACCCCTGCACTCACCATGCCCCTGCCAGTCTCTCTGGCATTGTGTTGACTTATGTATTGCTAGAAATATATCATGTTCAGTCACATGTTTGCAAATGACAGATCATTAAGGAAGCACTGAGGAACTAGGGCAAATTGATACAGAGCATGGCTAAAACCCTTATCAGATGTTCCCATTGTTTTTCCTGGTGCCAGAAGATGCTCAGATGTTTGATTTGTATGTTTGTTTTTATGCTAGTTCTATTAAATCAGTTTACAGCCTGAAGAATGTTTGCCAGACAAAGAAAGACATATGTGCCACTTAAGAAGGACCTAAAACAGCTGTTGGCTTCAGACACATCCCTAAGTGTGATAGCTTTTGCTGTCGTTAATGTTTCTTTGTGTCCTTCACACTGAGTTTTTGTCACGGGGAGTATGGATCTTTGCATGCTTGCCCCAGGCTGTAGGACTGGGCAATGTGTAAAAGCCACCAGGGGTACCCGCTGTGCGGAGACCTTGTGTGCACACACACGTGCATGTGCACACAGACACTCCAGCCTTTCTCCCTGATGGAAGGGCCATCTGCCTGAGCATGAGCACAGGCAATGACTAAAGGAGTGGAGACACCTCAGCCCCAAACAGTATTCAGCAGAGCTCTGTGATGGGGACTTGGGGCTTTCAAACTAGATGAGCTTGAGTCTGACTGAGTCCCAGCTGTAGCTCCTCCTGGCTTTGTGAATTCGGACAAGTGATTTGACATTTCTGAGCCGAATTTTCTTGTGTTTAAAGTGGGGATGGTGATAATGAATAGGACCGGCCTCTTAGAGGCGCTGCCTTCTAAGCACCTGATTGTCGTTGTCATCCCCACCCTTGCCTTTGCTTTACATTTCATGTGCAGACTATTCACAACTACCCACCCCACCCCAGACAAACTCTGATTTTTCCTGGGGCACGGTAGACCCACATGTCCAGGCCTTGGCATTTCATTGGACTCGGAGGTCCAGCCAGTAGCACAGCAGCACGTGAAGCAGAGGGACAAGGCCCTCCCCAGGTGTGCAGCCTCAGGAGACCGGCCGTCCAGCGGCGCCCCTGCCGGGGTTAACAGGCTCACACTGGAATTCTTTGTTCTTTGTTCAGAAGTCACACCTTTGCACTCTATTTCATCCATTATACATATTCACATCTGTATCCCATCTTCCCTCAACTACAGCCTTTTTACAAAATATCTACCTCTGCCAAGGCTGAATAATTTCTCAGAAGTAGCACTGAGGTCTTAACCCTTGAAACTTTTCTGTGACTTTGAGAAAGCCACTTTAGTCTCTGGGCCTCAGTTTCTCCAGTTTCAAAAATAGAGAGGCAGCATGTCCAGTGATTAGAAACAGATGTTGATTCTGCCACTTAGTAGCTCTGTTACTTTAGATAGCTGTTTAATCTCATCCATGAAATGGGCCTCATAAGTATAAGGATTAAAAGAGATAATAGACATAAATCAACTGAACTCCATAAAAGAAACCCTTCCTGTATGGTTCCGAAATGGACCATCTTGAGCCAGTCTTTTATCACCCGATGATTAAACCCTCAGGGCACAGGTATAACCTTCTGCTCATTGATTCATCCCTTCTTTAGCCTCGCACCCATCCCAAAAGTGGGAGTTGGTTGATTATGACGTGCACAGCCAGCCGCTCACTCACACCCAGCGTGGCCTGACTTACATAGGCTCTTGGCCCACAGCTGGGAGCAGTGGGTCTTCTTGCAGTGGCTGAGGGGGCACCATTGTTAATAAGCAGTGGCTCTCTCCACAGGCATCCTCCAGCCGCAGTCCCTTGCCCAAGTGGCAGGTGAACCACAAGATTCTGGAGGGCATTTGCCACCTGACCGGCAGCCTCAGAGACCCACGGAGCTGCTGCCTTGGCTGAGAAATCCCTGCTGAACCCTCTGCTCTCTCTGGAAAACGAGGACGTCCTTGGAACTTCTCAGTCAAGGCAGCCTGCCCCAAGTCTGCTGCCTCGGCAGGCGGCTGCACCCAGTAGCCCACAGGCCTCTGAGACCTCACGGCATGCTTCTGTGGCGCGCCGTGAGCCCGCCAGGACCCTGTCCGGCCAGTCTGTGCCCGTGTGCCCAGCAGAGCACGCTCCCCGCCCCCTCCAGCAGGCCACAGAGGCTTTCCTAACAGACCACGGCGGTTTCACGTGTAGACTATCCATCCAACAGCCAGGAATGATCGGTCCTGATGCTCCCTCTCGCCTCTCACCCACCCTTCCTCGTTCTCCCCGTCTCGTCCCCCCTTCCTTTATCGTGGAGAGTGATTTGTCTGTGTTATGGGTAGGCCTGACAAACCATTCCACATTAGCAGCAGAGATGTTGTTTGAAATGGGAAAATTGCTGGCAAACTGCTCCATTAGTGGTTCCAGTAACAAATACTCTGTTCCCCCAATGAAGATGAGATCGCAGAGGCACAAATTAATACGACTGTCTCCCCCACTCTACAGCAGGGATTACTCTTCAAGACGAATAGGTTCATCCCAGCCAGAAATGTGCCTCCACTAGAT
The DNA here is from genome assembly GCA_003508835.1 of Eonycteris spelaea. NCBI lineage: Eukaryota > Metazoa > Chordata > Mammalia > Chiroptera > Pteropodidae > Eonycteris > Eonycteris spelaea. The sequence continues at coordinate 12,141,286 of PUFA01000032.1, read as the reverse complement.
GCAGCCTCTGAGGGAGCCGGTTCCTCCTGTCTCTTCCTCCTCCTCTCCCCACCTCCCCGCACACACCTTTTTTTTCTGTCTCCCCAGCCGAGGGTTTGGGGGAGCATCCCTGCCAGATGAGGAAGTGATGAAAAGAATCCACAACTTGGAGACAAGGGAGATGGATGAGGGGGAGATGCTGAGTCCTCAGCTCGGGCCTGGGCGTCATTCATCACCTCTAATAGAGCACCCCGCCTCTCGCTCAGGCCTCTTTCCCACCACACCTGTTCCTGCTGCTGACAGGAAGTCATTTGAGAGATGAAAGAATAAAGAATGGAAATGCTCACTTGCTCCCCGCGGCCCTTTCTCTTCCAAGGAAGCCCTGGGCCTGCAGCATCTCTCGTCTTTCCAGAGTAATAGGAGAGGAGGCATTTCAAGAAAGTCAGTAAGATGGTAAAGCGTAGATCCGAGCAGCAGCCCAGGGGAGTGGTCCAGGTGGGTCCCCCGAGGCCTCCAGGGTGTCAGGGAGCCAGTTTCATCAATGTCAGACTGGGACCGAAAGACTCGAAGTCTCCTTTCTCCACCATATTAGAACAGCCAATTGAAAAACCCAGAAACCAATTTTTTGAATCATTATGATGCACACCTAAAATTAATATAATGTTATATGTCAATTATACCTTTAAAAAAAGAAAGGGGAGGAGGGGGGAGGGAAGGAGGGGGGAAAGGAAGGAAGGAAGGAGGAAGGAAGGAGGGAAGGGAGGAGGGAGGGAAGGAAGGAGAGAAGGAAGGAAAGAAAACCCCAGAATGTGGTCCACCATTGTCATTTCTGCCTCTGTGGAGACCCATTAGCGGTGTGGTCAGGTTTTAACTGCATAAGTGACACATTTCCATATAAGCATTGCCAGCCCAGAGTCCACCTCTTTTTATACTCTTTCTTCTCTTTATCCCTTTGACTTTTTCAGCACTCTGGTTACTTCCTAAGGCTTTTTCTGAGGGAGCCGGCTGCCTCCAAAACCAGATAAACAAGAACCAAATATCCTCAAGGAGGAAGCATCTTGTCTAGCTCTCTCCAAGAGGAGTCAGACCCCGGACTGGGTGTTCCGCACCCCAGAACGTGGGTCTTTGGCTTTTTGGTGTTTGCCTGGCCTCCTGTGACCAAGGATCTGTGCCATGTGATGCGAGACCACTCGGTCCCCGAGGCCGGCAGCCCCCTCCGGTGGATGGGTGGGTGGCTAACTGACTCCTCTCTGCTCTGCTTCCCAGACGCCTGGAGCAGAACTCCATCCGCTCCATCCCTGCCGGAGCCTTCACCCCGTACAAGAAGCTGAAGCGGATGTGAGTTTCCCCTGGGGAGAAGTGGGCCCACGCGTGTTTGGTTTGGGGGATAACGCGTCACGTGTGGTGGCAGCCCGCTCAGATGGCAGTCCGAATGACATTCCGCAGGGTCGGACCCGGCATGCGCACCGAAGGCTGGCGGGAGGGTTCAGGGCGTTGCGTTCCCATGGGAGTGTGTGCGTTTCGGGTTCGGGCGCTCTGCAGCGAGAGCCAAGCAAAGCCTCTGGGCGGGAGCTCGAGTGGAGCTCGGTTGGCCTAAAAACCCCCATCACACATTCGCTTCCTGCAGCCATGCACACGTTCGCTTAACACACTCAGCGAGCACCCACTGCGTGCAAGGAGCCGCGCTGGGGCCCGCAGAGAGCACGGTGAACGAAACGCAGCCCGCTCTCGTGGAGCTTACGCACTCCAGTGGGAGACGCAGAACGCTAGCTGGATGAGCACTAGGAACCGCTGAGCCGGAAAGTGGAACGAAGGCGAGGAGGGCAGAGAGTGGCGGCGGGTGGCCCGTGGAGGATTTGCCCGTGGAGGCCTCTGTGCAGGTGACCCGAGTGAAGGAAGGGAGCGAGGCATGACAAGGCCTCGGGGAAGGACGTGGAAGGCGTGTGTGTGTGGGAGAGGGTGGCTGGGGACAGCGAGGGGGCACGGTGCTGGACAGGTAGGCAGGGCCTGCATCCCCTGGACCCTCGAGACCCTGGCGAGAGCGTCTGTTCTTTCTAAGTGAGAGGAGCCTGGGGAGGTTCTTATCCTCCAAACGACTTGCCCATGGTGATGCCCAATGTCCCCTTTACCCTCGTAACTGATGTCACAGCCATCACACTATGCCCTACTAATCCCTGGTGACACCAGCACTGCTCCACCTTCCCCACCGCGCGTGGCCCTCCTCCCCACCATTGTGGCGACCTCCTCAGCACTGCCCGGAGCACTGTTCAGTGAGTGCCCGGAGCTGGGCGCTCCGAAGGACAGCTAGTAGGCTTCAGAATCGGCCCGTCCAGTGCTGTCATAGATACCCAGAACCTGGCAGGAAGACACCTGTCCCGCTTGCAGACTAAGAAATCGTTTATTACAGCCCAATAATCAAGACACTGTTTGCCTTGTGCTTACTCGCTCTCTCTGGCCTGCACAGAGGAGACAGAGAAGGCAAGTAGAAATATGCATGGATTTGTTCTCGTCCACTCCAGCCTGATTCATTGGTCTCCCTTGAGGAGCAGAGCCTACATTAAAGAGGTTAAGTGCCTGCTGACTCCTTTTATGTTAAAAATAAACATCCCCACGAAACAGTGGCATTGGTAGGCTTTACCCTCAGATCTCAGGAAGCCAGCTTCCCATCTCTCTGGAAATCCAAACCAAACAAGATTTTCTCCTGGTGCAATTCCAGAAGTAGAAACCAACATATAAGCCAGCCTTAAGCACGTTCTTCTTCCCTCCCTTTGGCAGCTTTCCTGCCGGAGGAGCTGTAGAAATACAGGCCTTAATATTTAAAGCCTTGGGCCATTAATCTCCCGGGCTCCCTGCTTCCCCACTCACTCTCCATACCCCCACCCCAATTCATTTTTAAAGCCCAGCTTGATTATACAGCCAGATAGTAATTTCAGTGAAAAATGACAAGTTCAGTCACTGCCCCCAACCTATAGCTCTTGCATGATTTAAGTTACTGCTCTAATTTTTTTGTAAAGTCCAGGTAATTTAGAGCTTGGCTGTGTTTTACTGTCCCTTCTCCATCCTGTTGGACTTGCCATGATCTGTGCATTGAAATTCATAAGACCTTCTCAACCACAAGCTAGAAAGTAAATTTAATTTTTGATCACTTGTGATGCTAGTGGTTGATACTTATGATGATGCCCTCCCTCCCCGCCAAGGGGATGATGGGAGGGGAGAGAGACCACTAAAAAACTTTTCAACTAACCGAACTTCAGAAACCCGACTGACAGGTCAAGGCTTGGGAAAAGTGTAGGGTTCTTGGTGAGAACGATTTTAAAACCCTGAGTGTGAATTCCTCGTAGGGGCGCATGGCGAGTTTATCTCTCATATCTAAAGAAAATAAGTTTCCAGCTGTGAATGAACCACATCCTTCTCATATCTCTAATAGTAAGAATTGTCCTGAATGAATGGCTTTGTCCCCACCTATTGCTAGTAGTCACCTTAGTATAAAAATACTTCCAGGGAGAAACCAGTATCGAGGTGGAGAAGCTAGGGAAAGCAGGTGGCACCAACGAAGACCCCTCGTCTTGCGGGGTTGGTTGACTGGCAGCTCCGACGCATGGGGACAGACCTGCGTTGTCTGGCCAGAATGGCACATCGAGTTCTCTGTTTGCATGATCGCAGGGAGAGCAGTGGTCCACAGGCTCCAGCACATCCTAGTGTCACACCTTTATTTCCGACTTGACCCCCGTAGGCACTAGAATTTGCCACCCTTGTCCTGAACAGTCTGGAAAGGCCACTCCCTCTCGTTTATAAGTCCCAAGAGATGTGAGTGGGTCTGCGACTGACCAGGGCCTAGAACGCTATGACCTAATATGACTCGGGGACCCCCTGCATGGGGACCTCCAGGAGATTGGTGACATACACAGGTTTCTAGCCCCAGTTCCCCAGCTGACCGTTCGGATTCTCTGTGGGTGGCGTTTCAAAGTTTGAGAACCACTGGTCGAGAGTGACCCAAAGGCCTCGAGTCCACTCTGGGACGACCACCCCGATGTGGGTTGGGAGGGGTCCAGCCTGGAGATCAGCGGGCACCTACAGCTTTTCGCAGTCTGCCTCCCTGTCCAGTACCACTGTGTTCTGCGTCCATCATAGTAAGTGCCAGCTCTGTGCCCTGCAGTCACTTGGGACTGCAGGTTCTTCACCCCACCGGCTGCTGGTACCTCCCTGCAGAACGAGGATGTAATGACCACCAGGGCTGGTTCCCAGCCAGTCTACCACTTCTCCAGTTTCCACTCCCCACCATCTCCAAAACCACGAGACGTCCCACCTTGTGCTGTAGAGAGGGGCACATCCCAGAGTCTAGCTGGGGACTGAGCACCAGTTTGCCCTCACAGAGCTAAGGCAGATGGCTGCTCCATGATCACAGAGCTTCCTATGCTAGAGGTCTAAGTACCTTGAAGGGACAGTCCCAGGATCAGGGGGAAAATAAGTTACTCTCACTAGTCTGATCTGAACACAGACCTCGCATGCTCTTGTGAAATGCCTTGCGAGGCAGCCACGCTGAGGGCAAGCAAGATTAGGATAATCCGGGGCATTTGCTTGTTAAGACCCTTACACAAAAATGGAGTGCCGAAGAAAAGCCCAGTGTAAGCTGATGAGTCTGCAAGCGCGATCTGTGGATTTGTTGGAGGCGATCGCGCCAGCTAAGGGGATAAGCTCGACAGCTGTGCCTAAGAAGCCTTAACCTGTGAAGCATCTTTCAACGCACCGGCTTTGGAAGCAGGGAGGAAAGGGAGCAGAGGCTTAGCCAAAGGGGGTTGCAGGCCCTTTTGAAGGCTATTAGAAGGAGAGAAACTGAGGGAGGCGAGCTGGCTGGGGAGTCTGGCCTCGTTGGAGGCCGTTCCTTCAGAAGCTGAGTCTTCTTCTTGGTATTCCCGTGTCTCCTCCTCTTGACCCTCCAAGACCCCAGCTCCCCACCTCCTGCACAAAAGCAAAGACCCGTTTACCAGAGGCCTCTTGTCACTGGAACGTGGAGCATCTCCCTTCCAGTGACAGGAGAAAAGAGGCAATCCCTGAGCTAATGACTCTGAGAGAAAGTCTTCCCCCTTCCTGACGTGTCGTGAGCAAACACTGGAGGCCGGGTGCTCAGAAGTCGCTGGGGTGTGAGGAAGAGCCAGGCCTTTGGCACCAGCTGGGCCAGGTCAGTGCATCCCCACGCAGCATCCCCCTGGCCCTGATTGTCCCGGAACCCTGCTCACTGCTGCCCTGGCCTTGCTCCTGTCTAAGGAGCACCGCCTGTGACAAATGTCTCAAAGCCGTCCCCTAAGACTCTCCCGATGTGCTTAACTGCACGGCCTGGAGGGCGCGCCGGGCCAGACAGAGCCTCACGTCACCGCTCAAAACCTCCTCGCAGATCAGGGAGGAAAAGTCACTGGGGAGATGAAATGACTCAGGATTTTGGGGGAGAAAAATAAGCATTTGCCGAGGCATGAAGTAGATGATGCTTAGAGGACCCCTGCCTGTGTTTGGCTGCGGCTGGTTTCTGCTTTATGCTGTTATTGCCTGGCAATGTGACCTAGACAAGCCCTGATTTGACTGGGTGCAGTTTCCCACCTACAAAATGAAGGTCCACGTGTGCAAAACCACGAGATGCCACGGGCAGATGTGATTTGAAAGCCAAGGAGAGTGACACAAATGTAGTATGTTTTATCGTGAGGCGGTTGAACCGAAGGGTCTGGAAGCCCCTTCTCTTGCACTATGAATAAATAAAATTAAGTGATTAACGCTCACCACTTGGAATACCTGAAATGCTTCAGTCGCACTTAGGAATGGCCACAGGACCGCTTCAAGCCGTGTCCTCAGACTCTCCCGTTAATGTTTTTAGAGACATCAGCAAGAATCAGATCTCGGACATCGCTCCAGATGCCTTCCAGGGTCTGAAATCACTCACTCACTGTAAGTGGGGACCAGAGTCGTGGGAGGTGGCGGGGCGGCGGGGGGCTGGGGGTGAGGGGGATGTGACTGTATTTTTCAGGAGGTATTTATCAAGGCTTTATGTTCCCTTACACACATGTGGCAACTGGTAAAAGAAACAAATATTTCTCCAGGGGAGATTGATTTTGGAGAATATTTCTACAACCCAAATGCATTATTTTTATTGATTAAGTGCCCGGCAACCTTCCCAGTTATTGGCTTTTAATTCGAATGCATCTTCTACTCTAACTGCGAGCCCCCCTCCCACCCCGCAGGCCCCGCAGTGCCCTCTGGGGAGATGGAGGAACTGGATGTAACGTTTGTTTATGACTGACTTGCCCATGTTCTCCGTGAATGTGGCCTTGTCAAGGGAGGAGCCAATTTCCTTCCCCTGAATTTCGACTTTGTCTCCAAACCAACCTCATGGCCATTGTGTGAGAAAGCATAAACCCAATCCTACAGGCCCTTCCTTGCTGCTCTTGAAACCTTAGGGCAGCTCACAGGGTGAATCCAAAGCCTCACCCCCGCCCGCCGGGGGCTTCAGAAAGCCACGGGGGCAGGAAGCACAGAGCTTCATCCTGCTCTGTCTGTCAGTGACTCTGTGTGGCACGGTGAATGTCATTGAGTCTTCCGTGCATGGTCCCTCACAGGCAAAATGGGGACAGTGAGACCGTTCCCACCTGACATGCGTCCAGTGGTGACCATGATCGCAGTAATTGGAAAACCGGCAGTACTTACTGAGCACTTACTGTGTACCAGGCACTGTTCTAGGAGTCTTGCAAGTCTCATCCTCACAACGACCTGTAATAGAGAATCTGTCCTGATTTATGGTCGAAGAAAGTGGGTGATCCGAGCTCTACACAGACTGGGTTTTTATCTGTTTTGATCCTGGCTGCATCTCTCTGGCACCTCAGACAGTACCTAGCACATAGTTATCGTGCAAAAGAAATCTTGGCAAATCAACAAATGCAATTTATCTGAAGTCCACAGTAGTGAGTGGGAGAGGCAGGATTTGGAGCGAAGCAGTCTGACTCCAGAACCCACGGCCCTTATGCTTTGCTGCCTCTTGAGGTAATGGGGAAAGTAAACTTAGCTACGACATCGATTGATATTTATATCATTGGGTGACCTGCCCACCCAGGCAAGAGCGAGGATGCTTTGCCTCTCTGTGCAACCTGTTTGCCTAATCAATGAGTGTGCAGGTAACAAGAAACACGTTTTTCCCCCCACCTGGCCCCATCCCACTGGGAATGAGCTGAACACGGGGAATTCTCTGGATTCAGCTGTCGCCTGCTGCTTGCAGAGTAAATTAGTTTCATTTATCGGATAGAACATCTGGCTGGGATATCAAAGACGGGATTGTGTGTGAGATTAGTGTCTGCTTATTGTGCTGAAGATCACAGAGGAGAAGGGAGGGCGGCTGCCCGCCGCCAGGATCCCGTCCCTGCCCCCACCATGCTGTTCCCCGTCTGGCTTCTCTCTGTTGGGATTTGGGAACAGTCTGAAGACAGTGAGATGCTTCAGGCCTTGCAGGAAAAGAAGTTGCAAAATATGGTTGCCAAATATGAAATTGGCATGCCACTAGCCAATTCTGAAATATACTAGGGTACGATGGTACGATTTAAATGAAATGCTTCTCACCACCCATTTACGCATTCATCCCTTCAGTAGACAGCCACAGGGCACCAAGCAGTACCACAGGGACTGAGAACGGGCCAGGGAACTGGACCGACAAGGTGCTTGGTCTCATGGATGTTCGAACACAAACACACACAATCCAAACTCAGGAGCAGCCGAGGTAAAGGGCAGGAAAGCCTTTCCCCCGTACCTGTTCATTCATTCTTTCAACAGTAGTGTTTGTGTTCAGTTCTCAGCTCTAGGGACCCAGCCATGAACAAGCCACATAATGTCAACACACACAAGGAGCCTATATTCAAGGGGGCTGGTGGGGGAGGCTCAGAAAATGTCTAAATAAAAAAAAATATTTAAGCAATATAACATGGCAAGCGAAAACCGAGAAAGAAATAAAAAATAGGGTGACAGGTACTGAAAAACGTTACCCAGAACATTCAAGAGAAAATTCCCAAGGAAGAGATGCTTGAGCTCAACCCCAAGAGAGGTGAAGAAGGCAGTCAAGGGACGGTCTTGAGGGAAGGCCAGATGGGTCTACGCCCAGAAGCCCCGAGGGGGACCCCCCCCCAGCCTATGTCAGCCTGCTGGAGAGTGGTTTTGACCCCTAGGCTTTGAGATGTCCCATACAGACTCATGATGAGTGATGCAAGAACCCCCTCCCCCAGACCCCTGGCCCCGCTTCCCCGCCAGCTTCCGGTAAATAGAAGTTCGGACATCAGCCAGAGGAGCAGACAGTGACATTACTACATTCGGCACAGTGAGCAGTGGGACATTAATATGAATTACAAATGGGAGCCTGAGCCATCATGCTGACTTTTATTTAGTCATTAATTTGTTGAAACATTAATGAAACACACCCGCAGGCTGAGCGAGACACTCACTCTTCACTCCTGGTGGCTTCTGCAAAATGGGGGGTTTGGTTGATCGCTCCCATTTACCATCTCCTCATCCCAACATTTTGCCTCCTGAAAGAGACATAGCAGCCTGAATATTGCATTCAGCGTGCTTCAGGGCCCAGGAGGGAGAAGGAAGGAAGGAAGGAAGGAAGGAAGGAAGGAAGGAAGGAAGGAAGGAAGGAAGGAAGGGAGGAGGGAGGGAGGGAGGGAGAGGAGGGAGGGAGGAGGGAGGAGGGAGGGAGGGAGGGAGGGAGGGAGGAGGAAGAAGGAAGGAAGGCAGGAAGGCAGGCAGGCCAGCCGACCTCTTTAGCTCAGTTCCCTACATCTCAGGGGAGGGCTGCCCCAAGAAAGGGCAAAGTCTGTGCCATGGGTGACAGCAAAAAGGCACCAGAGTGTCTTCAGTGGCTGCACCGAAGACCAGCAGGGCCCCTGGCACTGGCTGGAACGGCTGACCCAGCAGGCTTCTTCTCCAAGCTTCACAGTCACCAGAGACCAGCTCACAGATAGGAGACCCAGGGCGAGGGATGCCGCAGGCCGAAAGAGAGAGGGTTAGACGAACTCGGAGTTTCCCGGTTCCTGGAGCTCAGAGGACAGGAGAAGGGGTCGGGGTGTAGCAGCTGCCATTCCTCCGAGGTAAACGCTCCTTGTTCCCCGCCCCCGAGAGCCAGCCCTCGACTCAGCAGTCCTGAGCCATCTGGATGGGACCCTGATACCCAGAGGCCTGTCTACATGGACGATGAAAGGACACAGCTTAGGAATTCCTAGGACACAGCGAGGTGTTAAAAGGAAACGTTCTGTAGGCTGGGCTCAGCCTGATCAATACCCACTGAAGACGACCAGGCGCGGGCCAGCCAGCTGCCCACACGTCTTATTTATTGCTGGGGTGTGAGTCATATGAGCCGCTCAGGGAGACACCACACAGGGGCCGCTGCTTCCTACTGAGGATTATTTATTGAGCTGGGGTGCCCGGGAGTGAAACAGGATGGGGGCCATCTCTCCTCGCCTCCCAGACAGCCTGCTCTCCCCACTCCGGCCCCTGGTGGCACTTGCCTGCTGCCTCACTGGCGAGGAGAAGGGATGAGGTGGACCAGGAGAGGGGACACTCTGGGGGTCCGTCTGCCCGGATCTGGCCGGGGCGACGGCTCCTGCAGGAGCGGGTCCCAGTGGCCTCGCACTTGCGCTGACCGCCGTCTGCTCTGCTCTTTTCCAGGGTGCTCTATGGGAACAAGATCACTGAGATCGCCAAGGGGCTGTTCGACGGGCTGGTGTCCCTGCAGCTGCTGTGAGTAGGAACTTGGTCGCTGTTTGTGTCTCTGGGGCTGGTCACAGGCTATTTCCTGCAGACTTTGAGCTGCTCTGCAGAGTTCTTCTATTGACTTTACACACACCAAAAAGAGATAAAAACAATCCGAGCTGCTCACCCCTCACCTTCATCACCTCTTTCTGGTAGAAGGAGCGCCAGGAGTTGGGCGAGGGAGGCCAAGGTCAATGTGAACACAGCGGAATGATGCAGTTCAGGAGCCTGGCTCAGGCGTGAGCACTGACCATAGGTTTAGGGGCTGGAAATTGAAGCCAGAGTTGAATCCTGCAAGGGGCAGCACCTTGCAGGCACGTGCTAGGAGTGCAGGAACGAAATCAGCCACACTCCAAGTTCCAGCACCAAAGCGGAAACAGACCTGCTGATAGGCAGGTGACCTTGAGGAAGTGTGCGGGTGGAGGTGAAATAATTAGAGAGAAGCATAATCAGTCACCAATATGACTCTATCTGGGTAAGATATGGCTGAGTGGGAAGTGTTTATTTAATTTAAAGGAAGATTTGTTGCCGTGAATTTTAAGCTCTGGGATTATTTATTTGCATTTATTTCATTCCAGTCATTTGAGCTTAAATGTTTGAAGAAGATAATTGAACTTTGATGTGGAGAGGCAAGGAAAGGAATTTAGCTCATCCTATATTTTAAGATTTTGCGATGGGGGAGAATTATCTCTAGTTCTTGGGTAGGCAGCTGTAGCATCTGCACACATATACCGTGGATGTGGGAGTGTACGTGTATGCACCTGTGTGTCCATGTTTGCTGCAGGTCTGCATCATGGTTCCTATTGATATTAGGACTTGATCTTGAAAATCTTGTGAGCAATGGAGAATACCAAGTCTCAGAAAACTAAGTGACTCGCCGTCAGTCACACAGCAAAATAGGTGTGGAAATGAATGGAGCCTGCATGGTCCTGTGGCTCAGAGGGCTCCCAGCCCTCTGAATAGCACAAAATGTATAGTCACAGAGGTGTGCATCTGCGTTCAGATGGGTGCATATGTGTGTGTGTGTGTGTGTGTGTGTGTGTGTGTTTAAAATTAACTCCAAATCATAGGCAGCGAGAAAGCCAGGGACCTCCTTGCTCCCACGTGCAGTTGCATGGAGCTGCATGTGCACTTGCAGACCAGGTAGCCGAGCAGGGTCTCCAGAAAGATGAGAGGCCACGAGCAGGGATGGAGAGAGGAGGATGGAGAGAGGAGGGCAGGCAATACTTCTCACCCGCATCGTGGTGCCCAAGACTTTGAGAAAGAACAAGTGGGACTTTTCCTCCAGCCCTCCGCTCCTCACATCCTCACTCCCCATCCGTCCCGTGTCCTTCAGGCTCAGCCTGGACAGGTTCTCCTTGGACAACACAGCCATGTGAATCACGTCACGACGAGAAGCTAGTTTCCAGACAGCACATCCATCAGAGCAGTAGTCAGGCTCGTTTCCATGAAGCTGGGATCAAGAGAAAGAAAACTCTGTGCCTTTTTTCCTGCCTCTTTGCCGCCTCCGGCTCTATGTCCGTCTCCATGTCCTGTGCGGGCATGTTCACGTTCAAAGTGTCAGCCCTCGGTGGGCCTTGAAGGCTATTTGTTAGAATGACGCACCGGGGCTCTGCAGGGAGCTGGGTGTCTCACAGATGGTGTTCTTTGCTACTAGCAAAGAAACTGTAGGTTATAACGGCCACCAGAAGGCTAAGTAACTGTAGCCATCAGTCCCTTGAAAGAGAGAAACAATAGCATCAGCCTTGAGGTAGCTTTGGGGGTATTCTGTTCCACTAGGCTGGGGTGAATATCCTTTTACAGAATCCTCTTACAATCTGTGTTTGGTGTGGAGAGGAAAAGGCCCTTGCATGCACGAAGGAGAAAGAGAACATGCCAGAGTGCCTAGCACAGTGCATGGCACGTGGCGAGGACTGGGTCAATGCATTTCCTTCTAAATGAGGAAATGTAACCCGCTACCCCAGCCCCGAGCGGAAAGCAGTCAGGAGCTAACAGAACAGGACTTTGCATGAGCCGGGGAGGTGATAGTTGAATATCACCCTTTTAAGCAGACAGAATTGAGTAGCTGGGAGTAAAGATAAAGCAGCCCGCCCCCCGCCTCTCAAGACCAAGAGTTGACACAACTCAGGCAGGCTCGGGTTCCAGAAAGAACCAGCAAGTGTTTTGACTTCTTGTTGAGCATTTGGAAAGCAGGTCCTGATTAGATCTAATTTAGCATTCAGCCCGCTAAAGATTGGATTTCTCCTTGTTAGACTAGAGGCACTCTGATAAGAAGGCTCTGATTAGAATACCCTGGTAGTCTGGGTAATTTCCTTTCTTCTGACGCGAAGGTTTTTTTGCGAGAGGTCTGTGTTTTTCTCTCTCTGCGTGTCACTCAGGTTATTGGTGCATCACAGAGCCATGCCAGCTCCGCCGCGCGTGGTGATCTTAGGCATTCCCTTCCTGGCTCTTGCCATGGTGCTGCCATGGTGTGGTCGGCTGTCCTGCCTGCTCCCACTTCCTAGTTTCTGCAGACTTTTCTGCCATCCGTCAAACTTGTCCGGCCTGGTATGTACCCAGCTCTCCTGGGGCGTTTTCTTGACATGCTCATTTGACAGATGGCCAGTACTAAAAAGCAGAATATCTCAGGCTGGGGAGTGTCTCGGAGGCTTGCACAAATGGGTCCACAGGGACAAGCTTCAGCAGTCTGGGAATGACCCTAGGCCATGTCCTCTGGGTGTTAGCCTCATAAGATTCACCTCCTGTAGTTTAAGTCACAAGCTTAGAGTCAAAGGAACTCAGGGCTCTGAGCACAGCCTCTCACCTGGCTGGTCCAGAAGCCCCTCCCTCTGACAAATCTTCTGTTGCCCGTTTGTTGATGGTTTCCATGCTAACTCATCGCTTCGTGGTTACAAGGTTAGGAAGCTCTTTCTTATACTAAACCTCAGTAATGGCTTCTGGGAAACCCGGAAAAGGCTATCCTCATAGTCTTCAAATGTTTGAAAATAGCTAATATGTCTCCTCGTACTTAACCATGCGCAGTGCCTGCAGACATTCATTGTATAAACACACATCTATGAGTTATTAGCAACGACCCTTATTTATGGGGGATGCAAGATAGTCTGTCAGCTTCCCTCAAACAGGCTGCCAGGAAGAGATTCAGGGCCCCATTTGGATAGGAAGTATTTAGAGACACCCCCCACCCCAAACGCTGAGAACTGGAGGCATCTCAGAATCCAAGTCAGGACATCCCACCAGCGCATGCTCCACATGCCAGAGACAGAAGTAGCCGGCTGACCAGAGAAGTGACCTGCCCTCTTCTCCCAGCCCCACCCATGCCTTCCTCACTGGAAACTTAGGGTGAGTGCTCTTGCTCCCCTCCATTTCCCTCCTAGGCTCCTGGGACACCTGTGGAGATGGTGATCCTGGGGGCATAGCCAGCCGGGGTGCCCCCAGACCCCTCGCCTTGTCACTCAGAGCTCAGTCCTCCCCGAAGCGAGAAAAGTGGCCAGCCTCACTTCCTCCTCTGACGGGCAGCTGCAAGCCGTGCTGTCACAGCTCCACCGGGCGAAGGCATCCACTCAGTGCTCCCCGATTGCGTGGCAGGCATGCGAAGTCGCTCCGACAGGGCAGGCAGTCATTTGAGGGGGAAGCTCCCACGTAAAGGCTGGTCACAGTCAATGGGAAGCCTGCTCCAGGAGGTCTTAAACCAACCAGGCTGTCTTGGGACTGAATAAGTTACGACCGCCCAGGCACCTGTTGCGTGGTTTTCTTGGAAGGCAGACAAGACCGTTCGAAGATCTTGGAGTTTGCCAAGCAACATGCCAGTTACAGGGCAGTGAGCAGGACGTCGCTCCCTACAGCTCGCTTTCCCTCACCAGCTGTTTCACTGGTATTACTACTGCAGCCGATAATGGCAGCAACATTTATGGATACTTAATTCGCTCCAGAACCCGTGCTAAGTAATTTCATATGCACCATCTCCCCTCATCTTCACAACACTGCTAAGAGGAAGGTATTGTCGAAAGGCCCATTTCACAGATGGAGAGACTGAGGCGCTGAAGGGTTAAGGAACTTGGCCACTGTCACTCAGCGCAGGCAGTCTGCGCCTGGAGTCGTGCTGGAGACTTCGGCCACGGACCCTGGTGCGGGCGGACCTGCCGAGCGGCTCCGCGTGGCAGACGAGAATTCCCTGCTGACTCGGGCCAGGGGGGGCCGCTGGTGACTGCACATCAGCTCGTCCTCCGGGCGTGCCTCCGTCCCCGTGACACTTCTCTGGCCCGTTGTCATCGCCCCGTGTGCTCGCCCTGAGCCCTGCGAGACAGCAATCAAGGAGCCGCTTGTGTTTAAAAACAGGGTTCAGTGAGTGACGGGAATTCTCCCCGGCAGCGGAGCAGACGTTCTTTGTGGTACCTTCTGAGGGAGGGGTTCTGTCTTCTCCAGTGCACCCGGACTTCCCAGGGAAAGCCCCTGGGGAGACCTCAGTTCTGGATCCTTCCGTTCTTGGTCACTGAATGGTTGACGCCTCTTAAAGGACTTATTAGTAACCAGGTTGCCATAGGCAGACAAGTGACCACGTGACTAGCTGTTGGAAGATGGAGGGCAAGCCAGGTCGCACTGGGTGAGGCCACTTGATCTCCTGACGGCAGGCCTTGGCGCCCCCTCTCTGGTCTCAGAACCTCAGCTCCCCGCTGGTTGCCTCAGGAAAGGCCAGGGGCTTGGCCCTGTTCCTAGCGCCCTCTCGCGCCTATGGAGCTGAAGGGGGTCCTGTTTTTCAGACAGGCCACCCAATGGCCTTGCTGCATTTGTAGTTTCCCTTGCATCAGGAGTCACCATGACAACCCACAACCCGAGGCCAGCAGCAGAGTCATTATCGGGAGAAGGGAACAGGCACCTTGCCCCTAGCAGGGACTAGGAAGGTTCCACCTGTGTCCCATGGTGAGTGTTTAGCAGGACGTGGCCCCGGACGCCCATTCACAAGCACAGAGAAGCCTCTGGGCAGGGTAGACTTCCTTGACCGCGTGACCCCACGTATCCCTGGTTCCTCCCCGTGTCCAGCCTCAGAAGGTCGCTGAAGGTCAAAATCAGTCCCCATGTTTCATAGGGGAAGGATGAGAGCATTATTCTAAGGCAGGAGAATTGTTCTTATTACAAGTAATAAAGAAATTCTGGAGGGCAGAGGGTTAATGCTACAGGATTTTTAAAGAGGCAGACACATTAACGAGGACGGTCCGACTCTGTCCTACAGCTGGACCAGGGGTTCAGAAGAGCTCCCCTAATCGGCGTCCCCACTAATAATTTATACCCGTGCAGAATGGTGCTAAATACTGCTAAATAGTGCCCGGGACACACAGAGAACTTTTTTTTTTTTTTAAATAACAAGAGCCTCTTATACTAACCTATTCTATAAAATAACGCGCCTGCTGAAGGAGCCAGAGAAGGGTTGTGCCACGCGGTCGTTGGCTCCATTTTTTCCCTCCTGTGTCTCTGCATCCGAGGTTGATGAAGCGGAAAGTGACTCCCAGCCTTGCGTTGGGACAGGGGGCTCTGCGAAGCCCCCAACTAGCAGGAGCCCGGGCCCGCCTTGCTGTCCCACGGTCTTTTCCCGCGTTCCTTGTCCGGGAAGGGGCTGCCGCACCCTCAGTCAGCACCAGTTTTCCGGGAAGACCTGTGCTCCGCAGTTCGGGGCGTGCTTGTGGCGTTTCCAGACAAGCGCCACCTCAGCTGGAGGGGGAGGACCACGGTCCGCCGCGGACCCACGGCAGGTGCGCAGAATATAAATACCGCCCGGAATGGCGGCTCTGGGGCGCTGAATCAACACGCGAACCGCTGGAGTTGCCAAGGTGATTTTAATGCAATTTATCATTAAACCTGACTCCAGATGTTTGTGCTTTCCAAGCCTCGCAGCACAGGCCTGGGAGCCCCGGGGGAGTCATCACTGAAGGGACGTGGCCAAGGATAGTAGCTAAAACCGGGGCCTCAGCGGCCTTCTGCCCGCCGGCCTCTTCAGGAAGACGCGCTGCGCTGGCTTCTTTTCACTGGTCAGGGCGGACCTCATTTTCCTCGCGCGGTCCATCTCCCCACATTCCTGGCTGAACGAAGCTGCCAGCTGCTACAAGTGAGAAGAGCCCCTGGCCCCGTGCCCTAGCAGAAGGATGAGTCACAAGAGCCCTCCTCAGCCTAGACTCGGGGTGTTTTACCCCCCGCCCCCAAGCTCCAGCTCTGGGGTTCCCAGTGGCTTGTTTCCTGCCTCACTTTTCCTGAAGGCAGCAGCTCCCGGAAAGGATTCTCTCTCAGCGGCATCGTTATGTCGGTTAGTCAGTGGGCCGAGTGCTAATACCTCTTGACATCGAACATATGTGGAAGCCGAAAGTGCTCCAAGAAGGGGTGTGTGGGGCGGGGGGTGCAGAGTGCCTCGTGGAGCTAACACTGGGAAACAAATTTAGAAGGTGGTGCACCGTGTGTGCGCACTCCCGCTCTCCTTAATTTCCTCTGACGGGAACAGGGCTCTTTTTGTTTTGTTACGTTACAGAATCATTACTAAGTTCATGAGAATGGCTATGAGGATGGAGCTCCTTCCTCCTGTAAGCATTAGGTGGTTCCCGTGGTCCCTCAGAGCCGGGCCGTGCAGCAGGGGGCAGAATGATGGGGGGTGAGGTCTGTGGACTAAGATGGCTCGGATCCAAATCTCAGCCTGCCACTTGCTACTTGTGCAACTTTGGTCAAAGGTACATACGCTTTCTGCGTGCCAGAGGTGTCCTCTGTCAGACGGTGTGGGGAGAGTCAGTGAGTCAGTATTTGTAAGGTACGTGGTGAGCGTAGCGCTTATTACCTATGAGGTATGACCTGACGTACTACCTGTGGCCCCAGCTGTTCCCTGGCCTGATCATCCCAGCCCCTCCTGTTCTTTTTATATTTATATGACCTTTGAGGTTCCTTTGAAAGGTGGGTCCGGGAGCAGGTGGCCCGAAAAGATCTGCTTAGATCTGCTTCTGGGGAAATGTTTACAAACACAATATGCCCCAACCCCCAGACTCACTGGATCCAACAGTAAGATGACGTAGAAGTCAGATCAGCAGATGCAGCCGAGATCTAGTCGGGGCATCCAAGTTTGAGTTTGTGTGCCAGGCAGCCTCTCTAATGAAGCAGGCTGGAGCTTCCCATCTGACATGAGGGTGCTGTCATCTCCACTGCATCCATGTCCCCTGGTCTGCCCAGAGGAGAGTGAGAATGTGGGGTGCGCCCGAGCCAAGCATACCAGCTCCCAAATCAGCATTTACTCAATGATCCCTGAAGGTTGAAACCCTGCTTTGCACAGGTGCAAGCCACTCAGTGAAGAGCCTGCCACTTTGTGCCAATGGCAATTTGGTGAGCAGCCCACCTCTGCCAGCTCGGTGCCAAGTCCTTCCTAAGAGCTGGCAGGACTCCTGATGCCTCTGTACATCCAAGAGGCAAGCAGAGTCTTCTAGACCCAGCCAGACCTCCATCCACGTGAAGCGTGCCCAGGTGCATGCCAAAGCTAGCAAAAACAGCCACTCCCCAGAGACAGGAACACCTTCCGCCAGCCAAGGAAAAGAGAATATGGGTTTCATGTAGTGGGTGAGAGGTGAGCTTTGGCGTCAGACAGGCTGAAGCTTCAGTTATTGCTGGGTGACCTTCGTTGTGTCCGTCACCAGCCTGACCCTCAGCCTCCTCACAGGCAAAATGAGCCTTAGTGCTGCTGTGAGGATGAAGGAAAACCCTGCGTGGAAGGTGCTTTGGGACAAGCTTGCGCGCACGGAACGTGGTCCCTGCAGATGGTGCTGCATCGTTGTGACTGGGTCACACGGCAGGTACACCTGAAAGGGGGCCGAACCAGGACAGACCAGAACGGAGCATCCACCCTTCCAGTGAGCGAGGGCGAGGGCGAGGCCTGAGATCAGGACTCCTCGTAGAGCTGTCGAACCCCATCCCAAATACCGTTTCTCTCTCTCTGCTCCGTCAGAGGGTGTTTTCTGAATTCCCCTCCAGCTCTTGTCTGGGTACCAAATGGCTCAGAGATCCATTCACAGAAGCCGGGCTGAGTGGAGTGGCTGTCCGCCTTCCTCCCAAAGGAGAGAGGACAGAGGACAGGCTGTTAGGTCTTGCCGGTGCCGAGAGTCAGTGAGGCCGTCCTCAGCATCCAAACCGGGATAAGCAGCTTAATGTTATCTCCGAGTTGCCTTGGGTAGCCAAGCATCCTGGGAGAGGACAAGGGACTGGAGACTCTGCCCTTTCTGTTCCTTGTGCCCCTGCTCCACGCAGGCTGCGCCTCCTGCTGTCTGTCTTTGCCGAGTGTCTGCCAGCCTGGGCGGTTCTGATGCCTTACATCTTTGTGATAGCATCCCAGGCTGACAGATCTAGAAGCAAAAGGGAACAGAAAGCATCTGGGTCAGGAAACGAAGGCTTCATAGTTCCAGGGGTGAAGACGGTCGCCAGAAGCGTGTCATTTGGGTACCCTTTCCGGGCAGGTCAGAGCTGCCACCCGTCCCTCCCCATGTCCATCCTTCCCTGACCAGTGACTCAGAACCACTGCTCAGAACCAAGTATGCGGCTGGGCTTGTGAATCTGCCCTCAGGTCTCAGAGCTTAATGCCTGCTCAGGCAAGGTAGGTAGAATAAGCTAGTGAAGGGCAGCAACAGGGTTGGGGAATGCTGTGGCAAACAGAGAGCGTATGTCCTATCAAAAGGGGACAGCCACTCCATAGCTGCCTCCAGGGGACCAGGTGTTGCTAGAGCTTCTGAAAGTTTTTCCAGAGAAAATAGAAGTGTGTGTGTGGGGGGGGGGGGTCCCAATTTTTAAAACACAGAGAGGGCCGAACGAACATATTTGCATCTGGGGCGTTACAGTGTGCTCCAGGGAGCAGTCTGTCCTCAGGCCATCAGACTGGCACCTCTCTTCTGGTCTCTTCCCTGAAAGGCTCACTATTTCCTAGCCTAGGCAATGCCTCAGAAGGTCCTGAATATCAAGGTTTGGAACAAGCCATTTACCACATACCTTATTTTTCTTTTTAAACAAACAAACCAAAAAATGTGTGTGTGCACATAAGTGCGTGAGCGTGCGTGTGGAGTCCATTCATTCTTGAATCTTGCTTGCTTGGTCCTGTTGGGTCCTCTTGATTTTCTGCCTGCTTCTCTGCTCCATAGCATCCTCGCATCCTTCTTGGCACGCCCACAGTGGAGTGGCCTGTACATTACTAAAATGTAATGTACAAAGCGCAGGACACTCTCGGGGGAAGTGTTGCAAAGGAGATAGAGATGGGAGGGGTAGACAAGGCGTGAGGCGGTTTATAAGGAAGAAACCGAACCCTGTGGCGACCTGGAGTATCGTCACTACTCCCTGCGTGCTCCTGGAAATGCGTGCGACGTCCAATGAACCCGCCAAGCTCTCGGCCTCAGTTTCCTTACCTGTATAACCTGTGAGGCTGGCTCTGCCCACCTTCTCAGCTTATCGCGAGACTAACAGGCTGTTGGAGAGGCACTCTGGAAAACGTGAGGCGTGTTCTAGCAACGTGAGCTTTTTTCCACTGCGAGGCGGGAGGACATCTGTGTGAACCCTTGGGACCAGGCCCATTATTAGCCAGATTAGACAGGCAGTTCCTCTTCTACTTGTCACTGCCACAGCTGTCTGCCTGCACACAGGCCTGCAGCAAGGACAGGTGGCACGGATGATTTAGCTCCCAGGGGCAGCCCCACCCTTACCAATTAAAGTCCCCCGGAACCGGCATCGAGAGCCTCCGGGGACAAGCCAGCCCACTACAAATCTCATGGGTCACTGAAAGCTCGGAGCCAGCCTTGGAAATAGAAATTTTTAAAAGTTCAACATGTTAGCTGGTTAGCTTAGTTCCCCCTTCCCCACTTCAATTCAAGAGAAAGTAAGAAGCAATCTAAGTTGGTTTCAAGGGCACAGCTTGTCCGTCCAGGACCGTAAAGGAGATGCACATCGTAAGGGGACCCAAAGCCACTTGGCCTTCCAGCTCCATCTGGAAAAGTCTAACCCTCACAGCTTTATCCATGCCGACCCAGAGGTCCCCCGAAAAGGCGCCTTCCTGTGATGCTTTCTCATGATGGGGAGGAGTCTGAAGCACTAAAGCTGTAGCAGAATGGTTCCCTCGTGGAAAGGAAAGCTGGCCCGGGGGATGAGGGCCACCTTGGAGGGGTACGACCCCCTGAAGTTACAGATGGACTTGAGTGTATTTCTTAATAGGTGTTTGTGCTGAGCACTAAGAATAAAGGGAGAAAGAAAGTAAATGTCATCTGTGCCCTCAGAGAGCTTGCAGTCTTGGGCAGGAGGCAAATGGTAAACAAGAAAACAAACACCCCCTAATCACAAATCGAAAAAAATGCTCCAAAGAAAATAAAGAGGGGACTATGAGAGACCATAACGGGAGGTCTGGGCATACTACAGGTGCGGCGGTCAGGGCAGGCCTTCCTGAAGAGGTGGTGTTTGAGCTGAGATGCAGAGGGGGAGAAGGAACCACCGTATGAAAGGGGGCAAGAGTGTTCCAAGGACCTGGACCTAAATGCACATGGAGAGTTTCAGTAACTGAAGGGCTGTGAGTGGGGTGGAGTGGAAGAGAGGGTCAAGGGGCAGAGATCAGACCACACAGAGAGAAAATGAATGATCGAATGATTGAGAGAGTGAGTGAGTGAGTATATGCATGCATGCATGCCTACCCATGAGTATTTCTTCTGGGAGGATGACCTGTCATTTTCATCAGGTTTCCAGTGGCATTGGTGATCCAAAAGAACTCTAAGGACTTATTGAAATCAAAATGGCCCTTAGTCAACTAACGCTTGGAAACAGTTGTGCCAGATGATTTTGTGTGTGTGGTTCCTGGAATCGCTGCATTCTCAAGCAGAAAGCAAAGCAGGTGGGGTGCCGTTCAGGTCCTCCAGGGAATGGGTTCAAGGGAAGGCTCCAGGCTCCCCCGCCCTTCTAGGCAGTTTGTGGCAGTGTTGTGGTGACCGGCGTGTGAGTGCCCAGGCGTCTTCTGAGTTTCTGTGGCCACAGGAATGCAAGTCCGTCTCTCGCCTGCTCAGTAGCAGGAGGAGAGCGCCCAGAGCTCTGTAGCTATTGCCTGCAGGTGCAGCCCTTGGCCCTCGGGTAGCGCCCAGGGTCAGCGGGTCACCGGCCTCCCTTCTGCTTGCAGCCTCCTCAACGCCAACAAGATCAACTGCCTGCGGGTGAACACGTTCCAGGACCTGCAGAACCTCAACCTGCTCTCCCTGTACGACAACAAGCTGCAGACCATCAGCAAGGGGCTCTTCGCCCCGCTGCAGGCCGTCCAGACGCTGTGAGTATGCCGCCTGGAGCACCAGCGCGTGCCCAGGCAGCAGGGGACCCCAGACACCCCGTCATGGAGATCACCCAGCATGAGGGCACAGCGAGCACGTCCCGGAGGACTGCCTGAGCCTGCAGTGAGGACGGCAGGGGAGCACTAGCTCCCCTGTGCCGAGCACTCACGCCGTGGCGCCACCACTCAGTACCCCCCGCCCTTCTAGGCAGATCTCATAGCAGCCCTATGGGGTAGGCACTATTACGATCCCCCAGTTCTATGCGAGGAAACGAAGGCGCAGAGAGGTTAAGTAACTCCTTAGGTTGCGCAGCTATTAAGAAGCAGGATTTGAATCCAGGCGGGTGCTGCTTGGCTGCTCTCTTAACCACTGTGGCCACTGTATTCCGAGCCGGCTTCATCTCTGCCGATAACCCATTCCTGCCCGCCAACCGCTTGCAAAACCAGGCCTCCGATACGGGTGTCCTGGGAGTCCTTCGCCTCGCTCCTCAGGCACTGCAGATGTTCCTAGGTCATTCAGTCAGAGAGATGGCCGCTGGCTCCAGATCTCAGCCTGTGCTTCTGGTGGCTCCAGCCCCCACCTGGGACCCTAGCCCCACCCATGTGCTTGGGGGCTTCTGGAGACTCTCTGAGTCATCTGGCACCTACTGGCCCAGTAACCAGAGAGAGCAACCAACAAAGAGCAGGAACAGCTGCCTCATCCTGACCCCCTGCCACGTGCCAGGCATCGTGTGCCGCGCTTTGCAGAGATTGCTTACTGAGCCGGGGGAAGCGAGGCCCACAGTGCTGCTCTCACGATGCTGCAGATGATAACAGTTCCCGCTACTATATATGGAACACCCGCCATGTGCCAGTCGCCCCGCCAGCTGCCTCATGCGCTTGGTGTTACTGAGCTCGGAGCAGGAACCGCAGTCTGCTCTAAGTGCAAGCCCTAGGCCTGCGGCTTGCTTCGCCCGTCAGAGTGGGCGTGGTGAGAGCCGCGGTGCTCAGGGGTGGGTCCTGCCCGAGTGGGGGGCAGGCTGAGTCCCCAGACAGGAGCCAGCTGCACCTGTGACTGTCTTTTACAGGCAGCAGTCTCACGCCCCCTCTCTGAGTCCTGTCTAAAAGCAGCTCCCACGTCCCCAAGGCCTCCGAAGTGATGAGGGATGAGGGGCGGAGCCTGGGCAGGGTGGGGGTGGAGCAGACCCCACGGGTCACTCCTGACTAGCTCCCCTCCCTCTCGCAGCCACTTAGCCCAAAACCCATTTGTGTGCGACTGTCACTTGAAGTGGCTGGCAGACTACCTCCAGGATAACCCCATCGAGACCAGCGGGGCCCGCTGCAGCAGCCCACGCCGGCTGGCCAACAAGCGCATCAGCCAGGTCAAGAGCAAGAAGTTCCGCTGCTCAGGTAATCAGGTTACAGGGCTGGGCCCCGCTTTCCGACTCAGCACAGCGGCCCGGAGAGGCCAGTAATGCAATCTGGAGGACAGCGCGTGCTGTAATGGCTCCTGGGGAGCATCTTTGCAAATTAAATTGGGGAAATTCAGTTAGTCCTGCAGAAAACCAATTACCTTATGGATTTGAAATAAAACACAGGCACACAATAAAAGCATGGGCTGGGCGGATACACTGTTTCAAGAGAGACGAGCCCAGGCGGCAGCACATCTCCAGGGCTGGGTGGAAGCCAGAGGCTGGGGCAGCCTCTCCACATTTGTTCTGGTTCCTAAAGCGTGCTCCCCAAGTGGCAGAGAAACACACGCCGGGCCAGGCAGCAGGCGGCGGGTAATCTTGGGGGCCTCTCATCCCGCCTAAGACCACCTTGGCACAGTGCTTCGGCCACAGTGCCTTTAGTCGCACAGACATTTTCGCCAGTGTCCCCCGCCTCAGACTGGTACGTTCTGACTACGGGGAGAACGGCAGGGCTTTGCTCAGGAAGACAGCAAAGCCTTGCTCTCCAGCTCCCAAGCTCCCTCTACGAACCTTCTTCCCCCACTGCGCCCAGGAAAGACGCCGGGGTGAATGGCAGGGGAATTCTCAGCTCATCTTGGAAAGAGAAGTAGCTCTCCTTGACCCAATAGCGAGGTGAACAGGCAGTTAAAAAATGACTATCATTTGTGTCATTTGCTACTGAAAAAGAATCACCAGGCTGCACTGTGCTCCCGATGGTGAGAGATTGATCGCATGAGGTGCTGAGACGGGTTGGAGCCAACCCTCCAATCTGTGTGGCAGCGAGAACCTTGCTTCTCCCCCTGCCCGAGAGCCTTATGTGAGAGAGTTTTCTCGGGAAGGGGGCCCGCGTGGGTGCTGGTCGCCAGGAGAAGACCAGCAGGCAGACTTCTCTGCTCCCTGCAAGCTGTTCTTGTCCTCTAACTCGGATTATTTAGTCCGTGTCTCCAGAGTGATAAACTTTAGCTTTCTTTTTAATCCCCCGCCCCCCAACACACACACCCAACAAAAGAAAATACCTAGAGAGGGCTCGAGGATAACACAGGGAGCTTGTGGCAGTATGAGACGCTGTCCCCGACTTACCTTCCCAGAATAAGTGTCCGTTGTAAAAGCAGTTTCTCACCTAAAGGGGAGCACTGTGCCGAGTGCTTCTGCTGGGATCTGGTGCGTCCAGTGGTCTGTGAGGTCAGCAGGACGAGGCTCCATTCTGCAGCGGAGGGAGTCGAGGGCTCAGAGGTGATGGGGCACCCCAAGGTCACAGCCTGCAGTGGTGGAGGCAGGGCCAGACCCCAGGCCTGGCTCGCTCCTGGACTCTGCAGCATCTAGGAGAGGAGAGGGAGGTCCAGCTGCTGGAATGACTTTCCTTCTCAGTCTTATGGACGCGCCCAGCCCCCCACCCCACCCCTGGTCTCTTTCCTAAAGTTCCTTTTGGAGCTGGCAGCGGCTCTGGGGAACATCACCTCCCGGCCCAGAGCTGCCGCCCGAGGCACAGCCATCCTTTCCAGGGGCCTTTGCTCTTGACTCACACCTCTCTTCCCTCTGTTTTTACACCTGTCTGGCCAGGGCTGAGTTCATTAGCTCTGACGAGCAGTTATGCCCAAGAAGAGCGACAGAAGGTAAAGGGAGGCAGCGTGCCCCTGTCAAGCCCAACCCCTTGGTCTCACAGGGGTCTTGTTATCTTTGCTCAGGATCCCAGAGATGCCAGGGTGCTGGGAGGCAAGGGCGGAAGGAACCGGCGTCTTCCCGGGCCGCAGTCTCCGCAGTTTCCTGGGAATGGCTGACTGTCGGCCGCGCTTGCGGGCGAGGGGAGGTGCGAAACACACACGTAGGAGAGAAGAACAGCAACCAGACCCAGGAGACCGTGCGGAGAGCCAGTCCTAGCTCCAGCTCTGCCCCTTCCCTGCTTGCCTTTGCCCTGGAGGGAGCCCAGCTCATTTTCCTATCGGGTAGGAATAAACAAGCAGGCAGAAGGGGCAGGGCTCTTAGACTGACCCTCTCTTAATTTTTCTTTTAAATCAATACCAAGCAGAAAGATTATTTCTATAAAGGTAGAGAAAGTTAGAGCGGCAATGAGTCCAACGTATGGCATTCAACGTGTTTTTATTTTCTGTAGCTGCAGAGAAGAAAGGCACAGAGAGCTACTGCTGCGCTCCAAAGGCCTTGGCTTTGAGAAACGCTGGGGCCCAGACTGGCCCTGGCCTTGGGGGAGACAGAAGCGGTAGATATAAAGCTCTGTTTCCAGGAAGCTTCAGAAGAAAGGAGGGGCAGGTGACACATACTGGGTTGGACAGATAATAACTCTGCGTTTTACTTTCCCTTAAAAGCACCCCATTGCAAAGACAGCTGATGTAATTAGGAGCCAATCTGAGGGCGGCTCCTGCAATGCACAACGCCCCTCCGTGGGCGGGGCGTCTGGTTTTCCAGCTGCCCTGCGTCTGCCTCTGTCAGCTGCACCCACCGCCTCGGGCAGCAAGATCAGGTTAGAGGTGATGGCTGCAGCCCGCATAATCTGGCCATCGGATTAAGTCCTCCTGAAAAAGGCACCGTCTGGCTGCCTGGGACCCCAGGCCCATCCCAGGGGGAGCGCTTAGCAGCTGGAAGATGCTGTCTGTCTTCCATCCTGCCTGCCCGACTTGTGTGTGGCGATCCAGTCGGCAAGAAGAAACTCTCGTGGTGAAAAGTAGAGGGTGGTGACACACTCCTATGTCCAAAGATGGCAGACAGCAAGACGCCACTCAGGGAATTCACGTTTCAGAGCCCTTGGGGCCCGCACAGCCGAAGAGTTTTATTACGGTTTAGGGTAGCGTGTTCAGGACAAGATCTGAAACCCAGGACTTCTGACGTACTTCGAAGATTCTGCTTAACTTTCCCTATCCCTCCACTTCCTTCTGTTGTGGGCAAGGAGAGAAGGAGATAACGATTTTAAGGCCTGGAGGCAGGAGTGAGAGGGATGGATCTTCCCCGCTCTGATCCTATGTGCCTAATCAAACCTGAATACAAAATCCCCACACCAGAGCGATTACAGAGCCCCGCACGCCTGGCGGTCAGAGCGAAGCCGGGTCTGGACGCCGGTGGCGACCTCATTTGATCAGGTGGGGGAGGGCGTAGAAAGAGGACGGCCAGACCCAGACCATGACTAACTGGTCAACCATGGCAGGTGATCCATGCACCGCCAAGATACTGAGACCATCTCGTCCCAAAAACGCGTTGTGGAGGAACAGTGACCCCATCCCTCCTGTCAGAGGGCAGGGCAGGGAGGGTCCCAGTTACCTGGCCCCTTCATGGTGCGCCCTCGTCTGGGCCCTTGGCATCCAAAATAGTTGGTTGTTGTCTCCCCCACCCACGCACGTGACTCACAGCCATGGAGAAAACCAGGAAATATCGAGAAAGAGCCTGGAATCTGGTGTCTTCCCCCTTTCCCTCTTCTCTTAATCTGAAAGAGGCCCTTCATCGTAAGGGACACTGGTCACCTCCTCAGGGAGAATCAGTGTTCTCAAACCATCAGTACTATAGGTGTCTAGTCCCAAACCCAGGGCCCCGCTGGCTCCTGTCATTCTCCCTGGCTAGGAACAGGTATTTTCTCTCAGTTCTAGCCCCCGCCCCATTATACCTCCAGCAATCTGAGAGGAACGTCTGTCAGCCAGAGGGTTTCTGGGGACCCTGGAGGATACTGAGGAGGCTCCTGAATTGTGGCCCATCAAAGGACTTTGTCCCAAAGAAGATCATTGCGGCTTTGCTAGGCTCCTGGGAACTGTGCCTTGTCTCTGTCTGAGGGGCTGGGGCAGTAGGCTGTGATGGGACCACGTGCTGCGGGGGTGGGCCCGAGGTTGCAGAGCAGGCAGAAGATGCTTCTGCTGAGTTCGCTGTCTTGTCAGATCAGAGGGTGTCGCTGAGTGGGGTTTAGGGCCTCAGTTCAGGACTGCGATATGACCACAGACACCGGACGTCTTAATTCTCTCAGGAAGGATCCAATCCGCCCTGCCACTCCTGAGCAGGAGTGCCCACTAGTCTCCCCCCACGCTCCCCCCTTCCTCCTGTGTCTCTCCTGGGGTGGGACACGGGGCAGGGGACTCCTGTCTTCAGAAGTGCTCCCGTGGAACCCCACTCCTGGCACTAATCACACTCAGTGGGGGCCTGCTCCGGCTTCCGCTTCTCCACGCTGCTTCCTCTGAACGCTCCTGTCCTCTCTCTGACGCTGCTTCCTGACCTTGACTCTGACCGGTCGCCGCGGGGCTTTCCTTTGTGCTTGATCTAACCATGTGGTGGAACGATGGAAACGGAACATGGTTCTGTCAAGCACCGCGGAAAGCACCGTGTTCTCCTGCAGCATGGCCGCCGCCGCTGGACACCTCTTCTCTGCTCTGGAGCACCGCAGCCCGCCGCCTGCCAGCCTCCCCGAGGGTGGGGTGGGTGCCTGGGAGGGTTCTCGCAGTGCCTGCCCCTCCAAGGAGCAGACAGGGGCTGGAGCGGGTGTGGACGGGCACACTGGGGCAAAGCCACACTCCGCACCCGCACCTCCTGCCTCGGGCAGAGCCGCCATGCCCAGCCAGTGAGAAAGGGAGACAGGTTCAAGCTCAGAAGCCATCGTCTGTCGTCTCTCATTCAAAGGGAACAGGTACACCCAAGGCAGATGTCCCATTGCTTCATGGAAGAGTCCCAGCCCGCGGTCATTTTCCCAAGGGGTAGCTAGCCCAAAGGTCTGCTCGTGACTTATTCCACTGCCGCCCGCCATCTCGATGCTTCCGATAGGGGCGGAATGTGAGCACAAGAATGGTGACACTAGCCTGAGTCTGGGACCTTGGGTTGAACCCGTAAGACTCCTCTGAACCTGAGCCCTCTTCTCATGAGCCCTCTGGCCCTGGTCTCCATGCAGCCTGAAGCCTAGTCTGTTTCCTTGACCTTCCAAGCGCAGTTAGCATGGGGGCCAAAGAACCGGGTCCCTTACGTGGTGCTCGTTCGGTGCCCCGTGGGGGCCGTGCAGAAACCTGCTGCCTCTGACAATAAAGAGGGATCTTGGCGCCTCCCGTTCTGCTTGTTTCATGATAAACCCTAGACCCAGGGTAACTGGAAGATTGTGTTGTTGGTTCATGCCATGGAGTCTGTGTCCTATCCCGTGAGCGACAGCTGTGGTGGGAACGAAACTCTGGGCTCCCAAGGGGGTGTGTGTGACTCTCCTTGTCTTCTCTCTCAGCTCACACCACTCAGTCAGGGGCCCAGCATGGTTAATGGGGAACCCTGTTTACCCGTCTGAATTCGTTTACTGTGTATCGAGTGCTTACTATAGGCCAGGTACTGAACTGTTTTACATCATTCCCTTTTTAATTTCCACAACAACCCTATCTATAAGCCCCATTCTACAGACGAGGATGTTGAGTCTCAGCAAAGCTAACTAACTTGCCCAGGGTCATCTGACTTCAGCAGGTATGCTCTTGACGGGTGTAATACTCGGCCTTCCCAACTGTCGACAGTCCCCTTGCTTTGAATTATAAAATCAAAAAGACCTTGACTTGAATTGATAGGGAGTTGAAACTTTCTTTGTAATGTTCCCTTTCAAGCTTCCTTTTGTTAATGGAGAGAAGTTGAGTAAGAAGGAAAACAAGCAGCACTGTTTAACTGGGTCCTCCGGCCAGCCTGGATGTACCAAGACCCATTTGGTACAGAACCGGTCCTCGGCCCAGAGGAATCCCCATTCCCTCTGAACGGGGGGCATTCTGAGCTCCTCGGGGCTGCCCCTCCATGCCAGGGGCCAGGCCTTTTGGGGTGTGTCCATAATAGTGTCCTTCCGTCAGCACCTCCCTGGTCCTGCGGCAGCAGGCTTGTCACCAGGCTGTGTCCAGCCACGGGCCACAAGCGTTTCCTTCTGCTTTCAGGCACAAGGCTACATTCACACTACACTGGCGGGGACAGCTTGCTAGGACAGCTATTTGCCCAACTGACCATCAAACTCCTGGCAAAACAGCCGGTGTTTGCCAGTGTCCGATCCACTGGCCTTCGCCCGCAAGTGGATAACTGTGTGCCTGGCAGTGTTCTCGTGATTCCATCCACGACCGAACGGCCCTTTGCTGGTCCACATGACTCTTTTCAAGCTGATGAACCCCGGCGGGCCTCCTCCCCCCGCCAGGGCCCTCTGTCTGCGCCTTCTTTCTTTTATCCTACCCGTCTCAGGGATATCGGGGGTAGAAGAGACCTCTGGACACACGTGTTGACAGGTCCCGGGTCATCAGATAACAGCGAGTCTGTGACTTCCGCTCAACAGACCGGTTGCCCCAAGGGTGACACAGAACGCAGACTGCTGATGACAGTAGCCATCCTGGGCCCAGAACTGGCCCCTGCAGCCAAGTCCATCCAGAGAGTGGGAACTTTGGTTCCCTACCTGCCCAAACCCCGTGACCCCCAAAAGTTACGTACATCCTCCCCTGGGAAGCTGCTGGAGGGCAGGGATTCGTAATAAAATCGTGTTGCTGTGGACGACCGCCCCCTGCGCTATTAAAGCTTCTCCATGGTCACGTACCCAGTGTCGTTGTTCCTAGCCCGGGAGAGGGGACGAGGACAGCCGGGGCCGGGGCCCGCAAAACGCCAGGTGACCTCAGCTGTCCCAAGGGCCGTTTCAGCCGGGGTTTGTGTTGTGGCCCTTCTTCAGATCCTTCGCGATCTCTCCCGTCTGAACGTGCCCCAGAGAGAAGTGGCAGCCTCTTTCAGTTACTCCTCTCCTGCTAAGTGTTTCTGGCAGTGACAAATACGCACTGAGATTGAAATTGACTTTTAAAGCTCTGGAAAAGTTAAAAATACTTTTGGGTGGTTATGAGCATTAGGCATAACAAATGGCTCCAAGAAACTCTGGGTAGTTTCAGTAATGAAATATGAAGCGATCGAGGTGGCGTTTCAGGCTGGCTGTGGCCGGGGAACAGACTCTCTTGGTTACGTACATACGCCATTAACATTTCTGGCTCCCACTCCTATAAAATATTACACTCCCACCCCCTCGTTATTACAAACCGGGGCAGTAACTACAACAGCAGGGGGTCAGCACTGGAAAGAACACACCAGTCCATCGAAACTAATTGCAAAACATTTTATTAAAATGGGTCAGCGGCTCTATCGCAGAGGTCCGCCCGTTATAATCTAACTGTACCACAGAGAGCGATTCCTGCTAACTACAGCCGCTCTCACCTTGATTAAAACGAAAATGCATTTAATGGCGGCTGTCCCCGGACACAGCCCAGCCGGCACGCATCTCCAGGCTCGTCATGTGCAGGAGCAGACTGCTCCCTCCTGTCTCTCCGCCTGTATCGTCACTCAGGGTACCTTCGCTTTGCAAGGATCCCATTGTACACACCTCCTGAAGGAAAAAACTTGCAAATGTACGAAACGCCCCTTCACACAGTGACCACATGGAGCCACTGGCAGGGGACAAGAGAGAGTTGTCATTCTGCCCGGTTTGCAAAATGAAACTCACCCAGGACTGGGCGCACCGATGTGTCTGGGGGAGGTGGCCCAGGTCAGGGCGATTCAGTGGGAGATGCTGGAAAGCTAAGGGCTAGAGATTTGCATAAGGCGTTGCACCAGGAGGCCACCCCAGTAACCAGGGGGACCGTGGCAGGTTTTGCTCACACAAGCCTGGGGGTAGAGGACAGGGTGAAGGAAGGAGGGGGGAGGGAGCAGAGAGGAAAAGGAGGCCGCTCCAGGCCTCTGACCCTTGCTTTAGGTAGAAGTTTCGCTTCAGAGCCAGAGGCCCACCAAGTTCATTCCCGATCAGGAATCAGCTCAGGTAGATGACAGCAGAGCCGAGAGGGCGGGGGAGTCTGCTCCCTGCCTCCCGAGCCCACGGCAAGAACCTGCCGTTCCGTCCACCTCCGCCAAGCGGACGGCACGATCGGCCCCAGAGGGACGGGAGGAGGGTCTCGTCAGCGAGCACGCCTGCAGTAGAGCTCAGTGCCGGCCACGTGGGCCCTGCCTGGTTCATCCCTCTGCCGTGCCCTGTGGCCTGCAGGCCTCAGTCCGCATCTATAAAGTAGAGTCATAAAAGCCTCAGAGTGTTTTGAGATTTTAATGTGCTCACCCATTTGAAGTTCAAAAAATAGTGCCTGGCTCGTGGTCCATGCTCAGTAAATGTCAGCTCTGATCACTAGCCACACTGATATTTTGGTGGCTCCCAACATGCCAAATGTTCTACTAGGTTCTAGAAAAAACAGTAGTCGAATCACGAATGTCTGTACAACCCTTGATCCTTTCCCAGAAATCCTTCATGGCCTTGATCTTCCTCACATCTCCACAACCCCTGTGGGACCGGGGCAATTATTTGGTTCCCAGCTTACCTGTGGAGAGACCGAGGCGCGTGAGCGGCAAAGCCCGGACAGACCCATGCCCTCTACAGCTGACCCCTCTGTCCTGCCAGGGCCCCACACAGGTCCACCTCGCCTGGCTAAGCAGACAGATGATGCTCACACTCTCTGAAACACTTAAGACATACACGCGGGATGCCCGATACACTAGTGGCGCCCACTGATGTGCCGGACAAACGTGGTCCGAGCTCTTATTCTGTGACTAGCATTGTGCTCGTGAAACGTCGATGGTGCAATAATAAAGACCCACAGTCCCCACCAACTAGCTGGTGTGCGATGGGAGCAATGGTTCCCCTGGGGGCGGTTCGTGGGCTCACGGAGGTTTGCCATGGTGCTGGCAGGGGCCTGGGGCGGGGGAGGGCATTTCTGATCATTAGGGCAGCACCCCAGGGTGTCTCTTAGCATATTGGTGGTCCTATTACCATTACTGTGCAACCTTGAGAGAAATTAAATTTTGAAAAAATAAATTGTAGCTCTAACTGCTTTGAGCTCATCAGAACTGGCCTTTCCCTAGTTAAGCAGAGCTTTCTCTCAAAGCAGAGGGGCCACATCACACGTTCACAAGAGTGGTCCTTGTCTTCACAGTGTTTTAAATTTGAATTCATTATCAACATTTTTTAAAGGATTGTCAGGCAACCTGAGCCCAATTCCCAAGCGTTAGGGCAGTGGGCTCCAATTCCCCAGGTCCCCAGCTCTCAATATTGCCTTTCAGTATGAAGCCAGGTGTCACTGGTCATCGATCACCATATTTTGGGCCTCCTTTATTGTTTGTTTCATTACCTACTGAGGCTCTGAGGACAGCTACGTGGGGGACCCCCTTCCCTTACCTTATTCTCACCCCTGGCCTCACCCCCATCAGAACCGCATCAAATGTCTTCCTTTGGGTTGTCGTGAACATGGGCATCGCAGACTAAGTAGCCCCCTAACTTGTAGGCCACATTCTGTGCACATGTGCCTCGGAGCATTTCTCCGAGGAGAGCACCCCTAACTTTCATCGGCTTCTCAGAAAGGTCCGTGACCCACAAAAGCGTAGGAGCCCACGGAGCTGGACCCTGGTTTCTGAGAGGACTGAGTGGTGAATGACAAAGACCAGATGGAAAGCCAGGGCCTGGGAGGCTGAGGGACGGGGAGAGCACCAGCAAGGTGGCCAAACAATGCAGGAACACTGTGTCTGTCGCTGGACCCCACCCCCACCGCCCACAGCCTGGCCAGGTGCTAGGAGCCCTGGCAATGCTGACGCCCCTCTTTGGCCCCCGCCAGGCTCAGAGGATTACCGCAGCAGGTTCAGCAACGAGTGCTTC
Source organism: Eonycteris spelaea (assembly GCA_003508835.1). Lineage (NCBI taxonomy): Eukaryota > Metazoa > Chordata > Mammalia > Chiroptera > Pteropodidae > Eonycteris > Eonycteris spelaea. The sequence goes on along the minus strand of PUFA01000032.1, from coordinate 12,109,170 downwards.
ATGGACCTTGTGTGCCCCGAGAAGTGTCGCTGCGAGGGTACCATTGTGGACTGCTCCAACCAGAAGCTGGCCCGCATCCCAAGCCACCTCCCCGAATACGTCACCGATCTGTAAGTCCTGCCTGGGCATGAGTCCCCCATGTCCCCACACACCCAGCCATCCTGAGCCGGCCCCGGCAGAGGCTCCTGGAGGTGGCCCCGCCTGATGGAGCCGTGCGGGCACTCCTTGGCTGTCCTGAGCGTCCTGGGCTGAGGACAGACACGCAGGCATCCCCTGGGGACAACTTGCTCACACATAAAGACAGACCATTCATTCTATAAATATTTTTTTGAACACCTTCTGTGAGCCAGGCGCTGTGCTAGGCCCACCAGCTTCCACAATGAACAAAGCAGATGATCCGTCCTGACCCTTATGAATGTCTAATATAACCAGAAAGATGGGTGTTAAACAAGTAATTGTTAAAAGGCGAGAAAGCAGCTAGGATGATTAGCTTTATCTGAGCCTCCAGTCACCCATGCTACTAAAGGAGTGTGTTGGTTTATCCAGAAAAGGAAAAGCTGAAAAGTCACAAGCATGGCGGGGGTGAGGGCACATGGGGGCAGCTGGGCCGGGTCCAATGCCTGTCTCTTCCAGTTTCTCTAAGACTGGGCCAGTAGCCTCTCAGATCTGAGTCTCGGATTCTTAACTGTGACATGGATGCAATGACCCTACCCCCTAGGGTGGCCAGGAAGGCCAAGGGAAGGCAAGCCCAGAGCTCACCTGAGCCCTGGCACGCAAGCCCTGCGTAAATGACAGGGGTCTTCGCTGCTACTGTTGTTGTTTTTTGTTTTGGGTGGGGGGGGGGTTGCCTTCACAAGTCACAGTAGGCACAGCAAGGCACAGCCTTGCTGGCCCTCCTGCTCGCCCTGAGCATGCGTGAGGGTTGGGCGTGGAGTCCCTGAGTGGCCCCCAGCAGAGGGAGGTGGTCAGGAATGAGCTTAGAGGATTGGAAGAATCTGGGGAAAACTTCCGGGGTCGGGGGTCAGAGTTGTCGTCGGTACCCTACAAATAAAGGCAGATCACTGGCAATTGGTTGTTTGGGTGCTGAATAATCAAAAAGTACAACTCAGCCAGTCAAAGGGGCTTCCTCCAGGGGGAGGGGCCTGGCCTCCTCCCTTTCCTGTCCCTCTCATTCTCCCCGTCTCCCTGCTCCCCTCCACCTCACCCCTGCCCCCAGGCTGATGGGCAGACGCTGACGTTTTCCATGGCTCTCTCCATCTTGGCTGAGTATGAGGTCCAGGCTGCAAGTCAGCTGAAGCCATGGGGTTCCTGTGGGAGGCGCCAAGGAGGGCAGTGAAGGAGGCGCCCACCTCGTCTGTTTGCTTCCCATGTAGGCGCCTGAACGACAATGAGATATCTGTCCTAGAGGCCACTGGTATCTTCAAGAAGTTGCCCAACCTGCGGAAAATGTAAGTCAACTCGGGAACGGGGCAGACTGGGGTATGCCGGGGTGCAGGTGGCTCCAGTCTAGGCCCTCGGCCTCCCCCAGCCCTTGCCCCAGGCCTGTGTTGGGAAGCAGGCCCCTGGGGCATGGCCATGCAGACACAGAGCAAAACGAACTTCTCTGTTTCTAAATTGTGAAGCGTGCAGAGGTGCATTCCAGGCCATCCCGACCCTCTGTCCCCTCTGCTTATCCTGATCCCCCACCCCACTCCTAGTATCTACCCCAAGGGGTGGTGGGAGGACTCAGAAAAGGACCAGCAATGGGATATGGTGGTCTAGGGTGCATGTCCCTTAGTAATTTTTACAAGGTAACAATTTAAAAGTTTGCTTTTAAATGGACCCTAATGGCCTCTGCTCCTGGGAGGCATATAGGCGTGGAAATGCCAGCTGCTTCCCGTGTGGGCTTCAGTCTAGGAGTCCCGGGGTCTGCCCGGAGCCTGAGTCTAGGCATAGGACCCGCGTGCCTCTGTATTGGCTTTTCCACTGTCTGGGTTGCCTGTCGTCGCACCCCTGTCCCTGCCTGGGACTTCGGGCCAAGGCACAAAGACAGCAGGATAGTGCTGCTGAGCTGTTAGAGCACTCAGTCGGCCAGGCGCCGTGCTCCCCGCCTGCTGCATCCCGTTTCGTTTAGTCCCGCACACCTGCCTGCTGGTGGCTTCACTGCCCCCTTTGTGCCGATGAGGAAGCCTGAGGGACACAGAGAGGGCTCCCTGACTTCTGTAAGGACACACAGCCAGTGAGTGTCCGAGCTGCATTCACAGACGGTTCATCTGTAATCACGGCGTGGGCTTGTGGTCCTTCCCCTCCCCGCCCCCTTCCCGGGGGGCCCAGCAGAAACAGCAGCCCAGACAAGGCGCTCTTTACCCCCGACCCCCTTCTCCTGGACCCCTCCCCCTAGGTCTGCCCCTGGAACAAAGAAATACACTCGAGTCCCATTGCTCATGGAACCCATGTTCGCTGATGTGCCTACTCACTAAAATTCACCTGTAATCTCGGAATCAATACTGCGGTGCTCCCGGGTCCTTGTAGGCAGACAGAGCAGCGCAAAATTGGGGTCGCCCCACACGCTGTTCCCAGCTAAAATCAAACAAGGCCACGCGCTCTCGTTTCAGCTCTCACACTGTAAACAAGTGTCCCTTTCACAGCATCCTTAGTGCCGCATTTCTTTTGCATGTCTCTGCTTTTTGTTGGCAGTTCCACTGTTTAAAATGGCACCAAAACATAGTGCCGAAGAGCTGCCTAGCGCTCCCAAGCACAGGGCTGGCGGCGTCTTACGGAGAAAATGCGCATTGCGTGGTTTTGTTCCCGCATGCGTTGGAGAGCTGCGGGCTGTGAGTGCAATGCAAACAAGTCAACAGCGCACATTAAGTAAGGTGTCTTCGGACAGAGACACACACCGACCAAGGTTAGGTGTGCACTGGTTGGCGAAATGCAACCAGAGGCTCCGGAACCCAACCGTGCGTTTTCCCTAGGAGCAATGGCTCAGCATGCACCGATTCATTGTCCCGGTGACGTTGTAGAATACTGGAATCGACTAGAATTGTTGCTTCCGTCTTGTTCTCCACATTCCCACTCATCTGCCCCCTCCAGGCAATAAGGGAAGAGACCTTCTCCTGCCCTGCACAGCACCTGGATCTCATAGTGCTATTCAGACTCCCTCCCTCCCTCCCTCCCTCGCTGCCCGCAGCCTCCTCTGTGGCTGCAGCTTCAGTGACTGCTCTGTGACTAGGGCCAAGGAGGACACCCTGAAGGGATAGCTGAGAGAGGGGCACACGGGGGACCCAGTGAGGGTCGGGCTGGCTGTGTGGTCTAGTACTCCTCTAGTTTTAGGGACCTAGCCCCAATAGCACCTGTCTGAATTCATTCAAACCAGAGAACACACACTTTATTTTAAACCTCGAGGCAGACACTTACATACACAGGGAGATACTGGCGGGTATTAAAATGAGTAAAGCCGGCCAAGTGCGTCTTTGCATAGTGAATAGGATCAGGTAGTCTTCACTTCCATGATGCATTCTCCCATTCTAGGTGAAACGCAAGCACTGTGAGCCTGTCCTTCGCCTTTCTGCTTAGACAGAACACGAGTCTAGAGAACGAGCTCTGTCTGCCAAGGGAAACAACAGCACAAACGTGGGATAAGGGGAACCTACTCCCAGCCTCAGCATCCAAGCAGCAGGAGGGAGTGGCGGGCTCCGTGGCAAACCGTAAGCCCAGTCAGTCCTCAACAAAAGAGGCAGATGTCGCTTAGCCCGTCCCGTATGTCCCGTGCTGGAATGTAGGTCAGGGCTGCCAAATATCCCCACTTCTTAGGAGCAGCCGAGAAACCGAAATGTGAGGAAAGAACAGACAGGCCTGCCCCTTCCCTGCTGCGCGACCCCGGGAATGGCCTCAGCCTTGCTGGGCCTGCGTTTCCTCATTGCAGAACAGGGCACATCCCCCTCCCTTGTGGTTTATGACGAGGGTCAGAAATAGGCACGAGGAGATAAGACGGAAGACGTGGCCTCCGGCCCTGGGGCTGGGGCGCGAAAGTGCAGGAAGACGGGGGACATCTGAGTTGAGTAACCCAGGTAACCAGTTATACACTTAGAACAGGAGTCGCCCGCTCACATGCTCCAGGAACCTGGGCGGCAGCACAAGGGTGGCCAGGTGCTGGGCGCAAGGCCCTGACAGCAGCGGCAGCGGTGATTACCGACAGCAACGTCGATAGCCACTAACACTTGAAGCCACACGGTGCTGATCAATTCATTTAACCCTCACTGAGACAGACAAAAAAGGTTGGGGATTACGTCTTACGAATGAGAAAGCTGAAACACAGAAAGTTAATAACTAACTTGTCCGAGGTCAGCCCAGGGGCCGGTAGTGGAGACAGAGCAGGTTAGCTGGGGCATGCACACACCGTGCGAGGACAGTAAACGCGTGTGTGCATGTGCACATGCGCATAAATCCGTATAGATAATGCCAGCAACCACCAGTGACCCGATGGGGCAAATCTAGTCCTGACAGCCGCCATCTGCCACCACTTTTATGAAGTAACTTGGTGGCAACTCTGTGGTTAAGTGAAAGACCCTCCTGTTCTGGGACCGGCCACCACCCCCGCACCCCCGCGGATCTCTGCCCGTCAGAGTGGGGAAGCCAGCTGTGCCTCTGCATGAGGCTGCTAAGTTCCCTCAAGGACCGCGGGGCCAGGGCCCTGAGGTCACGCTCTTGACCCAAGCCAGGGCGCGTGGGTAAAGGAGAGTGAACACAGCCCGAGGCGGAGCCTCTGCCGTGCGCCTCCGAACCTTGCTGGCCCTGCCCGTCATGTCGGAATAACATCTCCCTGAGCACCACCTGTGCCAAGGGACGCAGGGGAAGTGTGAACCGTTACCCACAGGGGTCATTAGTACTGTGGTTGGTCAAGGCCATTTTCAGATGACATCATGTTCAGAGCACAGGCGAGGCCTCTCTCAGGCGACTTCCGGGTCAGCTTCCTCTGAAGGACAATCTCAGCCAGAGTCCGGAAGATGGCAGCGCCCACCTGGGCGGGTTTGTTAGGCCCATGAGGAGGGGGACAGGACCAGAGGTTTTCTCGGTCAGGACCGCGTGTCCTCGGTTTCTGGAAAGGCCCCCTTAGCTCTCTCTCCACCATCTTTTCATCCAGCGGGGGGCTGTAAACAGGATTACAGATCCATTCCTGTGGCCAGTTTATGGACTGCAGAGAGATGGCCCTGGAGGAGGCTGAGGCTCGCCTCCTCGGACTCCAGCATCCCAGTGACTCCACGTGAACCCCCAGACTACAGGGGCCTCCGTGTTTCTCAGGAGAATGAGAACAGGGTCTGAAAGCCTCGCCCAGCAGCTTACAGAGGCAGCTGGGCCCAGCGTGAGGTCCGTCCTGCCTCTCGTTGCTCCGCACCACCCTGGGCCTGGACCGAGTCCCCTCAGTTGTGAGACCCCCACCCTCGGCGGAGGCGGGATTCCCACCGGTCTACCTCTGGAGGGCTGGCCTCACACGGCTCGCTCTCTGCTCCAGCCCACACTGCCTGCAGTCCAGAACAGTGCTGTGATGGATGGAGAGAGGGCAGCAGCCTGGTCTTCTGGAAAATTCCATCCCCTTTTGTACTCTCCTCTTGCTTTCCGTTCTTCCAGCCTAAGGAAATCCAGTTCACAGGACTTACAGTAACGTGGTGTTAGTTTTGCTCGTGTAAAGAAACAGGTGTCAGGAAGTGGGAACCTTCCCCCCGTCATCTCCATCGCCCGGCCCAGGCACTTCAATTCCCCAAAAGGCCTAATGTCCTTCAACGTCCAGCTGAGTCGTAGCTGCTGGGAGAGGCTTCACCTCTCCTCCCACGTCGAATTTGGAGGCAATTCGCAGTCTCCCCTGTGCGTGTCCTTCATTCCCGGGTTAGCCCGGACCAGGACTACCAGGACATATAAAAACAAGTCTCCTTGGCAGGAGAGAGAGGGCCAGAGAGAAGAGACAAGGCGCCGATGGGGCACAGGGAGGGGCACGTGATGCAAGAGTGGGACTGAGGCATCATCTGTCTCCTCCACACCTGTCCACAGGTGTGGTCCCTGCCTCACCGTGCAGGCCCAGTACTTAGAAAGGGTGGGTGGCCTCCAGGGAGCCCCGGGGTGCCCAGTTTCGCCACTTGCTCCAAGTCCATCACTGAGGGAGTCTTTCCCCCAGACGTTGCTGGGGGTCAGCCCTGAGCGTTGTGAGGAGGGCGCTGGAGAGAAGCAAAAGTCCCAGGGACTCGGCTGCCGGGTCCCCTGCCAGTGCTGTGGGACGTGGCCCCACGCCCTCCCTCTCTGGGCTCAGTAGGCCCAGCCGCTTGACGGGCCGGCAGCTGGTCCATCTCTAGCAAGTCCTCAGCTCTGACGGCCTCTGGGTGCTCAGCGGTCAGCAGGCTCCGTCTCCACCCATGGAACAGGGTTCCTGTGCATGACCCTGACCGGCCACTAGCTCAGGAGGCTGGGTTCCTGCCTCATCTTGCGTCAGCTCCATCACGTCCAGCTCCACCCACCCCTGGGAGACCTTTCAGGCCTGAACATTAGCATGGTCCATGGAGGCCCCCAGCCCCCCGCCTGCCAGGGAGCAGGGCCCTCGCAGCCCCAGTGGCTCTGCAGGACCTGCTTGCTGCTCACAGCCCTTATGAAGCCTGCTCACAGTGACCAGGCAGCGGAGGGAGGGGCCTGCCCTCAGAGGCAGGGGCAGGACCAGAAATGGCACTGAGTCTCATTAGGATCTAGCCCACTGTAGGGAAACGCAAGAACCCATACCCCAGCCTCTGCGACGCAGTCATGTCAGGAGGCTGATGTTCATATCACCAAAGGAACATTCCAGTAGTGAGAGGCGGCTCACCAGAAAGCCCGGCCTCAGACCCCAGGTCCGTCAGCTGTGTGACTGTGGGCAAGTTACCTAAACTCTCTGAACCTGTCCATAAAATGAGACAATGATAAAAACAGTGGCCATCCGATAGGCCTTGTTTTGAGGGTTTGGTATGATTCTGTTGGCCAGACCCCTCATGAGTGCTCAGAGTGCGGTGACTAGAAAGTGCCTGTTTATATTCAGGGGTCTCGGCTGGTGAGAGAGCTACATCTACAAGTGCCCACCCCAACGGGGGAAGCCTGTCTTAGATTTTTCTCCTGCTCTCTTCTTGAGATCCACTGCTTAGTGAGCTGTTAAAGAGAGGAAATAAGTTTGAGAATCACTATTTTATGTCTGCCAGTCCCCAGGGCATGGAAAGACTTCAACCCCTCAGTCTGTTTCACAAAGGAAGCCCTGCCTGTGTGGACTGGGGCTGGGGTGCCCACTCCCCCAGGCACAGGTGCTGAAGACTGAGCTCCCCACCATCCAGCCTCACTCCAGGGGTGCCTGAGATCTCCAGCTGACGGCAGGGTGAGTGAGTCCCCCCCGGGTCTCTCCTGACCCATTCTGTCCCCTCTCTCCAGAAACCTGAGCAACAATAAGATCAAGGAAGTGAGAGAGGGTGCCTTCGACGGCGCTGCGGGTGTGCAGGAGCTGATGCTCACGGGGAACCAGCTGGAGTCGGTGCACGGGCGCATGTTCCGCGGCCTCAGTGGCCTCAAGACCTTGTGAGTGCCCAGGGCCCGGAGGGCGATGGGGGGCACAGATGTCGGAGAGGGCCTAGGAGGGCTGGCCCGCCGAATCCCTCCCGGATGCATAAAGGCATCAGGCGTTCCCCAGCGCTTGCTAAGACTGCACACACACACACATGCACACACATGCACGCACACACACATGCATGCACGCACCACATACATGCACGTACACACGTGCACACGCATGCGCACGCACATGCACGCACACACAGACGGACGCACGCACACATGCACGCACACACACATGCACGCACACACCACATACACATACACATATGTGCATTGTGCTCGCATGCGCACATGCGCGTACATGCGCACACCGCACATATGTGCACATGTGTGCATGCGCACATGCATGCACGCACATACACATGCACGTACACACGCATGTGCACGCACACACGGACGGACGCACGCACACACGCACGCACGTGCTGAAGTGGAAAGGAAAGCACAGTGCCTCTGCTCTCGTCCCCACCCCTCTCCCTGCAGGATGCTGAGGAGTAACCTGGTCAGCTGCGTGAGCAATGACACCTTCGCTGGCCTGAGTTCGGTGAGACTGCTGTCCCTCTATGACAACCGCATCAGCACTATCACCCCTGGAGCCTTCGCCACGCTCGTCTCCCTGTCCACCATGTAAGTCCTCCTGGGCCCACCGCGCACTGCCTCGGGGCTCCCACCCCGCAGATCTCTCCCCTCCCAGCTCTCTGGGCCAGGGTTATCCACCCACCGCCCACTCCATCAGCATGCCAGGCACTGTCCAGGTGCTGAGGGCGCATCGGCGTGGCCCCTCCTGGAGCTCACAGCATAGTGAAGCACCATAGCAGGAGGCCCACAGCAGTATGAAACCCCAGCCTAGGCTTTGTTGAGGAATACTGGACCGTGTTCTGGAAGGTAAGTGGGAATTAGCTTGTTCAAGAATGTGAGAAGTTCATTTCCGCCAGCGAGAAGAGCATGTGCAAAGGCCCTGTGGTGGGCTGGAGCAGAACAGATGCGCTGAGCAAAGCCCGGCATGGTCACAGCACAGAGCAAGAGAGGGCGTGGTGTGAGGCCAGGATAGAGAGGAGGCCAGGGCCAGGCTGCGGGACTGCTGGGGGCCATTTGGGTCTTCATCTAAAGCACGTCAGGAAACCACTGAAGGTGTTTCAAGCAGGCCAGTGACGGGTTTTTAAGTTACATCACTGGCTGCTGAAGTGCGTATCAGAACGAGAGTTCAGATCCTGCTCTCCGGACACCCCACTCATGTAATTCACTGTATCTATAGAGGAGACTGTTTAGAATAACAGTTAAGATGTTGGGTCCTAGAGCCAGATTTCCTGGGTTCAAATCTCATGAGCTGTGTGACCTTGGAAAAGTTACTTCATCTCTCTGTGCTGCATTTGTCCCTTCTGCATCATCTACCTCACAGGATTATTATGAGGCTCAGTTCTGCTAATGTTTGTAAAATGCACAGAGGGGCCTGAGGTATAGACACACGTATGTTAGCTTCCTGTTTGCTCACCGTGGTTCCAGGTGGCTCTGTTAACCTCAGTTGCTGGTTCATTCTCCCTCCCTTCCCTTCCCAAAGACCCTTTGGAAAGTGGACGCGACAGGCTCTTGCTGCATCTTCTGTCGTGCCCGTTGTCACTCTCCCATACACTCGCTCACTGGGGACAGAAGGCACAGTTCCAGAATGGCCTAAAGGCCATGCTTGCTGGTCCCTCGTGACCTCTCTCTGTCCCGGCCTCCTCCCTGCTCCTCCCACGCCCACCTCAGGGCTTCGCAGGGGCTGTGCCCACTACCTGGGCTGCCCTCTCCCCTGGCCTCCCTCCTCTCCCTCCATCCCTTGCTCAAGCATCATGTGTTTCAGCCCGTCTGCCACACCCCCCGGGTCCTCTAACCCGCTCTCCTAGGTTTTCCATAGCGCTGACAGTGTTCTAATACACTAAACAATTCGCTTATGTGTTGCTAATTATATATTGTCAGCCTCCCGTCAGCTAGAATACTAGTTTCAGAAGGACAAGGATATGCAGCTGCTTTGTTTGCTGCTCTGTCCTCAGTGCCTGTGTGCGGAGGCCCCAAGTGTGTGAGGATCTCTGATGAGCGAAAGGCAGTTCGCACAGCTGCAGCTCAGCGGACAGGCAGGACGTGGCAGGACGAGGGAGGACACCGTGGCCGTGTCCATTGGAGGCGGTCTGGAATGGCACCCTTCAAAGACTGCACCTGGATTTTAGGAGCGAGTCGGCATCCCGTTCCCCAGACCCCCTCCCTCCGGCCTCTGGCTCCAGAGCAGACCTGCCCAGAGAGCTGGGCCCTGAGGCTGCAGAACAGGGGCCTGGGGCAGCTCCCACAGCAGGACCGGAACCGCTCAGACAGGGCCGTCTCTCCTCCCAGAAACCTCCTGTCCAACCCCTTCAACTGCAACTGCCACCTGGCATGGCTCGGCAAGTGGCTGAGGAAGAGGCGGATCGTCAGCGGAACCCCCGGTGCCAGAAGCCATTCTTCCTCAAGGAGATTCCCATCCAGGACGTGGCCATCCAGGACTTTACCTGTGAAGGTGAGGAAGCTGGGGGCGGGGCAGGGCAGTCCCTGGGAAGGCAAGGAAGGTGCCAGGGCAGAGCAGCAGGCACAGAAGCAGGCCCCGAGAGCCTGCTCTGCCCCCAGGCGTGTGGCCAGAGCTGGCCCACAGGCTCCTTGGTGCAAGTTAAGAAAAGTACCTCTTTCTAAAGATGTTTTACTTCTGTCAGTCACCAATGTGTCATAGCACACCGATTTTGCTAAAACAAGACGCTTTCAGCCATCCGTTAGAACTCGGTTGGACCAAGCACCCTGGTCTGCCACGTCCACAGTGAGGCGAGAGCCCGTTGGCCGATGTGCAGGGCACCCGGGGCCCCGGTATTCCTGCCGGCACCGTGCTGAGATCAGAGACGTGCTCATGAGAAACAGGCCCCGCCCGAGCCCCTGGAAAACCCTGTCACTGGCCAGGGCGCGTGACCTCCTGGAGAGCCAGGGCGCGCCGTGTCAGGATTCCGGGGGGCACGTTCGTTCGCGTAGATCAAGCCAGCACAGTTTTCCTGGGTCAGCTTTAGGTTATCTAGAGACAGGCTGAGTCGTTGTAGGCTAACTGCAGTTAAGGTGTGACGGAGGCTGGGGACAGAGTCACCACCCAGAAGGGCTGCGTGGACGGAGGGAGGAAAAGGGGGCGAAGGGAGGGAATAGACAAGGCCCTGCCCCCAGCCACTTGGCTCAGTTTGGTTTATTCCTGAGCGGCTTAAGAGTGGCCTCCGTCCTGCCTAACACTCTGGTCCCTCAGTGTTTGTTAGGTTAAAGGTGGTCCGGACGGGCGCCCCGCTCCCCCGTGGCGCAGGCCTGTGCTCCCCTCTTACCCGCACGCATGAGACCAGCAGGCTCGTAGTGCCGGTCTGGCTCAGAGCAGAGGCTCCTCTCACTGCACGCCCTTGGTCCCTGCACCCAGCCTCGCTCACCCGTCCCCACTGTGGGCGTCTGTCACCCGCCACGCTTACTCTGGGCTGCTCCACAGGCAACGACGAGAGCAGCTGTCATCTGGGCCCGCGCTGCCCTGAGCAGTGCACCTGCGTGGAGACGGTGGTGAGATGCGGCAACAAGGGGCTCCGCGCCCTCCCCAAGGGCATTCCCAGGGACGTGACCGAGCTGTGAGTACCCCGCGCACCCCGCAGTCCCCCACCCACACCCGCCAGGCTTCACCCGCGGTGTCCCACGCAAGGCTGCCCAGGGAGCCCTGCTCGAAGGGCTCCCGCTGAGATGGCAACAGAGCCTCAGCCGGGGGCCGCAGCAGCTTGGACGGGGGCAGACAGGAAGCACTCCTGCCCAGCCTCTGCCTGGCAGATGACAAGTTGCCAACCCCCCAGAATACAATGGGAGGGTTGTCGTCTGCTTCTCCGTACTAAGAAGACCCACCTGGGCCCTGGGTTTGGCCGTGGCCTCGGAGATCTGTGTGGGCCAGTGCCAAGTGTGCAGTGAGCTCCACGCTGTGCCCGGGGGCGGGGAGGCGGTGGGGAGACTGCAGAGAGTGACCCAGATATGGGCCTTCTCCCTGGGCTGACCGAGTGCCAAGTGACACATGTCAAAGAGAAGAAAATACCATGAAAACAGGCCTGCGATGCTTTTCCCCAAAGCTCCTGAAACAGAGATTGAAATAACAAAGGTAATTGGCTATAATTGCAAAGTAAACCTCAGAGCTCTGGGAGGAGACCTGATTTCCTGCTTTGGAAATGATGATGCTTCCCCTGGCCAGACGCGGTCTGCAGAGCTCGCCAGGGAGAGTGGCCCTCACCTCTGTCCCCAGACCATCTCCTGAAGGGGAGACGAGGGGGGCAGGACGCGGAGGCTGCCGGGCCCAGCAGCCTGTGGCTTGGAGGCCTCTGGGTCAGGGGCATCACTGAGTCTAGAGTCAGTGTTTTGAATGCTGGCGTCCCCGCTCCCTCAGGCATCATTAGTTATCTTCAGGCAGAGCTGCCCACTTACACACAACAGCATTACGGTTAATTCACTGAGAAGGAGAAAGCACAAAGTTCCACAGCACTTCTCCAAAGGGCAGGGTGTGGGACTCTGGGCCATGCAGGAGAGATCAGGGCAGTGCTTTCTCTGTGGGGAGGGATTGTCCTGCAGGCCCTCCCCGCCGGCTCCCGTTCGTGCCTCCCCTGTGTTCTCTCTTCATGGGCGACGCAGGCCAAGCTGAGACCTGCCTCCCTTGCACTGGCTCGGTCAGGCCTTGCATGTCGTCACCGAATGACGGCTGCAGTGCCACATCCCTTCTAGTTCACGACGAAGACCTCTCAGAGAAGTAGAAACCACCTCCAAAGTCTCGCCTTTGGAGAGCAGCCCAGTCAGGATTAGAAAACAGTTTAGTCTGACCCCCAGCCCCATGCTCCTGTCTGTTACCCGGAAGTTCTTCAACTTTGGGGTCACAAGACTCCTTGACATTTTTTAAAAGCATCGTGACCTCTAAGAACTTTTGTTTACGTTGATGATATCTATTGATATTTACCATGTTGGAAACTACAACTGAGACTCTTTTAAAATATATATTTGTTAACCCAGTTAAAACAATACTATATTTATAACATGTTTGCATAAGTAGTATACTTTTATGAAAACCAACCCAAAAGAAATTTCATTGATAAGAGCGACATTCTGTTTTTATAAACATAATAGAAGAGACAGCTGGATTTCCATGTCACTCTAACATTCCTTTTTGTGTGTGATACGTTGTTTTGGGTGAAGAACAAGAGGGAAATCCGGCTGCACACAGATAGGCAGTTAGGAAAGGGAGGAGAACTTCAACAGCCTTTTCAAATAACTGCGAATGTTCCTCCTTCGTAACACGCCGAAACCGCGCAGTGGCGGTCACGGCGCGGGACCCGGCGGCGCGTCAGTGAACTCGTCATGCTCTGTCGCCGTCTGCACGGGACGCCCCCCACGCGTGCCCTGACTGCACGCAGTGGTCCGCGGCGTCACGCAGGCCTTCCCAGTGCTGACGCGTTGCGTGATAGACCATCAGAACTGTCACAGCCGCTAACAGCACCGCCGGTCCCCTCGAAAAGGCCTTCGGTCAAGGGACGCCTTCAGGCTCAATGCGGCAGTGACGAGTTTTCCAAAATTGTAATTTTCACTTGCAAACGTAAAGTTTATCATTGGCAACCAATACTTGCAGTTTTTCTTGAAATGACGGGCTCACTCTGTTCATTTTCAAGAAATTGTCTACTAAGTACCCACCTCAAAATAGCCTGTTCGCGAGTCATTCTTTTAAGTGAAAACGGTGTTTTATGGGGGAAGGAAAGGCTAGCTCAGCTTGTCACTCAGGTACACAGTCCCTTTCCTCATGACAAACAACATACTCCACATGCAGGAGAAATGCTTTATACACGTTTCCCATTCTGTCACTCGGGATCTTAAAGAGATGTGTGCTCAAGGGTTGAGATGCAATGTAATTAGCAGGTTTTATGGCATCACCAAGGGCATCATTAAGTGGGACTGGCTTTGGTTTGTAAGCCTACCAATGGATGGAGGCGAAGGGTGCAGTCGCCACTGGTGCCATTTGGTGTCACTGCCCTGCTTCACGCCGAGGTTCCGGAAGTTATGTTCACACAGAGGAAAAGGAAAACAACGGTTTAACCTAATTGCAGAAATAGTTCCAGCCTCATAGACCCCCTCAAAGAGTCTAGGGAGCCCCCTCCCCCGCCCGGGGCCTGTGCATAACACCGAGAACCAGAACGACCATTACGCACGAGCAGGCAAAGAATACACAGGGACTCTGGCTAGAAGGTGACAAACAAGCCTACAGGGTCCGACTAAAAGCAGAGCAGGAGTGGCTGTGGGACATCTCAGCCCCCAAGGTCATGGGCACAGATTCTGTGCAAAGGTCGGGCTTCATCAGCTTCAGAAAGTTCCAGTGTTGCCGTGCCGTGAGCCCTGTAGACTCAGGCTTGCCATTCTAGAACTTAAACCCAAGAATCTGTTTGCTCCCATTTAAGGGGATGTTGACTAACATCAGGCCTTCAGGTCCTGGAAAGAAACTGCGAGCCTACATCTCCCCGAGGATGAGGGGGGATCTGGTGCCCTGCGCCCCAGTTTACTACCGGTCAATAACCAGGAAGTTTGGGTACTGATGTCAGTCTGAGGACCATGATCTTAGAATTGCTGTCCTACCCCTGATACCCCACAAAGAGGAGAGGGAGGTCTGACATACGCCCCCCAGGCACAGTTGTTGAAGGGATTTTTATTTACAATGTGGGGTCTGAGGACATCAAGGGAAGCAGGCCGGCAGTGCGGTGCACACGTGTGTGCACACATGCGTGCGTGCACACGCACACACACACACGGCACTGATAGGAGACTGGAAGGGCTGGGGCTTGACCGGGAGGACCGGGGCTGCGACCGCGTGTGGCAGGAGGATGTGACAAGAATCATTGACCAAAGGAGAGGGCAGAGCCTGGCCTGGCACTGGCTAGCCCCAAGGGGTTAGAGGATGGGGGTCTGGGGCGCAGCACGCAGCTCGAAAGACACTTTCTCCTCCTCTCAAATCCAAGGAGGGCAGCGCCGTGCAGTGAGCGAAAGCGCAGGTGAGCCGCACCGCCAGTGCGTGCTGCGGGGCAGGGAGGAAGCCAGGGCCTTTAGGGGAGCAGGGGAAATGTCCTGCTGCGTGAAATCCACCAGTTACCGTTGACGGAGCGTTTACTGTGTCCAGGGGCTATGCTAGATTTTTTTTTAGTGATCTCGTGTAATGCAACAACCCTCCCAGGCCAGTATTTTTACTCCCATTTTGCAGATGAAATAACAGTCTCAGGAAGGCTGAATAGTTTCTTAAGGTCATACTACTAAGAAGCAACAGAGCATAGGCGCGAGCCCAGGTCTGTCTGACCCCAAGGGCCATCCTTTAGCCACTAACCTACCTACTCCCTCCCTCTGCCGGGGGCCTGGTCCCTGTGTGCTCTGCCCGGTGGCCTGGCTTGTTGGAGATTTATGGTGGACAGCCACTAGTCTCCTTGGGACCTGCCACATACATTGAATCAGGGAGAAGGCAAATCTAGCACCCTGCCGTGACGCTTTAGGTACCTATCAGTGGTTCCGGCTGGGTCTGTCCTGACAGCTGGACCTTCTCCAGCAACGCCAGCTTTCTGTCCCTTCCAGTTCTGGTCAGGCTCGCCAGAGCACTTTACAGAGCAACTGCCCGTCACTGACTACATCCTTGCCTTTCTGTGGCCCAGGGAGAGGGACTGAAATTGCCTGCAGCCAGCTGGAAGGGGTGGCCGCATCTTTAGAGAGCAGGCTGGCTCTGGGCGCAGTGGCATTTAGGAGGCCTGAGCACAGGCCGAGAGCTGAGCGAGCCCCCTTCCCTCCATCGAGTGTTCATTGACTCTGTTGTGCGAGATACTGTCATGGGAGCTGCGAGCACAGCAGCCCGTGCAACAGATGAGACCCTGACCTCAGAAGCTTGGAACAGGGGAGAATGACAATAGGAACGCTGACCAGTAAATCAGGCATTTCGCAAAGGGAGCCAAAAGAACATGTTTTGTGACGACGGCAAGGTTATGAGGTCTTACAGTCAAGAAGGCCATGCGACGGGGCGGATGGAGCCGCAAAGACGACGGTGTGTGGCGACAGGGGGAGGAGGGGCGCGTGAGGCCTCGTCGGCCGTGGCGAGGGCTGGCGCTTCCTCTCAGAGGATGAGGGGGCCAAGGAAGACTTCCGCGCAGGAAGGTGGCATGAACTGATTCTCATTTCAGCAAAATTATTCCAGGAGAAAAATAGAGAGTAGACAGCAAGGGGCTGGCTATTTGTCGTTCAGTAATCGTATGTGCTCTTGGATGGAGCTCTGTGCACACGCGTGTGACGGATACATTCCGAGCAGGCTGAGCACTGGTGTTCCAGGCGCTGCTCCGAGAGGTTCCCACAGGGGCTCCTGGAACCTTCACAATGACTTCAAGGTGGTGGTGGGTATACGCCCCACTTTATCGATGAGGAAACACAGCTCAGAGTGGTTAGTAACTTGCCCGGGGTCACGCAGCTGTCCGCTGGCGGAGCCAGGATGTGAGCCTCGGCCGCCCGAGGCCTGAGCTGCTCCCACGTCGGTCCAGCTGTGGCCGGGGCCCCGCCTGGAGCGAGGCTCCTGGGGGTGGCTGCCCTGCTTCTCGTTCACCGTTCAGCGTGTGCAGGAGTGTTTTGCGGGCACCTGTCAGCACCGCAAAGCTCGAAACAGGAACGGGGGGCATCCATCCGTTCACAGGGATCCGTGTGGTTTTTCGTCCTTTGAATCCTGCACTGAAACAGAGCATTTAACGCAGGTCAGCACGAAGCTCAGCCCGCCGAATCCGCTCTGGCGGTTCTGAGACGGGTGTGGCCGAGCACAGTCTTCTGGAAGGTCCCCGGGCCCAGGCTGCAGGCCACTTCGGAGTTCAGAGTTGTCACGAGCGCCTATGAAGAGCTTCCCACACAGCCATGTCTGCATTTCTGAAGCGAAGCCTTTTTGCTTCCGTGTCTTCCGAGCTGTGATGCCAGGTGGCCAGGGTTGTTCTGCACTGAAAGCCACTCCCTCACAGCCCCACCTGCGCGTTCTGGGGTTTTCATCATATAAACGATGTTTCCAGAGCATCTGCCGTAGCCGACTAGTGTACGAGATGCTGTGGTGAGCAAAACACACTGGGTTCTGCCCCATTAACCACAGAATCACACTTAGGATGTCACCGCGGAGGTTAAACGCTGTGAAGAAAATGCACTGAAAGCTTTGGGAACCTGTCATGTCTCCAGGGGTGTGGGAGGAGATATCGGGGAAGTGATGCTTGGGCCGAGATCTAAGCGTCTGTGGGGTGAACTAGGCAGGGAGGGAGAAGAGGGGCTCGCCTGTGCGGAGAAGGCCTGTTCCCCAGAGCAGCATGGGCCTCTGGGAGAAGTAAGGTCAGTGGAGTTGGAACCAGAGGTCAAGGGAGAGTTTGCTGTAAAACAAACCCGAGACGGAAACAGAGACTGTGGTGGTTAATGTCATGTCAGCTCGCTGGGCCGTGGTGCCCTATTGCTCAGGCAGACACCAGCGAGATGTCGCCATGAAGGTGTTTTGTAGATTCGTCACATGTACAATCAGTAGGCTTTTTAAGTAAAGGAGGTTACCTGAGGCACTGTGGAGGTGGGCCTCGTATAATCAGTTGAAGGCCTTAAGAACCAAAAACTGAGGTTTGCTAGAGAAGACGGAATTCTGCCTCAAGACTGTAACATAGAAATCCTGCCCAAGTTTCCAGTTTTCAGCCTGCCCTGCAGTGTGAGTACTTTCCAGCCCCACAGTGGCACGAGCCAATGTAAATGTTTGCTCTTGATAGGTAGGTAGGTGGGTGTATAGACAGACAGACAGACAGACAGACAGAGATACTGACATAGCTGGGTAGCTACTCCGCTGGCAAGTGGTGGAAGCCAGTGGAGGATTTTAAGCAGGAAGAGAGGCCGATCTGATCTGACCCACATGGCACCGACCAGAGACGAGCTGGGACCCAGGGGAGCTGGCACACTGGGCCCAGAGGCTCCAGAAGCATCTACGTCTGGGTGTCCAGCCTCCAGGGCCCTAAACCTCCCTGTCTCAGATGAGGGTCCTGAGGAGAGGCCAATGGACCTGTGGGGAGAGTGTACAAAGGCACTTGCTTGCTGCGTGATCCTGGCCACGTGTTTTAACGTCTCTGAACTTCTGTCTCCTCGACACTGAAGCCCCGCCGCATAAGGGTGTTGTGAGGGCTGGGCACAACGCAGGTACTTTTATTCAACAAATATGTGTTGAACACCTACTGTGTGCCGCTCTGTACACAGTCTTGGGGAGGTTTGATGTTGGCCATTTTAGACAAGAGCCTCCCGTCGTGGAGCTTAGCCGTCCAGTGGAGAATGTCATGAGTTGACTGATCACACAAACAAGCATTAAGTGACAAATGCAGCGTGTGCTACGAAGGGGGGAGAGACGCTGTGAGGGACGGAACGGGGACCTCGTCCGGAAGGTCAGGGAAGGCGTCTCTGAGAAGACGACAGCGTGTCCATGTCCTTTGCCGGGTGTCACTCTGCACTTCTATTCCAGGTACCTGGAGGGAAACCACCTGACGGCCGTGCCCAGGGAGCTGTCCGCCCTCCGACACCTGACACTCATGTAAGGGGCCCGGCTCCACGTGGGGCCTTCCGTCCTCCTCCTGGGAGTTCAGGGAGGTGGCGTGGAAGTGAGTGAGGCTGGCGCTGCAGGCTTTCGGCGTGTCTGCGCTCTTCTCCCCGGGGGGGGGGGGCAGGCAGAGGCCCTGGGAAGAACGGGTCAGCCCATGGGCCAGGGCTCACCCCGTGAGGACCATGAGCACAAATACCCAGCGCCCAGCATGGCGGGCCCACGCGTCACCTCCCCCTCAGCAGGGGGACAGGCGGGTGAGCGAGGCCCCTCAGTCTCCAGTTTCTTGCAAGCCGTGGCTGCCCTCACCATCTCCAGAAGCGTAAATGGACATTTCTTCTCCCTCCTCCTCTAGTCGCCCAGACATTTCTAAGTGCATGGCTGGAACTGAGGTTCCTTCAGATGGTAGCTGCTGCTGACTCCAAGTCGGCCAGGACCCAGGAAAACCCCAGACGAGGAGCAGGCCCCCTGGGTGTAGGTGGGACCCAGGAAGCCAGGTGGTCAGTGGCCTTTGCTCCTCAACAGCCTCCCTGCCTTGCCAAGGAGGGACCCAGGAGGGCATGAAATAATTCCTCGGCGTGTGGTCATTGAAAGATGCCTCTGTCTGCTTAGGGGGAGGACCCCCCCACACACAGTGTCATGGGGATCATGGGGGCCACTGAGGAAAGGCAGAAGGGTGCCATCTGCACCTTATTCAGCCTGGCTCCCCAGGCAAGCCCGAAACCAGCCTCTAAGTGACGATTTCTCCGCCTCGGCACTGTGGACATGAGGGGCCCGCTAACTCTTGATTGTGGAGGGTGCCGTGGGCACTGTGGGGTGTTTAGCAGCGTCCCTGACTCCACCCACTGCGTGCCAGGAACCCCCGCCCCCGAGCAGCGACAACCAAAAATGTCTCCAAATATGTCACATGTCACTGGGAGAGCAAAGCTGCCCCCTTTGAGAACCACTGCTCTAGAGCCTTCTGCTCTACAGCCATGGCTTTCAACTCCAGCTGACTATAGGAATCACTTGAGTAGTTCGTTTGGGTTTTTTACAATAGTGATGCTCAGGCCCATCCTAGACCAGTTAAATCAGACCCTCTGGGCATGGAAGCCAAGCCTCAGAGGATGTGGAAGCTCCCTGGGTGGTTCTAATGTGCAGCTAGTGTGGAAAACCACAGCTCTGAATACCTGTCCCTGAGGAGAAGCTGCTGGAGGTGTTGTTGGCAGAGGATGGCACCCCACCCACCTCATGCCCCCTAAAACAGAATCTGATAAGAGGAACAAATGGAGAGGTAGAGCGTGAAGAGACAGTTAAAGGAAGAATGATCAGGAAAAATAGTACTAGGATCAGGAGAGATTAGTCTCCTAGGTGTTATGTTTTGTGATAGAAGAAAATGGGTGACTAGGCATGTAATGGATGATCAAATACCTGAATGAATGGATGAATGAACAACAATTGAATGACTTATTGAATAAACATTGAATTAAAAAAGAATATTTGGATGACTAGATGGGTAGATGAATAGGTGGGTAAATCGATGGATGAACAGATGGTCAGATGATAGGAAGGAAGGACGGACGGATGGACAGGGAGTGAGAGTGGGTGGATGGAAGGATGAGTGGGTGGATGGAAGGGTGGTTGGGTGGCTAGATGGAAGGAAGGGATGGAGGAAGGCGAAGGGTGGATGGCGTGCATCAACGCGGGGCAGGACCCCCTTCAGCTATGACCCACGGTGAAGTGTGACCCTTTTGTGTTACTTCTCTAGTGACCTGAGCAACAACAGCATTGGCGTGCTGACCAATTACACCTTCAGTAACATGTCTCACCTCTCCACCCTGTGAGTACAGCGCGGTGCTGGCATTAAGGGGCCTGTGCTATCCTTTCCCCTGTCCCCTCAGGCATAGGTCCTCGGCTCTAGTGACCCTCAGAGCTGTGGCTGCACCTGCATGGGGCAGACCTTAATCATCAGAAGGAAATAAAGCAGGTCTGAACTCCACCGCTGGGCAGTTAGGAACTGGCCCCTAACTGCTTCGGAGAAAGGCCCTCCCTCCGCGGGTGCCACTGGGCTTTGTGAATTTCTTTCCCGGCAGAGGGTTTCCCTCACAAGCACATTTCGTCCGGTCTATTTATGCCCATTACCTCCGCAAGGTGGGAGCCCTCACCACCTGACAGTAGTGGGGGTGCAGGTGATGGCAAGGCTGGTTAGGGGGCCGCCCGCCAAGGAGCGTGGGAGGAAGCTGGGGTAATGACGCCAATGAGCGCCCCGGCGTGATGGGAGGGTGAATCTTCCCTTTATTGTCGGGTGCTTTTTGTCAACACAGTAAAGTGGGGAATGTAAACCGTTTGCTTTGCCTGGTCCACAGCGTGGACAGTGCTCCCGTGAGTAGCCGAGATAGGAAGGCCAGCAGGGCCCCGTGTCCTTTTCTGCAGGATCCTGAGCTACAACCGGCTGCGCTGCATCCCCGTCCACGCCTTCAACGGGCTGCGGTCTCTCCGAGTGCTGTGAGTACCCAGAGCCCCGGCCTGCGCCCGGAGCGGCGGGCGCTGCTGACGGCTCCTTCCCGCCCCGGCCTCTGCCCCGCGCCGCCTCTGCCCACCACACACGCACCTCCCCACCCAGCACCCTTATGTGCCCGATGGGCGAGGGGAGCATCCGCTTCGAGTCAGCCATTCCCACAGCCGGCCCAGTGCCTCTGTGGGGCCTCGTGCAGGTCGCTCACCCCTCCGCGTCTCTGCTGTTTTGCGGGCCGAGTGGGGCCAGTAGGGCCACGCAGTTCGATTCTGCACCCTAACAGCGCAGTGTGTGTGGCATGAGCCGCTGTTGCGATGGTCGTCATTTCACAGTTGGTCCCCCCCGGCTTCAGAGGGGCGATGCTAACACTGGGAGCCTCTGCGGACACCAGCTCGGACACCAGACCACGAGCTGGAAGCCCAGGGCCAGCCCAGCTCACAGACAGCCACTCGTTAGCAATCGTAGGGTCCGTTCATAGAATATCTTCTGAAAGAATGAAGTTTTAGTAAGTTTCCGACATTTAAGTATCGGGAGGTTTCTCACACAAACTAATTTCTACTCTCTCTTGGAAAATGGAGATACTTGGCCCTTCCAGGGCTCCCTCTGCATTCCTGCCTGGCCAAGCAGCCTCCCACCCTTCGGCCGGGGTCATGCACTCTGCAGCCTCCACACCTGCGACCCCCACCCCACGTCACCTCACACACCTGCCTGGCCCTGTTCTCCACATAGGTGGGGGACAGCCCACTGAGGCAGAGGGAGTCGCCTGCTTTCTAAGCGTGTCTCTGCCCCTCCCTAGCTGTGTCTTCTCGTCCATAAAATCAGATGATAATGCTAATTGCCTCACAGGCTCTTCTGAGGATTAACTGAGATACTGTATGTAAAGCACTTAGCACAGCCCTGGCCCCAGTAAACACTTTACAAATATTCCTTTGTTATTACCATTCCCACATTAGCACTTGCAAGGGACAGAATGGCACCTCACTCCACCTGCCACACACACACACACACACACACACACACACACCACACACCACACACCACACCCCAATTGTCACCTGATTCTTGTGTCTTCCCTTCTGGCACCTCCTTTCTTGGCCAAAGAGAATGCTCCAAATGACGCTGCTGATGCTGCCATGGGAGCAGAGATGCTGGACGCACTGTCCCAGCCTGTCAGCTTCTCACCTTTCCGGCCGTTTTTACTATAAAAGCAATGCCCATGTTTGGGGGGAGCTTTTCACGGCCATTGCCTCATATAACCTTGTGCAACAATGCTGTAGGTTGAGAAGATCATGCCCATTTTTCAAAATGGGGAAACTGAGGCCCAGATTGGTGAAGTAACTAGCCCAAGGCCAGCAGGCCCCGCAGGCCCAGGAGTCAGATTGCAGAGCCCAGCCTGACTTGGGCCCTGGGGCTCCTCCCAGAACTCATTAGCAATCACCAAGCAGCACCCAATGAGCTGGTCCATTCTGGAGCCTCCGGGCTGATGTGATTTATTGAGGCCCTCAAAACACCAGTGTCAGCGACAACTCCGCCACATGTCATCTGTGCTGTTATTAAAAATCAATTCCCTGGGGGCAAGGAAGTGCCCGCGCTGACAATGTGCAATCTGTTATTGTCACTTATTTATTATCCACCTTCTCTGGAGAGCTGGGGAATGGAAACATCAGCAGAACCATTTCCCTGCTCCCACGTGAACTCAGTGGGACCTGGGCTCTTCTCATTGGCCAGGGCTGAGGCTGGACCTGCTCCCCACTCACCTCCCACCGCCCCCCCCCACCCTCAGTCCCAACGTACTGTCTCCCATCCCAGTCCTCCAGTTCTGTGCATAAGTTTGCTGCCAGGGGGTGCGAGCTGCCAATTGTAATGGAATCTCTGTATGTTCGTAAGTAGAGTAGTTCAAACTGGGGCAGCTCCACACATCACGAGCAGAGAGAATCCTTCTCTGTGCCTCTGTCTGCTGGGGGCCGGGGCCAGGTGACCGTCACCTGGGTTTTCTTCTTCCCACTCCAGTCATTAGTTCATCAGGAGTGTGCTTCAACACATAACACACTGTGCCTGCTTCTTGAATTAAGAGCCAGTAGGTTTTTAGCATCATGATTTGAGAATTGTGGGATCTTGTAGATGAAAAGGGGTCTTAGAGGCTCTCGCTCCAGCCATCTACCTCAGCAGAGAACAGCCATCTTCTGCACAAGGGCCAATTCAGGAAATATAAAAATGTTTATGGGCTACATTTCTTTTAAGATATGTGTATCTTTTCTCCCAGTAATTGCACATTTAGGAATTTATGCTAAAGGATAATCCAAAATGAGGGAAAGGTTCTATGCATTAAGATCTTGGTTGCACTGTTGTTTTTAACCTAAATTTTAAATACAACCTACAAGTGCCACAGTGGGGAAATGTTTAAGGAAAGCGTTATGTAATCAGTCAATGGAGTAGTTATTGTAAGCGTAAAGAGGAAAACTAGATACCAGTGTGGGAAAGCGTTTACCACATAGTGTAAAACCTAATTTGTACGTATGTTACAATTATAACGTGTAAACATGTATACCTATGAAAAAGGACTATAAAGGAACCTGGACAAATGAAAAAAAAAATTGTTGATGGCTCCCAGTTAGTGTTAAGTTGTTTCTGTAATAAATGAAGGCAAAGCTAGGGATGAATGAAGATAGTAACATACTTACAATTTAGGGAGTTGGGGGAAAAGGTAGTATTAGAAATTGTAAATATCTGCAACTGCATCTAAGCATTTGTATATTCTGGTTTCTCAAGAGTGTCATTATTTTGATGAAAATTTCAGAAATGACCAGAGCCCCAGGGATACTACCAGTTTGGTGTAGGGGAGGAAAATGAGCTTCAAGTTTCAGCCAGAGACAGAGGCCAGAAAGTGATGTGGAAAGCAGGAGAAGCCTGACGTTTAAGGGTGTGTGTGTTGGCAGTGGGCATGAATACATTTTGGAGAACATGGCAGGACCGTGGTCAGGGAGCCCTGAGTATAAAACATTGTGTGAAAATATGCTTTTCCCACCTCGCTCCGAATCTAAAAATAGCTAGACAAGAACATTCTTGTGGACATTCTAGTTCTTCTTCGGGGATCTGTGCGTTCCCTGATCTTTGCCCCACACCGAGTTACATGGCTTGTGTGTGTGTGGTCCCAACTGTCACTCCCCAGTTCCAGTCGCCTGAGAGCCACCTGGAATCAGTTAGCGCTGCGCTAATTCTGCGGCGTGTGCTCATGAGGGAGCAAGTGGCTTATCATTCATCATCCTCTGTATTTTTAGCTCCTGGTCCCTGAAGTAAGATGGTCTTATGTGCGTGGGGCTGTTTATCATGCTCTTTGGATTGCAGCGATCCTTCCTACAGCATTCCTGGAAAGGGATCCATTTGCCCTTTGCTTGATTACCTTCAGAGACCAAGAGCTCACTCCCTCCCCAGACAGCCCCACTCCGTGCTTTAACCAGCCGTTAAACATCAGATCGTTCTGATGAGCCAAAAGGGGACCCGTTTTGATCTCGAACCCGTGGTCACTCTGGCTCCAGCTGGGCAGACCTGGCCATAGCTTCACCGGTGAGGCCAAACCACTTGGACTAAGAGCAGGGGAGGGGTGATTCCCCAGTGGAAAAGGAGGAACTGTTACAGAAGAGAGGTGAGTGAAGCCCAGCAACCCACACCCTCCAAAAGATTACCTACTACCAGTAAATACTAAGAATTATTCCATTTTAAAAATGACAAAACTGAGGCACAGAAAAGTTCACTGTCTCAGCTCACACAGCCAGTGATTATCAGACAGATTCAAACCCAGGCAGGCTGACTCTGACCTGAACACCCAGGACACCTGGGAGGGGCCCAGCCTGCTCGGAAGAGGATTCACCACCCCAGCCCACATGTAGGATGAGGACAGTTCCTGACATCTGTCACACAAACTGTGCCTGGGGATTCTCAGACCCAAGGCAGTCTGGAACTGATGTGGGATGGTTATGTCTTCACCTTGCTCTAATGAGAGCCTCATCTGCACTCCAAAATCCCCAGGTTCACCCTGGACACTCCCTAAAAGTCAGGAAGGAAAATGGAGTCCCGGTGCCTGAAGAGAAGCCCTCGGGAATTCAGATTGTTGCTTGCCTGCCCCAGCCCCAGTGGGGAGTGAGGGAGAAGCAGAGAGTGCCAAGTGCTTCCTGGGAGGGCACACACGTCCCACTCCCCTGGCATCCTTTAGGGTGTGGCAGCACATGCGACAGACAGTCCCTCTTCCAGGCCAAGCCAGGAAGGGGAGCCTGCAGTGTAGACAGGCTTCTTTAGCATTGTTTTCCCGATAAATTACAGCCCCGCTACTCCGCAGTTTATAGAGATCTCAGCGGCTCAGTTCATAATAAATGGGAGCGTGGCTTGCAGGAGTCACTGCACCAAAGCTGCCTTTGGGTCATTTGGTGTTTTTAAATTAGGGCTTGGTGGCTCTCCAGGGGCCCAGGCCTCATTCAGAAATGATTAACAATGGGGCTGGCTGCGTTTGCAAACAGCAAGCAGCCATGAAGTCATCAGAGTTAATAGCAGGCAGGGGCTGGTGCAATTATAAATAACCACATTAATTAGAGATTAAATGATACCGATAAGTGTTAGGAAGTGCTTCTAGCCTCCTCTTACCCAGGGAGGTGAGAAGCTACCTGTAACACCCTTTAGAGGACTGGTCACCCTCTTCCTGCTGTCCTGGAAAGGGGGAGCCTAGGGTGATAAGGGTGACAACTTGGGTAACTAAATGTGGTTCGGAGGACCAGGAGCATCACATCACTTGGGAGCATGTTAGAAACAGCCTCACAGGCCCACCCCAGGCCTCGGAATCAGAGGCCTGCATGTGTCTTAGCTCCAGTGCTCAGTTCGCTCAGTTCGTGAGCCTCTGTTCTATATTAAGTATAATTAAGCTCATGTCTATATTTCAGTGGAAGACCGGGGCAGGCTAACAATAGCTAGGAGGAAAACAAAAGAACAGATTCAGGAGTCGTTATCTTGTTTACACTGCCACTGTCAATGCTAATCGCCCTTCACAGCACAGGGTCGGGTGCCCAGCAGTCACTAAAGATGCCTTTGAGTGTCTGTGAATTTCACGCCCCCCCCCTCCACCCCCTGCATTTCATAGGCCCGACCCAAAGTGAGTCATCAGTGTGGGGATTTTTTGCATGTGGTTAACGATTCCTTCAGCGGAGGGTATAATCAGTGAGTCGTGGATTTGCTTGTGTTGTTACTCCAACAGCCAAGCAAATGTTCATTCAGTTTTGTCCCTGAACCTATTGTCCAGGCGTTTATCGAAAGCTCAGTATATGCCACCAGTCAGCAGGTGAGGATAGGTCCAGCTGCTACACCAGAGGAGAGAGAGAGGGATGACTGAGGCCAAGCGGGTCGTCCGGCCCCTGGGCGCGTTGGGGGAGAATGCGCTCAGATGCCAGACCCGCGTGTGTGTGTGTGTGTGGCTGGCACGGAACCCTTTTCCATTAAGGACCCTGGGGGCTCCTGGCAGCCTCTGCAGGAGCTAAGTGCCCCTGTCCCCTCCTCTTGTCACCTGAGCTGGGACTGATAGCCTTTCTCACTCCCCCTAGAATCTCCCAAGATTTCTTGATGTGTCCCAGACGTTCTTCAAGGCCCTTTCTCAAATAATGATTACTCACTTAGCACTCAGAAAATGACCGACGCCACATAGCTTAAGGCTCCCATGACCACCTCTGTGGCAGATCCTTTTACTTCATTCTCGTCTTACAACAGGCAACGGAGGCACAGAGAGGGTAATGGCTTTACCCACAGCCACACAGCTTTAGGCGGCAGAACTGGGGTTTGGATGCCGGCGGAAGTCACGGTCTCACGCACAATTGTTCACATTATCTCTGAAACGCTAGCGCCTCCATTAGGGAGCTTGCTCTCTGCATTTTTCGGGTGCAAAAGTGGAGGGACCACAGGTGGGGGTCGCGCGTGCCCGCCTGTCACTGGCGCTGACCTGACCTGTGCTTCCGCTTCAGAACCCTCCACGGCAACGACATCGCCAGCCTCCCCGAGGGCTCCTTCAGCGACCTGACTTCTCTTTCCCATCTGTGAGTAGCCGCGGCTCCCCGCCCAGTTGCCCCCGTCCTCACCGGGCGTGTCGTCCCGGTGCCCCGGTGCCAGCGCCCCTGTCACCATCGCCGGGCCGTCCTCGCTGTGTGCGGGACGTTTCGCCGTGGCGTCCCCACGTGCGCGGTCCGTCCTCTGCCTCGGCCACCTTCAGGGGCGCCATCGTTATGTAAACAATGTGAACACACATTGAATGAGAGCGACCACCCTGACGAAGTCTCTCACGTGTTCCCTGCAGCCGGCGGTCTTCGTACCCCTCGGTGCACGCGGCAGGGTGAGGGGTCTGTCCGGGGGCTGCGCAGCTGGTGGCAGCCGGGCCCAGGTTCCAGTCCAGGTTTGCCTTGGCCCTGAGCACGTATTCTTTACCGTGCCGACCTCTGCCTCAGGTCCCCCTTCCCCCAGTACACACGGGGGAATCTGAGGCCCCAAACCACTACTCGGTGCATAACCTCTGCCAGGGAAAAACTTTGAGTTTGCAACCTACTTTGTATTCCATTATTTTTATACCGTGCATACATATTGATGTGTATGTATATTATAAAACGATCGAAATAGAAATGTCAAAGGATATGATGTTTGAAAAGCAGAAGTTCTAGTGTTTTTTTCCTGGACACCGGTTTGGAGATGTCTGCCCCGGACAGTGCCATCCCCCCCCCCACCCCCGCCTCTGTTCTTAGGCTCTGTGGCAGGCCTGAGTTAGACCGACATGAAAAAGATTAACAGAAGGAAAACATACAAATTTATGTATTTTTTTACGTGTACGTGAGAGTCTTCAGAAGGCAAATAACCTGAAGAAGCCGTTGGGCCCAAAGCTTATATACGTTTTGACACAGAGAATGATAAATGTTGAGGATCTGACGAGACAAAGGGGCTCGGGCTAGGGGCCGTGACTCGGGGACAGTGACCAGGAAATACATGGAGGAAGCTCGCGGAAGATCAGGGTTCTGTAGCAGGTCTGTTTGTCCAGGTCTGTGGCAATAATGCTCTTCCCTTCCTGGTACAGGAAGAGCACCGTTCTCATGGGAAATATGACCTGTTCTCAGAAATCAGGGGCCCTTCGTGCCTCTGCTGTTTCTCTAGTAATGACTTCAGGTCGAAATAATCAAAATGCTAAAGCCACATCTTTGAGGGTGGCATGCGTGAGTCCCGTCAGTGGTCTGACCTGCTTCCTAGGTTGCTGGGTATCACACACTCTCTGTAAGCACATCCTCCAGTGTACCCTTCCGTAGGGCAAGAGAGCCAGATATCAAGATGGCCAGAGGCCCAGAAGCTTGGTAGAGCCCGGATTGAGGCAGAGTTGAGGCTTGAGTCTCACCAGGGTTGGTGAGAGCAAAGCCTCAGGGGTAGGAGGAGCTGGCGTGGGATTTCAAATATCCCCAGGGATTAGAGGTACAGTCTGGAGTCAGCTGGTCCTCAAGCCAGACACCCCCAATCGGGCCAACATCCAAAAATCCTGCTTTTGCAGAGGGCCAGGGGGATGGAGCCGGTGGGTCAAGCTGCGTGGAAGGCCCTGACTTCCTGCTCTGCCCTGACTGACTTCCTCCTAGGGCGCTGGGGACCAACCCCTTGCACTGCGACTGCAGCCTGCGCTGGCTGTCGGAGTGGGTGAAGGCGGGGTACAAGGAGCCGGGCATCGCCCGCTGCAGCAGCCCCGAGTCCATGGCCGACAGACTCCTGCTCACCACCCCCACCCACCGATTCCAGTGCAAAGGTGGGTGCTGCCCCTCCCCTCCACCCTCCCCTCACTCTCGGGGTCCGGCTCTGCTCCAACACCCTGTTAGAGCTGACGTCTCAACAGACAGGACTTCTAAAACCGTGGCCCGTCTCTCCCACAAGTCACTCAAAGAGACCCAGACGCTGAAGCCAGTGTGCACCTGCAGCTAAGGGTCCGTTTGTCACTCTCCGCCCTCCCCCACCCACCAAGTCCCTCTCGGGCATTTCAACGTAGTCCTCCCTGGCTTCTTTTTCCACACACTTTGCATGGTCGAGAAAATTCGTTCACCTGCTTTTTTTATCCAACATTCTTAAAGCATAAGCATTTTCCCATTTTCCCATAAGCAGCAGGCTTTCGGCAGGTGTGATCTTGATTGACTGCATCATCATTTGTGGTAACAAACTGCTGCTGAGTTCTTATGTGCCAGGCACGTGTTACGCCTTTTCCAGGCATTGTTTCATTTAATTTCACTTTCCATTTTTTTCATATATTTCATTCTCCAACACCTTTATGGGTGCACATTAGTATCACCCTCATTTTTTAAAAACTTAAAAACGGAGGCTAACCGAGGTTAAACAACTTCTCAAGACCCCGGGTAGGAGGATTTCCAGATCTTTCTGATTCCAGAGTCACCCGTTTGAACCCCACGCTGTAATTTTCCACCGTAACTTTTCTAACCAGTTTCTAGTTTTGAACCTTTAGAGTACTTCCAAATTTTTTCCTTGCTTTTGATGAATACAGCCTTCCTCTGTTTAAGATTAGGTCCTTAGACAAGATTTGGAGAACAGAAATTACTGGGCCAAAGGATATGATGATGTTTGAGGTCTTCACGCATACTGCCAAACTGTCAAAGACCATTGTAACCAATTTGCACCCCGAAGCACCACTCGATTGCATTCTCCACCAGACTCTTGCATTATTTCATCTCGTGTTGTAATCATTGCTAATTCAGTAGGTAAAAAATTACATCTTGTATTTTGTCTGTCTTGGATTATTTGGGAAACTGAATTTTTTTAAATTTACTTTCTATATGTATTACACATCCTTCTATTCGTGATGTCCTTTGCTTAATGTTTGTTTTTTTTACAAATAAACCTTAATTGCTCTCTAAAATGTCACTGTGTCCTAGGGAGACACAGTCTCCCTAGGATACACAGTCTCTCGGTTCCCATGTGAAGCCAGGTTTGAGCCCCTGCTCTAGGCTCTTAGGCCATTGTGTTCACCGCACCCCAAACCGCTCACACACTGGGCCCAGTCACAAGCCAGTCTCCCAACTGGTGACTGTTGTCTTGGATTCACTTACAGTCCTCACATTAAGTAGGACCTGTTTATCCAGGGCTTATTGTCAGAGCTGGTCACAGCAAAGCTTTGCACAGGGACCATGATGTCCCTCCCTCCGGCCCATAACAGCTGAAGCAAGCAGGTGAGATGGTCACGGATGCAGCGTGTACCTGAGCACAGTTTGCCGTCCGTCGTCAGCAGCGTTGCTCTGTCCTCTGGGGCCGTTTCTTCCTTCCTCCTCCGATGAGAGGGTTCTGTAAGGAGGACTTCCCTCGCCCAGGCGCAGCATCCTCCTCAGCCTGGCGCAGGCCAGTCTGCAGGGGGGGAGTTTGGGACAGAGGAATGGGAGGTCCAAATGGAGCCTGAGCCCAGAGCTTCCGGAACAAAAAAAGATGCACAAGGGGTTTCTAATTATGGTGTGTTGTTTGCAGATTAGCACCAAAATCGGATCAGGCTAATTACAGTAATTGATTTGACTGCAGAAGTGCTTCTGAATGATGTCCCACTGTGATTTTGTCCTCCCTGGACAATGGCAGAATTAATGGGACTCTAGCTGGACTGGATGTCCTAGCCGGGGAGGGCCAGCTGTCTGTCCTCTTTGCATGGAAATGGGGAGGGGCTAGCAGCTGGCTGAGGAAGGGGCCAGAGCAGAGGGGGAGGGAGGTATGACAGTGAGCCCACTTGGGGACCTGCCACTAACACTGTGGTTTTGCTGTCCAGGACCAGTGGACATCAACATTGTGGCCAAGTGCAACGCCTGCCTTTCCGGCCCATGCAAGAACAATGGGACGTGCAGCCAGGACCTGTGGAGCGGTACCGCTGCGCCTGCCCCTATGGCTACAAGGTAAGGCGGGAGACCCCCCCCCCAGCCACTCAGGGCCGAGGTTGGGCCCTGCGTCCTGCTGACCCTCCTCCCCCAGGGCAGCCTGGAGAACTCCATTGCTCCATTGCACAGGTTACCCCGGAAGCAGCATTTGCCAGTAACGCTTCCATGCTACTGGGGGGCTGCCCAGTGTGTCATACTCACACCACTCACAGAGGACCCCACAGATAAGGAGGAAGTGTAGTATTTGTATTTTCTTGGTTAAACTTGGGGAAATTAAATTTCAAAGGGTTAAAGTGCTTCCAAGTAGGGCTTCCACTAGCCCCTGTTCCTGGCTTCCCTCCCAAGGGGATTCTTGGACCCTCCCCTACCTCTGCCCTCAGGGTGGGTCCAGCTTAAGGAGGATACAGGAATGGGGGACTAAAAGGCCTAGGGCCCACCAAGCCAACCACACTGCTGACAGGTCAGGTCAGCAGCAAGGAGATGGTGATCCCAGCTCTCCCATCTGTCCTCCCCAGAAATCCAGGCTAATTCCAGAGCAGTCCTGGCCCCCTCTCTTCTCACCCAGCACAATCGAGAACACATTATCCTGCCCCCGCCCCCGACTAGCATCTATAGAGGATGGACTAGGCCAAGCCATCTGCTTAGCGTTTTACTCACCTTTTCTTGTGAACACCCCAGCAAACCGATGAAGGACTCATTAATTCCCATTTTGCAGATGTGGAAACTGGGCCTCAGATTGTTAAAAGAGCTTGACTCAGTGTCCCAAAGCTTGTGAGCGGTAGGGCTAGGACAGTACCCTGGCCTGGCGGTTTCAGAGCCCCGCCGTTACCCTGCAGGTTTTCTCATTAGCCGAGATCCTCAGGCTGCCTCACTGGGTTCCCCAAACCCGTAACTGGATCCTCTTCCCCAGGACCCTCCCAGCTTCCCAGCTCCCAGCCTCCCCAGGGAACCGCTCAAATGCAAGAGTTTCGGGACACGCCCCGTGGCCAGCTAATTCCCATGCCTGGTCCAGGGCGAGTGGGAGGGATTCTTGGCGTCTCCTGGGGGATTCATGTGTGCTCAGTGACAAGCTTGAGGGGCAGACTCTGGGGAGCAGGGTGCCCTGGTGGCTTTCTCAGCTGTAGCTCTGCCTCCAGCTGATAGTGTCAGAGTGCCACCTATGGGCCTGAGCCATCAGAGCCAAAGGATTTCCTTTTGAAGCCAGCCAGCCAGCCAGCCCTGCCCAGGTAGCCACCCCCAGGGCCTCAAACTCACCAGGGTCCCAGACTCATGCACGCAGGCATGCATGTATGTGTGCGCACGCACACTCACACACACAACTGTTGTAGAGGAAGGGTAGAAATTAAGCAGACACACTAAGGAGGCTTGGGTCCTCACACTCCCTTGTATTAATTCAGTAGAGAAAATTCAGGCTGTGGGATTACACAAAGGCCGAGGTGCGGATTCCAGCTCTGTCATTTACCAGCTGTGTGGCAGTGGCTCCTCCTCAGCCTCCCCATCTGTGAACTAGGACCTG
This sequence comes from Eonycteris spelaea, assembly GCA_003508835.1. NCBI lineage: Eukaryota > Metazoa > Chordata > Mammalia > Chiroptera > Pteropodidae > Eonycteris > Eonycteris spelaea. The sequence continues at coordinate 12,077,026 of PUFA01000032.1, read as the reverse complement.
CCTCACAGGTTTGCTGTGAGAATCAGGTGCACAATAACACATGCAATGCGCCTAGGACCAGCCCCGGCATCTGGTAAGAGCTCACTAAGCTGGAGCCTGGCTACCTTTTGCCTCCACCCTTGCATGCTGGTCCCCGAGACCAGGGTGCAGGGCAGGCCGTCGATAACAGGTAGCGTGTTGTTGGTTGCACTGAAGTGCCAAAGACCATCAGTTGCTCTCCTGGAACTGTGCCATGTGCCTCTCCAACACCCCAGTTCCACACAGTTAACAGTCATCTTTTTAAGCATCGACTATGAGCCAGGCACTCAGCTGCACCTACGAATTTATTTTCTCCTCTAATTTTAATAATCACTTTATGAGATGGGTGATATCCTTTGGGGGAGGGGGAAGAGAAGTCATTTCCCATCCTGAGTCGTCTTCCTTCTCTTTCAAATTGGCCCGAGTCTGAAAGTAGCGGAGCTGGGTTTGAAGCCCCAGGCTTCTTCCAGCTATGCCCGAAGACACTCTGATCCTGGCCTGATCAGTGTCTGAGCAACGAGTACATCCACGGGCCTCCTGCTGGCTAGCACGACGCGTTTGGACTTTGCTCCCAAGATTCTCAACATCTCGTACATCTCAGATGCACTCGAACAGAGATGTTCACCTTTAGGAAGCTGTTAGGCCCAGGCAGGTCTAGGGTATATTTACGATGATGATGATGGTGGTGGTAGGTGTGGTGGTGACAATGACAGTGATGATGATGGTGGTGATAATGACGGCGATGGTGACAGTAGCAATGGTGGTCATAATGACTATGACAACAGTAATGTTAGCAGCCGGCATATACTGAGGACCTACTGTGCACTGGCAGCGTACTAAACAAGGTACATGCATGAGCTTGCATACTCTCCATCAAAACCCTAGGTGACAGGTCCCAAAATGATCCACACTTTACAGTTGAGAGAACTGGGGACAGTAGGTGAGGGATTCAAAGCTCAGACTGGTTCCAGAACCCACACTCTCGGCCGTTACATTCACTGCCCGCTGGCGAGCACTGTGATCGGAGGGGCTGAGGATGAGGGTCCAGGCTGTGTAGGACCCTGTGTGCATCTCCAAGGCCAAGGACAAGGTAGGGTGGGGAGTTAGAAGGAACACCTACCTGCTCCCGCGGAAGCCTGGTCCTACCTGGCCATGCGACCTTGAACAGCTGCTGTCTCCTCCCCGCCTCCGGGTTCTCAGATGTAAAGTGCATCGGGTTGAGCCGCAGGGGTCCTTTCATTGCTTCCTTGCAGGTTGAGTCATGGCTGTTGTCCCCCCGCCCCCGCCTTCCTTTCTTCTGGGGTCGGAGCCCATGCAAGCAGAGCAGCTGAAGTTCTGAGTGAGACAATGGCCCAGACACCCACGAAAGCCAGCTCAGAGTCCACGCGTTTATCTAGCTGTTTCCAGAGATCTCAATTTTTCCATCGACTACCTGGGCAACCTTGGAAACCACAATACTATCCACCTCCGCTACCCCCTCCCCCGCCCCCAAAAAAGGCAGAGCAGCCACTGTTCATGTTCATTAGCAGCTACTGTTAACCTACTGTAATGCCAGGCCTTTGCGAAGCAGGTTAGGCACATTGTCTCATTTAATGCTCTTGATCATCCTCTGAAATAAGCTGTATTACCCTCTTTCAAAAGATGAGAAAGCCAAGGTTCAGAAAGTTCAAATAACTTACCCAGGTTCCCACACCCGGGAGCACAGGAGCCAAACCCAGACCCAACTCTGCCCTGCAGGGAGCCTGTGCTCAGCCTCCCCACTGTGACTGGCCCCTCTGAGCCTCACTCTCCCCGCCTGTAAGTGGGAGTGACCACGCTCGCCTGCAGAGCTCCTGTGAGGCTGAAAGGGGCCGTGTCCATACTGTGCCTGCCTCAATGCAGCAGGGACTTCACAAAGGGTGATATTTTGCCGCTGCTCGAAGACTTGGAGCAATACATATTTTGGCTGATTCTCAGCCGTTCAGCTTTGTGCACGTGTTCAGTGTCTCGGAACAGTGCTCGTCACACCTGAACGTGCATAAGAATCTCCTAGACAGCTTATGAACCAGAGGTTCTGGGTTCCGTAGGCCTGAGATCAGGCCCAAGATTGTGTGTTTCCCACAGACTCCCGGGGAATGCCGGTGCTGCTGTCCGAGGACCCACAGCTTGAGGAGCGAGGTCTCAGAGCAGCCTTCCCGGCCCATCCCTGGGGGCAGCTGGTCCCAGTCTCCTTTACTGGGAGCCATAAATCCCCGCCATGCCCTCCTCCTGCACACACCCAGAGGAGAGGAGAGGGGGACCAAGGAGCATCACAAATCCCAGGGATTTGAGTAAAACCAGGCTGAAGAAAGTTGAATCAGACTAATTAGCCAAGCGCTGACAGTGGTGATTCTTTCTCAAAGAGTGTGTGACGGAAATCCCCACCTCCAGGCCCAATTATCACATCTTCAAGGGCTAGGCCCTGCCTTCTGAGTTTCTGTCTCGGAGACACCAACTCTGCCACCCCCACCCCAAGAGGGGGTTCCGCCTGGAGTCCCTGGTACTTGAAATCCCCCAGAGCAGAGGGACTGGCCCAGGCAGGGGCTAGGGAAGCCCTACCTACCCTGACCTGCTCAAGGTTCTCCTGTCCTTCCCTTCATGGCCTATTCACCCAACACACACATGCATGCACATACACGCACGCACACACACACACACACACACACACACACACACTCAGTTTCTGAACTATTTTGCACTAACCTAAGACCAGAGAAGCCTTGTAATCACCCACATTCCTCCCTGCCTAACCCCAGAGCCCGTGTTCGCGAGGGCGCGTGGCCCCGTCTGAGGTCCCCCGTGCTGGCTTTGCACTGGTCGTCTGGGCTCCGCGGCTGCCGGCTCCCCTCACCGCTGTGCGATCTTAGACATGTCACCTCACTTTCCAAGTTGGCCCTCCCCGTCTGTACAAAGGAGGGGAATAACAATCGTACCGACCTCGCAAGGTCGTTGTGAACATCATATGCGGTCATGATTAGAAGCACTTAGCGCGAGGCCTGGCGTGGAAAGCGCTTTCAGTGAACCTGAGCGAGAATGAGGGCCGCCGTCCCCATCCCACGTGCCGGCTTCTCAGGAGGCCCCCCGGGAAGCCTCTGACTGGCCCTTTACATGGGATGGGGCAGGAAGAGAAAGCCGTGCCTCCGGCCGCTGGAGACGGGGCCTGGGGCTTGGGCGGTCGAGTCGGTGGGAAGCGGCAGAGCCCACAGCAGGGTCAGGCGCCCAGGTGGCAGCAGTGCCCCGGCCGGGAGCCCTGTCCCCCTCCGCCGCAGGCCCTGGCGGCAGCAGAGGAGGGAGAGGGCGATGGGGAGCAGGTGGCGTGGCAGTGGAGGGCTCCCATCAGCACCTGCCCGGCATGGCGCCCACACAGAGCCCACAGCCCAGGAACAAATAAGCAGACGCCTCCCCAGGCCCCACAGGTCCTCCGAGGGACTGCGTGCCAAGACCAGAGTGCCGCACTGGCCCATGGGTCCCAGGACAGAAGCTGGGGCACGGGGCCAAGCACAGGGCTGCTCCCAGGAGTGTGGGTTAACGTCACCGCACTGCTGGCCCCTGGTCAGTGCCTGTGCCCTCGCTGTTCCTTCTGCTTGGCCCCACCCCCGACCACACAGCTGGCTCTTTCTCAGCTCAAACGACCCCTTCAGAGGGGCCTGCTCCAAAGGAACCTCCCCCAACAAAACTTTCTCACAGACCGAGCCAAGATGAATCTCTGGGGCGAGGTCTGTTGGCCACACCCTTCCCTACTTGTGGGTTATATTTAAGCCTCAGCGAGGCTAATATCATCTGCCAGCACGTATAGAATGCCTACTGTGTGCCAGACATCTTACCTGATGTTAAGTACGACTTCCTTCTATGAAAGTTCCAGTTTAATTCCTGTCACACTCCGTGAGCTGGGCTTAGAGAGGTTAAAAGGCTTGTACAAGGTCATGACCTGCCAACCGGGAAGAGGTGTAGCTCGAACGTGAAGCTGGGTTTTCCTGCGTCCGCAGCCCATGCGCCCGCCCTGCGTTTTGGACAGGCAGGGCGTGTGGGCTCTGGGAGGCAGCGGAGCTGGGGCCCAGACTCCTGAATTCTCCGCATTCCTCCCTTTCTCCTTCCGGGGTGACCAGAGGCCAGGGCTCCCTTTGGCTTTCTTGGCATCACAGGGCAGGTTTGTCCCAGGGCCCCTGCTGTCTCCCCAGCCTCATCCCAGAGGATGCTGGGAGCTCCCTGGGGTCTCAGGTCCTGGCAGCCACTGAAAGCCTCCCTAACCGGGCCGTTTTCCCGCTTCTCAGGGCAGAGACTGCACCGTGCCCATCAACACCTGCGTCCAGAACCCCTGCCAGCATGGAGGTACCTGCCACCTGAGCGAGAGCCACAAGGACGGCTTCAGGTAACAGCTCGCCCTTGGGCCCTCCCTCCCCCGGGCTTCGTGGCAGCCCGGAGAAGCGTGGCTGTCCCTTTGGGTGAGGAATTTCCGGCCCTTGCTGTAGGGGCTGCTGTTACCCCGTGAGGCGTCCGGGGGAACCCTTGGCCCGAAGCTAAGGTTAGAAAGCGTCGGTGGGGGATTTTGGGTAGTCGGTCTACATGGCCAGGAGGACGGCAAGGGAGGCCGCAGCTGCTGGCTGACATCAGGGACATCAGGGGAGGGTGGCATGATGGCTCCAAGACCCCGCAGCCTGGCAGCGCCACCGCTTTTTTCTGTGTTAATAGGGGACCTTTATGACGTGCTCATCATGTGCCAGGCACTAGCTAGTCATGTGTGAGCTCCTTTAAATCCTCCCAATAACCCTGCCCTGCAGGTAGGTACCACCGCCACCTAACAGGTGAGGAGACTGAGGCTCAGAGACAGAGAGTTGCCTCGGGCACATCTCCTGACACCCCTCCTTGAGCCTTCCAGCCCCACCTCTCCCCTCCCTGCATCAGAAGCTCAAAGAAAGGGGCAGATGATGGAGAAGAAGGTGCAAGTGTGACGGGAAATGAGCCGTAAAATGGCATCCTGCCCTTGTGACACCGTGCACGGACCTAGAGGGCATTATCCTAAGTGAAATAAGTCAGAGAGACGAACACCGTGTGATTTCACTTACATGTGAACTTTTTAAAAATCAAAAATGAACACACAGAACAAAAGCAGACTCACTGAAACAGAGCACACGGATGGTTGCCGGGCTGGGGATTCGCGGGCTGGGTGGAACGGGGAAGGGGAACATAGCCAGTGACAGTGTGACAGGCTGTTGCACAGAGACAGGTGGCTCCGAGGCTCAGTGTGGTGCTCACGCCATAAGATGTATCAAGGTTGAATCACTACGTCGTACACCTGAAACTAATGATATTGTATGACAACTATAATTTTTTTAAAAAAAGAAAGGGGTTAGAGGCCGTTTGAATTTTTCTCGTCCCCGTCCTGGGAGCGGGCCTTCTAGACGCCTGCCACCCCTCGGGCCCCGGCCTGCCTCGCATCCTCCCCAGCTGCTCCCCGCGGCCCTGGCCCAGGGCCCAGACAAGATCAGATGGGTGGGGACTGGCTCCTTCGCCTGCCTCCCAGTGAGCCAGTGGGTTAGGCAGTAAAAAGTGGGTGCGTGCGATGCCTAGCTGTGTGGACGTCGTAGAGCTCAGATTACAATTAATTTTTGGAGGCATTCTGGCCAGGAGCCACCGTGTGCTCTGTGAAAGAAATCAGGTTCTGGGCTCTGGGTCTCCCCGGGGCACCCAGCCCACCCACACGTCCACCTGCCAAGCCACCCCATCAAACTCCGGCTCTTGAAAAGTGAAATTCAAGGCAGAGTTCGTTTTCCTGCCTGAAGTGGGCCAAACCACCCCCACCCTCTGACTGAGATCAGGAGCAGAGGATAAACCGCAGGGGGTCTCACGGGGTGGCCCCAGGCCCCCAGTCAGGAAACGCAGCTCCAGGGTCGAAGCCGCCTCTGCCCACCCAGCTGAGGGAAGGGGTTGGCAAAGGGGCGAGCGTCCCCCACAGGCCACTGTATTTCTCCCCGCTCAGACAGCAGCGTGGCGTGAGCACAAGTCACCCGTTCCCGCCCCCCATTGTTGAGGAAGTTCAAATGAACTGGAAATATTTTTAGAATTCAGTTTTCACGGAAAAGGGCCTAGGTCTATAGGATGAGGGAAACCGGGTGGAGGGTGAAGGCAACGAAGCCCACCCAGTAAGGACGGCGTAGCCTGTGTGGACTCCCTGAGGGGCAGGAAAGACCCGCCCCCCCAACCAGGTCAGCACCTGAGAGGTTGGCACGTGGGGGACACCTGTCAGGGAGGCACCTGAGAGGTTGGCACTGCGTCAGCTTCCCAGGGCCACCACGCGCTAGGACCGCAGACTGGTCCTATCCGCAGTGGGGACGGGCAGAAATGGGTTCTCTCACAGTCCTGGGAGCCAGGAGTCCGAGTCCAGGTGTCGGCAGGGCCCCACGTCCTCCCCATGAAGGCTGTGAGGGAGGCCCCCTCCTTGCCCCGCCCCAGCTTCTCCAGGCTGGTCATCTCTGGCGTTCCTTGGCTTGCAGCCGCATCCCTCCAGCCTCTGCCCTCACGTGGCGGCGTTCACCCCGAGTCTCTCTCCTCACGTGGCCATCTACTTACAGGGACAGCAGGCATGTCGGATCAGGGGCCCCAGTTACTCCAGTCTAACCTCACCTTAAATTAGCTTACTACATCCGCCATGACCCTGTTTACAAATAAGGTCACGTTCTGAGGTATAGGGTTAAGAATTCAACGTATGTTTCTGAGGGGACACAATTCAACCTGTAATACACCTCTGTGGGGCAGAATTCTAGAAACATCGCAAACCTCTTCATACAGATGCTTCTCCGGTCATGGTACATCGTCTTCTCCCCAAAAGACCAGAGGCTGGCCACGCTGGCCGGAGAGGACACTAAGACCAGGGAGCCGGGGCCTGTCCTACACCCCCACAGCTAACCTTGACACCTGCCCCCAGGCTCCCAGTGAAGCTAGGGAGACCTCAGTCTCCTTCCCACCCCCATCCACTCCATGAGCAACCCCTGTCCCCTTGACCAGCCAGCACGTTCCACTCCCATGCTATCCTCAGGCTCTGGGGACAGCCAGTGTAACTCGTTTTGGGAAAATAGGCAACACTGTACTTCAGGCCTTTTAAACCTTACCCCGTCTGGCTCTGAAGAAACAGCCTTTGTTCATGAATGCCCAGGGTCCCAGACAGAAAAAGAGAGTAAGTCATTTTGTTCTGCCTAAGGCCTCAGGCCCTAGAACCCACTGGTCTTTTGAAGAAAATGTGCCATGGTTTTCCGCTTGTAGAGGAAAGAAGGCTAAGTGGGAATCTAGAGATCCGCTTGCTAAGAACCTTGGTGTCAGCGGCAGAGGGGTCCTCCCACCCCGCCCCCTGAGCCTCCGGAAGCTGGAGGGGGAGAAGTAATAGGAATACCTGATGGGGAAAGGGCATCGGGAAGGGTAAGAAGGCGGGCGGTTCTTGTGGCCAACGGGAAGTTCATTCCCAGGTCTTGCAGAGCTTGACCTTGGCCACCGGCTCAAGACAGAAAGGCTGCCTGGAGTGGAAGGTCACTCAAAGTGGGATGTTTGTTAAGCTGTTTCTTTGTCTAGAAAAGAGACTACCCACAGACACAGCTAAGGGGAGTGTAAGCTGCCCCCAGGGGACCGCTCCCAGCGGGGAGATGGTGAAGGAGGAAGTTGCTGGGAATTGTCCCCAGGGCCGGGGAGATGCACATTGCCCTGAGACTGGGTGGGGGTGGGGGGGCCTCCCGAGGGGCTTCCTGCTCAGGACTCCAAGGCCCTGTGTGTCCACCGTGGGGCCCTGGACCTCCGTCCGGAGAGAAACCTCACTAATTATATCCACCCAACCTTTTCTTCTGCCACTCAACCCACCCCCTTCCCTGACCCCTGGCTCCCTCCTGCCCACCCCACATCCCCAAAGCTGCTCCTGTCCTCTGGGCTTTGAGGGACAGCGGTGTGAGATCAACCCAGACGACTGTGAGGACAATGACTGCGAGAACAACGCCACCTGTGTGGACGGCATCAACAACTACGTGTGCGTCTGCCCACCCAACTACACAGGTACGGTCCCCTGCCGCCCGAGCGGGACTGATGTGTGCGGGCGGCGGGGCAGGGGTGTCACGTGCCAGAGAAAGTCATTTCTGAGCTTTTTCCAGGGCCCCTTCCCCACCCCCCGTGGACAGAGGCTCAAACTCCCAAAACCCCATGAGCAGCTTCCCAAAGGCTCCGTCTCTTTGCTCGGCCACCCCTCCCCCTCCCCCACCCTGCAGAGCACCGGCTCCTTCCCACTTTGACAGTCCCAGCACCCTTTCCGCTGCCCGTCACTTAGTTAATGGCCATCTCCTCCCTTGGGCCCCTGGAGACCCAGTGGTGTTTGAGGATGGCAGAGAGGCGCTTGCATTGTATTTACGCTTTATTCGGGTCTCGTCGACCCCACCCTGTTCTCTGGAAATCCACATTTTTAGACACTCTGCTAGGGGGCTGAGGATACAAAATGAGCAAGACAGAGTTCCTTCTCATAGGAAGCTCATCATCAAGTAGAGAGAGAGGCGTTCAGTAGAATGAGAACATATGACCTACAAGCCCAGGGCTCGTGGGATCCCTCAGAAGGAACAGTGGAGAATGAAGGAAGCTCCCCACAGGAGGGTTTTCCTCAGGATCTTCACTCCAGGCCACCCCTAAAAGTAACACCTTCCATGACTGTCTTAACAGCCCCTAAAGACACTTAACCCATTAGATTATGAAGCAAAATGGGACCAAGTTGTGCAAACACAGCCTACTTAGTTATAGGATCAACCTAAAGTGGCCCGTCCTGAACTGGAATTCCATAAATTCCATGAATTCTTTGAGAAACAGACTCCTCAGAGCCAAATAGTTTGGGAAGCACGGTATATAACAATAGTCCTCTTTCTGGAGTTCCATGATGCAAATAAGCTTGTCAGAGGTTCTTACAATTCCTGCCTTAAAGAAGGTCGTTTACCATTGTTCACCCAACAGCTCCCAGACCTACGGATCTCAGAGCCACCCGAGAACCCCGTTACCAGTGCAGACGTTCTGTGCTGCAAGAAATATATGTCAGGAAATACTGGCTTCAGGCCAGGATGAAGTGGGGCCCGTGCAACCCAGGGTCGCAGGCCCTGGCCAACCGCAGCCTGGCTTGCGTGTCAGGATTGATGCGGGAGGCGGGAAGCATGGAAGAGGAGGGGAAGCAGCCCTGAGGCCTGCAGAGGGGGAAGCCCAGCGCCCCACCAACCCCACGGTCCTGTGGGTTCACGCAGACCTCCAGCCCCATAGCCAGGCGCCCCGCCCAGCACCCTCTTAGAACTGCAGGAGCGTGGCACGGCCACCTGAGAACCCACCCGCTCGGCTCCATCCCAGGCCTCCTGCAGTCCGAGAGAAGCCTTCAGTGCCGGGAGGAAGTGAAGGGAGACATGCTGAGAGGCCACTCCCCTGTGGCATCACCCATTTCCCCGAGTACCATTGTAGGTGAGCAGGATTAGTGACAGGCAGCACTTACTGTGCACCTGCTGTATGCAGAGCGCTGAATGAGCTGCTAGAGGTGCAAAGAAGCCTAAGGTATGCCCTCAGCCCACAAGGGCTCTGGGACCTCTTCTCCCTAAGTATGAGAGGGATCACCATACAGAGTTCATCATTGGTCCAAAAGATTCTGCTCAGTGCCAAGAAGGAGATGGGAAACACGCCAGCAGTTAGAGCAGGGGGGAGACTCAAAATAGGCAGAAGAGGGTTTGAACTAAATTTGTAGTGGCCATGGCAGTGGGAGGGCTGAGGAGACACGAGGTGGCTTCCTGCCCAGCGGGCAACACCTGTGTCTGCAGTTGACCAGGATGCGCTTTCTGATTTATCGCACTTTGTTCCTGAGAGTGGGAAGTCCAGGAAACGTCCGAGTCTGACACAGACACTTGTCCCTTTTTCTGGATCTCCTCAGGAGACAAGAGGTTTCTAGGAACACAGTGCCCTCTGTGGTCCCAAGAGGCTGGCAGGACAGGCTAGGGATCAGCTTGTCCCACCACGGCGGACAGCAGGCTCCGGAGCTGTGTCTGTCATTCACGGCTCCCCCACCCTGTTCCCTGGGAGCCGCAGGGGCCTTCTCCTGCCCCCGGTCCCCACCCCAGCCCTGCCCCGAGAGCATGTCCACGTCCCCTTTTCCTCTCTGAGACCACTCTCCACCTGGCATGACTGAGTAAAATTTGAGGACACCCCAAGCTCAGAGGTGCATCTGCCACTGACTCAGCCCCGAAATCCAGTCTCACCCCCCACATTCCCAATACGCATCTTCAGGGGCTGTGAGCTCTGTGGGGCTGAGGGGCAGGGACCCCTCTGGGGACTGTGACCCCTGAAGCCTTTTGTGGCACTATGAACTTCAAAGGGAATGTAGCAGAGACCAGGACTTCAAACGCCCTTCATAGTGTCTTCTCTGAGAAAGCCAAGGGGCTCACTTACCTATGAGGGGCAGGCTGTGCTGCTAAGCACGTCCCTGCCTCCAGGAAGCCCCCTGGCTTCCCTGGACTCCACCCCTGTCATCCACATACTCTCTGTGTTTGTAGCTGCCTGCTTATTTGTCTGCTGATTTGTACATCTCCCCCACTAAGCTATTGTGAGGGAGACAGGGCCGGGTCACTGTTGTGTCCCCGGGAGGAATGAAAAACAAACCAGCATAGTCCAAGGTCAGGGTCTGGCACCCTGTGGTTTCAGCCACAGCGGCCTCCGGATGATCAAGTATCATAGCCAAACGATGGTGCGTGACAGTGCCCAGGAGAGACCCTACAATCTTCTCCTTGTCACTGCTGGGGACACTGAGGCAGAGGCACAGGGGGAAAGGATACGCCAGAAGCAGACGCAGGGCTGCATGCCCGCGGCCTGCTGATGCCTCAGTTCTCCACCCCGCCCACCAGGTGAGCTGTGCGACGAGGTGGTCGACCACTGCGCGCCGAGATGAACCTCTGTCAGCACGAGGCCAAGTGCGTCTCTCTGGACAAAGGATTCAGGTAAGGCCTGGCTCATGCCCCGGCGCTGGGTCCTGGGGACTCGCCAGCAGTCTGGGTCTCAGGCGGAGGCTCTGGGCGCCCTCAGACCTGCCTCATGTGCCCCCATCCCCGAGACGTGCCAGGTGGGCTCAGGCAGTCGAGTTACCTGAGTGAGAGTGAGGTGAGCCATGCCTCCCAAGACCCCACCCCACCCGCCTTTCCCACCCCAGGATTCAGCTCCAGGTCAGGGCTGCTCTTTAACTGATGTCAGAGGCAGAGAGGAGGGAAGAGGCGCCTACGACATAAACTCGAACGCAAAGCGGAGGAGGCCAGGCCGGCGAGCACAGTGCTGTGGGTGTGCCCAGCCGGGGCGGATGGCCACTGGGCACGTGCGCTCTGGAGAGGGGTCGGCATGCCAGCCACAGGTGGAGAGGAGGCCGGCACGCTCGGCTGGCTCGAAAGAGCACGGCGGGCACGGAGACTGGGTGCAGGTCTGGGGTGCAGGTCTGGGCCCGGGGCGCTGGGGAGTTGAGGCCAGAGGCAGAAGCTGCACCAGAGATCAGCTCCCCTGGTGCTTCCTCACTCCGCTGTAACCAAGGCCCTTGAGTTCTCGGACAATACAGAAAAGACACAGTCCAGCATTCAGACCTGGAGATAATCCATTTACGTGCAACGTCCCTAGAAGCTTGAGGAGATCTACCGGCCAGCATGACAATGTGGATTTTTATTATTATTAAAATGCATTTAAATCAGAAATCCCTTCTCCCAAGGCAACATTTTACAATTTTATCTCCCTCCCCTCTCCATAACAACTCACATTCTGGGGCATTCACAAGAGATGAGCAGTCAGTACAACCTTTGCCCAAGCTTGAGGATGTGTATCCTCGTCTGCCGTTCTCACGAGGTCTCCACGGGACAGACAGCTCTGTGTGACCGTGCCACACAGACTCCGAAACGACAGTAGGGACGAACACCGCCCACAAGCACTGAAAACAGTGATGACGAAAACCAAGATCCCTGTGACCACCACCCGCTGAGCACCGACTCTGTGTCTGAACTGTGCAGTATCTCATTTACCACTCACTCCTGGGACGCGGAAGCTGCATCCGCTTTCCGGCTGGGGCTGGACGCAAGTGCCTGGAGAGGGTGGGACTGAGTCGGTCCAGGCCTGCTGATTCCTTGGCGAAATCGGGAGATGCCTGATGTCTTGGAACCGAAGCTGTCACCTGATTGCCTCCCCTTGTCCAGACTCAGGAAGTCAGATACACGTGAAAATTTGATAAGCCTTACCCTTTAGAAAAAAGATAAAGGCAAAACATTTGAGAACAACAGAAAATGCAGGTTATAGCACCAGAGGCTCCTCTTTAGCAGATGAGGACACACGTAGGTTCTCGCTATCGGAAATGAGGCCCGTGAACGAGCAGCATGCGCATTACGTGAAACCTCGTTTGGAATGCTAGTTCCCAGGCCCCCTCTGAACCAGATCTGCAGGGCCTCGGTTAGGGCAGTAGCTCCCATCCAGTCCCCTGGGGAGCACGAGACATTTGTTAGGGGGGGGGTTCACCCTTCTTACTCCAGCCTGCATCTCGGGGAAAATGAACGAAATCAAAGGGTGTGCAAACAGCGTCACCTTCATTGCCATCATCATCACCTTCTACCCATCATATCATTTACTCTGTCTAGTGCAGTGCACAGGGTACACCTCTCAATTTTAAAAATAACCAGAAGCGGTGAAGCTATTGATCATCAATCACATTCAAAGATGAAGAGGGGTAATGAGTGGCCGCTATGCTGAGAACAGGGTCTGACACACAGGAAGTGTAAACGAAATATCACTGTGCAATGAGGGGTCACATCGGCGCTCTCGGAGCCCCGGTTCCCCTCATGATGGACAGGCCCACACACACACACACACACACACACACACACTCTCTCTCTCTCTCTCTCTCTCTCTCTCTCTCTCTCTCTCTCTCTCTCTCTTTCTCTCTCTCTCTGCTGGGAGGCCTCCGCGAGGCGCTCGGTGAAAGGCGCTTAGCGCAGTGCCTGGCACAAGCGAGGACTGAACACACGTTAATTCTATGCAGGAAGTGGTGGACCCAGGCCAAAATCTGCGTTCAGGCCTGCACGCCTTAGCCGGCTCCTGAAAACAGGACGCCCCACGTGAAGCAGGAACACGGACTTGCAGGGGCCAGAGGCTGCAGCTGGCCAGTGAAACCGACTGGGGCCAGGCTTTGCAGAGCCTGTGAGAGTCGGGGGCGGGGCGGGGCAGGTTAGGAACCCGGGGGGGGGAGGCAGGAGGAGAGGCGCCGGGAGGCCGGACAGGCCCATGGAACCGTCTCGCCTTGCTGTGTTCCAGGTGCGAATGTCTCCCCGGCTACAGCGGGAAGCTCTGCGAGGTGGACGACGATGACTGTGTGGCCCACAGGTGCCGTCACGGGGCCCAGTGCGTGGACGCGGTCAGCGGCTACACATGCATCTGCCCGCAGGGCTTCAGGTACAGTGAGGGCCCAGGAGGGAGCCAGCCGGGCCCGACAGCAAGGAGTGTGGGAGGGCGACTGGCAGGCTAAGGTGGCCAGGGCGGAGACCAGCCGGGGTGGCCCCAGCCCTGCGTCTCCGAGGCACCTTTGCTCCCCACACCTCCTCAGCCCTTCCAAGCCCCAGAGCAGGCGTCGTGACCATTCGTAGGGGGAGAGAAACACCCAGGTCAGCTCGCGTGGGAGTCGGACTTGAGGTCCAGCTCGCATCAGGTCACGCTTGGGCACGATCCCATCTCAGGGAAGGTGCCACCGTCGTTCTGTGGAGCAGCCCAGTTGCAGGGCGGGGGCAGCCACATGGCCGTGCGCAGAGTATTCTGTGTGGCTGCCTGGAGCAAAAACAATGTGGCGCCCAGTAGGAAACATGGGGGTAGGACGGAAGGGCCTGGGTCGGTCACCAGCATCCGTGATGCCAGAAGAGAAAGGGGATGGGAGCGCTGGCCAGGCGGTCAGGGGACGTCTGTGGCGTGAGCGGAAGGCGAGGCCTGGGTCCCGGCTCTAGGTCCCACCCCGACTGGAAGGGAAGGGCACGGGGTGACTGGGGGGGACAGGGACCATACTTAAAGGGGGTCAGACTGGGGGACGGTTCCGTGTACATCGGAACTCTTTGGCTGGCGTAAATCCAGCTCTGCTAATGAGCCTCGGGCATAGACCCTGAGAAGCTGAGCCTGGAAGGAACCGGAGTTCTCGGGCCGGTGGTTCCAAAGCCTGGGCCAGGCCGTCTGCATCAGAGGCTCGTGGAAATACAGGCGCCTGAGCGCCGCCCCCGGGCTATGAAACTGGAGTTTGGAGTGGGGCGAAGGGGCTGGGAAGCTGCACTTTTTCTTACACTTTTGAATTGTGGTGAAATGTACGTGCAAGGTGCCATCTTCACCATTCTCGAGCGAGACACATTCACGCTGTCAGGGAGCCACCCCACTTTCATCCTGCAGAACTGAAACTGCCCAGGAAATACGGACACCTGTCCTCCCCTCCCCGGCCCCTGGCAGCCACCACTCTGGGGACCTCATATGAGTGGAATCACATCGTATTTGACTTTTTGTGGCTGGTTTGTTTCTCTCAGCAAAACGTCCTCAAGGTCCATCCGCGTTGTAGCATGCATCGGGGTGTCCTTCCTCTTTATGGCTGAGTAATATTCCACCATACGTACACACCGTATTTCATTTCTTATTCATCCGAGGATGGATAAGAATCTGCACTTGCAACAAATTCATCCTGGGTGATTCTGACGTCCCTGAAATTTGGGGACCTGAACCCTGGTCCAGCCCCATTATTTTTAAAATGGGGAAACTGGGGCTTCGGGAAGGAAGAAGAGTTGCTGCAGCCTGAGGCAGGGCCGGGGCGGGTGCCCGAGCCCATCTCGCCCCGCCCCTCTGCAAGAGGCCGCCTGGCCGGAATGACTGACTGTCTCCGCTCCCGCTTCTCTCGCCCCTCCCAGCGGGCTCCTCTGCGAGCACCCACCGCCCATGGTCCTGCTGCAGACCAGCCCTTGCGACCAGTTCGACTGCCAGAATGGGGCCCAGTGCATCGAGGTGCAACAGGAGCCCACCTGCCGCTGTCCCCCGGGCTTTGCCGGCCCAAGGTGCGAGAAGCTCATCACTGTCAACTTTGTGGGCAAGGACTCCTACGTGGAACTGGCCTCCGCCAAGGTCCGGCCCCAGGCCAACATCTCCCTACAGGTGCGTCCATCCCGCCCTGGAAGGGCCCCATGTGCTCCAAGCTCTGACCGTCCGGAGCAGCTGTAGCATCCCCCCCCACACACACAGCACCGTCAGGGACAGCCCTCAGCTTGGGGGCTCTGGCCCAGCTCCACCCAGGGGGCCCCAGAGACAGCCCCTGACCAGCCTCCCGGGTAACAGCAGGCTCCACTTCAAGCCTCAGCTATTCATTTCTCTAGGGAGTATTCACTCTATTACATGCCAGGCACTGTGCTGGACAATGGGAATTCCACAGTGGACAAGACAGGTGAAGCCCATTGCCTAAAGCAGGATGACAAGGGACAGTGACAGCCCTGGGTGTGGTTGAGCACACAGGTGGAGCGGTGATCCCAGCCTGCTGGGAAGAGTCAGGGAAAGCTACCCAGCGGCAGTGATAGCTAAGCTGGAGTCTGCAGGATGGGCAGGAGTCTGCCTGGAGGAGGGTAGAGGGCGAGGGGCCAGCAGGGCAGGATGAAGCAGCAGGCAGGATGAAGCTGCAGTCTGACCTGCAGGGCAGCACGTGCAAAGGCCCGGAGGCACAGGCAAACAGGGCGTTTAAACCATTTAGTGTGAACCAAGTGCTTTTCCAGCTAACTTCCTTTGGGTTCTTTATCTGTGGACCTGAGCTCATTCATTCCAAAATGCATTTCTGGGAGATCTAAATCCTATTCTGGGGAAGGGGAGGGGAGCAGGAAAGGTGTATGATAGGGAAAGAGCAGGCCTGCTTGGGGGGAGGAGGAACCCCAGAGATGGGTGCCTTCTGGGCAGCGACTGCTGAAGCCGGTGGCTCTCAGCCTTGGCATTAGAGTCACCAGGGAATTCAGATGATCTGTGCCTGGGCTTCACCCCCAGCGACTCATGTGTAATTGGTGTGAAGCCCAGGCACTGGTATTTTTAAAATTCCCTGGACTCTTAGCACAGTGCCTAGTTCATAGTAAACATTGTATTAAACGGTAATTGTTAGCATTTTGTTTATAATTATTATCAGACTTTATACAGCGAGACTGAGGCCCCAGAGGGGCAGGACTCGAGTGGGCTCACACTGTCGCCCGGTGGGAGAGGCTAGGTGGAGCTCGGGGCTCCCGGCAGGCAGGCAGGCAGGCAGGCATAAACAGCACACCGTGAGCTCAGGAAAGGGTCGTTAGATTGCGTTGCGCGGTGGGCTTTTGCTGGGGTGTGAGGGCAGGCCTTCACACCGGGACTGACCGTCTAGGTGGGGAGGCCGTCTGCACCTGGGTTCCGGGGTCATCCCGAGGACACTGCCTGGCAGAGGGCTCCATGCAGGGTGGGGCGTTAGGCCTGGGGGCCCTAAGCCACATGCCTTTCTGCAGGTGGCCACGGACAAGGACAACGGCATCCTTCTGTACAAGGGCGACAATGACCCCTGGCTCTGGAGCTGTACCAGGGCCACGTGAGGCTCGTCTACGACAGCCTGAGCTCGCCGCCGAGCACAGTGTACAGGTGAGGACCGCAGCCCCCTGCCGCCCGCCTGCCACGCGGCCTGCCTCTCCCCACCTGCTTCCGGCCCTGCAGCGACGCCCGGGGTGACTCGGCGCCTCTCCTCCCCAGCCCCACCATGTACACCCTGCCCCCTCACGGAGCGGGCATGGGAGGGGGAAAGGTGTTGGAGGAAGAGGCAGGGGAGGAAGGCAGGCCCTACCAGGAGGTGACACCTCGTTCCCATAAGATTAATGGCCAGCTGGTGACCATGTGACCCAGTGGGGACAAGTCTGCTTAATGAGATGCCCTTTTCAAAATGGCATCCTAATCTTTTATTAGTTTAAGAAGGAAAACGCGGAGATCAGCATGCAGTTCGTGGGGAAGACGTCCCATGGCCGCGGGGAGCAGGACTTCTAACGTGACTCTCGGACTGTTGCGAACGGCTTTCTCCTGAGCTTCCGTCCCCCCGTCACCCTGATTTTCCCATTATCAGTGTGTCAGCTGATAGTTATAAATATTTTTGAAATAGTTATGAAAGTAGTCAAATAAGAAACGCCTGTCTGGGTTACACCGAAAATCGGGTAAAACCACCTTAGAAGGACAGGACAGCCCGTGAGACCCTCCCCCGGAGGCCGCCGCCCCCAGCAGCAAACCAGGCCTTAAACCAGTGCTTCTCCAAGCGCCGGGTCCCAGAGCAGCAGCGGCACCAGCGACTGAGGCCCACATGCTCAGACCCAGACCTGCCGACAGGCGCCCTGGGGCAGCCGGGCCATCTGCCGTCAGGGGGCCTCCAGGTGACTCTGACGCACAGGTCAGGGAAGTGCTGGCTTGCACATGAACCTCCCTGGAGAAGGAGCCTTTTGCAGTGGGTCTAGGTGAAAGGGAAGAATCCGTGTGAGCAGGAAGAACAGGTGGGCCAGCAGGCCAGGAGAACAGCAGTGACAAGCCTAAGGGACAGTGGAGAGGCAGCAACCAGACAGGAAGGTTCACAGTTCACAGTAGAGGGCAGGACGGGAAGGGCTGTGGGTACAGTGGACACCAGGAGAAACACTGTGGCCTCGGAGTTTCCTGGAGTCAGGGCTTCCTAACATCTGAGTTCCTGGAGCTGCAGGTTGTGGGCAAAGCGAAGGGGACAGAGAACCTGGGGCAGAGCCTGGGCCAGCCCGACGCAAAGCCCGTGATGCGTCTGGGTTTGAACGAGCTATTCAACCTCTCGGCCGTTCCCTCGCCTGTGCGCCGTGGATGGTATCAGCATGCACCTCGGGTGTAGCCGAGGGTTGGGGGTTGAGAAAGCACTTAGCAACTTGAGCCTCCACTTGGGAATGCCAAGGACAGAAGGTTTCAGGAGCCACTGGGCTCTATCCAGAGCCTGGGGCCTTCCCCCAGCAGAGTCCCGCCCTCCCACCCGTGACGCTAGCTGTCATGGGGTGATTTGGTAAAGGGTGATGTTGCAGGCAGGGATGTTGGAACGCTCTGCCGTTGCCTAAATGAGGACCTGGGGAACAAAACGGGCACCTGGAGAATTGCCAGCTCCCCCAGCCCTTGTCAGGGCATCAGACGAGGGTCAGCAGGGCCCGAGAGACCCCAGGCCCTCTCTCACCTGGGGAGGAACCCAGGGCAGGGTGCCCAGGCCCAGAGCCTGGCACAAGCCCGGTGACGGACCTTTAGCGCCCTGCAGCTCGCGATCCGAAAGTCTCCAGAAGTCTTGTTTTGAAGACGCTTTTGCTTCAAACGCTTTTCTCTGAGGCGGTCCTGGTTTCGTCCAGCAGCAACCCCCTCTTGCACTCACCCGGCAAACATCTCAGACACCTTGTGTGGGCCAGGTCTTGGGCTAGGTGTAGGGCCACAGAATCAAACAAAACAGTCCAGGGAAGAGGACAGGCACGTGAACAACCGTTCCCCGGGCGGGAGGCAGTCGGTCTCCGGAGACACGTGTGTGCTGCGGGACTCTGAGGCGGGAGCGGGCATCTCTGCTGGGCAGAGCAGAGAGGGCTCCCCGGGAGCGGTAATGTTTGAAGCTGAGGTTTTGGCCTGTGGCTGACAAGCCTTTCCGGAGGCCCTGGGCAGGGTGAGACCCCATCGGTTTGCAGAGAAGCGGTCACTGGAGGGCTGGGAGGGGCTGGGCTTAGCGGAGGGCACAGGCCAAGCTGACCAACAGCTGCAGGGCCAGGAGGCCGTCCCAGCCACCGGGTCACTGCAGTGACCTCTGGCCATCCAGGAAGGCTGCCTCAGCCACAGAGCCAGAGCCAGGGCTCCACCCCACAGCCGACCTAATCAGGGGAGTTGGCGTCCTGCAGACTCCTGCCCACGGAGGCCCCGCTGACCCGCCCGCAGAATGGGGGTGGGGGCAGCCAGGGCCTGGAGCAGCCGGATTCCACGGCTTCCTCCGGGCAGGTGCCTGACCGTTCATCTGCCCAGCCGTAGCCACGGGTGGCGAGGAGGGCACCTCACAGTTTTACTCCAGGCCCCAGGGCAGATACACAGAGCAGCCCTCCTGAGCCCTTCCCTGCCCCAGATTGGGGACAGACCACACCAGCCTCTGTCCCCAGACTTGTCAGATGGGGCTTCAGGCATCATTTCCTACCCACAAGGCCAGGAGGCTGAGTAAGGTGGCAGATTGAGGGCAAGTGGGCTGGGATCCAGTACGGAGTGGTGAGGACTGTGGTCACCTGGAGCACACAGGCCTCTCGCCCAGAGGGCCAGCTGACCTCAGCTCCAGCAGGTGCTGCCACGTAGGAATGTGGATTCTCAAGAATCCACTGAAGTTCAGAGACAAAGGTTCAGAGTTTCTGTGTGACATACCTCAGTGTTTAAATGTTGACTGTTGTAAAGCACGAGCGCCCTACTTGGCCTGCAGTGCAAGCCCTCTGCGTCTTAATTCCCGCCGCCCGTCCTTGCCAAGGTCTGTGTCTCACCACTAGCCCAGGCAGGCGTCAGCACCCCCGCTGCAGGGATGGATGAGACACCTGACACTCAGGTGAAGTCCTCGGCCCTGAGGTGCACAGCTGGACGACCCAGCATACGAGATCTCTCCACACCCAGGTCAGGCCACCACCAAAACCCGCTCCCCACGCGCTGGGGCACAGAGGGTGGAGCCGAGAAAGGGGGCGGGCGGGGCGGTGCCGCCAGTGGCCCGAGCGGAGCTTCCGCGGTGCCGGCTGCCGGCTCTGGCTGCCTGCCTGAAAGCCGGGAACACTTTGTTCCCATGACGCTCTGTCGCCACCTGGTGGTCACAGCTCAGCCTCCAGGTGCGCGCGCCCAGCACCTAGAAGCTCTTCCTTCCTTGTGCGGTGCCACAGTGGCGTGGGGGCCCGTGGCTGGGGAGCTTGGATTTGACCCCGGCCACCAGCACTTCCACTTTAATAGTTTGGGCTGGTCGCCTTAAGTTTCTGAGCCTTAGACCTGTTGTTTCTAAACTGGAGAAGACGTCGCACGTGCTGTGCGGGGTTTAGGGTTAAGGACACGCGCTTAGCATGGAGCAGCGCTTGGGGCCCCTGTTAGGCGCCCAGCACATGCCCATGTCGTTCTTGAAAGCACACGAGAACTGGACGGCCACTCTGGCCAACCCCTGCCTCAGCGCCAGCCCCAGCAAGCCGCGCAGCCCGGCTCTGCACCCAGGGCTCTCCCCCGCCACTCGGTGCTGGTTCGTCTGGCCCAGTGCGAAAGGAGGGAGCCCCTCAGAGCCCCTGCCCTCCCCTGCGGTCCCTGGCATTCTCCCGGGGCTAACGACGGGGCCTGGGACCACAGCAGGTCGTGTCTTGTGGCATGAACAGCAGGCTGTTTTCATTGGGTTGGGTTCCCCCCCGCCCCGTTTTTCTTCTCCTTGGTAGCAGCAGAGCCATGTTTCCTAGTGGTGTTTCCTTCAAAGGCCAAGGTTTCAAAAAAAAAAAAAGAAACAGCCATCCCGGTTGGCAAGATGGTGGTGAGAAGTCAGCCTTCAGGACTGCCCCCCTGACCCAAATCTCCAGGGACCCACAGTTTGCAAACCACCAGCTTCAGGCATGATTTCTAGGAGCCCCTGGTTAGGCTGTGCCAGGAAAGTGCCAACCCATGAACCCATGAGCACTGACTGGCACAGACAGGTTCTGGGAGGTTCGGATTTGGTTATGGGAGTCAGGATTAATCATTCTGACTGTGAACATCAGTTCTGCCACTTCCTAGCAGTGTGACCTTGGTCAAGTCACTTAGGTTCCCCCGCTGTAAAACGGTCTCATAGGAGTGCCCTTCTCCTCCCCCACCCAGCTCCTCCAGGCCTACGGTCAGGGTCGAGATCATCGTTCCCGCCTTTTATGGGGCACTTGTGAGGTATCAGGGACCCTGCACTGGCCATTAAAACCCAGTGAGGTCAATGCCATCACCACCCCATTGTACAGAAGCATTAACTGGGGCTTCAGGTGGTGTGACTTGCCCAGGGTCCCTCAGCTGGGGGATCCAACGTATTTCTAGATCTCTCCAGCCCCGAGCATGGCCTGGCTGAAGAGTATGCCTGGAGGAAGGGGCCTGCCTAGGACTCTCCCTCATAAGCATCAGGGGAGGCCCTCTGTGGGGCCAGGCCCAAGTCAGAGGCAGGAGCCGGGGCCTGCAGGGTCCCCTGCTCCTGTGGCTCCTGTCAAACCAGTCTCCAGGTGGTGCACCAGGGCCTGGGCAGCTGGGAGCATAGGAAAGGAAGAAGGGAGTGGGCTTGGAGCCAGCGGCCAGGAAGGGGTTCGCGGTGCGTGTTCGCTGTCTGTGTGTCTGATGGGGACGCGCTGCCCAGACTCCCTGCAGGTTCATGTTGGAAGGGATCCCCAAGACCTGCCCAGGGCAGCGGCCTCTACAGCTTCCTCCCTGGCAGTTAGCTGCCCAGCGTCCATTGCACGCCTCAGAGGATGCTGAGCTCATTTGCCTTCAGGACATCGGTTTGCACAATGGAGATATATCTACATACTTTTGCATGTGTTTAGAATACGCTGAGGGCTCAGGGTCAAAAGCTGTGGTCTCTGCACAGCAGCCCTCATCCTCCCACCCGCCATCACCAACTAGTCTGCGGGACCACAGGCCTCTGCCTTGTCCTTGACTCACTACTTAGAGTAGCTGGAGCCTACCGAAATAGCAGCAGCTCTGCCTTCCTGTGGTTTCTTGGTTCCCCAGCATGAGGCTAGATCCTCCGGTGGACTGTTTTAGCCACCACTGCACACCCCCGCTGCCCTATTTCTTGGGCAAACTTTGCATTGATAAGTTGTGTGTTTGATTTAGAGAAAAGGCTAAGTAGACATGAGCTTCGTGAGTGACGGTGCCCTGTCTGTCCTGTTTGCAACTGATCCCTGACTCCTAGTCCAGTGTGGTTCATAACAGACACTCCGTGGGTGGGGGAGTGGGTACGTGTGAGAAAAGAGGGTTCTTGATGGATTTGGCAGGGTTCTGGGCTCCTCCGCCGTCACCTTCTCCCAGAGGGCACTAGGTTGGCAATGGTTGGTTCTCATTGTTGTTGATCTTCTAATAACACTAATTGCTCATGTTTTCCCAGTAATTTAGCATGCAAAGCACTTTCACTTACCTCCTCTAATCTGATCATCACGATAATTCTTTAGGTCATTCTCTCCTGTTTACAGATGAGGAAACTTAGACCAGGGGTTTCTGTTTTTGTGACTGGCTGTGGTCCCATCCAGAGTAAGGCGCTAGACTGGGCTCCGCCTTTTCCACTGTGTCCTGCCTGAGCCTGTCGTCTCCCAAGTCTTTCCTTTACCCCTTTGGCTACTGAAATTACTGAGTCAGTCACTGAAACTGTCTGCTGAGCTACTCAGTGCCCCCTCCCTGATGGAGTCCTCTAGTTGGAGCCAAATCATCAGGGAGATTTCATGGGAGGCCTCCACATTTACTGCCCACACCTGTTCCTCAGAGAGCCATTTTCTTCAGAGAAAAGGGTACCAGACTCCTCTGTCACCCCCACCACTGCTCCCTCTCAGTCCCTTCCAGGACAGAGCAGCAGAAAGAGCAGACCCTGGAGTCAAAAGTTTTGCCTGTGAGTTCTGTCTCTGGACCATACTAGCTGGGCGACCTCAGACAAATCACTTAACCTCTCTGGCCCTCAGTCTCTGTGAAATAGTATATCTGATACCCCTTTACAGAATTATCACGAGGATCAGATGATCGGAGTCAGCCCTGGGGGAGTGGCTGCTGGGACTGTTGGGGTCAGCATGGGACGGGGGCGCAGGTGGGCTTCAGGGCTGGACGTGCCTTTCAGATTTCCGCTCTCTCGCTTATTAGCTGTGGGGCCTAAGGTCAGTGACTTAACCTCCCTGGGCTTCTGCTTCCTCGTTTCTGTAACACAGAGAACACACTGCCCTTGCAGGAATGTTGTAAGGCCTTAGTTCCCCAAACGTGATAGACACACAGCTGGAGGCACATGAGATGAACTGAGGACAAAGATGAACTAGTGACATTTCAATTGTGAGATCATTTTTTTTCATGTGTACAAGGAAAAGATATAAAATACATAGCAAAATATTTTCTCTGGACAGTATTCCTTAGAACAATGCTAGCTTTATGTTCTTACTAATATTTAAGGGGGAAATGGATAAATTGAAGCAAAATATGTTAACTAAATCATGGTCCCAGTGGTATGCAACAGGGCAAAAATTGAGGTGTTCTGAGGATGAAATTGGCTCAACTCTGTGAAATGCTAGGAAAGAATGCAAATTATGATAACCAAATGTGATACCTGACCCTAGACTGGCTCTTGTACTAGAAAGAAAACTATGTTACAAAAGACATTATTGGGTCTACTGAAAATTTAGAATACAGATTGATGGAATAAAGTATGGTATCGGCGTTGAATTTATCAAAGTGCAGACTGTCCGTGCGTACGTCAGAGGACACCCCTCCTTAGGGAATGAGTCTAGATAAAGGACCACGATGCGTGTGACGTACCTTCAGGTAGTTCAGAAAACCTGTGTGTGCAGATGAGTCAGTCTGTACGTACTTGTGTGTTTGGAGAGAGAGATATGTAGAATAAATGATAAAGCAAAGAGGGCTGATAGGAGAATCCATAGCTGTGATAGATATTCTCTATACTGTTTATATTTTTGCAACTTACGTAAGTTTAAAGTTATTTGCAAATAAAAAGTAAAACAAAATGCAGTACCAGTCAGGTCTGCAGCCCAGAGCGGGGCCATGGAAGGCTCGTGACTAACACGCGGGCTCTCCCCTTCTCTCCTGCCCAGCGTGGAGACTGTGAATGACGGCCAGTTCCACAGCGTGGAGTTGGTGATGCTAAACCAGACCTTGAACCTGGTGGTGGACAAAGGAGCCCCCAAGAGCCTGGGAAAGCTCCAGAAGCAGCCAGCAGTGGGCATCAACAGCCCCCTCTACCTTGGAGGTAAAGCCCCCCTCCCCTGCCACCCCACTACCTCCCACCTGCCCTCTGTGCTTGGGCACCTCCACACCACCCCCTTGGCTGGGGCTCCCCTGTTCTCATCTAGGCACCCACTAGCCAAGCCAATCAGGGAAGGCTTCCTGGAGGAAGTGACAACCAAGCTGCTCCCTAAAGGGTGAATAGTTAGCCAGGGCATGGGGAGAAGAGGGTGGACGCCTTCTGAGAACTACGAGTTGCTCAGAGGGGATGGTGAGGATGCGGGGATGGAGGCGGAGTGCAGGCCCTTCGATCCAGGGCTTCGGGCCACATTCCCTGTGAGGCTTAGCTGATGGACGTGGAAGAACATGTTTGAGATTAAGGTCTTACGGTGGCCAAAAGCCGTAGCCACCAGTCCGGCAGAGCCTGGGCCTGAACCGCAGCACCTGGGCTGGTAGTTCTCAAAGTGCCGTGTGCCAAAACGTCACCAGGGCTGCTTGTTCAACACAGTCCCAAGACTCTCCCCACAGAGTCCCCTCTGTGTATGTGGAGGTGGGGGGAGTGGCCCTGGAATCTGCACTGTTCATGAAAGCCTTTGGCCCAGAGCAGCCTCAGAAGGGGTGCAGCTTCTCTCCCAAAGAGGGATCGATCCCCAAAGTTCCACTGATGGAGGCTGGTCCCCAAACTAGCTCACTCGCTGTGTTCTGTGGACAGGTAGCACCAATGGAGGCCTAGCTGGACGGGCAGGGATGTGGGGTACCACCAGCCCTGCCCAGAGGGGGTGATCCTCCAGCCAGCCAGGGTGGCCACATGGCTGTGGGTGGCCAGACCTTTTTTTCTAGAGAAGCCTGAAATACAGATTTGTGGTATATTTTCTGTATTTAAATAATGGCAACAAATTCTGGTGTTTTAGAACCACAGTGCCGGAGGAAGGCTGCGCCTCCTTGTGGGACAGGGGCCCGGGTGTGAACAGCAGAGGCGCAGGGCTGTGGACGTGTACCTGGGAGATGGCGCTGAGGCGGGATCTGGGCAGTGGACAGGGTGGGCAGAGGGGGAAGTTCAGGCTCCTGTCCTGGTGTCCCCCACAGGCATCCCCACCTCCACGGGCCTCTCGGCCTTGCGGCAGGGCGCAGACCGGCCGCTGGGCGGCTTCCACGGCTGCATCCGCGAGGTGCGCATCAACAACGAGCTGCAGGACTTCAAGGCCCTCCCGCCGCAGGCGCTGGGCGTGTCGCCGGGCTGCAAGTCCTGCACCGTGTGCCGGCACGGCCTGTGCCGCCCCGTGGAGAAGGACAGCGTGGTGTGCGAGTGTCACCCCGGCTGGACCGGCCCGCTGTGCGACCAGGAGGCCCAGGACCCCTGCCTCGGCCACAGGTCAGTGTCCGGAGACCCTGTAGTGGGAGCCGGAGGGGCTGCGGCGGCGTGACTGCTGAAACGCGCAGGCGCCCGCCAGCAGCGGGCCCTGCTCGGGGCGGCGGCGTGTGTCCCGCGCACCCCCCTGCAGGCTCGAGAAGGGCCCCCGGCCGTCCACTTGGCCGGTGGGACAAGGCGGATTTCGGCCCTACTGAGCCACCGTCAGCCTGTGCGGGCAGCAGGTATGTGTAACTGGGCACCACCGAGCGACACGTCATGGCTTAATCATGGCAAATATTTATTGAGGGCCTACTGTGTGCCTGGCCTTGGGTTAAACAGGAGCGACCCAGCAGCTCAGTGCTGACGCCAGAGCCAAGACTGGAACTTGGCGGCTGCCGAGCGGGAGGGTGGCACTTTAGGAACGGGCGACAGCTCCAGTGAGCCCTGGCTCTGACCGTCCTCCCAGTAGAGACAGTGCTGCATCGGGGGCAGAAGCAGGCTGTGGTGTCACTGTCTCCAGCCGAGATGTGGAGACCCGCGTCCCCCACTTCATGGGGGCGGGACGTGGAGCAGGAGACGGGAGCTTGGAGCGCAGCACCTTCCACAGCGCCTGGCACTTGGCAGGTGGGGGGACAGCGTTCTCTCAGGATGGCAGGGCACTTAGAATGCTCAGGGAGGCTTAGATTCTGCGCAGCTGCGACTTGCCGCTCGAATGCGTGAGCTGATGTCTGTGTAAACAGTGAGCAGGCCGCGCTGTGGTCACGGCTGGCAGGTGGGCGATGCTCAGCCGTGGGCCGTCCGGCGTCAGGCAGCACTGGGCTCTGCGTCTCGGTCTCACCCTCTCCTCCGCCGACAGCTGCAGCCACGGGGCGTGCGTGGCAGCGGGGACCTCGTACGCGTGCAGGTGTGCGGAGGGCTACGGCGGGGCCTTGTGCGACCACAGGAACGACTCCACCGGCGCCTGTGCGGCCTTCAAGTGCCTCCACGGGCAGTGCCGCGTCTCGGAGCGCGGGGAGCCGCACTGCCTGTGCCAGCCGGCTTCGGAGAGCGCTGCGAACAAGGTGGGTGAACGCGGTGAGCCCCCGCACTGCGGAACCTGCGCGGAAGCCGAGCGCGCCCCACGGCCCCACTTCACCGGGAACCCTCTGCACTTTGTTCCTACTTGGAACGCTAGAACGGGTCACTTTTTAAAACGTTCACTGACGTGCTGAAATTCCAGACTGAATAGAACACTGCGCGCACAGCGCTTGCCCCCTCAACCCCACACCGCTGCCCACACCCACCCCGACCCCTACTCTCTCCCTGAACCTTCTAACAGTCTCTCCTACTTCGGAAACTGCATCAAGCTTTGCATTTACATGACTCACCTAAAGCTTTGCAGGGCATCGGGCCCTTTCCCTGCTCACCCTCTCCTACCAGGCTCCTAACACCCTGGGAAGCAGGACAGTGACTTGTCTGAGGCCGTGAGGCCCAGGGTCCTGGCTCCAGCCGCCCTCCCAGCGAGGGCGGAGTCCCGAGGACTCCGATGGAGGCCCCTTCCCCGCCCTCCACTCACTCAGATCCCAACTGCAGCATCACCTCCCAGGCACGTGCCCCTGGCCACCCCGGCTCCTCTCTGCTCCTTCACCGCATGCGTCTGTTTATCATTACAAATGTGCCCACTTAAATAATCACACTGCGCATGTCCAGACTCTACCCTGTGCAGGCGGCCTTCTGATGGGTGGGGACCGAGGCTTGGCCCCAGCCCACCACTGGGAAGCAGGCTCAGCTTTGTCAGAGCTTCTGGTTTTCAAAGAAGCCAAAACTCCCGACTATTAGGGGATATCTCCTGCTTTAACATTGGTGGCTAATTTGTTTTTTAAGCATGTGTGGTGCACCTCAGTTTGGAGACACCATCGTGCCCACAGTCTACCTTTCTGCCACCTAAAGTTTGGTCTTGAAGCTCCTTGAAGGAGGGGACCACGCCTGCGGGGTAGGCGGGGAGGGAGAGAGGGAGCACGGGGTCCCCAGGCCACAGGTGCTGGGGGTCGGCCTGCCGGAACCTGCCTCACCTACCTCTCCTGCCCGCCGCAGAGAGCCCATGCCGGGGGAGGTGGTCCGAGAGGTGATCCGCCGGCAGAAGGGGTACGTGTGGTGTGCCACAGCGTCCAAGGTGCCCACGCTGGAGTGCCGCGGGGGCTGCGGGCCCCAGTGCTGCCAGCCCACCCGCAGCAAGCGGCGGAAATACGTCTTCCAGTGCGCGGACGGCACCTCGGTGGTGGAGGAGGTGGCCCGAAACTTGGAGTGCGGCTGCCGCCCGTGCTCCTGAGCCCTCGGCGCCGGCCCCGCCAGACGGAGGGGAGCGGGGGTACGCCACGTCGGACCCCTCGAGATTCAGAGTCAAGCAGAGGAAGCTGGAGAGGAAAAGAAGAAGAGAATATTAAGTATATTGTAAAATAAACAAAAAAATAGAACTTATTTTTATTATGGAAAGTGACTATTTTCATCTTTTATTATATAAATATATCACATCATCTGAGTATATGTACCATATAGTGAGTTATTTTTACCGAGTTTTTTGTTTTGTGTATTTGTCGTGTTTTTATAAACAGCTTTAAAAATTTTTAAGAAAAACGACTAATAAAAATGTTTTAAAACAAAAGGATAAGAATAAAGAACTGCTAGCCTCTCTGAGGAGGAAAAAGTTGTTACGTTTAGGAAGCACTGTCATGTCAGCAGAACCCAAGACCTGTTTATGAGCTCAAGAATAAGAGGGGGAAAGGCTTTTGTTTTTCTTCCCTAAAAGCTAGTAACTCCTGCTTGTTCGTGTCCAGGATGCCCAGTTCTTCCAGGAACAGCCACTGGGCACTGGCCTGACACGTGACCAAATGCCTGCCTGCCCCCGGCCCCGGCCAGGGAGGAGATGTCACAAAACTCTGAGCTCAGCAGCAGGCTTAATCCAAGTTTTAAAACAGCTGCTCGGTTCCCGCCCCTCCCCAGGAACACAATCCTCCCAGCGGCGAGGTGAGGGACCAACGAGTCACCTCTGGCCCCAGCATTGCCCTTCCTGAAGGTCTGAACCGCTGTCCTCCCTCCGGCCCACCAGAACGTGACGCCAGGGCTGCTGAGATGAGGTGACCAGGAGCCAAGCCTACCTCCGGCCCTGGGAGAGGCCCCGCTCCGGAAGGCTCGTGGAGGCTCTTACTATGGGACAGACAGGCCTCAGCCGATCCTCGAGGCCACTCTCATGATGACAAAGACCCCTTGCCCATCTGGACATTTTCCAACGCACGTCGGCACTGCACCTTATTTTATCCATGCAAATCATGCCTCCCCTCGCTGAAAGTTCATCAAGCAGCATAATGCGCCCCATTTTGTAGGATGAGGAAACTGAGGCCTCTCCACCTCTGTAACGTGCCTTAAGCCACAAATCTGCTAAGTCAGAGAGCCAAGCCTATATTCCGTCTCCGGAATGGCACGAACGGGAGGTCTGGGCAGCTCACCAGGGGCGCCCCATGGGGAAAGGGTGATTTTGTCTTGTTCGGCCTCGCTAGCATGCAGAAGAGAGCCCAGACAGAGGGGTTTGTGTCTCAGAATGTGAGCAAAGGCAGCCCACCCAGCCCTGACTCCACTCCCGAGCACTGCCGCCCCTCCTCCCTCCTCATCTGCCCCTCCCTCCCGACCCACTTCCGGTCTCTAATCACCTGCCTCTCCTTCCCCTGCAGAAGCATCAGGGAGGAGGGCGTGGACCTTCCAGCCCAGTGGCTCTAGGAGGACCAATGGTAGGCCAGAGGCTCAAAGAATTAGGAAGGGAGAAGGGAAGATGGAGGAGCACGTGGCAGTAAGGAAAGGACAGAGGACGGGATGATGAGCAGAATGAAGAGGGGGGGAGGGAAGGGTAAGGAGGAGCAATTTACTTAAAACTACGCGTGTTAACGGGATGTTCCGGGAACTTACTGGGCCTTGTTTCAAATGTTAACAGCTGGAGTTGCTTAGTATTTACTACGGTATACGTCAGATACCATCTAATTTCTTGCATTTAATTCTCAAAAACAACTCTATAGTGAAGACACTACTGACCCGTTTTACAGTTAGGTAAACTGAGGCATGAGGAAGTTAAGGGACTTACAAGACCAGCTGTCTAACTGCAGAGCCAGGATCTGGGCCTGGGCTACCTGCCCCCAGAACCGTTCCCCGTGGGGAGGAAGCACAGCCTGCCTTTACGGACCCTGCGGTCTCAGGCAGAGACGACCCCGGGGGACTCTCTTTAGTCTCCGAGTTTCCTGATGGGGGTGCAAACGAGGGCGGTTTCTGACCACAGTGCAGGGCTTCCAGCCCTGAGTCTTCGAGGCCGAGTAGGAGTTTGCCAGGGGACAGGAAGGGAAGCTGAACTTCCCAGAGGATGGCCTATTAAAAAGCGGCAAAATCCGAGAAGGACTGGTATGTGCTTGTGGGCAGGGGGGACAGTCAGAGGTCGGAGTGGCCATAGCGAGGACCACGCGGCGGGGCAGGAGGCACGGGGCAGACGTGCCGGCGGGCTCCTGGCAGAGCCCCACGCGGCGGGCTGGAGCGCAGGGAGCCCTCGGATCTGGAGCAGGGCCCTACTAGCAAGGCTGTTCTCAGAAGAACACTGGGCAAAGCAGAGAAAGGCCTGGAGGAGGAGCCGGGCTCTGCCACCCAAACAGCTCTGGGGGCTCCCGCCTGTCCGCTTTAGTTTGCTGTGGCTCCACGGTGCTGATTTCCAGGTGGCCGGCAGCCCTCTCTCTCTGGGGTAGCTCAGAAGTGCTGCTTGGGGGTGTCCTGGGACTGCCCCCCCGCCAGCCCACCCAGGTAGGTGGACTGAGCCTTCCTCCACCACGAACACCCCTCCAGGGCCTCTCCCTCCTCAGCCCAGCCACACAGCCTGCCTTCTCAACAGCCCCGCCCCGGGTCACGGGCTTTCTGGAAAGGCTCTTCAGGCTGTGGCTTCCCCCACCTGCCCCCTTTGTCTCCCCAAGAATCTAAGGCATCTCTCCGCCAGTGACCCCCTGGGCCTCACCCCGAGTCCAGCCAGTCAGCCGAGATGGCCAAAGGACCAGGTTCTTCCTCTCCATGTGGCTTGGGGGTGACTGGGAACCGTCCCCATGGTTTTGGAAGGCTGACTTTACAAAGTGTCAAATGCAAGGCCATTAAAAAAATCCTCCCCCAAATGAAGTTAACAAATGGAGATTAAAGCTCTTATTTGAGCAGCCAAATTCTAGAAGCAAAGTCCCGCGAGACGGAAAGAGTTCAGCTGGGTGATTTTCACACTTGCTTCGTGTTTGTGTTAGGGGCACGCATGTGTGCAGGGGAGAGCCTGGGCTGTTTTCCCTGAGCAGGATTCAGGGAGAGGAGGAGGGAGGGTCCTTTTTGCGGTTCAACCAAGGGACTCTAAAATGACTGATGAGACAATGTATTTAAAAGCTTTTGTAAAGTGTAAACTAAAAACCTTACATGTAAGATCTGTTGTTGTTATTATTGTTGTTGCTATTATTGACACATCCGGAAATCTTTTGTAGAAGATGGCTTTGCCTTTTTCACTCTCATAAGAAGGAACCCAAGTCTGACACTCAGAAAGATGGCAGTGAGGAGGACCAGGAGGAGAGGGGCAAGGAAAGGAAGGGAGCTTTCTCAGGGCCAGAGGAGGAGCCGAAAAGCCCCGGGACCAGGACGGCCCTCGGGAACCCAGGCGTGACCAGGACAGGGAATGACTTGCTAACCTTGCCCTTCACCGCATACAGATCTATCAACAGACAAACCCTGAGGCCTTTGCTAGAAACAGAAGTTGCTAGCGTTCAAGCCTGCCCCTCAAAGACTCACAGTGTCCCAGACACTGGAGCTGAAGGAACCAGAGGGGGCCCCCGATGGGTGGGAAAACAGAATCAGAGAAATGGAATGTCTAGACCAGAGACCAAGGTCATCCAGGAAATTAACACCAGACCCCAGGCCACAGTCTTTGCTACTGCACCACGGCAGACACCCAGGGACAGTGAGGCCTGAGACAGATCCTCCGACACCAGCCAGGCGGCTGGGAGAGCATCCCCCGCCTCCCCCCACAGCCATCTCCCAGGACACTCAGGTGGCCGGGACGCTGGGCCATCGTCCGGTTTGGGGGCAGTTACCCTTGTTTTCCACTCTGGGTTAGACAGTGCCAAACAAAACACGTGGGGAAAGTCGACGGATGCCAGCTAGCCAGGACCAGCAAAAACAAAACTGGGCATTTGGCAAAGCTTATTTCTCTCGACAATAGGTTCTAACAGGAGAAATATTAAGATGTTTTTAAAAATAATGTTATAGTGCCAATTCCTCGTATGGGATAAATAATGTGCATTTTTTTTTCCCAACGGGCTGTAATATTCGGATGTCATTAAAATAAATGGATGAGTCACAGGCGAGCTCTCAGACGCTCTGTGAGTACCATACGCTCAGTCCTGCTCTGTGGTGTGTTTTGTTTTCATTCCTGACCTTCGCACTCCCCGGGGGAAAGATTACTGCATTTATGGAGTTTGGGCAAGTCTGGTGTGGAGTTAGTGGGGAAAAAAAAAAAAAAAAGTGGTTTTTTTTTTGGACCCTGAAGTGGGAAAGATGGATTCCAGGATTCCCCAGAGATGCAGGAGAGGAGGCGCAACACGTGGCTTAGGGTCCTCAGGGCCCGCGGTCTGTGGGGTCACAGCTGGGTGCCAAGGCTCGCAGTGGAGGAAGTCACGCCAGTTCAGGGGAGGGGACGCTACTCGAGGCAAACGCGAAGGGCGAGTCCTGCCTGGCACGTGCGCCGTCAACCCCCCTGCTTTAGTCATTCGTCCCGCAAGCATTTCTCCAACATCTACTATGTGCCAGGCGCTGGGCTAGGCATTGAGACCCCAAGGATGGTCAAGACAAAGTCCCTGGCCCCTGGAGGTTAACCTTTAACTGAGCGCCACTCAGCAGGGACACAGGGCCCCACATTGGGCCCCTCCAACTTCTTCGGCCCTGCGCCTGAGAGACGAGTCCTCACGACATGCAGCTTTGCAAACTAACAGAGCTGGTGTCCACCAGCCCCTCGAAGCTATGCAAGTTGAGAAACAGTTCTCACAGGGATCGCGCCCCCCAGTGCCAGCACAGAGGCAGCCGAGAGCAGAGTGGCCAGGCTTTCCGTGTAAAGCCTTGTGCCCTTACCCTCAAGTGTCGGCCAGAGACACAGGCACCCAGTTTGACACACAGCTCCGGGGCCTGCTGAAATGCTCCGTCCCTGCACGCTCCTGCTGCTGCGCTTCAGGTGGCCAGTATCTCCCAGAGGGAGCTTCTGCACATGTCTGGTGCCCTGTGTCTGTGGCGCCACCCGGAGAACACCCCTTGATCACCTGGCTCTGGTGGCCAGCGGGGGCCTGTGCTCATGGGTTCAGTGGTACAGAGGCAAACTAAGAAACGTTTCTTAACTGCCGATTGCCCCATGGCTCAGTGCAGAGGGAGCAGAGAGAAACACCCGTCTCCCAGTCTGCCCTGAAGGAGACGTATTTGCACACTTTAAAAACTACTGCCTGAGGGTCTGCCTTCCCATCAGCCTGAATCTGGGTGCGGACCGAGATCCCCTGCTTTGAGACACTGACGGGTCTTGGCACACCCTCAGCTGTCACCAGCCCCTAAGAATAAACAGTTCCCTCGTGCAGGGATGTCATGGAGATTAGGTAACATGGGCAAAGGAACAGAACAGACCTTTTTCCAAGAAGATATACGAATGGCCAACAGGTAGATGAAAAGATGTTCAACATCACACTGATCATTAGGAATATGCAAATCGAAACCACAAGGAGATACTACCTCATACCTGTCAGAATGGCTAGCATCAGAAAGACAAGGAACAAATGCTGCTGGGGATGTGGAGAAAGGGCCCCCTTACACTGCTGGCTGGATTGGAAACTGGTACAGCCACCACGAAAACAACATGGAACTCCTGGGAATACAACCAAAGGAAATGAAAACACTATGTCAAGAATATCTGCTCCCCTATGCTCACGGCAGCGTTATTTACACTAGGCAAGACACAGAAACAACCTGAGTGTCCATCAACAGATAAATGGATAACAAAGTGTGTGTGTGTGTGCGTGTAGGGATATCATTCAGCCATAGAAAGGAGGAAATCCTGCCATTTGCAATGTGGATGGACCTTGTGGGCATTGCGTGAATCCCATGAGCTCCAGTTTCTTGCACAAGGCACCCTGTCTGTGCGTGGGAAGGCGTCCAATGAGGGCATTTGCCAAGGGCTTGTGCAAATCGAGGCGTTGTGGTGGGAAGCACATGGGCATCGTCCTTAGTCACACGTGGCTCCAATCCCCCCTCTGCCATTTCCCAGCTGTGGGATTTGAGTCTCACTCACTGTTAAATGGGGGGTGAGGGGTGGGGGGAGGACCTGCCGGCAGTGAAATAAGTCAGACAAAGGTAAATACTGTATTATCTCATTTATACGTGAATCTAAAAAAAAAAAAAACTCATAGAAAGAGGAATTAGATTTGTGGTTACCACAAAAGACCCTCGGTGGCCGAAGAACCCTGAGAAAGCAGTGGCTGGAGGCATCACGCTTCCTGATTTCAAACTACGTCACAAAGTTATAGTATCAAAAATATGGTATTGGCATAAAACCAGACACATAGATCAATGGCACAAGACTGATCCAGAAATAATTTACAACAAAGGAGCCGAGACTGACTATACGATGGGAAATGGACAGTTGCTTGAGTAAATGGGTTGGGAAAACTGGACAGCCACAGGCAAACGAATGAAACCGGACCATTATCTTACCTCACGCACAAAAACGAAGTCTAACTGGGTTAAAGACTTGAACTTAAGACCTGAAACCAAAGAACTCCTAGAGGAAAACAGGGAAAAACTCCTTGACGTTGAGTCTTGGTGTTGATCTTTGGTTTCTGACAACAAAAGCAAAGGCGAAAACTAAAACAAGTAAGACTACGTCCGACGAAAAACCTTCTGTGCCGTGAAGGACGCCACCAGCGAAAGCAAAGGCACCCTACCGGATGGGAGAAATGGTGTGCGCATCACGGGTCCGGTGAGGGGTCGAGATCCTACATCTATAAAGAAGCCACACAACTGCAAAAAAACACAGTCCGATGTAGAAGATGGGCAGAGTCTCTGCACAGACTTTCTTCCAAAGGAGACATACAGATAGTCCGGAGGTACACGAGAGGGCACTCGGCATTGCTGATCGGGGAAATGCGAATCAAACCACAATGAGGCGTCGCCTCGCACCGACCGCGCTGGCTGTCATCGAAACGACAAGGGATCAGTGTTGGCAAAGATGTAGAGAAAAGGAAGCCCTTGTGCAAACTGTTGGTGGGCATGTAAATTGGTGCAGCCACTATGGGAAACAGTGACATCGAAATAGAGTTATCATATAATCCAGCAATTTCACATCTGTGTATTTATTGGAAGGAAACAAAAACAATATGCTCACGGTAGCATTATTCACAACAGCCAAGCCATGGAAACACCCTAAGTGCCCATCAGTGGACGAATGGATAAAGAAATGGGGTACATGAGTCTATATGCAAGACAATAGAACCTTTGTTAGCCAGCGAAGGAAGGGATCTTGCCGTTCTGGACAACAGAGATGAAACTTGAGGGCATGATGCTAGATGAACTAAGTCAGAGGACAACAAACACCATATTACCCTCATTTATATGTGGAATCTAAAAACAAAGAAAAGCATAGGTACAGAGAATAGAGTGGCGGTTGCAGGATGCAGGGCGGGGATGGGAGGGGCTGGGTGGCATGGATGAAGATGGGCAAACGCAAACTCCCAGTTACAACATGCACGTCTGGGAACAGAATGCACCTCATGACGACTAAAGCACTGTGTGGTCCATTTAAAATTGAAATTCAAATACCATGTTGCCTATTGGAAAAGCTGCTGAGAGTAAATCTTAAACGTTCTCATCACAGGAAAAAATGTATAACTGCGGTGATGGCTGTTAATAGACTTTTTGTGGTGATCATTTTTGCTCTCTATATAACTGTCAAATCGTTATTTGTACATCTGAAAACTATATGTCAATTGCATCGCAAAAAAGATGACTTGATATTGATCGGCCGAGGCTAGGAGCCCACGCTGCACACTCCAGCACGTCACGTACACATAGCCGATAAGTGCGAGATGCCAACATTGGCAGCTAAAAAGTAACACCAAGTTTCTTATTAACTTTCATGAAAGTCTATAAAACTTGCTTCACTGGACTCAAGATGCTATTTTCACTTGGTATTAAAAATTAGATTTTAAAACGCGGCCTCAAAATATTTCTCTTTACCTAGATGGCGGGGGAGGGGGGCCAGGCAGGCGGCGAGAGAGAGAGAATTGCTGCTGAACCCCGTTCTGAATCCTAGAATCAAATATAATTAGCCGAAGAGGGATGCTCAGGGTGACCTCTGCTCCAGTGACCTCGGTTTGAAAACGGTCTCCCCTTCCATCCCCTTTTGATGGCAGCGGACAGGATGTCAAAGCAGTGATATTCAGGGAGGTGGGGGGTTGGCTAGTCCCAGGTGAAAAGGTGAATCCACAGAACGAGACGATGAAAAGCGGACACGGATGGAGCACACGCTCGTCCTCCCACGTGTACACACACACCTCCGTGTAAGCCCAGAGCGGTGCTGCCGGCAGGTCCTGCCCCCCACCCCTCACCCCCCATTTAACAGTGAGTGAGACTCAAATCCCACAGCTGGGAAACGGCAGAGGGGGGATTGGAGCCACGTGTGACTAAGGACGATGCCCATGTGCTTCCCACCACAACGCCTCGATTTGCACAAGTCCTTGGCAAATGTCCTCATTGGACACCTTCCCATGCACAGACAGGGTGCCTTGTGCAAGAAACTGGAGCTCATGGGATTCAGGAAAGCTGCCAGGCTAAGAGTGAAACCAGACCCTGCAGTAAGCCCTGGAATAAAGCCAGTGCGGCTATTGGGGAAGTAACGGAACGGCTCTTGTGTAGAGTGGCTGCTGTGGACCAGAGGCTGTGCACATCCATCCCCGAGCCTCGCACTAGCCTGCAAGGTAGGGACTGCCATCTCCACGTGAGCGCTGAGGACCGTGAACCCTAGCAGAGCGCGTCATCACCCCGCGGTTCCTCGGCCAGTAAACTGCAGGGCTGGGATTCGCACCTGGCTCTGCTACGGCAAAAACCACCGCGCCTTCCACTCCACCCGCTGCCCCACCTTTGGCCTGGAGCCAGGAGACCAGGACTGTCCATGGCATGAGGGGAGGGCCTGCAGGGGGTGATGCTGAAGACAGGCGGAGGGGGCGAGGCCATGGAAGCTGGGGCCTGCGCCTCACTGGCAAGCTTAGCTGCGCCCTTCCCCGACCAGCCCTCAGCTCAGGCCCTCGGCCACCTCCATGTACATCCTCATGGGCTCAAAACCGTACAGCGGGCAGAGGCCCCTGCAGTATGTTCACCCCTCTCTTCTACCCGCTGCTGTACCAGAAGAAAGCACACGAACGCGTCCCGGGACGACCCCAACTTGCTATGTCACTTGGGAGAATAAGTCGCTTCTGAGCATCGGCAGGAAAGGGAATGGGCGGAAACCATCTAGCTGCAGCCCAGAAAGGTACCTAGTTGAAAGGCCCAGCATTAACCCAACTTCCGGACAACCCAGCGATCCTCAGATACCAGCTGGGTGTCCTACAAATTAATTCCGTTCCGACACTGCTGCCTCGGAGTCAGCATGAGGTTCCACGGGGTTACAGGGCCCGCCCTCCCTGACTGCACCCCGACCCCCACCCGTTTCAGAAGCCAGTCTCGAGTCCAGGTTGTCACCTGTAGGACCATCTGACAGGCAGGTTAGACCGGAGGGTCTAAGCTCCCATCCTGGGCCCCATTAATTTGCTGGGGTGACTCACAGAACACAGAGATCCATTTCACTTACTGATTTACTGGTTTTTTATGAAAGGGTATAACTCAGGGGCAGCTGCAGGAAAGAGACGCACAGGGCCAGGCATGGGGAAAGGGCTCAGGCTCTAGGTGGGCATGGATTTGCAGAGGAGACACTATTCGACCTACCGCATAATCTAACGTCTCCATTTACAGCTAAGGAAGTTGCCACTTTTTAAAGGGGAAATGACTAACCCAAGGTCATACAGCTTCCCATGCATAAAGGATGTTGGAGGAGAGGCCATGGGCACTGCGATCCTCAGAGAGCACTCAGTGGTGGACAGACCTTCATTGGTCAAGATGAAAAAGCCCATCCTGCATGAAGAAAACCCAGAGCGAATCTGCCTAAAACATGTTCTGTAATTCCAACCCATGTTTCTTCCTCCCTGGGAGCAGAAACCAGAGAGCCAGCAGTACCACCAGCCAGCTCCTTATCCAGACACAATTAGAGAGAAGCCACCACCTCCCACTCCCTCCCCCGACAATTTCCTCCACTTACAGTTTCAAAACCCTGCCACACTAACACTATTCATCAGAGAAGGGCCAGCCTGGCCCACAGCTCAGAATGTGCATCTCGGCCCGGTGGCCACAGGGCCGGGTGGGTCTCACCAGCAGGTGAGTGCTTGGATTGGAATGCAAGCGTCAACTTGATCCTCTGGCTGCCACCCCCCCCCCCCCCCCCGCTTTTCTGCCTGATTTATAAATACAGCGTGGTGAAAATCCAGGCACACCACCATCTCGATCAGGCTGCCTTTGTTTCAAAACTTAACCTTCCTCCCTGAACACAGAGCATCTGTTTCAAGTCAGGGGCCAGGGCGAGCCTGTCCCCCACATGGCGTGGAACTTCAACCCTAGCGGCCTGAGATCACTGGCCCCTAAACCGTGGACGAAAGAGGGGTTCTGTGGAAAGCAACCGCACAGGGTGATCCGATCATAAATCCCGAACTGGGCAGGACACCTCGAGCGGTCACGTCCCAGGCTGTAACTGCTTTACTGGAAGGTCTTCCAGTGCCTTCCTGGCCCTGCCCCTGGCTTCCTGCCTCAAGGCGGACGCCTCTTTGAAATGCCTCTCCTGCAGACCCCTCCTGCTAAAATATGGTCACCTTCCCGAGGGCACATAACCCTACCCATCCCTAATCCAATCCCCGCCTGCTTTCTCCTACCTTCCTGTCATCTTCCTCTGTCTCCTCCTTAATTTCACATGCATAAAAGAATATATTTTACCCAGCATTTGAGATCTTGCTCCCTGGCAAATGTTGTCAGTTTGGGCTCAAATAAACTCAAGAGTTCTCTACAGGTTTGGGCCTTTCTTATATAGACAAAACTAAATTCAGCTGATCAGAAACTGCTGGGTGTCTTTTTTCCTAAACTGATTTAATTCCCACCCCCTCCCCCCTCTGACTTTCCTTTCTTCCTTTGGCCTAATTCCTGGAAAATAGAGTTTGGAAATACCTGGGGGACTACTTGGGTGGGCCCGAAGAAGCTTTGAGGGGAAGAGACAGAACTGAAAAGCACAAAAGGGACCAGGGAAGAAGCCAGACGCGAAGGTCACTGAGCTGAGATTCCACTTACGTGAACTGTGTGGATGAGTCACCCCACAGCGACAGAGGGTGCGGGCCTCCGGGGTCTTGGGGGAGGAGGGTGGGGCGTGACTGCGTAACGGTGAGCGAGTCCCCTTTAAGGGTGACGAAAATGTTCTGGAACCAGATGGAGGTGATGGTTGCACAACGCGTGCCGGTGCTAAAGGACAATGAATTGCTGCTTTAAAGCGGTAAAGTTACGTGAATTTTACCTCAGTGAAAAAGGGAAGGAACCAGGGGCGGGGGAAGGGACCGGAGGGAAGCCCTGCGGGGAGGGAGGGGAGGGCGCCTCCACCAGGGCCAGCTGCCAGGGCGTGGGGGGCGGGCCGGGTTAACCCCGCCCTTCCCAGCGCCAGGCCCCGCCCTGCGCCCAGGGGTCCCGGCTGAGGACCTGCGACCCGCGGGCTGGTTGGTCCCCTCAAGCTAGAAAGTTCTGCCTCTTCAATGCGTCAGCTCAACTGTGGTCTCTTTTCTCTGATGATGTTTTTAAAGAGAGTGACCCTATCTATCTCAGGAGCTTAAAACGAAATAGAGTGAAATAAAGCAAAGCGGGGGAAAAAGAATTTTTTTTTTTAATTCAGGATTTTCGGCTTGTTTATTCAGAAGTGCTAAAAATGTACATTGCCTTTTCTGAATTGAATTGAATTCCCGTTTTGAGCCCCAACCCCGCTACGTAGCCAAAAGCTTCACCTCATTCAGTTCAGCATCGCCACTCCCCTCCTCCGGGATGCAACCTAAGCTCTAGGTGCCTCCTGTCCTACGAAGGCGTCTGCCCCCGGCCGTCCTCGCCTGCTCCTGCGAGCTGCAGGAGGCATCACACTCATCTGGACCCCTGGACAGCTGTCCGGGAAGTCTTCTGCAGGCTTTCTATGCCACCTCTCGGTCCCCATGGCTGTCATGGGCTTGTGCCATGCTGGGACCATGCGAAATGAGGCAGAGCTGAGCCTGCCCAGCCCTTGCCGCCACTCTCAGACATACCGAAGTCGTTCTGTTGCCCCCACACACACACACACGCACATGCACGGGGCGCTGGGGGCTCTCCAAGGCTGGCTCACACATGCGTTGATGGGGTGCAGAACCCCTTCCCCCCCCCCCAAGATGTGCCACTTTGGCATGTGGATTATTTTGAGCTGAAGGCAATGAGGACCCTATGGGCTCACAGGAAACTCTTTCCTCTCCCTGAAAGAATTTAAATTAGGGGCCTCGCTCACGATAAGCGTCATCATCACCAGAAATAACCTTCTGTGACCTGTCTATCGGGCAAACGTCCATTTGCGGACCAGCGGCTCCTGGGAATGAGCGGCCTCCACTGGGAGGCTCCAGGCTCACGCCTGGCCCCCAGGCCCCATCTGCCTCACCCTCCCTTCCTGTCTCGGAACCTCTCATGTGTGTTGGGGTCTCGGACTCCCTCAGGTAGCTGGGGTTCCCATACTCTAACGCGGCTGTGTTTATTTTCTCTGGTTAATCTGTCCCATGTCGACTTAATTATGAAACCAGCCGGCCCTTAAAGGACAGAGGGACGCTCCTTCCTCCCCCACACCACGCAGCAGCCAGGTCCGCCCTCATGCCGTGCGGTGGCCCAGGGACATCTCGGGGTCTGCGCCCCTTTCCCACGTCCCGCCTGCCAACTGGGCACAGGGCTCCGCTACTCCGGGACTCCCCAAACCTAGGTGCAGTCTCCGGAGTGGGGTCCAAATCCACCCGTGACTCTAAAACATAGGAACTGCCTCCTAAACGGTATCACCTCATTGCGTTTAACGGAGTGCCTCAAAGACATCGGTCTTTCGACCCAGTGGGGGGTGAGGATGCTTGCAGGTGCAAATCCTGAACTATTCCTACAGAAGAGCCTCGAGAGCACCGTCAGACGGACGCGTGTCCCCGCGACCTTTGGCGAAAGCCTGACAGTGTGTGTCAGATCTGGTGCTTTATTCGTCCCGCCCCCAAAGAACTATGCAGACGGTATTATCCCTCCCACGTCGCGAATGAGAATACAGTGGAGCATCCTGTGCGAGCTCACGCAGCAGAGAACTGGCCGGACTGAGAATAACACCTTAAACAGAAACACGGTTCCGCAGCACGTGACTGTGGCCTCGCCTCACAGGGCGGCTGTGAAAATGAGATGAAACTGCACGCAAAGTGCTTCGCAGGGTGGACAGGGGACGGACATGACCAAGACAACGGGCCCACACCCCCCGAGGCCCTTTCCAGCTAGCCAGGTGACCAAGCTCCGTGGCCAGGGAGGCAGGACACGTGGAGACCGAGGCCAGGACCACATCTCTGATACCAGGCGGCTGGGACCGCATCGAGCTCCCCGGACCGAGAGGGCAGGAAAGGTGCTGCCCTGGATTCAAGGAAAGGATGCTCCCCAAAGAAGGGGGAGTGGAGGTGGGATAAAAGAACCAACCTTCGCCCTACACTCTAAAGGTGGATCACGGCTTTTCCCTCGAGGAGCCCGTGTGTAAGGAAACGGATTGGGAGACAGAATGTAAGGCGCTGACTAAGCATTATCACAGATGGAGGCGCAGAAGGGACAGGAGACCGGGGCAACCGGGGGAGACGTCCTGGAAAAACTCGAGTCCGAAGTGAACACTCAGGGGCACGCAGGAGTCCACAAACAAAGGGAGGAAGATTTTTCAGGGGAGTGAGGGGGAGACGAGGAGTAGGGAAGGAAAGCAGATCATGCCCCGCTTTTTAAGTCCTGCCAAGGAGTTTGACTTCCTCCCTGAGTAGCTTTCAATGTCTTTTTCTTTTCTTTTACTAAGACCCACAATAATAAAATCATTTACATGGAAACCTGAACTATCACACACACACACACACACACACACACACACACACACACACACATATAGATCATACATGTGCAGACATATGTACATGTAAGTCTCAAATGTAACTACTTTAATAAGCTATTTGGCCATTTTAATTAAGTTATCAAACATCTGTCCTGTAACCCGAGCATCTTACTCCTGTTACTACGGCCAAAAGAAATGAGTGGCTATGTCCAAAAAAGGCATGCGCAGAATAGTCACAGGACCTTTGCTCATTACAGCGGAAAACTGGAAGCCACCCAAACGTCCACCCATGGGAGAAATGGATAATTAAACTGTGGTGCGCTCACACAATGGACTACAGCTCATGAGACATCATGGAAGCATCTCGCAGACATAATGTCGAGCTAAAGAAGCCAAACTCCAAAACAGTTGATATTCTCTGATTCCATTTCATTCAAGAAGGGCAAGACTAACTGATAATTACGGCAGTTGGAAGAGCGATTATCTCTTGGGGTGGGGAGGTTTGACTGGGAAGGTGCTGAGAGTGCCTTTGGGGTCCAGATATGTTTTATGTCTTGACCCGGATAGTAGGTAAAGGAGAGTTTGCATATAAAAATGCATCACACATGACTGGCACTTTACTGAGTGTATGTTTATCTCAACACAAAGTTGTTAAAAATTATAAACGTCAAAACTGTCCTAAATAACATGTGAAACGTGGAGGCTCAAATCCCCACTTAGGAACATGCTTACGTTTAAAACAATCTGAAATAAGTGTTTTGCAAACAACACTTACCTACGATTGAGGCTCAAATTTAGTCTATTCGAGTTTTGTTTTCTTTTTTTAATAGTGGTTACAACTCACTAAATTGATTTCATGACCCACTAAAGGGCAGAATCCATTACTGGAAAAACACAGTTCTAAACAACAGGGGGCCACTGAGGGTTTTCAGAGGAGGAGCCACAAGAACAGGCTGGTGTTTCACAACTGGGGGGCAGGTGAGGAGGCCCCGGGTTTGGGGGTGGGCCTCGGGGAGAGGGCCTCGAGCCCGATCTTTCTTTCAGGCTGTGGGGCTTCATTCGGACCTCGGCACTGAGCTCTCCCCCTGTGCCCTACCTGGCACCCCACCCGGGGCCCACCCCACCCATGCCCCGCGGGGAGTGGCTGGCTGACGGGAACCCAGCCCGCTCCGTCCACCATCACAGCCGCATGACAAGGGGGCGCAGGAACCTTCCCTCCCTCTTGCCAACGCGCAGTGGTCACCCCACGAATCCTATCAGAGATCGGGGTCCAGGAAGAGCTGACAAGGAAGGAACGCAGTGTGTGTGTCCCTGTCCTGTTCTTTCCCTCTGCGTGTGCTTCTCATCCCGTTCCTCCCCCAGAGCGAGAGAAGAGAGAGGATCATCTCCAAGGACGAAGGAAGTGAGGCTCGGCGAGGGGAGTGACGCACACCCCCAAAGTCCCGCGGCTGGTGAGAGGCTCAGCAGGTCTGTGGACAGAAGGTCCAGCTCTTCTTTCTGAGCAAAAGCCTCAGTCACGTGACGCCTCCCATCTTGACTAGAGATGCTGGCTAGAGGCGGGGGCCTGCTCCCTGACATGTGCTGATGCCCATGGGCTCTGCGGACTCTTCCAGAGAGTGGAGAAACCGCGGCTAAGCAGTCTGCTCTCTGGGGGGCCCCGCCATTTCACACCCTCTGTTTGAAGGGTGCCAGCTT
This sequence comes from Eonycteris spelaea, assembly GCA_003508835.1. Taxonomy (NCBI): domain Eukaryota; kingdom Metazoa; phylum Chordata; class Mammalia; order Chiroptera; family Pteropodidae; genus Eonycteris; species Eonycteris spelaea. The sequence goes on along the minus strand of PUFA01000032.1, from coordinate 12,033,704 downwards.
CTGACTTCTCCCCCGCCTTCAGTCCCTGCTTCAGCTCAGCCAGGGGCTCTGCCTGGAGAGCCTGCAGCTGCAGCACCAGCACCGGGCAGCGTGGGCACAGGCTCTGCCACCTCATCTCTCTGGCCAGGGATAGCAGGTTAGACAACCGGTGACGGGCAGCAGGAAATCTGGAGACTCGAGGGGAGTGGAGGCCGGCCCAACCACCACCCCCGCATTTCCACACGAGTGTCACAAGCTGAGGAGAAGCCGCTGAAACGCCTTGGCTCTGGGCACCATGGCTTGCCGCCTAATCCCTCCAGCGAATTCTGGAGGCAGAAGAGCGGGAAGCGCTGGGGCTGATCCAGGCTGCGGCTCTCTGAAGGGGCTGCTGAGGCTCGGTACCTCCCTCCAGGCCGCACCGCCGCGCCCGCTGAGGTTCACACACACACTGTGTCAGCCACCCCAGTCACTGCTGTCACCACCCTGCACCCCAAGGACAGCACCCTTTGGGTCCCTCACCAGCTGGCATTGTCTGTCCAGGGAGGCTCGACGGCCCTCCTGACTTCAGCGTTAGGAAGGAGGTGGCCTCGTCCCAGATTGCCCCTGGACTTGTCCCATTCTCTCAGTGCTTCTCAGGGAGCCCCCCCTCCAACGTCACTCAAAATACGCATGGGCAGGGGAGGAAAACACACGGCACCTCTCAACTAAATTCCTGCTCTGGGTGCCCCCCCTCATCATCCACCTGCCTTCTCCATACCCTCAAAGTCGCAGTGGGACCAGGTTTTTTGGTCCCCACTTAGCATGTCCTTCATAGCTGGTCTAGCACCTCCCCTTCAAAACTGAGGGCTCTTAACGCCCTGTGTTCTCGGCTGTGGGTCCTCACCAGCACGAGACGCAGAACAGCAGGAAACCGAGAACGCGGCACACCGCTCCGCACCTCTCCCTCTCTCTCTCTGATAAATGCTGCCACTTGCTCACAGGTGTGTGTGTAGGGGCTGGTGGTGGCTGAAAACAGCATAAGAGACCTGCATAGCAGAGCTGTTACTTCCACAAATACCATCTGGGCCCAAAATACCCTGTCGATGTCGACCTGTTAAGACACTTGGCCCACATGGGGTGAAGTTTTGCCTACCTGGGGTCCATTTGCCACCCCCACCCCCACCCCTTCTATGTGTTCATTTTACTGTTGGACTATGGGAAGCAGACTGATCCCCTCATTTCTAACCTGGGGGCACCTCATTACAGTCCCCCAGTAAAATCACTCCCAAAAGGGAGTGTCAGGCCATGACCCCTGTGCCTGGGTACCCACCGCCCACCCCCAGGGTCATCATGGGTCTAAGCCATGTCAATGAGTCTTGGCATCGTTTGAACCAAGAACCAGGCCAAATTGGCTATTTTCCAATGGATGCTTTTCTCCAACTGGCACGGCATGGCTCACGGCCCACAAAGCCCTTCGCATGCCTCACTTTACCTCACGTGCACAGAGCTGTACGAGAGAATGTTATCTGCCTCTGGGAAAGGCGGCATGCTGTTTCAGGTCTACTGACATTCTTAATAAACCAAACTGAATACGGTGGAAGGAACTCTGCTTATATTCCGCCCCTGCCCATTTTCCCCCACCGCAAATGTACCTACTGACACCCACAGATTCCTGTCCCCGCCTCTTGGGCTCTGGACCCCACTGCCCCTCATTTGGGTGGAAGTCCCACTGAGCCTTCATTCTCTCTCTCATCGAGTAGCTTCAGTCTCTCTCTCTCTCTCTCTCTCCTGGACCTCCCTAAGGCGGATTTTTAGAACAATGCAAAGTTAAACTTATAGATGAAAAGCAGGAGGAGGGCAAGGGTGACAGAGAAGGGAAGAGGGAGTAAGGGATGGGAGAGATGGAAGTGGCTCTTTCTCCACAGGAAACAACGGCCTTTTCTTCTGCCTTGATACTTCTGCCAGGAATTGCTGTAATCTCTCGCCTCCTCTTCACGGCCAGACATTTTGGAGAAAACATCGAAATCTATTTCTACTTCTTAAACCTCCTATGTATTTCTCAACTGGCTGCACTCTGGCTTCTGTGCCCTCCTCTCCACTAAAACTGACCTAAGTTCACCAGGGGGCATCTCAGCACACAGTGACAGGCTGAAATCAAGATGGCGTCCCTCGAGGATGACGCCCACCCCTTTCAGTGAGGCTCTCCTTGCCCTTGGCCTCTGTGGCCCTACCTTTGGCCCTCCTTTTCGATCTCTTTTTCTTTTTCTCCTCCGTTAACCCTAAATGCTAGAGCCACTTCCTAAGCCTCCTTCATTCCTTACTCTGTCCACTCTCCTTGGGAGATGATACTCACATCTACAATCCCAACCACCACCATCAGCCCCCACTGATGACGGCCCAGACCATTCATAATCACAACAACAGTAAGTATTTATTAACAGCTACCACGTGCCAGTGCTGTGCCGGCCCACAACAATCCTCCGAAGCATGTGCCCTTGTGAACGATAATTCACAGACGCGCAACCTTAAGTGACTAGCCCAAGGTCACATGGTTGTTAAAGGCTGTTTTGAAGCCCTCACTCATTACCATTTCCGGTTTCCAGAAATGATAAAGTAACAAGGCTGCTGGCTCCCCCTCCACAAATCCGACCATGGAGAAAACGCGAGGGTCCTAGGGAGGTTGATGAATCGGAGGAAATCATGTCAAAACTGTGAGGAATCACCCTGGAAAGCCAGAAGGCAGGTGGTCCCAACACAGAGGGAAAACAACTTAGGAAATAAGAGGTGGCCAAGTGCCAACCAGGTGACAGATTCCAAAGGGGATCAGAGAGCCCGCTCTTTTATCTTTCCCACATGGCCACGGGGGCAAGGGGTGATGTCCCTGCCAGCCAGCCGCTATGGGGCAGAACAGCAGCCTGAGGACACGGGCCGGGCTGAGGAACAGAGAACAGCCTGGCTCGGGGCAGCCTCCCTGCCCAGGATCCTGAGGATGAGGGGACTTCGGCCAAAAACAGATGGCTTGGGAAGAGTCCAGGGTACAGCCAGGCTAAGGACAGGGAAGTAAAGCAGCGGTTGGCCCCTGGCTGTAAGGCCCGAGCCTGCACCCTGACATGTCACCTCCGGGCACAGACTCACACTCTCGGGCTTGCTAGAGCCAGGCCATGGCCCGGCCTTTCAGCTCCCCACCTGGACACACGTCCTCAGCCAAGGCAATGCGCCCCCCCCCCAGGGGAAGGTTAGGGCGTATAAAAGAGCTCCAAAGTAAAATGACTGAAGGGCACAACAGCGCAAAGGGCACAACAGCGCAAAAAAAGTCAACAAGGTGGACAATGGCTATCAGACCAAGTGCAACTGACAGGCCACAGCAGACAACCAGCCAAATGAGCACAACGAATATCTTCAAAAACATAGGTGATCAGGTTTCTAAAACAATTCAAGAACAGACACATTCTGAAAAACAATAAAAACAATAAACAACACTGCGGTGAAAACATTATGAAAAAAATGTTAAAAAAAAAAAAAAGGAACTGTAGATGGTTGAAGAGCAGAAGGATTAAATCTGAAGGGTGAATGAGTGACGTTTCCAGCGGCCGTTCTTCCTTGGAGAAGAGAAGGCTGGGAGGCAGCAGCCAAGGCATCCAGGTGAAAGGCCCTCTCCCCAAAGCCCACTCCCCCAGGCCCACTCCCCCAAGGACCGGCAGCCACGTCGTGCAGACCGAATAGTTTAAACAGGCGGAGTGGAAGATCCCCAGACGCAAGGCCGGGCAAACCAAAGCGTGCTGCATCTGGGCCCACCCTGCCCAGTGAGATGCCCTGCCTGGGGTACCATGTGGAAGTGAGAGCTGGCAGGGGCTTCAGCTTGGGGGAGCTGAGGGTGGCCGGCGACCATGAGAAGGCGGCCTGGACCCCTGGGGTCTCGGTGGAGCGAGGCAGCGGCACAAGTGCACAGAGTCCCTGCAGGGGACCGGGCAGCGCCTGACAGAGTACCTCCCCAAGCTCATCCGCTTCCCCAGGAAGCCCTCGGCCACCAAGCAGGGAGACAGCTCTGCTGAAGGGCTCAAACTGGCTACCCAGCTGCCAGAGGCAGACATGCCCAAGGCAATGTCGACCAGAAGGAGAAAGCCAGGGTCATCACAGAACAGAACTTCAAGGCACTGGCTGGTCTCCTCCTGGCCTGTGCCCATGCCCAGCTCTTTGCCATCCAGACAAAAGGCCAAGGAAGCTGCAGAACAGGATGTTGTTGGCAACGTGTGGTCAAAATAAACAAAAAAAATTAGACTAGAAGTTCCAGTCAAGATAATCACCCAGGCAACAACTAATAAGAGGTTAAAGAAGTATGAAGTACAAAAGAGACCTTGAGAAATATGGAGAAGTAGAATTGTCAGCATTTAGAGAATAAAAATCTCAGACGGGGAAAAAAAGAAGGATAGGTAAGAAAATATTTGAAAAAAGAATACCTAAAATTTTCCCCAAAATTAAAAAAAACAAACAAACAAGTTCTTAGAAGATTTTACAGAGTGATAGACAAGAATGAATAGTTCAGAATATCAGAAACAAGGAGAAAATGCAAATGCTTCCAATGAAGAAGAAGAGATCAATCATCTCTTAAAATCAGACAATGAAATTTTGCAAATGTTTTTTCAACTAATACATATAGTGAATAAATATATGCGCCAGTCGTAGAGCACAGCTGATCTTCAGATATGAACACATCAGCGTAACGGACTCCCATATCAAAAAAGAGAACATGAGCACCACCCAACAAGTCTTCCTGGTCCGTGCCCGTCAACGTTAGCGCTCCAGAGATCACCCCATTCTGACCACTAACACCATGAGTGAGTTTCTTCTGTTTTTAAATTCTATCTCAATAGAAGCAGTGTACACACCCTTTTATATCTGACTTCTCGCTCACCATGATGGGACTCACCATGTGGATGCATCGTGTAAACGGTCGTTCACTTATTCACATGGATATAGAGCAGTTTCTCAGCCTCAGCACAACTGACATTGTGGGCCAGGTCATTCTTTGTTATTCTTTGTTACGTGGAGGCTGTCCTATGCATTGCAGGATGTTCAGACCATCCCCAGTCTCTACCCACTAAATACCAGTAGCAATCCTCTGCCCCTGCAACCCTATCAAGCAAGATATGATAACCAAAAGAGTATCTCCGGACATTGCCAAATATCTCCTGGGAGGCAACAGTGTCTCTAGTTAGAACCTCTCACTGCTGCATGGAATTCCATCGTAAAATAGATCACAGTTTATTTATCTGTTCTCCTGCTGATGAACATTTAGGTTGTTCCCAACTTGGGGCCATTAGGAATAATATTTTTATAAAGAGAAACAATATTTTCAAAAGTTTTGAAGGAAAAGAACACTAAACCCAGAATTTTAATCTATGTAAAAAGTCTCAGTTTGAGCATTCAAAGATCCTCTTTGAAAATACTTTTGTATAGGTAGTGTTCCAGAAAGAAGAGGAACAAATCTGTGTGGTATGCTGCAAGCCATGTGCAAAATGAAGGCGAGTAAATAGCATAGCAAAGTATACTGCTAACTAAAACAGGACAAAGAACTTCCACTTCTGGGTAGGATGTAGGAGGTTGGAACAGGCCAACATTAAAACTAATAGCAACTACTAAAACCTGGATAAATTTTTTAAAATTTCATTTTAAGGTGTCATAAATTAAGTTTTAATAGATATACCAAGATTGCAATCATATAAAGTGTGTTCTCTAACCTCTAATGGAATTAAATTAGAAATCAATAACAGAAATCTGAGAATTCATCAAAAATCTAAAAATTAAACATCATATCTCTAAATAACCATGGGTCAAAGAAGAAACTACAAGAGAAATTAGAAAGCATCTTAAACTGAATGAAAACAAAAACCTAACATCAAAATTTATGGGATGTAGCTAAAACAATGCTTAGAGGGAAATGCATACTTTTAAATACCAGAAATATTAGAAAAAGAGGCTTCAATCAATAACCTAAGCTTCCACCTTAATAAACCAGAAAGAGATCAACAAGACAATAGAAAGGTACAAAAGATCTCTTTGTGAAAGGAAGTAACCAAACCTCTGATAAACATATGAAAAACGCTCAGTTTTGCTAGTCCTAGGAAAATGCAAACAAACCCCACAATGTTGTACAAACCCATCAGACCAGAAAGGCTAAAATTAAAAAGATAGAAAAATATTGTATGTGGGTGAGAATGTGGAGCAACTGGAGCGCTCACATGTTGATGACGGGGGTGTAAGGTGGCATACCTACTTTGGAGATCTGTTTAGCAGTACTGACTGAAGCTGAAAAATGCATAGCTTACAAACCAGAATTGCATCCCTAATGCTATATTCAACAGGAATTCGTACCTACTCTCACTTAAAGCCATGCACTAGAATGTTTATGGTAGCGCTATTCATGATAGCAAACAAAAGCAAGAAATCAGAAAATACTCAAATGCTTATCAAAAATAAAATTGATAAATTATAGCATGTCACATTATGAAAACTATACAAGATACTACACATCAATAAACATACTACAATAACATACAACCACATCAATGAATCTTAACCAAAAAAGGGTTGAGCATAAGAAGACAAAGCAGATACAGAAAAAGCATACTGTATGATTTCTTGTATATAAAGTACAAAAACTGATAAGATATACTGATTGTTTTAGAAGTCAGAGTTGTGGCAGAGAGGGGGGGAAGAGAGAGAGAAAGCGGGGGAGAGAGAGGAGGGAGAGAGGAAGGGAGGGAGGGAGGACGATTTTTAATAAATTGGCTCATGCAGGGGGAGCTGGCAAGTCCAAATTGCAGGGAAGGCCAGCAGGCTGGAGGCTCAGGGAGGAGCTGATATTACAGCTCAAGTCTGGAGGCAGCTGGAAGTAGCGTTCCATCCTCCTCAGGGGACCTCCACTTTTTTATCTGAATGCCTTCAACTGATTGGATGAGGCCCACCCACATTATGTAGTATAATCTGCTTTACTTAAAACCTGATTTAAATGTTAATCTTATCTAAAAAAAAAATTTAAATAAAAAAAAAAAAAAAGACCTTCACAGAAACAGACTGGCTTTTGACCAAATATCTGGGCACTGTGGTCTAGCCAAATTGATGCATAAAATTAACCATAACAATTCCTAACAATTCAAAACTAAAATCTAGACAATACAACCATAAATAGGAGGGTGGGAGAAGGATGTGGAGAAGTGGGAACAAGAGAAAAAAATAAGGGAAGTGAAAGCATGCTAATATGTTTGTCTTGTTCAGGAGGAAGATAGTGATATTAATAAGTTTAATTATTAGGTAAGATACCTACAAATATTTGTCTTACTTTAAAAATAGAATGCATATATTTCAAATCAACAGAACAAAATTCAATTTAATGGAATGCAGGAAAGGAAAAAAGGAATAAAAATAAAGTTTAGTAAACAAAATTAAGATTTAAAAATCCATATATAATATTATTATTTTAGTTCCAAGAAAAAGAAACTCATTGTTCAAAAAAAAATAATGGATATTCTTTTTAAAAGATTTACCAAATATATTTCCTATAAATGACTGCACACATTTATGTCTACAAATAGCTAAAGAAATTTTGAAAAAGAAAAGCAAAGAAGGGGTATTGATGTTACTAGACATCAAGCATATTTCAAACTACAATAAATAAGTCCAGAGTGTTGGTATTAAGGGTCAAATGATGGAGCAGAATTGAGAGCTCAGAAATAGGACCAGTATACACAGAAATTTTGGGAATAATAAATGAAAATGGACCGATTTTCTTGGAAATTATGTTGGAAAAAGCAGTCTACTGGGTTGGATCTGTACAGACCATATGCAATGGTGAATTACAAAATAAATAAAGGCATAAATATGAAAGGCTAACTGTAAAGTTAATAAAAAATAACATCTGTGTGACCTGTGAGGATGGACTCTTAAAACTCTAAAAGCAGACATCGCACAGGGGACAATATTATAGTCAACTACACCAAAATTGGAGATTTTCTAGACAAAATACACAGGTGACCAGTTGGGAAAAGACAGTTGCAGTACTTAAAGTTGACAAGAGATACATAAGACACTGAACTTCTTCAAAATCAATAAGCACAGGAAACTCAATAGAACAAGAAAATGAGACGCATAAGAATTTATAGAAGAGGAAACACAAGTGACTAACGAGCAATTAAAAAAATAAAAAACAAGCCTACCTTTACTAGTAAACACTGAAATGCAAACTATTATTAGAGAGCCCCATCAGGTCGACAGGAATTAGGAAGCTAGAAAATACCAAGTGTTAGCAAGGATATGCAAGACACCACCCAGCCCTCTTGCACTGCGCATGGGAGAGCAAACCAGTGCAGCTTAACTGGAAAGCAACCTGGCATGACTTCCACTCTTCATCAGTTCTGACATACACGTCCTGTGTGTGCCGTGAATGAACCAAGGGAGTGACCACCTGCAGATTACCCTGTGTCCAGGCATCTGACACCTCCTGGACCTTCAATTCATCACGATCTAAACTGAGCTCATCGTGCCCCGCCCCCTTCCTGTCCTCCTGCCGAAGTACCTACCAGGTCAATGGCATCGCCGTTAGCCTGTACTACTCCCACGCTGTCACTGTCACTCAGTTACGCCATTCGATGATGCCCCTCTGAAGTGGCCTGGAATCCCTCCACTTCTTTCTAGACCACTGTCACGAATGCAACGCAAAACCCAATCATTCCTTCCTCTTCTAAATGGCTCCGTAGCCTCAATCCTGCATCTTCTCCTTCCTCCCAGCTTCTGGAGTGATCATTCTAAACATAAACGGGTTCACACAGCTCCCCTACTTCACGATCGTTCAGCAGCTCACCAGAAAGTTCACGTCCATTAAGTTCCGTGCACCATCCTCACCCTCTGGCCCCTGCCCTTCTCCAGCCTCGTTGCTCGCCTCGCTCCCATGCTCGACCTTTGGCCCCAGAACACTGACCCTACTCTACTTGGCCCTGGAAGCTCAAGGGTTGCTCAATAAAAAAGAAATTTAATTATCTAATCAGTTATAGTAGATTATCAGAATCGTCTACATTCTTACTGTAAGCATTTTCATAACTTTATATTTGTATAGCATTGAAATCTTACAGAAAAATCACATGAGTAATACAAAGACACTCTTTACCCAAATTTAGCAATTCCTTATATTTAGCCCCTTTGCTTTGTCTTTATAATTCTCTCTACATTTGTTTCATATTGTTTTTCTGAACTATTTAAAAGTATGCTAGCGACATCATGCTCATTTACCCCTAGATACCTCAGAGTGTATTTCCTAACAAAGACATTCTCTTATCACATACGGTTACCAAAATCAGGAAGTTTCACACTGGCACGTCACTATTATCTACTCCGCAGTCCACATTCGCATCTTATCAACTGTCCCAAAAATATCTTTGAGAGATATTCGAGTTTTGCCAGGATTACACGTCTCATCTCACTGCTGTGTCTCCCTTTATTCAGCCTTCCGTTACCATTCCTGACTTCGACATTTTTTAGTTTTGGGGCCAGTGACTTTGGGGAATATCCAACTTGTGCTCATCTCATGGTTCCTTATGGTTAGATTGATGTTCTCCATTTTGGGCAGAAATTCCAATACAGCAGCGTGGTTCTTCTTCTCAGTGCGTCTCGTCAGGATGACACAGTTTGACCCAGTATTGGTGACGCCAACTTTATTATTTGGGTAAGTGGCGTCTGCCAGCTTTCTACACTTTAAAGTTAGGATTTAACCGTTTTATCTTTGCCTTAAACTGCATAAATGTGCATTCATTCATTAGGCTTTTGATTGACACCAAGGCTCTTTCTTTGAGTATAGATCAGCTAGCTGGATCTCGAAGCCATTATCAATGTATTACCTAGAACACATTGTCTAAGATTTTCAATTTCTTTAAAGAAGAGCAAGAACACAAAGCCAATCTGAGTGCTGAATTATTCTAGAATTAATTTTTAACTAATTTATATATATTACAGAAATAAGTGCAACTGGCACAAGCCGGTTTGGGAACAAATGTGACCAACTGATATTGGTAAAAATATAACTCAACCGATAGAATCGAAAGCTATGGGTACACCTGCTCCATGAGCACTCAGTATGTCATGGGTATTAGTGTATTTTCCAGAGAATGGAGGGTGTGGGTTAATCTAGCAAGGCAATCAAATAGTAGTCAGTCAACAGAACTATTGCTGTAATTTAAATTTCCAAGAATTGAGGGATGTGAGTGTTCTGACTGAAAAATCCCACCAAGTGCCCAGCAAAATAAATTTAATTCATCTTTGAGAAACATCACTTTACTGGGATAAAGAGAAAATCCTAAAAAGAACCCAGGGGGGAGGAAATATATATATATATATTACCCTATAAAGCAAAGGGAGTCATAATTGCAACAGATTTTTTAACAGGCTTCAAAATTTGGGTGGAAAATTATTTTTAATCAAGACCTTTGTTACAAAGACAAACTATGAACCAAGTGTGAGGGACGCCCAGGGACATACTCAGTTATGCAAAGTCTCCCAAGCTCTCTCTTAGGAAGGGAGTGAAGAATACTCGAGAATTCAGTAACACAAAGGAAGCTCAAGATCTAGGAAACAGAGGGTCCAACAAAGTATCGGCTGTCCGGATTGGAGAAGGAAGATGTAGGGTAGCAGAGAGAGGGCTCTGGGAGTTGGTGGGGGAATTGATTATCTGATGTCTGGAACATTTAGAAATCTTATTAGACACTGGACAGACTTGTAGGAGCACTGGGAATAAAGAGTAATAAGTACCTTGAAAACTAAGCAAATGATAAATATTGAAGCATCTTATCAACAAGAAAAAAAAGTTGTAAAAAAAGTATCGGAGCATAATTTTTGGCTTAACAAAGGGCAATGTTTATATAGAGCGATACAACTCTGTCTATTGACTTAACAAAAAATGACGTAGAACTAGAATGCAAGCTTTATGGGAACTGAAACCTCATCCCACTGCTATATGCCAGTATTTAGAAGTGTTCGGTACATCGAAAAATAATCAAGCGATTTATCTTTTTTTTTTTTTTCCTGATAGTATGAGCTTAAAATTTTCAGTGAAAGGTAACAAGGGGTTTTTGTTGCTGCTGCTGCTGTTTAAGACTCCAAGGTGAGGAGAACGCTGGGGCCATACTGAAAACCCGCTAGTGAGAAGTGGCCTGCCATTCTCCCAGGTGCGTCGTCTACAGGAAACCTGCCGCTTCCTCCACATCAGTGCCCCACCTCAGCCTTCCGGGCCTGGAACGCTGGGTCACTCCACACTCAGGCTGCACCTGCGAGAATAACTCTCTGGATCTGAAGACACATTGGTCATCATCGGCGGGGCAAAGATCTGGCAGTAAAGGCATGTTAACTTGGGAATTTAGCCTATGTTAACAGACAAGAAAGGTGTCTAATGGTTTTTGACCCCCAATCTGCATAGTTTGGTTCCATAAGTGTTTGTTTTCCACACACCTGTAGCTCTCTGATCACTAACAACACAGAAGACCATTTTCCGCAATTATCTTTAAACTTTCTCTTCCTGATTAACAACATAATAAATGAAAATTGCAGAAATTTTGAAAAATGTAAAGAATAATCCTCCCAAATAACCACAGACAAAACCGTTAACTTTCTCCTAAGTGACTTTCTCCTAAGTGACTTATTTTCTTCTCAACATTGAGATCTTTCTATTGTAGGGATAATTTTGTACTAGTTTACTAACCATAGGAACTAAGCATTTCTCCAATCATTAAAAATAAATCTTACAGGCAAGATGGAAGATCATTTCAAAATTATTCCCCATAGAGGAAAATTTTAGCTGCTAGGCAAACGTCGTTTTGAGTGATAAGGGTTTCGATATTTCTCAAAGAAGGCCTCCCAGGGCACCTCCTCGGAGGGTTGACTCTTAGGAAGCTCATGGGGTGCTGTCACCATCTGGGGGTCTGTACTCACTTTGATTCCATGACCAGTGTGCTTCTCACCAGCTCATGACCTTGGAAGTTTTCTTCTCTGAGATTCACCCTTCCTTATCTATAAAATGGAGATAATTATATCTCCCTCTTGGGGTTTATAAAGAAGATTAAAAGAAATGGGGCACTTAGGTAAGAATGAGGACCAAGTGTACGAGCCACCAGCATCATCATCATTGTGACCAAAGGTAAGAGCAGCAGACACTCCTAAAGACCAGGCCCCCCGCCTGGCATCCCAGAGCTTGCTGTCTGTGCTTATTTAATCTGCACATTCCTGTTCCAGGTAACACTTAGCTTCTTTTTCGAATGCAGGAGTACTTTGCCTTCCGAAGCGAGCACGCCCCTAATGCTCTCACTCACCCTATGCCTGCCTTCTTATCCTTCAAAAACTTTAAAAACCTGATTGCCAACTCTGGCTTCAAACCAAATGTGGAAAAATAAAGGCACAGCTGAAAGGTTTTGTTGTTGTGAAGTAGGAAGAAGAAAGAGAACTGGCATTAAGCTGAGTGCCAAGTGTGAGCCATAATCTGGACTAGGTGCTTTTTTCACCAAAATGTAGGTATATTACTCCTTCCTGAAGATGAGGAAACATTGGCTCGGAGAGGGGCAGGGAGTTGTCCACAGGCACACAGCCAGAAAGTGGCAGAGTCAGAAATGGAAGCGAATTCTCACGGATTTCAAAACGCTGGCTGCTTCTACTCTATCAGAATACGTACTGCCCCAAAAAGTTTAGGTAACGCTCCACTACCAATAACAGCGATTTACTATGCAGTCACTGGATGCTGGGTGTAAACCTATTGCATGCATTATCTCATTTAACCCTCACGTCGGCCCTGTGAAGTAGATACAGGTGTCCCCCGCACTTAACAGAAGAGAAAACAGGCTCAGAGAAGTTAAGCCACACGCTCACGGTCACACCACTCTGCATGAATAAATCTTTCATATCTGCCCAACGAGATTCATTGTTGGAATGCCAGCCCGGGCCTGCTTGATCCTGAACCGCAGGCTCTGAACCTCGACACCCTCCTCCTTCCTGCCATGCCTGCCTTTCATGCCCTGCCCCCCCGCCCCCCCGAAACATGTTTGAAAAAAAGAGTATCAGTGTTTACGTCCCAAGTCTCCCAGGTTGCCTACTGATTCTCTACGTCGGTCCATAATCAGTGAACGTGTGGCGACCGTCCCAAGAATCAAGGGGAGGCAAAGACATAGACACGATCCCTGTGGCGTCCGTGACTGTCCAAGCACAGGATCCGGCAGGCCACCTGGCTGCACGGCCATTTTGCCAGGCCTCTTCGTGGTCCCTATGCCAACAGCCATCCCAGCAGAGATGGCACCGGTGATACGCATGACAATGAATCAACATATCTTTAAGACGGAAATCATTTTCTAGAGAAACTGGGCCAAAGGCCAAACCACTTCTTGGAGCTTGTTTTCCCTAAGGGCTGAGGATCTGCTCTTCCCGGGACAGGTGTCTGAGAAGAAGAGAACAACATGGACTGTGCTCTTTGCCCAGAGAGGAAGCCAGCCGCTGGCTGACGTGGGCAGGTACGACAGGCCGGCTGTCCTGCCTCAGGTTGGAACCAGCTCTATCACCCGGCGTGTGCCCCACGGCGCCCGGGACCCGGCTGACACGCCACCCCCATTGAGACCACGTTCTTGCTTAACTTATCACCAGCCTTCTCTGTCGTGTTTGTTCCCCTTCTCCTTTTTAGCTCCTTCAAAAGATCATGTGAACAATGAACCCCGTCTCAGGTTCTGCTTCTCGGGAAACCAGCCCACAGCGGTCAATAGCAGAAGGGCCCTGGGGAGCAAACTCTGCACGCCGCAGCAGTGCGACCATTAAGACGGTCAGCTGCGGTGACCGGGACGCAGCAGCCGGTCGTGCTGTGCTATCCTAGCGGTCTGGGGGAAGGGCTGCCCCAACGGACTGCAGGACTGGGTGGCTCCTGCACCCCTGATCTGCTGAAGGGAGAAAAGGACAGACTCAGTGATCGACAATTTCAGAGGGCCTGCTTGGCAGCATTTAAAGAGACCCTTATCCCCCGCATTTGGGGGGCTGACAGAGGTGAGGAACAGGCATAGCCCTGAACTGTACGAGTGGCAGAACTTCAAAGAATGCCAGTTCTCCGACTGGCACATCCCGTTACACCAACGACAAGGCCCTGCTAGGGAAGGAGGGGACCCTGATTCTTGGGAGGCCCTCTCTGAAGGGACAGACCCAGATTCTCCTGAACCCACTGGGCCTGCAGAAGTGTCCCTGTTCCTCTGCTGGAAGATAGAAGCCCTCCCCACCCCAGCTTGCTGGAAAATGAAACAGGTGCTTTACAAAGCTTTGCTTGCCCTCCTAGGGACTTACTCCACCTCCTCTTCTGGCCACCGGACTGATAACCAGGGCAAAACCCCAGCATGGACCAACCCAGGAAGAGCTAGTCATGCGGAGGAAGGAAAGGGGCTATAGACCAGAACCGGCCAACGTGCACAAACCCACAGTGGAGGACAGTGCCTGCGGAGGATCCCGATGCTGACGGATCGAGGCGGGCAACACCTAAGCTGGAGGACAGCGTTCGTTGACGTGGAAGGGCCTCCTCCAGTGGCACAGGGTCTAATACCCTGGCAAGAGCCCCAGAGGACGGTCCCCGTACCCTGGTGGGGTGCGCCCGACAGGCGGGCACAAGCAACGTCCCGAACTGAACGGTGCACACTGCAGGGCAGGCTCAGGGGAGTGGTGGGCCTGCCGCACGCGCGGGGACAAGCCCCCGGCTGACCACGTTCCTTGGGAAGGCCTCGAGCACACACCACTAGAAGACACGACGTGTGCTGGTGAGGGGACACCAGATCATGAGAGGCTCGGTGGTGGCCGTCTTCTATGGGAGACCGCAATTTTATTATTCCAGATAATAAAATTCCAGAATAGCAAAGACCAATGGCAACACCGAACCCTTAGAAACAAGATGGGTATAATTACCATCAAGGGCACCAAGGTTGGAATGACGGCCAGGGGTCCTTGACCTGCAGGGATCAGGTAGATGGCTCACCAAACAGAGTAATCTTGGGCACAGATTAGAAGACAGTCAACCAGAGTACTTCTTAATATGCACGATCTTAAGAGATCAAGACTGGATGAGCCAAAAACGGGGCCAGCGATATTCCTGGACATGGGACCAATGGACATGGGACCAAAGCAGTCGCACGGGGTCCAGTGCTCCGAAGGGCCTCGTGCCTGAGGTGTAATGCTCTGCATGCGCCTACCTTGAAGCTGCTATTAATTTTCCCCTCGGTTCTGTTTTGTAAGCAGAGTCCTATGTAAGTCGAGACAACAGAGAGGCACAGGCACCTGGAGCCTGGGTTCACAGGTAGCGCCGCCTCCCGCCGCCTCCCCACTCCCCTGTGACGATGGCCCACGTTCTGCCCGGCTGCCCACTGCAGCGCTCCGACCCCGGCGGGGGCCTGAGCACACGCACGCTACCCAGGACAGAGCGTGGTGGTGGCCGTCCCTGCCCTTGGCACACTCATCTGGCAGGGCGGCGAGTGCACGAGCATCTCACCCGCGCCCAGTGCGGGCACCTAGACACCCCAGCGCGGAGGCTGCTGCACCCTCCGGCCTTCCCCCCACGGTGGGGCCGAGCGGTTGGCCTGTGGGAAGAGGAGGTTCCTGGCACGACGTCCTCCGCCGGGACGTGGCGTGTCGGGGCGGAGCCTCGTAAAGTCTGTAACGTCTGAGCACTACGCTGGACGCCGGAAACAAATATCAAATACTGAACACCAACTCTAATTGAAAAATTAAAAAAAAAAAAATTTTATATCTTAGTATCTTTAACAGCATTTTTCTGTTCTGTTTTGTTTTGTTTTTTTACAAGGGGGTCCCCATTTTCATTTTTTCTCTGGGCCCCACAAATTAGGTAAGCATTCCTGCTCACTCCCCTTCTCCTGAGAGTACTACCCCAATAAATCCCTGGAACAGCGTCCCTGTCCTCGTCCCAGGCTTCTAAGAACCTGACATAAGACACACACCAATTCATCCTGAAAGAAAAAACTAGAAGAAACAAAACACGAAAGCAATAAGACACAGCAGCGCATCCTGCCAGTCACAGCAGAATCTAGCATGCCCAGCTCTCACACCTTCCTTCCTCCCAGCGTATCCTGAGCTCTTCTCTGAACCGAGGTGGCAGGGTTGCGACCGGGCTTGTCCCCACCTTTGTCCATCACTCTTCAGGCAGGTGTTGAACACCTAAAATAACAGCCCGTTCACTGAGAACCACCCATGTGTCAGCAAGTGCTTATCCTGCCTTATGGCCAATGCACAGGTCATGCCTATGCAGGAGGTGACAGGATCCCCATGTTACAGAGAGGACCCAGATTCTTGCCCAAGGGCACCATCTAGCAAGAGACAGACTCAGGATTAGACTCCTGGGCCTTTGTTTTCTCATCACTAGGCAACCTGGCCCCTGCCAACGCTATGCTGCACTGGAGCTGGGGGTGCGAACGAGACACGGTCCTTACAAAGGCACGTTTTGTTAGTGAAATGGTGGCTTATTTACACATATTCCAGATAAACGATGCTGTCGCACATTTTGCATTCAATCAGAAACTTTCAAAACAGACAGGGAGGTGAAAGTCAGTCCAGAGCTGCACCCCTTCTATTCCCCCTCCACCCCCCTCCCCTCCAATTAGCACTCCTGGCAGGATCAGCCCAGCTTCCTGGATCGGACAGCTCTGGTGACAGTGCTGTCACCCCATATGAGGAACTTCCACCTATTTCCTCCAGACGTTACTACCGGAAATAACAGCCTTACATCTATCTATTCCTCCGTAACCACCTCTCTTAGGTCTGGCTCTGCTCCAACAGCACTAGACAAGCTACTAACAGAGCACTGACTGGCCTAGACCAGCAGCCCCGTGACAGCCCCTCCTGACAAGGGCGAGCATGTCTGGTCTCCCTAAGAGCTTCTGCTGGGGCCTGGCTCCAGACCCTCACGTCCTGGCTGCCTCCTCCCCTCACTCCAGCTCCACAGAGTCAGGTCGATTCCTGAGGACTCGCCTGAGTCCAATTGTCAAAAGCCAAAATCAACTTGATGTAAGGAAAGAAAGAAAGGAAGGAGGAACTGGATTTATCGGCTCAGGTAACTGAAAATCCAACCCTGACAAGATGGGGGCAATGAAAGGACTTTCTGAGCGTGATGTCTCTGGTCTCCCAGGCTTCACTCCGTGGCCAGCTCCCTGTAGAGGGCTGAAGCAGAAGCGGGCTGACATCCCCAGGGTTCGACATCCCTGACCTAAAGGGAGGCCAACAAAAGCACCAAACGTGAGCCTCATCGGTCCAGTTTTGGAGTGTGCCGCCATGCTTGATCCAATCTCTGTGGCCAGAGGAAAGGGACCTGCTGATTGCCAGGCCTGGGCCTGGAACAGGGCCTGAGAGCAGGAAAAGGTTGGTTTCCCAAAGGGAAAAAAAAGTCAAATTACTTTTAAAAGTGAGAATGCAGATTGGGCAGGCAAAATGCACAGATGCCTTCCTAGCGCCCACAGCAAAGAGCCTGGTGCCATATGGTCGGACAAGCCCGATGGCAGGGAGCTTCTATTTTTGTCCTGCCTTAAAGAGGACGGAAAAGGTGGTTTCCGGGGCTCCAATGAGAGCTGGGTATGACCTGGATTCAAGTCCACGGTTTTCCTTGTCCCCTCTTCTCACTTCTTCCGTACCCCATTCCCTAAGGCGGATCCAGGCACCCTCCTGTTGCAACTGGAGGCAGAGAGAAAGAAGGCGCATGGTATGCTGTGTGACTCGAGTTCTTCTGCCCTCCCAAGACCCTGAGGGCCGCCAGTCCCAAAGACACGCCTTTCAGGGGAAAGGGAATTGGGAACCGATGGGGCTGCCCGGCTGGGGGCAGTCGAGGGAACTGGAGAAAAGATGCTTTCGCGTGATCAGTTTCCACAACTCACTCCTCTGTACAGGCTAGTAATTTTTTTTAATCAGATTATAGTTTAAATGCGCTGTGAAAAAAATAATAAAAAACTAGCTACCATCGATTAAGTAACCTCTACTCACAGGGATACTTCAAAACTCTACGAAGTAGGATTATTACCTCCATTTCGTATTAGACTAGCAAACTGAGTCTCAAAACCTGCTCCCTAGACCCAAGCCAAGTACAACAGAGTTCACCGCATAGAGGGCAGTAAGTGACAGCAAGAATGTGACCTCACGTCTGCCTGCCTCCGAAGCCCCCGCTGTGTCTTCTGTCACATACGCTGAGGGAAAGGAATCCCATGGCCTGATTTTTATCACATTCTCGGGAATGCCTCGCAACGTCAGTCCTGAGCACGCAGTTTGTAGTGAAGCGCACTTCTGGGTGAGCCTAACGGTTAACGGGAAGACTCAGTATTGAACACTTTTCGACACTGAGGTTATAGCCACGCGACTCTGTTCTTCCCCTTGACCATGCTTTGTGCCCTACCGCGCTGTCCACGTGGCTGGCATAGCGGTCAGGGGCATCCGCTACGGCACCCCACTGCAAGACCCAGCTCCAACGAGCTCTGAAACGATTTTCAAAAAGTGGCTTACAGTCCATTTGGGGCCTTAGTTGTCCCTTCCACAAAATCAGCAACAATAGAATCTGTGTCATAGGATTTTAATGAAGACCAAGCAAAATAATCTAAGTGAAACCCTCAGCACCACACCTGGTATATAGTAAATGTCCCTACCAGACCGAGGGCTCCCTGAGGGCAGGAAGTGTGTGTGCTTTGCGTCACCGTTGCAACCCTAGAACCTGGAACAGTGGCATGTTGTAGGCACTCGGCAAACATTTGTTGAGTGAATACTTTATTCAAGCTGGCTCATTAATTCTTTAACACCTCTATGAAGTGGAGACAGAAAAGAGTATGATTTTAAGTAGCATTAAATGCTAAGAAGAAAAGCAAAGGACAGAGATAGCAGAAAAAGGTGAGGGGGCGAAGGAGATATCATTGTAGATAACGAGGAGCTGAATCAAGTGAAGGACAAAACCAAGGGTAGGTCAAACAGGGGAATGTGATGGACTGAATGTCTGTCTTTCCTATGTTGAAGCCCTACCCTCCAGGGTAGCTGTATTAGGAGATGGACCCTGACCCTCTAAGGAAAGGATTAAGGCGAGATGAGGTTTTAAAGGTGGGGCTCTGATCCAATGGGATTAGTGTCCTTGTAAGGAGGACACTTTTTTAATCAGAGATCTTGCTCTCCCCACCCCTCTGTGCACGGGCACCCAGGAAAGGCCATGTGGGCACGCGGGGAGATGGGGCCACCGACAAGCCAAGAGAAGAGGCCTAAGAACGAAGCCTGTTTTGCCAGCACCTTGATCTTGGACGTGCCCGCCTCCAGACTGTGAGAAGGGAGTTTCTGTTGTTTAAACCACCCAGTCTGCGGTGCTTTGTTATGGCAGCCCAACCTAAGACAGATTATGTTCTAGGAAAAGAGACCATCACGTGCGAAGGCCCCGAAGGAGCTTGGCGTTTAAGGAGTGACAGGAGGCCAGGAAGTGAGCAAGGGAGAACATGACAAGAGAGGGTTGGAGAGCCAGGCCGGGCCTGCCCGACAGGCTCTGGAAGCAGGATGTCAAGAAAAAGCCCTCCCCTCCAATGAAATCATTATTATCCTCACCACCACAATATTTAACATAAAGAACTGACTTTTTCTCAAACATATGTAAAGTATAAACCAAGGCCTTTGCAGACATTTTTAAGAGACTTTTATAGTTCTGTAACACGATCTATAGATAAATCTATAGATATTCCATGCAAATTCAGTTTCTACGCAAATCAGATTTCTTGCCATGGAGCAACCACTGGAAACAGGACCCCTTTCCTCTCCCTCAGGCAAGGACAAGTATGTTCCAGCTATGAGCCACCCAAACCACGGCCCTCGCCCGCCGCTGGGGCCCACGTGGAAAGGCTCCAGCCTCTCTGCACTATGGGATCTGGCCACGCCTGCTGTTTCCCATGCCAGGGCCAGGGGGACCAACAGACCCGGCTGCTGCTGAAATCACTGGGCGAGACGTTGCCTATGCCAGGAACAGAAACCTCCCCGGCCAACTCCGGTTGAAATGGAAGCTGATGGTTAGAACGCAGAGGCATTCTGGAACAAAGCACCGGCAGGATCCTGAGTTTGGAAAGCCACCGGGAATCAGAGCCCCACACTCTCTGTGGTCTCTGCTTCTTTGTTTACTCTCCCAACTTGCGCATGGTCCAATACACCAGCCTCAGCTCCACTTGGACTCTGAAAGTCCCCGTGGCCTCTCAGCCAGGCTCTTGGTTAACTAGCTTAGTCTGTCAATATCCTAGTCACACATTCCCAGGGGAGGGATCAGATTGGTGTAGCCTCAGCTAACCTTCAAAATGACTCTGGCTAAATGAGCTTGGTCGAGACGGAGGGTGAGCAACAAAAAAAAATTGTTTTAAGCAACTATGTTTTGGGTGATTTATTACTGTTAAAAAAAAATCAACCAAGTAAATTTGAAAACCTAATTGGCTTTATTAAGTGATTCATGGATTGGTCAGAAGCCCATCTAGCAACTAGAAAGGTGCTCCAAGGAATTATACAAAATGGAAGGTTTTTGTAGGCAGAAGGGTGTGGCAGGGGAGTTGTTTGCAAAAACAAACAAAGGAATGGACTATTTTTAGGCCAGGTCCTCTTTTGAGGGCAAGGGAATGGCAAGGGTTTCCTCCTGCTAATTACCTCTCTAGTACAGATCAGGAAATTCTGGCCCGATTGGTTTAAAATTCCATTCCTGGGAGAGGTTGAAACTGCGATTAGGTTAGTTTGTAAGCTTTGGTTTGGTGCGATGGCTGAGCCAAAGTGACTCCATCGTGGCCTGTTGTTTCTTTTTAACAGTACCTGGCAATAGATAATTGGAACAGACTCGGGTATCGAAAGTTATGACAGAAACCCAAACATGTGACATCGTTACAGCCCCCCCCCCACCTCCAATAGCCAAAGACTGAATATATGTTTCTTACTCTCAATCACAGTATCGCCATCGTCCTGTGTTTGGCCAGCAGACAAAAGCTGGAGGGGCCTCCAAGAGCACATTAGTGAAAGTCTAAAGGGCCTCGACGGTGACTTAAAGTGAGGAAAATGCGCCTGGGGACGACGGATCCTTGTGGGTGCGGGAAGGGGTGTGGTGACAGTGTTTTTTGCTGTAATGCAAAAAGTAGGAAATATTCCACAACAAACATGGATGATCTGGCCACTCTGCCTACTGTAAAATGCAAAGGAGGGAGTACAACTAAAAAAAAAAAAAGAACTTTTCTGGTTTTCAGGCAAAATTTATAGGGTATGTGAAAGAGTCAGAGTTGTCTAGATTTGAAAATAAATCTACTTCTCACTCCCAACCTCTCCAGAGGGTAAACTTCTCAAGTTCAAATGGCTTCCTAGCAAAGGTTGGACACAACAGCTTTTAGGAGCTCAGAAAGGTTTAAGGAGGCACTTCATTAACCTTTTCAAAATTCCTCTAAAGAGCTTAAGGGTGTTCCTCGCTGTCCCTTTACTAAGCAAGATTTCCAAGATTCTTAAGAGCATTGTCCCTCCTCAGCCTGAAAAGGCACCTAAGGGAGAAAAAAGCTTATCTGAGCCAAGGAGATTTGTGGTCATAGCTTACTTCTCAATGGAAGGAACTCTGATAAGCATCATAAAAAAAAATCTCAAAGCTTTTTTAGAATTGGCTCGAACCAAGAGAGGAGAGAGTGCAGGGTGAAAAGATGGCTTTGGATTCTAGAACTTCTATGGACAGGAAGTAGGCTCAGAAACTACTCGGGGCGAACACAGGTTAGCTTCTATGGCAAAGGACAGTGAAATCCAGAAAGTGGAACCAAGGGCTTGGAAGGCAGAGCTGCAGAGAATCACTGCATAGAACTGGATCCTAATTCAGGAGCCCGCCATATGTTTACTGTGGGTTTCTGATGCCTATCCCACCATTGTATGTTGGGTATGGAAGACGGATAACTTGCCTTTTTCGTTCACAGATACTCATATCAAACTGAATCATTCTTGAAGAGCTGCAACTAAGGAACCACACTCAAGGCACGTCATCCATACCTAGAAGTGGTATAGGAGATGAGATCCTGGACTTCAAGCCTGAACTGGATGGTATGACCAGAGCCCGGCACATAGGAGTTGCTCAATAAATCTCTCTCGGTATTGCTACTTGATATTGGTTGAGCCACTGTCAACTAGTGAGGCCTCTGATAAGGAATAGGCCTCCTCTCCTTTAAGAGCACTACGAACCTATTAAGCCAGCTGGCCAAGGGCCAGCTTGCCTTGTGCAAAGTCTCTGGGGCTGGATGACCGGAAACAGACATTTCAAACAAGGTTTGGGCATTTTGTTTGGTGCCAGATGTAAAGTGGCCCAGCTCAGTTCCTGTTGGAAAATGACTCATGTTCTGACCTGGAGCATCAGTGAGTATGAAGGTAAACAGTGGGTACGAGGGTATAAAGCAAATGAGGGAAAGGGAACAGACACTGTGAACAAGATCAGCCCTGTGCATGAAGACTTGGCTTCTGAATGGATGGAGGATATAGTCTGCTTTTGTTAGCTAGTCAATTCAGCTAGTTGAATATTCATTCAACTTGCACAAAGATTGCAAGTCTGTGCTGTGTAACATCCGAAGCCGGAAGTGAACGTTCCCACCATAAGGAAGCTCGTGATCTCGTGGTCAGTGGAGTTCCTACCATAAGGAAGCTCGTGATCTCGTGGTCGATGTTAATTCAATCGCTTACATGTGGTCATTCTGTCACCACGCCTTCCCCTAGCCGGTCTCTTTGCCTAAACTCTTATCTTTGCCACAGACCAAGTCAACTTTCTAAAATGTGGTTCTAATCCTGACACTCCTGTTTTTAAATCTTTGCTGGGTCCCTGTGGTTCTTCCGGACAAAGTCCAAACTCTTTAACTTTAACATGGTTTACGAGAAACTTTATGTTCTGGCTTAAAACCCTCCAGAGGGGCCACATTCCTTTTAGAATGGAATCCAAACTATCTGTATCCTACTAGGCTCTGTAAAAACTTGCTCCTCTCTGACTTCATCACCTCACCCTACCTTCTACCTCACTTCTCTTGGTGTGGCCACCGGCCCCCGAAAGACACACGGACCACCAGAACTCAGTGAGTTATAGGAAACACACTCTTCATTCAGCCAGCTGGGTCTGCCAGGCGTACGCAGACCCCAGATTAAGCAGCCCCGAAATGTAGAGGGACAGGGTTTTTAAGCCCCAAATCCCATTCTTCATTCTGTCTAAACACAAAGGTCTATTTTTCTTCTATTCACTACCTGTCAACTCACAGGTCAGGTGCGTAAGCGGGGGTACAGAAGCAGAAAGCTTGTTTAGAAAGTTATGTTCCTATAATCAAAGGCCTATGTTCCCATAGCGATAGTCAAACAGTAATTTCCAGTAAGAGTCATTTTTCAGCCACTACACTCTCACTCCGCTGCGAACTTCTGGGTTCCCCAACACGCCGCAGAGCCTTTGCTTGCTTCGTACACTCATCCTTGAGTTCTCTGCATAGCTGGTGGCCTCCTAAACTTCTCAAGCCAACCCCTCCTTTAGTCATCTAATCCGTTAGGAAGCATCAAAGAGCAGATTTCCCTAACAGCGTTTATGATGTTTATGATAAGCTGCGATTATCTCACCTTATCTGCAAACCCCTTGAAAGCGGGAACCCTATCAGCCCCTGCAATACCTCCTCTCATGGAGCAGGTGCTGAGCATACGGTACACGCTCAAAATTTTTGTTAAGCATGAATGAACCTCCATTTTCCAGATTTCCATTCCGAAGCTCAGAGACCATAGAGGACTTGGCTCAAGTGGTAGAGTGAATTCTGTCTGATTTCAAGGTCCGTGTCTGTACCAGTGTGGCTCAAAGTAGCTGGTCAGTGAACGGTTACTGGTCTAAGCCTAAGGCAGTGACAGATTGTGTCAAAATGTACAATAATGCAAACCTACCTTCAGGGAGCATATTTTGCTATGAAGAGAAATGTCAGCTGAAAAAACAGTGTGCTTGGTGAGGTGCTTGATTCGTTCCCCCGCAAGCTCCACGCCTGGGAGCTGATAACAAATAGCTGTGGGTGACACCTGCCTGCAGGAGGCACCTTGACGGCGCTGCTTCAGCCTGGCCTCCACACAGTGCCCCTCGCTCTTCCTTGTCCCTTAGCCAGTGACTTCATATGAAGCACCTCGTTTATTTCTGGCTCCTCCTTCTATGCACAGGAAGTGTCCATTTGTACCATAGATGAAGAGAATATTGAGGTTTTTTGTTTTTTTTTTGGTGAAATCCTGCTTTTCAAAGCCATCAAGAAAAACTTTTTTTTTTTGAACTCCCCCACTTTTGGAATTTTCATGAGGCTCTCAGCTCCAGAAAGCTATTCTTGCTGGTTAGTTGGCTATGCTTTTAAAGCCCAATTTCCAAAGTAGAACTACGCAAACTATTCTTATCATACATACTGGCCTCACAGCCTGAGGCAGTGACAGCCTTAAAAACCCTGTCGCGCAGGGGCCTGTCCTTAGGTGCACTTAAGTCGCCTGTTACACTGGCACAGAGTTCCCTAACCAGAGGCTGCCCCATCCTCCATCAGAGAACACAAGAGTGTTCACTTCTAACCTCATCAGACAGGCCCCTTACACACATGCAAACACATGGACATCCACGCAGTGATCAGAAAGGTTTGCTCATTCATTCAGATACTCAGTGAGAACTTTCTATGTGCCGGAAACTGTGCTAAGAGTTGATGATTAAAGGACAGTGTCCTTGCTCCTTAGGAGCTTTCTGAGCTGACCGAGGAAGTCAGACCAAATGTAACAGAAATAGTACCATGATGAATGCTATGAACAAAAGCCCTAGTTTTAAAAGGTCAAACAGGCACCCTAATCTAGTCTGCTTGTGAGTGCTAGTGAGGGCAGACAGGACATTGAAATTGATGTGCGAATATCAGCATGCACGCTTTGTTCTCTACTCGTCACCACCAAGGCCACCCCTTCGCTACCATGTGCCAGGTGCTATGGTAAGCACTTTAGACACGGGAAGTCATTTTATCTTCACAAAGGCTGAGAGGTGTGGGAACCACTTTTAACCCCATTTTACAGATGAGGAAAACCAAGACAGAGACAGGTAAAATACAACTCCAAAACTGCACAACCAACCAGATGTCAAAACCTAATTTTGCCTGATTGTGATGTCTAGTTTGCAACTATTGCCCTCTACTCTGACCCGGTCAAAGCCTGATGCAAACATTCTTGCAGGTGGCCCAGGAAGGGGCCAGCTCTAATTAGAACTGCCCCTGATTAAACATGGTATTAGGAGGTACATGATGGCTCTCAGTCACACTCTCTTCAACATTAGCCCCATAAAGTGCAATGATTCACACCGCTGAAATGCCTTTGTTGTCAATAATTATTGATTATTGTAAGCTTCCAAAAGGATGAGAGTTTCCAGGCTGCTTCTGAAGGACTTAGGTCCAAACCCATCGTTTAATTATTAGTGAGCCACCATTCTGGGCTGGATCCCATGAGAGGTTTGGGCACACCAGATAGAATAAGTCACAATCCTAGTCTTCAAAGAGCTCCTCTGGTATTGAAGGGGACAGGCAGGTAAATGGATCACTGTGTGTGTGCAACGGTAGAAGCTTGTACAAGGACCAGAAGTAGCAGAGAGGAAAGGAAGCCTCTCTCTGGGGAGGGAATTTCTGAGTTGGGTTTTAAGGTATGACTAGGTGTTCAATGGAACTCAAGAAGAGAGCCTTACACATGCAAACGGGGTGAAGGCATAAGGCATAGCATGCACTCAGTTTACTATGGCAATTTTTCTTATTGGAGCATGTAATACAGGGTATATAGTTGCAGAGAAGCTAAAGAGGTTCACAGCGGCCAACCATGATGGGTCTTATATCCTAAACTAAAAGGCTAGGATTTTAACCTGAAGACAACGGGAGAGGCATGGTTCTAAGCCCTGGAAATAATACAGTCTGGTTTGCTTTTGAAAAAACTCACTCTGACATCAGTAAGGCAGGTGGAGGTGGGAAAAGCCAGCCAAGAGGCAAGAAGAGTCTTTGAGGGTATAAATGTGAGATGCGGAGGCTGGCAGGAAGGAAAAGACATGGGGTAACAGCCAAAGGACCTAGTGACTGGTTGAATGTGGGCTGTGAGGGGGTGAGAGGAGTCCAGGATGACTCCCAACTTTTATGCTGGGTGAGTGGATGGATACTAGTACCACCAGCTGAGGGCGGGCCTTTTTAGGAGAGTGAGCAGACAGAACGGGTGGGAGGATGATGAATTCGAGCCTGGACCTGCTGAGGCTAAAAGTGCCAGGAGGTGGGGATCAGTAGGAGGAACACAGCTCCAGAGACAGGCGCCTCCTGTTCCAATAAGAAAAAGTCTGGGCGAACTCATTCCTGGGTGGGGTGGAAGTAAGTGACAAGCATGCTGGGGGCGGCTAAGATGCAAATCGCCAACTGCTAAAACAAACTGGGTCCTGTGACAAAACATGGATTGCATCCCCAATCTGAGGACAGGATGGTGCCCTGGAGGAGCAACAAGGCCAAGGCAGAACCCTAATTTCCCACTTATTTATTCCCCTGATGATTTCCTTCACGTCACTTATCACAGCCTATTCTTGCTTACAGATTTCCTAACTTGATTTTTGTTTCTCTCTTTTTCACCTCTCTTCCTCACAGCATGTAGTCCAGTGCCTGGAACACAGTAAAAGCTCTATTAACATTTGTTGGATGAAATTGTGCTTCCACAATCATGATGCTGATGATGAAGACCATGATCCAATGATGCTCATGCTAACGATGCTCTCCCACATCAAGCTGCTGGTCTGAGTTTGTGGATCCAAGGACTGACTAGAGCATGTCCTTGACCATCTAATTAGAGACAGAATCCACTGTTACAAGCTTGTGCTGGGCTTTGAAGCTAGGGTGTGTGTGTGTGGGTATGTGCACGTGCGTGTTTAATTCATGCCGGAGACCTCGCAGTCATCATTAGGTACACTCTACCACTTGTCTCCATGGAAACCCACTCAGTAACGGCAAAATGATGACAGGTCAGGTGTCCTGTATCACATTGTAAGACAGAGTGGATTTATCATGTTTGGTAGAAAATACACATTGAGACAGTCTCTTGGCCCCTTTAGATGTTCTTCCCAGTGCCCATACTCTACCAGGAAGAACTCTGAGGACATGCTAGAGAAGAGAGAAAATGCAGTTAACCAGACGGTGCAGGAGAAAGAGACTGGGACCAACAGCCAACATGGGCTGCAAAAGATTGATTCTGGCCAGAAACTGAAGCAGGATGACCTCTCAGTTTCAATAACACTGCGCACTTAAGGGAAAACATAGCTGAACATATCTCATACTGCTCCTGAAAAAAGAGACATATTTTAGTGAACTTCAAAAAGCAGAGATGAAAGAAAACGCGGCCGTTTTTTCATTTTACAGAGGGGTAATTTGGAGCCCAGAGAGGAGAAAGGACCTTCCCAGCGTCACAGAGAAATTCTGTGCCTGATCTAAGACTAGATTTCTCATTATTTAAATTCACTGTTTTTCTGATACATAACGTCACAGGTGTAAACCTAATTTTTAAGCTATGTTGTCGTCCATTTCTCATTCTCCTTCCTCTTGACCACAGCCACGCTAACACAAAGCACACATGTATCACTTCCCCTTTGACTTCCAAGCTGATGTTAGCAAAAAGAGGCAGGAAACAACCGAAAAATATGTTGGTAGAGAACAGAGTGTGCACAAAGGCTTGCGGAATCAGTGGGTGAATCATATTAGCCAATGAACACTCTTCGAAAGTCATGTCAGATCAGAAACCATGACTCTCACTCAAAAAAACTGGGAAAACAAGGTTATGTGGGGTTTTATGTGGGATGAAATGACCAGGGGAAAAAAAAAGAGGA
Organism: Eonycteris spelaea; assembly: GCA_003508835.1. Taxonomy (NCBI): domain Eukaryota; kingdom Metazoa; phylum Chordata; class Mammalia; order Chiroptera; family Pteropodidae; genus Eonycteris; species Eonycteris spelaea. Next base: position 12,005,848 of record PUFA01000032.1, on the reverse strand, counting down.
AATGAAATAGTTTGCCCAAATTTATAACCAAGCTGTAGGACAGAAATGTGAATTCAAGTTTGAGTTTTTAATCATTGTATTTCAGTGGCTGGTGATGAGGGCTAAATTTAAATCAACATTTAAAAAGAAAAGCACTTTGCTAAGTGCCAGCTCTTAGAACATGCTCCCTAAGTGGAAGTTTGTGTCCCCTCTTATCCTTATTCACAACCCTTGTGTTATTCTGCACAAGGAAGGGGAAATAAGGCTCAGTCCTCCGCTGCCAATTCTCATACCATCTGTTGCCAGTCATTGAATTCCAGGTCGGCTAACTGGGAGGACAGATGTGGAGGGGAGACTAGAAAACAAATCCCCAATCCCAACCCTATCCCTTCCAGCTAGAGGACTCAGAACCAGGAAGCAGGGGGAAAGGGTGCTCTGGCTTTGCTATGACAACTAGAGCATGTAACTCTTCTCTGGGAATCAATTTACCCTTTGGGAGGAGGGAGCTGGGCTGCAGAGCAACCCTCCCACCCTCCCCACCCCCCACCCCCCACCCCACCCCCCACCCAGGAAGCTGTGGAATGGTGACAAAGAGCACGAGCTCTGCAAGTGATTTAACTTCTCATGTCCTGCCCCATCTTCAAAATTAAGTGATAGATAATAAAATAATTGAACGCAGTTCACAAGGATGCTAAATTAAATCAATTCACAAACCGTGCTTAGCTGAGTGCCTTGGACACAGTAAGCCTTCAATAAATGTTACCTATTACTACTATTGCCATTATCATCATCATCACCACTCCAACTCCAGTATCTGAGGTACCTCTGTTACACCAGCGGATTCCTTTGTGAATGACTTTAATTTATTAATGCACTCAATGGTCTGTGTAACAAGTGGCTCTAGAGCCCCATATTTAGCACTTTCCGTGACACAAAGACCAGGTTTTTTATCCCTGCAGGGAAAGTCTGTGACTTTGCAGAGGAGCCATTACAATACCTGCAGAGTTCCCTTCCCTTCCCTCAGGCGACGGGGCGAGGCCAGAGCCCTAGACTTCCGCAGCCCGCCCAGGTCGGCCACTATTGGTGGCCTCGTGGCTGGCGTGACCAAGGCCCCGCCCCCTCCTCTCTGGGACCACTCTGGGGCGGTCTCCGGAATGGGACGGGGGCTGGAGGAGCGAGCGCGATGCATCCTGGGCTTTGTAGTCCACCCGCCCGGCTGCAGCCAGAGAGCCGGGCCTCTCCACGCGGAGAACTACAATCCCCAGCAGCCGGGCGGGGAGCTGAGAGAAGGGGGGGCTCATGTCACGTGGGTGCTCGGTCTGGGCGGGCTATTTCTCAGTTGCAGCGGTGGCGGCTGGGGGACCCGGGCCTTTTTTGGAGGTGTGGGCGGGCGGGGGGGGCGGGTGGGGAGGCCGGAGCGGCCAGGCTGGCGGCTTCCCCAGTTCGCTGGGTCCGGCGCCCCTCGAGGGAGGTGGGGGGCCGCCCCCTAGGCCGAGCCTCACCTCAGGAGCTGCCGCCCCGCCCTAGGCCCGCCCCGCCCGCCCGGTCTTAGGGGAGGAACGGGCAGGGCCTCGGGCGCTGCCCAGCCACCTCCGGAGTCGCCACCACTACTCTCCTGGCTGCCCCTCGCCCCTCAGGCCGTCGCCATGAAGATCAAGGATGCCAAGAAACCCTGTAAGATGTGGGCTCGGGCCCCCTGGGTTGGGAGAGCACCTGGGGCCGGTCTGGAAGCCCCTGGCGGAGCGGCCTGGTTCCGAGCCCGTCGCTCATCGCGAGGGCCCCGCGTGGGCTGCGGGTGGAGAGGGACCCGTTCGGCACCGGGCTCGTGGCCCCTCCCTCCCTATTTCCTTATACCTGCCTGACCTACGCCTGCCACCCCTGACCCTTTTTTTCTCACTTCCTTCTCGAAACCTAGACAGAAAGAACAAGGGGGAATTTTTGACCCGAGCTTCCAGTGCCCCGTCCCAGCTTCCTCTGCAGTCGGGTTGAAAATGAGTGATCATGCCTGTCAAATTGCGCAGGGGCACTCATCCACCGTTTTTACTGATTTCTGGGCTTTCTGCTTGTGTCCTTGAAATCCTGCTGGGTTTCATGGTGTTGTCACTGTTGTTACAATTAGAGCTTTTAAACGCACAAGCTTGTAAACTGCCAGTGGCTTATTTTTGTGTAAATAACTAGTTTGTGTGTGTGTGTGTTTTTTAAAGATAAAGAGAAAAATCATAGTATTTCCTCCACTCGGAGCTAACCACTATTCACGTTAACTACTATTAACCACTATTAAATATTTTGGTGACTACTCAAGAGATTTTTTTAAAACTACATATGCATATACTTTTGAAAACGTTCTTTCCATGCTTTAAGAAAGCGGATCAACTTTCATTTGCTCCCTTTGAGTTTTAGTCTTTTAAAACCCTTTTACTCCTGTAAATGGTCTTTTTAATCACTCAGCCATTGTGATTGTCATACTTTTTAAGTCCATTCTTCCAGAGCAACTAAGAATGTGGTGATGCATATTTATGTTTTAGAATTGTGTTGATATTTGGGGGGTGGGGTCTTAGTGTGTCTCACGTGATCCTGCCAATAGTTAAGGAACACCTTTTTCCCCATCACGGTTCTTGTAAACCTCAAAGGAGACACAGCATACCAAACCACTCTGAAAACTGCTGCTATTTAAATGTAAGATAATTTGGTCTTGATTTTACAAATGAGGAATTTGAACTTACTGAGCCCCAGAGTAACTTTTCAAGGCTAAGCCAGCCAACTTTGTGCTAAGAAGTTCAGGGCTGAAGTCAGCTGACTCATAGTCTAGTGTTTTTTCTTCTGCACCCATAGGGCATAGTCTAAATACTTAGGAGAAACACAAACCTTTCAGATCTAGTAGTTACATTTGCCAATTAAAAAAAAAGGAATGACGAGTTCTTGTGATAGCTAAAGGGTTCTTGTTCAAGGAGCCTATAAAATAGTGATGTGAAGGCAGAAATGACAAATATAGGAACACTTCCAATTTACATGTGCTGAATTAAACTAATCTTGGAGAGATGCATTATGTAAAATACTTGGACATCTTCCCTCAACACATACATTTTTCTCTGCTTGTCTTTGAATTTCCATTTAGTAAAATGAATTTAACTATGACAGGCTCAGATTCTGACTCTGAAGGTATTTTTTTCTATTTGACATAGTGATTTGGTTACTAGATTTGGGCAGACTTATAATCGGTTATGAATACTACCTCTGTCAAAGGTGTTTTCAGCAAAGATGATAATTAAAAATTTATAAAGTAAACTTTAGATTGAGAAGTAAAAGAATATCTATTGTTTAAAAGTAAGTTGTCTATTATTACATTGTGGTACATTGTGAGACCACTAATGTTGAAATAGCACCATTCTGAAAAACTAGGTAGTTAATTGCATTTAGAAGTCTAAAATACTATTTTCATCTTAAGGTGACTTTACTTCTTACTCAGTTCTTTATGGTAAAAATAAAGAACATCTTGTGGGGGTGGGGGGTGGTGGAGAAAGTATGAACTGCCCTGGAAATACATGTAACTGGAAAGTGTTATTTCATATTTTTAAACCACTCAAGTTAGCTAAAGATATATTTGTATTTGTTTTTGAGTACTTGTATAGTGTTTTGTGTGTGTGTGTGTGTGTGTGTGTGTGTGTGATTAAAAATTTAATGAGCACGTAGTATGTGTCAGGCGCTATCTACACGCATTGCATCATTTGGCCCTTAGCAGCAGTAACTAGAAGCTGTATCTCATACTGGTTAAACAAGTGACCTTGGCTTCACATACTTTCTTACATTATTCATCTAAGTGGCAGAAAACATTTGCTTTTAGACACATCTCTAATATATAATTAGGTTGTAAATCAAATGCATGTATTTGACTAGAAAATTTTTTTAAGAGGAGTTTGTTTCTTCCTCTAGATTTTCTAACTAAAAGATTAGCACTTGAAATTATGTGTTAATTCAACTCCAGGGAAAGGATGAAGTCAAACATGAAACTAAAGGAAAATTTTTGCTAGTTAATATATGAGAACCAAAATAATGGTAGTTTACTTTGCCTTCGTGTTTTTCACACTGCTTAAATATTATTAGATACTAAAGATACTAAAAATTCGAGCAGTCATGTGTTCTATACCTTGACTGACATGGTTTCTTAAGGAACAGGTTTTTCAGCCTTTGTTTACCTGTATGGCATGCAATGTGACTAATGAGGTGATAGTAAAATACACATATTTTTAAAAATTGGATGTAATACAGGTTTTTGAGTCTGCTTTGCTAACCCAAGAGTAAGGTACCTGAAGTTTTTGTCAAAACCACAGAAGTATTTATAGCATGTTTTTTGCTTCTGTAAAATACAATGCCTGTTTGAATTAAGAATTACCATTTCCAGAAAACATAGGTAGGTACTTAATTTACAGACCTTGATCCCAGAGGGGTTTTTGTGAACTTGACCCTAAAAGCAAGGAAAGTAAAACAAAAATAAATGAATAGGACTACATCAAACTAAAAAAGCTTCTGCACAGCAAAAGAAACTATCAGCAAAACAGGCAGCCAACTGATTGGAAGAAAGTATTTGCACATGATACCTGCAATAAGGCTAATATCCAATATACATGTATATAAACTCATACAACTCAACCACAAAAATCCAATTTAAAAAATGAATAGAGGACTTGAACATTCACTTTTTCCAAGATGACATATATTTGACTCCATAAATTTGAAACTCTGGGGTCAAACAGATATCTCAAAAGATGCTCAGTGTAACTACCTATAAGGAAAATGCAAATCAAAACCAATAAGAGATACCTTCACACGCATTAGAATGGCTATTATCGGAAAGACAAGAACTAAGTTGTAGAGGATGTGGAGAAGAGGGGACCCTTATGCACTGCTGGTGGGGCTGCAAATTGGTACAACCACTATGGAAACTATGGAGTTTCCTCAAAAAATTAAGAACAGAGATACCATATGACCCAGCAATCCCTCTTCTGGGTATCTACTTGAACAATTTGCAAACACTTATTTGCAACGATATATGTATCCTCATGTTCACTGCACCATTATTTATAATAGCCAAGACATGGAAACAACCTAAGTGTTCTTCGACAGGTATTTGGATAAAGAAGATGTGGTACATACACATAATGGAATACTACCTAGCCATTACAAAATGATGAAATAGTGCCATGTATGACAACATGGTTAGATCTTGAGAGTATCAGATAGTTAGGTAAAATAAGTGAGACAGAAAAGGACAAGAACCATGTGATTTCACTCACATGGGCTATACAACAGAAAACAGCAAACAAATGAACGCACCCATAAACACAGACAACAGAATGGTGGTTACCAGAGGGGAAGGGGGTAGGGGAGGTGACGAGGATAAAGGTCAAATATGCTGAGGGATGGACTCTAGACTTTGGGTGGTGAGCACACAATGCAACATACAAATGAGGTATAAGAATCATACACCTGAAATTTACATAATGTTATTATCACCCCAGTAAATTTAAAAGAATTAGCACTTCCAGTAGATAAGAGACAATTGGATATGATACTTTCTAATAACTCCTAGATGTAACTAATTTGCCAAAGGGAAAAAAGATTTACTTGAAACTCTTCTAAGGAATTATAATAGTGAAGGTGTGAAGATGGTTATTTTCTTAATCTGACTCAGAACATTTATCTGGAATGATTATTAGGAAGAGTGAATTTCTTTTATCAAAGAACTTGAAGCATATCTGGAATTTACAAGTACACATCCATTTTAGAACTTTGTTCTTAAAACAATCCAGTGTTTTGAACATTTTCAGCATCTGGTTTCTCTTTATGCTGAAGAACAATTAAATTCTGATTTGACATAGGATCCCCTTGGGCTGAAATCTGCATTGGGCCAAGAGCAATTAAATGATTCTCCCCCATTCCTTTACCAATGCTTAGCAAGATACCAAGCTTATAACACAGCTTTTTAGAAACTAACAGTCTGTCCTTATAGCCAGATACCTAATGCTGTTTAATCATTTAAAAAGATGATGGGACATGTGGGTTTCTTATTTCACATTCATAATCTCTCTGATAAGAAACATTCTTGGTAGCACTCTGTGCTTATGGTCATTCTGGATGTTTTTGTAATTTAAGAGGGAACTAATGGCAGCTCTCTTAGTCTCTGGTCAGAAATGGAGTTGGAGCTACTATTTTATTTGAAGACCAAATCCACAGATCATAAGAGAGTCTAGGATATTCTCAGTCTAGAAAAGGTATATATTTGCCATAATCAAAGTACTTGTTTTATTTATGAGATGTGTTTTGTTTTTTTAAATATGTATTTTGGCTCCTTTTTTCACCTTGGCAGTGGGGAGTTTTAAGGATAAGAAATATTTAGATGATATGAAGTAGGCTCCTTGTGTGCTCCTGGTGACCTTTTAACCTGGCCCTTGGCTGGAAGCAGCAAAGCTAGATACTTGCATGACTTCTTAGGAAACATATTTTTCTTGCCTCATGGAACTATTAGTGGACCTGTGGTTGTACTTAATAACCTTCCGTTTTCATATGGTCACTACAGATAAATAATGTTTGAACTTTGTGTCCTCTCCCCCTAATTTTGGCCAGTGACAAAACAACAAACAAGGATTTTTTTTTTTAATGCACTGGAAAACATAAAAGCTAATAATTAAACCAATTGCTAAATGATAGGAATGGATCATAATTAAGAATTTGTGTTCTTGTTGCCTCCCTTATACATTTTAATAGTGATAGCTTCTCTGGCATAAGGAAATGAATTCTAGAACTTCTGAATTGAAAGGCTCTGTATGTAAAAGTGGCTATTACCAAGGTCTTTTTTTTTTTTTTTTTGAAGCCACTGGCAAGGCTGAGTTCTCTTTCAGTCCCTACCTTCCTGATACTAAGAAGAAAACTGTCATAATTGAGAACTGCTAGAAATAGAAGGGACACGTAATGTTCTAGGTCACATATTATGGCTACTAAGAAATGTGTTGTCTAAAAGACAGCAGCATCTCTAGTTACCCTTCGTTTAAGAAGTGACAGCACTAAATGAGGCACCATAGCTAATATGCTAGATGTGGATCTTGGGCTTTTTGCATTGTTGATTTAAAAAAATCCTGTCTCTGAGCAGTAACCCTGAAGGATATTTAATGGTTTTTTTCAATTGAATTATTTCATAGAACCTCTGTTTCTCTAGTCTAATATACGAACAAGTAGGTCACACAGAGGTTTAAAATTGACAGTAATGCCCTATTCTGTTTCATGTGTTCCTGGTTGTTGATGGTTATTCTTTGTGCCTTAACTACCTATACATTTTATAATATCCTTCAGTATTTAATGTAATTTAAAACAAATGAGGTGTGATACACTGTAACATATTATATATCTTTTTACAAATGCTTTTTACTTTCTAATGTTTCCTTTTTGAGATAGGACAAATTGGTTTTTTTTCATGCAAGTAGATCAACAAAAGCCTTGTTAAATGGCAGATGAAGGTTTTTATTATTTTCATGATAATTATACCCAAAAAGAGTGAAACGATTAACACTTTCCTGCGGTCTAGACTTAGAAACGATTTCATTCAGCAAGCCTTCCTACTACGCTCTCCAGTTACATATTTTAGAATCGGCTATTGGTATATCTTTGGGGTCAAACCCTTGGTCATCATGCAGAGCTTTAGAAAAATAATTTCGTACTCTCCAATATTTTATCTATAAACTTAAAATACTTTCCTAGGCAGTAAGGCTCCTTTGAAACTTAATTCATGGTTTTGTGATCAATAGAGCTATTCTATATTGTTCTCTTTAAACATGTTTGTCCAAGCAAACACTTGCCATGAATTTCCCCTCTGTAGCTGCTGTTATTGCTGCTTCCTACCAATGATTTATTTGAAAAAGGGGAAGAAAGTTGATATATAACTTTTTACATGAATCTGTTACAGCAGGAATACTACATTTCATGAATAAACCAAAAGTAAAATGTAATGATAGCATATTTTTTACCTAAAAATATTATTATATGGTTCCTACTTTTTTTGAAATTTTTTGAAATTGCAAATGGCCTATATCGTTCATTTCAAGAAGGTATTACTTAAGATGACCTCGGTTGCTAGCCACCCAACAAAATTGAGAAAATGTAGTAGCTTCTTCTGCATTTTAGTAGTTTATACAAATCTACAGGTGACATAAAAGCAAAGTGCCTGTTGGGGTCGTGCTGCCTTAGCTTCCCAAATTATGCTCTAACGTTATTTCACTTAAAAAAAGTCTCTTTCTTAAGCACGTCCTTAATGTAGAACTGGATCTGTAACTTGGCTTTCAAATACAAAAATAAGAGAGCTATATCTCCAGAAGAAAATGAGAATTACTCCTTCATAATTGCATTTACTGATTTCAGTAAGTATAAATTCTGAAATAGAAAAATTTATAGAATCCTTATTGAATCATTGAAACCTGTTCCAGGTTTCTAATGGTACGTAGCAAATAGGTAAAATACAAATATTTAAGAAACAGAATTTTAGAATTTTGACAAGTTTTACATTAAAAGTTGTTAGTACATTTTTATCAGGCATTTTGAAGTCTATGTATCTTAAGTATTAAATTACTTTTGAGTCTCTCTCATAATAAAAGATCCCTGAGAACAGAAACAGATATGGAGGAAACTAAGATACAGAAGTTAATGGCTTTTCTAAAGTCACATAGCCCAGTTAGTGAGAAAAGCACCCAATCCCAAACTGTGTGGCCTGCCCCTAGGTACACCTACCTTCAATGGTATTAACAGCTCATTTGATTAACCAGGTGTGCCAAAGAAACCTAATTTGCTCAATGAGCAAAGAAAAGATTTCATTTTAAGGAGGTACTTTCCCTCGGGGTCACTCAAAGTGATTTTTGGCCAATTTTATTACATTAAAATCTTAGAAACGTTTTCAAGCCCTAGGTGGTGACCTATTTGTCAAAACAGAATTGGTCCAAATTTTTCACATGGTAAATATTTTTTAAATGAAAAGGAATGCCTACCAGATCACGAATTAAAAAGCCCTGGGCCAACTTAACATCTTGTGTTATGGGATTTTAGAAAAGATGCAAATTATGCTTTACAGGGAAAAAGGTGAGTTGCACGTAGATGTGTCTTACCCATAAGTATTATTGACTGCATGCATAATGGCAGGTAAATGAAGTTTGTGGCTAAATAACTTGTTCCTGATTTGCGTTTCCAAATACCCATATACTTTTCTCTTTTATCCGCAGCTTTCCCGTGGTTTGGCATGGACATTGGGGGAACACTAGTAAAGCTCTCCTATTTCGAACCTATCGATATCACAGCAGAGGAAGAACAGGAAGAGGTGGAGAGCCTGAAAAGTATCCGGAAATACCTGACTTCCAACGTGGCATACGGATCCACCGGCATTCGGGACGTGCACCTCGAACTGAAGGATTTAACACTTTTTGGCCGGAGAGGGAACCTGCACTTCATCAGATTTCCAACCCATGACCTGCCTACTTTTATCCAAATGGGAAGAGATAAGAACTTCTCAACATTACACACGGTGCTATGTGCTACAGGAGGTGGTGCTTACAAGTTTGAAAAAGATTTTCGTACAGTAGGTATCTGTTACTCAAAGCCAGAAGTCGATAGCCATTCACTTCAGGTTTTCACGTAGGAGGCTGGGTTTCCAGGGGCAGGTTTCTTAGACTCGGTCCCCCTACTGCTGCAGAGGAAGCATGTATGCAGACGAGCTTTCAACTCGGGGCATTTAAACACCTTTATAGGATAAGGAAAAACTTCCCCAGATTTGAGGTAGCCATTGTTCATAGTATTTGTTAAAACTTGCCAACTTGAGGGATGGCTATGATAAAAGAGACTTCGGTGAATTTAGCAGATGTGAAGGGGCTTAAATTACTTTCATTATAACTGTGCTATGTTGGCTGGTTTTTTCCGAGTATTAGCCATAGTCATCTGTCTCAGGGTCTCCTTCCCAAATCCTAACTGAAGCCAGTGGCTTTTGATGAGTAGTCACCTGATGGAAAGTCCTTGTTACCCTTTTTGCCTGGTTTTATGTGACTGTCTTAAAAGGGTCATTTGGACATGGCATTGAGGTACAGGCTAATAGAGTTCTGACAGACTTCTAGTCCTTTTCATTAAAGTAAAGATTAAAAAGTTGATATTTGGAGCTACTGAAATTAATTTTCCTTGAATATATGCATGTACACCATTTAATTTCTCAATTCACATAAGAAAAGTCTGTTAATAGAACTAAGTGATCACTTACATAGCTCACATAAGTGAGCCCCTTGTAATTTAGGGTAGTTTAAAAGTCTAAATTTTTTATCTTTGATGGAAATACTGATTTGTATTCAGTTTATTAATTTGAACATAAATTTTATGAATTTGAGACCAGTCTGTTTGGACACATGTGTCAAAAGCAATGTCCTTGGAGCCAGCTTTCACCTGGCCATTGAAAATACTGTTATCCAAATACACAGTTTTTTTTTAAGTATTAAATATTTTCTAGTGATGAAATTCTGTAATATTTTGTTGATGCTCAATCATTAAGCCATTATTTGAGCATCTACTATGTCAGTTATTGTGCTAGACACTGTGATAGGAAGAAGACAGACTTAGCCCTCCAAGAGTGCAGTATTCGAGACCACACAGATAAGCGAATTACAAATAAGAGGACAGTGCTTTATAATTAGCACTGTTGCTATGAAAACAGGTGCCACAGAACACAGGGAAATGGTACGTGAGTCCTAGAGAATCGAAAAGCTTCCCAGAGGAAATGGTATCTAAGCTGAGGTCTTTCATAACCAGTATTTTATAATACACTCTTTACTAACCTGAAATGAATTTAATAATTTCAAACTAATAACCAAACTATAATATGAAACAGGGAATTAGGTGTATATTTATTGGTAGGTAGCTTCTCTGGTGTGATCACACAGGAGGGTATAATGAGTAGATGCCTGCACCTTACATATATTCACCGTGAATTCTAAAGGCACAAATGGCTAGATTTGATACGGCATATTTTATTGGAGAATCAAATACCATAAATGGTATTGCTGTTGGATATATTCTTCTAAGGTGCTAAACAGCACTTGGTAAAATTCAAGCAATAAGGAGTACAGTTTTTCCTCAGTTTATTTAATGGTTGCATTCCTAGCATTTTAGTATAGATTAAAACTGTAAAGAAGATTGTGTGTTTATACATACAGATACTTTTGTGCTTACATAAGCTCAAGTAATTATATAGATTTTCCTCCTGCTGCCTGTAAAATGTCTGTCAAAACAAAGGAAATGCAGGAATGGATCATTCTTTTACACAACTGCCCCACCACCCCATTGCAGATGTGGAGTTCCAGGTCCCTGCTGCTAAATGTTAGTTTTGTCCTCCCCTTGCTCCCATCATTGTGAACTAAAATGTCCCCACAGGTTTTCCGAGTGATTCCAGAAGTAACACCACCATCACTGAGAACCACCGGACTAGCTGAAGTCCCAAAGAGATTTCGACATGAAATAAGAAGTGAAAACATGGTGGTCGTAGATGATGTTGAAAATTAACAGTACAACTGAGTCAGTATTTTGAATGCGATTCTTGTTCATTTTATAAAACTTATTTTTGATGTTCTTTGTTTTACAGATTGGAAACCTCCACCTGCACAAACTAGATGAACTTGACTGCCTTGTAAAGGGCTTGCTGTATATAGATTCTGTCAGTTTCAATGGACAGGCAGAGTGCTATTATTTTGCTAATGCCTCAGAACCTGAGCGATGCCAAAAGATGCCTTTTAACCTGGACGATCCCTACCCACTGCTGGTGGTGAACATCGGCTCGGGAGTCAGTATTCTAGCCGTGCATTCCAAGGACAACTATAAACGAGTAACTGGGACCAGGTAAGTAACCTTTCTTCTTCTTTTCGCAGCATTCATGTCGTTTTATGCATAGAAGTTGTGAAATCACTAGATTAATACTAGCTTCATCAGGAAAATAACATGTATTTGTGCAACAGCAAAAAACTGTAGGTGTGCAAATATAAGTGTTGCAGATATTGCTTCATAAGGTATGTGTGTAATGACTCAAATCATTACGTATTTATGTTTGGTTAGCATCAACTGGCATTAAAATTTCCATAAAGTTAAGAGTGAATTTTTGCCTGATTCCAGTAACTGGTTTTTTTTCCCCAAAGCATTTTTCTTCTTTCATTTTTCACTTTTTTCTAGATGCATTTAAGGCTAAAGCTTGCCACATACTGACTACATACAGAATATTAGGTGGCACTATAATTAATTCTTATACGATATGCTCCTTATGGGATCATACTAATGTTCCAAATATTCCATAAAATTTTCTATAGTCTCTGAAACATGAATGTGAAATGAGATTTTAAAATTTTTCTTAATGATTCTTATGTGTACTTTAAACTTCTAAGGAGGGTGGAGACTCCTATTTAATGGAAATTTCCCGAGATGAACTTATAAGTTTGAGATTGCATGCCATGTTGAGGAGTGTGATGAAACCTCATGCTGGCCTTTGTCCTGCCTGTGAGTCATCCCCATGTCCAGCGTCTCCACGCTGTGTGCACTCCCTGCCCATGAGCGGCTTAGGCGACCGTCTCCGTTATCAGACCGATTTTACAGCATTGTAGTGCTTGTAGTTAAGTACCTCATTTCAGTAGTAATGGTCCCAAAGCACAAGAGTAGTGATGCTGGCAATTCGGATATGCCACGAAGAAGCATTAAAGTTCTTCCTTTAACTGAAAAGGTGAACGTTCTTAATAAGGAACGAAGAAAAATTGTATGCTGAGATTCCTAAGATCTATGGTAAGAACAAATTTTCTGTGTGAAGAAAAAAAATACATGCTAGTTTTGCTGTCACACCTCAGACCGCAAAAGTTACAGGCAGAATACGTGGTAAGTGCTTAGTTAATATGGAAAAGGCGTTAATTTGCTGGTGGGAGATGTGAACAGAAACGTGTCCTGATCGATGGCAGCGTGTTAGGCCAGAAAGCACTGAGCCTGTGTGGAGACTGCAGCAAGGGACCCCTGAAACGAGACGAGTCATCCTTAGAGTGTATCGTTGTGATAGTTTTATTTCATTACTTGTTAATCTCTTACTGTGCCTAGTTTATAAGTTGAAGTTTATCATAGGTATATGTATACATAGGAAAAAACATGGCTTGTTACTATCCACAGTTTCAGGCATTTACTAGAGGTCTTGGGACGTAACCCCCAGTGATAAGAAGGGACTTCTGTTATTATTTAAATCAAAAATCTAAAAGAAATTCAGCCTGTTACCTACATTCCAACAGTGATTCAAAGACGGAAGCTGTTAGACATTTAGGTGAGAATAGGGAGCAAAGGTTTTGATTTTAGGAATTAGACATGATTTCGTTTTGTGAGCATATCCAAAAGAATAATAGAACCAAGTAAATTTCTGTCATTAACATGATGACCAGTGTGACATAAATTTCTTCACTGTATTCAAGTAAATTGGCTTTTCACAATATCATTTGCTAGAAACCATTTTGTGAGTTTTCTCCTTTTAATTCACATGGTACTAATTTTAATCCTTCGTCCTTTTTCATGCACACAAAAACATATTTTCAGCAGTTGCAAAGTATAAAATATCAAATGAAGATATTGGAGGCTAGAAAGTCCTCTCCTGTCCTCACGTTGTTTCTACCAAGTAACTTTTTCCTTTGGTTTATTTTTTCATCTGACAAGTTCGGTTTTGTTAAACATATTTCACCTTTCCTCATTATGTTATTATTTCATGACTAGCATTAGCGATATATTTTTTCTGTATGTTTATTAAATAAATAAATGTTCCACCTTTCTACTTTGGAGAAAGAATACAGTGTGTAAGTACAGCTCATCAAATTTCTTTGTTTTCTTTAGTCTTGGAGGGGGTACCTTTCTGGGATTATGCAGTTTATTGACTGGCTGTGAAAGTTTTGAAGAGGCTCTTGAAATGGCAGCCAAAGGTGACAGTACCCAAGCTGACAAGCTGGTCCGTGATATTTATGGAGGAGATTATGAAAGATTTGGTCTGCCAGGTTGGGCTGTAGCATCTAGGTAAGTTTAACATTTATGTTGTAATTAAAGGTGCTTATTTATATCCAAAATATATAAGGTACTCATATAACTTACACATACACAGAAACAATCAGATTAAAAAATAAGCAGAGGACCTGAATGGACATTTCTTTAAAGATGACATACAGATGGCCAATGGACATAAGAAAAAGTGCTCAACATCACTAGTCATCAGAGAAAGGCAAATTCAAACCTCAGTGAGGTAGCACCTCACATCTGTCAAAACGGCCATCATCAATAAATCCACAAACTAGTGTTGGCGAGGATGTGGAGAAAAGGGAGCCTTCATACACAGTTCGTGGGATTGCAAATTGGTGCAGCCACTATGAAAAGCAATATGGAGGTTCCTCAAAAAATTAAGAATAGAACTACCATATGACCTAGCAATCTCATTTCTGGGTATTTATCCAAAGAAATCCAAAACATTAATTCAGAAAGACATCTGCATCCATATGTTCATTGCAGCATTATTTACAACAGCCAAGAGACGGAAGCAAGCTAAGTGTCCCATCAATAGTCGTCTGGATAAAGTTGTACATACATACAACGGAATGTTACTTGGCCATAAAAAAAAGAATGAAACCCCGTCATTTGTGACAACATGGATGGACCTGGAGGGCATGATGCTAAGTGAAATAAGTCAGAGAGAGAGAAACAAATAGCCTGTGATTTCACTTACATGTGGAATCTAAAAACGAAACGAACAAAGCAGAAACAAACTCAGAGATAACTGAGAGTTGCCAGATGGAAGTGGGTTTGGGGGGATGGATAAAAAAAGGAAGGCGTTGAGATGTACAAATTGCCACATGTAAAAAGTCACAGCGTTAGGAATGTAGTCAGTAATGTAACAACTGTGGTGTCAGACGGATACTAGACTCGCGGGGGTCATCGCTTCGTGAGTTATATAAATGTCCAAGCACTGTGTTATACACCTGAAGCTAACCTAGTTTTTAGAAACCATTCAATATATCAAGAAGTTGTAAGTAGACTTCCTCTTACCAGTTTAGGCTCTAAAGTTTGAACACTCATGTAGCTTGAAAATTAGATCCTAAGCAGCTTTCCTGAGTGCACCCTGTAGGAAATCATATTAGTTCTTGAGTATCCTTTCAGTGTTTCCCTCTGCAAATACAAATCCTATCCCTATCCTCCCCTTAGAAGGTAACTTTGAATAGATAACATTTACATACCATCAAATAGCATACATATATACTCTTCGGTGGCAGTATTGGCCTAGGTTGCCTGCCTCCCTTTCTCTTCCCCTCTTCCCCCTTTCTTCCCTTATGTTCCTCCCTCCCTCGCTCTACTCACCTCCACTCCCTCTCCCTACTTCCCCCACTCTCTCCCCAACTCCTTCCCCTCCCTCCCCAACTCCTTCCCCTTCTCTCCTTCTAATTAGCAGCTTCATGGTACTTCATTGTGTGATGTCTGAGTTGTTTGCTGTATTTTCCCATGTACAGTTCAGTGGATCAGTGAGCAATCTTGTATATGTGTTGATTTATCTGTAGGATAAATTCCCAAAATGTATGAAATGTGTTTTATCAGATTTGCTTTTGTTTTTTTATTTCTCTGCAGTTTTGGGAATATGATTTATAAGGAGAAGCGAGAATCTGTTAGTAAAGAAGATCTGGCAAGAGCAACTCTAGTTACTATCACCAACAACATTGGTTCTGTGGCACGAATGTGTGCTGTTAATGAGGTAAAAAAGTTAATGATATGAAAAATGTGACTTGGAGTTTTATGTATGTATAGCAGGGCTTCTCCACGTTCCCTAAGGAGGCCTATGGGATGAATACCTCCTAATCTATTAAATTCCAAGGTTCATTACGTACGTGTGTTATGTACCCAATTGTTATACCTTTAAAGAAAGTAGTATACAAATTGGAAATTGGACAAGTAGATATTCACATTCACCATTTCAGAAATACAGTCACGTGCCCCTTAAAATTCGTGGTTAGGTGATTTCGCTGTGCGAACATCTTAAGCGCACTTACAGAAACCTGGATGGTCTAGCCTGCTCCACACCTAGGCTGTGTGGGGTAGCCTGCTGCTCTAGGCCACACGCCTGAACAGCATGTTACTGTACAAAACGGCATGAGATTAAACAACCACAAGAAAAAGTGATGCAACCAAGGGACCTGGTAAACAAAATGTGTGAAGCTGCTGCCAACGAAATACGGCACACTGTTTTACAGCAAACTTTTTATATGTAGTAGAAAGACTGCACTCTGAGTGAAACGTTAGTACACAAACCAGTAACAGAGCTGTTTATTGTCAGGTATTCTGCACTGTACGTACCTGCACGTGCAGTCGTTTTACACGGACCGGTGGTGCAGCAGGTTTGCTTCTCCCAGCATCACCGCAAACACGTAACGGGTTGTGCTGGGGCGTTGAGATGGCTGTGACGCAGCTGCGACGGCACTAGGCCGTGGGCGTTTTCTGGTCCGTAATCATACGGGGCGTATCGTGTATGCGGTTCACCGTTGACCAAAATGTCATGGGCACATGACTGTAAATCTAAATCTCTCGAAGATATAAAAAAGTAGGGTTTGTTGTGGCAGCTCTGTTAACGATGCATATGCTGAGTGAAGTGCTTGAACATTTTCTTACTGCCCTCGGCTTCTTTACAGTGCTGCCTTGTTGCATATGGATCAAGCAGCATTGTACAGGGCTATGAAGGCATTGAGACTGGTTCTTCACATGAAATTCGAACAATGTATACTTCTGAAAAGCATTTACTACTAGATTTCTAATAGTTGGGTTCTTTTTATTTGAAGGAGACTGTATATACAATTCTGCCTTCACGTGATAGATATTTTTGTCCATTTAACTTTTGGGACTGTCAAATACTTTGAATAGAGAATTTCGCGGTTTGCAGGAACCCTTCATTCTTCACTCACTTATTCAGTGAGTAAATACTTAAAGACCGCCACGTGCCAAGCGCTGTTCTAGGCGCTTGGGCCTCAGTGAAGGAAACAGTGGTCTCTGACTTTGTGGAGCTCCCACCCATTCCCACAGTGTCGGGAAAGTAAACTGTTCAGTTTGTGTTAGGTGACAAATGCCATTTTGAAAAGAGGAAATCAGCTAAACAGAATTAAGACTGGACCAGAGAGTGGCAGAGGACAAACTGCTGAGTAATTGCTGGTTGACAGAGTCTTTATTGAAAATGTGACCTTTGGCCAAAGATTTGAAGGAAGTGAAAGAATCTGACATAGATATTTGAGGGAAAAGAGACTCCAACACAGAACAGCTGTGCAAAAACCTGAATTAACCTTTTGAATTATTCTGTTTAAATCCAAAATTTTTCTCTCTAGTTTCTTAATAACCATGCAGTAAGTTGGTTGAGGTTGCTGCTAGCAGGCATTTTAACTAGGTTTTGGCAATATTTCACTTTTGGGGGCTCACAGTAATCTGGGACCTTTTTTCCTAGCCCTATAGATCTGGATTTTCACTGGCCAGTTGTCGTAACAGTAATTAGGCCCATAGGTTACACTGTCCAAATTTAATGTGAAAAAATGTATACTCAAAGTCAGTATATTATTGTGAGAGTTTTTCTGGAGACACAAACACCAGTTCCTCTGGGTAAGGTTTCCTCATCTTAGAGATACCTAAGGACCCAAATTACTGAGTGGGATCTTAGAGTGACTTGAGGGGTTAGGCTGGGGCAGAGGGTGCTGGAAGCCCGTCCCCTGGTCAGTGGTGCTCCCTCCCCCATTCCGTATGAAGTCCACGGGTCGCCTGTCATTGCTGAGCGTGCGCTGCAACATGCTGGCCAAGTGTACAGCTTGTCTTAACCCTAAACACATTTGAGATGTTCTCGTTGGTGTGTTTCCTTTACTCTCAGTCATGTTTCTCCACACCACTTTGTCAAACTGATTATTTCTTGGCCATTTTCAAATCAATTTACTAGAGTCTTTCCAGAACTTTTTTAAAAAGAGACTTCATTTTCAGAGCAGTTTTAGGTTCACAGCAAAAAGGAGTGGAAGGTACAGAGAGTTCGACCCCACACGCACAGCCTCCCCTGCCGTCTGCACCCAGCACCCCAGTCAGTGAAGGGACACTGACTCAGCATCATCACCCAAGTCCCCCGTTCACATCTGGGTCACTCTGTGTGCGCTGTGTGGGTTTGAACAACTGTGTTGTGACGTGTCCATAGGTATTGTTTTTCAGGGTTGTGAAGGTATGTACCAGGAATATAGTAGACACTAATGAAAGGTCGTTACTTACATTTTTAAGTAGAGATTTTGTAAACCCTCTTGTACTATGGAATCTATTTCATAATTCTTATTTTCAGGTATTTTTGTTTGCTTTTTTTTCTTGTAGAAAATAAACAGAGTTGTCTTTGTCGGAAACTTTTTACGTGTCAATACTCTCTCAATGAAACTTCTGGCATATGCACTGGATTACTGGTCCAAAGGTCAACTGAAAGCATTGTTCCTAGAGCATGAGGTATGACAGAAAAATATTTGTGGCTTGTAATAGCATGCTTTTATATGCAGGTGCCATATATTGCTTCTTGCTCTGTATTTATAAGCCAAGCATAAAACTATAATTCATCTAAATAGTACTGACTCCCTCACTTCATTTTGAGTTGGGGGGCGGGTAGGGTTTACTGTAACCTGGAAAACACCCCACTAAGAGGGGAACTTCACAGTTCTTATCAGGTCTGTGAGCTCCTTAAATACTGGCGCTGCTGGTGTGCGTAATGGGTGATTGTTTTGTTAAACTTTAATTTTTTTCTTCTCCTCTGAGATAACAAATGTTAAATGTGAACAGTACAAGAATATATAATTTAGCAATGAAAATTCTCCTTAATCTTCCCACCACAACCTCACCTCCACTTCTAGAGACTTCTAGAGGTACAGTTAACATTTTGGAGTTTAATCTTCTAGGGTTTTTTTTTTCATATTTATTCACTACATCTAGTTAAATTCTGATCGAAGCCAGCAAGGATCAGTTCACATAGTGTTTGAGATTGAGGAAATTTACCTTGAATTATTTAGTTCCTGGTCACGTGGATATGCTGAGTCTAATGACACAGGCAGAGGCTTCACTGTAAGTGTCCGTGTGTCAGTGCCTGCGCTCGCCGCACAGGGCAGAGTGGCACGCTCTGGGGCAGCTCCGTCTGGCGTGGAGCACGCTGGGGGGTGGCAGGTGGAGCCGCAGGAAGTTTACCGAGGAAAGGGGGAGGGGCACAGAATCGCAATTGCCCACACTTTAAAATAGGTATTTCAAAGGTATACATTTTAAAAACTTGTTACAGTAGCTGACAACACGGAAAGTCAGATTTCTGACTAGATGTCTTAAAAAGGTGATAACATAAACTCGTCTTCTAACAGTGGTTAATTCTGTGTGCTAATTTAAAAGCTACATTAATTATTTTTAAATTATACAGGGATATTTTGGAGCAGTTGGTGCGCTTCTCGGGCTGCCAAATTTCAGCTAAAGCATCAGGTTTCTCTCCGCTGATAAACATCATCCAAGAGGAACTGAAAACCAGAGGCATTATTATTGGATTATTTGTCACTGGGAACCAAAGGAAGAAAAGAGTAGCCCTATTCCTGTCGATTTTTAAATGTCAAAGTGGTAAGCTGCTGAATGTTGCCATAGAGAAAGAGAGGGCTGGGTACCAGGTGAAGTATTTCCAACTGAAATGCTTTCCCTCCTGTATATAGCCAGTGTTAAACCCTTAAATGCAATACAGCCTCTGATGATTGAGCTTTCTCTTAAACAAGTTTTCTATTTATTTTATGTAGCCAACATTGCAGTACTGTACGCTCAGACACAAATCTGAAAAGTCTCAGAAGTGTTTAGGTCTTGAAAATAATTGATTCTGAATATTTGTTACAAATCTGTTCTACGCGCACTTTGGTTACTAGAAAGCAGACAGTAACAATCCCTGTACCTGAATTAATTGAAATGGCAATCAAAGATGGTCATTATGGGATTTTAGAAATGTTAGGCAATATTGTTATGTAGTTTTCTTATATACCCCCCAAAAAGCACATTTACTTGATCTTTCTTCAGAAGTACAACTTTTTTCAAATGCCATAGTTGAAATACTATTGTGAAATATTAGCCTGAACTTTGAATGAATCCTAGAAAATGCACACATTTGGTGACACTGTACTTTCTATGTTTTGTTAATTCCATTTAAAAATGTTGACTTTTTAAATTGGGGACGTAATTACTCTGGTCCGTGCTCGCCCCGCGTCACGCCCGTCTCCGGCTGACTCGGTCATTTCTGTCTAATTAGATCCGAACCATCAGTGCTAAAGATTGACTTCTATCATGAACAGCAACAAAATCACATTTATTCCAATGGATGTTATAGAAATCTAAAAGATGAGTTGTTTTGAAACTGTAGGATTCTGAGACAGTACTGCAGAATTATAAAAGGATCAGTGTTTTGTACATTCTGGTGATAAAAGAATTATAGTTCCAAAATTTGTAAATCCCTTGGAATTGCCTTGGAATTGGTTCTGTAGTTGGAATCATTTTTTATAATGTTATAAATTCAGATTTTACTTTGGCAGTGACATTTTGGAAGTAGTTTTGAGATTCTTACAGTTTATGAAGTGGAGAGACTTGAGGAAATTATTTGTCTCCTTAAACTACCAGGAAATCTGGATGTGCTTTAAAGAGCTTAAAACTTGTTTGCATTACAGGAAGAAGTATTACCATGTGTTTTTATGGGACAGTTTTGCTCCATAGAGAACAGTTGTCAGTAGACTATCAACAGGTGCTTGTTAAAGACATTTCTCCTTGTAGTCTCAAATTTTGTGCTCAAATACTTAAAATTCAGTTTTTTTATTTAAAGACATTAACATGAACAGTAGGAGTGAATATGTAGAGGGGAAAGTATTTTAAAGTAATTTTTTAGAATTTAGAATATTTGATCCTCAATTCATGTCACTTGTCACTTTGAAAACCTACAATGACTAAACATGTCTTACTATTGCCATTGTAGTGACTAGATACATCAGCCAAAAGCCACCTGTCCAATTTATTTAAAAAGTTTATGATTTAGGCATCTGTACAAAATTTTTATTTTTAAATGACAATAACTTCAGTTTACATTCCTGTGACAAACTGCACGTTAGCAGCTATAGGTTTGGGGTATTCTTTAAGAAAGAAATGGAATGATCAAAGTTTATATAAGTTAATTTGATCAATACTTTAGTTAATTTGGGACTGTGATTGATACTTTTTGTCCTTCGAAACTGCAGTTACTGTTAAAACGCACGTTAAGGGGAGCCGCCTCTCACCACCTTGGCATCTCTTCTCATGGATAATCCGAAACTGCTGAAGTAATACAGTTATGATGAAGGCTTCCAAGTCTAGTGTTTGACTATGATCTTAAATTCCTTGTAAGCAGCACTGGTCAATAGGTTTAGTTCTACTCTAGATTGACGTAATGCCGCAAAGTCCTATGTTCTTGCATAGTGCTAACAGCTAAAATGTGAGCCACACGTCATTTTACATTTTTCTAGCAGGCACATTTAAAAAGTAAAAAATAAATAGGTGAAACACATTATATATTTCTGTTTGATACAGTCCTATGTTATTTCAATATGTAATCAATATTAAAAGCCGTTCAGGAGATATTTTACATTTTGGTTGCTTGTATTTAGTCTTCAAAAGCAGTTTGTGTTTTACACTTAAAGCGCATCTCAATTCAGACCAACCATATTTCAAGTCCTCAGTAGCCGCATTTGGATAGTGGCTACTGGCATTGGTGCAATTTTAGAACTAGCTCTTAAAAATGAACACTGTCATGTCCATTATAACTTCATGAGTGTGGGCTTTTAAAAGAAAGTTTGAGGGGAACCTTATTTTTTAAATAGAGAAAGGGAGATAGGAAGTAGCACAGTTTGAGCTATTTATTTTACACAGACAAGCTGTATTTCTGACTGTTCCAAAAATAGTTTATATTGCATTCTGCCATCTCATCATAGTATGTATCATTTTTTCCAATGATACTGATAAAATTGCCCAAGACACATTCTTGCAATCTCCAAAATGTGTATTTCCTTCACTGAAGCAATTTGATGATTCCAGTGACTTAGCTTTCCCCCCACCTTATCTAATTTAACTTTGAGAAGCCAATTGCAAAGGATTAAAAAGAGGCCCTGTTAATTCTTTATCAAGTTGTGTACACACACAAGAGAATGTTCTTTATAACTTTTGGATTTAATTTTCATTCTTAAAAATTCTGATAAAATTTTCAGTGCAGGGAGCACTATCAGTTTATTTTGGGACTTGATTAAAAAAACACAAGGTCAGGAACTTTACACCACCACAACAACCACCCAAAAGATTGCCTTTTGTAATCAGAGACTTTTAGACCTAATGGCTTTTAGTTCTGCATCCTGACTTCTCCAAAGACAAAGTATTAGTAACTCAGCCACCTGTCGACACAGGCGATTCCTTGGCTCGGCTACTCTCATTTAAACAAAGGTGGACTCTGAGTTTGGGCGAAGTCAGTGCCATTGCCAATAATATTCATGGTGATTGACAGTCCTTCCTGAGGTTCAGAGTATTTGCCAAATATTGGACTGTAAAGGTTCCTGAGGTTTTGCCTTTGCGTGATTGCCGCATTGGAAGTCCTGGCTCCTGAAAGCTCCGTTGGTGCAGGCACAGGGTGCAGCCGACGGGGAGGCGTTGCCCTGGTGACCGGCAGTCCCCTTGCCTCGCGAGAGCAGGCCTGAGAGCAGGCCGTCACGCCTCGCCTCGAGTTCAGGGTTGCATTCTCGGGCGGAAAGCTTAGCAAGGCGATAGCTTCCAAATGTCTTTTGTAACCACTTATATACAAAATTTTTCGTATCTTGTTCAGTGTGTCATTTTTTTTTCTGGTTGAACATTTAGTGCTTTTCAATCTATTGCATTTGAGAATATAGTTTAGAAATTCTCCTTTAAAGCCATGTAAAAACTGAAAGAATAATAGCCAGAAAAATGTGTGGTACATTCTTTCGCATTTAACTTACTGTTTTGTGATACGTATGAACAAAATTCTAGAAATATGTTGCCTTTTTATAATAATACTCTTTACCTGTTTAAGATAATTTGCCATGAAATGTCTATGATATCCTATTTTCTCAGTAAGTTTATTTTACTGTGTTTATTCTAGTATTGAAGGAATTCAGCCAATTTTTTTCTATCAGATAATTTTTTAAAGTATTATAGTAGCCTATTAAAAAAATTGTAGCATGAAAAGTCATCAGTTTTTCATTCATATTTAAATTTCAAGTATGGAAATATTGAGTAATTTCCACTTCCAAAAAGTTCACATCATCTTAAAGCAGTCCATACTGTTTGCTGCGTTATCTGGCTCATATGGTCAGTGGCCATGAGATCCTGATTTTGTGTTGTATTAGAAATAGCGCCAGTCACTGGTATAACTTCTTTGAATGTGACCTTATTTGTAAAATGAGGACATTGCCTTGTTATAGTAGTCATCGGTTATCATCAGGATCTTGAGAAAGACACTTATTTGCTTCTTCCATGGCAGCATTTGGAATGATGAGAACAGTTTGTTCAGAAACTGGCACCATGTTTTGGAATTTATTTTATTTGTATGTTGATAGGTACTAGATTTTGAATTCTCACCAAACCAATAGAATTCTATATAATGTTAACATTATTCTCTCATAATATTAAGTTATTGCCTGCAATATACTGCCTGCAAGTAGATAAACCTTAAAGTACTATGGAGGGTTTTATAAAATATATATACTTCAATCTAAAGATATCTGGAATTTTTATTGTGTTAACTTCAAAATTACATGGGCATCATATTTATGAAACATTTCCATTGTACAGAGAAACATCCCACTAAATCCATAGATGTTTGAATTTAGACATACTGGGGATTTTTTTTTTTTTAATGCCTACAGCACCTGGCCTTCCTAGGTGGTCTCCCATCCAAGTACTCACCAGGCCCAACCCTGCTTAGCTTCCGAGATCAGATGAGATCAGGCGCATTCTGGGTGGCATGGCTGTAGACTGCTGGGATTTTTTTATTGGCCCTTTTAAGCTGTTTATTTCTGAACATTGTGAGTGGAGACAGATGTGGCATAAACCCTCCTGGAATTACTTATTGCTTTTGTCAAACACAATTCATAGTGAAATTTATAAAATACAATTTTAACTACCTACAAATAAGTTGAAATATTATGGATTATAGTCATCTACTGCAAATATAATGAAGACCTAAAATAATTTTATCCTTAGGATTGTCTGAGAATAATCAGATTGGACATGTGTCTGACAGTCCCAGCGTACTGTTTAAAATAAATATAGCAGTGAGTTGATGCTGGGACTTTAGGTGCCACAGTTAGTGCTGAATGATGTGTAAGTGGACATCAGGTTTTTTCCCCTTTAAGAAAGAAATCAAAATCTTTACATTCTGGCTCGTTCCATAGCCAAAGATTACTTTTCATTTCGATTTTCAGTCTTTTTGCCCCAGATGCCGCTAATTTTGCATTTAAAAGAATAAGGAATGTATTTTTCAAAGGAGTGAATGAAGTTAAAATTCAGACTTTTGAATTGTATAAATACGCGACTAAATTTCAATGCTAAGATAGTGTTTTTTTTTCATATACTGCAGTACTTCATAGTTCCAGTAGCTTTCAAAGGAAACATATCAGCTTTTAACATAATTTGTAAAGAATACGTAAACAGTGCAAGTAGTTTGAGGTGATTTGAGCCTTATATCGGATCTCTGAATCATGGGTAGTACGCCTGCACGGTCTGTACTTGTTGCAGATATCAAGCCATTTTGAAGTTTGCCACTTTGTCCTGAGGTACTCTTGTTAGTTTACAACATTTAGAAACAGAAGATAACTTTGTAGGACTGACATCAATACCCTAGTCTCCTTTCCCAAATATAATTAATGGAATTAGGATGTAAATCATGTTAAGATGGTTTTATCATTTTTTGTAATACATTGTTTGCTTTCAGTCTTTATTTGAACTACAGTGAAACTTTGACTTTTTAACTGAAGTTGAATGGCATTTGTCTTAATTCTGCCCAGTTATTGACCAAATCATACATAGATCTTTGTGTCAGTTTTACTTATAAAAGCCATTTCCATTTAAGTTGCCTTATTCTAGCTATCGCGTTGTTCTTGTCAAGTCTGAGCTCTGTCATGTTGGAATTTTTCTAACACTGAATCCGTGATGTAAAAATGTATGATGTGCTACAAATTTTATTCATAATAAACTAAGTTATAGCCTTTTGTAACCTATAAAATGTTTCTTGTAAATTGTCTAATTTATTTTTCCATTTATGTACAGTTTCTTATGTAAATTTAAAAAATAATGTGGCCTGTTCTGCCAACATTACTGTACTCTCCCTTGATGCTTATTTGCATGAAAACAACTTGGGTTTTGCTGGTTTGTATTGTATGGCCATGAAGCCAACTTCAGTACTCTTTGCCTTCTTTTCTGTAGTTTAACTTTTTCTAGTTTTGTTCTATTCTAAAATGTTAAAATCATGCTTTTTCTTTCCTACTTTACAAATAAATTCTCTAAGTTGTTTACTATGTGTATCTTTTTATTTATTTTATGTATTATACTCCCACATTTCCACTCTGATTAAAGTTTAACTGAAATTAGTTACAGAAGAATGTAAATTCCAAGAAAAAGGACTTTGTACACCCTTGTTTGCCTCTCTATCGCCAGTACTTAGCACAGAGAAGGCATCCAATAAATACTTGGGTGAATTAATTGTGGAGAGAGTGCAATCTATCTTCTGTGTCAGATAGAAGTCGTTTTTCACCACCTTCCTCTCCACATTGGAAAGCACAAATGTTACTTCTTAATATGTGAGGAATTCAATGGGAAAATGGACTCTGTGCTTTCCACTTGTGTAACTGCCTAGACATCATGCACACAGGAATGGTTAAAAACATGAAGACTACCATGGGAAGTACATATCCTTTCTGTTTAAAGATAAATCCAGTACGCAGGAACTGAGATGAAAGAAGTGGGAGACGGTGACAAGGGAGAACATGATGAGTCTGGTGTGGAAATACTAGATCGAGGTGTAGTTAGCTCTCCAAGTGCACTGGAGCAAAAGCAGTCCAGGGCCACACACGAGTGCATCTAAATGCTTCATTCAAGATAAACAATCCAGGAAGGAAAAGCGGTTGGTACTGGATTCTATACTCAGAGCTATATAAATTTTTGAAAGCAAGGTGTCTCTTCTGTTCACATGTAAACTGTATATTGAGCAAAGATTGTTAATATTTCAGCACCTAAAATCTTACTGATCACTTCCTGTGCTAAAAGCTTTACAGATTTTTTAAAATACTCCTTTGCTTCCGGGTTGGGGGATGTTTTTATTTTTTCCTTCAAATAAACTTGGAAACCCTGATGGAGGAGGTAAGAGGACCTTACCTCCTCTGTTACATAAAAACTGATACTTTCTAATGTTGCTTTTCTCAGAGGTTAATAGTATACCCCGAGAAGTGCAGTTGACTAGACATTTTGGTAAATAAGTGCGTATTTCCAGCCAAGCTCTCTAAACAGAAACTGCAGTGTCTAGAAATAGTGACAAAGATTACCAAAGTCATGAAGGTGTGTTTTGGGGGAGTGAAGAGCCCGATTTGCTCATTTTTCTCTAGCAAGAGTCTGGAGTCAGCTACTCTTGATTTCTTCCCCCCGACCCCACCCTCTAAAAAAAAATAAATGAATTTTCATATTAAACATGCCTTTCAGAAAATTTGAGGCCCTGAACTTGGGAAAGTGAACATATGTTGCGTAGGGGGGCTTTTTGGTGGTGTAACAGTTTGAATAAAAAATCCTGATACCTCGTGTTTTCAGATATCTTAGAACAGCTCTTCCAGTTTTCAGGAAACTATTTAATACTTCACAAAATTCTGTGAATTTGGAACTACTCTGACTTTTGTTTACTTTTGTTTGGGGACCTGTTTACATTCGACTTTATTGAGGCATGATTTAAGTACAATAATGTAAATAAGTCTGATAAATTTATACAGCCATCTAATCACCACTCCTAAGATATTTCCATCATTCCAGAAAGTTCCCTTGGCCTCCATCCTAGTTAAATCCATCCCAACCCCATCCCCTGCCAACCACTCATCTGCTTTCTGTCCCTAGATTCAATGTCTCTCTAGAGTTTTCATGTAAGTGGGCTCGTACAGCATGCACCCTTTTTTATCATCTCCCAGTCCTCCATCCCTCCCCAGCTTTAGGCTTTTCTAGAACTATGTGCTTTCTATTAGACTTACTATAGTATGCATTCTAGTGTCTAAGTGCTTTTTCTCGTCATAATGTCTTTTGAGGTTAAAGCATGTTGTATGTATCAGTAGTTCATTCCTTTTCACTGCTGAATAATATTCCCCTGGAAGGATATGCCGCAATTCGTGTATCTAGTTGCTTGTACATTGACATGCTGCAAGTCTTTGGACATATGTTTTCTTTGGAGTATAAAGTGGAATTGCTGGGTTGTATGGTAAGTGAAAAACTTCCAAAGAGATTACATTTCACATTCCAACCAGCAGTGAGTGTTACACTTGCTCTGCATCTTTTTCAACACTTAATGTTATCAGTCTTTTTAATTTTAGCCATTTTGTGTATCTATCTGGTTTCAATCGGCATTACCTTGGTTACTGATGATAAGCATCTTTTCAGATGCTTATTGGTCTTTAGTATATCTTGCAAAAATTTCTAACCATTTTTAATTGAATTGTCTAATTACTGAATTGTTAAAGTTCTTTATTCTTGTCAGAAGTCCTTTGTTGGATATATGTTTGGATATTTTCTCAGCTTGTGGCTTGTCTTTTCTTATTTTTAAGAACAGAAATTTTTATTTGGTTGAAGCCTGTCTCTTTTTTCTCCTTTATGGTTTATACTTTTTGTGCCCTAAGAAATCTTTGACTACCCAAGATCATTAATATTTTATCCTGTTTTGGTCTAGGCATTTTGTAGTTTTAGTTTTTTATATTTAGGTCTATGAATCCATGAGGTAAGGGTAAAGGGTTGGTTGGTTTGTTTAATGTGTTCAGCATCCAGTGTTGAAAAAACTCACTCTGCTGTGTGGGTCCAGGGACTGGAAAGAGACAGGGATTAGCAAGGGTCGGGAGGAAGCTTGTGGGGGTGATGGCTATGTCCATATTTTAACTGGTGATAGGGTCACAGGTGTATACCTATGTCAAAACTCAAATTGTCTATTTTAAATAAGTGCAGTTTATTGTGTATCAGTTATACCTAAATAAAGCTTTTTAAAAAGATACAAAATAACCACTCACACTGTGTCATCACAGCCAATTCCTTCTCTTGATCCGAATTATGAAGTTTATAATTCAACCGATTCTGGACAAATAAGTAAAACTAAATTATTGACACTGTTTTTCTTGGGTTCCTTTTCATAATGCTACTTTAGTCTGAAATCTTCCCAATTCTGTGAAGAAAGGAAGACCATCTTGAATCAAAGAGACTCGAATCTCAATAAGGCTGGAAAACAAAACAAAACTCTTAGCCTAAGAGGGAATTTCAGATCAGAGGTGCCCTAGGATCTCTTCACAGACCACCAGCCAGTGACTACTCAAGTGATGGAAGAGAGAATCCAAGAGTCAGAAAGAATCTCATCGACTGCTGATTCAAACTCAGGATTTTACAGGGAGAAATAGAGCTCAGAGAAGTCAAATTGTCCTAGGTCACAGCAAGGTTTCAGGAGAACCAAAGCGCAATCCTATCACCCATTCCAGTGCTTAAAAACAAAAAATCCTCTCTATTGGGCAAGTAACATATGGCACCAAAATGTTATTAAAATAAATAAAAAATGATTAGGTTATAGTATCCAAGCAAGAAAGATCAATATAGAAAAAGCAGAACTATAAGTTACATGAAAAAAATAATAGAAAAAAATTTAGTATCTCCATATTCTGGTGTCTAAGTTCTTTTCCTCATAATGGATTCAACTTGCCAATTAAAGGCGACTGGCTTTAAAAGAAAAAAAATCTATATGCTTTTAATAGTAAATGTTAACAAAAGTAAAAGGACCTGGACAATTTGAAATCGAAGGGGTAAAAAAAGATTGGGCAAACAGCAAAAGAAACCCTATGTACCCATACTAAGATGAGCAAAATAATCCTGAACACAAAAGCCATTATCAGAAAAAAGGTCATTACCAAATGCCATATGATTCCACTTACATGTGGAATCTAAAGAATAAACAAACTCACAGATACAGAGAACATTTTAGGGTTACCAGATGGAAAGAGGATTGTGGGGAGTGAAAAAGGGAAAAGGAATTAGGAAGTACAACTTGGTAGTTATAAAATAGTCATGGAGATGTAATGTACAGCATAAGGAATAGAGTCGATAATACTGTAATAACTGTACAGTGTCAGATGGATACTGGACTTATCAGGGTGATCACTTAGTGAGGTATATAAATGTCTAATCACTATGTTGTACACCTGAAACAAATATAATATTGTATGCCAACTATAACTGAAAAAAAAATAGGATCATTACATAATCACAAAAAGTTCAATTAACCGAAAAACAAAACAAACAAAAAACCCCCAAAGTATATATGCAAGTAATAAAATAGCCAGGAAATACAGTTAACATTGATGAAACTTTAAGGCCTGGAAGTCCCATTGCAGTGGGAGATCTCAGCACCTCTCTCAATCACTGATCGCTCAAACAAACAAACGAACGAAAACAACAGAATGTAAGTTTGAACACCACAGTCACGCTCGACCTAAGGGACATCCCTTGACTTTGGCATCCAGCAATGAGAGGACACATTCTTCTCAAGCACGCGTGGGGCATTTACGAAAGTTGATCATGCACAAGACCATAGAGTAAGTCTCGGTACATTTTTGAAAAAGACCACAGTCTGTATGCACATTGCCATTAAGTTACGTGACAATAACAAGAAGGTAAAAACCTACATATTCCCTGATGTCTTGAGAAGCCGTGTAGAGCAGTGGTTAAAAGCAAGTATTCTGAAAAGCGAATCGTGCTGTGCACCTAAAACTAATATGTTGTATGTCAATTATGCCTTGATTTAAAAATATATATAATTTTTTTTAAAGCGGCGTTCCCATCAGGTAAACTTAACTTCTGTGTGCCTCGCCACATGCGGAATAAGGCCGATAACAGACCCTCCTGCGGTCACCGGCACCGTAATGCTCAGCAGAGGTCAGAATTCCCTCTCAGACAGGGAAGAGGCGCTCACTTCCTGGCCCCCTTGTGGTCGAGCAGGTTCACAGGCCTAGTTCTGGCCAACCAGTGAGCCGTGACTGGACAGGAGCGCCACTTCTCCGCACGCTCAGTCCCCGTTTGAGATGTTCCAGACCCTCTCTCCCCACTACTGTCACAGCCAGCAGCATTGGAGACGGTGGCTGCTCTGATAGCTCCGATCCCTAAGTGACTAAAACTGACAGAGGCCCCTCTCCGGTACTGTAGTGTGAGGAAGAAAACAAACTCTTCGTTTGGGCGGAGAGCTGGGGTTTGTTGCCACAGCGTGATCCCACGTGACATGCCACTCCCAACCGACACAGGAGGTGGAACTGGAAATGCAGTGCTGCTGAAGAACACGGGCCTAAAATGCGTGGCGGTGGGCCGGGGCTGGCAGCGGGGGGCAAAGAGCCCTCCGTCAAAGCACGGAGGGTGGTGGGTGGCGCCTGCTATGAAGAAGAGAGACTTTGGTCACCCGGGAACTTAAAAGGTGGGTGATGTGCCAGCGAACGTGCGGTCTTAGGGAAATGGGGTGTCAGAAGCACGTATTGGTGGCTTAGTGTCCACTTAATCATTTACTCCAAGACACAGGTGGATTCAGAAGAGAACTGGCCAGTTTGTGAGCAGAAATGAAGGCAAGGGGGACAAAGAATTAAGCAACGAGGTGACTATAACGATGGACCGTGAAATCTTAGCCAGGCGAGGAGGGAAGTGGGGACATGGGCAGAGAGCTGCGGGGGCGTGAAGAGATGGTGCACCGAGGGGTTGGCAGTCCTCGTGGGCTTGGATTCGGTGTTCCTAAAGGCGGCGAGGTGGACAAATAAGTGAGGAAGAAAGAGGTTTGGGTGGGAGAAGATTAAAAGCACCCAAAAAGCTGAGAAACACAATGGCCTCCATAAAAACCACCTCCGGTTTCTTCCTCAGAAATTTTTATTGTGTGGCAGAGACAGAACATTCTGTCAGGCACCATGGCCTCTGCACACAGCCGGAACTCCTGAGCAATGCTTCCAGACGCCACAGTCCTCTAGGCAGAGGCTCGGCTGGAGGCACTGGGCAGAGAAGGGCCCGGAGGACAGTGGACCTGGAGCCATAGCCAACGTGGGGCCTGGTGGCCACCGCGGAGCGGAAATGACAAACGCGAGAAAAGAAAAAGGCGAGAGTTTGGAAACGGTTTTGCTTGAGAGACACAAAAGCCCCATTCAACCCACCTTACGTACTGGGAACCTAACCTGGAGTCTGGAGGAGGAGGTGAACATTGTGGAACCCAGCTCAAGGTTGAAAACCGACGTGCAATTGTTCAGGCCCGATCAGATGCTCGCAAAGGCTTCATGTGGTACGCCTCATGGGGAAGCTGTCCTCCCCACACCAGACGCGGGGCAAAGCTTGTGGACTCAGGGCCCAGGGTGATAATGGACATTGCCATCCATCGCCTCCATTTCTTGGTCTCCTTATCTGAGGCCTTAGAGGTCTCCTTCAGGCACCTTGCCTCATTCTGGAGGGAAGAGTGGGGACCTCGAAGACACTTTCCCCCCCCCCTTTGACTCAGTACTCAGAACTTTCCCACTCTTAGACCCGTCTCTGCACCACCCACCTCAGGGGCCATAAGATGCCAGAGCCTTTTATTTGGGGTGCCCTCGACAGTGAGCTGGCGCCCAGATAGCTGCGATCACTCTGACCCTTGACTAGTGTGCCCCATTCCAGGAGGGAAATGAAGCAGGGGCAGCCCGCATGTTCTCCAGTTTTAGCTTCTTGCTGATTCCATGGCAGTACGTACAGATGCCCCTCGACTTACCATGGGGTTTCGTCCCGACAAACCCATCGGAAGTTAAAGATATCGAAGCCGAAAATGCATTGAACACACCGAACCTACTGAGCGTCCTAGCTTAGCCGAGCCCGCCTGAACCGTGCTCAGGACCCTCACGTCACCTACAGTTGGGCAGAGTCACCTCGCACAAAGCCTCCTGTATAATAGAGGGTTGAACGTCTCAGGGATTATCGAATCCCGCGCTGAAAGTGAAAACCAGAGCAGTCGCGTGCGGGGTTCGCCCTTCACGCGCACAGCGGGACGCGCGCCGGTGCAGGGACGCGCCCTTGGCAGACGTGACGGGATGGGAAAACACGATGCCCCCCCAAAAAGCGCGGGGGACGCCGCACACTGCCGAGTGCCGGTTGTTGACTCTCGCGACCTCAGGGCTGCTGCCAGCATCGCGGGCGCACTGCACCCACTCGTCTCTAGCCGGGGAAAAGATCAAGATTTGGAACTTGAAGTACGGTTTCTACTAAATACGTATCGCTTTCGCACCATTGTAAAGTCGAAAAATCGTTAAGTCCCACCACTGTCCGCCGGGGCCACCAGTGAACACTTAATGCCTTCATCATTAGCTCCTTGCTCTCTGAGCGGCTCCAACACCTGGCAGCTCGGGGCTCTCTCCCAGCCCCGCGGAGCTCCTCACGTGATCCGCACGCCATAGGTCAATTACTTATTCGGGCACTGGCTTCAACCCTCCTCCCCTCTGGAACCTGGGGGAGCGTCCTGGGCTGTCACAGTGGCCCCAGGTACCAACAGGCGC
Source organism: Eonycteris spelaea (assembly GCA_003508835.1). Taxonomy (NCBI): domain Eukaryota; kingdom Metazoa; phylum Chordata; class Mammalia; order Chiroptera; family Pteropodidae; genus Eonycteris; species Eonycteris spelaea. The sequence continues at coordinate 11,972,975 of PUFA01000032.1, read as the reverse complement.
TACAGGAAAGCTCAGCTGTCATTCAAAACACTATCCTAAGTCTGCCTGTCCCGATCAATGACAAGAATGGTGTGCGATTTTAAAGAGTGGGCGGCAGCCCCGAGCGCACATTAGAAGCACCTGGGGGCTTATCAAACTACCGAAACCAGGCCCTCCCCCACCGGGCACCTGATTTTACTTTCACTGACTTAGAGAAGGGCTCCAATCTGCACCATAGCAGCCCTGGGCTTCCACTTTCTAGCTATCCCACCTCGGGTGATTCACAGCACTTTCCTGAGCCTCAGTTTCCTCATCTCTGACTTTGGGGCGATAAAACTTGCCTCCCAGGGTGGAACAAGGTGTCGGGCCGCACCTGACACACGATGTGTGCGCAGTACCAACAGAACGTGAACCTAGAGGTTTCAGAAGAGCTTCCTTTGGCCCAAGAGCCTGGAAGGTGACTTGCAGAGCTGGCCTTGTCTCCTTCGGGAGGAATGCTGGCACATGGGCTGGTGGAGAGGCGTAGGGGCCACTCTTGGACATGAGCAACCAAGGCCGCTGCCCTGGGCCCTGTGCTTTAGAGGACTGTGCTGTGACCTTTCACCTTGCCCCACGGAGCAAAGGGTCCAAAGGGGACAACTGCCATGCCCCCACCTCAGACCAGGCATCAGGGTCCGGGAACCCCGCCCGAGCAGGCTGAGCCTGCTTCCCTGTCTTCCAGGCCAGCCTCCTCAGGGGAGACCACACTCCCAGTTTGCAACCCAAGTCCCAGGCTGTCTTAAAGGGGGCTGTTTGAAGGGCATGGAAACGCATCTTGACCTTGAGGGCTGGAAGTCTATTACAGACATGGCTCGTGAGGCCTTGCAGGGTATAGGACAGACGCAGGGCGAGGAGGAGTTTAAGCGGCATAGGGCAGGCCACAACCGGGCCACACAAGCCTTAGGGAACCTCTGACACCAGTGCTCATTTTACAGCAATTCGTTAGGCTGAACATTTACGTATCGGCATTTTCTGAAATGCTTGTTCTTGTCATTAGTTTTAAACCAACACACTTTAAAATCCAATAAATGCTTGGCTCTATGCCTGAGACATCCTAAGTGCCTGATAAATACGAATGTATTAGAATCCAAATGTACTCACCGAGGCTCAGATGTACGGAAGCGTCTTGCTTGGTGGCAGGACCGCAGCTGGGAGGGAAGCCGCCAGTTTAAAGGAAGTTGGTTTCTTCTGGTTTAAAACAGTTCCTTTTGGACAAAGGTCCGTCCCCTCAAGGCTTCTCCCTCCCCATTCTTCCTTCATCCCAGGAGGCATCTGGGCAACGAGAGGCTGACGGAGGGTGGGTGGGAGGTCGGGTCTCTGTCTTCTTCCCCGCTGACCCTTACAGGCTCCCTTTGGCGCAAGGTCCTTCTCTCGTGGTCTGAGCATCAGCCTCCACCTCGCTGCACCTGCCGCAGAAGTGATTTCAGCTGGCCGCCCACAGATGCTTAGGCCAGGCTCAGCCATGGCTCCTGCCAGGCTGCTGGTTCTCAGAAGCTCAGCAGCAAGTTCGACCCAGCTCTCAGCCTTACTGGACCCCTCGGAAGCTCTGCTCAGCGCCCCACCACGCCAACACAACACCAGGCCTTTACGCTAACTCAGTTCAGCTACCTTACCTTATATTGACAGTTAACAGGAAAAACAGGAGGAAGGAAGAACATGCAGAGCCCTGTGCAGGTACTGCACATTGCACATGGGCTTCCTCAGGCAATTCTCATAAGCCAAGAAACAGGCTTTTTAGCTGAAAGTTCTCGTCCAGCTCTAGTGTTACAGGCTGAATTGTGTTCCTTCACATTCAAATGTTAAAGCGCTCTCAATGTGAGTTCATGTGGAGATGGGGCCTTCATGGAGGTAATTAAGGTTAAATGAAATCATAAGGGCAGGGCCCTAATTGGATAGAACTGGTTTCCTCATGAGAGACAGCTGAGATCGCTCGCTCTCTCTCCCCGTCTCTCCTCCCTCTTTCCATTCCTCCCACCTCTTCTCTCCCCCTCCCCTCCCCTCCCCTCTCTGTCTCTCCCTCTGCGTCCATATGAAGACACAGGGAAAAAGCAGCCATCAGCAAAGCAAGAAGAAAGGCTTCACCAGAAACCAACCCCACTGGCACCTTGACCTTGGACTTTTAGCCTCCAAACTGTGTGAAATAAATGTCTATTATTTAAGCCACGCAGACTTTAGTATTTTGTTATGACAGCGTGAGCAGTCTAAGATCCCCAGAGATCTCAATTTAATGACTTCTGGAAACCAAAGCATTCTCAGCTCTGAGCAGGTCAGGTGCCTGGTGTCACTGCTCCCTATTTCCTGGGACTTACTGCCCAATGGAGCTATAGTCCCATACTGTCCCCCACCCTTATTCCCCAAAACCAGGCTTTAGTTTCCCTTCTAATTCCCTTAATCCTTATTTCCATATTCCCTCTTGGTATTTACCATGTCGTTCCGTTGGCCCAGGAACCCATCTGCAGCTCAGAGACATTCTTCAGGAGGTTGTTTTCATGCCATTTCTCCATCGATGGTCCTACTTCAAGTAGCTTCAGACCTGGACTATGAATTGTGCCTGTGTGAGTATGTGGGGTGCCATGCCAAGGAAATAGGTCAAGTTTCCACTGCGCTGTCCCCCAGGATAAAGGACAGACACCTGCAAGGGAAGAACCAAGAATTTCTTATAGAGGCTGAGCTGGCTCTGAGGAGAGGCTGTGTCCTGTAAGATTCTGGAAGTAACCTTCCTATTTCCTGAGCGTCCATCTCCAGCCTCAGGGTTTCAGCCCAGAAATAGCCTAGGATTAGAGACAAGGCCTTTCAAAGCAAAGGAGCCAGCACTGACCTCCATGGAAAGGCCACCGATTTTGGCGTCTGCTTCCTATGGTTTTGATTTCTGGCTGTGAGCCTCACTGGGGGCCTTAAGCAAGTCATGTCATCTCTCTGAACTGGAGTTTCCTACCTGTTAAATGGGAATTACAATCCTTGCTTTGCAGAGTTATAATAAGGATTTCATCCTCTTAATGGAAATGTCTGGTTTGGGTTTTCGTAGACATTTGCTCCATTCACCCCTTCTTCCTGAGTCAGTCTGGCCGACAAATCTGAACTGTAGCTCTTGCTCTGCATTATACCTTTTGTGAGCGTGTGGTGGGGAGCTGGGGGGAGTAGGAGTAGAGGGGTGGCTGCCTTTTCAAAAATCTGATTTATCTTCTTTTTTGGTTCACTCTCCAAATGATGCATTAGTGAGCAATCACTCCCAGACAACGTTTAATGCCCTGGCAACTGGCAATGGGCATTTTTCGAATGTCTGCGTGAATGAATGAATAAAAGGCTTTATTAACACCTGGTTTGGGGGCATTCCCAGCTCTCCTGGGATTATTCACTCTCCCGCTCCCTTCGGGCCGGTTTGCAGAACCAGAATCAAATGCACTGAGTCCAGCAACTCGGGGTCTGGAGGAAATGCCCTTTAGAGCCAGTACTTTGAGAGAGTCACTTTTCGGACTGTTTCTCTGACAGTTGCTGACAGCACTTCGGCTATGTATGCCTTACAGTGGGAACACTCTGCGAGGCGGATCCACAGCTTACTCCCCTGCCTTGCTTTGCTATTTTGAAATCTAAGTAAAGGGTAGTACAGAGGTGGGAGAAAGAACACAACGCAGCCACAGAGCCAACTGTGTATGTACCCTGTTTTGAGACTTGCGTCTGTCCAGTGTAGACCACATGGAAGAGAAGTAAGAACCCATGGGTGTCAAGGAAATGGCAGTGGATTAGAGCTAAAAAGACTGGCATTTAAGTTCCACCTCCTCCCAGGCTCTGTAAACTTGGGGGACCAGTTCACCTTCAGAAACCGGTTGCTTCGCCTGTGAAAGGGAAATGGGAACAAAGCCATCTCAGGGCTGGGGTGATGATTAAATGGACCAAGGGAATGCAAAAGCGCTTAGCCGAAAACGACTAAATGTATATTGTGGTTAGAATTCTGGCTTGGAGTCAGACAGACTGGGTGTGTTAGACTATAATCCTGCCCACCAATATCCGATGCCACTCCCTGGATTCGGCGCTGCTCATGTGACTTGGCGAATGTGTAGAAAGTGCCCCTCCGTTCCAAGGGGGACTTCACAAATCCTTTAGCAATTCCACAGCTCTCCTCACCCCCCTTGTGATGAGGAAGCAAGTGTGAAGAGGGGCCCTGGGGAGTCAGTGCCCCAAGTGATTAGAGTAAGCACAGCTCCCAAGCTGTTCCTTGATGGGCCTCTATTGCCAGCTGTCTTGGGGATTTGGGGATTGTCACTGAAGCAAAACCCAATCTGGCCTCACTGATACACCTGGGGACTGTTTTTTTTAATGCCATTTAATAGAAAAACAAATGAAAGAAAAAACATGAAGAAACCACATACATAGCACAGTCTTGGCGTGGGGGGTCTCGGGGACAGCCCGCGCTGGGTGCTACTTGCTGCCGCTCTTGGGAAGGGGCCGGTAGACCCCCACGACCACGGCGTGGTCCCGCTCATAGGGCTCAAGGGTCAGTTGCTCTTGAGGCTTCAAGTTCTCCTGCTGCAACTTTCTCACCTCAGAAGCAAACACGGCCTCGGCCGACGCAGCGGAGTCGATGCAGTTGGCCTTGATGGAAATGAGGAAGTGGCCCCCGTTGCGAAGGAAGGTGTGGGCGTTCAGGGCCACGATGCGGGACTGGTCCGGCTGGGCCACGTCGGCGAAAATCACGTCCACCATCCCGATGAGCATGCGGTATTTGAGCGGGTGCCGGGCGTCTTCCAGGACCGGGATGATGTTGGTTCGCTTCTTGGCCACGTTGACCAGATCGCGCCCGGCGCGGTGGGAGAACTCGACCGCGTAGACCAGGCCGTCGGGCCCGATGATGTCGGAGACATGGGAGACGGTGGTCCCCGAGGCGGCGCCCAGGTACAGCACTTTGGACTTGGGCTTGATGTGGATCTGGTCCACGCCGCCCAGGATGGCCGCGGCCAGCTTGGAGCGGAAGGGGTTCCACGTGCGGTACTCCTGCTTGACGCCGCCCTCGCTCACCGTGACCCGCCGCTCGCCGTACACCGAGTGGCCGGGCACCATGTTCAGCGTGACCAGCGCGTCCTCCGCCCCGCGGTAGATGAAGACGCCCTCGTGCCGGTGCGGCTCCACCGCCACCGCGCCGGCCGCCTTCCTGCGGCGGCCCTTGCTCCTGGCCGCGCCGCCCGCCGCTGCCCGCCGCCGCCGCGCCCCCGGCCCCGGCCGCCGGCGAAGCCGCGCGCGCGCGCGCCGGGACCGCCCTTGCTCCCCGCGCCGGCGTCTCCGCCCCGCCCCGGGCGCCGCGCCCCGCCCCAGCCGCCTCGGCCCCCCGCCGCGCCCCCGCGCGAGCTCGCGCCGCCGCCGCCGCCTTCATGGCGTCACGGGCCGGTGGCTTGGGGTGGTGGTCCTGGCGCGGGACCAAGGGTGGCGGCGGCGGCTGCCGGCAGGGTTAGTCGCGGTGGGGACGCTGTGGGCGGCGGTCAGGACGGGTCCAGCGCAGTCCCCGCATCCTTGGAGCCGCCCTTTGACGCAGCGACGGGCGTAATTGCATCACGCCCGCTTTGGCGACCCTGGAGCCCCGGAAGCCCCTCTTCCCAGACTGCGCGCAGATGCAGCCGGCCGCCTCGCAACTCTCCCCGTCTCCCGGCCTCATCTTCTGCGTTCTCAAGAACCCCTGGCACCTCTCCTGGGCCGCAGGGAAGGGGGCGTCTCCGTGGCAGGAGACTGAAGACAAGCATGGGCTTCAGTCAGTCCTCACCCTGCCATTCGCTTAATGTGTGGTCTCAGGAAGCTTACCTGACCCTCTCTGAGAATCTTGTTTGAACTTGAGCAAGTTTCTTGAACTATCTGCGTCTCGTCATCCTATCTGTAAAACAGAACTTCCCTCAGAGGTTTGTTTTAAAGCAACACCACACTTACCTCACCATGGCATACTAAGCGCTCTATAAGCCTTAGCTCTTTGCTGTTGTTGCTGTTGTTTAGAATGTATTTCTTTTGGTCAATCTTTTTATTGGGATATAGTTTATATACAATAAAACACACCATTTTGTTGCTGTTTTCAATATATGTATTGCTATTTGAGCTCTTGCCACCCGAGAGTGGCCCTGGCACTCCTACACAAGGTTGGTGGGGATGTAAATTGGTACATACATCTGACAAAACAATGTCCCCACACGTTTGACTTAGTTAACTACTTTGAAAAGGTGATCCTAAAGGAATGATCCCCGCAATTGCCATTGATGGTAGTTAGAACTACTAAAACAAGGGTGCTGATGGCTGTCATGGTGACTGATGATCATGGCTGTCACGGGAGTGCATGTGTGTGGCGGAGTGAGATGAAGCAGACTGATCCAAAGGGGTGTTTACAAGCTGGAGTTTACAAGCTGGAACTCAGAAAGAGGGAAATTCCAAGCTAGGGATTGCCAAGATACAGTGGCTCCCCTGCTGTGGCTAACAGCCTGCAACTGCAGCCTTGGTTGCTTTCCACTTAGCTCTGCTTTCTTCATCAACTGTGCTAAATCCCAGAACCCGTGCTGGGAATATGGGGCAGCAAAGCACTGTTGATTCTTCAGTGTGAATTGGGACACATAGGCCAGAGCTCTAAATCCTATAATACACCTCAGCAGGAGCCAAAATCTCATGTTTATCCTTGAATTCTAGTCTATGCTTCAAAAATATGCTTTTGGCCTGCGGTATCTTCTTGAGTACATACAGAAAGAACCGTTGGGAAGCACCAGGACAGCAAACACGTCAATGCGGAAGCTTACGTTTGGGCAGCACCACGGACAGCGACACCAAATCAGGCCATTTTAGCTTCTAGAGCTGGCTTCTGGTCCCATCCAAAAGCTAGGAAGGTGGTGTAGAATGTGTAACAACCAGCTGACCCCCTATTAGTGAGACTAACTGCCTACTTCAGAGTGAGATAAATGCACTTGAAGATCAGGAAAAATGTCAGGCAGAGGGCACTGAATGTGCATGCACATAGCAAAGCTTTCATTCCATCCCGAACTAAGACTCTTCTTGTCTCAAAGTCATGGGCAGTGACCTGGTTTTCCTTGAGGGTGAAAGTGCCTTCTGAATGGGGGCTAAGAGTCTATATGTTGGAAGGTGGACAGGGAGTCAGAGAGTACAAGGATGATTCCTATGGTGGATGGTTCACCAAACCAAACCAAACCAACCAAAAAAACACTCCCCTGCTCCTATTATAAATCATGGAGTGTTCTCTAAAATGATGAGTGATGCTGGGTGTTGTGGACTGGAGTTTCTCAAAATCAAACCTTGTAACAGTTCAGTTTATCTGTCAACTTGACTGGGCTAAGTGTTGTACAGACATTTAATTAAACATTACTCTGAGTGGTCTGTGGGAGTGTTTTGCGATAAAATTAACATTTAAATTGACAGACTGAGTAAAGCAGTTTGCCCTTCATAATGTGGGTGGGCCTCGCCCCATTAGTTGAAGGCCTAAAAGAGAACAAAGGCTGACCCTCCCCTAAATAAGAGAGAACTCTCCTACCTGATGGCCTTTGAACTGACACATTGACTCTTCCTGGTTTTAGAGCAGCCTGCCTGCCTTTGGACTTGAACTACATTGCCTTTACAGATTTTGGACTTGCCAGCCACCATCATTGTGAGTCATTTTCTTATAATATCTCTATAAGGAGATCTAGATACATAGATAGATGAATCTATCTATCCTATTGGTTCTGTTTTGTTTGTCTGAGGATCTTGACTAATACAGACCCTGCCATTAGGACTTGAGTCCAGGTAGTTTTTTGGGAGGTGATCTCAGGAAGCCCATCTGTGGTTGGGGAAAACGACACAGGGAAGGTAGAAAGGCTAAGTAAGGGTGCATTAATGAGCAGCTTGCCACACTGGGTAATTAGGGCTCAACTGTTCTGAGCACCCTGTGAGACTGTGGAGGGCAATACAGAATTGTTCCACTGCAGGTTAGGAAGCTAGGGCACTAACCCATCATTTCTTCCCCTATTGTCAGTTTTTTCTGGGGCATTAACTTCCCTGCCTTTTGAGCTGCTCCTGTGCATGGCTCAGCAAAGTGTCCTGATGCTGTAGAGTCCTCAGGCAGAGAAGCAGGCACCTGAGGTCAGCACAGAAGCGGGCCCAGGGGATACTTGGTAGGGCATCAACAGTTTCTGCTTTACTTGACCAGACTGCACCTTATATACCAGAACTCTGTAACTCAGGAAATGTGCACGAGCTCATATAGCTTATTATATCAGGAAAGAAAGTAATACTATAAATGTACTAACACTACGTGTAATACAGGTTCTCAACTTAGCAGCACAAAACTCTCATCAATGAGTCTTAATTTTCACTGTGGTAACAACTAGCTGACTAGTCTCATGGAGGTCTGCAGTTACATTTGAATAGTTTACTCCTTTGTTTTTATCCAGGGTATTAAAGCCCAATCCTGCACAGTGAACCGCTCCACTATGTCCCAAGCTACTTAAGGAGATGTAACTCCATCACCAAGAGATCTGAAAGTTTTACCTCAATTATTTTGGATAATCTGTTCACCACTCTAGGAATAAGCCTGAGAGAGCACCCTACTGACACATTCTGACCTTTGTCTTCTCACTTTGTTATGCTGTCATTAACTCAAGTTTACCAGAAGTATCTCCCAGGCCCACATTCACAGCCTCTGTGGTACATGTTCTAGTTCACTTGCTGTTCATTTCAGAACTGATACCCTCAAGGATGCCATGTATTCCTATATGAGCCACTAACTGGAATCTCTTGGGAAGGGTGGCTAGTGATTAAAATTCTAAATCTAATGAGCAACATTTTCATGAATTTAGAGTTCTTTGAGAATAATATTACAAGCTAGCAACAAAGGTGGGCCACCTCACTGGTGGTGCCTAGTTCCTCAGGTTTTGGTGGCCCACCCTATTCACTAATTTCCTACCAGGGCTTGAAGCAGCCTCCACTACAGTCTAGCAGTGATCATTTCTGCCCCAAGCTGCCCATCAGTTTCATCATGCTATTGCTGTCATTCCTGATAACCTGCTAAGGGTTCTAGAACCCGCCTCCCTCAAGGTTGCAAGCCCAGGGGGGGGGGGCTTTCTCAGGCCTTCCCTCACTGCCTCAACTGTGGGTGACAGCCTTGGAACTCACATAATCCAATTTTTTAAATCTTGCTTCCGACCAGAAGCATCCTTTCCCAGGGCAGTGTTTGATGACTCCCATGGACACCTTTTCTGTCTCTTGCCTTTGAGTCGAAGCTGGCACAGCCTTTGTTGTGCCAGCCTGTCTTTTTACAGCCTGTCTCTTGGGATGCTACAGCCTTGGAGCACAAATCAGTCAGCAAGACTTTTAGCCCAGTTGAACATGTTCCACCTATCCTGCGCCTGACCCCAGAATGCTACAAAGGCCGAGACTTATGCCAAATATTGGTATTATAAGGAACTGATGTATCAAAAAAACTCTTACACTAAAATTTTTATCTTGGGCTGCTGCTGACTTTGAAATGTCTCAGTCCCAACGGCTCTTTAGCAGGGACCTCCCATCTACTCAAGCTATTTTCTAAAAGGATTAAGTTGGCATTATGATCCAACTTACGACATTTCTCTGACAGCCAATAAGAATAACTATGACCACCTAATTTTTTGGTTACAGTTGACTTACTGCTCCGTGAGATACGCCCTGCAGTGGTGTTCATGATTGTATCTGTGACTGCGCCTCAACAGCTGACATGGAATACATTAGACTTAAAAAGATGAGAACCTTTGCTCTATTTCTATCATACACCATTCCTGAGGAGTGACTGCCAGGATTTAGGTAAAACTAGCTGTTACACCTCATCCTCACTCTCATTAGTGCTTCCAAAAGTGACTCAAGGAATTTGCATCTCTATGCCCACTGAAAGCCACAGCTGTACTTGGTCAAGATGGGCTGGACCATGATGTAGTAACATATTATAATCCCCACATCTCAACGGATCAAAACAGCTATGTTTATTTCTTGCTTACATTTTATGTCCAGTGAAGGTCTGGCTGAGGTTGGCTCCAGAGTCACTGAAGGGCTCAGGCACTGACCTCTTGTGGCTGTAATGTGAGAAATGAGAACTTCCGTTGTTATCACTGGGGTAGAGAACGCATGGAGAACTCATTTTTCTTTCTACGTTTTGGCCTAAGGTTTGACACAGTCAACTCTACTCGCAACCCATTGGCCAGAACAGATCACATGCCTAACTGAAAGGCAGCTGGGAGGTGTGGGTGGGATAATTGCTGAATAGTATGTTTTTGCCACAGGTATCTACTGGATGATGTCAGGCTGGCACAGTTGGACAAGCGCATCCAACATAAACCTCACAGACAAAATTTACTATTTAATGTGCACATACATATATTTAGCAAGATAAACTGTAATGCTTTTTTACTAAGACATGACTAAAACTCAGAGTCATGATCTACTCCCTGCCACATATCTAATATAGCCTGTTAAATGAAGCAGAAAAGGAGAACTGTCTCTTTTCCAGCCTCTGGGCTGTGGAGAAGAGCACAAGCCCCTTCACTGGGATCCCACAACATTTGGCCATTACCTTGCTGGTGTGGCACTTCATCTCTGTGGTAGCTCAGACTCTCATTCCATTTCCCCTGTTGAATTAGTGACTGGCACTCAGCAAATGCTCAAAGGATTAGATGGGTGGATGAGCCGTGGTTCTCCAGAGAACGTGAAATTTATTTTCACAGTTCTTGAGGCAGGCAGTCCAAGTTCAGGGTGCCAGCATGGTCGGTTTCTGGTGAGAGTTTATCTTTCTGGCGTGGATGGCTGCTTTCTTACTGTGTCCTCCTACGGTGGGGAGAGAGTGAGCTCTCTGGTGTCTTATAAGGTCACTCGTCCTATTACTGCCACACCTATGACCTCATTTAATTACTTCCTTACTCCAAACAGACATGGAGAGTCAGGGTTTCAACATATGAATTTTGGGGAAATAAGTCTATAGTAATGAGCTACTTTTCCAAAAGTCTTCTTTCTAGAGAAAACCTTAGAAATCATCAGTAATTCTGCTTTTTACGGAATAAGAAATTGAGATTCACGGGCTAGCTGGCTTATCCACACTACAAATTCTATGAAGTATCTACGAATTCCTACGAATTATCTAAAACCTCACAAAAAAAGTGAGTCTAATTGGGCTCTTCTTCAGTTCATTGTATTTTATCATTCGCAAGCACTGTGTAGACTCTAGTCATGACACTGTTGGCCAGTACGGAAATGCAAATCATGCCAAATGCAAAATAAAGCTTTTTTTTTTTTACTTAGACTGACCCCATGTACTTTTCATTAACCTCAATAAAATTTCTATGACCCAACTGAATATCATGTAACCAGTTTTCTAGGATAGTTAATATTGACCATTTGGGGCTGACATTGGCCAACAATGTCAAAGACTGACAAGAAAAATTAACATAAAATTATGTTAATCCAAAATTACTTTGAGTAACCTCTTCCTGATACTATTCATGTCCTAGTTTTAATCCTCTTTAAGAATGTTCAGTGGGGGAAAAAAATCAAGGTTGCCAAACAACTCATTTATCCCAACATATACTGAATAATTTCTCTGTGACCTCATTTGTACCATTACTTTGCGCCGCTATCTATGAATCTGACAGTCTTGCTAGCAGAATTCCAATTTCATGGAGCTCAGGGATGACTCTTAACTGATCTAAGCAAATCATGGCAATCCTGTTCCTCTCAGCTTAGATATTCAAGTTTTCCAGCTTTCCATGCAACTAGGATTGGCACAGATGTTGAGCTAATCTGGAACTTCAGGAAAATTTTCAGTCTGCTCAATTTTCTTGACCTTTTTCCTCAGTTCAGTCCTATTATGGTGCCAGTGTCATCTTTCGCTAAAATGGAAAGAGCTTCAATTTGGGAGTTAGATATAAATGGATGTGAATTTTGTTCCTGAGCAACCCAGGGCAAGTTGCTTATTTCTGTGGAATATTTTGATACTTGCTAAATAGGGATAAATATCTATGACAAAACAATAAAATTAAGAAATGAGACAATGAAGCAGTGAAAAGTTCACGGGGCCTATAGAAGGGTTCAATAAAAGGGATTTCTTATCTAAAATTGATGAAAACACATCCCTGCTAGGCCAATAAACACTCTCGCTGGGACACTCAAATCTTGTGTTACTCCCTGTCTACCACTAGGTCATTTTGGTTTAATGCTCAGCAGAAATACATATATTTGTGAAAGTAATTTTTTTTTTCCTTTTGAGAAGCCTAGTTGGAGATAAAGAACCACATGTTATGTAGGTAGTTGACATAGTTCTTTTACTTGTTTTTGTATTCACATGATTGTAAAAAAGCAAACAGTGCTAATGGCCACTTTGGTAAAAACGGTGTTCAAACCTAAGAAGGATTACATTCTTTGGACAGGTTTTATTCCCAGGATATCAAACCCTTTGGCCATGACAGCAGCTACTGCTTCACACAGTAACATACGCCACATGTTCACCTTCAACACTTTTCCTGAGAAAATAGAAAAAGAAGATAATTAATTTGGTGGCTTTTCTTTTTTTTTGAAAATCACTATTAGAGAATCTATGTTACTTCTGGATTTTACCAATAAATGAGTAGCCTAACCCAGAGATGTTTTGGGCTTAAACTAGAATCACCTTTACCTTAGACTACACAGAGACAATCTAAAAAATAAAGGTGTTTCTGTTAAAGAAGTCTACCTTTATCTAATAACAAGGACAAGAGATACAGGGTTTGCAATAATTAGAACTCTACATTTTATCTTTATTTTTAAAATTTAGAGTTCTTTCCTAGGCCTTATTCTGAAATCGGTTAAATCCATGACAATGGTGAGATTTTTTCCCCCAATAAAGTTTCAGTTCACAGGCATGACCTGCAGAAATGCCTACCTGCCCTGTGACAAACACATTCATTCAGTCTACTTCATTAAGGTAAGAAAAGACATTTTTTTTTTGCAAGGGCAGTTTCCATTACCAAGAACCCCCAAAGACTAGTTCAAGTTTGTCTGTTATATATGATGTGATCCCTGTGCAACTGTTTGGGTGAAAAAAGAGGGGCAGTTTCCATAAGTAAAAACAAGCTGAAAACCACCCGTACCCAATTCAAATAAACGCTTTCCTGGCGGCCCATCCCCAGGGTGTCCACTGGATGAGCCACTTACCAGTCTGTCGGTCTTTCTCCACACAATAGCAGCTATCGTAGAATTCAGTGAACGTAGTTGCTAGCTCATAGATATAATCACAGAGTGTATGGAGAAATAAGTCATCTAAAATCTTCTGCAGAATCTCAGGGAACCGTAAAATGCACCGGCCTAGTTTCCATTCTTTCTCATGGTCCAAAATTATTTTGGTCTCTTGAGCAGCTTTCTGGAGCATCTCTTCATCAACATTGGCCAGACGTGCAATAGACCTGAAACATCAGGCGACAGCCATCGTCCCCCTTTGCTAGACATTCTTTTTCACTCGAAAGCATGTCATTAAGTTATTGATAGAAATTAGACATTGTCGTTATTTGATTCGAAATAAAACAATGTTAGACCCACAACTACCTGATTCTGGTGAAGGCATATAACAAGTAAGCAGCTGTGTTTCCTCTGTCATCCAGCATTTTGTCAAAGGAGAATATGTAGTCATTCAACCGGTTATGGGACAGATCGGCATATTTGATACAGCCGTAAGCAACAGAAGTCTGAGCGGCCTTCAACTCCTCTGCAGTTAAGACCTTTTGGAAGAACAAAACAAAACAAAATAAAAATACTTCATAGCTGACTTTCCTTTGTCCTTGTGTCTCGTAGTCAGAAGATGGGGGCAGAGAACATCTAATGGTGCTCCTTTATCAGCACGCTGTTAAATATTGACACTGCGGTAGAACAACATGGGTCAATGTTCAAAGACGAAAGTAATGAAAATCTAAACTCATCAACTTTGCATAACGAAGAATGTTTCTATGAGAAACTTGATTTGTATATTGTGAAGTGTCAGCTTAAAATATTTTTCCAATGTATTTAGCAGATTAAACTAAAAGCACCAATTATTGAATTATATCCACTTCATTCCATATGATTCTGAGACAGCAGATAGGAAACAAAGTAATACAGTAAAATAAAAACAAAAAATTAAGGTCAGGTAATTAACTGAAATCAAAGCAGGGTGTCAAGAGTAGGAGGAAGAACGCATGCATTGTTTTGCCAATATTTAGTCATATATTCTGAAGCATAATTAGGCCATAGGTTAAGTAATTAAGGATTTCTGTTCTGGACATGACTAGCTTGTAACAGACTAACCCTCCCACTATTTAAAAACTGGATAAATTATATTAAACATCCATCTGATGTCACCAGAGAGCATCAACACAACCAAAGGTGGAGGAGCTATACAGTCCCTGGGAGACGGGAACCTAGCAAGTTCTACATTCACCTGGCTTTTCCCCAGAGGGCATTTTCTAAATCCAGGGGATTGAGGGTGGAACTCAAGCAGAAAGAAGTGACCTCATTGGGGTAAGAAGACAGAGGTCAGAGTTTCAGGCTGCCAACAGAGTGAGGAGACAACCATCAAGAGGGAACTACAGAGGAGTGAAAAACTCTGAACACATGTCTTTCAAACTGTCCAATGGATGGCATCAACAAGGCAAGACTCCAAAAAAATCTAGCAGGAAAGAGCAGGTGGGTGGTTGAAGAGCTGAGCAGAGATTTCAGCAGCCATGTGAGGCTGGGGAGTCCCAGAAATAGCAAGGCAGAAGGGTACAAGTAAATACCCTGGTGAAACCAAAAGAGCCATGTTTTAGGAGTAAGAATCTCACCCTATGAGTAAAGGTAAAATTGAAATAGTTCAGCCCTAACAAAGGCCAAGATTAAGATGGAGGATTAAGACAATCAGCCTGGTATTTTTATCTGCCTTGCCAGACAGAAAAACCTTAATTTGTCTTTGGAAGAAGATGGCATCATCTAGAACCTTTATAGTTTTTCATTCACAATGTCCAGCATCCAGAAAAATATAATGAAGCTTGATAAAAAAAAGCCAGATGAAATGACCACAAACCAAGGAGGTGGGGTGGGGAAAACAAGATAATAGAAACAAACAAAGACAACAGCAAATTTAATGTCTGGAATTTTTTAAAATAAAAAGTAACTTTAAAAAGTTATTAATTACAAAGGGGAAAAATAGTAACTTTACAGTGGAGAAAATTGACAGTATCACCTTAACAGTATCACCTTAACAAAGGGATCAAAATTAACATCTACGACACTTCTCAACATTATGTGCCTAATGAAGTGAGGAGAACTCTTGCCAAGACTGCATAACTTGAATTTAATCATGAGTAAATGAGACAAATCCAGCTAAGAGACATTCTATAAGAAAACTGACCAGTGCCCTTCCAAAGCATCAAGGTCATGAAAGTCAAAGACAGAGCAAGGAACAGCCCAGACTGAAAAAGATTAAGGATACATAAAGACTAAATGAGACATGTACCTGATCTTGGATTCGATCCTGGCATAGACAAAGGACGCTCATGAGACAAATGGTGAAACCCAAGGTCTGCAGATTACTTATCGTATCAACATTAATTTTCTGATTCTGGTAACCATACTATGGCTATGTAAGATATTATTATTTGGGAAGCTATTAGGGGAATTCTTTAAACGATTTTACAATTTTTATGTCTAAAATTATTTTAAAATTAAAGGTTAAAACTATGAAGGTGTTCAAAAAATTAGGGAAAAAGGACAGAATTGGATAAAAAGATGCAAAATTTCAAAATATTTGGAACACTGAACAATATGCAATACCTGAATTAGAAAATATTCAAAATGAAGTACAGAGAAAAAAAGTGAAAAAAACATGTGGGACACGATAAAAAGTTCTAACATAACATATGTACTTGGAATACTAGAAAGAACAGAATGGGGCAAAGATGCAATATTCGAAGAGATATGACTGAGTATTTTCCTAAACTGATGAAAGAACTTCGGGAAGCTCAGCAACTCCCAATCAGGGCACACGAAAGAAACAGCTTCTACCCCAAATCACAACCATGCACTTCTTAGTCAAAGTCCCAAAACAATGGCTAAAAAAACCAGTAAAAGTAGTCTGAGAAAAAGATACATTATCTTCAAAGGAGAAACGATAATAAAAGTGATAGTCGCAAGAAACTCTGGAAGGTGGAAGACAATGGAACATCTTTAAAACGCTGAAAGAACAGGTGCCAAACTAGAATTCTACACCCAACAAAAACACTGTCCAAACTGAAGGCGATAAAAAGATGTTTCCAGACAAAATATATGCTGACAGGATTTGTCTCCAGCAGACCTACATTACAAAAAAATACTAAAAGGAGATCTACAGACTGAAGGAAAAGAATCCCAGATGTAGGCAAAAAACTGCAAGAAGAAATAAAGTACACAGAAAGAAAAATTATGTGGATAAATATAAACACTGACGGTTCAAAACAAACGCTGGGCAAAAGACCCTTCACAAAAAAAGATATCTAAATAGCCAGTAAGCTTAAGAAAGGGTATTCAACATACTCAGAGAAATGTGAATTTTAACCACAGTGAAATGCCATTACACACTCATGAGAGGCTAAAAAGACAGACAAAATCAAGTGATGGTGAAGATACGGAACAAGTGGAACAATCATATATTCATGGTGGGAGCTCCTTGAAAATTTTTCAAAGTTAAGCATAAGCCCACCCTACAATCCAGCAATGAGTTTCCTAGATATATAGCTAAGAGCAGAAGTTCATATGTATGCATAAAAGGGCTTGAATGATAATATTGAAATTAGCCATTTATTCATAATAGCCAACAAATGGAAGACAACCTTAATGATTACTAACAGGAGAATAAACAAACCAAACATGGTATATTCCTGCAACAGAATGTTACTATTCAGCAATAAAAAAAATTACGACGTACCTGGACAACAGCACATTCTTTATGATTTCATTTATATGAAGTTATAGGGTAAACAAAAGTGATCTATGATGACAGAAAACTTTCTGGGGTAATGGAAATAAACTTGATTGGCTGGTGTTAAGGCATATATATGTATAAAAATCATCGAGCTTTACATTTTATTGGCATGCACATTAACTTAAAAAATTCTAGCTGTAGGCCAAATAAGAGACAAAGCAGTTTTGTCATCATGCAGACTAAAAACTTATTAGGTAATTAAATTTTCCGCTTTTCATCTGACTGTGCCAGATGTGCCCAGGCTGGGACTAAAAGGCTAAACTACTTTGGAGATACCGGCTGGGTAGACTTGGCAACCACCTCTAGAAGTAGAGAGAAACATGATTTTACATTTCATTCTGCTAGGAATTTTTTAGAAGAGAGTAGGTCGGGAGAATGTGTCCTCATGTACTGCCTTCGTGTTCTCTGGATTGTCAGTGACCCATCCGAATCCAATAAGAAGGCTTCTCGTCAAAGGATCTTTTTTTGTGTTTGGCTCTTTCATCCTATTGTTTCTCCTTCTGTAGTTGTTCCCTTCATTTACAGTAACGTTCATTCCAAAATGTCACCTGACTTGCTGAAGAGTAAAAGACATCAGACCCTTTGAATCTCAATCCTTGACTTCTGTTATCCCCATTTAAAAAATATTTTTTCTTCTTGAGTTTTTTCTTCATTTTGATGTAGTTCCTCCAAATTCCACACAAATCTAACCATAATCCTTTCTAAGGATGCTATGAAGAGCCTGTCACGGTCCCTACTCTCATGGCTGGTAGGTGCTGACTGCTAGACTACTCAACAAATGCTCCCAGAGAAAGGAGCTCAGCAGATGTAGACTCCAATGAAGGATGAGACCCAAACAGCCTCAGTCCACAATATTCTCCCATCAGCGGGTCAAAGCAGAGACAGGTGAACTGCCCAACAGGCAGAGATAGTATGCATATTAACAAAGGAGAAAAAGACATGGGCCTTTTGTAAAAGCCAAGAATTGTCTTTTCAAAACAAATGCTCGGCAAGTCAGGAAACAAACTTACTGTGCAATAAAATTTGAGTAATATAAGCCTGTCCTAAGTGGACTAACTCCTTACAATATTTCCCAGTTTTTCAATAAAACAAACAAAAAAATCACAACACAATGCATGGTACACAACATGAAAATAAGGCCTTGGATTACCTTGTCTCTTTCTTTTTCCTTCAGTTTGTCCATGGATCGTTTTAGTCCTTCTTCCAAAAGGTCTATGAGGCGCACTGTTTCACCTGAACGTGTTTTAAACTTCTTCCTAAAAAAAAAAATTTAATGGAAGTTTTAATTAAATAGATTGTGAAACAGACCTTCTGACTTTGAAATCTTTGAAAATAAAGGTCTGACATTGCTCTATTCCAGTTGGCAACAAAGAAGGATGACAAAAGAAAGAAAATGGGTATTATCAAGTGTCTTTCATCTGTAGCCCTTAACTCAAAGCATTCTATGCATTAGGCTCCTAATAGCATTATCTACATGTTCACCTTTAACAATTCCCTAAAAGAAAAAAAAAACGCATTTGCTATTTTGTTCATTTCCTAGACACAAAGTTTGGCATAGCTGTTCTACCTTCATAGAAAAAGTATATTAATAAAATATACTTTTGCTTGTAGAATTGCTTGGTAAGTAGGAAAATTATTAACTGAAATTTCATTTGCATTTCTCTATATAGTAATTTCATGTGTTCAGGGTAACCAACCTTGGATGCATATTAGGATCCTCTGGAGAGCTTAAAAAACATAACAGGATGCCAGGGCCCCATTCATACTTACTAAAATCAGAATCACTGTGGATGGGACAAAAGTATTGCTAAGTACTGCCCTGGGCAACACCATTAAAAGCATTCCATGAAAACGGGCTTTTAACTATTAAACAGAAGTCTGCACGACACTGAGTATATGTAATTTATCTTTTTCTTTCTTTTGAGGTAAAAATCCTTCAAAAACAACACTGGTACAAATGAAGCATGCTCTTCCATCTAACACAAAGACTACCAAAATAATTGTGACATTTCCTATTAAAATTATATTTAGAGTTGCCTTAGAAAGAATCTTCTTCCCCTTTATCAGAGAATTAAAACTCCTTTATTATCCCCAAAATACATTAAATATCGAATGGCTTTCTGTATGCTATCGCCTTCTTCGTCACTGTCTAAACCCTTCCAAATCTTACATCTGGTGAAATTATATCTAACCTCAACCCTAGCCTTCCTTAACATTTCTACTTTGCAATAACTGGTCTATTTTATTATTCCCTACCTGTGCCTGCCTTGAATTTTTGTTTTTTGTGTGTCAACTCCTCTGACCGGTGGAGGGCACATAAAAAAAAGGGAGCCTAATACCCATGTTAGATCTAATAAGTTAATGACTCCTCTGGTGGGGCCTGAAATGTGTATTTTAACAGGCTCCAAAGAGAAGTGCCTTAGGTAAAAGGCTCCTTCAGGGAAAAGGACACGTTCTATGCATCTTCGTGTGCACACACCATGGAGCACCCAGCCAATGCTATGCACAGCAGGTGCTCGATAAACAGGTGTGCATGAAGTAACAGGATGATGATTAAATGATAATTAAATAAAAGGCACATTATTTACTGTAAAAAGTCTTAAACAGAAAAATCTCACTAAAGATAGGTAGCAGAATCTGTAAGCATTTTAATAAAATATTTAAAATATGGTAGGCTGCTACTGGTTAACTGTCATTGAAATTTTTCTTCATTTTAATGGTATAGAATGCCAAAATTACATGACACTAAGAGTTAGAAATATAAAACTATAATGAAAAGTCAAGAAAAAAATTCCTTAGCCATTACATGATAAACCAACCAGTTAAATGCCAAGATGTGAATATTGGTGATAAATACCTGAACAAAAGCAAATTTAATAATTTCACCGAAATGTTAGGAATAATCATCTAAATGTTAGCTCAAAAACCGAACAGTTAAGAAACTAAGATACTATGAGCAACACTCAACTCATTGGTTAGTTTTTAAGCACTTAGGAGCAGGTGCACCATAATAAATAAATAAGGACCCAGTGTCTTCTGAGTCCAAAAAAGTGCAGCTCTACAGATGATTCATATATTGTACTTAAAAAAATGTTTGCTGTTGATGTCAACAACACGGTCTTTCATCTCCATATAAACTACATCTAAAATAATACCCTGACGCACCTAGTTTGCCTTTATATGCTTAGTAAGGACTGCTGACCATTGGCTACTTGATGTGGTTTTTAGAATCATTACCACTTTTGGTGATGGTAATATTTGGGCTGTGTCACCTAATTTAAAATGCCACAGATTTTAAAGACATGCCGATTAAATGATCCCAAGACACTTAAAAATTCTGTGCCTTAGAATTGATGAATACTGTCTATAAATATTTGCTTGTATTTATCTTATTTCATAAACATTGACAGAATGTAGGGAAAGAATTGGAAAACATAAAAACTGAAAGTATGGATATTAACATGTAGGTCTCAATAAACTTAATATTTTGAGATGAGCATAAAAAGCATGAGTCTTAAAACTCAACTGGAATCTCTATAAATTGGCCAGGTGTTCAACTGTGAAGGAAAACAAACATTTACAAACTACTTGATAGGACATAGCTCAGCTGGTTCATGATTTGAGTATATGCAGATTAAAAATAACTGTAAACAAAATTTAAATCTAATATGATAGCAAATGAAATGTAGCCTCTTCTAAAAAATGTGGGGCTCAGGTATGTTATTACCGCGTTAGATATTCCAGACTTACTTGTCTTCCCCCAGCACCACACCAAATCCAGCATGAGACACCCGAGTTACTTTAGGGTCATACCAACCAATCATCTGAGCAGCAGCAAATATTGCCTGGAAGTGCACAGACTACAAAGGAACAGAATTAGCAAGTTACTCTCTAATAACAACAAAATGACCTATAACTCTTGTGTTTAAGGATAAAGATCGGGAAAACTCAAATCACTCACAAAACTTGTAAGGCAAGTAAAATTATAAAAGCTTTTTTATTCCCTATAAATGAGAAACAATAACAGCAGAACTGTTACATTTTCTATTTTCAAAGGTTTTCAAAGCAACTGAATTTAGGGCAGGTTCATGCACACTGATTTCAATTAAATTTCATGTCTCACGACCACCTTTTCAGACAGGATGGTCACTGAGTTCAGAGAAGTAACCCCACTTCCAGTTTTTGGAGATCAGCTGAAAAGCTGAGATGTTTCTAAGTTTGGACAAATCCAAACCCTGTTCTTTCACCTATGTTATAAAACTGTTTTGCGTTGTGGGGAAAATTTGTAGTCCTCAAGCGCCATACGACATAAACCTCACCACACCATCTCACCTCCAGACAATGTAAGCATATACAAATCTACAAACTCACTTGTCCACTGTCCACCACATAGATTATCATATGTGCTTTTTCCTCAAACAGTCTTTGTTTAAGAGCAGCCAGGTCAGATGTATCATAAGTATAACCTCCATCAGATTTTACTATGGTTAATGGTATGGAACATCCTGGGACAAATACAATCTTTCTGCCATCATCCACTTGCACAAATCCTAGAAAAACAATCTTTTATTAATAATGTTAAAAGAACCCTCAAGGAATATAAATGTTTAGCCATTACAGGATATATATTAGGGAACTCAAGAAATCACATAATTTTTTTTTTTCTCACAGTAAGCTACTACTATGAGCCTTGGAAAATGGTTATTGTCAAAGTTGTGTGGGCGCGCAGGGTGTTCAGGGCGCAGGTGAGCTATCCCGGCGGTTCTGTGGACTCACACTACACTTGACTCTCACACACACTCTGTAGAACACCTCCCTGGAGCCCACCTGCTCAGCAGATGCAGAACATGTAAATCTATGCTTTGCTTTCAAGCTGGAGCCACAGTGTTCCTCTGGAAATTTCTATCATTGCCTCTTAAAATGTACTGAAAGAATGTGATGATAAAAACAGCTATATCTGAGTGTTACTGTGTACCCATTACTATGTTAAGTCTTATGGTCAACCTTCACAATAACTCTATGCAGTAAATACTATTATCGCTGCTGTTCTACTGTTTAAGAAACCAAAGCCTGGTAAAGTTAAAGCAGTATAACTGATGGTTAAAAATAGGCTCTGAAGCTAGACTGCCTAGGTTTCAATCTCAGACTTATCACTTATTAGCTATGTGACCTTGGGAATTTATTAACTTCTCTGTGCCTTTTTTATCATCATTAAATTAAGAATTTAAATTTTTAATTATCTTAGAAGTATGGTCCTTAGGCCCCAGATTGTGATTAATAAACACCATTTCCCATTCAAGGAACCAGGCTTTTTTGGAAATATCAGATTAGCTGACTTCAGATGTAAGGCAAGGAATGTACAAAATAATCCTCAAATGTTATGTAACAGAAAGCAAGTAAACTATCAAAGACTGTAGGGGTCAAGAAAAAAACAAGAGACAAAAAAAGAAAAGCTAATTTGAAGAGGCTACTATTAGCCAAAATGGGATAATCTGAGCATTAAAAAGACTAATAAAAACGAATGGCTAATGCTAAAAACAACTTAATTGTCATATCTGGGAGATGCTAAAAAACTAATTATTCTGAAAACTGTAAGTTAAAATAATAAAGCATTCAGACTGCTTGCCTTATAGGACTGTACCTCAGGATAACCGAAATAATCATGTGACAAAGTTCTGCACGGGAGAATTCCAGGTAACAAAGGAGAATGTAGAATACTACCATTTTAAACCTCTAATGAAGTATGGACCAAAATCGTGATCATCAAAAGGTGCTTAAACTACTAGGGTAAAGTCTAATGGGGAAATTCAAGGGTAAATCAGGCTGACAACACCTGAACCCACTAATCCATCTTATCTTTATTCACCAAAAGAGCCAATTAGACATTGTTTGCATTCTTGCAAATAAACAAAAAAAAAAAAAACAAAAAAAGAAAAGAATATACAAACCAGAATTTAATCGAGTCTCTTTAGAAAATACAGAGAGAGGAATTATGTTAAATAACATTGCATGGGAAATTCTGTTAAAAAATGACCCAGTTTCTTCAACAATAAAAAAAAATGGGGAGGGAAAGATATCTATGGATTCATGCAACGTAAGATATACGTCAAATAAGTGTCATGTTCAGACTGAAAAACCCTCATGATTAAAAAAGATTATAAATCAATTGGGAAATTTAACTTCTGGCTGCTATTTAATAATATTAAGAAATCATGATTAATTTTCATGAAGTGATAATGGTATCATGATTTTGGAGAGGAAGCATCTTTTACAGACACACACCAAAATAGTTATAGATGAAATTATATGATGTAAGCAGAGTATAAATATAATAAGCTTGGCCTGTATTCATAATTATTGAAGCTGGGTGACACGTCATGGAGTGGGGGGCACTATAATATTCTCTCCACTTCTGCCTTTGAAATTTTCCATAAAAGCTGAAGAGTACCCACCTTTATCTTCAAATTCCTTTACAATGTCATTCATCCTATCTTGATAGAAGGATTCCCCCCTCTCTATTAATGAGATGTCCAGGGCATCATAGATTTTATTAAACTCTAAGAAAAAAAGTCACCAAAGAAAATGGTTCAGAATTTAAACAAATAAGAAATATGCATCTTTATCTGGAAAAAAAATTAATTGTATTAAAAATGTATGATACAGAACATTATATACATACTGCCATTTTAAAATGTGAAAAGAATGATAAAACACACATCAAAATATTAACAGTTGGTAGGACTATAGATTAATGTTTTCTTTTTTCCTATCTACATTTATTGTTTGTCTATAAAGAACATATTCTTCTTGTGTACCTTAAAAAATTTTTTTTTTTAAATGTAAACGAGAAGAAAAAGAAATAAAAGCTTTTCCTATTTGGAGATCAAATTTTTCTTATAGATTTTCATAATTCGTACCATTTACCTGTCTGTCTAGCCATGCATCCAAAATAATATTACCTATAGTAGCACATTATAAAGCATTTTACTACCTAGTGCTGTAAACAGCCATCATTAGTCTTCTTTTTCAAAGATCTACTGGTTATTCTTGTCCATTTATTCTTCAGAGTAATCTTTAAAATTACTTTGTCAAGTCTGAAAACCTGAATTTGTCTAAAACAACAAATGAATTTGGAGAACTAGGGGATTTTGCATATTCTACTCAAATATTCTACTATATCTATTGTGGATTTCTCTTTGTCTCGGTCCTCCATTTCTGAATAAATTTATTCCTAAGGGTTTTATAGCTTTGGTTGCTATTGTGAATAGCTTTTTTTCCTGTTTCCCAATTAATTTTTGCTCACTACTGAGAAAGTTAAATTTTGCACCTGCCTGTCTTAATAAACTTTCTTAACAGTTGTTTAAGTTTTAAAAAATATTTAAGAAAAAAATCTATTTGCCAGTCCTTGGAAGTTTATAATGTTATTTAAGGTCAATTCTGACCTTAAATGTTATTTAAGGTCAAAATAAAAACTCAAGGCAACTACATGTAATAGTATTTGTTGAATAAATGAACAAAGCCCAGAAACTCACCTTGGCGGGAAACATCACAGATAAGCTTCCAGGCTTTGATGATATCTGGATTTTTACTCTGGAGCAGAACCACACATTGGTACGCTCGCTTTTTAAATTCCTCCTCAGTATCAAACCTCTTCTTGGATTCCTTTTTTTTTTTAAAAAAAGTAAGGTTTGTAAATAGAGCCAACTATATTTCTATATTAAAAATTTGTTCATTTCTCAAAAAACAAACCCACAAAAAAATCAAAGAGCGAGGAAAAAGTGAAAATTTAGAATACTAGAACAAAACAAAAGAAGTGCTCTATCTCAATATTTAAGAATACTGTTACAAATGAGTGTGTGAAAGAACCCTATTATTTCACTTGAAATAATTTTTTCCCCAAATATAAATTCTCACCATAGTGCTACTTCCACTTTTCTAAATCAGAAAAGCCTACTCACACCAATGCTTTTGTGTTCCAGGAGAGCAATAAAGAATAGCTAACGGGCAGGAATGATTTTTCTGGGATCTATTTTCCATTCTGGACGTGGTCCTAAATGAGTGAGTGTGAGTGAGTGTGTGAGTGTGTGTGTGTTGTGTGTGTGTGTGTAGAGGTAATTAAAAATTCCTTTCATTGTTTTATTTCTATTTTGAAAGCAACACATGCTTACTATAAAATATGTGTGTGTGTGTGTGTGTGTATAGTTAATCCCACCCCAAATAATCAGTAACAACATACTGGTGTATAATTCTAGACATTTCTTTGCAAATACAGACCTATGTGTTTTACCAAAAACCTAGAAGTATATGGCTTTTCTTTGACTGTGGTTTTAAAATTTAACATGTATTATAAACATTTCCTTGCATTAATACTGATTATATTCAGAACACAGAATTCTAACAGGTGATTATAACATAGTTATTTTATCTGTTTCACATTAGTAAACATTTGGGTTTTTTTCAATTTTTTCATCAGAAAATATTTATCAAAGACAAAAAAAAAAAACCTCCCCAAAACAAACAAAAAACCCACAAATGTTTACATTTTAATGAAGTAATCCTATTCTTGGAAGCTGTTATCATAGGCAATAATTTTAAACAGGGATAAAACTCATAAATACAAAGTTGTTTACAGAATAGATAGGAACCCTCCAAAAAAGGAAAAAAATCAACAACAAAGATGAATGTAAACTTTGATACACCAGTCCAACAAAATGATGTGCAGTCACTTCATAATGTAACATGAGTTTATAATGTTAAATAAATGCAACACCAAAATAACATTATCACAAATGACGTAATCAATGTTTATATAGAGATAAGTCAAAAAATCAAAGAAAGTTGACCAGTGATTAATTTAAAATTTTTATGGATTATGGTAAATCTGTCTTTTAAAACGGATTTACATATACTTAGTAACATTTTAAAAATATATAACATCAAGAAGAAAACAACAGTATCAAAAACATTTAAATACTAAAATGCATTCTGATTAACAAACTCCTAAATTCACTTAACAGGCAATGTGGTAGAATTCAATTTTTAGTGTACACCAATACAAAAGCAAAGGTGATACCTTAAGAGGTGGGGAGTTTGGCAACATTTATTTAACCCCAAATACCATTCTGAATTCCCTAAGGAAAATAATTATAATGAATGATTAACACACAAATAATATAACAATAAATTGTATCAAACCTTATAAAAAGCCTGAAGATCCCCAATAGGAGGTGAAACTGTCAGGTAATCTGGAAATTTATCTTGCAGGTGAGCGATGAGCATGCCAAACTGGGTCCCCCAATCTCCTATATGGTTTAATCTAATACCAACCAGAAAACATAAAATCATTTTAAAACGATAAACATGTTTAAATTAGGGGAATTATTCCATTGGACACTGCTAACATTTAACTGCCAGGACATTACATTAAACAGTATCTTGTTTACTCAGTTGTTTCCTCATCTGTCTACAAGTTCCAGGAGAGGCAAACACATTTTATGTTTAGCAATGTACACCCAGTTACAGAGGTGCTCAGAGCAGGACTTGCTAAATGAATGAAGTTTCTATCAATGGATTGTGATCTGTTTATTGTGTAGGTGACCAGGACAATAACTGAGCCAGTGTTGGTCATTACAATTTTATGAAAATTTAACATTTCAAGCAATGATCTTAGTATAATTTATACTAGTGGTTCTTAAATGCCAATAGACAAAATTCTTCCAAATGTATATCAAACTACTTTTCATCCCTCAATACTTTTAACTAACCTCAAACCACTAGATTCTCTCTTAACCAGGTTGTTACAATAGCCTTCTAACTTATTACTATTGTTTTCCCTTCTTTGTCTAGCTTCTTCACAGAAGCCAGAGTAATCTTCGATTATAGGCACATCCCATTTTACTGTACTCAGCTTTACTGCACCTCACAGATGTTGCGTTTTTTTACAAATTGAAGGCAAGACCTTCCACCAGCAAAGAAATGATGACTCTCTTTACCTGATGGTCTGGAACTGAACCTGCACTATCTCCAAGGGATGCCTAGATAGTGCTCTACTAATTAAGACTTTCCTGTAGCTTCCCATTACACTTAAGAATAAAATCCCAATTTCATATTATGGCCTACAAGGCCCAGCATAATTTGTCCCTTGCTTACCTCCCTGGTACTAGAATATAAACCCCTGGTATGCAGGAGGCACTCAAGAACTATTTGTGGAATGAAGGGTGGGTCATGTTTTTCCTTGGTTACACCCCCAAGAGATTCTAAAAAGTTATTAGTTCAGAGGAGAGGTCTGAGACACAATTTATTTTAAAAGCCTACTGGGTGACTAGAAGCAGAACCACACTTATGAATCACTTAGTCCAAGATTCTCAAGGGTCATATGCCATTTCTATAGAAATCTCGAAAGGCAAAAGTACACACCTCAGCACGTCATACCCAGCAAATTCAAAGAGGCGGCACATGCTCTCTCCTATGATAGTTGACCTGAGATGGCCTACATGCATCTCTTTAGCTATGTTGGGAGACGAAAAGTCAACTACAACCTGGGATAAGAAAGCAAAGAGATTTTTATAGGCAACAATATTATACTGTCATTATGTAAATGACAAATATAGCTATAAAGACAATCACATTACAATACATAAATGAATAAAAGTAACATGCTGCTCACTTTAAAAATTTAGTTATATCAAATATATTCAATAAAACATTTTTAGAGGAGTATAAACTTTTTATTCTGCTAACATAATCATTAACAACATATTTAATGATAAAACTCAGACACACAGTAGCTTGGCTGCTAGGTTTTCTGATGAGTCTACTCATCTACCATTAACTGAAAAAAAATCAAATCCTTTTATATAAATTATCTATCCTCTATTTCGGTGACAGCTCAAAAATATCAGCTGGCCACCTCAAGTGCCTCCTGGAATGAATGAAAAGAAGAATCATAAAACAAGCAAGACCCAGGAAATACACTATATCACAGTTAGGTTCATAATCTCAAATATCAATAACTAAATCTCAATGTAAGTAAAAGCCATTTCCAGTTACAGCACTTTTCACACATTTCTAAGGTGTGTATTTATTAACCTCAATTGAAAAATGTACATGTACCTTTTTATTCTCTCCAAGTGCAGGTATTTGAACGCCATTCACCAAGAGATTGGTCAACTGTTCCGACACAAAGTCTTTTTTTAAGTGGACATTAATAAAACCTATTGAACAGTAGAGAGTAAAACAAAAATCAGATAGCTTCCTATCTGGAAGAACTGCTCACTCCCAAAGGCTTTCTCACTCTGGCTCCGGAGCGCAGATGTGGCTCTGGCGACACGCTTCGGGATTCCAATACCACTTGGGGCCCTGACTTGAGCTCTCTTGTCAGCTCCCTGTTTCCGCATCTACTTCAACCATACCACTCTCCTGAAAGCTTCTTACTTGATTCAGGGCCTCTTCACTCTCAGCAAACAATCTGTTCACCTCTTAACAGAAAACAGATAGCCCTCTCACCACAAATTTACCTGCCATTACCTGTCTCTTTTTGCTAATGAAAACCTGAACCACAAGGAGATAAAGTAACTCATCCAAGGTCAGGCAGCTATGTCTAGATTTAACCTCAGTTTCCTACCTCTCAATCCAAAGTGCTTTCACCATCTTTTTCAGCATAGAAGTCTTAATCCTACATTTATATTTAAAAATGTTTTTCATTTTTTATTTCAAAAAGGACTCAGCATCAATACAACTACTTAAAAAGGGTAACATTGTCATACCAGGACCAGCAATTTCAACTTTTTCAATACATTCATTGTCTGGGAGGTGTTTGGTAATGTTTTCGGCAATTTCTCTTGGATTAACTTTCTGTTCCTTGGTTTTGAGCATCTATAATACAATATAAAACAATCATTACACAACACATTTCAGCAAGTTACTCAGAAATGCACAACTGACAAAGCATTAGATGCATCTAACATTAGACTAATCAGAAGGCAGAAGCAGAGAAGTCCAATGACTTTATAAATGACTAGATTAAAGCACTGAGCACCAATAATCAGTCTTAAGAGAAACACAAAAGTGCCCAAACCACATGATCTCCATTTCAAAGAGTTGCCACAAACATCTATAACTTTTTGATGAAGATGCAGCAAAGTCTTTAGTTATTATTATGCCTATTTCAAGATATTTATATTTCTAATTTTCAAATCATGAAAGTGTGCAAATACGCAGACTTGAATGATAAACAGCACCCTTAAAAACTTAACCCCAACATAGACACATAAAAATTATCTAGAAAAAAAATTTGAACTCTTTAGATTAACCCTTTCTATTTAACATGAAAGGAAAGCAAAAAGTCCCAAACCAGGGGTAATTAACCACACACACATTACACAATGCAGCTATCAAAAATAGGAAATTAGTCTGACTGAAAATGAAATACGGAAGCCCGCCTCTAAGACACCACGGCTGCATCAAATATCTGACAGAAATGCTGGTTGCTAAGCAGCTAACTTTTAATTCCTCACCTTCTGACTCTCACCAACAAAACACAGCAAACCTGGACATAACAGGGAGGAAGTACCAAAACAAAACAGTACCAACTATTACCCTTAAACATTTAACTGAATATTCAAATCTGTGCTTTTTTAAAAATTAAAGACATACATGCCCTTTCTCAAGTTTTTCAGAATTGCGGAATTGTTGCTATTTATGTATATGGTAATGATGATGATAATGCTTAAGTAAAACAAATACCAGGAGCACTTTATAATAATACAATCACCTGAGAGATACCCATAGCACTGTTACACTGATAGTCCCCAAACTTGGGCTGCTGACTTGGTGTTACTATCAAAGGAGGATTTTCCAAATCTGGATACGCAGCCTTAATGGCACAACCAAAGACTTCCTGTAGGCGGCTGTTGATGTTAATCATATTTTTAGTTGGTCTGTTCCTTTCTGCTTGAAGACTCTGTAAGAAAAGAAGAAAAAAAAGTCAATAAAATATTAAATTATCATATAAAATTCCTCCCACCCCCAAATGTGAGAAACCTTCAAATGTCTTGGGAAGAACCAAAGGTAATACATTCATATCTCAGATATGCTGAGAAAAGTAACAGAACAAGTCTATCCCACGGTATCTAAGACATACATGGGGAATTCCTGAGTTCTCCTTCCACAGCTATTTCATCAGAACAGAAACTGAGAGCAGAGAGTGTAAAGAGCTGACTATTAATCATGTTCTTAGCTTCTCTAAAGTTCTGAAAAGATGGTATAAAATTTGATACATATATATGTATGTTTTGGGGTGTATCTATGTAAACACACAAATATGAATCCATTGTACTTGATTTCTGCGCCATGCAATTTAGTATTTGATTACATTTAAAACTTTTCCCCAACCCATTTCACATGTGCAAGTCTTTTCTCCCCCCAAAATGGTAAGCTCTGCAATAAAAGATGAGCTTTCTGAAACATCTCACGTTATGCCAAAAATTACATCTTAAAAATAACAGAGCTTATGAGAAAATTAGCATCAGAAGCATATTACTCAAAATGTGATTTTATAACAAGAGCACTATCACAATAGCAATCTTAAAAATCATCACTGTTAAAAAGGTAACTGTAATTCCTAGTAAGTGCTAAATAAATATGAAACTTTATCTTAAAAAATGATAAGGACAACTCAATGAAAGAGGAATAAGGAAGAGTCGAAGCTGCTGAGTTAATGAAAACAAGGGTAAAACACCTCTGAGACAACCACCCAATAAATGTTTCTAAGTCAGAGCATCTGGACAAAGTGAGCCAGGGACAGAAGGTGGGGCGAACGGGTATCCCACATAGTAGTGTTTTTCTTCTGTGGCTTGCTTTTCTGAGTTTGTGTACCTTGTGCTCAGCTCAGCTGCTGTTACTCAGTAGGTCAAATAGAGAAAGCGCCTTCCACGTTACACTGACAGTATTCTCCTATTTACACATTAGAGCTAATTTGTACTACTTCTCAGCCTTTTAGCTAAGACCAAGTATAGGGCTAATCTGTATTTCAGATACAATATATTGTACTTCCTTTATTATCTTTTCCCTCAAAGCCACTACCACATAGAAGATATTTAATAATATTTTTGAATTGAAATAAATAGAAAAATGAATATAAATAAGTGTGGAACAAATGAGATAATCAGAAAGGTGAGATATTTTGGGGAAGATTCCACAAAAAAGGAATTTTGTGATTTTAGAAGACTCAAAGACAAAGTTATTTGAAGCAGAAGAGCTCACACATAGGTAATAAAAAAAGGCAGAGTGGGGCAGGCAGAGTCTAAGATGAATAAATAAGATACAGTGCTAGTGCAGCCTGGCTAAAAGTAGTAACCACACACAGGATAACAATTAGGGGAATGAGGTCATCCTCTAGGATGTCATCTGCTGACCTGAAGGGCAGGTCAAAAAATTAAACTCCAAATGAAGCAAGTTCAAATTTTTTGACACAACTGTTAAACACTATTAGATTATGAAGTCATTAAATAACAAATACAGCGCAAGCTTCACGGGGAAAAAATGTTCTGCAATATTAAGTGGAAAAAAACCCCCAGCCACTATGATGCTAAAAAATATAAAAATAAAATTGTAAAATAACCAACTCAGGGTAGTGAAGGACTGTGAGTGTGATTTAAAACATTTCCCTTTGATTGAGGCAATTATTTAAAATCAAAAAATAATTTTTAAAAAAGGTACAGGCAATACACTGTTGAAAGAAATGTCTTAACTCTACTTAGAGCTAACTTTAAGCCAGCCAGACATTTAGTATGATGAAACATTTCAATAACCCCTGGAAGGACAGGACACCACCAACTTCTCCATTACCTGCACCAACAACTTAGTCCTAACCTGTCTTGGGCAGGGAAAACAGTGTTTCTTTTCTCCTCTTTCCAAATTCATCAGGGTATATTTTCAGAATCTTTGATAACAGTGTTAAAAAAGATGCAATAATTCAAATTATAGGATAAAACCAGAACCCAGAGTACTCACCTTTCGAAGGATATTCAGCCGATACTTTAATTTTAAATTTTCTTCCTGCAACTGCTCCAAATTTGGAGAAGCTTCTAAACAGCCACAGTTTTTCAACCGATCAATTTCAGCAGTCAGAGACTTAATCTCTTTCTCCTATGAAAGAAAAGGCACTTGTTCAGCTCAGTATGACTGAAGACTTTGTGATGGCTTCCCCTCTGCACCAGGGCATGGCAAAGGTGATTGGAACTAAGGACTTTCACTTCCTCAAGGTCTTTGATGACATCAGCATACTACCCTTGATAATATGAAAAACTTAAGTGTGTTGGGGCAGAGGAATAGGAGTGTTACGCACACCATGGGACAAGCCTCACATCCCTAGTTTCTTCCCTTGGCTTAAATGTCTGCCTTTTGTCCTTTATGCCACAAAACTATTTCCCCATTTTACCCCTTTGTTTCCACTGTCTTAGGTCCTCAACCAGGCTTTTAACTAAAAACTTAAAGATATGCTAATTCAGAAAGTAACGCTTCCCACCTTATTGTATTACTGGGGGAGCCCTCACTTGAAACTGCAGAATGTTTACCAGGACCTAAATACAGCCCCCCAAAAGTTTACATAAATAAATATACATTATGTCTCAGATGCTGGGCTGAACACTTCAGAAATTATCTCTGTAACCTTTACCCTAACTTAGTGAAAAGTTATTTGTATCTACACACTGATAACATATGTTCACAACAGTAAAGAATTTGCCAATTTACTTGAGCAACTTGTACTCTGTGACTCCTGATACAGGACTATAAAGCAGTTCCTTTGATAAGAGTACTTAAATTACTTTCGTTTCTCCCTTCCCTCTCGGAGTATAAAATGTAATGGAATTGTTGCACTTTCACTTTCATAAGCTGTAACTGCGAAGGCGGAGGGCCAATTTGTTTGATAATGAACCATTCCCTGGGCTTTTTAGAATTACTCTTGCTCAGCATCATGAAGAGAACGGTGGCCGAGCTGCACACCAGGGCCCAGGGCTCCTGCTCTCAACCCCCTTCCCTCTTTGCCTGTCCCTCCGCATCCTGCCGGCGCGTGTGCGCGCGCGGGGAA
Organism: Eonycteris spelaea; assembly: GCA_003508835.1. Lineage (NCBI taxonomy): Eukaryota > Metazoa > Chordata > Mammalia > Chiroptera > Pteropodidae > Eonycteris > Eonycteris spelaea. Next base: position 11,939,898 of record PUFA01000032.1, on the reverse strand, counting down.
GAGGGAGCACGGTGGCGAGGCTGTACTGAACACGCGAGGCTCCAGCCCACCGCAGATGCTGGTCTGGGGTGGAGGGTTGAGAGCGCGGGACCCTGCGCTCTGCTGAACCTCACTGTCACACGGGCCCAGGAACGAGGGGTTCTTCCTCTCCCACCCCTGGGAAAGCGCCCTGGGCGGGCGTTCGCCTCTGAGGCAGCGGGGGCCTGGGTCTCGGGACCCCTCTCTCCGCGTCGGAGAGGAACGGGGCGACCCCTGCCGCCGCCCCAATGCTGCTCGGGCGGACCCCGAGGCCTGGTCCCTCCCCTCCAAGCCATTCCACTGGCCCCATGCTGCCTGACCTGCTGCTGCAGCCGCGCGGAGCACTGAGCAACCAGCCCGTCCATCCTCCCGTGAGCGCCTCACGCAACAAGTGGCCGGAAGCGGAAGTGGCCAGCCCGAAACCGGAAGCGGAAACCCTCCCCTCTCGCCGTTTGGAGGCCGACTGGGTGCTGTCGCCTGGGCTGCTTCCCGGAGGGATCCTGGCGGCGTTCCGGGGAGACCATGCAGGATAATCAGCCGGGCTGCACGCTGCCGCCCTCAGGTGCCGCCGCTGGGGCGAGGGCGGAGGATTGAGAGTGAGGGGGCTCGGATCAGAGCTGCTGTGCTTGGACTGACTTGGATAGAGGTACTTGCCTAGAACCTCTGTGAAATGGGCACAGCTAACAAAATCTGATTATTCAACCGGCATTGATTGTGCACGTTAATATGCCAGACACGATTTCAGGCGCTTGAACACAAGCTGGAAACAAGTCGGACAAGGGCCCCGCTGTCACGGAGGTTACATTTTGGAGTGTAGAGATACACTAGACAAATAATCTCACATAGTTTTAATGTTCAGGAAGAAATGTGGTGGAGTGACTTGGGTCAGAAAAGCCCTCTCTGAGCGGGTGACATTTGAGCTAAAAAATTTTTAACTGATAACCTGAGATACCAGTCTAGAGGACAGGGGCCTTATGTCTTGCTCACTCCTCCTTAGACCCCGGTACTTTAAAGCAGCTGTCTCTAAACATTTCCACTTCTGTGCCCCATTAATTTTTAAAATTTATTAAAACTCCAGTGTGGACTTTTTAAAGTTGATATCTGAAAATTTTTGCCACAACTTTATGTAGTGGTCATGGATGCTTTTCTGGCATGTTGCTTCTTGTATATGTGCTCTCATGTCATTTCATCAGAACTGTGAAGCTGCAAATTTCGCTTATCCAACTTATGGAAAATGCCCACCATATAATTGGCAAAGCCAGTTCTCTATCAGATCAAATCCAAATCATATTAACTGAATTAAAAAAAAAAACTTTGCCTTTAATCTTTTAAACCAAATAAAAGTGTTCATATATGTCCCTGTGTCATCTCATTTCTAAATTTTGAGAGTAAGATGAATAGAGGGATGGACGAGTTGCTGGATAGACAAATTGATGGATAGATTTCCACCTTCCAGATAAAGCAGGAAGTAAGAGCCATCTTCTTACTGAGCTCCCTTTGCTTGGTGCTCAAGGGAGTCACCTTCAGGAGAAATATACTCTTGGAGTAACGTGTTCAGTTCTTGTTTATACCAAGGGCAATGGAAGGGGTGTTAGGCCTTTCCTTGGGGAATGTAAAAAGAGAATTGGGTAACTGAGTTTGCAGGCAAATCAATTTTAGTATACAAAAGTTCAGGATCAGGAAATGGTCCTAACTTTTCCAGGCCTGCAGACCCCTTAGAGTATCTTGCTATACCCTGGGGGCCTTATAGCCCAGCTTGGAAAACCCTTCACCTAGAGCACAGCTGTGCTTAAAAACTGTTTAATTGAATGAATCCAACAAGGGTTCTAGGCAGGGAGTGAGCAAATGCAAATTGCCTAAGGCAGAAACTAAATTTATTTGAAAACAGGAGACTGACTGGGTATGCGCAGTGGTGGAGAGACTGGAAGAGGTAAAGCCTTCAGTACTCCCGTTCCACCCAGAATTTTCCTTTTTCCTGATTGATAGTGACAAAGGAGAAGGGAGTAAACTCATCACCGAGACAGACATTTAATCTCATTCATTCATCCCATGGATATTTATAAAGGACCCATTCTTTGTCAGATCCAACAGAAAACAAGACAAGTTCCCTACTTTAAGGTCTTTCAGTCTAGAGGGAAGAGACACGACTAGGGAACTGTGCTCTGAAGCCAACACATCAGGTTACTGTGCCAGGGTGACTTGTGGGAAGGTAAATTGGATGGGCAGCCCAAGGTCAGTGTGGAGAGGGTTCTCCAAGTGGGTAAGTTTGAGCTGAGATCTGAATAGTGATAAAGAGAAGACAGTCTGAAGGTGGGATGAAGACACAGAAGAGTGCACCAGGTAGAAGGAACTAGAATCGCAAAGGCTCAGTTGGTGGAAATGAAAGACCTTAACATAGCCGAATGTGATTAGCAGTTAAGCCGGACAAATCTTACATGTCAGCCTTCTCAGAGGCAGGAAGTACAAACACTGGCAGTGTGCACATTGCAAAAGATTTGTACTCAAAAAGCAACCGTTGGTTTTACGAATGGGACGATCAGATTCAGTGAGGTCTGCTCTTTTTTTCAGGCTAGTATCCTAGTTGCCTTCATGCAGAGAAACCACAGGATTTCATGACTTAATTCCTGAAAACGAAATGTGCAAAGTCCCTTCAAGTACAGCCTCATGTGACCACACTTCTGTCAAACAGAAACCAGAGTTGAAAGAATATGAATTCCAGAGTCCAAAGGTCAGAGTTGCATCCTAGGTCTGGCCATTTATTAATCGGAGTGATCTTGAGCAGGTCATTTCACAATTCTAAGATCTTGTTTTCTGAAAACTTTGGAGAACACATGCGCACAATTATGAGTGGAAGTTTATTCTTCAAATTCTTACCAGGCAAACAACAACGGGATGTACTGGTGGCTGGGCAGTGACTATTTATAGGGAATTCGATGCTACGGCAGACAGAGGACCTTCTCCTTCTGAAGGGTGGCCTCGTTCTCGTTACAAATGCTCTGTCAGCTGAAGTGACACTGAGACACACTTCCTGGGCAGGAGGATGTGCTTGCTCCATGTAGCCTTCCCCCTAACACAAGCAGGTCGTTTAGGACTCTGCTTCATAGAAGCAGCTGCTATGGGGATATGAGGGGCTGACCCTTGCTGGTAAAGCTGAACACGGATATAGGTGTGACTGAGTGAAAAAATCCCATTGCACGATGGTCCAGTTTTATTGAGCACTCGACAGGATTCACCAGACAGACTACAGATAGAGTGAGGATGCAGCTGACCTCTGTTGTCAATTAGGCCAGACCCCATGGATACCATTCTCTCCCCACTTCTTCTATCTGCTTTTCTCTGTGGCGTTGGCCCCAGAAGCTAGAACCTTGGCTACAGGTGGCTTTAGGAAGAGAAAAATCTAGTCTCTAACCTTCAGGTGGAAATTGTAGAAGAGGTCAGACTGGTTCAACTGGGGTCCCGTGCCTATCCTTGGTAGCCAATGCGATGTGACCACATTTCTGTCAAACACTCTGTCTGGCTTGAGTCAGCTGCTCCATCACTGCTGCCAGTACTCTTAACAGAAGGGCAGGGTCTTCAAGGACAGCAGCTGTCTCAAAGCTCTGAGCCGTGCAGATCTCAGGGCCCATAGGAACAGCGTGAAACGTAATGTTTTGCTTCGGATGTATTGAAATTGATTGGGGACTCTGATACTCATTTGAAGAAACTGCACAGCCAACCCTCAATGTGCGGGATGTCATTTCACAAAGTAGAGTGTGTGCACCGGACACTGGCGTGTCAGAGATGTGACACCCTGGGGAAAGAAGCCCCAGCTGGTGGTGAGAAACGACTGGATAGTTGGAGGGAGGCCTGGCTATTGAAAGCCCTAGAAGCCACGTGGGGAGTAATGGTGGATTCTAAGTCACGGTAGGTTCCTTCTACGTAAGGAGAAACGCCAGGTAAGGGTGTAGTGGGGAGGCGAGGGAGAGCCTGGGCTTCACTCACATTATAGAGTTGGTCCGTCCAACTGCAGCGTGCGTAAGACTGACCGTGGGAGCATGGATAAAAGCCGGTCTCTGGGCCCATCCCGGTTGGGGGAGGGTCCAGCAGCCTGTATTTTTAACAAGCTGCCCCCAGTGATTCTGATGTGACTGGTGGTGCAACATACTCTGAGGAAAATGGCACAGAATAATGTCAGAGGAAGGAAGGAGGAAGAGATTTTGCTACTTGTTTGTTAAAGGCTGACTTCCAATTGCCCGCAATAGCCCCACTGAGCAGTCATTTCCATTGAATAAGCAAATGAGCAAAGGTGGGCAAAGAAAACAAAACAAAAACAAAACATCACCTGGACTGACCTGGGGATGGGTGGGAAGGAAATGACTGGGAAGGAGAAGAGTCAAAAATCAGGGAAACAGATGAAGTGAGGGGTGGGGGAGAGAAAGAGAGAGGAAATTTGTTCAGAAAGGCCACTTTATTGATGGAGATAAAACTGAAAGGACTTCTCCACAGCCCTCCCTCACTCACTTCAGTGGCTTCACTGGGCATCCGAGACCGGCGTGGGCAGACCTGCTGCCAGCTCTGTGCTGCCCACTCCATATCAGGCGGCCACACAAAAACACATCACAGCTCATGAAGATTCACAGATGCACCCTAGAATCCCCCAAACAGTTCCTGTGCATTTAAAAAATATTGTATAAAATATGGTAAGTAGGAAAGGTCAGCTGTGCTGTGATGTCTATAGGACGTCCTTTTAGGATTACCGTCCCCAAAACATTACTTACTTATTGCAGTGAAACCTCTAGAAGGTAGAGCTGTACAAGAAAAAGAAAATCTAAACAATTTTATTTTAAGAAGAGCAGCAACTAAACACTGCTTTAGTTCATTTAAATTTTCTTTCTCAAAAATACATTCCTAAATATACAAACTATACAATCTTGTCATTTTAATGCTGGTTTTTTTGTTTTTGTTTTGTTTTTTGTTTTTTTTTTTTTTTGTTTTTTTTTTTCTTTTAATAATAATAGAACCCCAACTAAAAAATCTGTTCATCTTCAAACCAACAGGAGCGCTAGAGGACTTGTGACTCAGTACCTTCATATAACACCACATAAATAACTTTAGCCACAGTCTACGTTCACAGCGTGGTCAGTGGAACAAAGGAAATACTTTTCTGGTGATTAGACGTCATCCGCGGAGAGGGTTGGGATGTTCATCCGAGGCCGGGTGAAAAACGCCATTTTCTCCCTGTAAAAGAGGCCATCCCTTTAGAGCAGAGTTTCCAACCTCACCTTATAGATACCACGGGCAGAGTAACTGCAGTCGGGGCTGTCCTGGCACCCCTGGCCTCTGCCCACTAGATGTCAGTCGCAGTTCCCCCATCCCTCCTTCCAGTTGTGGCAACCAAAAATGTCCCCAGACACTGCCAAATGTCCCCAGGGGATCCGAATCATCCCTGGTTTAGAACCAATGCTTTAGCAGGCATTAGCAGGACCAGCGACCTTCAGTTCAAATCAGGGGCCTGAGTTTAAAAGGGATTTGGGGCCACTTCTAGTGTTTGTTATAGATTCCCAATTGGTTAAAATACCAAGAGATGTCCAAGTTATACAAAGTACCGAATATTTTAAATGTGTATGTACCACCAAGGAATGTTTTTTAGCCTTATCTGAATAGGCATCAGAGTCTAAACACAAGGCCGTCTGTGAATGGGAGGCCGTCCTGTGAAATGCCTGGGTCTGGCTCAGCCAGAAGGCACCTCCCTGAGATCCTGCCAGGCAGTGGGCAGACCAGGGAGGCCCGGCGGGCATCCACCACCCCCGACTTATTTATCATGCAGCTGATCCTCCGCAATTGCTGGTGATGGAACCGCTCAGAGGAAAGGCCGGGGCAGGTGGCTCATTCATTAAACAAGAGAATCTAACAAATTAGCTCGAGTTGTGTGGGGGCTGACACAGACAGCCGAGGGAGTGCACTGCAGAGTGCACGGACCACCGGGGATGGCTTGGCAGAGGACGAGCGTCTGTTACAGAGAGAGAGTGAGCTGGTGGTCTGCTAGGGGAGCATGGGACAGGCAGCATGCAAGAAGACCGAGGCTGGGTAGGCGGCTGTGAGACAGGGAAAGGCGGGCGGGCTGGGGGGCCCACCTGCTCACCTGAAAGACTGTACTTCTGGGGGCTCCTTACAGCTCTGGCCACGAAGCCTGTGCACATCCTTGGCGGCCGCCCTCATCATCTTGTCTGCCTGAAGCTCACCCTTGTGCTCTGCTTGGTCCATCTGCAGGCAAAGCAAGCAAAGCCATGAGGATGTGGGAAGTCCTTGGGGCCTCCAGAAATGAGTGAGCCAAGGAGAACTTTCTAGCACAAATGAGGAATCTACTGTAGTCAAAAGGTCTGAGGGTCACAGAAAGGGCAACCCCACTCTTCCTCTTCCACTGTGGGATCCTCTTTATTCAAAATATGAGGAGAAGCGAACCCATCATCTGTGAGAATGGCCAGGGACCTGAACACCTCAGTGGACCTGTTGGAATCAAGGAGATGAGGGCTACCTGGTGAATCGTGTGCTACCTCATCTTATCCTCCGGGCCACCTAGGAAGGTAGATTTTGTAACTACCTCTGTTTTATAGCTGAGGAAACTGAGGCCCAGACATGTTAAGAAACCTTTTCAACGTCAAACAACTAAGAAGTGGTAGAAACCCATTTAAGACATGCAACTGTGCTCAAGGCCCTCCCAACGATCTGGGCAAGCACGCTCTGTACGGTGCTCTCTGCATTGTCTGGCTGGTGGCAGAGGGAAGCAGCAAAGGTCTGTTATATCTGCTGAACGTGGCGATCTGAGAGCAGCAATGAGTCAGAGACGGCCTTTGTTGATCGGCCCTGCGTTGTTTACTTTTTCATGATAGTCTGGGCCCTGTCAGCTCAGAAGCCTACAGGTGCCCAACTCAAATGTTCACCCATCCAATTATTTTAAATATAACTAAAACAAGCAGATTTTTAAACCATTTAGAACCTTCCTGCGCTGTATACCCCGTCAAGCTGCACCCAACATCTGCTAGTCAAGAGATAAAATATACCTTAGGGCTATGAAAGACCCAAGTTGCTTCTGCTTTGCAGCTCTCTGACCGAGAGGACCCTCATGCTGCTGCTGAGTGATGTCATCTAGGCGGGAGGTCCCCCTCTCCAACCCCCCTCTCTACCCTAACCGTCTAGGTAGTGGCCCCAGGAAAGCTGCCTCTGGGAGGTCTCATGCTGTGAAGGTCGTCTCCCGCTTAGGAAGCGGCACCCTCATAGAGCTCATTGCGTGCTATTGCCATTTAGCTTTCTCCTTGAGCAACACTGCAATCCCTCAAACCCAGGACAGGAAGGCAGGGCCATGAGCAGGCATGCGTTCCCGGCATCTCAGTCGCTACAAAGCCAGGCCATGTCTGCCCCTCTCCCTTGTGTAAGTAACTGCTCTGCACTACCACACGCGCAGGTACGAGGGCAGGTCAAGATTTACTGTTCCAGATTTACTGTTGAAGCGTGTGTTCCAGCACCGATGAGGTACCACTGTTTGATAAATGGTGAATAATGAGGGCCTGTACACAGCTTAAAAAGTTTACTGGGCAAAGAGGTTCCTGGCTACCTCTGCTGATGGGAACGAGGGATCCACACTCTCCGTGGTCCTCAGGGCTGTAGGACTCGTTCAAAGCCCAGGCTTCGCTCCCTTGCAGCAGTGGATCGGATCGGATCGGATCGGATCGCGGATCGTCTCCAAGAGCGGACGGTGCCGCACTCACCCGCTTCTCCAGCATCCTCAGCAGCAGGCGGAAGCGCTCGTCCTCTCGCAGTCCCTGCGGCAACTCCTTCTCCCCATGGCTCTTGGCCTGTTCGAGCTGCTCCTTGAGCTCCTTCAGCACCGAGATCTCCTGGGTCAGCTGGCTGTGCCAGGTCCTGGTGGCCTGCAGGTCTAACTCAAGGTCCAGCGACGTGCGCATCAGATGCTCGTTGCGCAGGGATTTGAAGGATGCCGGCTGCGGGGGCGGAGGCGGCTCTGACTGTTCAGTGAGGGGGCGGGACTAGTGAGCGCACGTGACCCCTTCCCTGACCCTCAAATACCCTCCTCCCTTCATCTGCAGGTTTCCACAACTTCAGAAGGCCCCGACTCCGCCCCTGTCGTGATTACTTCCACTTCTATAGCTCACGTTTTATTGAGCATTTTATGTTCCAGGCCTGGTGCCGGGCACCTTACTACCGTGACCTCAGTCCCTTTTCTCAACCCTGTGAAGTCCCAGCTGTCTTGACACAGAGGTGGTTAAGCCAGCAAGATATAAACCTGCAACTTGATCACGGTCATCTTTACCACCACGAGGGGTGACCCTGTTTAAGAATTAACCTGTCTGGAGAGAGCAGTGCCATGAGAGGGGGACTGAGGACCCATCCATGCCTGAAACCATTCCAACATCCTGCTGTTCTCCATTAAACGAGCCAATGCCCCTCCCCCTTTTTATTTTCAAGCTAGATTTGAGTTCTTCAGTTATCTGTACATAAAAGATCCAAAGTAATATAATCATTAACTTTCTTTCTATCAAAGACCAGTAATGATTAACAAAGAAGAATTAAGCGACTGTGGGAGACTGAATTCTGAGCTGGCCCCCAAGATTCCCACCCTGTGACATCCACACCCCGAATAAATGCCCTTCCAGGTGTGGGTGGGACCTGTGGATGCGATGGACTGTCACTTCTGTGATTAGGTAATCAGTAGGCTTTGAGTTCATCAAAAGGGAGGTTATCCTGGGTGGGCCTGGCCTAATCAAGGGAGCCCTTAGGAGATGAACTAGGCCCTTCCTGAACAGAGATCTGCTGGCTTCGAAGAAACAATGTATGTTGTGGAGAGGGCCACATGGCCAGGACCCGAGAGTGACCCTCTTGGAGCTGTGAATAGCATGGGCCTGTGGCTGGCAAGAAAACACAAGGAATGCATCCTGCCAATGCCCCGAGGGGGCCAGAATGTGACCCCAGTTGAAACTCCAGACAGGGATGCCGTCAGTCAACGCCTAGAGTCCAGCCTGGTGAGACCCTGAGCACAGGGTCCAGCTAACCTGGGCGGAACTCCTGACCCGTGGGGATTGCGAGATAATGCATTTATGTTATTTTAAGCTGCTGAGTTTAACGTAATTTGTTATGCAGCAACAAAAAACCAATACGATGACCAATAATGAGATTGGAAAAGTGGTACTAAGACGTTACTAGGAGAACTATCCTCACTGAAGGCTGACGAGTTCACTTTCAGGAACATGAAGCAGCTCAATGCAGAAGTTTTACAAGGCTCGCTAGGGTGACTGCTATCTAGTCTGTGCTTATACATGGGCAGGGTCAAGAAATCCAGCTGAGGGTCTATGTGGCTCAAGCTCTTAAACTGAGAAATAAAGATCCCCTTGCTTTGCATTGACCGATGTCCAATTTAGAAACTGGCCCAAAGCAGACGAGGCATAGCTCAGGAAGTGAGTGGAAGGATGGCAGCATCCCGGGCCCTGGCCTGGCCTCTGGATGCTCTTGTTCCTTGGGACATAGTTTAGGATCCGAGGGAAACGTGGGCTCAGACCTAGCATCAAAGGCTTCCTTAGGAGGTGAAAAAGGGGGAGCTTTCAGGGGGCTGCCTTGGAAGGGAGCCATCAGACAGGTAGGAGCAGCAAGCGGGAGCTTCTGCAGGGGCCTTTCTCTAGGAGTGGGGCATGCACGCCTGCTCCAGCTGGTTACAAATGCTGTTTCCGGGACTCCAGCCCAGTGGCTGAATCAAACCATCTGGGAGTGTGGCCTGGGGGCAAGCTCCTCAGGAGACTGCGGCATAGCCAGCCATAGGAGAAGGTGGGGTGGGCAGTTCCTGTCACCTCAGGCTGCCCACCGTCCCCCAAAGCCAGCATTTTCTCCCTTTCCTGTGAACCCTCTGCTTCACTGCTTTCTCTTATGTCACTCTGGCTCTTTCTGGGAATTCACGGGAGTGGGAAGGGAGTGATAACACAGGCAGGACCTAGTCCTGACTCTGGCCACGAGCAGCTGGTCTGCCGGGGCACTGAGGAGCCCTCCCTTGCATGGGGCTGTCAGCACACACCCTCCTTTCCCTCTGCGTGCTCTACTTCTCTTTCTGACATTCTGGCTCTGGGTTTCTCCTAGTTCTACAAACTCACCAGGACTGCTATCAAGTCTGCATAGAAAGTGCTTCGAGGGGAGGGCGCCTCTGCCTCTCCTGCAGCCCTGGCTGATGAAAGTCCCACTCAGAAGTCGGTCCTTTCCTAACGCCACCCCACCCCGATCCCTCAGTCAGGTGTCCATAAAGAGAGGGAGATTTCCTACAGGGACATCTGTGGTCTCCTCCTGTGTTTCCGGCTGGACTGAGAGAAGCCCACTCACGCCTCCCTGCTTCCAGTTGCTGCTGGGGGTACCTGGCTCCTCTGCCATCAGGGAGGGCTGTCAGAACATTTAAGCACTCAGTCGGCTGGACGGCACACTGAGCAGAGGCGTGTGTGAGGCACTCCCATCAGTGACCACGACATCTTGGGCTGATTAGTTCTCAGTGACCTGGATTTCTACCCAGGAAGGCACACTCCTGATCTAACCACTTCGTCATGACGATAAAGTCACATTTACCCTTTGGCACCTTCCCCAGGGCCTACACAGGCCTTACAGTTCACAAACTTCCATTCTCGGATACCATCACGATCGCAAGAGTGACCTTCTTAAAACCAGTGGCTTGGAGCAATGGGTAGACGTGAGGGGGTGTGCCTGGGAAACGAGAGGTACCAGTGGCTTTGAGCAGACTGCCTCACCCGCTTCATCCGGACGCTGCGCCTCTCCAAGGAGTTTCGAACAAAAGGTGGCTTCTTGGACAGCGTGGAGCTGTCACTGTCACTCCGATTCAGCTGCAGGAAAAAAGTCATGGGCGTTAATGAAGGTCTGAGTGCCTCTGGAAGGCCCACCGGGGCCTGAAGGCTGCGATCTCCCCCATCGGCCCAGTCCTTTCTTGTACGATCACCCAGAGTTCTGTTCCCTGGGGACTGTGCGAGGCGGGTGTCATTCTGACTCCCCTTCTTTTCTAGATGAGTGTTTCCGGAGCATGTGCCCAGCCGTACGTGTGACGTCTCACTCACTCCTTCCAACAACTGCATGTGACAGGGGCACACTGGTAAACTGGGGGCTCAGGGGTCACGGGACTTGCCCGTGGTTGGCAAGCAGGAAGCACACAGTGGGGCTGACACCAGACAGTGTGACTCCAGGACATACTGTCCCCTTGACCTGCCACCGAACACCTCTTTGTATCGACTCTTCTCTGCTGTCCACAGCGCCAGCCTTTAGAGCTCGAATGGAGCCACTATGAAGGTTGACATGTATCACATACACATACACAACACACACACACAAGCAGCCCGAGAGCAAAGCCTCGGGGACAGTAACCTTGGAGGAGATGAGGGCAGAGAGGCCCGGCGAGGGTTGTGCCGATCAAAGCTCTCCCCTCGGACCCCCTTTGGTCATTTGGTCACGTGTACTCTCCCCGAAAGTTAACATTCTCCGCCCACGGCCAGAGATCAGGGCTGTGGGCATGGCCGATGCTTTTCTGTTGAGAGTGCGTGTGTCCCCACAGGAGGACCGGAGGGGGAGGCTGGGACAAGAGTGCATCCCAGGATGTGTGGGGCAGGGGCTTTTTTCTTGAGTCACATTTCCAAGTCCGTGGAATTGCCACAGGCCGATACTACAGCGCCTGTTTGTTCTGGTGGCTGTCAGCTCACTGCTGCACGTGTCTCCTGAGAAGCTGGGTGCCACCATTTCTGCCGTTATTAATAATTATTAGTGATAATGGTATTGATAATCCTGCTATGTTGATGAACACAGCAACACTCGGGACATGACGAAATGGTCACAGTGCTAGGCAGGATCTCAACCAGAACTAGAATAACAGTCACAATAATTACAGCCACGTGGACAGAGCGCCTACTATGTGCCATGTGCTTTACTAATGGTTTCATTTAATCCTCAAACAATCCTCACAAAGAGAAGGGAGGCCCAGAGAGGTTAAGACACTTTTACAAGTCGTACAGCTGGTGAGTATTAGAATCAAGAGTTCAGCAGCCAGCCTGACTCCAAGCCCATGTCCTCTCCTGGCACCCAGGATGCACACAGAACTCAGAGATGAAACTAAATACAGATGGAGGGATGGGCCACCTTGACTGGGGTGAATCCGTATGAAGGGACGGGCTGACCATCATACCAGAAAGGGGAGTTACCCTGCATTGCTTCAATCCAAAGGTGGATTGATCCTTAAGCCATAGTCATTTCTGTGTTAAAGACCATGTTACAAATAAGCGATGAAAGCTATATTGAGCCCTTGAAGTTAACTTTTTCTTACATGAAATATTTCAGTGCATCTGATTACAAACATGGTAGAATACAGAATATATTGTTGCTTTGTTATTATTTCCATGTAAGAAGGAAACTTACTATTACAAAATAATTGTATATTATATAAGTACATGTAAATCATATAAAATGTATTATAAAAGAATATAGTCACAGGGAGCTAGCTCAGGAACGAGGATTTGGGAAGGACTGACCCGTCAGGTCAGAGTGAGCCAATCCACAGCTGTAATGGCACTGCTCATAAACACACAGACGTACACGACACAGGGGTTGTGGAGAGCTGTGGGGAGTGTAACACGCTGTTCCTGCCCACGTGGACTTAAAGTTCGGTGGGGACCCAAGGCCAGAAACTAACCAAGTGACACAGGCCCCGCCGAAGACCACAGAAGGGAGGAGACACCCAGAAGAGGGTCCTGTGTGTGCAGAGCTGGGTGTATTCGGACTAGAGGAGAGCAGTCCTCCGGGAGGTGGCTCTGAGTAGCGCACAGGCCGAGGGCTCTTAGTAGCTCCTGACCCAGAAAAAGCGCTCTCACTTTCCGAGTCTTGGTTTCCACATCTATGCAATGGGGTTAATACTACTTGCCCTGCAGGACTGTTTGTGAATTTAGGTGACACAGAAAATAGTTTGTTTTTGGTTTTTTTTTTTGGGGGGGGGAGTGGGTATTGATAATAAGCATTTGAAAATCTATCCGAGGGGGTGCAGAAATCCCTACTCGTGGCGGGAGACAAAGCCCCCCTCACGCTAACGAAGCCGCAAGCACTGGCCTGGCCTCTGTCTGATAATTAGATGAAACTGCCAAATGCCCCGAATCACAACCTGGTTAGTTGGACCCAATTCTCTGTTACTGAGCTTCTTGGATTAACCAGGCCACCAACTCCTGCGGTGCAGGGGAAGCAGCAGTGGGGCCAGCGGGGGCCAGGTCCTACAGCGGCACTGGCAATGCCACCTGATCACCTCTGTGGTCTGATTTTGGCTGTGGTCTGGTCCACTTCGCTCCTACCTGATTTCTGAGTCTGCTTCTACAGCCTTCTGAATACATGAGCTTCTTGACTTCCTTTGCAAAAATTTCTTTCCTGCATACACTGATGGATCACGGTCTGGTTCTGTTGCTTACCATCAAGAACCCTGACTAGTGCAGGGCTTGGTGCTAGGAAGTGGTGTGCCATAAGTCACAGACTGGAAAACATGGAGCTGGCTGTGTACTGAAGGTAGGAGGGAGAATCAGTAATATCAAATTGTTACCTGTTGCATCTCAGGAGATAGACTGTACGCCTAAGGAGTTTTCAAGGAAAAAAAATCGGAAAAAATTCAGGATGCTGTGCCACTGGCTACTTCTTGTAGCTTTTGGTAAGACTGTGTAATAAAGAGGTAAGCTGGGCCGAGGTGGGCCGGTAAGAAGGCAAGGAAGGAGAGTACAGGGTATTGCTAAGCGAGGCCCCTCCTGCTGTGGCATGTGATCCACGCTGATGAGGAATTTCTTAATTTGCAGGCTTGCAGCATTGGAAACTGGTCCAGATGATAAAGTATGGGAAGAACCCAGTGTAGTGCTAGGCATGTTATAGATGCTTAAGAGGACAGGAGCTCCTTGTTATCCGAGGATGCCATTCCTGGAAAAGGGCCACTTAAACTGAATCCATTTAAATAGGGGACCAGAATTTTATAGTAAATGTTGGGGTGGGGAAGAGTTTGAGTCTTTAGTTGGAAAAGAGAAACATTTTGCAAAAGTTATATTTTGTCTTCCATTTAACAAAATTACAACTGCATGCTAATCCTGATGAAAAAGAATGAATCACACGCTAATTTGGTGTGATTTTTCCGACATTCTTCACTTTGTACTTGATTTCCACCGCGTATTCATAAAGGCAGCAATTTTGCCCAAATCAGAGGGTTTTATTCATTATCCTCAGGGCTTTTCTAAATCCTTCCAAATATTCGCATTTGAAACATGGACTGGGTCTTTCTCTTCTTCAGCTGCGAACTGGCTTAATTGCAGGATTCTTCAGCTGTGATGCAGGAATCCCCAACGCCAAAGTCACATTCGGTGACTTCAGTGAACGCTGTCCCTTTTGCAGCACACGCAGCCAAGGTGCACTGTGCTCACACTGTCTGTGCAAATGCTCGCAAGCTCAGACAATCAGCTCCTTTGAGACTTGACAGAGAAGGGAGGGGTTGATAGTATTTCTGGGAGACACTGCAGAGAATACTTCCATGGGGACTAATTTGATAAGTAGCCAGTAAATGAGTGAAATTTTCATGTTATGAAGAAATTAGCTTCTCTATTCGATCTTATCATTACAGGCCTTGGGTACTGAATACCCAATATGCCCTCAGCCCCCCAAATCACATTAGGCAGGAAGATTCTGTTTGCATGTCTAGTTACTATTCACTTGTTCTGCATGGTGTGGGGGAACCTAGGATGCTCACACATCGCCTGAACCCAGGACTCAGATGACGTGTACACGTGTCACATCTGTGCATCCCTGACCAAGGTCAGCACAGCGTCCGGTTCTCCAGCCCCGGCAACCAGCATGACTCCACAGGCATGGTAAGTGCTCGAACCTTCATTCTGGGTAGGAGGGAGGAGTGGGCTGGCCTAGGAAGGGGGAGACGAAGTGGACAGCAAGGCGGGGTATACCACGGGGCTTCTAGGCACCAGTGGGGCCTGCGAGAGCAGCTGGCAACCACGCAGGTAAAGAGGGCCAGGTGGTCCCTTCCTTCCCATCACCCACGGGCAGCTGCCTCCCCACTGAGCTCCGGCCAATCGCGGCCAGCAGAGAATGTGTGGCCGTGGTGCCGGGCCATCCTTTTTTCTCAAGGGAAACTGAAACTTTACGTGAAGCCTCTACTCTTATTTCATCTTTGATTGCCTTCCCTAAGATTTCGATGTTGGCAACCACACCAAACAGAAAAAGAACCTGTGACTAAATAACACAGGCTTGTTGTTATGAAGCCTCCGGCTGCACACTGGAATCGAACGCCCGCTCGGGGGCAGTGACAGGTCAGTCTGATCGTCTCAGCGAGCAGCTGAGGAAGGGCAGGGCGTGAGCAAGCAGGAGGGGAAGGCTGGTCGGAGTTACAATAATATTGGCCACATACGGGTTACTGAGGCCTCTTCACACTTTATCCTAGTCGACCCTTAAGACGACCCTACGAAGTCAACCTGCTGTCTCCACACGAGGAAGCTGGGGCTCAGCAGCATTAAGGTGCCTAGCAACACGAGTGTCATCGGGATTTGCACCCGGAATGGTGTGAGGCTGCAGGCTCTCGGCTACCCAACGGGAAACGGGCTGAGAGAAGGAAAGAACCACCTGTTTGCTTACCCGGCACACGTACTGGCTCTGGGGTCCGGGGGAGAAGGTCTTGGAACGGATGATGGTGCTTCCTCGGAGAAATGGCCCTGGGGATGGCGTGCCCACCCGCCGGTCCTTGGGCCGCACCACTGTGGGCGACGGGGCCGGGGTCTCTGTGTTGGTCTCTTTGTCCACCTGGGGAAGAAGCCACAGCTTTGAGGCCAATAACCAGAGTCTCGGCCACCCATCCCGAGACTCATGGGGAAGACTCTCCAGCAGTTCCCCACTCCTGTCACCTCGCCTTTGTCCCACAGACACAGCTGGGGGCTTCCTCAGCCCCAGCCATGCCCAGCCAGGATGACGCCCAAGGTCCCCAGTGCCAGCCCCTAGTCCTGCAGGATACCTGTGGGTTGCGGCTAGTAGGAGCGTATTCAGTCCTCAAACAAGCTCACATGAGCAGACGCACCTCAAGCACAGGTGTCCTGGACTTCACACCCTCGAGACTCATGTGCCAGGAGCATCTGACAAAGCCACACCCAAAGCCGCCTCCGCCCCAGCCCAGAACTGCTGACGTTTCCTTGGAATTGCGGAGGTAACCAGCAAATCTCGTTTCTTAAACTATATAATTAGATTTTCTACTTGCCCTTTCACAGTCACCACTAGTAAAAAATAAGCAAGCAAAAACACCTAGATGAGGGGCCTCTGTTAGCCTCAACAAGTGCCTTTGTGTCATTTTGAAAAAGGCACCCCCTTTGGCTAGAAAAACTGCAAAAAAAAGTTTCCCCTTGGTGTGGAGCAGTTAGAAGGGGCCCTGGATTCCTGTGTGATCCCCTTGGCCAGGCACCTCTGTGCAATGCCTGCAGCTCCGCCCCCGGGGTGCCCTGCTCAGACACAGTGGGGTGCTCTCGTTCTGGGAGTCCCGCAGGTGGAAAGAACACAGAGATCTCTGTGCAGAGTGAAAGCTGTCATAACACGTCACCTTTGTGCATCAGGAAAGCAGGAGCGAGGGGACCTTGACTAGACACCCCTCTCCCAGGGCACTAAGGGCCAACCAGAAAGAAGGAATGCATGCTCTGAACCCGAGAACTTGCTGTGAGGCGAGCATCACTGTATCCAGTTTAGAGACGGGGAAATGAAAGCCCAAGAGGGATAAGTCATCTGCTTCAGGCGACACTGCTAGGTAGCAGCAGGCCAGTGTTTGAACCCAGACCCACATGACAGCAAAGCTAGAGAAACGGGGGGACTGCACATGGCGGGAGAGAAGAGGGGTTGAGTCAGCCTCTCCTCGTTTACTGTCACTGAAACGAGCCAAAGGATAGGCAGCAAGGACACGACCATACGGACACCCCATTCTGAGGGCGTGTCCCCTGATGCTGGGGGGCAAGACTTAGCCCTGGGCCTTTTCTGACTGACTACCCTGCTCAAGGACGGGGCTATTTCCTCAAGACCGCCCCTCCCACCTCCCCTGCCCTCCCGACCTTTAGCGCTGGGCACGCGTCCAGATCTGGCGAGGGCTTCTCGGGAAGACGACCTCCTCTCCCTCCTCCTCTCCCTCCTCCTCCTCGCTGCTGCCTCGTTCTCGCTGGTCTCCTCCTCGAACCTCCTGATGACAGAGAACTTGGTCACTGCCCCAGAGACCACTCTGATCTGCTCACCTGCCTTTAAATGCACCCAGGGCGGGCTTCCAAGCCTTTTCAGAATCGAGGACACATTTTTGGGAAAAAGAAAGTCAATTTCAGGGAGATGTAATTTGCATACAGTGAAATGCATTTTCAGTGTACAGCGTGGCGAGTTCTGACCAATGTGTGCACCTGTGTGACCAAGATCACACTCAAGATGTAGACCATCTCCTTGTGCCCTTTCTCAGCTAATTTCCTGCCACCCCCAGCCCAGCACGGATCAGCTTTCTGCCACTCGAGATGAAATGTGATTTCCTGGCATTTCGTAGAAATACAATCAGACAGCATGTGCTCTCTTGTCTCTGGCTTCATTCTTTCGGCACGTTTCTGAGATTCACCGATGCTGGTGACTGTATCAATAGTTCCCACCTTTTTATGGCTGATAGTCCATGGGACGGACAGACCACAACCTGTTTAGCTATTCAGCAGGTGATGAATATTTGGAGTTTCCATTTCTCGGCAATTCTGAATAAAGCTTCTACAGACATTCATCTACAAGTCTGCGTAGATGCAGGTTTTCATTTTTTCTGGATACTATGCAAGTTTGCTAGGGTGGCCGTAACACAAAACCACAGACAGAAATTTCTCTCTCACAGGTCTGGAAGTCCAAGATCAACGTGGAGGCAGGTTTGGTTTCCTCTGGGACCTGAGTGGCTCACAGATGGTCACCTCCTTGCTGTGTCCTCAGACGGTCCTCCCTCGCTGCGTGCATCGTTGATATCTGTGTGTCCAAATTTCCTCTTCTTACAAGAGGACACCAGCCATAAGGGATTAGGGCCCACTGTGACTTTAACGACCTCATGTTAAGTTAATCATCTTTCAAAGTCCTGCCTCCAAATATAGTATACATTCTGAGGTCCTGGGGTCAAGGCTTCGGTATATGAGTTTTTCAGGGGACACAATTCAGACCATAAGAGATATATACCCGGGAGGAGAATTACTGGTCATACAGTAAGTACAAGTTCATCCCTTTGAGAAACTGACAAGCTGGTTGTCCGATGTGGGTATGCCACTTCATCTCCCCAGCGGCGATGCTGTGAGAATCCCAGGGCCTCGTCTAGGCTGGGCGTTGTCCGTCTTTACCTCAGTCATTCCATTGCGTGTGTACCCATGTCTCGTTGTGGTTTTCATTTGCACTTTCCCGCTGAGAATCCTTTCATGCATTTTTTGAACACCTGCATTATTTTCTTTTGCAAAGCACCTTTTAGAATCTTTAGCCCATTTAAAAACTGGGTTCCCTTTTGATTACTGAGTTGTAAGAGTTCATCATGTATTCTGGATGTAAATCTTTTGCAAATATTTTCTCCAAACCTGTGGCTTAGACTTTTCATTTTCTAAACGGTGTCTTCCAAAGTACAGAAGCTTTTGATTGTGATATAAAGTTCAATTGATCAGTTTTTAAAAATGGTTTTTGCTTTTTATGTCCTACCTAAGAAACTTGTGCCTATCCCAAAGTTGTAAAGGATTTTCTTTTAGGAGTTTTATAGTTTCAGCTTTTGTTTAGCTCTATGATCCATTTTAGATTAATTTTTATGCATGACGCTCAAAGCTTATTTTTTTTCTATATGGATATTCAATTGTTCCGGCATCATTTGTTAAAGAGACTCTAGTTTTGGTGATACTTTTCCTAATTATCCATTCCCCATGGACTCCACGGTTGGAAGGAGTTGGTGTGACAAATGGATTGCATTTGTTAATTAGTAATCTATCTCTTTTCCCATCTTTCCTTCTCAAAGGCATACATAACCGCCAGGCTTCTGATCAGCATGAGACAGCATTACCACACTGAGCAGAAGGAGTTCCAGCCAAAAGCAGGAAATCTGACATCTAGTTAGCCGGCTCAGCGAGACTGTGAATAAACATAAAATCCCCTCAGGATTTTCCCAGTGGGAAGAACAGGTCTTGGATCTCTCCCCCCAGCCCACCATTAAAACCTCCTCCGCTCTTAGATGGGCACTTTGCTACGGAAGGGGCTTTGCTCTCCCCTTCTGTGCACCCGCAGCCTCTCTGTCTCCTTATAAAAGCCACTGAACACGGGCACATGCAAGGAGAATTCCCGAAGGATTCTGCAGACGCCATGTTAACCAGCTTTTACCGAGGGTTTAATAAGCTCCAGGTGCTACCATGAGGCGATTACTGCCTCCATTTTATGACTCAAAAGCTGAGATCAGAGAGCTGACAGGCCGTGCCCAGTGTCACACAGGGTGCTGCGAAGTGGGAGAGCCAGGTTTCCAACACAGGTTTGTCCAAGCCCACTAAGCGCTCAGCCACTATGGATCTCTCTCTCCTCTTTCGATTGTGAATCTGATCTAAATATTTCCAGAAAGGACAAGAAACCCTGGGGGATTGTAAATCAGAGCAGCCAATTTATACTCTGAAGTCAATTTAGCAGTGTCTGTTCAAATAAAAACATGTACATATACTCTCGATTAGGTACTGTGGCTGCATTATATTGAGTGTCAGAGAGGGTGCAGGCTTAGGGGTACTCACAGTCACTGCTGGTGGGAGCATATATAGCTCCGTCTTATCTGAGGGCTATTCTGCAAGGCCACTTCTCAACATCTGCCCTAGACAAACACACGTAGGTTCCGATGGAGGCCAACTCCAGGACTGCACTCTAGCATTGTTTGTGATTATATTCTCCTATGGTAAAAGTATTGTTTAATACTTTTAGAGTTTTGTGTTGTTTGTGAATCTTTAAAAAAAAAAAATCCAGCCTTCCAAGTATATGTAAAGAAACCTAATTAAATAAAAGGAGGGAGTGACAATGGCACCCTGGGCCTTGGGTGCTGAAGGAGAAGGAGGGCAAGAATTGAATGGAGGGCTGGCCTCCAACGCCAGAGTTGGGCAAGGCTACTTCACATTCCAGGACCCAAAGAAGCCTGTGGCCTGGGGGAGGGAGCTACAGATGGATCTACCCCAGCACAGCAGCTCTGGGATTACCCGGCCCTCTTTGTAAGTCAGCTCTAGGGAAGTTTGAATGGCAAGGGGTGGGGACCGAGGGGCCACAAAGGGAGAGAGAACAGAAGGCGGTTGCTAGGCGATGGCGTGAAAAGTCTCAAGGCAAGCTTGGAATTTGGCGGAAACCACTGATCTTGTGCCAGGGTTTTGGAAGACAGGTCCTGGCCTACTTCCGGCATCGCACTTGGCCAGTGTGAGTCACAGCCCTGCCCTGCCCAGCCCAGCAGTGTGACAGAAAGAGGCAAAGAGAGGGAAAGAGAGAGAGGGAGAAAAAAAAGGAGAAAGGGAGGTGGAGGGGAGAGGGAGAGGCAAGAAAGAGAAGAGAGGGGCTGGGAGAGAAGAGGAAAGAGGGAGAGAGGAACTGAGACAATTTAGAGAGAATCCTTAACGAAACAAAACGAAAATACAAAAATCCAGGATCCTTGCCATACCCTTCGCACACAGAGGGATAGTAGTGGGTCAGCGGAGGAGCCAAAGCCAGCCCACTGTGGGGCAGTCCAGGCTGTGAATGGTTTTTATGTTTTTAAATGGCTGGGGGAAAAAAAAAATCAAAAGGAGAACGATGTTTCATGACACGTGTAAATTATGTGAAATTCGAATTTCAGGGTCCATCATGGACGTTTCGGTGCCAGGGACGTGGTGGTTGGTGTATGTGGGGTCTACGGTGACTTTCACATTAAAGCACCGGAGATGAGCAGACGCCACAGAATCTGTACGGCCCATAAAACGGGCCTTTGCTACCTGGCCCTTTCCAGAAAACATCTGCCCACCCCTGGAGTAAAAGATATTAAGGAAAGTCTCCTTCTGAGACCAAATGTATAATTTGGGGCTGTAACAGAACAATACAGAAGGGTTACTGAGTGCTTCCTATGGATCTGAGTTAAGTGCTTATCGTGCATAATTCTACGGCGTCGACAAAATACCCATGTGGAGTGGCCATTTTCCAAATCTGTATTTCACAGATGGACAATCGGAGACGTAGAGCCAGGGTTTTCAGCCCAGGCTGCACAACGGAATCACTCAGGGAGCTTTTAAAACTTACCGATGCTCAGGCCTCACCCAGACCTAGGGCCCCACAGGAAGTTGGCTGAGCGGGACTCTGGATCGCTATCTGTCTGAGTTCAGAGCCCATGCACTTAAGCCCAGCTACACTTGCACCCAAACGACAAGATTCATAGCTTGTGCTCATTTCCTAGGTGGACTCTGCCATCTCCCCTTTAGCTGGTAGTTAGCAGTGTTCCTTCTTGTTTGCCTAATATTGACTTCCACCATCTACTGAATGTCTACTGTGAGCTTTTCCTTGAGTCCTTCCCGACAACCCACTGTGGTCAGTGTGGCATCCCCATTTCTCCCCTGAGGCTCAGGCAAGGTTAGGAGGGCTTGCCTCCCAGTGGCTGCCCGTCAGGTGGGGGCAGTGACACGAGGAAGCATGATGTGGGCCTCGGGGAGCGGGCTATGAATGCCCTGCTTTCCGATCTGGATGCTGGCTGGCTACACGGGTAGTTTGGTTTCTGAAAATTCCCTGAGACGTTGTACCCTTAGGCAAACTTTTCTGTATGTATGTTATACTGCAATAAAAAGTTAAAAAGGCGTTGCCTGAGGTTACACAGGAGAAATGAGAAAGCTAAGATGTGACGACATCGCTGTTTCCTAAGGCGTGAGAGGCCTCTGCCAGGATCCGCGGGACTGAAGAGCACGGTCCGCACTGCGAGAAGCGGCCTCCCATCCCGTTCTCCTCCAGACCCTCTGATCACATCAGGGGGAAGTCACCGAGGCAGACCTGACTGTATCTATTCCCACATTCTTCCTTAGTAATGGAACTCTGGTTTTTCACCCCACTTGACTGACCTCATTTCCCAGCCTCCCTTGCAGTTAGTTAGGCCAAGTGGCTATGCTCAGCCAATGAGAAGCAAACTGAAATTGCTGGGGGGGTAGGGTGGGGGGAGACTTTTAGGAATGCTCCTTGGTTAAAAGGCACAGAGACACACTCTCTTGTCTTTCCTCTTTCCTGATGGCTGCTGACTCCGCAGCCACTGTGGGCTATAAAGCAGCCTTGGTGATGGAGGTCACACAGTAAGGACAGCAAAGCAGAATGAGAGCAGCAGCCTGGGTTGCCAGTGACATCTTGGAGCTGACAGCCGAGCCTTGGGTTGCCTTCTCCCATTCCTCTTTTCAAGCAACAAAGAAATAGACTTCTATCTTCTGCTACCTGTTTCTAGCAGTCAAATGGAATTCTTTACTGAGAAATGAACTTCAATTTATGGCAAGTTATACTTATCTTCCATTTATAGTAATACAAAAGGTCTTTAAGTCTTTTTTTTCTTTTACCAAAATAAATGTAAGTGCATCAACGGAAACTAATATTAGACGTGAACTAGCAGGACTGATTCACAGAACATAAAATAACAAATTCAGAAAGGATTCTGGGAAGCGCTGTACCAGACTATTCTACTGTGTTGCTGCCTGCAGAGAGCCCATGAGGAGAGTGGTTCTCAGCTTTCCCAGGGGCACACCTCTCTCAGTTGCCCTGGCATTTGGGGATCTCTTCCCTAGGCCGAGGTCCAAGCCAGATCAACTCCTGAGGCCCAAGAGAGCCTTCGCTTACCAGCTGTCTTCCGGGGGCTGGGCGCTGTGTCTCCCCTCCTGCCTCTTCTCCAGCTCCACGGCCGTCTGTTCCAACAGAGCAGACACGGCATCCTACAGAGACAAGGGCTGATGGGTTCACCTGCGTACCATGGACGCCACCCCTGCCAGCAAGAGTCAGAGCTTCTCAGAGGGGGACCCTCCCCGTGAACTGAGGGTAAAACGAAAGACCAGAGTGGCTAAGTGTCTTGCCCCGGGGTCATGTATGCATTGGAAATACAGCGCTTAGTCTTCGAACTAGCAGTTCTCTTGAGAATACCCCTGGTATGTGCGGACAGTTTTGGAAGATAGCCAAGTTCAACAGCTGAGTGAGACAGAACGATAGGTCCCTGGCTGTAAGGAGATCACAGTGCAGTCAGGGAGACCATCATGCAGGCACTGATTGGCATCTTTTAAAATCTTACCATCCTAAGGGGAGATCACGATTATTCCCTTGAGAAATGGGAATGAGAAAACTAACGTGTCTAATGTTGATACTACTTATCCAAACAAACAAACAAACAAAAGGTTCTAGAAAGTAGAGAGGGGTGAATCTGGAAGACCTCTGCCAGCTCACTGACCCTTTGTGGAGTGAGGGAGATCTGGGTTTGAGACTGAGCTTTGTTGCTCATTAGATGTTACGTCCTTAAGTAAACCTTCTGAGTTTTGGTAAACTGCATCTAATAAACAGGAGTGCATGATGTAAAAGGAAGTGAAGAAAATGATGAAAAAGGAGGGAGGAGGAGAAGGCAAAAAACAGATTTAACCTTTGCTCTTGTCCCTACCTGTGTGACCTCGCCCATCCCCCCCACTGAAATTCTGGGCAGTGACTGTCCAAAGGAAGCAACTATTTGAGATCCCACGAAGATCCTGTACTCTGTGTCACTCTATGTTCTAGGGCAATTTCACTGCTCGACTGAGTGCTGGCTGGGCTACCTGGCCAGCAGGTGTGGGCTTTCCAAGTGCAGGAAACAGTTTAAGGACATTGAACAGGTTAAAATGTATTGCACCAAAATGAAAATGATATATTTTTTCTAAAAAATAGCAAATATAAGATTTTGAAGAAAATTAATGAAACAGATACTATTTATCAAGCCCTTACCATGTGTACTTTAAAACTCTGTATTTCTCAGAATCATAATAACCTTTTTAGACTCAGATTAGATGTGAAGAAATGGAGGCTCAGAGAGGTGAAATACTGACCCCTGTTACTCAACTGCGAAACACCTGGTCACTCTTCGACTGTTCTTCCCGTGACCTCCCTCTGCCTCTTATATAAAGCCTCCGCTATGGACCACTATGCACATCGTAGGGTCTCAATAAAGGCTGACTTTCTACCTTCCACAGATGTCTCCTTCCTTCTTCACTTAATTTTTTCTTTAAACCATGAATTAAAATGGTTTTCCATCATGCACGTTATACCAGGTCAAGCAAAGCAGAGACGAGCAGAGTTGGGGCGGGGGAGCTGCAGATGGGGGCACTGGCCCCTTACAGAGATCCCTCCGCCCTGTCCTCTCCGCCCCACTGCCCCCTGCCCCGTTCCCTCCACCTGGGGCGCCCAGCCATCTCCAGTTCTGGGGCAGGCATTTCCTTCCTTCCACCCCAGTGCTGCAGGTGGGCGATGGCACCACCTGTGGCCCAGCTCACCGTGCTTTCAGGCCCTGGGGTGGGGGCCAGGCTCCCCCTGGCTCAGGCTCCCTGCTCTGTTTCTTCAAGTATTTGTAGCTCAGGAGGTTGTACCAGCGCGTCGACCTCTCCCCTGACCGGCAGACCTCAGCCAGGCTGATCTGGGCACCTCCCTGTTGAGGACGGGAAAAGTGAGAGTGTAAGCAGGGGCTGAGCAGGTGTTCTGGAATTCTGCTCCCGGGAAAGGTATGGAAAACACCACTCCAGGTGAGCCGGAAGCTTCCTGGAAGGAAGAAAGGGCTAGTCGGTAATCGTTTCCAATTACTGAGTCACTAACTTATTCAATGGTTTACTCGCAAATGTTTGTTAAAAGTTTCTCTCTAGATACTGGTACGGAGAGCTCTCACGATATGTTGTTAAGGGAACAAATAGGATAGTGCTGAGCAGATTATACAGCGTGCTATTTTTTGTATGAGAAATGGAGAGAGGGATAAGCACATATTCTCTCTGTATATTCTGTACCGTATCTGAGGTTCAAGGGAGAGTGAACAAGAGCATATGATCATATGTGCAGCGAGAAAGATAAAGATGAAACTCATCAAACTGGTTACCTATATAGGGAGGCAGTGCAATTGGGGTGGAGGAGGCGGGAGGAGCAGGATTTCTCTTCGTTAAACTTTTAATACAGCTCTTTGAATCATGTAAATGGATGCCTTAGGATAAAAACTGACTATAACAAATTAACTGAATATTACCTCCCAGAGAGAGGATGTAATTCAAGTGACTTAATATCTTTACTGTATTTTTACCATTCATCCTTGTAGAAAGAACTACAAAATAATTTTCATTATTCCCTACTATTTCAAAAAAAAATGACGTCTTATTTGTTTCACAAAGTCCTCTTTTAAACATGCCAGTGGGTGGCAGAAATACCACAAGCCAGCTTGCAAGGTGGCCAGCGGACAAGCAAAGGCTGGGACGGCACCTGCGACAAGGTGGGGGCTCTCTGACCCACCTGGAGTCCTTTCTTCCAGGTTTTCCCTTCTATCAGGATGTACCAGCGCGTGGCACAGATGGTGCAAGTCCGATATGGCTAAAAGTAACTTCTAGGAGAACAGTTGTGAGTAGATAAAGAACACGAACCCACGTCTACTTGCTCAGCACCAGCTTCCTTACCTGGCAAATGGGAAAACTACCTGCAAGACTGCTGACACGTTTTAGGTACCCAGGATAAAGGTAAATATACACACATATGTTTATTCATTTACTATTCTCTGAGCCCAGTGAAGAGACTGGAGCCACAGAAAGAGAAATGATTTTGCCCCCCAAGGGGCTCACAGTTTCCTGGGGAGACAGACTAACGCATCAGATAGTACATGTTTGAGGGATGAAGAAGAATGAATAAAATCACAGCTTTGAGGTGTAACATTGGCACCATATTACTATTAACTTCGACAAGATCCACTGTCTACTTTGGGCTGGCTCACAGGTGTGAATATGGTCTAGGTCACGACCTGGATGGACCCTGAGGGCATTCATGTATTCGTTCATTCAGTGTGTACACATCTGCTGACAGCCTCCACGTGCCAGGCGCTGTTCTGGTTGCGGGGATACGTCGGGATTTAAGGCAGAAAAAAATCCCTATCCTCATGAGATTACTTACATTCCAGTCTACAGGAATCAGAAAAACAAATCCATGAGTAAATTCTACATCGTATTACATCGAATCTAAGATGTCACCAATTATAAAATGTACTATTACTTCATGCATCACTAAGAAAGAAAAAAAAAGTTGCCAATTAAACTATGAGCTGCCATCTAGTATGAATTGCATCCTGACTTCAGAGGTGATTAAATGTGGAAATAACATGTACCCGAAAATCTCTGCTGTAGAGAGATGTAAGGTAATGAAAAACTACAGAG
This sequence comes from Eonycteris spelaea, assembly GCA_003508835.1. Classification (NCBI taxonomy): domain Eukaryota; kingdom Metazoa; phylum Chordata; class Mammalia; order Chiroptera; family Pteropodidae; genus Eonycteris; species Eonycteris spelaea. Next base: position 11,913,421 of record PUFA01000032.1, on the reverse strand, counting down.
AAAAAATAATACGGAGAAAAGGGATAGGAGAGTGGAGGGGGAACGTGATTGTCCACAGGGGTGGAAAGGAGGCCTCCCTGAAGGGTGACACTTGGGTCAAGCCCAGAATGAGGTGAGGGAGCAAGCCTTGTGCATCACTATTCGGGAAAAGAAAATTCCAGTAAGAGGAAGCAGCGAGTGTAGAGGCCAGGAGTGGGGAGCATGCTAGTGTATTAAAGGAAGAGTCTTAGGGGTGAAACCCAGGAGACAACAAGGAATAAGACCCCAGAGGGCCGTGGAGGCCGAGCAAAGGGCCCAGGTGTGGACTCTAGGTGGAGACAGAATCCATGGCAAGGTTTCAAGCAGAGGAGTGGCAGGCACCGATTTGCAATTAACAGGATCACTCTGGCTCCTATGTTGGAGAGGAAGGGAGGCGAGGACAGAGGCGGGGAGACCCAGGAGGAGACTGCTCCGACAAGCCAGGTGAGAGACGGCAGTGGTGGGAGGTGGCTGGGGAGCTTCCCAAGGTGGAGCTACCAGGAGCTCCTGAAGGACTGGATGTGGGGTGTGACAGGAACAGAAGGGTCCAGGTTTTAGCATGGCCCAACAACGTGTTATAGGTGCAGTGGAGGAGGGAACTCTGAAGACGGAGGAGAAAGGAGAGTAGCTGTTGGCGGCGTCATGCCCCTGAGAGAGAGAGGCCTCAGACGGGAGCGGGGAGGGTCCATCCTTAGAACCAGGAGAAATGGCAAAACCTACGGCCACAGCAGGTGCGGGTGGCAGACGCTGGAGGTTTTCGGAGAGAGGCGAGGACAAGACCTCGCCACGAGACGAGGCAGCGAGTAAACCGTCCAGTTGCACATTGCATCGGGCAGCATTGCGGCTCAGGGGAGCTTCGCGACCACGACTTTCAAATGACCCCCCGCGGCATGGCTGTGTGGCCTTCCTCCAGTTGCACAGGTGGAGAGGAGGTGGAATTCACTTCGACAGGGCTGGGGCTTTGCTAAGGGGGGATGGCCAAGGGGCCGAGGGGGCTGTTGGAGTGGTTAGCTGTGGGACACGAGCGTGGCCTGGGAAGGGGCTGCCCCAACAGAACCTGGGCTGCGTGGCGCTGGGCTCAGCAGGGGGTGGGGTGGGGTGGGTGGACAACCAGGGCCTCGCTGGAAAGCCGGTGACTGCTGTCAGGCCATGCTAAAGCGTTTGGTAGGACTGATGCTGGTGGCATTGGAGAAAGCAGGCCATGCTTTCCTCCAGACCCATCATTCAGGTGGGTCCAGGGACGTAAGAGACACTTACAGTCACCCTATGCGTTGGATGACCCTGGCAGGTTACTAAGCCTTTCGGGGCCTTGATCCCTTATCTGTCAACTGGCAGTAATCCCAATGTTCCTCCCTAGGGCAGCTGAGAGGATGAAATGAGGTACTGCGCGCAAAGGTCTTAGTCCGGTCCTAGATGCAAAGACACTGCTCAGGATGGGCACTACTGCTGCCTGGTTCAGAACAGACCGGGGATTCCACGAGGGGTTCTGCGGGGAGACTGCGTGGGAGCAGGCAGCCCTTCCCTGTGTCACGTCCTCGCCTCCTTCAGCCACCGAAACACGACAGCCTGACACTCCATGTCCCCACAGGGTACGGAGCACTAGGCTTTCCATTGGCCACGAGTGAAGACAAACCACGGCGAGATGAGCGCTTGGCTGCTACCATGGCAACCCAGCAATGGCCAGACTTCAATTAGGCAGGAGAAACAAAAGGCGTCCAGTTAGGAGACGAGAACAGAGCTGAGTCTCTTCTCACTCAGGACGGGCCGGGGCAACGCTTCGCGAGATAAGCCTGGCTTTGGAAAAGCATTCTGCTGTCACCCAGCGTCCCCACGCCTGCCACACCCTTCTGTCACCTTCCCCGCCCGTGGGCTCCAGGGAGCACTGTGCTGGCACTGAGAAAACACTGAGGGTCTGACGTGGGGGGCTGCCGAGGCGGATCGGCCTGGGTGCTAACTCTGTTCCTGACCATGTGACTTTGGGCAAGTTCCTTCTCATCTTTGGGCCTCGGTTCCCTCACTGGTGTAACAGGGCCTATTTGACGATACTGAGTGAGGAACAATAAAGATAACAGATGTAAGGCACTTAGCCACATAAATCATACCTCATCAACGCTAGCTATTAATTTACTGTCAGCGATAACAAAATCAGAAGTGGCAATGATGCTGTCACGTACCCCAGCTGAGGAGGAGAGAGTTGGCAACTGGTACCCCGTGCAGACTCTTCAACTGCTTTACATCTTTGCTCCCTAAAGTGAGATCTGGGGACCAGCAGTATCGGCATCACCTGAGGCTTGTTAGAAATGCAGAATCTTGCTGAATCAGAATCTGCATTCTAACCAGAGCTCCAGGTAACCCGTGGGGGAAGTGATGTTTTGGAGCCTCATTTAATCCCCAGAGGACCACCTGTGAGGTAGGCAGTGTTAGCCAAATTTTAAAGAAACTGAGACTGAGAACTGAAGAGTCTTAGGTGACATGGCAGGGAAGAGCAGGGCTACTGACTCAGCCTCAGGGACAAGGGATGTGGCCCCGCAATTCCGTGGCAGAGAAGGGTTTTATAGCACAAGCACATCCGGGTCAAGTATGAAGAGCAAGAAGGTTAGGGGTCAGGGGCAGTTCACACCAGGACAAAGGGGAACAGCCTGCCGAGGGCCAGGGCTGCCACCGCCACTCTGCCAGCTTCCAGACACGGGGGCTGGAGGAAGCTCCAGGAGGCGCTCACATCCTGTTTCCCTTCTCCACGTGCGCCCGCCTTTCCCGCTACCGAAACCCATTCATCTCAAACGGCCCTCAACACAATGTACCATCTACTGCTGCTGGTTTTCCAAGTTATCATCAAAGGTAGCTTTCATTATTTCATATTATCATTCAAATACTCTGAAATCTAAACGGCACTGGGTTCCCAAAGCCCTTCACTCCTTTTAACTCAGTTGTGCAGCACGAGCAGCCTGAGTTAGTGACATATCCCCATTTTACACATGAGAAAGCTGAGCAACATCCACCTGCACTTGGGGTCTGCCTGTCTCTAGGGACCCAGGACTACTTCGTCTCCAATCCTGACTCCTACTAATGCGGTGGGGAGGAGGAGGAAGTTGGAGGAGCTCTGCTCCGGGGAGTGTACTCGCAGTGGCCCCGTCCAATGAGAACCTACTATGTGTCAGACACCTGAGTGGGTGCTTTACATGAACTGTCTCACTTAATCCTCATGACTCTTCCAGGGAGCATGAGGGAGGCATTATCATTTGCATTTTATGGGCCAGAAAACAGGATGAGGGAGGTGAAGTAACTTTCCCAAAGTCACCCAGCTACACAGCGAGTGATGAAGGTAGGATCTGAGCCCCTGTTTGTTCTCCTCTAATGCACCACGTTATGGTATGTGTGGCTCTTTCTTCCAGGTTGTGGCAGTTTAAAAAACACCTTCAGGCCGGTTACTCCTCCTCCCGTGAAGGGAGCACCCCCGCCCCGCTAAGTGCCTCTGGAAGAGCCTCTGCCTAGAACCACAGAGCACTCACTAACCCCGCAATCTGTGTTTTCTCTAAGCCTCCTTCCCGAAGTGCAAGGTGGACCAATCCCCAGGAGGACAAAGTCTGGGTGGACAGACAGATGGACGGACGGACAGACACGGCCCTCACCAGGCAGTCCTCCAGACGGCTCTGGTCCGTGGTACAGACATCGACTCTTAAGGTCTTCTGGTGAAGGGCTGGATAGGACATGGACACCGAGAACACCTCGTTAAACACGAGGGTATCCGAGGCGTCCAGGGGCCGGGTCCGGAACAGGCAGGTGGTGCTTTCGGAGCACGGAAGGACAGCCACACGGATGTTCCTAGGGGACAGAAACACGAGAGAGCCAGGGTCAGCCCCGGCCAAACAGGAGGGGCTCAAGTGCTGGGCTGACCAGCTGTTGCAAATGCTGAAGAAAACAGTGGACCAGGGTCTGTCTCAGGTCGTCACGCAGGTATGTGTGAGGGCTGCAGAAAGGGCCCCTAAGGGTATCACAGTGCTCTGCCTTCTCCTGAATCCCCGAAACCCTCAGAACCTGAAAGCACATGCAGCCTGAGGCCAGTAGCGTGCACAGTGCCATGGCGAGGCTGCTTGTTAACACAGAGGAATCCTCACGCAATTGCTGGTAGGAAGGCAACACGTGACAACCCCTGAGATCAGTGTGACAATCCAACAAAGTCACAGATGCAGTTATCCTTTGGACCACACAGCTCACTTCGGGGCGCTCTTGCGTAGACACCCCTGCACGAGTACAATGACGTATGAGGTTTTTCACCCTAGTACTGTGTATATGAGCAAAAAGCTCAGTGTCCAATCTCGTCTTCCTCCTGTTTGGCCTGCTTCCTCCTGCCTCCCTCCTTCCCACACGTCGCACCCCCAGATGCTGGCCGGGAGCAGACTGCAGAAATGGCAGCCCCTGCTGCTGCCATGAAGGCCTAGGGTGTTGTTACAGAGACACGCAGGCAGGTATATGCAGGGACACACACCTGGTCTGCACCGGGAAGGGCTGACAGGCAGGCAGTGCAGGTATTTGCCGTGTTATCCATTTCAAGGTAACACCCATCACATCCCACAGCAGCAGAGTGACGGGTGTTGCCTCTTGAGAATGGCGCACCTGTCTCTTTCTGTGTGGAAGATTTGAGTCGAGGGTAGATAAAAGCGGCCCTGACATTCTCTTTCGTGAGGCTTCAAGTTCCCAAGGGCTGGGATTGGCTCACCACTCTGTTCTTCACGCTGGCACACAGTAGGTGCTCAGGACACATTTGTGAAGAAACCAAAGCTGTCCAGAGCGCTTCTCTTTAGAGATGGCGTGTTTGCCATCATGCCTCTGTCCACGTTCACAGTATTGACACTTCGCATCACGGTCACGGGAGTTAAATGCCCACAATGGGTTTACGGCCCATTGTCTGAGCCTGGAAGAGCAGGAGAGGGACCCCGGGCGGGCCACAGAGGCTGAGAGGGTCATCAGCTGCATACTCACACTTTCCGGTCTTGTTGCAGCAACAGAGCAGAAAGGTTACTCAGCTGGATGACGAATATTGCAAATTGCTTATTCTTCTCATCATACCTGAGATGGAGAGGAGCATATGGAACACCAATAAGTAACACATCCTGTCTGTCTGTCTGTGTCTGTCTCTCCCTCCGTCTCGATAATCAGAGATCTGGCTGCTGGCTGCTCTGGGGACTGCAGTGAGCTGGAAAGTACAGACCTAGTGCTTTGCTGCCATTCGGGAATACAGGAGCTATCGGTCAGAATTTTAAAAGGGAAGCCAGAAATGCGTATAAAATTTCCGGATATTTAAATGGTGGCAATTAATTTCTATAAAAAAAAATATTGAGGCCATCCTCCTTTAAGAAGAAACAAGAACAACAAATCTGGGCTGCAGCCTCCAGGGGTCGACTTCGGTCCAGGTGGTCAAAATCTCCATGGGATGGTAAGACAAAGGCCTCGGCACCAATGACCAAACAGAATGAGGGGCAGCAGGTCCCAGTCTGGCTCTGCCGCTGGCCAGCTCGGTGAGTCAGGGTCAGTCACAATGTCTTCAAAACCTCATTTTTCGCTTTTTAAAAAAGGGGGCTGAGAGGCGGGGAAAGAGTGAAGCCCCTTGAGCTAGGAGCCTGCCATGGGCAGCAGCTTCTGGGGGGTTCGGCCTTCCTCCCTGGGCCTGGGGAAGGCAAAGGCTGGCACGATGCTGCCCACGGGGTGGGGACCTTGCACAGACCACACGGCTCTGTCCTTGCCCTCCCCGTCACTTACTTCAGGGCAATCTGAATCCGGGTTGCACCCACTGCTTCTGATTCGTCGGGGTCAAACGCAGTAGCTTCTGAAGCACCCAGTCTGGAAGGCAACGTGGCGAAGACAAAGGGTCAGATTCCCCTGCAGTGACCTGGGGCCAAAGTCATCTTCCCACAACAAGGCTGTCTAGGAAGGTGCACTTGGGTCCTCCAGGAGGAAAGTCAGGCTGGATCCAGACCCTCCCTTCCCACGGTCGCTCTGGAACCTTCTCCGGAAGGGGCTGCCGTCTCTCCAGTGCTTGCTCCCCTAGCCTCATGCCCCTTACTGGCGACCAGAGAACGAGCACGTGCCCACATGGGAAGCGCCCCCAGCCCCAGGAGGAGCTGTGTTGTCTGGTTTCGGCAGAGCTCCGAACAGGGCTGCCAGAGGAAGGATGTCACCTGGGCATGCCCTCCTGTGGGTCCCTGGCACACACCTTGGGGGCCCAAACTGTGCAGATTCAGATTTCCCAGAGATCCGGGACTCGGGCACCCACCTCTGCACAGACGCCTCGTACACTCCACTGTCCCCGGCCACGGATTCGTCTGACACGGCAGCTGAGACACAGGCCACTTTGAGGCCACCCCCCTGGGCTGTACTGACAGCTGGAGAAAGAGGCGGGAAAAGGAAGGATGGCAAGGTGGGGTTCAGAAACCAGGGCATGGCTTTTGCAAACCCATTTTTGGCCCGTTCACTCTCTGTCCTAAGACGGTCCTGCCAAATTCCAACCACCTCTGAACTCAACCGCCTTGCTCTGCGGCGAAGGAGACGGTGGCTCCTGATTCTATGTTTGACATCTCAGATGCTGGAGTCCAACTTCCTGGGTTCAAATCTCAGCTCCACTACCTACTGCCTCATAATATTCAGACAGTAATTTAACCTCTCCAAGCTCCCATTCCTCATTTGCAATATGGAGATGATGTTACCCACGTTGCAGGACTGTTGGGGGGGTGGGGGTGGGGCTCAATGAGACACGTGGACGTTTGTAGCACAGAGACTGGTGCAGGGAGACTGCTCTAGAAAACCCACTGTGACTGTCGTTCTCATCACTATGGATCCCTACACATTGGGGCAAAATAACAGCCCCTGGACCCTCGAGAAGGGCACAGGGAGGACGGGAAGGACTGAAGCGCGGGCTCTCCCACCTGGCCTATCCCAACCCTCCCTGCCCCTGGCAGAGGCCCTTGAGAGTCTCCGACCCGGGGCCCAGGCCAGGCACTGGGCACCTGCTACACATTCCTTCCTGCTCCGAGCCAGGGGTGCTGACAGTGTGCCAGGCCCATTGCCAGGTTCAAAGCCACCAAGACGAATAGGATAGTTCCTGCCCCCTGCATGACAGGGCAGGCCAAATTCAGGACCCTCAACCTCAGGCCATCACTACTGGGCACCCGCTGGAGGCAGACCAGAGGACGAGACCAGGGGGTGGGCAGGCTGGGGACAGAGATGGTGACAAGCCTGGGAGCTACAGGGGCTGTCTGGGTGCAGCTCTCCCAGCCTGTGTCCCGCGCCTGCTGCAGCCCACGGAGACCTCCCGCCTGCAGACCCACACGTCTCCACCCTCCGCTAAGCCACTTAAGGAGATTAATTTGTCCGCTGACTGAACAGCAGCACTAATCGCATAACCTGCTTAGCGTCTGCCCTCAGCCTGGCATCACTCACTGCGGGAAGGGCTCTGGAGGAGGCATGGAGGAAATGCCATCCTGAGACATGCAGTCTCGACTGGCCCACAGCCCCGAGGACGCTGCGGGGAGGAGGGGAGCCGCCCGGCGCTGGGCTCTGTGTCCCAGCTTGGTTTAACATGCACTTGGGCAGCACGGGGAACTATTCTCGAGCCTCGTCAGACGTTCCACCTGCGCCGCCTCCTCTCCAGGGAGCAATCTCCTCGAGCCTCCACCTGCTGTAGCAGGCGGCCCGTTTTTATTTTTGTTTGGGAGCACTCGGCGCGACTCCCTTCCCGAGGAGGGAGCCCCAGGGATCTCTTCTAGGGAAATGGCTGGCGCTCACCCAGCAGAGCCTGCGATCAACCAGGAAATCTCATCTTCCCTCTTGCTGCCACCGGCCCTTGCACACGTGTGGGTGACCCTGGGCACAGCAGCGGCCCTCCTGCCCATTCCCGGAACCGTGAGGCTGAGACGGGTCCCGCTTCTCCTAGCTGGCGTCACAAGGAGCCAGGAGCAGGAGGCCGCGTAGCCGGAGCCGGCACGGCGCCTGCATGCGGGTTCGGGGCAGGTGGTCCTGGCACCGATCCTGACTCTACCACTCTGTAGCAGTGACACCAACCTTGGCCTCACTTCTTTCATCTGTAAGGTGGGGATAAAGCAGCACCGACCTCACAGAGGTGTTGTGAGGCTTAAATGAGGAAATTTAAATGAGTGAATTTGTGTCTGGTATACCTGAACTTGTCAAGTCATAGCCAGGAACACCGAGGTGAGCTTGCTGAGCACCGTGCTCGGTCCTGACCTTCACGCCCAGGGCCAGATGAATGTGGTGGGGCCACCGAGCACCAGACTCTCTCAGGAATGAACACACTCACATCTTAAGAGGAATGTAACGAGTGATGACCCGGATTCTAATCCGTGCTTTACCATTTGCGAGCTGGGGACCTAGGGCAAGTGATGTCACCTCTCTGAACTGCCATTTCCTCATTCGTGAAACGGGCACCATAGAAGTAACCCACTGCACCATAGAAAGCACATGCCCGCCACATGACGCACCCTCTTAAGTGTTAACTGCTATGATTCGTTAGGTGGTTGCTGCTAAAGATAAAGAGGTTTTCTCTCAATCGTCAGCATCATCGCCTTTGCTGAAGATGCCAACTGGAATCTCAAACCACAGCACAATGTTCCTTCTGAGCCCCTGCAGAATACGGGAGTCAGTCACATGGGTCGCCACTGCGATAAGGATAAAATCCGAAGTCCTTACCACAGCCCCACCGGCCTGATGTGGCCTTGCTGGGGACGTCCTCCCTGTGGGCCCCCCGCAAGCCCTTGCTCCACCTCAGAGATTCTGCTTTGCTTATTGCGAGGCTGGCTCCTCCTCACTGCTGCAGCCTCTGCTCAAATGCCACCTTCCTTCACAACCCGGTCTGACTGGCAGGCCCGACCCGCCCTGGAAGGTTCCAGCACATCCCGTTTTCTTTTCTTCCCAGTGCTCTGACTGACTGGGTGTACAGTTATTGTCTGTCTGTGCCTTCATTTGCATGCACACTTCATGGGAACAGGGACCTGTCTGTCCTCAAACACGGTATTCTCGAGACTAAATCAGTGCCTGGCACACGGCACGTGTGTTGACTGAATGAATGAACCGTGTACATCCACTAGCTCGGGACCTGGCATTTAGTCTTAGCAGGTACTTAATAAAAATTATCTGTTGAATGAATGAATCCACCACAGAAAAACCCTTAGCCCAGGACCTAGAACATAATAAATACATAATAAATACCGACTGGATGAATAAATAAATCGATATCCCACGTCAAGACCTGGCACACGGCAAGCAGTCAGTAAGTGATGGCCACAGTCATCGTAATTATCGCTGAGGCCCGAGCTCAGGCCTGAGCACAGAGCCCAGCTCCCTCCCACCCTCTGGCTGCGCCGCTCTCTACCTGGGCCCAGCTGCTTGCCGTCCGCTCCTGGCTCCTCCAGCCGGAACCGCTCCCGGGCGCTGCTGCCAAGGCTCAGTTCGCAGAGAGTAGCACTGAGCTCCGGGTCTTCAAACCCCAGGGGGCTCAGAAAGGCGTCTCCGGCCAGGAGGGGGTCAGCGATGAGAGGCGAGCAGGGCGGGGATGGGGAGGAGAGGGAGGAGCGGGGGGACAGGGAGGTCATGGACTTCGGGGTGCCGGACAGGGAGCGCAGGGCCTGCAGGCGGCCGCCCCCTCCGCCTTCTGCGTCTTGGCCACCTCGTCCTCGTGGATGGTGGTGATGCAGCCCGAGGGCCGGAAGCCCGTGGCCCCCTCCAGGAGCAGGAACTCCACCTTGCTCTGCAGTTCCGAGTCCAGTTGCTCAAAGGGGTCATAGTAGAGGTCGGTGAAGCTGGCCGACGTGGAGGAGTCCAGGCTGGAGGCGGCCAGGGAGCCCCGGCTGGACGTGAGGGACCCGGGGCTGCTGCCTGAGGACAGGGACTGCATGCTGCTTGAGAGGCTGGGGGCAGGGGGGAACGCAGGGTGAGGACACGCAGAGCGGCGGAGCCGCCGGGAACGTCCTGCCTGACTGCGAAAACCACCACAGGCACTGAGGACACAGTATCCCAGTGCGCCCTGCTGACAGGCCCCAGGGTAGACCACGCACCCACTTTCAGTAGAGAGGAATCTGGTACCCTGAGGCCACCTAATCAGAAAGTGGCAGAACTGGGATTCCATTCCAGGCCAGCTGCCTTCGAAGTCCATTTTTCCCTCTCCTCTCTGTTTCCCAAACTTCCACTGGCTGCATTCCATTTTCACGATACGTCTCCATAGTTGAATCTAGCCTGAAATAATACTTCTTAATACTTTTCTTTACCTCAGTTTTTTACACTTCAGAACATTCATCTTAAAAGCGAACCTTATATCCTAAGTACAATTTTAAAAAGTTTCACTTTCTACAAACAGAAGGCAACTGTTAAAAACACCTGATGAAAACAAAACGTTATTAAATTCTATCGGCCTATTTTCTGCATGGTGGAACCGGGTGGGCAGATACTAGAGACGGGAACAAGACACACTGGCACCTGACTGGGCCTCGGCCTCGGGGCTGTCGGAAGGACTGAGGGGCTGTGCTCTGGACAGAAGGACCCTGCCCTCGGCCACGCCAGGCCCAGCCCGCGTCCGCCAGACTAACCGCCTGCCTGCTGAGCCTCTTCACGTGCTTGCTCCAGCCACGGAGGCCACATGCAGGGCAGCGGCTGTGCTGGACCACCTCGGGACACCTGCATCTGGCCGGCCCCTGCGAGCCCACAGCCCCCACTCACCTCTTCAGCTGGGAGTGCAGAGCTGCCACCTGCAGGGCGGCTTCCTCCAGTTCTCTCACCAGCTGGTTCCTCTTACTGTTCAGCTTCAACCTGAAGGGAGAGAAGGCATGAGAGGGGAGCCCCAAGGGACCCAGGCTCCATCTCCCAAAACAGGCATCAGAGGCATGTACTGTGATGTACCCACTGACAGAAAGACTGACTGACTGACACACACACACACACACACACACTCACACACGCACAGAAACTTTCAGGAAGCATTTTATTATGATGTTTGGGGAGGTGTGGCCTCCAGTAATCCTAAAGTAACTGCTATATTATTCATCGCCTACAATATGCCAGATGCTGTGCTAGAGAATTTATGACATTGCCTTAATTCACTTGCACAATAACCCTGCACGGTGAAATGGATTTTTATCGCTTTACATACAAGGAAATTGAGGCTCTTAGTGTTAAATAATTTAGCTAACGCTACAGATTTGGTGGCAGAATTAGGATTCACCCAAGCATCTCTCCCCCCACACCTTCTACTCTCTTCCTATCATCCATCCAGGCCTCTGCTCACTAATATTTACTCAGTGCCCACCTTATACTAGACCCTGTTGTCGGCACTGGGGATAAAGCTGTGAGCAAGACAGAATCTATTTCTGCTCTTATGGAGCTTACTTTCTCCTGTGGAGGGTAAGGGGGGGGGCACAGATATTAAGAAATACTCATATCTAATTAATGTACTGCGTGACAAAGTTCATGAGAAGTATAGTTGTAGAAAAGAAAGTAGAGGCGAGAACCAATTCAGACTGGCAGGTGAGCCTCTTTGAGGAATCCACTTTGTGGCTGAGCCAGCTGGTGCTCACCCAGATCTGCGCTCCCTGGGCCACAGCTGGACTGCCCTCCCAGCCTCCCCTGCAGCTGGGCGGATGGGGCATGTGACCAGGTTCTGGCCAACAGGATGTGAGAGAAGTGACGAGCGTCCGGTTGAGGTGGTTAAGAGAGGTGGGGGGTCTTCTCCCCTGTCCCCTGTCCCCTGGAGGATGACTCCTATGACCTAAAAGGGGAGGTGGCACAAGATAAGAAGAGGCTGGGTCGCTGAATGACCGACCATGCTGAAAGCTGCCTGTCAGTGAAGACTATCCAGCTGGAGGCTATGGAGGCAACAAAGAAACTTTTATTGTGTTAAGCCACAGAGATTGGGGGGGGGGGGCAGTTATTTCTTACAGCAGTTGGCTTTCTCTGACTAGTACAGAAATTTAAGCTGATACAAAGGATGACGAGGAGCTGGCCAGGAAAAGTGCAGGGGAAACAACATCCCAAGTGGGACATGCCAGCAGAGACCTCTCTAAGGTCACCACGGCTGCTGTGAAGAAAATGGGCAGGCGGCTATGGGCAGAAGGCAGGGAGAAGAGTTAGGGTGGCGGTCACGGTGTGACTCAGACGCTGTGGACTGAGGTGACTCTGGAGGAGACAGAAAGTGCATGGACAGGAGGGGGCGGCGCCAGGGAGTGAGTGAGGGGACCGCAAGGTCGCTGCCACCGGCGCCTGCGTGGACGTGGAGACGGGAGGCAGAGCAACCCGGGGGAAGGGAAGAGCTCCGTTACGGGTGTGTGGATGAGAGCACCGAACAGGGGGGTTGCCGTAAAGGCAGGGACCACTGTCACATGGCTCGCCACATGAAAGAGATCACCATCTGTCACAGGCTGAATTGTGTCCCCAACCCCAAATTCACACGCTGAAGTCTTGACAAACAGCACCTCAGAATGTGACTGTATTTGGTGACAGGGCCTCGAAACAAGTAATTAAGGTAAAATGAGGTAACAGGGGTGGGCCCTGATCTGAGGGATGTCCTTTGAAGAGGCGGTTAGGACACAGACGTGCACAGAGGAGAGGCCACGAGAAGCCACAGCAGACGACCGTGCGTAAACGGCCACCTACAAGCCGAGGAGCGAGACCTCGGAAGAAAGCCCTGCAAACACCCTGGTGCCCAGACTTCCAGGCTCCAGGACTGTGGGAAAATACATTTCTGCTGTTTAAGTCACCCAGTTTGTGGAACTATGGCTAGGCAGCCCTGACAAACGAATGCACCCTCTTAGGGTAAAACACACAAGGAAAAAAAGGCAGAGCCCGGGACCAAGTTCTGAGTCTATACAGCATTCCAAGGCTGAGTGGACGGGCGACAGTCAGCAAAGGAAATGGACAGAAAGGGTCCAGGGAGCCCAGAGAAGATCTGGGTGTGTGTGATGGAGTGTCACGAATCCTGGGAGCCAAGGTCTGCACCCAGGCACGTCTGACACTACAGCCCAATTCACTGCCTCTCCCTGGCAGCAATACCCTTGGGTTTGGAAGAGAGTGCTGGGTACAGGCCCACTGCTTAGCCCCAAGCTTCTCCCGAAATTCCCCCAGAGAGGACAGCTTGGGTGGGCTCCAGGGAATGCGCTGGCCCCGGAATGCTCCTTCTAACTCCTGGAGGGGGCCAACTCCGAGGTCCCCAGATCTGAAAGGGAAGGGGCCCCATCAGGCAAGCCTTTGCCCTGACAAACCCACGACTTGGGGTGCTCCCGTGTATCCACTAGATTAGTGACTCCTGGTGTGTGGCCCATAGACTACTGGCATCAGAAAGGGAGGGGTGCTCATTAAATGCACATTCCTGGGTCTACTGAATCAGAAGTCTGGGTGTGGGGACCAGGGTCCCACCTCTTCACTAAGTATCCCAGGTGAATTTTAGGCATTTTTAGGCATACTAGGTTTATGAGCTGCTGCACTGATTAGGGGCTGCAAGGGAGGAGCTATGCGTCACTCTCCAGCCCCTGGCATGGCACCCACCCATGGGCCTCTCAATAAGTAATCGCCAAATAGAGAACTCTGTCCCAGTTGAAGCAGGCCAAGTTCATGTGCTCTGCTGAAAGACCACCACATTACATCTCCCTTGGGCAGATGTGTTCCACAGTCGGCCCCTTGGATGATGGCCCCTGGTGCCACCCTGCAGGATGCTGACCCACTGCTCCTGGAGCAGTGCCAACCCATCCTGGGGCGGGGGAGAAAGAGTTCATTTCCACGGAAAAAGCTAACCGCACTACCCTCCGCCAACACGCCCAGGCCTTCAACGCAGGCCCTGAAAGAAGACCAGAGCTGGCTCCAGAACAGGTGAGCAAAGGTGAGAGGGGGCGAGGCCGGTGCTGGCAATGAACTTGAAAGTCGCAAACAGACAAAGCGTACAGCCAGACAACCAGGGCAGCGGGCAGAGTAGCCTTGGCGTGGTCCTTGGCAAGCGTAATCCCCAGTCCCGCCTGGGGCAGGGCAGGCCGCAGCCAGCAGACGAAGCCCGTCAAGAACAAGGTCCTTGACGCACCACGGAACAGACAGGACCACGGAATCTCCTTGACCCTTTGTAAGAGCGAAGCCCTGAAATGGCGTGAGCTCTGGGTCAAGGAGCGGCCGGGGCTCAGCATTTCCACCTCCATTTTACTCCTCTCTGGGAGAAGACCACTTCGGCATGTTCTGGGAGTAAATGCAGGTTCCCACTGGAGCCCCAACAGGATGCTGAGAGGTCTGGGGGTCAGGTGGCCTCGACTTAATGAGCACAGGGGTGTAGCCACCGGCAGTAACACACAAGTACTGAGGCCTCCTCCCAGAAGCATTGGGCTTGGCAGGCCATATGGCCTTTGGGTGTGCTGCCCGGCACATGCTGGGAGGCCACGAACAAATGCCTCAAGCACAGAAAGCAGAGCATCCAGAAGGCAGGGCTGGAATCCCCACAAGCTTAGCTCAGCACCCAGGGTGCTAGTTCAAGATTCAAGAGCCCGAGTCGCATCTCAGGCCAGGGGAACGGGTCCCCAGGGTGGGCTGGGGAGTCCACGCTCCAAAAGGCACCCTGCCCGATAGCACAGCAGCTCCCAGAAGCAGTGGGAGGGCCCGCGGGAAGGGAGCGGGGAGCAGGGGTAGGACAAGGGGAGTCAGGATGTCTGTGATTTGTGATTGGGGTTTGGCAGGTTCTGTGGTGTGGCTTTCCTGAAGGTGTCTATCCCTGTCCTTCTCCAAAGGCACCCTGAATGGAGAGGCTGTTGTGTCAAGATGAGGGCGTCATACTCCCATTTTGAGAGAGAGAGGAGCACGAGAAACAAAGAGACCGAGAGCGACAATGGTCGGAGGGATGGACAACACAGACAGACAAACACGGGGCGGAAGGCACACGGCGCTGGATGCGAAGACTGCTGGGCCGGCTTTCTCCTCTCCTCCTGCAGGAGGCTCAGAGCCATCAGCACTGTCCCTCCCCTTCCCCAGGCTTCCCTCTGCATGTCTCCCAGAGGATCCTGCCCTTAGGGGCCATGGAGTCGCCTGCTTAGCAGCTGCTGAGCGGTGGAGATTCTGGCTTCCCTGGACTGACTGTGTGAGCTCATTGTTCATGGGGAGCGAGCAAACCCCTTTGAAAGACGGGGCCGAAGGCAATAACGAATGACCTTCGAAATGGCAGCAGCCTAAAGCAAGCCCGGGCTCTGGAGCCAGTGAGCCTCGGTTCTAATCTCTGTTCTGCCACTCAGTGATGTTGGCTGAGCCTCAGTTTCCTCATCTATAAAATGAAGACTAACCTCAGGGCTGCTGGGAGGTTTAAATGAGACGATATAAGTTACAGGGTCTGGACATAATGGTACCTTTTGCATGTAGCATAGAAGTCTCTAAGAGAACATCTGATTCTAGTTTCAAGAAACCAAAATTACTATCGGAGAGAAGAACCTCAATTCATAATCTAGTCCACCACTTGCTTTCAGACTATACAGGTATTCGATGTAATTATCCTATTTTTCCCTCTATTAGGCAACTGAAATCCATATTGGCAATGACTGCTCAAGGTCAGCCGTGGGAAGGGACTCTCTTTGAACCCAATAAGGAATAAAGCTGCCATGAGTCTGCTCTCTTCGGCAGCTGGCCCTGAGCAGGACGAACAGCTAAGGGCTTCTCAGCAGCAGCTGCAGGGTCTGGGGAACAAGTGAGGGACCCAGAGGACGGACAGACAGACCGGGAGATGCACACGCAGAGGCCCTCCAGTGACATCTGCCCAGGCCAGCTAACCACATGTTCTTTCAACGAACACCGAAGGCATGAAGGCACAGAGACGTGGGTCTTGTCCCCAAGGCGCACAGTCTGAGAGAAAGCAGGACAGAGAGTCTTGGCTCTAAGGGAGATTTCCAGAAGGTGCTCCCAAACGTGTAAGACACCAATTATTGAAGACCTAGTCCCCTCTTCTCCCACCTGCCTGGTGATGGGTCAGCACTAATCAGCCACCCTTCCCAGGGGAGGATGGAGAAGAGGAAAATGTCAAGTCCCTGGTAACAACTCTCACAAAGGGCTTGGTGGGGAGACATTCCCCAACACTGACTGACTGGTCAATGGACTCTGATGTTTTGCGAGAGGCCAGGAAGAGGCTGGTCAGCTTGATCCACTGAGAACGCCACCATGTGCAAAGGAAGCTCACTCAGTTGCTAGATGAGATCGTGATCTGGGTGCCTTAGAGCTCGGAAGGCTCCTGAAGGTGTCTTAGGACCCATCATTGGGTGACGCAGAAAGAGCACATCCAGGCTCTTAGGACTCCTGACCTGCTGCTCTTCTACTGGGGCACAGGCAAGTTCACCTGCCTCCTAAGCTGGGCGTCTACCTCTGATTTCACCAGAAAGATTCCCTTGCTCACCCTGCACCCCACACATTTGAAAATCACTATTTTCAAATCTAAGCTCTTCAAGGGCAGGGACCCTTGCTCCATAAAGTCTGCTGTCAGAAAAAGTGAAAATAATGAGAACAGATTTTAATAAGGGCAGTGATCGTGGCTTATTAATTTTTCAGTCCTCCAAATTGTTTTGCACACAGAAAATGTGTAACGAAACATTTCTTAAATGAATAAACATAGGGCTGATGGACAGAATGAATGAATGAATGAACGAAAGAATGAATGAATGAGAAGCTGGGGACTGTAGGACCGCCTGTGGCCACGAGGCTATGCTCTGCATGGTGTGTGTGCAGGCTGGTGGGACTCTCTGAAGGAAATAAAGGCCTAAACCAGAGAATGTAAACCAGTGGCTTTCGGCTCTGACTGAGCCCACAGATGAAGCTGATTTAGCTTTCAGAGTATTAAAAAAAATTTTTTTGGATTAGTTGCCAATATTACAAAAAAAAAAATCCACACAACTCTTTTCTGGAAAAACAGGGACTTCTGGCAACCTGGGGCCTGCACTCCCACTTGCTGGAGGAGGGGGACGGACCCCACTTTAGACAAGTGGGGTCTATGCACACCAGTCTGACTCAGCCCATGGCCAGGTGGGCCTCTAGCATTTAGGTCACTTGATCGACCCCCATCTAAACCAATGTTTTACAAATTGGCAACTCCTTAGCATGGGGCAGAAATCAATTTAGTGGGTCAAAACCAGCATGAAAAGAAATGCAAAATAAGACAGAAAACATCACAGGGCCATCACACAAAGAGAAAAGTATGCGTCGTTTTTGTGAAACTTTTGCATAAGGTGAGTCACTGTCACGAAGTTGGAAAACACTGCTCTACCTTGTATAGTTACCTGGCTTACCTTAGTCAGAAGGTCATTTCTGAAAACCTACACGTCAGCAGACCCTTTAGTAATGCGACCCCTGTGTAAAGTCCTGGGGTTGTTAGATGGTGAATCATCCCCTCCTCCACCTCCATTTGCTACTTTGGAAAATTGTGAGACCTCAAAAACTGAGTGTCCTCAGGGTGGAGCCGAGTGTGGCAGGGGATCCCCCTCACTCCTTCCCCCGCCAGGGTCCGGAGGAGTGAGCAGCAGGGAGGGAAGGCTCCCACGCACCCCACGGCCCGGCCCGGCCCGGCCCGGCCCCACCTCTCCGTCAGCGCCTTGCTCTGCGTGTCCCGTGCTGCCTGCAGGTCCTTTTCCAGCCGCTTCCGGGCCATCTCCAGCTGCTCCACCTCCCCCTGGGTCCACTTCCGGGGCTGACGAAGCGCATCTCCTTCAGCAGCTCCTCCTTCTCATTGATGAGGATCAGCCGGTCCCTCTCTGAGTCCAGCACTCCAGGCCAGGCCTCGCTGTCGAGCTTGGCCAGCTGGATCTTCAGGTTGGCGACCCTGTGGGCCGACAAGGTGAGCATGACTGGTGTGCCCACGGCATTGTGGGAGCAGGGTGACAGGCTGCATGCCCAAGGGGTAGAGGGACGAGGAGCCATGATATCCACAGAGTAACCTTTCACACTTACTGACTTCCTTTTAATTAGCATGTCCTCTCAAGCAACACATTTTTATCTGACAAACCCGCGTGGTGCCTACCATGTGCCAGCACCGAGTAGCCTCTGTGGGGATGGGGCAGAGACACGAACAAGGTTATGTCCCTGCCTCAAGGGACACTAAGCCTGATAGAACAGAAAGCCGGATTTATCAATAGTCTCTGAACACCAGCTATGTGGCCTTGGGCAAGTCTCTCTGAAGGAGGAGACCCATTCCTCATGGGTCGTGGGTGAAGGCTTTAAGACATAACCCATAAACTCTCAAAGCACAGTACTTGGCACACAGTAAGCACTTAATAAATGTTTCCACTGCCCCTGTTATTTTCTGGTTTGACCATTTACTAGGTAATTAACACTGGGCAAACTGTCTGAGCCTCGCAGATAAGAAAACGATTACTCATTGTGAAAATGAGCAAAAATGTATTCAGACTGGCACTTACTAGGAGCACCAAATCAGTGGCAGTCACAGGCCCACCACAATGCAGCAAATATGACACAACAGCTAACCATGTTCACAGTGGTGGCAACAAATGCACAGAACTGTGGACTTGGGGCCAGAGGCCGTGAGCTGCTGTCTTGGCTCTGGCACTCTTGATGAAAGGGAAATTTTGTTAAGAGATCATTTTGGTATCTTGAGCTTCTAAGCACAGTGCCTAATACACTGCAGGCACTTAATACATGTTTTAAAGGGAGGAGTTGGGAACCCTGTCCCTTAACTGCTGTGAGACTTAGCATCCTCATGTATGATTGATTACTTAATATGCTACATATTAGGTATGATTACCATTGAACCAAATTAAGATTCATAATATAATTAAGAGCACTGATACAAATATCTTAAAAGCAATCATGTGGCCCTTTAGGATTTTCTCTTTGCAAAGGGCTTTCACATCCTAGCTTCACCCCACCCCTAAAAGGTAGGTAAGACCTGGTGACCTTGTTGGACAGATGTCCAGAGAGGACATGGCTCAAGATTGCAAATCATAAACCTGGCCAATAGTGGTTGGGAGCCCAGGCCTCTGGACTCCTAGTGTGATCATATTTGCAGATAATGTGGCCCAACACTTATTTTATCCAAAATACTGTTAGAGGCAAGATCTCCATGTTGTGTAGTGAGCATTCCATACAGAGACGCATATCTAGGTTTGCTCACTCTCCAGCCAAGTGTCTCAGCAGGGATTCTTAAAGAGTTAACGAATTTAAATTCCATATTCACATATACAGCAATCCACCAAGAACTGGCTTTGGGATAACTTAGTAGCTGCTGTCCCCCAGGGCTTTGAGGACAGAGTGGTGTGGCCAGGTCTGGCAAGGGCTCCACTACATGTGGGACACTGAAGGGGTGATTGACGCTTTCTTGGATGTTCTTTCTAGTGGCACCTTCCCTATGCCAATGCCCCTTAAACTCAGGGCCATACCTCCTTTGGAGAATCTGATGAAAGCTTCTAGACTCACTCCCCAGAAACGTACATGTGACAAAGCTTGGCATGCAATGGCCAGACCTTGCATTACAGCCACCGGCCCACCCTCCTTCAAGTCCTGCAGCCTCAGCTCTCCCATTCGGCAGGCTGCTCTGTTCCTTACACTTTAAATTGGCTTTGGGTGGAGGGAGAAGCACAAACTGGATAAAGGCAATGAGATAGGATGTGATGAGATGAAAAGTTAGTTGTGTATGACTTCTCTCTGTAATGAGAAGTTGAATGGCTCAGCCCCGAGGGAAGACTCCAATCCTTTAGTCTCTCCAGAACTAATCACCTAAGATAGGCATTACTGCACTGGAACAGACCCAGGGTGCAGGGCAGTCCCCTTCAGAGGAGAAGAGAAGTGACCTTCCGAATGCAGAAGTCCTGTTGTTTTGCTGGACCTCTAGGGGGAGCTAAAATAGTGCAGAGGATGTGTTTTTTCCCCCTACCTGACTAGTATCCAATTTCTCCCCCTTTTGTTAACAATATTCCAAGTTTTCTTTGGAAAATCACTCCTCCCACATTTTCAAGTCACTTGGTTCTCACGAAGCTGACTTCAATCTCCCTCTTAGAGTTGGGCACATGATCCACACCTGGACCTTCAGACAATTCTAATTCTCCCTGCCCTGCAACAATGATTGATTCACTCAGGAAAGCCAGAGAGTCTCAGCACCCACACTTGTTAAACTGTTGGAAAAGGTAGACACTCTTTCCAGCGGGGTTGCTAGCCTGGTACTACATAAGCTTTGTGTTGACAAGGAAGTCCGTCAACACAAAGGCAAGCGGGATGGAGAAAAGAAAAGAGACTGAATCTATGTCATATCATTTCACCTGCTGGATCCAGCTATGCCTGAAGCTAGCCACCCCGGGACTGGCAAGGGCTCCACTACATGTGGGGCATTGAAGGGGTGATTGACTTTGGAGTTTAATAAGCCAACCAAACGCCCTTCTTTGCTTCCTCTATTTCTATCGGATTTCTGTCACTGGTGCAAAGGGTTCGAATGCTCTCAGAGTGGGCAGAAGAGAAGTGTCTGGCACTGCCACACGCTACCTGGACTGGCTTAGAAGTTCCATGAGCCAGGCAACTTAGCCGAAGGAAAACTGAATGCGATACAGCTGACTTCATTCACCAACACTGCCCTGTGGGCTCTTTCCCAGTAAGGCTGACTCAGTGTCTCAGAGGATCATGAACTTGAAGCCAGATCATCCGAAGTTCAAATTTTGACTCCAGCACCTTAAAAAGTCATGAAATATCTTGTTCTTACCTTTCTCCTCTCTAACATGTCGGTAACATGATATCATCTATGCTATAAGGTTGCCTTTAAAATTGATTGAGATAATGCACATACAGAAGTTTTATTACAATGCCTGGCCCATAACAGATGCTCTAAATACGTCAGCTTTATTATTTTAATTGTATTTGTGGCAGTGGAACTCAACTGCTTAGGATCCTGTGAAGCCACAGAACACCTAAAGTCACTTGGGCCTACACCCGTCAGAAGCACAGCCTGGTCCAAGCACTGGGCAGGGGACACTGGAGTGGGTAGGATCCAGAGTCTTTTTAGCCTGTTGCTAAAACTCCAGTTATGCTCCTTCAAACCAAACTGCATACGGGGCCACTGGAAAACCCTGATTATAGAAACTGAGGCCGGCAAGTGGAAGATAACCGGGCTTTGAGGTTTAACAGATCTGGGCACCCTTTAGCTAAGTATCTCTGGGTCAGTCACTTCCTCTCCGAGTTTCAGAGGGAATAAAAATAAGAAGGTTTTAAGACCTACCTTCATAATCTTTGTAGGATTAAACAGGACGAGGCATGTAAAAAGCCAGGCACAGAGCAGAACCTTTACGAAGTTATTGCTGTTAGAACCATCCCAGCCCCAGCCCCCAGCCTCTAATTACCTTCTCTTAGCCTCTTCATATCGAAGGCGCAATCTAACCCTCTCTGCCAACTGATTGTTGCTGCTGGTGCCGAACTGGGAGAAGAACAAAGTCAGGAATTATATGGCTGTTGTGGCCAGTGCTGAGTTGAGTTTCAAGAGCTCAGGAGAGACGTGACAGCTTGTGTGGGAAGCAGCTAAGAATAGCCCCCAATTATGGAGCGGCTGAGCGGATGGCAAGGAAGCTAGTTAGGCAAAAACACTTTTCTTCCTTCAGGCCACGAGAAGGGCCTCAAACACAGACATCGATCACATCTCGAAGAGAAGCTGGGGGCCTAAAATATCACGTTGCAGCTTCAAATGGCTTAGAGCCCATTCAAGCCACAGAAGCATGGAAGACAGCTAGTCAGGAGGGGACAGGGACAGCCAATATACAAGAAAGCCATTCTGGGAGCACGGGGGAGGGGGTCAACCAAAAACTCAGGAGGCTGCAGTCAGGAGCGAAACACTGGGTGAGTGATGAGAAGGTCCTAAGAAGTGGAAGGAGGCACAGAGTTCCTTCACAAATCCTTCGGCCCGCAAGAGGGTGACAGGTGGACACAGGGGTGGTATGGAGAGGAGCGGGCATCCCTGTGGGCTGGGTCAGTCGGTCAAGAGCGGCTACAAGGCTCACCCAACCAAATGTAGATATAGCTTCTCTTCACCAGTGGAAACACGGCTACATCAGATAGGAACAGCACTGCAGCCATGGAGGCTGGGAGGGACGTTTGCTCGATGTCACCTGCTCTAGGAAGCAAAAGCTCTCCTAAAATGATGGCTTGCCATAGGCCAGTCCTGCTCTTGGCTTCATGAGCTATGTCTGGAGGGAACTTGCACTGTTCAGTACTATGACCAGACTGAGCTTTTGAAGTGGGGGTCAGGCAGCTGTCTGAAAGCCGCGTGCACTGTTTGGGGACAAACAGGAGGAAAATATCCTGTTTTCCAGCTGGTGAAAGAAAAACAGAATAGTGCTGAAAACAGTATGAAGGAAATTAAAAGTACTTTCTGTGCAGTATCTAGAGACACAACCACATGGCCAGGTGACACTCAGGACATCGAAGAAGTGCTGACATTTCGTCTGCACCTTCATCTCCTGTAAAGCTGGGGCCGGATCTGCAGCAGAACGGAGCTCCAGAAGGCTGAGTTAGCAGCCAGCCCCACAGAGCGCCGCGAGCCAGCTCCGCAGGTGAGTGGCGGGAAGGTGGCCGCCCACCACGGCAGCCTCCTGAAGGCTGTCCCCTGGGAGGCCCCCAGCAGCCTGCACCCCCTACTCACACTTCCTGAGATGTCTGTCTGGGAGCTCACGTCCAGGTACTGTTTTGGCAGCGGGAAACTCGAGCTCTCCAGGGAGCTGCTGCTGGACCACAGGTCCGAGTGTGACCCTCTGTCGGTGCGGAAGCCATCCTTCAGCATGGCGAGGCTCTGACGGGCGGAGGGCAGGGTTAGCGACACGCCTTCCTGGGAGGGGGCTCTGGGTCTGTCACATTCTGTGTGCCTTTCCCTCCACTTTTCGTAATTTAGCAGGAACTTATGGTCACCCAGACATTCTACTTATCTTGAAAAAAACCACCAGTGAGCAGGTACCCAGTAGGTGCCAGGCCTGTTGCACGGGCGAGACTGGTGGGGACGCTGGCTCCGGAGACGCACTGCCTGAGGTGGAACCTCTGCCTTGCTATTCCCTAGCTGTGTGAACTGAGCTAGTTGATGAACCTCTCTGTGCCTCAGTTTCCTCTCCTGCAAAACGGGAATGATCACAGGACCTATCTCACATGGCTATCATACTAATTAAATGAGATGAACAACACAAAATGCTAGTATAGACAATGCTCAGTGACTGTCAACCCTACTGCGACCTTATAAATCCTGACCACAGTCCTTCCAGGAATGACCTACGATTATCCCCGTTTTACCCATGAGGGAGTCGTGACGTGGAGAAGCTGGCAACTGAGAGCCAGGATTTGGTCCTGGTGTATCTGACCAGAGACTCCGCGTTCTGAGCCGCTAACACGACGGGAACGTGCCTCACTGTCCACTCGTGCCTCATCTGAACGCTCTCACGGGGCTGCTGTCCTACCAGGAGCTCTGAAATCATTCTGTTTGTGAGGGAGCATGACGTTTCCTTCACCGGAGTCACTTATGGCATCTCTGAGCCCTAGACCCCTGATCTGCTGCTGAGAACAATAATATCTCAGAGGTCAGGATGGTTCCTGTGAGGGGCAGTGAGAGGCACAGGGGTTAAGAGAATGGGCTTCTGAGACAGGTGTTCATGGGTTTGCATCCTGGTTCTACCAGGTAACCTGTTATCTATACGGTCTTTACCTGTACGATGGGGATAACGTAGGACTGACGTGAGGAATAAGTGAGGTGCAATGCAGGCAAAGTGCTTGGCATAACTACCTGGCACATTAAATCACATTTATTACCATTTGTTCAGTTCCCAGCATAGAATCAGAATATGCAATGAAATGCTTACAGAGATGCTCCATTCTGACGTCAAGGTTAATGTGCCGAAACACCGCCCTTCAAGCGTTCCTTTGCAAAGTAAGCCAGGTAGCTGGAGCTAGTGGCAAGGACATGGCCTTTGGACTAGAGGGCTCCTGTTCCAACTCTACCATTTACACTAGCTGTGTGACCTTAGGCAAGTCACTCAATGCTTCTGAACCTCCATTTCGTCTATAAAATGAGGCCGAAAGCTCAAGATCACTAGTGAGAACTCGGTAATCTGTGTAGCATGTGGACAGAGTCCACGAGTCCAGGCTCAGGTGTGTGGGAGAACTGGAGGTGGGACCCATGTCACAGAACTCTCGTACCTTAATGAGATCTTGCTTCTCCTTTTCTCCACAGGTAATGGCCTTTTTGATGGCTTTTGTTTCTCTCAAGACAGCCTGAGCTTCATCCAGTTTGTAGCTGCCCTGAGCATTAGACATTTTCTTATCGATTCTAGGAGACAGCCAATGGGAAAAGTCAGACAGAGATGGGGTGAGGGGCGGGGGGTTTCCCCAAGGCAAAAGCACAGACCACAGTGCTTCATCCCCTCAAGAAGTCTCCTTTCTCTCCTGCCTACGGGATAAGGCACAGAAGAACCTTGTTACATTGCAAATGTCTCATAATGTGGGGCAGCAGAAGCAACACCACTCAAAGTCAAGGGTCCTCTAAGCGTCAGCTCTTACAGGAAGCCTTCCCTGATTACCTCCCTGGGTCCCTCCAGGCTGGGCTAGGTGTTCCCATAAGATGTTGTACAGAGATGTGACATTGCACTCACTAAGTTGTATTACAGTTAATAATTGATGTGGTAGTGTCCTGTAAGTTGACTCTAGCAGGCTTGAATATGTTTGAGTAATTTTAGTACCTGGCAGATCAGTTCTTTAATCTCTCAACCTCAGAACTTTTGATATATCGGGCTGGATCACTCTTTGTTGTGGGGGACTGCCCTGTGTACTGTAGCAGGTTTAGTGTCATCCCTGTCCTCTGCCCACTAGATGCCAGTAGCATCTGACCCTAAGTTGTGACAACCAAAAACGTCTCCACACTTCACCTAATGTCCTCTGGGGAAGAGGAGCAAAATCACCCTCTTCGAAGAGCATTTGTGGAGTTAACGACACGATGCAGGAAAGGCAAAAAGGACAAAACCCCTCAGCCCTACTGCGTAGTAGTGGGTCTTGGGTGGCCCTCAACCACGAAGAGCCTCGGTTTCCTCCTCTAAGAAAGAAGTGGACAGTGTCATCTGCCCCAGCCCATGTCACAGGGGCGTCAGGAATATCAGTGGATAAAGGATGGAAGATCACGTGGTAGCGGAGGACTACTAGGCGAATGCTTCTAGCCTGGAGCGCGTATCGGCTTATCTAGGTCCTGTGCACAGGTTCCTTTTGATGGGGGGTGAGGGAGGTGGCAGGGAGGGGAGAGAATTTTAAAAAGTTCAGGGTCATGATGTTTTCTGAAGGTCAGACCAAACCGGGATGGTGGAGACCCCGGTCCTCTGGGGAAGGGAGCTGCACTGGGGGAAGGGTTCAGAGGGCAGAGGTGAATTTTAACTGCTTCACAACGTTGCTAAATGTGCCACCCGAGGTTTCTGTCCCAGGTGGAGGCAAGGGGTTGTCACAGTCCCTGAGGAAGCACCACACACCCCCATTACTTCAGGATGAGACCCTGCTCGCAGGCATTCCTTCCCATTTCCTGCCAGGGCCAAATGGTCCTGGGCTAAAAATAACCTGAGTGGGAATCGCTGGGGAGATGGGGGGGGACAGGTTTTCATCCTGATCTCATCGTCTACGCCCCTGAGCAGGAGAGGGAGGAGGGACGAGGCCTCAGCACGGTCCTCCCCTTTCCCTTTCGTTATTTCAGCCTCCACGGAGCGAAAACAAAGCCCCATTGATGTCTCCCCACTAAAAATAGCCTGTCTATTCCTTTCGAGGACTTGGGCCTGAGCCAGGTCAGAGAAGACTGCTCTCAGATTTAGTTTGAGAAATTAGTCGAAAGGAAGCTCTCCCCAGCAAAGGCTGGCCCAAGACACCCGTGGAGAGGAGGACCCCTCAGAGGGAGTGCCCGGGACTGGAGGTGGCCCTGCCCCAAATGCAAGGGAGGGGAGGGTGCAAGGGAGACGCTGTTTGCTTGAGCAGGTCCAGGGCTGGAGGCTTTGGGGAGGAGGGCTGTGCCCAGCTGTCCTCTGCCAACAGGGTGAGGATGGCTTTGAATCCTCAGCAGGATGAGACAGAAGCAGTTTGTCTCTGGGCCTTGGACTCCTCAGACAGCCTCTACCTGATTTTTTCCCAGGGGCCTTAGCAACCCAGGCTCTGGAATTTGGCTCCCGAGAGTAGCTCCAAGAGGGAACACTCTTGGGATTGGGGTAAGGGGAGGAGAACAAAGGGTCACCATTATGTACTCAGTGAATGAGTCTGTTTTTTTGGGGTTTTTTTTAAGGTTAAAGAAAAGTTGTGTGATTGGGGGGAGGCGAGGATATTCGGGTGTGTGTGTGTTTTAGAATTTCCAAACCACACAGCTGTCCTTTCTCTCGGGACGTCAGATTCACACGCCCAGTAGCCGCAGAGACGCGAGGAAGAGGCTCCGACAGCAGCCAGCTCCTCTCGGTCTTGTCCAGACAACTCTCACCTGGGCAGGGCAGCTCTGGGGACACGCAGAGAGATACTGTGCTGTCCTCCTCCCACGGGGGTGGTGTGCCAAGTCCCAACTCTTTCCTCTTTATGTGGGCTCAAGGCAGCTGGCAGGCCCTAATCCCTGGCTTTCGTCTGGATTTTTCAGTCTCCCCTAAGAGGCGTCCTTCAACCCTCATCGACCTCTTGTCTTTTGCAAACAGTTGGGGACCATGAACTGAACAAATGGATACATTCCACCTTGCCCGCGTAATACAAAAAAGGGAGGCTAGGGAGTAGACGTGACTTCATCGTCCCTTATCAGAATCTGAAACAGATCCCACGGGATATAGAAAGATGGTGAGGGGTCCTATGCTTTCCGGGTGGGGAGGGGAGGGGAGGTCTTAGGACATGAACTTCAAAATCCAATAGTGCTAGGTTCTAATCCTAGCTCTGACGCTTACTAGCTAGGCAGCCTTGGGTACATTTTCAACCCCGTCAGTGCCTCATCTATAAGATGGGTCAAAACAAACACTTCTCTTAAGGGAGTAAAGGCAGTGAAACGAGGTGACTGAAGCACAGTGCTTACCCAGAGCAGCCTCTAGCCCAGGGTGGATGTTTAATTCATCCGAGATCCTTCCCAAGGTCAAGCAGGCAGCCAGCAAGAGGTCACCCCACCCCTTATGCTCACTGGGCTCCTATGTGCCAGTCACTGTCCCACACTTCACGTGAATTTTCCAATTCAAGCTTCACAATAACTTCTTTTTCAGATTAAAAAACTGAAGCTCAGTGGTCCCAGGACCCACTGAGTTCGAACCCAGGCCATGTGTTCTGGAGGCTACGAGGCTAACCCTCTATGCTAAGGTGTGCGTTACAGCAGGTGTCCCCCGCTGGGGGGCGTGGGCAGCCGGAGCTGCTCTGGAGTGTGGAGTCTGATCTGTCTGATAATCCAACGCAGGGCTGGTGAGAGGAGGGAGGGAAAAAGAGGAGGCTTGTCTTTGAGGTTTCAGCTCAGCTTACCCAAACGACAAGAATTTTCAATGCTGCTACAGGGTGACAAAGTGGTAAAACAGGTTTGTGGTGGCTCAGAGAATAATGGGAAGTGTCTCGCCAGAAGCTCCTGAGGATTGCAGGAAGGGGGAGGAGGGGAGAACGCCTGTGGCCAGACGTGGGCCTGAGCGGCCCTTAAACTATGTGCTCAGAAGCTGCCCCACTGCCAAGTGGAGGCCTGAGGAGGCTGCTTGCTTTACAGGTCAAAAACAGGAGTTTTCTAAGCTCGCACTACTGCCCAGCGCTGTCCTTGGCTCTACTGAAGATCACCAAGAAGCAGAAAGCACGATCCCTTAATGAGATTGGAACCTGGTTTGAACCTGGTTTGAGATAGGACTGGCGTATATTTATATATATATATATATATATCAATAACATATATCTATATAAGCACATATGTATAAAACCATAATTTGCAATGATTTATAATATGAAAATGTACTACACTCAATCTATAAACACTTTCCTGTATCTGGTTTTGGGAGGGATTCAGGGTGGTTTGCCCCAGGCAGTGGGGACTTGGTGGTGGGAAGATATAAGAAAGAACCAACAGGCCTCGATGAACTGGGCCTGGGGACAGACATCCAAAGCCTCAGGCTGCGGCCACAGGGTGGAAGTGGATATGAAGTTCAGAGAATGAGGAAAAAGTATAGTCAGGGAGAGAGAATAAGCAAGTGACTACAGAAGCCACTGCTTGTACAGTGGAATCTAAGTGACATGTCCCCGAGACCAGAAAACTCTATTGGATGTCCTTCCTGGAGCTTCCAGGCACCTTTGTAATGACTGTCCAATGAGTCCATCAGATGGACTGAAGGTGACTCAATGCATGAATCTCGGTTATATGCGTGGTTAATGGTAACAGTCAACTAACAATTACTACAGAGCACTCACTGTGCAACTCAATTTCCTCGTCGATAAAATGCAGTTAGCTAAAAGAACATTCCTTATAGAGTTGCAATGAGGATCAAATGAGGTCACCCAAGCAGAAACACTGAAAGTGCTTCCTGGCACAGAGCAACCGCTCTGAGCTAGCACAGTCACAACGATGACAGTGAACACAACTGCTCGGAACAAACGGGCAGAGCCGCATCTTGCTTGGCTGCAGGTTCGCCTCTAAAAGGGAAAATTACACTGGGTCGAAGTTGCTCTGGGAATTCCTTAAGTCACGCATAAAGTACTTTGCGGTGGAAAGAGCCTTGTTCCTTCCACCGAGCACGGCAGACGAAGTCGCTGTTC
Organism: Eonycteris spelaea; assembly: GCA_003508835.1. Lineage (NCBI taxonomy): Eukaryota > Metazoa > Chordata > Mammalia > Chiroptera > Pteropodidae > Eonycteris > Eonycteris spelaea. Next base: position 11,884,684 of record PUFA01000032.1, on the reverse strand, counting down.
AGTTTTAGGGTCAAGGGCAAAGAGAGCCTGTCTGGTTTGTGTGCCTTTGAGATTCTGCTGGTTCCACTGGAGGGGAGGAGACAGGTGAACAGAAACGCCCCGCAGTACTTGTTTCTGTGACTGGCTCGTAAAACCCAACTGAATGAAACAGAGCTTAAGGGCTTCTGGAATCAGGGGACGAGGAGAACTCTGTGGTCTGAGACGACCTCCCCTTTTCTCCTTCTTAACCTGACCCTTAGGTGATGGTTTCTTTAGTGAATGCCAGTGGAACAGAACTGGAATCGAATGATTTGAGCCACACTTAGAGAAGGGAGGAAAGGGGCTGATGGAGAGAGATGGAGGGCAGGGGAGGAGCCCGGGCAAGGGGCACGGCAAGGTGGACTTACTTCTGCAGGGTCTGAAAGCCACGCTCTTTGAACTGTAGCTCCTGCTGCAGATGAACCATCTCTCTCTTCAGCTTGTTGACCTAGGTGACAGAAAACCAACCGCACATGGGACTGGTAAGAGGCTGACAGTGAAGTGCAGGCTGCTTTCTCCCCAAAGAGGAACCCAGAGCGCCCCCGCTGCCTGCATAACGACTCAAGTCAACGTCACGTGGGCCACACTGTTCACAACACCCTCCCCTCACTGATGCCACCTGGGTCTCCGCAGCTGCCTACTCAGTCGGCATCCCAGCCCGGTGTCCTGCCAGGTCTTCCAGAACCAGCTCTCGCGCCAGGGAAACAGGAAGTAGACAGGAGCTGGCTGACCTGGGATGGCTTGACCTCCCCGCTCCCTAGCTGGGTGACCTCTCTCAAGCCATCTTCACTCTCGGATGCTCCTTTCCTATTCTCATTGGTGAGGATGATGGAAAATCCCAGGGTAGTGCATTACTTAAAACACGTGATGGGTGTGGGATTGCCATGCATGGAAGAAGCAAGAGGCAATATAATAACCGTACAGGTAAGAATGGCTCCCGCTGGAAGAAGCATCTACTCTGCTATTGGTTGGGGTGGGGGGCGGTTGCCTGAGGCTGCCTCAGTGGCCCCTATCGATAGCACAGACAAACAGGTCCTACCCGGGATTTTGCAGTGGCATTTCAGCTTTCAGAATCTCGGGGTCATACTTCGAGCTGGATGATGAACCAGAAACCACTGCAACAAAAAAGAAAAAAAAATCTGTAGAAGAAACACATTTTGGCGAAGTTGGCTTATTTGGCCATCTAGATAAAGCTAGAAAGGAATGACTGATAGTGAATAACCTAAATGTCCAAGAAAGGAGGATTTGTACAGTAAATACGGTATAGACATAAAACAGAGACTGTACAACTAACGTGACTTAAAACGATGGAGCAGAATACTGAACAAAAGGGAAACATGTCTGAAACTTATTGTTATATGAAAACAAGTTTACAAAAAATATGAAGAGTAACAGAAACTTGGAAAGTATACACGGCAAACAACACGTGCATACATATGCACGACTAAAAACAGACCAGAAAGAAATATACCAAAACGTCACCAGCACCTCAATCAAGAAATAGGTCATCCGCTTCCTCCTGTGCATCCATGTCCACTCACTCACCCTCCGACAAAAAGGATTTTATATTTGAACAGGACTTTAGAAACTGCCTTTAAAGTCGCGCCTTTTCACAGTTTTCATTTTTGGTTTTTATTCAAGTTATACACGAACACAGTTTAATGGTCCGACACTGTACAAGTTTTGCTATGAAAAAAGAGAGCATTCCACAGCATCACTCCTATTCCCACATCTCACTCTGTAAAAGGGAACCATCTGAACACAGCCAGCCAGTTTCTTGGATATCTGCCTCTATGCGTCTGATAGGCATGTATTGCTGCTTCTTGATTTTCTCAGTCTTAGGCATTATTTATTTACTTGTCTCTTTGGAGAATGGAGGCTTAAGTTCCCTCTCATGCCCAGCTCCTACACCAAACACAGGCACCCCTCCCCGCTCCCCATCCTCCTTAGAGATAGCATAGTTTAGGCGAAGCAATCTTCAGTGTTTGCATTACTTTTACTCGGCAAACACTATTCAGGGCAGAGGCGTGTAGCCGACTTGCTCACTTTTCCTTTCTAGCACATTTATTTTTCCCAAGAGTTAATAATTGGCGTTTTTATGCTTGCCTACAAACTTATCACGGATTCAACCTCACTCTGCCAGTTAACTGACTCTCCTCTCACAGAGCCCAGGCCAGTAGCCCCATTCTGCCGGCTTCCTCTTTTTCACTCCATTTCGCCCAGGTCTGTGCCGGCTCTGGCCTGAGCTTCTTGCTGTCTGCACGGCTGGCCGCCTGAGGTCCCCTCCTTGCCTCCTCCTCTCTCCTCAACACCATGTCTTCCCTTCTGCGGCCCAGGCCCTCATTATGGTAGAACAAGCCTTCTAGTTGCTTCTTGAGAAGAAAACTATGAAGAAAATAAACTTCTTGAAACCGTGCATGTCTAACTATCTTTACCCCATACTTGATTTAAGGTAGTTTTGCTGGATATAGAATTACCGGTCGGAAATGATTTTCCTTAACATTTTGAAGGTACTGCTCCATGTCCTTAGGGTTTCCAGTGTTACCATTGAGAAGTCTGGAACTATTCTGAGGCCTAAAAATTTTTATTTTTAATTCGACCCAACAGACTTTGTTCAGATTTACCCACTGTCTTGTCATCTGTAGCAAGAATTTTTCAGGTCCGGGATCCAATCCAAGATCACCTGCTGCATTTCATTTGTCACGTCCCTTTAGCCTTCCTTCATCTGGGTCAGTCTTAGTGTTTTCCTTCTCGAACGTGACATTTTGAAAGGATGGGGCCAGTTATGTTATGGAATGTCCCTTGACTTGGGTTTGTTTGATACTTCATGAGATTCGGATTACACACAGGTGGGAGGAACACCCCAGATGTGACACTGTGTTTCTCACTCATCGTATCAGGTGGCAGGCGACTGTGATTTATTCCTATGTTGGTGATGCTAACTTTGAGCGCCAAGTCCTGGACAGGTCCTCCAACTTTACTGTCAACTTACTATTTTCCTGTGTGATAAATAACCTGTGCAGAGATTACATAAAGCTTTATGAATATCCTGTTCCTTATAGTGTATTGATGGCTCTTGCCCGAATCAAATTACTGGAATGAGTGCCAGACAGTAATTCTTAAACTCTATCATTCCTTCTGCATTTATTAGTTAACATTTTACTGTAAGGGTCTTTCCTTCTCCCTCTATTTGTTTACTTTTGTCAAGATCGATCTATGGATTCTGATTTTATTCAATGGGTTATAATCCATTACTATCATTACTTATTTTGATGTTCACATTTCTTCCAGATTTGGCCACTAGGTGCTCCGTCAAGCTGGCTCTGTGCCTGTCACGCTTCGAGCACCTTCGTATTCTGCCACAAGATGGTCCTGGCTGACTCTCCCAGCTCAGCCCTGGACTCAGCCATTTTGCTAAGGACCACTGGTTATTTTTAGTGGGGAGATTAGAACCCTAGATCCAGAAGGTTCCAGGAAGCACAGGGTCCCAAATAAGGTGAACTCAAAGAGGCCCACACCAAGACACATCATAATTAAAATGCCAAAAAGTGAAATCGACAAGGTTTTGTGTTTTTTTTTTTTTAACTTCAAAGCTGGGAAAAACAGAAAACAAACGTGCCTGTATACCGAATGGATAACCGCCACATTAAAGAAAAACGGAAAAGGAAGAATCCAGGCGACTTTAGGCCTCAGTATTTTCATTCCTCTTAGTCTGAAGATAAAAGGACCAAAAGAACAGCAAAGGAAACTTAAATGTGAGCCCGAGCTTTTGTGCGACCTGGTTTTTCTCTCTGCAAGCTTTCAGGACCTTGAACCGTCCCACCCCGTGTTTGAAGTTGCGCAATGATGTGTCTTGGGGGGGCTGACTTTTATCCCTTGTGCTGGCCGTTCCCGGAGCCCGTTCAGTGTGAAGACCCTCCTCCATCAGTTCTGGGAAATTTTTATGAATAATCTCATTGAGGTTTCTTTCCTGGTTTCCTCTGCTCTATCTGAAGTACTTACTCAGATCTCGTGGCCTGGCGCGCCATTTTCCCCCTTGTTTTCCATCTTCTTGTATCTTTTTAGGAGGTTTCCTCAGTCTTACCTTCTAGTCTTCCTGTGGATCTTTCATTCCTCTACTTTAATTTCCAAAGGCTCTTTTCGTGTCCTCCGAAGGTTCCTTCCCCTAAGCGGGGGCACCTGTTCTTGGTTGTGCAGCTTCTCAGTGTTTTCTCCTCCACGCACACTCCCTGTTCCCTCCCAGGCCTTCCCGTCACCGTGCGTTTGTTTTACCTCTGTTTTTCATGTTCGAGGCCTTCCTCATTGTCTGGAATCGCAGCCGTTGACTCACCTTGTAGAGTAGGGGCTGGAGTGGTGCTTCTTGACTGTGGGTTACGTGGGGCGGACTGGGCTGGACTTTCATCCAGGAATCTTCACTGTTAGTGCATTTGCATCTTTTCTCTTTATCTCTTTTTTTTTCTGTTCAGATTTCCCCAGACTCCTACTGTCCAGCCTGACACCATTCTGGGAACCAAGGGGCACAAGCGGACTGGGGTCTCAAAATCCTGTCTGTCCACGTTCACTTCATCACCACGTTTCCAGGATGTCGCAGCCTGGCTTTGAACTTGCCTGTATCCTGTAGTCCAGAGACTCTGTTTTGTTCTCTCCAAACAATAAACCTCCAGTCTTTTGCCAGGTTGAGGATGGGCAGTTGTCCGGCTGTAGTAATCTGGGGAGGTGATCGGGTGGTCTGTCTCAGAAACAACTTTCATCCTCTATATGTGAGACCCTCCTCACTTCACTTCTGTTCCCAGAGACAGGTGCTTCTCCGACCTGCAAGGCTTCTGCAGGTGCTCTACACAGACTAGAGTTTTTGCTTTTGTCACTACTGGCCCATTTCCTCTTTTCTCAAGTCTATCAAATAGGGTGCCGCCTGTCTGTCCTCTTTCTAGCTTCCACGTATTACTGCTGTTCTTTTTCTCCAAGTCTCCTTGTCCTTACGCATGTATGCCTTTAAAAATCTATCTGATCTTTTCTTGGTTTCAGAAGTGACTGAAATCAGGTGGGTGGTTCAACTGGCATTTTTAACTACAAGCCTCCCAATGATTTACTTTTCAGATTTCCTCTCTCCAAGGCTTGGAGAGAGGCAGGAGGGAGCATGGCGAGGTCTCAAAGAACCCATCTCTTCTGAGATCTCATTTTCCAGAGGATGGGAGGGCCCCAGAGTAGCCCGAGACCCTTAGAAGTTGACTGGTTGACTTGGGTTGAATTAAAGAGAATTGGTTTTGAGGTCAGATATTGCTGGGTATAAAGGCTAGTTCTGCATTTTTTTTTTACCAGGGTGACCTTGAGGAAGCTACGTCCCCTCTCTGGGCCTCACTTTCCTTATCTGTAAAATGAGAACAGCAATGTGCTGCCGGATTGCATGTGTCCATGTGTATGTGAGCAGAGAGGGAGGTTACTTTAAATGACACATACAGAGTGACCAGCCCCCTGCCCTGCAGGAATATAACAGGTGTGAGTTCTCTTCTTCTTCCCCGCGGAACTAGAGATTGCACTAGAGGTCACACCAAAGTCTCCATCCCCAGGCCCTACAGCAGCCAAGGCCAGGTGGTGAAACTCTCACAAGTTCCAGCAGGCCATGTGAGTGAGAAGCGAGGCATGCGACCTCTCCAGTCTGTCGACATGCTGGGGAGCTTGACTTGGAAGGCGAACCTGGCTTTAAAACCCGAAGAAAGTCATGAGGAGGCTTGTGTCATGCCTCTTTAACTGAGAGGCTTGGGCTGGGGGACGCCCCATTCCTGGCTAGTTAGGATCTCAGACAGGTTACCTGAGATGGCCCCACGCCCTTTAGATGGAAGTCCTTGAACATTCAAAATGGTGGTATCGTTGAGCCTGATGGCATTCTTGGGAGCCCCCAGAAGTCATGTAAGAGGACTGTCATTTACCCCCTACCACTGGTCACAAATTTATTTTTACTGATTCCAAGAATCCGTTAAAAAGAATATTTATTGAGCCATTCATATTTGCTAAGGGAATTGTTCTACCTAGACCACTGTTTTCAGACTGGGGGGATTTTGCCTCCAAGGACACATTTGGCAATGTCTAGAGACATTTCCAGTTGTCACAAATCAGGGCAGGGGGTACTACTGGCATCTGGTGGGTAGAGACTGGGGTCGCTGCAAAACATCAACCGACAGGATAACCCCACGGCGAAGATTTATCTGGCCCAAATGTCTCCAGTACTGAGGCTGAAAGACCCTGCCATGGAGCCATGAGGTGTAGGTACTATTAACACTTCCACATTAAAAACCAAAGGAATGTCAGACTTAAAGAGATGAGGTGCGCTTCACAAGAGGACGTGGTAACGATGGAATGGAGACTCGGGCCAAGACTTCTGACTCTCGAGCACAGTGACTGCCATGCCCACCACAGCCCTGCTCTGTGGGAATGCTTCATCCCTGCCCCTTTGACTCTTTTCCCCGCTCTTGACTTTATTTTAGAAACTTTACATTTGCAGAAAATTTGAAAGCATAACAGAATGAATACTGCTAGATCCTGCACCTAGATCCAATTTTTAGCATTTCTCTGCATTTGGTCTGTCTATCCCTCCCCTCTACCCTAATTCTTTTTCTTGGTAGGATGTCTGCTTCACAATAAGTCTTCAACAAATGATTATTGGAAATGTGGCAAAGATGAAAACCTATCCCGTATTCGAAGGCAGCAATGTGTCACTGACGTCTGCTGATCTGCTGATTAAACCGACACTGCCGTTTGGTTTTTTGGTTTTCAGCCCCTGGACCCTCTTTGGAATTAAGCTGCAGACATGCATGTCCTAAGGGACAGGATATTCTCCTAGACAGCCACCACATCATTATGAAAACATTTCAGTTGTCTGAGAATGTCCTTTCTGGCTGCTTCCCGCCTCGACCCCCATCTGGGGTCTTATCAAGGTATACATGTTTTATCTGATTTATGCCTCCTGAGGGGCTTTCTTAAAAGTCTGGAACCATTTCCGATCTTTTGGTTTTTCACAGCATTTTCTTAAGCGTCCGAGCCAATTATCTTCCACATTATGGATTTGTCTGGCTGTTTCTTCCTGATTCCATTCAAAGTAAACCTTTTTGTTAGGAATCCTCCAGGATGTCCCTATTGCGCCACTTCAGAAGGCAGCCGACGTCAGGCTGTCTCGTTATGGGTGATGCTCATGTAACAGCCATGTAAGGTGGCAGCTGCGGCTCTGTCCCATGTGAAAATACATGTTATCCTCCGAAGTTAGACAAGTGATGTGTGGGGTGACACTTTGGGTCTATGTAAGACATCCTGCCCCTCAAACAGGAAGGCGTACACACTTGTCATTTTTTTTTTTCCAGACTGCATAAATTTAGAGTGAAAAAAAAATCACTTCACCTCTTTGAATCTGAGTTTTACTAGGGACATTATCTCCCCTTTGGGCTATGGTAAGGACAGTGCTATAGACTGAATTGTGCCCCCACTGAAGTTCTATGTTAAAGCCCTAACCTCCAATGTGATGGTATTTGGAAGTGTGGTTCTTGGGGCTGATTACGTTTAGATGAGGTCATGAGGGTGGGACCTTCAAGAAGGGACCAGTGTCTTAACGAGAGGAGGTACCAGGCAGCTTGCTGTCTCCATCTGTTGTGCGGTAAGACAGTGAGAAGGTGGGGCCATGTGCCAGCCAAGAAGTGGGCTCTCGCCAGAACCAGACCATGCTGCCTCCCTAATCTTGGGACGTCCAGTCTCCAGAACTGTGGGAAGATACATTTCTGTTGTTTAAACCACCCCGGGTCTGTATGGTATTTTTGTTATGGCAGCCTAAGCTAAGACAGATTAAGTGCTAAAACCCTCGTGACGATCTCTAGGCCTGGAAAACCAAACTTCTCAAAGTGATGACTTCACACAGAAGGAGCATCTGGTGACCCAGTGAAGCCATGGCCACCCTGACACCACAGCTTAATGCTGGCCCCTTGGCCCACCCTAAAAATGTAGAAGGGACAGACGGAATGGGTTTGCAACTTACTGCTGCCTCTCATCAGCTGTAAGTCTTGGCATGTTCTCGATCCTCTCTAAGCCTCAGTTTATCTGTTAAAGGGGGATATTAATTGTACTTGCCCATAGAGTTGTTACGAGGATTAACCGAAATAGCATATTCAGTCCGTAGCAGAGAGCCCATCATGTAAGTAAGCTCTCACTCAACATGGGAAAGGATTAGATATTAGAAACAGTAGTTGAAGGAAAAAAAAAAAACACGACACATTGGAAGAGGTCGGCGGGCCCCCTGACCGCTCTGGTGCTGGCATGGCATGCGCTGGGGACGGGGGCTAGGGGCTCGGGCACCCTGCTCTCCTCCTGCAGACAAGGCGAACGAGGGAGCCCTGGCCTTACCATGTCTATATTCCAGTGGAGGAAATCCTCGTAGACCTATAAGCACATGCACTGTGATACAGGATACAATGACAATAAGCAGAGAGCCATCACAGAGGCGAACTCTGGGGAGGGCACGCTGCTGATGGACTTGTCACGAGGGAGATGCTCAGAGAAAAAGGACCTGAAAGGTAAGACTGGAAGGACGAGAAGGAGCAGCTGTGCAGAAGGGTCGATGGAAAAGCACTGTCCGCTGGGCCACAGCAAGTACAGGAGCGCCGAGGAGGAAAGGCGCAGGGCAGGCCAGGGGAGCGGAACTGGGGTGGGCGTGTCTCGGGGCAGCCGGAGCCTTAAGAATGAGAGCATGGGATGGGCTGGACGTGGCCGGCAGGGGCCTGATCCCATTGGGCTCTGTTGGCCGTGGAAAGAGCAATAGGAAGCCACTGAAGATTTTTTTATTTTTAAATTGTGGTCAAATATACATATAAAATTGACCACTTCAACCATCTTTTAAGTGTACAGTCAGGGGCGCTAAGCGCATTCATACTGGTGTGCAACCTCGCCACCACCCTCCTCCACATCCATCTCCACAACTTGTTCGTCTTCCCCACCTGAAACGCCGAACCCATTAGACACTAACTCTCCACAGGCAGCTTCCCCCGGCCACTGAAGGGCTTTAAACCAGAAGATAACGTAACCTGGTCGGCATTCCGAGGTGATGCCAAATGAATGAGAGAAAACGGAACGCAAACGGCAAATGGATCACTGCGGGGCAGCAGGAGCGGGAAGAGACGGTCTGCACAGGCAGTGGACACGGAGGAAGACGGCGAGACTCGAGAAGCACTGAGAGGCAAGGCAGGCAGGACGCGGTGCAGCCCTTTCCCTCCTCCCTGGGGGGTGGGGCGGGAGGTACTCACAGCTGACCTGGGAGCCCAGCTTGTGCTCCCAGACGGCGTGCAGCTGCTGGTACTCCTGCTGCGCCAGCTCCAGGCGCTGCTGCTTCACCTGGTAGATCTCCTTCTGAGCACTCAGGGCCTCCTGGGCCACCACCAAGTAATCCTTCAGCATGTGCTCCTGCTCCCGCCGCCATTGCACCCGGGGGTCCTCGATCTGAGTGGTTTCTGCAACAGACCCCAGAGATTCTAGGTCAGCACCTCGCAAATATCTGTGGGGTTGGTGGCCTGTGGAATCCACTACCAGAAAACAAAAGGCATGAGGAATAGAAAACCCACAATAAATGTGAATGGGTCAAACTTACCTATTAAACCACAGGGACTCTGTTTTGATTAAGCAAACAAACAAAATAAATCAGCATCAAATTCTAAACCTAAAGGTCAATCTGTCTGAGAACAGGTAGGAGAAAGATCAGACTTGAGTTCTAAGCTGGAGAGAGAGGCTCATGGACATTATAGATGCTTAAGGTCATCTGTTTGACATAAAGTAAAGGAAAGTAAAATAACTAATATTTCAGAGGATATGCAGAAATAGGCTCCCTCACAGCCTACTGGAAATGGAACGGCCTAAGCAGAGGCCTAACTGACCATTCACGTGAAAAGCCTGAAAACGTTAATGCCTTTTGACCAGTAATCCCCATTGTAATTTATCGCAATTAATAAAAAAATTCAGGCAAAGAGCATTTGTACAAAACCATGATGAAGATGATGATGAAAATAAATAACAAGTACTTAATGTTTATTCTATGCCAAGTACTATTCTAATCACTTTATGTGTATTTATTCTTTCAATACTCACACTAACTCTATAAAGGAGATTCTGCTACTACCCTCATTACACAGAAGACAAAACTGAGAGAGAGGTTAAGTAACTTGTTCAAGGTCATACAGGAAATAACTGCTCAAATAAGTATGTTATATTCATATAATACACTAATATGACCACTAAAAATGTCTTCGAAGAAAAATAAGATGGAAAGGTGCTTTTGATAAAAAAGTGAAAGTACAGGGTGCAAAATTGCATAATTTTGTATTTATCAAAGTAGATGTGTACATTCTCCAAAAGATTAAGAGGAAACTTCTTAGCAAATTATCAACAATCAGTACGTCTTGATTTTAACTTTTTAAAATTATATGTACAATAAATATGCACAGCCATAATTTGGGAAAAAAAAAAAGTCAGAAGACAGAAAGCATTAAAGGAAAATGGGCAGCTCGACACTGAGCAGACATGGACGAGGTCAAAGCACCAGTGCCCATGACTGTCACCTTCTCAGCCATTTCCCGGTTGGTGGGTGGGGTTAGGGGTGACTGACACACCAGGAGTTGTATAATCACGGCCATGTGGTAAATCCGGGCTGTAGACAGGTTAATTTTGAATTAATGACTGATATTTAAGACCAGAAGAACATGCCGCTCATCTACTTCAAACTCTCCAATGGTTTCCACCTCAGGCGGAGCAAAAGCCGGCAGAACCCTTACGGCCGACCACGGCCCCACTGACGGCCCGCCCTCCTCCGGCCTCGTGCCCGTCTCCCTGCCCGCTCGCTCCTTCTGCTCTCTGCACGGCGGCCTCCCTGCCATCTCTCGCACAAGCTGAGTGTGACTGTACCTTGATTTCTGCTCTATCTATCCTCTCTGCAGGAAATGCTCTGTCACCTCCTTCAAGTCTCAGCTCACATAGTCTCATTAAGTCCTTCCTGCTGTCCTTCCCTTGCCCCCCTCGAACACACCCCAGCACACCTTGGCCCCACACTCTGCTTTCTCTTTTTCCCGTAATACTGATAATTTTCTAATATACGACATGATCTGCTTATGTATTCTATTCATTTTCTCTGTTGCCAAAAGGAAAGCCCTAGAAGGGACAAGGTCATTGCCAGTTTGCATTCTCACGTATCCTGAGTACCAGAACAGTGCCCGGGACGTTGTCGGTAGTCGATAAATATTTGCTGAATGAATGAATGAATGAATGAATTTAATCTGTTCGAATCCTCTTGTAGCTGTTAACTCCTAAGAGAGTACTTTCAGTCAATGAACAAGACACACACGGAGGACAGCGGACAGGTCCAAGTCCTCTGGACGCTTGGGCCTCAGTGGTCGTATGCGCATCACTGGCTCCATCTACGAGGCGGTGCCCTTCGCCCAGTGAGAGCATCCTCAAGCCAAAAAGAAACCAGTAGCCTCATGGCCGACACCAGAAAGGATCTTCCTATTCTGGCCCCCATTTACTCACACCCTGCCATACGCCCACCCCATTTCTGCCAGCATCATGCATCACCTTAAGAATAAACTCTGTCAATGCTTGCTACTCTTGTCTTCCTTCCATTTCTCCAGAATCTCCCAGAAGCACCTTAAAATCCCACTCCCACCCTCAGAATGTAATGAGGGGGATGCGCTCAGCAGTTAGAAAGAGGAAAGGACTGACGAGGGTTCCTGGGCATCCGTGTTTAACCCAGCCCACTATGCGGCCCTCCCAGCATTAGCCTCATTCCCCATACACACTCAGTTAGGCATATTTACTTCTCGTTATCCAGTATGCAATCACAAGCGCTAATAAAAAGCTCTGCTACCCCCAACGACGCAATTGATGCCATTAGCTGTCTCTCAGAAACTCTTCTACACGTTGGTGCCAACCACAGCCCGCTCATTCACCCTTTTAGTCATGCATTCGTGCACGAATGCTCTTTTCTACTTAGCAAAGGTCAAGTGCAAACCTACTATGTGTCTCTCCCGGCAAAGGCCTGGGATTACGGTGATGAATGAGATAGTATGCTGCTCTAGAAGAACTTGCAGCGACAGGTAAATGGTTACACTACAGAGTGATGAGGGGCATGAGAGACACGGCCCGGTGCTACTGAAACCCAGAGGAGGAAGTGGATGGAGCAGCACAACTCTGCTCCCCAGCACGGGTTCAAATGCCAGCTCTGCCGTGTTTTCGCTCTGAGTATTGAACAGCCACTTACTACCTCTAGGTTCTGTTCACAAGAACGATATGGGGATAATCGTCCTAATACCCCACAGGGTAGTTGGGAGGGTTAAATGGATGATGCCTAACAAACTCTAGCCCAGCACACGGCACAGAGTAGACGCTCAGTAAATGGGCTCTAGGATTTGGCGCCCTATTCTCAGCCTTCAGGTGTGTTCCATTTCATTCCTTCCTCCTCTGGGTGACAGGATGAAGGAAACCCTCCAGGTTCGAGGGCTGAGAGCAGAAAGTCCTCTCTCCTCTGTACACAAGACAAATGGGGCAGAACTTCGGACGAGAACAGTGTGAGCCAAGGAGGCGCACATGGAGGAGGCCCAAACACAGGCTGGGGGACAACACCCTGGGTCCCTCCACCTCTCAGACAACACGCCCCTCCCTTTCTCAACCTATTCCTCCATCACAGGCCCCGAGGAAAGACACCAGGAGTCAGCACTCTGGGTCAGGATTCTGGGATCGCACACTAAAGCGAGGGTGTGCTGACTGGCACGATGGGTGAGACGCACACACTCACACCCATCCACTACGCACACGCACGTGTGCACGCTGCTGGCCCTTGCTGGGGCTCTGGGTGCTCTAAGAAGATCTGGCAATGACAACGACACAACTACCTTTTATGGAAAAAGAAACTCTTCTGCACGTCAATTGAGATACGTAAAAAAGAAAAGGATATATGCATGTACGTGCATAAACACATAATTAGTGCATTTCTGGAACGATCCATTGTTAGCAGTGTTGGCTTTGTAAAATCGGGGAGATAGGGGAAGGGGAGGAGAAGGAGATGGGGGGGAATTTAAATCATGTCTTCAAATTAATTAATTAATTAATTAGTTAATTAATTAATTTTAAAGATTGGGGAGATGGGTTGCAAAAGGGCCAATTTCAGATTTTATTTAAACCCTGCTGAACTGTTATTTTATATGAGCATGCATACCTCTTTTCTACATTGACATCTCTCTATAATGATATAAAACACAACACAATTTGGCTTCCAGAAACTCTGCTGGTAGCTCTTCCAGACATGGGGTGTTGGGCGAGGAGGCAGGGGAATAAGGAAAGGGGATAAGGGAGGGAGGATGCGGGAACTTACTGGTGTTATGGTCTATGAAGTAACCTCCAACCTGGGGGTCATAGGCCTCTTCCCATCCTAGTGGCAGCTCATCGCTAATGCAGTCGGCAAAGGTGAGTGGTTTGGTGTACCTGGCAAGAGAAAGAAGAAACAGACTCCATCAGCCTACAGTCCCCAAGTCCTTCCCTGCAACTCGCTGCTTCTCTTGGACTTCCCACTCCTCAGGGCTGGGCCAACAGATCCAGAAACTTTGAACTGACACCAGATCTGTCCCTGTTGTCCCAGAAAGGTGAAGACGTGGAAGGAGGCAGGGAATCTGCGTTTAGTCAAGCTGTGCCACTATGGAGGAATGTGAGCAGGTCTCCTTCCTTCCCTGGGCCTCTGTTTCTGCAGCTCTAACTGAGGGGGTTGCAGGAAAGAGCTCAAATGCCAACTTTTGCTCCTGGACTTGGATTCCAGCCCTCTCTGGCTTTTCTACCTGCAACTCGCGAAGCCACCCCACCCCCAGTCTTCATCATGGCTCTGTCCCATGTCTGCCACACCCACTTCCCCTCTGCACAGCTGGCTTACTGTAGTATCTGCAACAGCAGATGTTCCGTCCCTCTGAGTTTTGGCCAAAAGTAGTACTTGTTTGCCTCTGGAGATGGTTCCCAAATCCTCGTACCCAGTGCTGTCCTTCCCTAGGAAATCCAGGCCAAACTGATCTTTTAGAAATTATCACCCTCTAAGTCTCCATTTTGCGGGGAGCAGAGTGGCAGTAATCACCCAGTCTTGTGATTAAGTCAGACAAACATATCACCCAACTAAATGAACACAGGCTTGCCGACCCTGGAAAACACCACAGACCACGGGTCAAATGTTTCAGCCAAAGCTCCAAGAACCTAAATATACAAAAGTCAGCCTGAGGAGTCCCTCCAGACAGCTCCTTTGGTTTTTCCCCGATGCTGCCTCTGCCTAAAATACATATTCTAATCTTCTCCCTCTCCTGTCTGCTCTCACGCACCCCCTCCCCAGTTTCGGAAGCCCAGAGGCTCAGCTTCATCACTCTTTCTACAGACTGGCGAACGGAGGTTCAACAGGCAGAAGATGACTGGTCTGGGGTCCAGGATTCCTCATCAAGAACTTCCCTCTGAGCCACAGGACTCTGCCCTCTCTCTTATCTTGTGCTATCTCCATCCTACTTAGACTCACTCCGAATCAGACTTAAAGCAAACTACATGGGGAAAAAAGACACACTAAAGGAGCCACTGGTGGCAAGACCCAGTGTGTTCACAATCACGTATATCCAGGGTCTGGCACATTGTAAAAAATGTCGACTGACCGAATGAAGGAATGGATAGCTCAAAAGTCTCTAGTTAGTGGGTCATTTCATTTACTGCTGTATTATGGTAGAAGAAAACGAGGATGAAGCCAGAGGTACATCTATATGATATGCAATGGGAGCTAACAAATAAGGGTTCAATACGCTTTCCTTACATTAGCTGTGTGAGTCTGGCAACTTACTTAACCTCTTTGAGCCTCAGTGCTTTTATTTGGAAAGTGGGGATAACGACTCTCCAGGTTCTCAATTAGCTTCAAGAAGGTCATATTTGTAAGAACATTTAGCACAGACCCTGCTAAAAATGAGCGCTCAGAAAACGTCCGTTATTTTCTCCACTTCCCAGAAGGAAAAACTGAAGCTAAGAAGGCCTGAATCGCATTCTCAAGGTCAGTGACAAAGCTGAAATGTCAGGCAAGGCAACGTGTCTCCGGAGCCCCTGCCGGCAGCTAAAAGGTTCTCTTGAAAGGTGACATCTTCTTCAGTGCATCCCAGGGCCCCAAGGAAAATCACGGGTCATTGCCTTGGAGGAAAAGAAGGAAAAGAAAAAAAAAAAAAGGAAAAATGGAGAAGGCGCATAGATGGCGGGAACGTCCCTCAGCTACGAATGCCCTCCGTTCAGGAGCAGCTGTGCCGGCCAGATGTGGTTTTTGCGAAGCTGTTTTCGGCCCACATCATCACCACGCCATGCCCCACCCCGACTTCAGACACAAAGTCCACAGGCCATGGCGCCTCCCCCGCCCCAAACTTCTCTAAGTGCTTGTCCCTGCTTCCTCATGGAGAATGAAGACCAGCGACCAAGAGCCGAATCTCAACCAACGTATTATTTTATCCAATAATAGATATTTTGTATAAAATGCTTGTGTGTGTAGAAGAGAAACTGAAAAGATAAACATTAAAGGGTTATCTTGAGACAGGGATTTCAAGGTAATTTAAATTTTTTTCTTTTTATCCTTTTTTTTTTTACTACTATCTCTGTAATGTTCATGTATTAATTGTTACTAAAATATTTAATAATGGCTAAATCTAGGCCTAGAAAGCGTGTCAAAGACATATCACGTTTCCTCTGTGGGTAGCAGGCATTCTTCTTCCATTTTAAAAATGAGAAGACATCCACATCAAGTCGTTAGTAAACCCCGGAGGTTAAGATCTGAAGCCCCACTGCCTGATTCCAAAAATTAACGAGACCGTGTGAGTCTCGGCACAGTGGGAAACACAGAGTAAGCTATGCCCGAGACACAGCTGACCACGCTGGACCAGAGGGAGAACTGCGGCAGGCCCAGGTGCTGGAACGCTCCTCTTGTGACCTCCACCTTCACCCAGAGATGCTCCGTGCACTTGGACCAGCCACAGCCGCAGAGCGGAAAGGCAATACATGTTGCAAAGTCATCGACATGGAGTGATTCCCCGAGCTCTCAGCGTGAGAAGGTGAGGATGGGGGAGGCAGGACAGAAACACCAAGAATGGGTCCCTTTTCCAGAAACCCTTGAACTCCGTGGACTGCTGCGGCCTCAGACACTGAGAAGTCAGAATTGAAATAAACCTTAGCCATGAGCATCCGTGATGTGACTGACATGTGGATATGGGGAGAGGTGGAAGGGGGGGCGCTGAGATGCTGTGAACACAGACACTTGTGCCTTCGTGAGTAGAGAGAACCGAACGGTAGGAGAGAGCAGGAAGAGAAAGGCAGGCTTTGGTCTGAGATTCACGGTTCCCTTCAAAGTGATCGCAGCGGGAAGCGGAGGGCTGATATCCTGACACCCAGAGCTTTTCCCTGGGAAAGAGAAAAGCTTCTGTCAGAAGACCATGCAACTTACAAGAAATCTGGACAGCAAGAATCTCTCTGGAACGAATGCCCAGAGGGAGATGAATTATTCAGTGTGCAGAGATGTGCCACTCAGAGAATCAGGATGAAGAGAAGTGTCTTTAGCTGCACAAAAATTTAAACACACACACGTACACACACCATATATACACGTGCACACTGCGCCTTCCTGCCGGAGGGAGGGACTGTTTAAACCAGTTCCCCCTGGGAAACTGTGGGTGCCTGTCTGGTCTGTAATGTTTCCCCTTGGGCAAAGGCCAAGAATGTGAGCTGGGAAGAGATGTCCACTTTCAGATGTGGCCAGGACTCGGGGCCTGCCCAGAACTCCCAGCCCCCCACACTCCAATGAAGCCATTCACCCCAACCTATCGCGTGCAGTCCCAGCCACCGGCCTCCATGTCCTGGGCTGCTGCAACCCCCGATGCGAAATCAAATGACCCGAGTGCCAGCCGGGCGACAGGGAGGCGCCAAGCAAGAACTAGTTCTGCCTCTTCTTAATTACGAACCTCTGAAGGAACACAAACATTCCAGAATGTTTCACAACAGCCCCCACCCCTGGAAAAAGGGCCCGGATGTGTCACCTTGGAGACAGGTAGGTTCTGCCGGGATCACCCCGCGTACCCGGAGCGCAGGGGCACGCCTGTCCTGCCCGCCCCCACCCCCGGGTCCCACCAGCTCCACACTGCCTTCCCGTGGCTGCGGGAGAGGGCCCGGCGGGCACACACCGCCACAGCCCCCTGGCCCCCCGCCTCCGGTATGCAGACACTGAGCCTCTTCTAAGGGGCAGCTCAGAGAAGGGGCGGAAGAGCTTTTGCCAAGTCGAACACTGGGTGGTGATTCCCTGGGAACCGAAGACTGAACGCATAAGGTATCTTTCATGTCACTGGCACTCCCAAGGCATCCCAGCGCTTCCCACAGTAACCCCTTTATCGCATCCAGCAGGATGCTGGCCCCCGACCCAGTCCCCTCTGGGGACAGCTGGGCGGGACCACCTCCTAAAGGGCCCTCCAGACTCCATGCCAAGAACTGTCCAAACTTTCAGCGGAACCTCGCCTCCTGGCGGGGCACAATGGACAGGCCGGTTCTTCTCCCTCCCGGGGCTGTTTCACACGCATAGTTCCCATAGCTTAGATTTCACAAGCCCCGATTCCACCCCTCCACCTCCGGCTGCTGGCAGCACCATTTGCAAACAGCCGCTTCACCTTTCGCACGGTGGAGGCTGGGGTGGGCAGGGGGAAAGGGCGCTCTTTGAAGTTCTCCTTCCTTCCTTTAGTTCAGTGTGGCTCAATACCTTCATTTGTTTAACAAATCTGGGGATGATAAAACCACCGTCTCACAAGTGTGTCAGGAGGGCGAGCACAGGGCGCGTAGATGAACCTCATTATTACACTCCAGCTGCTCAGTGCACGGGACAGACAGGGCCCTGCCCGTACGTTCTAGGCGGGGAGACACGCAGCCAACACGAGCTCTGATGCGGGCATGACCGAGACTCGTGTTATTTAGAAAAATAGAAAGGATCAAGGGAAGCCTCTGGGAGAAGGCGATCTCTGCGGGGAGACCACGTGGTGGGAGCAAAGGCAGCGGCAGTGCCAAGACTGGGGCAAGACAATGGTGGTGAGTTTGGAGAACATTCGAGGAAGACATGCGGCATATCTTTACGTGATGACTGATGAAGCGGATGCAAAGAGGGGCGGATGCTGGGCTTTTAGAGCCCCCGGGGTCCCTGGTAAGGGCTGTGAGCACCACCCCTGGGCCCGGCTGAAGAAGGTGACCCGGAGAAGCTGGCCACCTCACCCTCTGCTCTCCTCCTTCCGTCATTCCACTCATCCCTCCAAGCAACAAGAATTTGCTGTGTGGACGCAGGAGCCCAGTCCCAGGCCAGGCAAGAGGAGGGCGCAGACATCTGAATAAGCTTTGTTTCTGCCTTCAGGAGCAGAGGGTCTGGCCAGGGAGCCACGGTTACGGTGAAAGCATGACATTCGGTGACGGTGCCCGTAGGTGTGGTGTCACACTACCTGAGCCTGGGAACTGCAGACATTAGAGGATGCAGGGGTAGCTAATATGGTGCTAAGGAGCTAGACAGACGTGAAAGGCCAACGAATTGGGAGAAGAGACAGAGGCAATGGGAGTGTAGTCAGGGGAGGCTGGAGAAGAAAGAGGATGGTGGTTGGCTTCAAGGTTCATCGAGACACAGGGCAGATGCTACACGTGGAGACTCAGAAATCGGTGAAACTGGGCTGAAACCCGTGCTCCACCTCTTGCACAATTGCGGGAGTGTTATGTAACCTCCTTAGGAGTTTCCCTCTCTGTGAAACTTAGAAGTCCCAATCTCGTAAGGGTGTTGTGGGGATTAAACGAGATAACCCGTACAATGTGCTGAGCCCAGGGCCTGGCACGGAACGAGCCCTCTGTATATGTGGGCTGTTAACGTGACCAGCCGAGAGACTCATGTGCCCTATGCACCGTGAGAATTGTGTCACCTTTCATCTTACGGGGCCGAACGTCAGCCATCATATCACATCGTCACCATCATCATCACTCTTCATCACAAGAGACACCAGGGGTGGTTTAGCGTCAGGGGCTCTCGAGTCAGCCACTACTGGGGTGCCAATGCAGGCGCTGTCACTTACTTGCTTTGTCCCCCAAGCATGAAACCTAAACTTGTCAGAATCTGCTTCTTCACCTTAAGGTGCTTCATCTGCTCAGAGTGCTAACCACCTGATTACCATGAGCTGTGCTATATCCACGGTGCACAGGGCTCAACCAACACTAGCTGTTATTATGAGTTAGGTTTTCTACCCCTATTTTCATGATGCGAACACTAAAGCAAAATGACTGTCCCGGTTAACAGCCTCCAAGCCTTGCACGGTTCCCCACAGCCTCCTTCGCTGGAAGAGCTGGGTCTGCTTCTGCGCTCTCCCTTTGGGGAAATTAAACCAGAGAAGTTAGGAAATTGGCAGCTGGAGTGGATCTGGCTCTCAAAATTGGCTCTCTGAAGAAATCTCCGAGTTCTCTTTCTCTCAAAGTTTTCCCTCCCTCCCTCCACTCTCAAAACACCTGTCTCCATATTCTGGTTTTCTGGCCTCCATGCCTCCTCACGCCTCCCTATTTTTTTTTTTTTTTTTTTTTTTTTTTTTTGGTTAGGCTGGTTTATCCAGAAGCTGTCCTGACCCAGTCACTCCCATTCCTGGAATTCTTTTATGGGGAAAAGGAGAGAGCAAGCGACCTGGAGAAGGTTCCAGATTCCTCTCTCCGTCCTCTCCTCTTTGAATTGGGCCCCCATAAACCAGTGGCTCACATCCCCCTGCTAAACCTTGTCTCCACTCTGCCTCAGTGTGTTCTTGTGATCACACGCCTGAGCCTGGGGCCTGTCCCCTTTCTCCACCTCCATCCCCATGTCTCTGTGCCTCCAGCTACTGACACAATGGTGAATCTGCGTCCCTTCCTGGGATATAAGTTATAATCCGGAGAACCAGATCATGGATTAGAGTAGACATGGCCAACTGCCGACCGAAGGGCAAAATTCGCCTACGGCCTATAGGTATGTCTGTCTACTGCAGTGCTACATTTTAAAAATGGAATTCGCGAGCCTCTTGGGGACAGGCAGTCTGCAGTTGCCCACAGTCCTCACTGCTCTCTAACGTGTTCCTCCTGCCTCTGAGTACTGGTGAGGAGCACAAGGCTGAGACAGGCTCCCTGGGTTCTAATCGGGCTCTGCCATTTTCGAGCCGTGTGACCTTGGATAAGATATTTAAACTCTCTGTGGCTCAATTTTCACATCTGCAAAACAGGAAAAGTAATACATTTATTGACACTCACTGTGTGCCAGGAACTGTTCCAAACATGTCACGTATATTAATTCACTCGGCCCCCTGTAACAACCCCTTCAGATAGAGACCATTCAGACCACCTCGCAGTGTTCTTTGAAGATTAAATGAGATAATGCATGAAGCAACACTCTGGTACACAGTGCATGCTCGATAAATGTGAGCAATTCATTATTATTCTTTTTACTATTATACAAAGGAGGCCCCTAATGCAAGGGTATTAAAGAACGTTAAAATTGAAAGGGATATCTGGAATCTAATTCCTTTGTTTTATTGGTGAGAAAAGTGAGGCACGGAGAGAAAGACTCGCCCAGAGCCACGAAGGACAGTGGCAGAGAGAGAAGAATACCTGGAGACCAACCCCAGGCCTACGTCACACAACACCAAGAGGCCAAGTCAGCCTGGTGCCGAGTTAGGATCCATTTGAAATGCAGCAGGTGTCTGAACAGCCTTCAAGAAATAGTGACTGATCGTATGTTTTCTGCGTTATAGAATGGCTACAACCCAATCGTACTGGAAGGGGAATTATCACTGGGCAAGAACCCACAGGAAACTCCGATGCTTCCATTCACAGAGAGAAAAGGTCAAGAGACGGACCCTTCACTTTGCTCAGTTCCTCACCGAAAGGTAATTTTCTGAAAGCCCAACAGCACAGCAGGACGGAGCACCTGGCACACGTGTTTGCCCCTCGCCCACCTCCAGCTTCATCCTCATTCTCAGTCCCGAGCAGGCGAAGAAGTTCTGTGCCCTAGAGAAAGGGCCAACACAACCAAACAGGACTCCCGGTCCCATCCTGGGTTAACAGTAGCCTATTCCTTCCCTGGCTCTGGGCCTCAGTTTCCCACAGGTACAAAGCAGTGAAGAAAATCTGCCTGGCAGGGGTCTCATGGGAGTAAACGGAATGACTCAGCACAGCGCCCAGTGCACCAGCCCCAGAAGGCACGCAGAGCCCCTCCCTTCTGCACTTAGGACCCTGAGGGCACTCAGCCCTGCCCCGCCACCCCCCCCGCCACCTGTCTCCCCAGCTTTACTCCTTCCAGTCCCCTCAGCTCGGTTTCGGAAGGGTCTTCCCAGATGCTGGACTATCCAGGAGTTTCCAACTATGAGAGCAGAAGACATGGCCCACCCTTTCCTGGAATTTGGCTATTTCTGTGTCTCAAGTTCTGACCCTCACCCCAGATAGACAGTGCAGCCTGACCTGCTGGTCCTTCCAGAAACAGAACTGGCTGTGAAGGCTTCTCTGGGACCCCGCCTGACCTGGGGCCCCACCCATGACAGCACAGCTCAGACAGAGCACTGCGGGGGGAGTGATGGGGAGTGATAAATTCTGGGTTTGAATCCTGACAGTGCCACCAGATTAGCCAGGCCCTTGGCTGAGGCACGTGCCTCCCTGGGCTAAGGACCCCTCCGCAATGCTGCCCTTCAGAAGTCCACAGTCCGGCCTGCCTTTCCTAACGGTCCAGGGCATTGCAAAAAGTGAGTCTGCAAAAAAAACAAGAATTAAAACATCTTTCACTGAAGGCCAATTAAGTATTAGGCACTGGACCACATGCTCTATGTAAAATCAATCATTTCCTTTATCTTCATAACATTTCTGTGAGGCAGATTCTACTACCCTCATTTAACAAGGAAACTGATGCTTAATAATAGTAGTGATATTAATAAAAGCTAAATTTCACTGAGTTCTTTAGAGTATACGGCACTATTCGGGGCCCCTTACACAGACTCTATTTTAACCATTCCAAGCTGCACATTTGTGAATGCATTTTAACATCACTGCAGTGGGGCTGTGTGGTAGCACTGCTGGCCCCTTACAACACTGCCAGCAGCCGGCTGTGGTCCTGATGGAGCTGTCGCTCCATCTGCATGCACAGACTTCAAAGGTGTCATGGGCTCCGGATGAAATCCCAGAGACTACAGTGGGGGCCCTTTGAACTCCCTAGGAACCAAGTAGTTGTGGGTAAGGGTGGAGGAGGCGGCGACAGACATGTGGACAGACAGGTGCTGCAACATCCCCAAAACAGGACAGAACCGCAGTGCTGGCTTCCCAGCCCCGCACCAAATGTGAATGCCTCTCTGCATCCTCGTGACAGGGCTGCCTCACGGACAGACACTCTTGAGGGCCGAGGACGATATTAAAAGCACGGACATATTATTGTCATGGTTGTGTGGATGCCAGATTATTTTCATGGTTGTGTGGATGCCAGTTGGGTAGCTAGAGTAATTGGGGGATCACTTCGTGCATTGCATATAAAAAACATTTTTAAATTTAAAATAAAAATTTTTTAAAAAGCACAGACATCAATAATTTGTGACTTGAAAAAAGATGTTTTAGGAAAACTGGAGCTTTGTTTTATGTATTTCTTTGTGGGTGTTTTTTTTTTTTTGTAAATACAAAAGCAATATGCGAGTTAAAGAAGTCCAAATTTGAAAGATTCGTTTGAATGAGTACGAAATAAACATTCTAGTTAATTTTAAAACACTGGGTCATATTCTAGTTGGTAGCATTTTTCCTTTCTTAGTGGCACATAAAATAATGGTACTTTTTAAAATCAATGTTATGTTGATTGTAATAACCCCGAGCTGGAGACCACCCAAATCCATTAATAGGTGAATGGAGAGGCAAATGTAGGGCAGTGATTCCTGGTTTAACAAGGGGGGTGCGTTCTGAGAAATGGTTGTCAGGTGATTTCACTGCCATACGAAATCACAGAGCGGAAACCTGGGTGGTCTAGCCTGCTACACACGTAGGCTGTATGGTGTCCCCTACGGCTCCCAGGCTACACGCCTGTGCAGTAAGTTACTGTCCAAAGCAATACGAGATTAAATCAAGCATGAGGGGATGACGCAATCAAGAGACCCCTCAAACACAGGATGTATGAGGTAGCTGCCGGCTTAACATGGCATGTTTTACAGCAGACTTTTTTTTAAGTAGAAAGAGTAAACTCTAAAATAACGATAGTATATAAACACATAAACCGGTAACATGATTATTATCATTATCAAGTATTATGCTCTGTACTTAACTGTACGTGCTATATACTTTTATATGACTGGCAGATCGGTAGGTTTGTTTACACCACAAACATGTGAGTAATGTGTCTCGCACTGTAACATTGTCACCTTGTGGCTACAATGTCACCAGGCAATAGGAATTTTTCAGCTCCATTATAACCTTAGGGGACCACTGCTGTATATGCGGTCTATCACCGACCGAAATGTCATTTGGTACATGACTGTACATTCATACAATGGAATAGTATTCAGTAATAAAAAGGAACAAACTATTAACACAGGCAATGACATAGAGGAATCTCAGAAATATTATATTGGGTATGAGATGTCGGGGGAAAATGAGACTTTACTGTATGATTCCATTTATATTAAAAATCCAGAAAATACAAACTAACTTATCAAGACATACAGCAGATCAGTGTTTGCCGGAAGACGAGGGTAGAAGGAGAGAGGGATTACAAAGGGGAATAAAAAGTTTGGGGGCTGGTGGGAACGTCTGTTATACTGATTATGAGGATGGGTTTGCAGGTGTATGCATGTATGTCAAAGGTCATTAAACTGCATTATTTAAATACATACAACTTAGTGTTTCAACAATTAATATCAATAAAGTCATAAGGAAAATCCCAGATTCAGTGCAATATATTAACTGGTTTAAAATAATCTCATAAGTACTATTATTAGCTCCATTTTACAGATGTGGAAACTGGCGCATGGGTAGTAAGCTGATACATCCAAGAACAGTCGCTTATTTGAGAGGAAAATCCAACTGGCTTCAATTCTCAGCTCTACCACTGAGTGACTGTGGCCAAGCCCCCTTCCCACCCTGGGCCACTATGTCCCCATCCTCACCATGAGAAGAGGACACGATGATTGCTAAGGGACTCGTCAGCCCTGAGTTTTCAAGACTGTGTGTCCTAAGGACTTGTCCAAGGTCACGGGGCACAGAGGAATGGATCCTGCTGGGCACCCGAGTTTCCTGACACCTACCCCTCACCCACACTCACTCATTCTCTGACCCCTCCTGAGTCTCCTTAGTGTATATAGCAATAGGTCCCTAACCCCAAGCTGCATCAGAAATCCCTAAGGGCTGGTAACCCACAGATGGCTGCAACCCACCCCTAGAGTTTCGGATTCCACAGGTTTCTGATTCTGGGCTGGGCTGAGAATTTGCATTTCCAACAAGTTCCCAGGCGATGCTAATACTTCTGGTCCCAGAAGCACACTTAGGAGCCACTGGTATAGAGAATCCCCTACTGCTTAACTGCTTAAAAAATGGTACCTGACCTCGTGTTCAAGAAATCCCTCTCCTTCTCTAGCAAAGCCCTGCAGGCCCTGGTCATGGCGTCCCGGCCTGTCCCTGGGCACACCGGCTCTATAGGCACCCTGGTTCTGCAGGTGTAGGAGTAGACCCCAAGCCCAGTGGCCCCATCTCCACAACCACCAATGGTCTTCTAGGTGTTAACATGTCGTCGTAATCCACATGGCTGCTATCTATCTAGGCCCTCCCAACTCTCCATCTCTGTCCCTCGCTGGCCCTGTCTGCATACATGAGGGGCTTCACCTGCCTGGCTTCCAACCGCCCCCCTTCTCTAGGTCCTTCCACCGGACCACTGGAAAAAGCCCTTTTGAAGCTGAGCCATGCATTCCACACCAGAGGCAGTCTGCCAAAGCCCCAGGGGATGTGACCCCCACACACACACGTCTATGGGCAGCAGCGGCAGAGCAGGCCCCCACATTGCCCTCCCAGGCAGGTGGGGCCTTTCCCAGATGCTACAGCTGGCATGTCTAGGAAAGCACAAGTCGTACCACCTGGCCTCTCTGAGGCTCTGAAAAGCTGCAGATGCCCGTATGTTTGCTGATGGCCTCACAATGGGCAGACCGATATCTCCCAGAAGCGTGCCTCGTCTGTCTATTTAACTATTTCTTTAGTCTCCAAGACCACAGAGGCTACAGGACCTGAGCACAAAGGAGTTCTACATAGGAGTTGAAAAGAAAATGATTTTCACCTCTGAGAAGTATGACTTTCTTTAAGGGTTATTTTCCCCGCATCATTTCTTTATAAAGAAAAAAAAAAAAGAGAGAGACTGTTGTTCCCTCAAGGGAAGCCCTACCTGCAAGTCAGCGTTAGACACCAAAGTGAAGGCAGCTGAATTAAAGTCAGCAGCGAGACAAATAAGCAATTAAAACAGCTATTTTGGGAAGCCCTGGAAAGCGGCAGATACAATATGAATTATTCATTCGTACTGCCAGGATGACTTCTGGGCATTGTCCTCTGTTCTCTGCTCTTGTTCATTCAGCCATTCGAGCACAGAGAGGACACACAATACCCTGGCCCTGCGACACGGGTGCCCAAGTGTGCATGCACGCGCGTGCACACACTCACACGCCCCACAAGGAGGCCAGGTGGCCACTCCAGATGGTGAGCCACACGGGAAAGAAACCCACAGGTTGGCAGACGCCTTGAGCTCTGGTGCCAGGGGAGAATGTATGAATTTCCAATTGGCTCAAGAGGCATATGAGCATGTGTTGGGGGGTCGGGGGGAGGGTTGATAAAAGATCACCTGCACAGCATGAGAGAGAATATATATATGGTGTTTCCGATATTCCATAAGCTTCCCAGCTGCTCTAGGATTGATGTGGGGGCTCAACAGGCAATGGGTAGGACCTAGAGCATCAGCTGGTCCCCACACAGAGCTGCCCGAGGTCTGGGCACCCAAGGATGCCCCCAGCAGGCTTGGCAGAAGGGCTCCATCTGGACCCTGAAGCCGTCAGCCCTTCCCGCTGCCTGAACACAGGGGTGCCACTATGACGCCATAGCTTATATCCATCCACGGAACCTTGGTCCAGTCCCTGCACCGCTGTCGGCCTCAGTTTCCCCATCAATAAAACAAAGGGGATGCACTCCACTTCAAACAATCTGTCCAGGCTTAGCATTCCACGGTGCCATTTTTGTCATAAAAATCCAGCCTCTGAGAAGTGACTTTCATGCTCCTCTGGGAAGACCCTGTGTCAAAACGTTTAGAGAACAACATGAAAACATGCTCTTCACTTCACATGTATCACATGCCATTAAGTTCTCACAGCAGTCCAGTTAAGTGGTTCCTATTACAATCTCATTAGAAATTAGTAAATGGAGCTGTAGAGAGTGATACTAAATTGATCACAGTCACCCAGCTGTTAAGAGGTAGACTAAGGATTTGAATTCAGGCCTTAACTACCACTCAGGTGAATGGAGACAGTCAACTTACACAACCAGGTGGCCAGAAGAGAGAAATAAAAAAAGACCATGGAATTTAAAACTACCCCCTACAGCTTTAAACTATAAAAATTAGGGGGCTGTTTTTGCCCCGGGCTACAAATTAGGAATGTTAGTTAATTAGGAACACTGCGGGAGACAAGAAGAAAAAGAATCCTCTATTAGATAAATGAAAAGAGACGCTCATTTTTGGAGCCCAACCCAGGAGCAGAGGTCATGGCAGGGAAGGGCAGAACAGGAGTCAGAAGCATCCTAAAAAGACTCCTAACCGAGAAGGGGGCTTAAAGATGTCCTCCACTTGTCTGAAGACAAAGGCGTCAGGCACTTGCTCTGTTCTCACCCTACCCAAATGCAAAGACACACGTCAATGTGTCCCACACGGCATTATTTACCAGAGGGTAAAAAAGAAACACAGCCTCAGTATCTGGAGGGAATGGATACTTGGAAAACTATGGTTCTAAACATTTAATGCAACTGTTTAAAATGTATGCTCATGAAGCACTTTGAATGACAGAAGGGAGAATGGTTATACTACAGAATTTAAAAGAAATTTAAAAAGCAGGATAAAAAAAAAAACTGTGCATGCAGCAAAATCATACCTGCATGCAAGAAAAAAAAAAGAAAATGTAAGGAAAAATGCAAAAACACTGACGGTGTTTGTTCTTCAGTGCCGAGGATAAGATTCGGGGTTCCTTTTTTTTTAAAATTTGTTTGCTCATTTGCTTTTGCTGCTTTTATAACTAGAAATACGACCCTAAAACCTAAAAATACCAAGTACATGTTTCTACCCAACTTCAGTCCTTCTATTCAGAACCTCATACAGTGCCTTTATAAAAAAGTCATTCTAAAATCAATGCTAATTTTTTTCTTATATAAAAAAATTCAATGTACAGAAAAGCATTAAAATTTTTTTAAAAAGCATAAACAATAGTTATGGGATCACTGCTTAGAAGTGGGACTGCGAAGCAGAGTGAAGGCCAACGAGATCCCGGCGTGGCCTTGATCCAGCTGTCCGGAGAGGAACAGAGTCAGCCCTCCTGGGGCTCCTCCCCAAAGCCTGCAGACGCTAGAAGGGACCAGCCTGGGAGGTTGTCTAAGGACCGATGGAAAGGCCCAGAAGAGGCCTGAAAAGTATTTCTAGATGCTCCTCCCACCAACATCTGGGTATGAAGAACACAGGGGAAAAACAAACCATTACTAATCACTGCAAAAGACAGCCAGTTAGGTTTCACCGGAGAAGTGCTTGGGGGGGGGGGGTGATAAATAAGGACCCGCTTGGAATATTCTGTGTGTCAAATAGAAAAGTGATCGATATCAAACCAGCCCGTCACAATACGAATGTGGTGAGGCCATGGTTAGATGAGACAGTAGGAGCTGTTAAACCAACTCTCACCCAACCTCTTGAACCTCTCTGCCCAGAGAATGTTCTGGCCTAGGAAAAAAAAGCAGCTCCCCGTGGCTCCTGGTAAGGACCTGGCTCCAAGACCAGTCACACAATGCACACATATTCCATGCTGTGTGACACACGCCATGCCTCTGTGTCTGCTGTTCCTTCTGCCCAGAACACCTTTCCCTGGACACCTGTTTATCTGAGGCAGGGGTTGGAGAACTATTTCTTTACAGTATATGTACTTTTATTATGTCTGCCACTTCTGTGAGTTTCAAGGGGACCTGTGCAGTATCTTTTTGATCACTGCAATCTCAGTGTCTTCTATGAGTGGACAAGTGAATGCTCGCTGTTCACTGAATGAACCGATGAGCTCACAAAAAGACGAACGAAGAAAGAACTGTGTCACTGGAATCCCCGGCCGGGTTCCCAGCCAGGCTCTCTACCTTCCAGGTTCTGCTGGTCCTCCAAGTGCTTTTGCAGCTTTGACCATATTTGATTCTCAAATAACCATCACGACGCAGCAGCAGCACTGTCCTTTCCTCCCATGTTCCAGATGAGTCAACCACCACTCAAGACTTTCCTACACTGACAGGGCTCCCGGGTCCCTGGTTAGTGCCATGACTGGACATGGACCACCCGAGCCCTGGCCCACTGCTAGGTCCCCTCCACCCTGAACCGCCTCAGCGCGTCTTCCGCCTCATTCCCAGCTGGTAACGGGAGAAGTGTGGCGACAGCCAATTCTCCTTCACTCGGAAATGGATAACCCCCTGGGTAGCCACAGAGGCCTGTCTCCTACTCCTATTTCGTTCTCATCCATATAATCATCACCAGCACAGGCATCCTGCAGCCCTTGGATAGCTTTGCTCAAGAGTCCTGGGAGAAGGTGACACCCAAGGGCGGAAAGGATCCTGTGGACCGTCTGTAGGTTTCAGATGTTTGGGACCACTGCCAACTCCATCACCACATGTGATGATGCAGGTCTGAGCAGGTGTGGGCTGGAAACTCCCTCAGCCAGCTGCCCGAGAGGGCCCCGGCTTCACTCTAAGGTACTCCGGCGTCTTGTCTGCGGGCACCAACACAGGGGAGCGCAGGGGAGCAGGAAAGGGCTTTGGAGCTCGGAGATCTGGGTGCCCAGATGCGAGAGCTGGTGCCACACTCCTCACCTCAGTGGGCCTCGTGCAGCATGCTCCCTGAGACGAGACAGGGTTCGAGGAGTGTGGGTTCCTTAGCTCCCCGCCCCCAAATTCTCTCCAGAATGAAGCCCTCCTAGAAACACGCTCTTCAGCGACTTAACAAGTCTCATCATCAGAAACCACGTGGCGAGGTTTCCTGGTGGACGGGAACGTGTTTGGGTCCAGAACCGGCTGATGAACCAGGATTCTTCCCGCTGGCTCTCTGTGCTACAGGGATGGAAAACAGACTCCCAAGCTTCGAGTTTTCACAGTCAATAGTCTGGACTGTCACCTGTGGGTTTCCAAAAGCCCCTAGACTGCCCCGTTTTTCCTCATCAGGGCCCCCGAGGGAACCGCTGGTATCTCGCTGTCACCTGCTCTTTTTCTCCTCTCAGCCTCTCCCCCTCTCCCCACTTTGTAGCATCCTCTCCTCACTTCTCCTGCTGTTGGATTTCTTGGTTCTTCTGCCTGCTTCTTCCCGCTCACTGCCTTTCCATAAAAAAAAAAAAAAAAAACTCCATCAATCCATCCATCCATCCATCCAATCTTGTTGCTCTCCTGCTTCAAAGTTCTGCCACCAAAACAAGACGAAACCCAAACTCCTTGCTGTGACCTGTACAGGCCTCCATGGCCCGGCCCCTTGCCACCTCTCCACCTCGTTTTCTTCAGTTCTCGGAACACAAACCACCTCATTCCCACCTCACAGCCTTTCTCATGCGGTGCCCTCACACGCACCCCTG
This sequence comes from Eonycteris spelaea, assembly GCA_003508835.1. Classification (NCBI taxonomy): domain Eukaryota; kingdom Metazoa; phylum Chordata; class Mammalia; order Chiroptera; family Pteropodidae; genus Eonycteris; species Eonycteris spelaea. The sequence goes on along the minus strand of PUFA01000032.1, from coordinate 11,854,754 downwards.
CACGCACAGCCGTCCACGTTTTGCCTGCCTGTTTCCCTCTGTCAGCTCTCAGCCATAACGCCACCTCCGAGAGGCAGCTGCATCCGCGTGCGCCCTCCCATTAGCTTCCAGCACTGTGCTTGCTGCTTGACATGCTGACTGCCTCTCCCACTCACATGGAGCCAGCCTGCCCAGCTCACACCTGTCTTACGATGCGCACAGGGCCTGCAAAAGACTTGGCTGATGTTTCCTATTATCTAATAGATAAACGAAACAGAGACCTGGTGAGCATCCCTTCCTCCTCATCCCTTCCTCTCCAAGGGGAAAGGTTTGGGTGTTTTTTTCTTTTTGCCCTTCCTCCTGAGGCAAAGCCCTGGGGCCTGACAATTTCAAAGCAGCACCAGACCCCTCCAGAGTTCTGGGAGCACAAAGCCCACCGCCCCACTCCAGGGCCTGGTACAGGAACTATGGACCCAGGAACCTCAGTGTCCTACACACAGCCACAGCAACCTGGAAACTACCAGAGAACGGGCCCTGAGAACTCTCCTTGGGAAGACTGTGAACTGGCAGGACCGAAGCTGGTCCACAAAGGAGAAGCCTGTCAGTGGAGTGGGCTCCATGGCAACCAGAAACCTCTCCGCAGACGGGCAAAAGTCAGACCCTAGAACTGGGTCCATGCTGAATGAACACCCAAGGGCCCCACACACTTCAGGCGTAATTACTTATTTTTGTATTTAGGGCAGCGCTAGTGCTAGGCACACCCCAGGTTCCTGAAAAATGTAGAGTGGAAGAAAGAAGAATGATTTTTTTAAGTAAGCTAAAATATATTTCGGAAATTTATCTGAATAGTTTGAATTCCATTTTTCTTTAGAGAACAGGCAAACCAATAAAAAATGATTCAACAATGAACCCCTGATTTACTTCTGCTCAAATGCATCAATACTGAAAAAAAAAAGATGAAAAGATATTCATTTTTGAAAGAGCCTAAGCTAATTAACACATACGTTTTTTACACAGCTACGATATGCACAGCACGAAATACTATATATGAGCTTAAAACCAGCTGGGAATAAACACATAAACATATTCATTCACTCACGATAATATATATGGAGGAAAACAATGAAGACATTGTTCAAAATGAAACGTTCATGAAAGATGCCACAGGGCCCAGAGAAAGGAGAGGCCCACGTGCTGGCCTGCTCCCAGGAAGCTCCTGAAAGGGCGCAGGAAATAGCCTGGGTCCTGAAGGGCGGCCATTATTCAGCCAAGTAAATAGCGCTGTATGTTTTCCATCTTCACAGCCAGGCACTGTGCAGCAGAGGAAACTAAGGCCTCGAGAGGGGCTGTGATTGGCCTGGTGGCACACAGCTACGGAGGAACAGCCCTCGAGGCCATGGTCCAGGGGCAAAGAAGGTCAGGACAAGGAGGACAAGGGCAGCAACCCCCCAAGGGGGTCGGAACGGGCTCAGGCCGGGGGCAAGGCTCTCTCTGTCTGCACCTTAGCAGCCTCTTATCTCTTAAGAACTTCACTTATGAAGGGCAAGAACTGCCGTAGGGTCTGGAAGAATAGCCTAGGACTGGAAGAAAATTCTGGAAGGAAGAGCCAGGCCAGTCACAGGGTATTTCCAAGAGAAGCCTGGCTAGGGAAGGGAGGGAGGGAGGAGGTGAACTCTTCCTAGGGAAGCCAGGGGAGGAAGGCAGAGAACAAAACTGCTGAGGTGAGTATGGGGAGGCCCAGGGATGAGAGGCAGCATGAGAGGGGCTGTCCCAGGCCCCCTAGAAGGGCCCAGAAGACACGCAAAGGGTTTCCAAGAGGGAGGGAGGCTGCTAGTGAAGAGGAAGGAACACGCAGGCTTGGGTTTGAATTTGAGTTCAGTCATTCACCTCATTAGTATAACAGTAATTGTTCTTACTTAAGGAGCGTTACTACTTGGTAGGTACTGTCCTAGGAGTTACACATATTAATTTAATCCCCATGGCAGTCCTGTGAGAAGATACTACTTTGTATAACTAAGGATTACTATCTGCCTTTAAAATGGAAACTGAGGCATGGAGAGGGAAGGTCAGTTGCTCAAGGCCCTATAGCTGGAAACTGGCAGAGCGGGGATTTGAACCCAGGCAAGTGGGTTCTATGTTCTTCATCATCTCGCACCATGCAATTAGTTAAAACAAGGATTAAAAAATATTACTAGCTTGCAGAGTTATGCTATCAGGGGAAAACTAGTATGGAAGGCTTTGGCACCAATATGGAGCCCAGGGAATGTTACCTGAATAATTACCGGATAAACCCACAGCTGAAGTCACCCAGGCAAAGGGAATACCTGCCAGTGGCATACTGCATGGTTCTTACTTTGCCAATGGTAGTTCATCGCCTGAAGCAGGTGTCCCATTTTTCAGATGTTGAAACTAAAAGGCTCATGGAGGTCGACTTGCTTAAAGTCACAATGTGGGGAAGCAGTGGGGACAGGGAGCCAACTGCGTCTCACCTGCAAGCACTCAGTGAGCACGTAGGGAACCATATTTTTCAAACTGTGTTTGTTAATGTTTGGTGAGCTCTTGCCCCGGGCCGGGCACTCTGTGGGCACCGTCCCATTTTACACCTGCTGAACCACCCTGTGAGGCTGGTACTCAGATTACCACCAAGTGACAGGAAAGAGGGTCGGACGGCTGGACGGGAGCCGCTCTAGGAGCTGAACGCAGACCGGCTCCTACCAGTCTGGACTGGAAAGAGAATGCGGAGCAAACCAGGCTGTTCTGCGGGGAGCATGTGCAGACGATGAGCAAGTGGCTGGGCAGACCTCCCGGCCTCCGCTCTAAGTGGAGAGCCCAAGAGAGTTACTTAGGAGGCTGCTATCGGTCACAGACTTGGGGCTGGTGGAGCTACTGGTCCAGACCAACTCTTGCAAGAGCAGGAGAGGAGGCCAGTGGGCCAGAGGCAGTCCGCCCTGCTCCCGGCCCTGCTCTGCCTTCTGCCTGCAGATGCAAGGGGAGCCAGGTTAATTAGGTGATAAAGAGGAGCAGTCCTTGAGGACCTACTATGTGCCTAAGAGCAGACCTGGATGTAAGTCGTACCTTGGTATAGCCACTCATGGACTGTGTGAAACGGCAGGTCCTGTGACAGGTGCCCAGTAAATATTAGAGGGCTGCTAATGCGCTGCGGGCAGGGCTGTGCTGAAGGAGCGGCTGCCAGGCCATGACTAGACCCTACAGGGAATAAAAACATGGTTTCTTGAGCCCAACATTGGAAAATATTTAAAACAATAACAAAAGGAGACTTCGCGAGGCTTACTCAGAAACAGGTGTGCATGGGGAGGAAAATCAGGCAGGGGTGTCAGAAACCTAGGTGCCCAAGAGGACCTATCCCCAAGGTTATTCTGTGACTGAATGACCTTGTGAGTCCCTGTGACACAATCATGGGGCCTTGGTCATAGAAGGACTTTTCAAAATCACTGTGCCCAGTCACCTCGTTTTGGAGATAAGGGAAGTGACTTGGTCATGGTCACTCCACCTTGCCCCTCCATTCACCAGCTCTAGAACCCCAGGCATGTCAGAGTACCTTGCTGTGCCTCCGATTCCCCCTCTGTAAATGGGGATAACCACAGCCCCCACTTTGCAGGGCTGTGGGGGTGGGGGAGTTTACAGGACAATGTACATGCAAACCAGGCGCTATGCCTGGGCACAGAAAGCAGTCGAGTCTCGTTAGCCATAATTTTCAGACTACTCAGGAACTTTTCCACCAGAAGAGAAACCTTTTCCCCCACATCCCCAGGCAAAGAACCCAGACTGTAGTTTGGGGACTGGTCACCCTGATCCCCACCCCCACCAAACTCCTTCTAGGCCACATTCAGAAAGGATCCTATCAAAGGCCCTTTCCTGGATCGATAATGTCTGTCTGTCTTTGTGTTCCTCAAGTGGCCCCTAACCAGACAACTGCTCCTCGTTGTCCCGTGCCCAGCTTTCCGGAGGGAGTCTTTGTGCTTCCTCCTTGGAGAAGCCCTTGTTTATGATGGCCGTCACCCCCAGCTGGCAAGCTGGTGAGGCTCCTCTGGCCCGTCTGACATCGAGGTGGGATAAAGGAGGCCTGTGCTCCCGGCCAAACTCCCACCCCACCCCGGAACTTCCTGAGAGGTGTGCTTCATGAACGGGACAATGATGTGTGGCCCTTCCCTCCGCCAGCAGTGCCAGCAGCTCTTCCCATCCGGCCGTGGATTAAAGGAGCCTGGGTAAGTGCCCAGGCGGAAGAAAGCCTGCAAACATCCTGGGGACGTGCCCCTCCTTGGCAGGAAAACAGCAGAGAGGGTGAGGGTGACCCCTCGGGTCTAACAGAGCTGCACCCTGACACACACACATGCACACAGAGCAGTCGCATCCCCAGAGCTCAGAACCAGCTTTGCCACTTGGCAGCTGTGTGCCCTGCACCCCTCGCTTCGTCTCGGTGCTGCACCCCGCACCTGTCAAACAGGACTGGCAGTAACACCCGTCTCATAGGCATGCCAGGTGTCTACGCAGTGCATGGATACGGTAAGTGCTCAGTACTCTTTACTGGGGCAGGTCTAGTGAAGAATTAAATCACCATCGCACAAACAACACTCCGCTGACCCTGCAGACCGGGTGTGCTTTGCTTCAAATGACTTACGATCTTTCCTGCAGACAGTGACCTCTCCAAGGGCAGGCATCAGGCCACTCACTGCGTATCCCCAGTGGACAGTGAGAAAAAGAATGCTGGCGCATATGATGATAATGAATAGACAGGGATGTGTTTTCTGGACTGACATTACTTGACAATGACTTTATTTAAAAAAAAAATCAGATTTCAAAACCACAATGAGATACCATCTCACACCTGTTAGAATAGCTGTAATCAACAAGACAAGTAATGACAAGTGTTGGAGAGGATGCGGAGAAAAAGGAACCCTCATTCACTGCTGGTGGGACTGCAAGCTGGTACAGCCACTATGGAAAACAGTGTGGAGGTTCCTCAAAAAACTAAAAATTGATCTATTATATGATCCAGCAATCCCTCTACTGGGTATTTACCCCGAAGACTTGAACACTCATATCTGAACAGGTATTTGCACACCAATGTTCATAGCAGCTTTATTCACGGTGGCCAGGACATGGAATCAACAGAAATGTCCTATGATAGAGGATTGGCTAAAGAAGCAGTGGTACATATATACAATGGAATATTACTGCCATTTGCGACGACATGGATGGACCTCAAGATAATCATGCTAAGCGAAATAAGCCAGACAGAAAATGTTGAAAATCACATGATATCACTTATATATGGGATACAAACCTAAAAGCAACAAATGAAAACAGGACAAACAGAGATTCATGGACAATGGATTAGTGGTTACCAGAGGGTAGTGGGGAGGGGAGAAGTAGACAGGTAAAGGGGGCCAAATATGGGGTGACAGAAAGACATCTGAGGGAGGTGAACGCACAGTGTAAATACATATATGACTTACTGTTGAAATGTACAGCTGAAACTTACTGGGTTTCATTAACCAATGTCACCATAAAAAAATAAGTAAATAAATTTTAAAAATATATAAATAATCAGGTTTCTCCCAGGCTAATAAAGGAAATAGATCCTCACCTTCTTCAGAGCCCTCCCTGACACCTGAGTTGAGGGTATAGGTGGAAAAATGAAGGCTGTGTCCGCACTGAGCTGTAAGCTGACAGAAAAACAAAAACAGGGTTTGAGTTCCCCTTCAGCAAGAGACCACAAACAGGTGCCACCAGAGTGAGCAAGGACCTCACAGGACCTTTTCCTCAACACTGGCATCTCAACAAAAGGTACAAGGAGATCCAAGGGCAGCCGCTGGGGTCTGTGGCACAGAATTCCAAACTCACCTCCAGGTGAGGCCCGGGTGAGCACGGGGAAGGCTGTGGATGGACCCCCTCTGAGCACGGAGATAAGCTCTCCTGGAATCGCCTCCCTCCTGGGGTCTCCCCTGGGGGCACGTGACCCCAAACAGTTAAAACTCACAGCATCCCATGCCCCAGGAAACAGTGCCTGGGTACTTCAAAGTCCCCTGGAGAGACCTGGGCCTTGGCCTCTGAGGGACTCGTCACTCAGGGACGAAATGAGGGGTTATTGCCAAAGCCTGGGGTGATTTCTGAGGACCTCACAGAAAAAGGGAGGAGGGGCCTGGTGTACACGGCACAGATTGAGGTTTGTTGTTGTTGTTGTTGTTGTTGTTGTTGTCGTTGCCTGTCTGAGACAGGGGCTGCAGGCTCATTTCCTGCTCTGCTCAGGTCCCCACTGCCCTGCGTGCCCCTTCCGAGCAAAACTCCTAAGAGAGCCTCAGAATGTCTGTCCACGGCCCCAACATCAGAGGGGAAGCATCTGGGAACTGAGGGAGAAACAGTGCCTGACAAGCACACAGCTCCAACTCAAATCCTTTTACAGGAAGGCAAACATCCATCCTCACGTTCAAAAAGAAGACACGTCTGCAATCATTTCTACACCGCGTCTGCAATCACTTCTACACCGCCATCAGTTCTACACCGCCACCAATTTAGGGAACACTCTCAAAGAGCATATCAAGCTTGGACCCTGGGAGGTCCCCAGCTTTTACTTTTTAACTAATCCTAACTAGTGGCACAGGTTTTTCCACAATGGCTCAGTTGAATTCCTTTGCTCACAGCAAACCAGGAGGTATTCTAATGTATTCTGCATGCCTTTATTCTCTCAACAAGCATTTCAGGCATGGCTACCAAGGAGAAGGTGTGTAGTATCTCTTTACAGGAGTTTTGCACTTCCAAAATACAGATGTCTAGCCTAACTCCAGCCCTGCTGACAATGGTGTGCAAGAACCTGCCCTTCCCACACCCTCTTCCCCTTTGCTTCTTACATCAGACACAAGGCACCTGGTTAATTTCAGGGAGCAGCGAGCTCTGGGCAGCTGGAAAGCTAGCTCTGGAAGGCGCATGCCCCCTCGGCCATGGGATTCTGTTATGGGGCGGATCGGTCATTTCTCCCTACAAGGTGGTGTTGGGCGGAGCCTCTTGCAGCACACAAAGTCCTTGCATGCTGGTCATACTCTTGTTCCCCACCTTAAAGTGGTTCTGAGATGCTTCCTTCCTGCTGTAGTTTCATTTATTTTAGACCTTGGACTTGGATGTAGACTGTCACTGACGCTGTGAACTACACCTCCACAGAAAAACTGGGCCACAGGTGAATAAAAAAAATTGCGGTGAAAACCATGAACAACAACACTTGCTAATAATAATAAACTCTTGTTGAGGGCATCCTAAGTTCTAGAAACTAAAGGAAGCTCTTTATTTCAGCTACCTATCTCATTTAATCCTCATTAAAGCCCTAGGAGTTGGGGATCAATATATCCCCTTTATATAGGTGGGAACAAGCAAGACAGGTAATTTAATTATCTTGTCATGAGTCCCACAGATTGTACAAGGTCATGCTGGGATTCAAACTAAAGGCACTCTGACTCCACGGCCCATAATCTTGATCACGGGAAACTCAATTACTGGATATTATTACCTTGATCTCCATACTCAGACGATCACTTACGGAAGCAAGAATCATCATCATCTAAAAATTTAACCCATGAACTGAGCACTTATAAAATCAGTGCCTACTCAAATATTACTCCCCATTTAATACCACACATTTGATACAGCATCCAGCCGGCTGATCGACATTTTAAGTTAACATCCTAATGCACTAGTTAGAGGTCTCAGAAGTTGACAAAGCAATCCAAGGACTGAAAGGGAGACAGCTGATTTTCTAAACAATGCAGGAAAAACCACTGGACTCATCCCCAAGGAGTGGCAGTGTTCCTCACTTAACTAAGAAGACGCACAAGGATGACAGAGACAACATGCCCTTCGAAAGGGCTTCAACAATAAGGAATTAATTGAGGCCCTTGGGAAAGTGGCGATGCTCTCCAATATTTTGCAAAAATGGCCCTCCTTAAGAGTCAACTGGGAAAGTCAAATGAAAACAGTAAGCTGTCCATTGCTACCGTTAATTGTGTCAAAATAATTACATAAAAATAAATCAACACTTGTTCATCCTAAGAATGTGGGCAGAGTTGCAATACAATTTAAATTTTGTTAGCTACAAGAAAACACACATACATATTGCCGTAATTTTCAGTTTTGTTTCTCAAAATGAAGTCCTCATAAAATCTTTTCTCCTCAGTACTTACTACAAGCATTTGACCTCTGTTTTAAATAGTCTCTCTTCTAAGCGGAACCCCTCACTGTGCTGCCCTCCCTGCTTCCCGCCGTGGGGCACACACTGCTAAGGGCTGAGCCCGCGTACCACTGCCTCAGAGGTGCAGGAACCCTTTCGGTCCTCACACAACTTTCCCGTTTACTGCCCCACCTGATGCCTTCAGGAACCCCGCAGTACGGACCCGTGTACTGTTATCCCACACACGTAACCCACACTGCGGCTTACAAAGCTCTTATCGCTTCTGCCCTCTCGCCTGGACCACAGGGCAATTCTGCAAGGCGAAAGTAACGCCCGCATGTTATAAGCGAGGAAACTGACGTTCAGACTGGGGAGGACCTGCCTGAGGGCCCCATAACTCACTGGTGTAAGTTTTAGGGCTGGAAACTCGATTTGAACCATTTATTCTTTCCCATGAGATGGCGGCTCTCTCAAGCTTAGAAGGACAAATGAAGATTCTGCAAGTCCGTGGGCATTTTTTTTTTTTCGGGCCAATGAAGTCTTAGAAATCAGCTGCAAGTCTGCCTTAGCACACCCGAACACCCCCTCTCACAGAAACAGCGTAAGATCTTTACGCCAAAGTGATAATCAGCACATTGCGACTTCCCTATATCATGACTGTTCTGGGCGGGAGATGACGTTATCCGAGGAGCTCGACTTCAAACGCCCAGAACACAGGGGCCTCGCGAGCCCCTGCGTGGATCAGCTGCAGGCGGATGCAGCAGGGTTCTCTAGCTCCCAGCGGAGCTGGGGCAGAAGCGCATGAATTATTAAGAAATGCCATCAGCGAAAGACTGAGACCGGGTGCTGGAAAAGACCCGGAGAGGCCTGAACCCCCGAGGACTAGAAGAAGAAACAGGCCTGGAAGCCAGAGTGCAGCCTTGAGGGGCAAGTCAGCAACACCTCTGCAACCTGCGGTGTGTGCGGGGAGCAGGGACGTCTTGGTAGGCCGACCTGGGCTCTGTGACCGCGGGCCAGTTTCTTCCCATCTCTGAGGCTCCGTTGTCCTCCTCTAGGAAATGGGACCACCACCTACACTGGTGAGAAGTCTGTGAGATAATGTGGCTGCACAGCACAGTGTGGCAAACATGGGGAACACGGAGGCGATCATGAGTAAGTTCAAGTGAAGGACGCACGGCCGCACTCAGCGGGGTCCTCCACGAGAAGGTATTCCTGCGCCCCCTGGCGAGGGGACTTCATGGCCTTCACACCATGACCACGGGCTTGCGCTAATGGGAGAGGGAATTAAAACTGAGCACGTTTGGGGGTGATAGTCCCCACATGGTCAATGGGAAGTGCATGCAGCGCCCCCAGGGGAAGTCCTGAGGCTGGGGTGGTGGTTACAGAACAACTCCAAGCTACTGGGAGCCCAATCCTTACTGCAGGAGGGTAATGAACAGGAAGGAACTGCCTAACTTTGGAACTGAAAGTGCCCTTTGCTCCCAGCCTGGCGCCCAGACAGGTTCTTGGGCCATGGGCACTTGGACAAGTCACTTGCCAAGGGTGGGAACACTCAGGAGACCCACAACAGTGCCCTTGACCCACACACAGTGGGGTCTGCTCCCTCTAGCACCTTCATTCTCTTGTTCTCTGCTCAGGAATCCCTGTCACCTACAGGTTTTCTTAGGTGGGTCCTCAGGCTTGTCCTCACCTACCCTTCGAAGTTCTCCTCTTTGCATAAACCCCCTCCCCCAGTAGGGTCTAGCGCAGAGTCCCTTCTTCCACAAGCCCACAGCCCACCCCCACCCTCATCCGTGTTGGCCTTTCTCAATCCTACAAAACCTCCGGGGCCTCCAGGAAGTCTACAGGAATCTCCCTCTGCTTGAACCCTGTCGGCATGAGTTCAATCCCGTATCTAATTTCACTGCTTAAAACTTGTGAACACGCACCAGTGGCTGAACCGTGAGCTCCAGGGAGCCGGGGGCTTTGTGGTTCCCCCGTGGCACCTAACACTGTGACCTGGATTCGGCCAAGCACCTAGCCAGCTACTCATGGCCTGACTGTTGCTCAGTGATCCCACCCTCCATGGTCCCTCCCCTGGTTCAGCTCCATCAGCCCCCAGACCTTACTACTCTGCTTTGTATGTTTTCTCTCTCCCTTTCTCTGCTCTATACAATTCAGAATAAAACCAGGCCATCTGGACTTGAGCTGTGGACTCGAGCTGTGTCTCTGCGTCCCCACATCTGAAATCCCTCAGCAGCCCCCTCCCATCACTCCAATCTCCTCCACTGAACCCCCACCCCCACCCCTGTGAAGAGGGTAGAACTTCTGTCTGATGAAGCACTTGGAACCAGGACCCTGGGGACGGGGAGCTGTTTCCTCCCATCACACAGGTTGGGGTCTGAGGCAGGCTGCAGACTTGACTCTGGGCCCAGAAGCCCACCAGCACCGGGCAGGACAGCACAAACTCTAAATGTGTGGGGTGACCATAATTAGCTAATAACGCCTATTCCCTGCCCACCTGGGAAAGGGGGGGGGCGGCTCAAATGCTGCCAAAAAGAAACGACCAGGGCTCTCTCCTTCTGTCTGCAGATGAATTATCAGGTCCCCTTCATAGCTCGTTTACAAAGGGGTCAGGAAGGGACCTGGCTGCCGAAGTCCCTGGCAGGGGTTTATCAGGTGACCAATACCTTACTCTTTCTAAAATCCATTCTTCATCAGCAAATGCCACCTGCACCCCTTTGAAGAGGAATGGGTATTCTGCCCTATTTGAAAGGCCAGTTACCTGGAGGGAAGGAGATGAAAACCACCACCCCAGGTTTAGATCTGAGGCATTCCGGCCTTCTGATGTCTAAGACGAGCGGCAGGAATAAAAACCCGGGTCTCCGAGACTGAGACATCAGTGATACCGACAGCGAGGCGCGTTCATGCCTGGTGCTTGAGCCGGAGAGGTTTTTCTCAGTCAGCACTGCCCCTAGGACCCATTATCCATGGAGCCCTGTGCCTACTACAGGGCTAACTAAATGCTTGGCCTCCGAAGACGCATGCAAAATGGCCTGATACTGCGGGCGCACACCTGTGCAAGGCTGCTGCTTCCCTTTGCTGCATCTCTGCCTGGTTAGCACCTCCGCATCCTGCAGATCTCAGCCCAAGCACCGCTGATAAAGACAAGTCCTGGGGCCAACCACCCCGGCTGCCAGAACCTTGCCACTCTACTGTTACAGCTGCCCCACTAGTTGTTTCTCCCTTTGACTGCTGCATTGTGGTCTCCCTGTAAGCTCCCTAAGGGCAGGCGCGTGTCCGCTTGCTCTGCAGGTGTCTCTGGCTCCTTGCATGGCAGCTGCTCCCTAAGCAGCTCTCAGAAGAGCACAGACTCTGCAGCCAGACTTTCTGAGTTCTGATAACGGCTCTGGCACACCCTAGCTGTGTGACCCTGGCAAGCTGTTTACTGCTTCTGTGCCTCAATCTTCTTACTTGTAAAATCAGGATAAGAATAGTACCTACCGGATACCCAAGAGAAATAAAAACTTATGCACACACAAAAGCTTGTAAATGAATGTTCATAACAGCATGATTCATAATAGCCAAAAAGTAGGAATAGCCCAAATATCCATCAACAGATGAATGGATGAGCAAAATGTAATATATACACACAATTTAATATTATTTGATAATACAAAAAACGAAGTTCTGATACAGGCTACGACATGGACAAACATGATGCTAAATAAAAGACACCAGACCCCCAAAAAGCCACATATTGCGTGGTTTCATTTATATGAAATGTCCAGAATATTTAAATCTAGAGAAACAGAAAGTAGGTCAGGGGTTGCCTAGGACTGAGGGTGAGGTGAGAAGAGACTGAGGGGCTCACGGCTAAGGGGTGCAGGGTATCTCTTTGGGGTGATAAAAATGTTCTAAGATGACTGTGGTGATGGCTGCACAACTGAATATACTAAAAGCCGTGTAACTGTATTTCAAATGGGTGAATTGTATGGCATGTGAATTATATCTCAATAAAGCCATTTTTTTAAAAGTACAGTATCTAGCTCATGCTGTTGCTATAAGAATTGAATTAATATTATTTGTGAAAGGGTTGGTTACCTAAACTGACCACGTAAATAACTAATATTCATTAAGCCTTGATTATGCACTGGGCACTCCATGAAGCACTTTACAAATAGTGCCTTATTCCCACCTAATAGCCCGGTGAGGTACTCACCCACTTTGCAGATGAGGAAACTGAGGCTCCCAGAGATTAAGTAACTTGCCTAAGGTGAAGTAGCTGGTAAGTGGCAGACGCAGGCAAAGCCCATGCCCTGAACCATCACAGACAGACAGAACAACGTTCCCCAAACCCAGTGCCCTGGACTTCAAGTGGGAACCACCTGGCAAAAACAAAGTAACTTTCTCCTTTGCATCAAATGAGAGCACCCCCACTACCCAGACCCTGTGACCTGAACTACCATGTGAGCCAGCAATTATACTTCTGAGAATCTGAAGAGAACAAAACCACTAACTTGAAAAGGCACCTGGACCCCCATGTTCATTGTAGCATTATTTACAGCAGCCAAGACAAGAACACAACCTAAGTGTCCACTGGCAGATGAATGGATAAAGAGGTGGCTCATGCACACGCACACACACACGCGCGCATGCACACACAATGGAATACTATATAGCCATAAAAAAGGAAGGAAATATTACCAATTGCAGCGTGAATGGACCTTGAGAATGTTATAAGTGAAATCAGTCAAAGACAGACAAATACCATATGATCTCACTCACTTATATGTGGAATTAAAAAAAAAAACAAGCTCATAGATACAGAAAACAGACTGGTGGTTACCAGAGGTTTGGGGTGGGGAGGGGGCGGTGGCAAAATGGGTGAAGGTTACCAAAAGGTACAAACTTCCAGTAACAAAAAAAGCAAGACCTGGGGAGGTAAGTACAGCATAATAAAACTGTAGTGCATATTTGAAAGTTGCTAAGAGAGTAGATCTTAAAAGTTCTAATCACCAGAAAAAAATTCTGTTGCTGCGTATGGTAACAGATCTTAACTAGACCTACTGTGGTCATACTTCCCAATGTATACAAACATTGAATCAATGTATTCTAATAGAATGTCGAATGTCAAGTATACCTTAATTTTAAAAAATGTTGTGAGGCTCTAAAAAACCAGGCCTGGCTGTCTTAGGGACCAAGGGCCTCAGGGAAGCCGCTGACCTGCTGCAGGTGTGAGGACCCACGCGAAGTGTTGAGAGGGAAGCAGCAGAGCACACCTGCTGGGCTCCTGGTAGAAACCAGACGCCCCCAGAGTAGAAGGAGGGGTGGGGGATCCTGAGACTCGGGGAGGGAGGGAGCTGCCCCAGAGAGACTCCAGGGGGAGAGGAGAGTTATAAGTCCACATCTTTGCAGGACCCCAATAATTTTGCCACCATCAGCTGGTGTAGCTGGCTGGGTGGCTGGTAAGGAGGGAATGGGTGATGCTCTTTTATCTTAGAATGTCACTCTGGTCTTTACATAACCCACGGATATCAAACCTGTTGCCAGTTCCTAACTGTGGTCACCTACATGAGACATAACATGTGCTTTGCAATCAAGATTATTACTGTAGCTAATATTTGCCGAGCACACATACCACCTGGTTTCATATTAGAACCTGAGATGGGCATCACCCCCTTCTCGACGCACAGGAGAAACTGAAGCACAGAGGTTAGGCACCTTGCCCACCGACACAGACTGTGGCGTGAAGGTGCAGATTTGAACCCAGTCAGTGTTCTCTGCAATAACTCCTAATTTACACAGACTTCCTAGCAGTCAGAACATGGGCCGCACAGTTACGACAGTGAAGTTCATCCCTACTCCCGCGAGTAGTCAGTGTCTGACACGTTCCCAGGAAGCGTGTTTGGCGACACAGGCTCAGATCCCTCTGGCATGGGTCCTGAGGAGATGGGAGGTCATGAGGTATTGCTTTTAAAATGAGAAAGAAAAGTGTCCTGGCTCTTCTATTGGACCCCAAAACTACAGAAGCAGAGATGGCTGACCACACCGGAAAGGCCTTTTTGGAAGCCACCTGCTGCTGAAGTTCTCCAACTGGGTTCTGCTTGAGACTTTGCGGGACACAGGGCCTCAGACCCCCGGGCGGGTTGGCAGCAGTGAGTGCAGGAGGCACAGGAAGGGTCCAGATGCCAGGGAAGGCTCCATCTAAGAGATGGCTCCACTCCACTGCTGGAAACAGGTGAAAACCCAAACGGAGTCCAATGCCCTTGTTTTACAGATGAGGAATCTGAGGGACAGAGAAGAAAAGTGATTTGCTCTGACACAGACGCCCCTGTTCCCTGAGGGGAAAGAAGCCAGGGCTTTGCAGCAGTGACACTGTGTCTGCACCCCTGGCTCTGCCACCTAAGTTCTCTAAGCCCCAGTGTAACACTTGAGGAACGAGAGTAATCCTCGCGTCCTCATCCAGTCTCGTAGAGAATGCACTGAGCTCGTGAAGGTTAGGCGCTAGAAGATGAAGAGGTCAGAGGCCGCTCTCAGAGCAACCTGGACACAGCCGTGTTCAGAACCGAGGCCAGACCGCCTTCGTGCATCTGTGTTCAAGTCTCATCACGTCCACCCCAGCCGTGTGATTGTGGGGCAGATCGCTTCAGTTCTTTGAGGCTAATTCCTCAGCTGTTGAATTGGCAGAAGAAAGCCTCCCTTACAGGTGCGTTGGGAGACCCGGTCGTATGAAGTATGCCCAGCGCACTGTCTGGGACATAACAGCTGATCGACTGAAACCTGCTATTCTCATCATACTGCTCTTTTTAACTTCTGTGGCCCCTCACTTTGGGAACTGTGCTGGGACGGTCCTGCTAGTAGTACCCAGAGAGCATGTACCAGGAACCGCACCTCCTGCAGGTGCGCAATGACAAGGAATCTTGGCAGGTGCACCTGCACCAGCAAGTAGCAGTTCTGGGCGCCGAGCGAAGCGTGACTTAGAGTCCCCGTCTCGCAGCCCCTCAGAAAGAATGTGTTGCATGATTGCACCTTTTATCTTGATTTTTTTTAAGAGGGGGAAAGAAAATAAAGGCAAGAACTTCAAGGTCAGGTTCATTTCCCTGCAGGCTCCTCCTGAGCTGAAGTGAAATTTCAAGAATGCAGTCTCTGGGCCCAGTTTACATTCCCACCCTCTCGGTATCCAGGATACGGGAGGAACCTGTCACATTCCATCCCACCAATCAGCCTCCTCAGTCACATTCTGCTGGGGGCAGGGCGAGCCACTGGTTCTGGGAGAAGCATCACAGTTTAGCAGGAGGGTCATAGATTCAGTCACTTGTCTAGCATGTATGATCAGAGCTCACGGGAGCCAGGCACTGGGGATAGAGTATTATGGGAAAACAGCCAGAGCTCCAGCTCTTGGGCAGCTTGCAGTACAGTGGATTAGTCACACAATTAATGAGCAACTCTCCGGAGCAGCAGCACACAGAGGCAGGAGTGCACACAGGGGGCTCTGCTCCACTCAGCAAGGTGAGAGGCTGCCCTGAGTCAGTGATGATTAAGCTTGGGGCTGAAGGATGAGTAGGTGGAAACAGGAAGAGAGGAGACAAGAAAATTCCAGGTGGAGGAACTAGCACTTGCAAAGGTTCTGTGATGCACAAAGTTGCAACGCCTTTGAAGACCTGTTGCCCGGTAGTGGGGAGGGGCGGGGACAAGATGGGGCAAAAGAGGCAAAATCAGGGCCAAACTTACATGAGTGAGGGGCCGTGCTAGATTATCCAAGTATCTCATGCACAGGGATGACTGTGTTTCTGTAAGAACCTGATAATAAAGTCATCTTGGAGAATGGAGTGGGAGGGAGGGTAAGATAAAAAGGAAAGTTAGGGAATTTTAGTAGCTGTGTCCAAGACCCCAAAATGATGGACCTGGGCTGATGAGGGGATGCCCTGCAGGTGGAGCCTGGGTGGCCTGTTCTCTTTCCAAATGTCCTTCTCCTGCATCCCCTTTTGCTAGGCCCTGGCCCTCACACCTGCACTGACCTCAGTGGTCTGTGGACCGACACTGCTTCTGAGCAGCCTCTCTGGGTTGCAAAGGTCACACAGGTGCTGCCAGCCATTGGGAATCTGATAAAGTACACCTGGCCTGGCCACAGGCTCACTCCAAGAAAAGGAAGCCATTCCCCGCAGGGGACTGCCAGCACCCAGGGCACATTCTCAGGCCCAAAGACTGTGAAGAGATGGTCAAGGCCTATAACAACATACACGTTTTTTCATGCATCTCTAGTGCAAAAAGGGCACCTCCTCCAGCTCCAGGAGGGAGAGGAAGGGCTGCAGAAGCCCGTCTGACACGATACCCACACAGGTGAGGGGCTCCAAAGCCATCTGAAGAAGGGAGGGAGGGAGGGAAAGAGGAGGGCAAGAAGACAGCTAATTCGCTAGTTAATTAGTACAGTTTAAATCCTCACCTACTGTCTCCGATAGATTCTTGGAACAGCACCAAAATGACATACAATGCAATCCATTTACCATAAGCTAATTGCTGTAAACAGCGTTCAGTTCCTACAACATCTCATCAAGGTTGTAACAAAATGATGTGGTTTCTCT
Organism: Eonycteris spelaea; assembly: GCA_003508835.1. NCBI lineage: Eukaryota > Metazoa > Chordata > Mammalia > Chiroptera > Pteropodidae > Eonycteris > Eonycteris spelaea. The sequence goes on along the minus strand of PUFA01000032.1, from coordinate 11,838,035 downwards.
GAAACCCTGATGAGTCTCATGGAGTTCTTGGTCCCCTGAACGAGGACACGCTGGCTGGCCTTCGGCCTGGTGAGAAGCATAAGCAAACCTGGCTGCCTGCCCCTGGGCCCCGCCCCCCAGAGATTCTGACGTCAGGAGGTCTGAGGTGGGACCTGAGACTCGGCTATAGGTTCTTCACCCTACATTTTTTATGAAAGTAAAAAAAGAAGTCGGAAAATATAATGAAAAATAAAAACGCAAAACAAAAACAAACTAAAAAAAAACAGCCCCAAAACATAAGCAGTAAAAATCTTTTTCCTCCTAAGTACCTAAAGCAACAGGAAAGTTAAGATCTCTGTGAGTCCTTCCAGAGATATTTTCACAAACATACCAGCATGTTTGTGAAACATACCTGTACGTGCACGCACACACACACACACGTGTATACATATACATGCAGATTGCACACACACATTCTACATCACTGACAGTGTAATAACAGTTTTATTATTTACACAGCGAAGAAACAAAAACACTGCCAATAAACTATGGCCCAGTGCTCTCTTTACCTGGGAATATTTACTTTACATGTATTAAAACGCGCGGTAAGACTTATTTCAACCTGGACTAAATTACATGGCTCCCTTTTCCATTTATGAAAAAAATGTAAGTGAAATAAGTCAGCGAAGGTCCTGGTGAGACTGAACCCTTTCTCGGCGCTGAGTCCCGTGCACGTGCGGCGCCTCGGTGTCCTTCTCTGCCTCTGAGCGTGGAGCCGGCGTTTCTTCTTCCCCGTGATTTTTCTTCCAAGCCACTGAAAATTACCTTGAGTTTTGATTCTAGTGTCACTTGATTTTACCCGATGTCAAAGACACGTGTTTTGAACAAGAACAAAGGTCTGTCCACCAGAGTCCCTAAACGGTCTGGGACTGCGACGCGGAGGGTCCGCGAGCGGGAACACCGGGGTTTGTGTGCGTGTCGGCCGTGACCGTGGCCAACAGCATTTCTAAGATTCATCCCCAGTTTGAACATGTGAACATTTGAAGATGTTAATATTTTTCGTCAAACAAAACAAAACAAAACAAAAAAGTTCATCCTAAAACCGACGGGATTATACTACGGTGCAGACACAATCTCCCTCGACGCGCCCTGAGCTGACTTAGAGCTGCAAACTCAAATCGGAGGAGAGCCAGGCAGGTGGCGGGGTGAGGGGGAAAGGGGGGGCTGCAGTGACCACGGAGGAGCTCTGGAGAGGTGCTTCTCCGAGGGCGGTCCTGGGCCAGCAGCTGCTTTAATCCTGTGTGGGCCCCGCGTGTTTACGGAACAGCGAATTCCTTGGAGCACCTCTACAAGACGCTAGTATGTATGGATGTGCGAGTAACGTTAACCCCGCTTTTAACACAAAACCTACCATTCTGAATCTTGCTGTCTACTCAGGCATCGACCTTGGAACTCTTTCTGTACCAGCACCTGCAGCTCTGCCTGACCCTGGCAACGGTCTGCCCGGCACTCCACGCCCAGGTGTCCTGTCACTTATCTACGCAGCTCCCTCGAGCAGGTTCCGGATGCTTCCTCGAGCTGTGGCGCTCACACCTCAAGGCTCAGTGAGGAAGCTGCAAAGCTGCATTTGAAGCATGGCTGCCAGCGTGGGGGAGGGGACTCTGAGGGCCCCACACTGGAGAGTGGCTGTGAGCCACAAGCCCATTTCTCCGGCAGCTCTGTCTCAGGTCTGCATGAGGTTCTGGGGAGGTGGGGAGGCACTGAGTGCAGAAGGTTCTGGATGCACCAGCTGCTTCTTAGAAGATTCAGCAGCTTTAGGGGCGAGGATGGTGAAGGGGGCCCGCTCCTTCCCCACCTTTCTCTTCCTAAACTGCAGAGGCCTGTAGCCCCCAAGCCTGGCCGCTGCCTGCCAACACCCTCACTATATCCTGCTCTCTGCAATATGTCCCTTATCCTTCCCTCCGAGCCCAACCCCTTCTAGAGGAACAGAGGAAAGAGAAGGCAGAGGGGGCTTCGGCAGTGAGTGCTCACAGAGGTGGATGGAGGTCTTCACTTCATCACCCGGGTTCCCCTCCCACCATACTGTCCCCCTGCCAGCCAGCACATCCCACATCAGTAAGGTGGGCCCTGTAGCTGTGGGGTAACGATAACGCTTCCTAGACACTGCTGAGCACACACAGTCCTGATTAACCCTTGCAATTCTGAAGGTGCCGATTTTATTGATAGGAAAACCGAGTCTGGAAGAAGGCGAATGCCTTCGCCCAAGTTAGACCACACACAAGTGGCCCCCCTCCACAGAATGCCCCAGCTTTTGAAGGAGCAAGCTGACTCTCAACAGCCTTTTTCCTAGAAGGTGCAAGTCCCAGGCCAGCCCTCAACATATTATGTCCCTGGGTACAGTGAGGCGGGGCCTCACTGGTACAGTGGGGTGGCAGGGGAATGGGGACTTCCTTCTGCTAGTAATCATTTTAAGAAATTACATTTTTAACCAAAGCTGCCATTTTAAGATGAATATTGCTTTACATCATTTCACTTTCTCCTTTATCCTTCTTCTACCCTTTTAACTAGTGGTTTGCCCTGTTCCTCTCATTTTCATTCATTGACCTTCCCCATTTAAGGAGGAGGCAGAGTGAGTTTTCCTAAATTCCCCTCCATTCCAGTGGGCCAGGGCCACAGGGTCCAGGAACTCACAGAACTCTGCAGAAACATTGTGTCTGCTAATTCGAGCTCATGAACATGGCTCGGTAATCATAAGTGCTCCACTCCCAGCCACCCCTCCCTACCCCAACACCCAAAACAAGGCAGGTTAAGTTTTAACTTTTGCTGGCATGACACCTGCTTCCCCAAATTCCTCCTCTCCACACCTCCTAGGATTTACAACACAAAAGTAAACATTTACACTGGTTAAGGTTTACCAAAAGGAAAGGTGGCCTGGAATGTGTCCTTTGAAGTTTAGTCTCAAAAGAAGAAAGGGCCCCGTTTAAATATGTAAAATAAGCAATCTCAACCCATCTAGATGAGGTCTGACTCGGGCCTTCTCAATTTTTCATGGGGCCTTGACTCCAGCGTATGTTAAATCCTAAGCATAACTCAAAACTATAGGTCTGTGTTCCAGGGTAAACAGGGTCATCGGTCAGCTATGCAATCAAGAGGCTTCTCGGAAACTCTAGGGTGGACATTTCTTCCTGACTGAGATACCACCTACGGGGAGGAAAAAAGGGGCACTTACAAAGGGAGAGCCAAAAGGCATGGCTGACTTTGCAGGTGGGACAGATCCTGAGCCCCATCTGCTAACTGCAGACACAGCTGATTTTCTCAAGGAGGCCTCCGTTTTATTGAGGTGGGTGGGGGGCAGGGCACAGCCAGCCCAGGAGAGATGCTGGCTGAGTACCAGATACCAATACCAAGCAGAGTCACCTGACACTGAGGTCACGCAGATACTTAGGGGAAATGGAAGTGAAAACATTCCCCATACCTCCCCCAAGTTTGCTGGTGCAGGCCAATGGAAACACTCTAATCAGAAAAGGATGACTGCAGTGGTAAGACATCGGTATCCAATCAGAACCTTCTATTCCTTCAGGGATCGCGCCTAAGGTGCGATCCACCAAGAATCTTGTCCCCGTGGCGCAAGTCCCAGGTGATGGGTGCCTGCACCACTCAGTGAAGGAAGAGCTGATGAATGAGGACTCACCAAGAAATAGCACTGTTCACAACCGACTCCGTCCTGGGCGGCTGTGGACGAGCTCGCTAGTCTTCGGTACAGCCCAGGGAGGCAGTATTCTCATCACCTTACAGGTGGGAGCTCTGAGACTAGCTCACCCGGCCAAGGCTGCACACGATGCTCAGGTCCACGCTCCTTCCACTGCACTACAGGCCTCCACAGGCAAGACGTGCACTGCAGGCGGGCTGCCCGATACGCCAGGAGCAGCAAAGAACCCGGACTTCTACCCTGGGGGAGGCCGCTCAGCATTTTTCAGCCTTTGAGCAAGTCACACAGCCCTCTGCGGGCGTTTCTGGTTTCACTCGTCCCCACCTCGGCAGCAGCATTTCAGTGGGATGCTCACTGGGGGAAACAGTCCACACCCGCCCACTTGTTCCAACTGCCTCGCTGATCCAGATGAGAGTTCACAAGTTTACCAGCGGGAATGCGGTGTATTTTGGTGAGGCTTCTTCCTCACGCCTGGGTTCTCTGTGAAGGGAGACACGCATTTCCCCCAACATAAGCGCATATCCTTCCAGAGTCGGCAAAGCTACCAACTTGACGCTACACTACACCACTTTACACTCACGCTTTCATTAAGTGAACAGCCAGCTACAAGCACTGGCCTCTCACGGTTCTTCAGACTCAGTCCCAGCAAGGTCTCATCTTGACTTGGCAAGACAGCGCACACGCAGAGCTTCTGAGCCTTTATACCTGCTGCCTCTGGCTCCTCAGTATCTCATAAAGCCCCAATCCCGGTCAGAGCGACACCCTGGTTCTGATTCTGAATTCGATCCAAAATTACAAACCCATTTCAAGGACCAAAATTACAAACCCATTTCTCTGCAGTTCTAAAGCTCAGCTCCCCAACGTGTTAATTGGGGATGAAACGATTTGCTCTCACAAGACTGTCAGTGAGGAGCTAATGAGACCACAGAAGGTAAAACTCTTTTAATCACAAACATTCCAGCACTTACCACGTGCTGGGCCCTTTAACACACCATTTGAATGAGTCAATATTAGACAGGCAGGTCAGGAACAAATACAAAAAATACAGGACACAGGGTGAGCAAATGAACTGATCGATAAACAAAGGAATGTCGGGAAGAAGAGCGGAAGGGAGCTAGGAAGGCCATGGAGCCTTGAGTCACGCTAAGAAGTTCTGGGATTTCCTACGGGAACTGGAGAATCACGAGACGTTTCGGAGGAGGAGAGCAATTTGCTCTAGAAAGCCCTATGGGAGAAAATTCCAAAAGCTATTGCAACCACGAGTTGCTAGAAAACAATTTGGGAGTCTGGCCACCCTGTTCGCCAGGGACTGTTACAACAGCCGATGCACGCAATGACACCTTAAATAACACAGACGGTGGCCACTGGGACTGTGAAGGGCAAAGCATCACAGAAGGGCGGGATGGGCTTTAAAGACCTGTCCCATCAAATATGCAGATTTGCAAAGATAAACTCTTCCAGATGTGTAATTTGTTCAAGACTTCAAGTATGAAATAGGCTGTCATGCCAGTGACCAGAATGGAACCACTAACTTCTATCCTTACCTTCACCTCATTGCCTTAAAACAACACGAAGTTAAACAAAGAGAAATCTCTGCTACACCCTCATGTTCATAGCCACATTATTCACAATAGCCGAAAGGTGGAGGCGAACCCCGTGTGGGTGGATACCCGTGACATGCACATACAAAGGAATATTATTCAGCCATAAAAAAGGAGATTGTGGCAGATGCTACAAGATGGATGAACCTAGAAGACGTTATGCGAAGTGAAAGAAGGCAGTCACAAAAACACAAGTAACTGTGAGTCCACTTATGTGCAATACCGAAAGGAGTCAAATTCATAGAAAGTAGAATGGTGGGTGCAGGGGTCAGGGGAGAGGTGAATGAGGAGTTAGTGTTTAATGGGGACAGTTCCAGAGATGGATGGTGGTGACGGATGCACGGCGGCGTGAATGTACATACTGCCACTGAACTGTACACTCAGAAGTGCTTGACTGTAAATTTCATGTCATGCGCATTTTACAAAATTTTTAAGAAGCTTGAAAGAAATCGGCCATTGCTGGAGTGTCAGTAAGCGGGACTGCGGGAAAACAACGCAAAGCTTTGCCAACCAGGCACCTCCCATCTGGGAACCTCCACTCCTCTTCCAGCAACTTTTCGTATTGCTTTAAAAGTCCCCTACTCCCTTCCCCGGACCCGCTGCGGCTGACTCAGCCCCTTTCCGTAACTGAATGGCGGGAGCCAGACTGAGGGTGAACACTGCCACTCTGTGTCCTGGGACACCTGGGGTTTCCAGTGACAAACACTGGCCCCATCCAACACTCCAGGACCCCAGCTCTCCAACCTCAAAACCACGGCCCCGCATCCTGGCTGGCATCCCATGTGAGACTGGCAGGTTCCAGCACACGCTTTACGGCAAGAAGAGCTGGAGAGCCCTGTGGGAACCCTACGAGGACTCCTGTCAGAGAGCCCCGGGGCCTGCTTTCTCAGTGGCACAGGAAGGACACAACCCAGGAAGGACAAGATGGTCGCAATGCTGAGCACAGAATGAGGCCGTGAAGTTCGGTGTGCTTCTGCCCACTTCTGTCCCGTCCCTGACTCAAAGGAGACGGGGCTGGTAACGGGGAAATGCCTCCATCAAGCCTTCCCCTTGCAAAGAGCTGCAACGCTTGCTCTATGAGACCCCGTCACTTATCCATGTATTTTGAACTGAGCTGTTAGGTGCGTCCACATGTAGGACCATGTCGTCTGTTCAATGAACTGGACTGTTATTATAAAAGCTCTCCCTCTCTCTGGTAATACTCCTGTTTTGAATATATATGTACGATATCATAGCCATTCCAAATTTCTTCTGATTAGTATTTGTATGGTGTATCTTTCCCATTCTTCCATTTTAGCCTGTGTATTTATATTGAAAGGGAATCTTTAGTGCGCAGCCTAATTCTTGAGTCTTGTGTTTTTCCTCCTCAACGTGACAGTATTTGTCTTTTAATTGTAGGGTAGAGTCCATTTACTTTCAATGAATGTATCGATGTAGCTGGATTGGTGTCTACCAACTTGTTTTCTGTCTCATCTGTTTAATTCTCTTTTCCTCATTTTCTAAAAAAAAAAAAATCATCCACAATACACTATTACTGTGTTTGCTTTCAATAGTTAATTATCTCTTAAAGGAATTGAGAAAAAAAATTTTTAAGTCTTTTATATTGCCAGCGGTCTTAATTCCTCATGTAGATTCAAGTTTCTATCTGATAACATTTTTCTTTCAGCCTGAAGAATTTATATTAACATTTCCTGTTGTGTGTCTGCTAGTGAGAATTCCTCTGAGCTTTTATCTAAAAATGTGTTGATTTTGCCCTCATTTCTTAAAGGATATTTTTGTTGGATATAGAATTGTAGAGTGACAGCTTTTTTTCCATTTCAGCACCTTAGAGATAAATATTCAATTATCTTTTGCCTTTCATTGTTTTTGACGAGAAGTCAGCAATAATTCTGTATTCTCTGGCTGATTTTAAGATTTTTCTCTCTATCTTTAGTTTTCAGCTATTTGATTATGATGTGTCTCGGTGTGGTTTTCCATATGACTGCCCTGCTTGCTTGGGGTTTATTGAACTTCTGGATCTACGGGGTTGTTATTTTTCATCAACTTTGGAACTTTTCGGCCATTCTGTCTTCAAATGTATTTTAATTCTCAATGTATCTACCTTTCTCTCTCCTTTCCTTTCTATTCCATTTCAAACCCCAAATATACATTTGTTAGATGGCTCAATAATGTCCCAAAGATCACTGAGATTCTGAATTTTTTTCCAGCTTTAGTTTTTCTTTCTGTGCTTCAGTCTAGTTTCTATGTCCTGACTTCACATTCAGTGATCTTTTTTCCTACGGGACCTCATCTGTTAAACTCACCTACAAAATTTTCATTTCAGATATTGCAGTTTTCATCTAGAATTTTAATTGGTTTCATTTCTCTACTGATGTATTTTTCCTGTAAATCCTTAAACGTGCCTATAATTATTTTAAGTCATTTTCTGCTCATTCCAACATCTCTGCCATCTCTGTTTCTATTGTCTTTCTCCCTAAGACATGTTTTTTTCTATTGTATGCTAGACATTGTGAATGCTGTTGTTAAGAATCTGGATTTCATGTTCCTTCTTTAAAGAATGTTAAATTTTTGTTCCCATGGACAGTTTATTGGCAGAGCAACTTATTTCTCTTTAGCTTTTTAAGCTCTGGTGGGCTGTGAAGTAAGTTTAAGGATGGAAGTTACATGCTAAGAACGGTTGAGTAGAAATACATCAGAAGCCTGGGTCCCTGGTGACAATGGAACCACTACTCTGACCCTGACTAGCCTGTCTTTGATTTTTTTTTTTAATGTGATAAAAAAGTTCTGTCTTGAAGTTAAACCATTGTTATTTGTGACTTGTGCTGCTAACAGCGAAACATCGTTTCTGTTAAAATTACTAAGCAGCAGGCCTTGTGCTAGGTGTGTTCGGGGGATAAAGCAATTTACAAGTTACATGTGGTTCCTGGCACCTTAGAGCTTACAGTCTACAGCAGTGGCACACTACGGCAGGCCAAACTCACTCACTGCCTGTTTCTGTAAATAAAGCTCTCACTGGGACACAAATATGCCTATTTGTTTATATATTATGTATGGCTGCTTTCATGCTACAAAGTTGCCTAGTTAAGACAGAAATGGTATGGCCCACAAAGCCTAAAATATTTACTATCTAGTCCTTTACAGAAAAACTTGCTAACCCTTTTTTAGGGCAGCAGTTCTCAAAACTTTTTGGCCTTAGGACCCCTTTATAGTCAACACTTCAGGACTCCAAAAAGTTTTTATTCCTGTGGGTTGTATTTATGAATATTACTATACAGAAATTAAAGAGAGAAAAACTGAAAATACGAATCCCTTTGAAAATAAAAATAAACCCATCACATTAACATAAATCACATTTTATAACTATATTTTCCAACTTGCCCCCCAAATTAGTGAGAAGAGTGGTGTTATTTTAATTTTAAATCTCTGAAGGTAGAGCTTAAAAGAAGACAGCTAAGTCCTAAGAGCTACTTTTGCATCAGTCTGCTGCAAAATCATGTCATGTCGCCTCTGGAAAACAGCCCTGTCCTCTCGTGACAGGTAGGAAGTTAAAAAGGCAGATGATTTCTTAGTATTGTTATGATGTTAGGACTTTGCAGACATCCTGAGAGAATCTCAGGGACCTCCAAGGACCACAGTTTGGGAATGGCTAGTCTGGAAAAGTCCTCCGCTGACATTAAACAGAAGTAATATGAAGTCTTAAACAAATTACCGTTGAACAACTGATTTAAAGGCAAAGACTACTGCCCTGTGAGGGAACGTAAGCACTGAATTTGGCCCCATTTGGGGAGTCCAGAACGATTTCTTGAGAAACCAATGTTAACAGCTGGGACCTGAGGAGGGGGTGAACGGGCGGGGGACAGGAAGCGCCATGGGTCCCTTTCTTGGGTCCCTTCGCTCCTCCTGCCTTGCTGAGACTGGGGTAGGCTCTGGAAGAACTGGATGAGATTACTGTCCCTCTTGGGGTGAGTGACGAGACAGAGATCTGGTCTGAGAAGCAAAGGGAAGTTGTAATCCAGGGTCCTTCTGACGCTCCTGGAGTGTACCCCAGGGACAGGGAACCCTGAGCTCTCTGTCAGGACAGTGGTGTCCTACAGATGGGGCACTGTGTAGAGGTACAAGAGCTGAGACGCAGGGGATGAAGGCCTGGGGAGAGCTGCCCAGGCCCTTGGAAGGCAATGCCCATGGTAACACGTGCAGCAACGCAAACCCTTGGCTGACAGCCTTACTCCGAGGCGGTCAGGAGCCACTCACTATCTAGGTGGTTAGTCGCTCTAATAGCAACCAAGGTACTGGCTGGAGGGACTGCAGCAGCTCCCCTTCCCCTAGGTTCCAGGCCTCGTCCCATTTCCTGGCCACCAGCTCGGCAGGCACACGCTCTCAAAACCAGTGCTGCTGAGTGTCAGGGCGGACGTTGGACGCAGCCACCATTCTTCCCCCACACATGCCTGTCTCTGGGGTGTGAAAACCAACATGGTTCCAGCCACCGGCTCACCTCAAACTCCCAAGGCCTTGGCCCCACCTGGAAAAGACGAGGCGGAGCAGAAAACCAGGGCTGGAGGATGGAAGGGGTGGTTCACGGCACTTCCCAAGCACGTACAGCGAATCTCACATTGCTCCGTGGGACTCCTCTCTATCCATTCACTGACCGCCCCCACCTCCACCAGTAGCCCTATGAGATCAGTTCACTTCATTATCCTCTTTTCCAGATGAGAAACTGAAGCACAGAGAGGCCATGCACTTGACCCAAAGTCAGTCAGTGAGGAGTGGTGCTAGCATGAAACCCAGGCAGCGTGGCTTCTGGGATTCAGCTCCTCAAACATGACATTGTACTGCCTCTCTAGCTTAAAATGGCACGAGGAGTTAGTTTTTCTTAAAAAGGTATCGGTGTAGTTGCTCAACATCATTTATCGTTAGAGAAATGCAAATCAAAACCACAAGACAAACCATTTCATACCCTTTAGGATAGTTACTATAAAAAGATTTTAAAAAAAAAAAACCAGAAAACAACAAAAAACAATGGTGTTGGCGAGGATGTGGAGAAACTGGAACCCTTGTCCCTTGTGCTGCTGGTGGGACTGTAAAGTGGTGTAGCCACTGTGGAAGACAGCGCGGTGGTTCCTCGAAAAATTAAACATAGAGCTGCCATTCGATCCAGCAATTCCACTTCTGGGTATGTCATCAAAAGACTTGAAAGCAGGGACAGGAAAAGATACTTGCACACCCATGTTGATAGGCATTATTCGTGATAGTCAAAAGGCTGAAGGAGCCTAAGTATCCAAGAACAGATTAACGGATTCACAAAATGTGCTCCCTACATACAACGGAACATTATTCAGCCTTAAAGAGGAAGGCGTCTGACATCAGCTCCAACCTGGATCGACCTCAAAGACATTAACTGAAATAAGACAGTCACAAAAGACATGAAATACTATAGGATTCAATCCATATGCGGTACCTCGAAGAGTCAGATTTGTAAAGCAAGCAAGCAGAATGGTGGTTGCTAGGGGCTGGCGGAGAGAGAATGAGAGTTATCGTTTAACAGTATAGAGTTTCGGTTGTGTTAGGATGAAGAAGAGTTTATCTTTCACGTGGTGGTGTTGGCTGGCTGCACAGCAGTGTGAATGGACTTATTAGCCCTGGACTGTACACTTAAAAATGGTTTAAAATGGCAAACTTTATGTTATGTGTATTTCACCTCAATTAAAAATAATTTTTAAAAAAGTAAACCAAAAACCTAAGAAGCCTCAGGACATTTATTACTATAGTTACAGTAGGAATTATCCTGAACAATTTTTTTTAATGGGTGTTGACTACACTTCTGGACTTCTGGAACTGAGACCATTTGCAAACAGGTTCGGAACTGTGCCCTGCCCTTCCGCGTGCCAGGCCGAAGAGGTGATTAGTTAGCAGGCTTAAACTACTGATTTCTAATCAGAAAGTTAAAAAGGAAAAAAATCGTCCTTGGGCAAAGAGAACGGGAACAAAGGGCCAAGCAGCCCGGGGGTTAACAGTAAAAGCAGGATCGTGTCGTGGAGTAGGCCCCCCATCTCCTCCTGGCCACGTTCTGATCTGTGAGCAGGTTCTCCTGAAGCCAGGACTTGCACGGTGCCATCAGGCTCAGCAGACGTGGTGTGGTCCCTCACGAAGGCAGGTGGAGTCCCCGAAAGCCAACACGGACGTTCAGGAGACCTATTCCAGGAGTCTCGTGATGAGACGTCAACTGTCCCCGTATACCTGCCTATCCTCCCCACCATCCTGCTTCTCTCTCTCTCTCTCTCTCTCTCTCAATTCTCGCTGGCTGAGGACGCTGGGAATACTGGAGAACGGGACTCTGAAAAGGCCCTGCGCTCACGTTTCCAAACAGCCACAGATCCTAGAAGGACAGGAGGCCGAGAGGGAACTCGGACAGGAGGTCTCGGCCTGGGTTCTGTGCCTGGGAGCAGGTGCCCAGTGGGTCATCAGAACCTCACCTGCTCAGCACCCCCGGCCATGTGGCTGGCCAACCACCGGGTCCTGCTTCCCATCCTCACTACTGGGCAGGGTCTGTGGGGTCAGGCTGCCTGCGGCTCTAGGAAGGAGGCAGGAGCTTCCTCCAGAGCCTGGATTCACACCACCACACACTGGAGAGCGTGAGAGCTCAACTCAGGACACACCCACAAAACGATCTGAGAAATGGTGAAGAGCTCAATGAACGTCTGCACGGAGACGTCAACACGAGCCACGGACCTCCAGGGGACAATGCAGCACTGACAGGCACTCAGGCTGGGACTCAGGTCCCGGACAGACACCCACCCCTCTTGCCAACTTGCTGTGTGACCTTGACAAATTCCCTAACTTTTTGGGCTGCGGCTGCCTCATCTGGAAGGTGAGCACAAAGTGAAATAGCGAATGCCCGGACAATTCCCCCAGTAACTGGCTGCTGTGACAATCTCCGGCTGGGGGGCTGCACCTAACGAGATTTTTGAACTTTATTATTTTTTGAATATGGAATGGAATCTTGATCAAACGATAACACTGTAATGTCTTCCTCCTGGAATCATACCAAGTGTCATTTGGGGAGAAGAGAAAGGGAGTGGATTCAGAAATAACGTCCCCATGAGAAAAGCACAGAAGAAACGCAGTAATTACCTAAAATCTTATAACACCTGACTCCCTCCCTCAGAGAATGGCAGCAAACGTCGGAAGGATTTGGACACAGCCCACACTTAAAACTCAAACTGCACGTTCCCCTTCGCCAGCTCAATGTGAGAAGCATTTGCTGAGCCTACTGTGCACTGCGTCCTCAGCTGCTCTGCCTCTAACTCAGCCGATCCTTTCTTCTCGAGGAACCGAGGAAGGTTCTGACCCTACTTGGGACGCAGAGAGCAGGCTGCCCTCACCCTGACCTCACACATTAAGAGGTTAGTCCCGCTCCTGTCTGAGGTCCCCTGCTGTCACAGCAAACTGGACTGACTCTAGAGTCTCACCAGGTCAGGCCTTTTAAACACCACCCTACACCCCCCCCCAGACCCCAGAGGTCCCCCACCTCCCACATACACGCAGATAAGCAAGATCAGAGGAGGCGCCCTGGCTGGACTGGTGAAGCAGGTTTCATCGTGCTCAGGTAATTAAGAATAAGGAAATGCATTTTGCTTTTCAGAGCTCAGTGATGGGCAGCATTCCTCAGATGGCAGGCACCTGGCTTTCCCTTCACCGAGAAGATTAAGACGTCCTGTCCAGGGCTTCTCATATCTTTGTGTGATTTCTGTTGCGTCAATAGTTACCGGTTTGACAAACAGCAATCCAGAGCCTCACACAGAAAATCATGGTAGCAAACTGAGAACCACTGCTGGGGCAAAGGACTGGGAGTTTTATGGTCCGACAGCTCTATTCTTTAGCTCCTCCCGCCTGGCATGGGGTGGGGAGTGGGGTGGGGCTTGGGTATTTCAGACGCCCGGGTTTGGGGGTCAGGCAGGCCCAGGGCTGGCAAACAGGGTTTTTTTTCTACATCAGGAGGGAGCTCAAGTTCTGGAGCCTTCCTCAAACGTAGAGAGGTAGGCTTCCACTGGGGGCATCTCAGCCCCAAACAGGTGGGGATGCATGCCTGCCAGTCTGAGCCCTGGGCTCTCCTTGGGTCTAATGCTTGCCCTCTGGCTCCAAAGCTTGACCTAGGAGTTCAGAATGACAACAGAAGAGTTGGAAGGTAGGAAGCACCTGCTCATCATCCTCTACTTTGTGGCTTCCCAGGTGCCTCTCAGACACCTTCGCTTGTATTCGTTCATTCGTTCGTTCGTACCGATATGTGCAAAACTCCATGCAGGGCCTGGGGAGACAGACAGGTCACTTCGCCATTCCAGGAGAACAGACATGAGAAATGATGACTATGTGCTAGATGTGTCAGAGGAGTGTACAGCTGGCCCCTTCACGAGCTGGGACAAGGGTGGCAGGCAATCTCCTGGGAAGAGGCGGCTGTTAGCTAGGTATAGCAGCATGGGAGGGAGCATCAGCCGGCAGGGTGCTCGCATCATTTACGCAAAGGACAGAGAGCACCTCATGGGTGAGGGGAGGGAGAGGGTTTCAAGTTTAAGGCGCATTATAATTTTCTGGGTAACATTAAAGATGCAGATTCCTGGAAGCCCTGATAAGATAAGACTCTGACTTGGTAGGCTTTGGGGAGGAGGCGGGGGGGGGGCTCAGGAATTTGTGGACCACACTCTGAAAAACCCTCCTTCAAAGAGATGGGGGAGGGTGGAAGCTACTTGTGGCTTAGACGGAATATTGCTTTATGTTCCTGGAATGTCCCCAAAGGGAATTTGGACAGCTCACTAATGACTCGTTCTTCAGTTATTTTACGCAGACAGACAGACATCATCAAACGAACTGGAGGTAGTGCAGGGAGGGCGTCAGGAGCTGGCTCACACTGACTGGGCTGTCGCCGCGTCCACGGGACAATGGTGGGTGTTATCTCAGGAATGTGTTGGGGCAAGGTCCTTGCTGATGCCAGAACACGGTTCACAGGTGAGTCAGGCAGGGCCCGTGAGCGATGACGGGAGAGCCCCGGAACCAGGCTGCACCTCCTCTCCACTCTCCTGCCAGGAAAGGCCACGAAGTCCACAGGCCTCTTCCAGACTTTCCCAGCATCCTGAGCTGGCTCCCTGCCCCTCTGGTTCGGTCCCCACCAGGAGCCTGCCCTCTGCTACCCCAACGCCACCCACTCAGACTCCCTCCGGCTTGGACCAGGGTTTGCTGGGGGCGGGAGACCCTGGCTCAGCCAGACTAAGCCTTAGCTGAGGCACTGTTTCTGCTAGTCCCCTGAGGGCAATACTTCTGCCGTTTAGAGTTAGTTCCAAGGAGCTCGTCATTTATTTTGCTGGCTCAAACCCCTCGCCCGGGAAGCTCCTCGGGTACCCAGGCCTCCTTGCCCTGCTCTTGCTAATAGTATCTGAGAGCTGGGATCTGGCCTTGAGACCTCTGCCAAGTGCCTGCCAGCCACGTCCTCACGACGCATTACCCTCCTGCAAGGGTTCCCACCTGCCGACCGCCCCATGTCCCTCCGGAACCATGTTCTCTAACCCTGGTGGACTCTGCCTTGCAGAGCCTACATCTGCTCGGACCTCTGACCACACTGGTAGATGTGCTGTGGCCTCAGGACCCTGCCCTTTCTCAGAAGGTGGATTCGCGTTCAATTGGGCCCACTTCTCCCTCCCTAGCCTGCTTCAATCTTCATTCCATGTGGGGCCCTAGAAAGGGGCCGGGAAGCTCCCCTCCCTTGATAACGTGTTTATGACTGGTTATAATAATTCACCACTCACTGATATTACATCGACGTGGTGTACCCTCGATTAGAGCTGGTTAGAGACACGGCCGGCCATAGAACAAAAAAAAAAAAACAAAACAGGGCCACGTAGGTGAACTTAAGTAGTGCTGAAGGGTCTGTGCTCCTCAAACATCAACGCGCGTAAGGATCTCCCGGGACCTTGTTGAAACGCGGTTTCTGAGTCGGTGGCTCCGGCGCTCTGCATTTCTAACAAGCGCCAGGCAAGGCTGATGTGCTGGTCTACCGCCCACCCTTCCCGCAGCAAGAGGGTCGGGATCTCACAATGAGTGGGAGACCGCCGCGGGGGGTGGGGCCAGACGCAGGGCTCAGAACCAAACATGTGCTCAGATGCAGTAACCACCAGGTCCCGCCAATTGCCGCAGCATTCAGAACGATTCACGCGGTAGGTTCCGAGAAAGGATCACCTAGGGATGCTGACTGCCCACGGCCTCTCCTGAGTGGGCAGCTGCTGTCAGTTTCTGGTATCACGTGACCCCCGACCCCTGTCATGGCTTCCTGGACCAGGTGAGTCCGGCTCAAGGCCAGCTGTGTGATCGTTCCAAATCAGCGCCTGCCATAAGAATCTGAATTTGGGGACCCTGAGTTAGCTTTGGTTGCTAAGCTAAAGGGTTATGAGCCAGGCAGGGGCAGCGAGGACCACATGGGTCGCCTGCAAACTAATGCTGTGACGATGGCATAACCTTTTTGAGCGCTTAATCTGAGCCTTGCTCTCTGCTAAGAGCCTTCAGTGAGAGAATTCCGGCTGTAATTCTCACGGTAATCCTTCAAAGTCGAGGGCAGTGGGAGAGTGGGAGCTCTGGAGCCAGACAGCTGCTCTGCCACATCCTAGCTGTGTGACCTTGGGAAAATCACTTAGCTTTTCTGTGTCTCCACTTCCTCACCCCTAAGTGAAGACAGTAACAGTGCCTCCCTCAGAGGGGTCGTGTGACAACTGTGGAGCTAGCCAACAGTAAACCACTAGAGAGCGGTGCCTGGCACGCAGTCAAATCTTCACTATCACTTTATTACTTTTAGGCTTATTTGCATACATTGAGGAAGAGAGACTCAGAAGAGATTAAGTAGCCTCCTCAAGGTCACACAGCAAGTAAGAGGCAGAACTGGTTCCTAACAAGGTTTACAAATTTATGAACAATTTCTAGATTTGTGCTAGTTTGTAGGCCTCAGGGAGACGCCATGATGGGGTTGGGGGTGGGTGGGGGGACAGAAGGAAGAGAGGGGAGTTCACGGAGAGGCTGCTGCCTCAGTTTCTCACAAGCTCCAGCAGCAACTCTGAGCAGTGGGGGCCACTATGCCCTTCTTTGGATTCCTGTGAACTCTTAAGCTCATAGCAGCCTCTCTTTTCTAGACCCATCCCGTGTGGGCCTCTGCTGCCTTTGACTAGTACAGGCCTGCTTAACGTAGATCCCTCCCCTCCCCTTCCCACTCCCACTCCCCCCCCTCCCCGCCCCCGCCAGGAGCAGGGAAGGAGGTGATGGATAAGGGAAGGCATCATGGAGCAAGTGGCATCGCACTCAGTCTGGGATGGGGAGGGGGCTCCACCGCATACAGCAGGGGTTGGGACACAGGGCAGAGCCATGTGTTTGAGACCCAGGCTGGGTCAGTCTGGGGTGTGCAGCAGTTTGCAGTGCCTGCCTGGACAGAGAAATGACGTCCAGTGGGAAACTGGAAATGGGCACCTAAGGTTTCGCCACAGAGCAGGTGGCTGAAGGCTCGGGGACTGAGGACATTGTGAGAGAGAATCTGCCAAATGCCTTGCTTTCCTGGATGAGAATGACCGCTGGTAGAGGATGAGGGTCAGCAACACGGTTAGACGCTACCGGGGAGCTCAAGAAAGATGCCCCTGTGCATCTCCTGGTGACACACAGGACTTTGCTCGGGGGGTGGGGGAGGAGCGAGGAGGAGGGACGGCGAAGCGCGGATGGGGGCAGTGGAGGCAGCGGGTATGGAACCCCTCTGCATTCTTCAGAGGAAGAGGCCTGGGTCAGGGCATGAAGACTGAAGGGGGAACACCTGAGCACCGTGGGGAACACCCCATGGACGCCTGAGAAACGGGAGCGATTTTTTTTTTTTTTTCTGATGTGAGGACCCAGAAGTCGGCCCGGTTATGGAGGAGGCCAAAGGGGTTCTAGTCCTGCTTGGGCCCCTGATCGGCAGGTGTCAAACAGCAGATGGTGTCAAAATTACTTGGGGGTTCTTTTTACGAACGTAGATTCCACATCATCTGGAGATTCTGATGTTCGTCACTGAGGCTGGGCTGGGAATCTGAACCCCCACTCCCTTAGCAGGGTTCAGATGTTTGTGGTCACAGACCGTACTGCCTCAGGGTGGAAAAACAGAGCTCTTTGGCCAAAGTTAAGAAAAAAGACCCTGCTTGTGGCCACTGCAGTGGGTGCCGCAATCCCCTGACTGGAACTAAGAAAGCCCGGCTGAAGAGGTAGAGAGGTGACCACTTCCAGAGGTATCGTATTTAAAGTTAAAAGCAAGTTTAGTTGTTCTGACTGCAGAAGTTCATAACGTTACAGCTTGACCTTTGGTGTCATTCACACGGCCTGATATTTCTAATACAGCATCCTCTTCATTTTCCTAATCTGCAATGATTTTATGTCATTATTATTTGTCTATAAGTTCCATGAGGCACAGTGTCTGTCTCTGCTCTCTGCTGTACCCCCTACCTAGGACAGCTCCCACCAGGCGCCAAACGCACAAAGCTCATCTCTTTGGTTTCAATCCTGCCCCACTGCAGCAGAAGTGGAAGGTAATTTGTGCACAGTGAGAGCCACTCCAGGCCTCAGATGACCCAAATGACTTCTCGTGAACTCAAAACAAACATCCTAAAGGATGGTCTATTGGGCAAGCAAGAACGCTCCAGACCAAGCGCACATGCTGTTCAGACACCAGAGTCCAAGCGGAACTTGATTCTGCTAAGTCTCTCGTGCCAAAGGAACAAGAGATGGGGCTCCCTTGTGTAGAACAGTGTGCAAGGAAGATGATGCAAAGATGCTGATCGCCACTGACGTGGAGATGTGGACAAGGAAATCGATTCTTGAAGGGATGTTGAAAAACAGACTGCACGCAGAAAAAAGAGCTCACTCCTCCTGCTGAGTGAGAGAGAGAGAGAGAGAGAGAGAGACCTCTGCTGAAGCAGGAGGAGAGCAAACAGAAAGGACAGACCCTCAGCCACTGGAAGAAGCTGCCACTGCAGGACACACAGCAGTGAAAGGGGCTCTGGTCCGCAGTGCCAGGATGAAGCCAGCATCGCTCTCCTTGGCAGCCTGGTCTGACCTCCAGGACGGCGAAGAGCATGTCTTGCGGGGGCAGACAACCCGGTGCCCATCCCAGTCCCGCTACTGGTAGCTGTGCCATCATGGGCAAGTGTTCAACTCTCCAAGCCTCAGTTTCCCCACCAGCAGGACAGACAGAGGTGGTAACAGTTCTTCCGTCCTAGGGTTGCTATGAGAATTACACTGGATGATGCATTCAAAGCACACGGCCCAGATCTTGGCACATCTACAGTCTTAGTAAGTGTTTGCTATGATTAGTTCTTCTCCACGGGCCATGATCTACACGGTGACAGCACCTGCACGCCCCACGCCACTGCAGTCTCAAGGACACAGATGTGTGTGTGAAATCCAGACCAGGGCCTGGCAAGGACAGACAGCAGCTGAAAGGGAGGCCCGACACCCCCAGACTTACAACTCTAAGTAGCTTAGACCAATTTATTTAAAAGCATTCCTGCTGCAATGAGAGTTGAAAGATTTTCACATTATGGCAAAGATGAGCCCAAATCTCTTTGATACTTGACGTATCCGGAAAGAAATAGCGAGAGAGGTACAGAAGAGGGGAAACTACTAAGCAGCAAGGTGCCTGGCATCCCCCAAACATCCACTCCCCCCCCCACACAACTATCTTTTCATATTTTCTGAATGAACTCAATTTTCCTATGTAAAACTGTACAAACCTTACATTTTAAAGCCCTTTAAAACAAGGTATTGTTTGAAGAATCTCATCCAAACTCTGCAAGCACTCTGAGGAAGGCAGATATTTACCTATAGTCCCGGTTCTCCCACCTGGCTGTACCCGAGAGTCAACTGGGGAGCTTCCAGAAATCCCATCCCAGGCCACACTGCAGACCAGTTAAACCAGAAACGCTGGGAGTGGGCTGGCCAGGGGTCTTTTTAGCAATCCCCTCCATTAAGTCCAACGTGCAATGAACTTGAGAATCACTGACTCTGAACTCCAAACACAACCTCCTACTCTCTGCCGTGAAAAAGAGATCAAGGGTCATGACCCCCCGATGGACAGCGATGGAGGAGGCCAGGACTCAGGAAAGGCAAGTGATTGTGCTATGAGGAAGGGCCAGAAACAGAATCCAGAACTCCCAGCTGGGGGGCGTTTGTTTCCTGGCTTAGCGAGCTCCCACCGCGTGCCAGCTACCCAGCTGCCTATTAACCAAGAACGGAGATGTGGGTACACGCTGCTCTACCACAGCGTCAGGGGCCACGGGGTCCTGGCCGGGGTGGGAAGGCCTTTCTAAACTTCACTTGTGAGCTGAATCTGGAGGCAAAGAAGATGTGAGGCGATGGTGGGGCCTGGTGAGGCCAGTGTGCCGGTCCAACTTGGACCATAAGGGTTTGGAGATGATATTAAAATGGCCATGAGCCAATGAAGACCATTTCAACTGGCTGCATCTGTGGGGACTTCGTAGGTTCCTCAAACCTGGCCAGTTTTTGCCTGCACCACTAACAGATTACCTTAGTTCATTCTGGCTACACACAAACATTTGGCCAGTGGTTCCCAGACTTGACAGGGGAGCACAGTCACCTGGAGGGCTCCACCCCCCGAGTTTCTGATCCAGTAAGTCTAAGGTAGGATATGAGAATCTGCGTTTGCTGGTCTGGGACCACACGTTGAGACCCGTTCGGGTGCGGTGACCAATAAGGAGGCTGAAGAAACACCTGGGGTCCTCCACAGGCTGCCGGCAAATGTTTGTTTTAGGTCCGCGATGGAAATAAACCGCTCAAGCTGGTTTTGAAACTCCTTGAGCTGTTATAACAAGATACCTCTTAATACTCCTGTTGGCAAAAGCCATCGTTAACTGAGAAGATGTCTACCTGCTTAACTATGATCAGTTTTTCTAGAGAAACCAGAAAGTGGATGATGTCCAGAAAAAATCTGGTACTCGAAATATGTGAACTGAGCAGAAACTGCGTAACCAAAGACAAAGCCGTCCAGGAGGCCCGCTGTCGTCAGAACTCCTGCACAGTGGGGCCCGACTATGAGACCTGCTCTGACTCTGACCAGCCCTACGCGGTAGATTCTAATCTACCAAAGTTCCCAGGGGTGAAGGGGCCCCGAGAGCCTTCCTCTGAAGAGCGGCTCGGCCCCGCTGTCCTGGTCAGTACCATCAAGGAGCAGGGAGGACGGCTTCCTTGGACTCTTGTGACCAAGGACATATGATTCTATACATTCTAAAAGAGAATTTCCATCTGGCTTCTGGAAAGCGCTCAGACTTCCTGCTCCGCTGAGATTTATTTCGCAGGGGAGGAGGAAACCCTTCCGGATTTTGCCGCCACGGAGGCTCTGGGGCAGCAGCACAATGGCATGCCCTTCGCCGTCCCAGGATGCAGGTAAGCAGGGCTTGCTCCAGGAACAAGCTCCCTGAGCATAAGAAGAGGGCCAGTTACATCGCCAGCCTTCTTCAGTTTCCCAGGCTGTAAAACAGGGCTAACATGGTACCCTCTCCCAGGTAACGGTGAAGATTCAATGAATCAACTGGGACCTGTTGGAAATGCAAATTTCCGGGCCCACAGCAGCCTTAAGACACACTGGGGGTGGGAGCGGGGTTAACAAACCCTCCACAAGGTTCCATGCTTCCCCCAGTTTGACACCTGGGGCTATAGGTCTAAGCTCCATTAGGCCAGGAATTTTGTTGGTTTAATCACTGCTGAATTCCCAGTGCTGGCATATTACAGAAACGCTATCCATTTATAGGCATTCAATAAATACTTTCAAATGACCGGGCGAGCCCAGATGAAACAGGAGGAAGGAGACTGAGGTTCAGAGAGCCTGGCATTTCCACCTACAGTCTGCGCAGCTTGGTGACCCTCCATCCCTCACTGATTTGTAGTAAACGCCATGAGTTGGAGACCACCTGTTCGGTCCCACATTGCACGCCCAGAGCTTAGCCTAGTGCCTAGCTCATGAGAGCGGGCTCTCGGGAACACACTATCAAAGGCACAAAGGTCTCCCAGCTCCAAATCTAAGTTCATACTACAACTGCCAACAGGTGTTACAGACGAGTCTGACCTTCCGCCTTCTCTGACCTGGGTAAAAGGACTTTAGAGAATACTGAGCCTCCGAGCCCCAAGCAATTTATCTCCCTCACTCAAGGGTGCACCCCACGGCAGCAGGGACTTTGCTCTGATCCTCGGCACTGGGGGTGCTCAATAAATACCTGCTGAGTGAATGGCCAGCCCTCAGCTGGGTGGGCTGTGATAAATACCAAGGCCCTTCTGTGCCACCGCCACCCTAAAACCAGCAGGCTCTGGAACTGCGTGGGAAGGAGAGGGCGGGAGGGGGGGCTTTTCGAGAGCAGGGACAGGGCATCAAAGCAGTTCCACGTGAACTCCCGAGACCGCCGGCTTCTGCCTCGGCCTTCTCAGCTCTGCCATGACAACGGCAGTTCATTACCCTCGCTTCCCACGCGGCCCTGGTGCCAGCTCACTGGCAAGAGTTACTTCACTCCAGAAATTCCTAAGAAGGGCTTGCCTCCGATAAGACGAGGGGGAAAAAGAATTTATGGACGTGCTTACACCAAGCGCCGCCAAGGTGCCTTGCAAGCGCTGATGTCGACGTGGCTCACCGGGAAGAGGCCTGAGGTGGCGAGGAAGGAGCAGTGGCTGCAGCCCCTCTCCCTGGGCACAGAAGGTCAACGAGCCGGACTCGTCACAGCTGCCATTTGGAAGCCTGATGTGCAGTAGGCCCTGAGCTAAAACTCGATGTGTCCGGTGCCATTTCACTGTCACCACAGCCCTCGGGGTGGGCAGGTCCTGCTCTTATCCCCGTTCACACTGCAGAGAAGGAGCTTGTCCAAGGTCACTTACTATGCATAAATGACAGAGCGAGGACCTGACCTGGCATCCTCTGAAGATCTTGACGAAAGCCTTATCTACCGCGAGTAACAGCGTGGTGCGTCGAACTGGTGTTTGGCTGGAACCCCACAAACACTTTTTCCATAGGGAACCAGGTATATATGCCAATAGATGTGTTTCTGTTTATTTCTCTGTAGTAAAAGGTCCCTTTCCCTTTGCTGCCCCTCTCTCGCCAAATTCACCAAGAGTCCAGTGGTCCAAATAGTAAGGCTTTGAAATCAGACAGACTTAGACTCAGATTCCAACTCTGCATTTCTACCTGTATGACCTTGAGTTTGTCCCTTGACCGTTCTCAGCCTCCGTTTCTCATTGCATAATTGCCAGAAAAAACACCACAAGCAACAAATGCTTGGCACGTGACAGGCTGGATAAAGATGGTTACAGATGATGATGGTGATCTCCATCACTATCACCAGGTGCCAGGTATTGTTCTCAACTGTTAGTGATAGGAAGACAAACAATGCACTAGTACGAAATTCCTGGGATGCACACTGACACGCTCACAGAGCCCTAGCTATCCAAGAAAAGCCACGACAGATGCAGGACTGGAAGGCTCTCCCGGGGTCATCTCATCCCAGCAGCCACCTGATGCCTGTATCTTGATACTTCGCCCTTTCAAGTCAGGTACCAGTCAGGGATCCTAAGGGCTGCCCCAGTGACGAATCAAGCGAGTAGCTGCCACTGGGCGGGGAGGAAGCCAGCGTGGGGACGAGCAGGCTGCCACTGAACCACCCAGCGACAGCAGGCAGCCGGCTGGGGAAAAAGCAGCAGCTGCCACGGGACTGGTGTCCTGGCTGCCAGAGGGTGACAAACGGAACGAGGGAAGAAAAAAAGCCAACAAAGGTATCCCCGATCTTGATGTAGCTTCATCTTTTTTCTGGCTGACCACTGAACGAGATCTTAAGCCTTGATCCTTTGCTCAGGCAGACATCTGAAACTGAAAGATCCCATTTCTTCCCGACGGTGAGATGTCATGGGCTGAAGCACTGAGAAGGCAGTCGCGGGCGGGGGGGGGGGGGGGCGGGGGGGCACACGAGACCTACCACACTTGTCCTTTTGTCCCTCCTCCCCACTCTCTCTACTCCACCCCATATTCCCGGTCCAGCATCTTTAGAGAATGTTCTGTGTTCTCCCTACACGACAGTGACCACCTGCCCCCCTCCTCAATCTCCCATTATTTTGCAAGAGGTTGTCTGCTCAGAACTGGATGCTTAATGGCCTGCTGGTGAAGGTTAAATAACAAAACGCTGCTGTATCCAGTTTCTGAGTTTTCTTTTATCTCACTCTGAAACAGGGATTCAAGGCAGCTGAAAGGTGGTCCGCAGCAGCAGCCAGAGCCTCTTGCTGTTCTGCTTAAGGGTGTAGAGCCAGCTGGCCCTCTCTGTGCTGGGAGAGACCTGGCTGGAATTTTTTTTCACATGGACTCATCACAGATCCAGCCCCTGTCCCAGTGGAAGTTCTAGGACATGTCACCCAAGACATTTCTCCAAAGGAAATGGATTCCTCTCATCCAGGGCTCCTCCCTGAACTGGGGGTTGCATCCTCACCTCCTGGAGGCAGGAGATAGCTCCAGACACTCAGTGGAGACAGCCATTTTGATGGCAAATGCCATCAAAACCTGACCAAAGGTTTCCATCCAAGAGCTTTGCAGCAGCATGACGGCCACCTCCAACTGCCACTTATTCTAGCCTTGCTCTCCTTATGTGGATCTGAGCTTGGCGTTTCCTTCCCTGTAACTAAGGCAACCTGATTCTCTTCTCTTCAAAAGAGCAGTGTTTCCCAGTTACCTGGGGTCCCTGGGGATTGGAGAACCAGGTCAGTATGGCTAGGGCGAAAGCGAGAGGATATGGTGACAGAGTTGATGCCTTTGCTACTCATCCCCTGGCCGTCGGGGCATTTACCCACGCGACTAGGAAATGACTTTGAACTCTATACACACTGCACCCATCAGTTTCTCTCCTCCACCTATCTCTGGTCTCTCCCTCCCAGAGCTCAAGAGTTTACCCAAAGCCTCAATTCTCTATCCTTCTGCTCTTAAGGATCCACGAAATACCTGTAGTTGGGTGTCTAAACACGTTATTAAAGGGCTTTTATTTTTCTTTCAAGGCTCGAGTTTAAGATCCAAACATTCCACAGGAGTCTGCAATGCATGGGAATATCTCATGCCCATTCTGGCTGCTCCCAGAAGGTCAAGTCTGTGCCCAGCAGCCTCCGAAGCCGCTGCATGGATCTCATTGGCTTCTCTGATCAAGCCGCCTTGGCCACATCTCTCTGTGAGAGCCACAGCAGGTTTGCCTCGTTTTAGGAATAAACGGTAACTCTCACGGCCAACTTGCCGACAGGGCACTCTGGAGCCTGGAATTGCTATAGTTAATATGAGTGTGGATTTAGGGGTATGACTACCTGAGCTCCAGTCCTGGGTGCATCACCTTCTGGTGACCTTGAGAAAGTTACCTTTCCAAGTCTCAGTTTCGTTATCTGAAGACACAGATAACCTTACCCATACAGCTGGAGGAAACATTAAATGAGATCACAATAAAAAGTGTGCAATGTAAATATTCAGACATTAGCATTTATTATTTCATTTATTTATGGTTCCAAAGTGTCTAATTTATCCTGTTATCTATGCTAATACTTTTCAACCTTATTCTTTCTTAACAATGGGCATAAGATATATTCCCATGCATTGCAGACTCCCGTGAAGTGTTTGGATCTTAAACTCGAGCCTTGAAAGAAAAATAAGAGCCCTCTAACAACGTGTTTAGACACCCAACTACAGGTATTTCGTGGATCCTTAAGAACAGAAGGATAGAGAATCGAGGCTTTGGGTAAATTCTCCATCAGGTTGGTTATAACTCCCACTTAAGAACTCATGTCGAAATGTCAAGTGGTGGAAAGTGACATTAGTCTGACAATCACCTTAATGTATTTAATTGATTACAAAAAGAATTCGCTTGCAATTGCTCGTACTTTAACTGTTAGACATACCACAAATTCCTGTGACACAACTCGCAAATGACTGTGACACTATGAAATTTGCTGGCCTGCGCTACGAAAAAGGTTTTGAAGGATAACTCAGCCACGAGAATTATTACAACAGATGAGAAGAAACTGGGTCTTACTTTGAGGGAAATGTTTCCATGAGAGAAAGAAGAAGAAAGACCTGTATTAGGGCCTGGAGGATGCTGTGAGCCCTTGGGCAAGTCGCTTGTCTCTGAGTCTCAGTTTCATCAGTGAAATGACATCGCTGGATTACATGACCAGAAAGGTCCATTTTGGCTGCCAGTTGCTACAGAGCTGGGAGGGGACTCAGTCTCCATTTGACTTAAGTGCCCATAGGTACTTCTAGTGAAAGCTAGAAGAACCGGCATTCCCAAGTGTCTCCTGCCTGTCAGGCTCTGTGCCAGTAACTGTCCTACCTGACTTTGCTTATTTAATGCTCAGAGCTGCCCTTGCCGGCGTACACGCATCTCCCCATCCTGGAGAAGACAACACCAAGGCTCAGAGAAATATGCAACTTGCCAAGGCCATTCAGGTAGCAAGCAGCAGATCCAAGATGCCGGGATTCAAAGGCTCACCCTCTTATCACTGTCCACACTTGCTCTCTGGTCAGCCGTGGCCGGGCCACACCCGCATGGTTGCAGGTCAGTGAAATCATGCCTGTCCCAGCTCCATTCCCCAAGGCCAAGTTCCGCACAGTGGAGCAGAGGTCTTGATTCGGAGACCACTTCAGCGGACAACGCTGAATGGGCCGCGATTTAGAAATGCGGGTTCTGGCGTCAGCAGGCCTGTCGTTGGCATCTCCCTACACTCGGCTTCACCCAACTCCGCCTCCCTGAGCCTCTGGTTCCTCAGGCAGGTAACTACCTACGCCCAGGAGTATTAGGGGATTCAAAGAAATCCCCATGTAGAGCTCTCAGCAGACCGCTCTGAATGCAGGAAATGTTCAATCATCATTTCCTACCGAGCTCACCAGGAGGGGATACGGACAGTGGGGAGCTCATCTGTGGCAGGACTGACGAACCTGGGGCCCATGAGCCCCCTGAAATGATGTGCCAACTACTGTGTTCGCACATTTCTTCAGGAGGCATCCTCAGCCTTCATCGGATTCTCATCAGGGTCTGCGCGCAGAGGTGGTTAAGCTCTTTTGACTGCTGTAGACACGACTTCTTACAATATAAGTTATCCTTGAAAGGACAGGGTTTGCTACAGTTCCCCGAGTCACAGGAGCATCACGGAGAAAGGTGCTGAGCCCCCTCAGCCGTGTGGGCCTCAGGTACTCATCACAGACCCGACACTATGCCGAGTTCCCAGGTAGTTCCTGGAAGAAGGTCTTGACCACGAGCTACAGAATGAGCAGGAATTCGGCTTCCAGAACCTTCTCTGGCAGGGCCTGTTCCAACAATCTATTCTCCTCAGAGAACAATCGGTGTGTTGTTTTTGCATACCAGCAAGTTAAACACGCCGGCCCTTCACCCGAGGCATTCTGCTAAAGGGACACAGTGCCATGGGCTTGTGCCCGCACCTGATCCCCAGGACGGTCACCTTCCCAGACCACCTCGCTGCAGGACGAGTGTTTGGTGCCACTGGAGCCTTTGGCCCAGTAGGCAGGGCTCAAGCTGCCCACTGGACTCTCTCCGGTTGTTGGGACAACCGTCCTCAGGAATTCCGGCCTCCCAGTTCCCCCGGGTGAGAAGGGGAGAGAGTTGGCAAGGCCAGCTGCCTGCCTGGCTGCTCTTCCGACCCCCCGGTGGAAGGGAAAGCTGCAAGCTGGACTCCCTACCCCCAGCAGCCTCCAGGCCGGACGGCACACAAAACAGCTCAGCCCCAGAGGGAGGAATGTGCCAAGACATTCTTCAGGGTTGGTAACCCGAGACGCTATTTTGTTCTCGGTGGCTAAGAAATCACTTTTTTTGACTGGAGTACCATTTAACTTACTTCTTTTAAATTCAGGGGAATGGGAATGGCAGGCATCTCCTCATTCAGGTAAAGGAAAAGCCAAGACAAATGCATCCACACTCACATCCACACCCACACGCACACACAGAATTTTTTTCTTTATGTGATATTTTGTTTCACAGCTTTAACCAGTCACAGAGATGTAACTACCTTGGCAAAATCGATCTTCCCACCCCACTACCCTCAGGAAGTCTGGCTCCTTTCAGCTTTGTTAAAATTTTTTCCTCCTCCTTACAGCCTCACCCTCCCACCTAGCCCCCTCTCCCCAAATTCTGGAGTCAGAAGGGGACAGGAGAGGCCTAGGTGTCTGAAATCATACCTGAGAGCTGGCAGCATCCTTAAAGGCCATCTAATCAACCCTCTTCTCTCACCAAGGAAGTACCTGTACCTCAAGGGATTTGCTTGAGGCCACACAGGCAGAAATGGGCACGCAAAATCCCTACCAGAGTGTGTCAGAGTTTCTCCAAAGAGCCACGCGTGGGTGCCCTCTCCTCAGCTCTTTCCCCAAACTGCCAAAGCTGGCCCCCCAACAACAGCCACTCCGGCACTCGGAAACTCCTCAGCACCCCAAGCTCAGGGGCCCTGCACCAGCACAGTGCAGGTGAGATGACCAGGAGATACAAAACCAATGAATGATTTGCAAGGTGAGAAGTGAGCAGCTCCATTAAGCACCAGTATGTTTTTAATTCCTCTTCACTGCTCACCAATCTGCCTAAAAACAAAGGCTGTCCAGGCCTGTTGCCGGGCGGCAAGCAGGCCCGAGGAGCGAGCTAAAATATAACGGTACTGGGTTGTTATTTTTTCTTCCACTGTGTTTTTAAGGACCCTTTCTATTCTGGCAATAGATATTACTAGTTTTCCATTTTGTGAAAGTGGTTAATATTTTTCAAATTGAGTTGATTTAAAGCCATGAATTAAGTAAGCAATAGCACGGTGGACGTGGGCAAAAAAAAAAAAAAAAAAAAAAAGGGAAGGTGGTTCCACATCAAACAAAAATTGGGGAAGTGATGCCGTAGCCAAGTCAGTCATCTGCAGCAGCTATGCTGCTTGCCCTCGTCCGAAGGTAAAGAATGACCGCTGTCTGAGCAGCTTCTACAGCTGGACTATCCCCTCAGAGCCCCGGAGAGAGTCTCGCCTGATGCCCGGCCGGGAGTGAGGAGCAGTGGGCGCTGTGGGACAGCCCCCTCCTACACCCCGCTGCTGACAGCACACCTGCCTCAGCAAGCTGCCGGGACCTCAACCCGGGAGGGCACAGATGCTTGAACTGGCGTCTGTTCTAGGAGAGGACAAGGGGTTGCCCAGTTCACCAACAAAGTATGAGTCCCTGGGACAACTGACCCTGAGAGGGTGGGGAGGACAATGAGTCGAACATGGCTGGAAGTTAGCACTTCGGAGCTGGGAAAGAACTTGGCGTATGACAGGGCAGTAGAAAGGGAGAAACGGGTAGATCACACCTCTGGGCCTGACATTTCCTCCTGTATTTGCAAAAGGAAGTTGAATTCCGATCTATATCCTTTCCAACTTTTAGGAGTCCCACTGTTATTCCTTCCCTTCCAAGCAAACCACTAGCCTCACAAATAGGGAAACTGAGGTTCAGACGTTAAAGCGGCTTGTCCAAGGGATGCGCTGTAGCATTAACAACCCTCTTCGGGATCACCTTAATGAGACATTCCTCATGGTACTGAGCATGCAGCAACCCAGTAAATGTTGAATGAACCAACTGAGGTGCTCACAGAAACTACTGGGAATCTGGCATCTTTCTTCTTTTCTTGTTCTTGCCCCTCCACCTTGCTACACACCCATCCTGGCCTTCTGAAGGCCTCTATCCCAATCCCGCAAGATGGAGGGTCCGAAACATTCACCTTCATTGCTTTATAGGTACCTGCTGCCCAAGGTTACAGTGACCAGGTGAGAAGTCCACATTCCTAAGACACTCTGATCACAGACCTCCTCAGCAAAGCACAGCAAACCTGTCCCAGAGAGTGGTCCTCCCCTTCCCCCAACACATTCACGGGAGGGAGTGTGTGCGCAAAGAAACCCTAAGCAGTGGGAACCGGAGAAAGTCCGGACGCTAAGAGCCACACCAGCCACCTCAGACTCCACCTGCCTCAGCAAAAAAAAAAAGAAAAAAAAGAAGAAAAAAAAAGAAAGAAAGAAAAAAAAAAAAAAGAAAAAAGAAAAGAAAAAGAAAAAAAAAAATCCCGTGCTACCGCCGGCGTGGTGGCCAGCAAGGTCAGGACGCACTGGTGCTGAGGAGCCAGGTTCCCCAGAGGAAGAAGGGGAGGGCGATGGGCAGCGCTTTGCCGGAGGCCTCTCACCTCCATCATCATCCTAAACAGCTTCCAAGTTGCTATGCGATTCCTGGAGAACCAGTCTTCCTGACCAGCCTTCCCCTGCTCCTTCCCACTCGCGGCCTCCAGCCCCCCCCTTTGCTCCGTACTCTCTCAGAGCCTCCCAGTCACCTGTCAGAAATCACACCCGGACTCCCTTTCCCTTCGCGTCGTGTCCTCCCTCCAGCAGTCTCCCAGTTAATCCTGGGGCTCTACCACCCCCTCCGAACCAGATGCTGCCCCCTCCCCCACCCCATGCTGGGGAAAGCCTCCCGGGAAGCCCCAGCATCACTCCGCTAGGTTGCTCCTCCCCACCCCCCGCCGCTCGACTTCTCTACCAAAAGGGAGCGGGACGGTGGGGGGCGGGGGGGGGGGCGAGCTACAGCTTAAGGTCACAACTCTGGGCAGGTGCCGGCTGGGGCCTAAGTCCTCTATCTAGGGATGGCGGAGGGGGCATTCCGGGCCCCTGGCCAACCCACTCACTATCCCCTCCTCCAGCAGCCCACACGGGCAGAAGCAGCGCTCCAGAAGAGGATGGGGTAGGATGGGGTGGGGGGGGGGAACTGGAGCGCAAGAGGCTGCCAGAGCGCCCCCTCACCTCTGCCTGCTCCCGGCTCGTGGCCCCTGGCGCAGAAGGGGCCCCACGTGGGGGTGTGGGGGCTTCCCGGGGTCCTACCTGTCCCGCGGGTCGATCCAGCTGGTGGTGCGGCTCGTGTGGTCTATGTAGTAGACCTTGCCGTCGAAGTCGCGCGCCTTCTCCCAGCCCTCCGGCAGGGGCAGCTCCGGCCGGGGCATCTTCCTAAGCGCGGCCCGCGCTCCCCCATGCAGCTCCCGGCCGCTACGGGGGCCCCCGGCTCAGCGGCTCCGGCCGGCTGTATCCGGCCCGGGCGGCCGCCGAGGCACCATAATGGGGTGGGGGGGGGTGGCACCCGCGGATTGGGGGCCCTAGTGAGGGCCAGCCGGGTCGGCGCTACTGTCCATGCGGCCCTGCGGCCCCAGCCCCGCGCCGCACGCTCCTCCCGCCGCCGAGCTCTCACGCTGCCATGTGCGCCCGCAGCGGCGCGGTGCGGGCTCGGGTGCGCGCCGGCCGTTGGGGCAGCACGAACCGAGCGCAGCCGCGGCTGCCCTCCTCCGCCGCGCGGCGCGCTGCGCCCTCCACGCCGCCTGCCGCGGCCGCCGCCTCCTCCTCCCCTCGGCCGGGTGCCGTCCCTGCGCTGCGCTCCGCCGTTCTGCGCTCTCTCGATTTGCGACTTCTGCCTCCGCCAGGTGCGGCTAGGGCGGTGCAGGTAATCCCGCTGCCCCGGAAACGGGAGGCGGAGCGCCGGGCGCCTGGGTTCCCAGGTCTCCTCCCCACGCCCAGCGCCGCGGGGGCGGGTCCTACGGCCCGAGACGCGCCCCCTCGTGGGACAGTCCGACGTGGCGGCCGCCCCTGCGCTGCCCCTCACCTGGGTCCGGGACCAGATTGGAGCCCCAAGAGGCTGAAGGAAGACCTGCTGTGCCTCTGCTTCTCAACGCTCCTCTGGCTCTCTCCACCCGAGTGTCCAGGCTCTTGGCACAGGTGGCCTGAAAGCATACAAATGCACGTTTCTCTGTTATGTAGAATCAGTCAGGCAAGAAGTGGTTAAATAGAAACATTCTTGTAAATCGGAGACCGTAAGTTTATCAGGATCTCGGATCCTTCCCCAACACACGCACCATCTGTCTCACTCTTATCCATTCTTCTCCCCATGGTGTTTCACCCATCCCCCACGCCCCCGTATTTGCAAGTGTAGCTGCTCTCCTCTGGGTCTGTAAAATTAGGAGTGCTATGAATCCCCTCCCCCAGGAGGGCCTCCAGGTGTCAGGGTAATAGCAATGTTGTTGGATAAATTGAGCACTTAACCGGTCCCAGGCTGTGGGCTAGCAGATGCACACGCTTTCTGTCCTGCGATACTCTGAGGTAGTAAGTTATGGTTTGGGGGTAAGAGGGTTATGGAAAAGAATAAAAGCAAACCAAAAATTCACCTTGGAAAAAAAAATAGGAGAAATTAAAAAATCAGACACAAGCTTTCTTGAGAAATGAAAAATGTGATTAAATACAAAAAAGAAGGTAGTGCGTTTGAGTTGAGAATCAACTGGCTACTGTGTGTTTCCTGAGTGTATGTTTACTTTTTTTTTTCCTTTGCCCTGGATGTATATTAAGAAGCTGGACTGAAGGAATGAAGCCCAGGGCTGTGTATCTTCTTGGCCGAATCCCAGCAGTCTCCCTGGGGAGCCAGCATCCTGTACTGTATGGGCCCAGGTATGCAGAGCAAGGATGGGAATCCCATGTTTGTGGTCTCATCTCTCACTAGAGAAGACCCACCATAACAGCTCCTCACCTCCAAATGCCTTCTGTAAAGTCGGTTCCCCAAGGCCAGGCCTGTGGGCTCAACATTTAGCCCTTCCTTCCCTCCTTTTCTATAGATGCCATCCATGGAAGTCCAGAAACATGGGCCTCAGACTGGCCACCAACACCCAAAAGTAGGAGTTCCCCACCCTTTCATGGGGCACTCCACAGCCCTCGACACTTCCTCCACTTGGCCAAACCTTCACTGTGTGACGACCTCCCACTATTGACTAAGGCAGTAACTCAAAAGGAAAGCCACCGTGCTGCTAGATGCTAGATGCTTCACACACATTTAACCCTCTCAACAACCCTCTGCAGTAGGGAATACCTCTTATTGTACCCACTCTAGTGATAAGAAATGAGGACCTCAGGTGTCACACTGTTGGCCAGGGACACAGAAGTTTTAGTTGTCCAGCACCAGTACTCGTCTCACATGTTCACCACCCTATTTTCTGGCCCTCTGACCTTGAGTAACTTGCTCAACTGAAATCTCAGTCCTAGGTCTGGAAAACATCGTGGTAATACAGACTCAGGAGCCTTGTTGTAAGGTAAATGGGAGAGGAGAAATTTGGAAGGCCTGGCATTCAGCAGTAAGCCATCCTCCCAGGGCCTCATGTGTTACATTTGGGGCATCAATGCCTGGCAGCGAGCACCCCGCTATGAAATGCAAACCAATGAAGTATTTTCTATTCCAAACACAAGCCCATGTCCTTCCCCTTCCTGAAAATTGTGCATGGTTGCTTGTGATAATCCTCCTAATTACTGATTTTGTCTTTGTCTTGTTTTGCAACCAAGCCCTCTCACTGGCTGGTGCTGTTTTGTGAAGGGAAATCACCTTCTAAACTGCCAAATCCAACTTTCTTTTTAGCCCAGGTGCCCAAGCCCTGGCATTTTCCAAATGGCTTGTTCCTTCAGACCTGGAGAGCAGGAAAGTGAAACCAGAGCTGGAACTAACTCCTTAAAGTCTTAGTCTGTTTGTCCACCCTTGTCACCTCCACTCCACCCCCCCCCACCCCGTACGAAAGAATCCCAGATTATCTTCCAGAAGCTGCAAGCAGGGTGAGGTAATAAATGACTGCTTGCCCCATGTGATGGCAGTGAATCATCCCCAGGCATTCCTCAAGGCTGAGGACAAATGTGAAAGGGATTAAAGGTAAAACCGGCTGAGCCGCGTGATAAAGCCCATTGGAAGTTACTCTACAGGTGACTGAACTGCAGGAATCTGAACTGAAGGCGAGACGCCCCGCCTCTCCGCCTCTCTCAGCCTTCCTGCGGGGGCTGTGTGTGGCTGCCCATGAGCAGAGTTGGAGGAGACAGGCACGGCCACCATGGGGGCTGAGCAGACGTGACCACAGGCCAAGCCTTTCTTCATTTGCCTTCACATCCAGGTAGCCACAGGAGACACCCACTTAAATTCTTTCCCCTACTATTGCAGCAGAGAAGAAAGGCCCGTTTCCATACACGTGTTTCAGAGGATTTCAGAGCATCAGGGTAATACGTTTCAAAAAGATGGTAAAGGGAAGGAATTAAGCTTTTTTTAAAAAAAGCTAACAGTTTCCTGTTAGCTTTTGCATCCTTCAAGTGAAGGCTGTGGAAACTTCTGCTGAGAATTTTCTTCCGACTCCATGCCTGTACCTCCTCACCTCGTGCTGTCCCTCCTACACACCCCAGAGAATGCACAGTACATTTTTATGCTCCAGCCAATAAGGTCCCCTTTCTTCAGTCATGCATTAGTTGAAGTTCATAATTGGGCCAATGAAGGGAACCAGGGAAAATGAGTGTGGACGAAACCTTGGCAGTATGAGAACTGAGGCAGAGGAGATGGTTTCTATTTACCTCTGGGTCCTCGGTGCTTGAAAATAAATCGAAATAAGTCAAGTATTGCCAACGTATTTTACAAATAGGGAGAAGAAGCTTCTATGAATGATGACTCATTGCCCTGGTACTTATCAGTCCCATTTTATTCATGCGTAACCTAGACTCAGAGACTTTGACTTTCCTATGGTCATGTCATAAATAATAAGAGTCAAAATTCTAACTCAATGGGTTTTTACTTCTGGATTCACAGTGTGGACTCTCCTGTGCCAGCGACGGAGGGAAGGAACTTCTGGGCACTAACAGTCTGGTTCGAAGAGCAGCCTGGAGATGGTCAAACTTCGGCTTGCATTTGAGTTGCGTGTCTACCTGGAGCGGTGGGAGGTGAGAGGGGACATGCTGAGGTCAGAGCTGTGTTTACAAGGAGAGGAAGTGGGTGTTCTGAATGCTAAGCTGAAGATGGATCAACCTGAATTTTGACCTCCACCGTGCTTGTCAACAAGACCCTGCTGGGGGGCGTAGCTATCAGGGGATTTGATAGGCTGAGCTGTCTCCCTAGAGGGATGCCCACTGTTCTCCCTGTCCTGCCTGCCTCCTCTCCTCTCCCTTTCCCCTTGCTTGTTCAATTCGTTAAATGAACTGGATTTCTCCTGGATCCGAGGCATTCCTGAGGCTGGCAGGAGAGGTTTTCAACTCTCCCGTCAAAAAGGTCTCTGGGAAGGCTGGAAGCTGTTGTGTCTTTCACCAACGAGGAAATGAATTATGCACTGGAGGAGGCGGTGGAGATGAAATCTCAGTTTCAAGGGTGGGGGTGTGGAGAGAAGAAAGTGTGCTCAGAGGGAGGGAGTTCCTACAAAGCAGTGCTTTCCTCCCCTCCCACCCCAAAGGCAGAAGAGGAGCCCCGGTGGGAACGGGGGTGGGGTGCAGTAACCAGCAGGCTGGCTAGAAGAAGCCTCTCTAAGGGTATTTATAGAGCTTTATAAGGCTTGCATCGCCATGGTACCCAGGGGCTTAAATTAAACTCCAGCCCAACTGCTTAGAGAGGGGTGGAATGAAATGCTTTTTATCTGTCCACTGCTCCTGGTTCGATGCCTTATTCACAGAATTTTAGATGAGCAATCTGAGTGAATTTTATAAGATACTAGTAAGAAAGGTGTAGTGTTGGGGCTTGAACCCAAATAACTTGCCTCAACAGAGTGGCTGGGTGGAGTAGTGAAACATACATGGGCAGAAAAAAAAATCTGTGTGAAACTTGGCTCTGTATGTTGGTTGATGTGTGTTTGTGCATGAGACTGCAGCTCTTTGAGCCTCAGTTTCCTCGTCTGTCAATTGGAGCAACAATACACGCCATATAATACTGCTTGTGCCGACTAAATGAGATGATTGTCAATACAGTGCTAGCTCAGCTCCTGAAACAAGAGTTTGTTTGTTTGTTTGTTGTTTGTTTGTTTTTAAAGCTGGGTCCCTTCCTTTTTCAGCTCTTTATTCATTTATTCAACATGACTCTTGTCTGTCAACTGTACCAGACAATGGGTCAAGTGCTCAGGACACTGAAAGGTTTCTGGTCTTACGATTTAGTAGAGGACATATACAATACACAAGTCAGCAAGTGAATAAATAATGGTCTATTGTCATCAATAACGAGAAGAGAATAAATAAGGTTTATGACAAAATTTTGTAGGCTGGGGGTTGGTAGAAAAATCTGTCTTAGACAGGGCCAGAGAGAAGGCCTTTCCGAAGAAGTGACATTTCAGCAGAAGTAGTAGCCAGCAATGTGAAGAGGCAAACGACATGCACTGCAGGCTGAGGGAGCAGCATGGGGCAAGGCCCTGAAGATTTGCTGTGTTAACAGACCAACGAGCCCTGTTCCCATTCCACCGAAAACCATAGGAGGTTGTTTCCGTGGGGGATCCAAGCTAGGAGGTGGTCGCCCTAAGTTCTTGCAAGGTTCTCTGGTCCCAAACATACGGTTTCCTGCACTGTCACTGACACCCTGATCCAGGCTGAACATGCTCCCGACCTTGGTTACTCACTGCAGTAGCCTCTAAAGGTCTGAGACAGTCTAGTAAAGTTTGGATGCTTTGCTTACTCTATTTTTAGTTTTCAGAAGTTTAACTATGTGTGTGAACATAATGCAATATACAGATGGTAAGTATATTATGTAACTGTATGCTTGATATCTATCTCATTTTATCAACCAATTTCATCCCAATATATTAATTAAAACAATAAAAGATTCTATACCATGTTTAAAAAAAAAGTTAAAGTATATGTCTTGGCATGGATTTTAGGTTTATCTTGTTTGGAGTTCACTCAGCATCTTGAATCCCTAGTTTGATGTTTCTTCTCAAAGCTAGGAAGTTTTCAGATACTATTTCTGAGACCTTTTGGAGTTCCACTCTCCTCCTCCTCTATGTCTAGAACTCCTACCTTCTATTATAGTCCCTCAGGTTGCTAGGCTTCTGTTCCTTCTTTTATTTATTTTTTGTGGTCTGTTGTCTCTGTTCAATTAGGTCGTTTCTATTGTCCTGTCTCCCAGATCACAGATTCTTTCCGCTACCTCCTCCGTTCTGCTCTCAGACCCATCCGCTGAGCTTTTTTCAGTTGTCATATCTTCCAGTTCTAGCATTTCCATTCGGTTCTCCCTTGTGTCATTTATTTCTTCTCCGAGGCTCTCTGATTTCGTTTGTGTCAAGCGTGTTGATGGTTGCTTATTGAAGCATTTTTAACATGGCTGCTTTAAAATCTTCATTGAATAATTCTAACATCTGTCATTTTTGTATTGGCATCTATAGATTGTCTCCCCCCCCCCCCCCAATTCGGTTTGAGATCTTTCTGGTTCTTGGTATGACAAATGACTTTTGACTGAAACCGGGACATTTTTACACTGTTCTGAGACTCTGGATCTTATATAAACTGGTTTTACCTGGCTTTCTCTGATACCATTCCAGCAGGGGAACTGGGAGTGGCCACAAGGACAGCACCTTGTTACTATCAGGTGGAAGTGGAAGCCCAAGTGCCCACTTTACCTTCCTGACACCTGTGTGTGTAGAGGGGGCGGTCCTCACTGGCCTTCTCCGACGCCATCTCATCCCATCCTCTTGAGGGTGGAAGTTTAGGGTCCTTACTGCTGGTGTGGGTGAAAGTGGGCCACATCTTTTTCTGTGGTATTTAGCTAGAACAGGGTGGTTATTGTCTAAAAGTTTGCTAGTTGCTAGCCTGTCCCTTTCCTGGTCCTTTGCCTAGAGAGAGCAGGCTTTGGGGGCATTTTTTAGTCTGCGCCCATTGTTTCTGGGTTTTCTGTGTCTCCAGCTCTCCATCTGGGATACATGAGGCAAAAAGAAAGTTTAGGGAACTCACACTTATCATCGTGTCATTCCTCGGGTCCTGAGGTCCCTTAGCCATCTGCCTTCTTTTCTACACTTTGAGTCTTCTTATGTTTGTTTTTTTTAATGTCCCAAGTTCTGGGTTTTACTTAGTGGGAAGAATAGGGAAAACCTGCCTACTCCATCTTCCTGGTAGCAGAAATTCATCGCTTACTCTGAGCCAACAAAAAATGTGTTGAAGCTGGGATTCACCCCTTTCCTCAAGCCAACTTCTTATCCTCCCCCACTCTCTTTCTGTCTTCATTCATGTTCCCTGTAGTCATCTAGGTAGGAAACTGAGGGTTCTGCCTTCCTGGCCTCCTGGTATATCACTTTCATCTTTGAGACCTGAACCCTGGCTCAGGCTCCTTTGTCTGATTCTTGTAACTTTAATGGTGTTAAACTAATCTCATAACTTGTAGTCTCACCAGTCTTTCCCACTGCATCTCATAATCTTTCTAAATTAAGTGTCCACAGATGCATTTCTCAGGGTCAAACTCAAAAATGGTCTAAGAGCAAATACACTTGGGAAGTTTTGGCGTTAATAAAGATTGCCTTTCTGTGAGACTTCTCAGAGCTTTCAGTGTGCCTATACCCATGATAAGTAGCCAAGAAAACAAAATAATACAGAATTGTTCAAATTTAGTTGACTAAAATATTCTTTTTCTTCCTGAGGCATCTCTGGAATATAATGTCTAAAACAGAGGTTGGCAAACTTTTCTGTAAAGAACCAGATAATAAATATTTTCAGCTTTGCAGGCCATTTGGTCTCTGTTGAAACTACTCGCCTCTTTCATTGTAGCTGAAAGCGGCCATAGATGATATGTAAACAAGTGGGCATGGCTCTGTGCCAAGAAAACTATATTTACAAAACAGACTACTGGCCCTCAGGTCTTAGTTATCCACCTCTGTAATTAAAACATCATTTTAAAGACAGAGACCTGGGTGTCTTCCTAGATTTCTTTCTTTTCCTTATATTCTATCCACAAGAGCCTTGGATCCTGTCTACAAAACAGGTACCTGTTCCCATCTCTCCATCTCCACTTCCACCAGCTTAGATGCAGGTCATCAGCAACTGTGCCTGTACAGCCTCCCAACTCAGCTTCCACTTGCCCCATCATTCTGTACAGTGTGCCAGGACATCTGATCATGTTATACCCCTCCGTGACACTTCACTGGTCTCAGGATAAAGTCCACAAACCTTACCATGTGTCGTAAGGGCCAGTTTGTGCTGGCTGTGGTTCACCTTTCCAGTGTCAAGTTTCTACCTCCTCCCCTCACACTGCACGGTTAAGCTTATATATGTGGTTTGCACACACTCGACCCTTCTCACCTCTGGACCCGCACACAGGCTAGTTCCCCTCTCACACATGCTCCTCTGTCTTCAACTTGTGAATTCTCCTTCTTCAGCTTCCAGCTTAGCTGTGACTTCTTCCCTCCCTGTTCAAGGTCAGGTTATAAGTCCCTCCATCTACTTTATCCTTTAGCAATCTAACCTCATCACTTTATTTCTTTATTCGCTCACTCTCTCTCTGTTTTTTTTTTTTTCCCTCTCCCAACTAGACTTTAAACCCGGTGAGGGCAGGGTTATTTTTGTTACTTTTTATTTTTCTCACATCTCCAGAGCCTAAATCAGGCCTAGCATGGAGTGACATAAGCATGTGTTAAGGACAGGGGCTATATACCCTGATCAGAGCCTAGGACTTCCTGACACCACCTTTTTAAAACTATTTTTGCTTCTCATAGGGAGCAGATGGCATTAATCTATTGGAATAATTAAGAGCCCATATGTCCTTCTAAGAAATAATTTGCTCATCTGCAGTGAGGAAGAGAATTATGCAGCATTCAAGGGGCCTTTATGGAAGTATTTTTCCTCTTAGCTGGAGTCTAAATGGTCTTTTTCGAAATATTGATTTGAGAACTTGATATCTTTATAGCTAGAATCAATGTGTGATTCATGAGTGTATTCTGGATTACTTATCTTTAAAAAAAAAGCTACAAAGAACATTCTTGAGACAACTAGGGAAATGTGACTCTGGCATGTGCTGTGGACAGTATTACTGTGTTGATGTTAAGCATCTCGGGAGTGATAGTGGTATTGTAGTTATGGAGATTAGATTAATCCTGTTCTTAAGAGGTATAAGCTGAAGCTGAAGCATTTATGAGTGAAGTATCATGATGTTTACAACTTACTTTCAAATTGTTCAGTAACCATTTGAGCATTTCAGAGGCGGGGAGGGAGAGAATGAAAATGTTAACAACTGGTAAATAATAATAAAAACTGTACTATATTTTATAATTTATTTAACACTCATCTCATTTAGCATGATCTGTCATGGAACACAACTCATTGAAAGTTGCCTGATCTGTAACAACAACTACTAGGTTGCCAAAAGATGTGCATTAAACTGCTTAAGATAATCTATTGACTTCCTGTCGATGAACTTCTGATATTAGACTTTAAATAGCTTTATAATAAAAAAGCCCAGCAAACAGCCATCGCTCTCTGGTGAGCCAATGGCCTAAACTCCAAATATATTTCACAGAGCTTAACGTTTTTATAGTGAAAGTATAGAAAATAAACACACCAAAAGATAGGGTAGAAACTTGCCCACTATATTCTAAATAAGGGAAAAGTAATATGGACTTGGATGTGACCTTGGTCACAATTTCTGGCCTGATGCAGAAGGATGGAGACACTCTCTGCTTTATCTTCCTGGACAGCTCCCTGGATGTCCCTGCAAGAGCTGAGCTGCAGGTGGCATGCGGTCCCTCTGATGTCTACCTCTTTGTCCAGCTTAAGGACCAAAATCATCTGGAAGGCTGAAGACCTGCACGTGCATGGAATGAACAGGGATTCGTGCGCAAGTAAATCTCTTCCTTTGGCTTAGTCTCCCGGTGTCTGAGGAGGCACCTCCTGTGTTCAGAACTCATTCCAGTCTCAACAGTAAGTAACCCTGCGGATTCAGACCCAGACCTGCCTGACATTCACATCCAGGCCGCAGAATGGCTGGTGTAGCATCACCACTTGCCACCCCTGGAAATACAGAAGATTCTATCCACATATGAGATACTGCATATGAATGCTTGGTAAAGTTCTAGAATATTCTAAATGGAGATTGGTTTGAGTTCCAGTAAAGAAAACAGAGAAGGTAAATGCTATGCTTGCCTCTTCTCACAACCACATCGAAATTATATCTATACTACAGAATAACCATATAGTATAGTATAACTATACTATAGAATTGTCTGAAGTCTAGGTGAACAGAAGTCCTACAACTGGGGGCACACAGAAGAGGCCACTTCGAGACTGGTAGGAGGGGTGGTGACATGAAACTGGCTGGTCCCACTACCGCATGTGGAGGTCAAGAACTGGGAGAAATCTCTCGGCTGCAGAGGTCCTCTCGGAAGAGTGAGGGATCCTGGCCCCACATCTGGCTCCCCAGCCCAGGGTTCTAGTGTCAGAAAGAGAAGTCACCACAACTTCTGGCTGTGAAAACTAGCGGAGAGTGTGGTTGAGTGACATGAAGGGCTGAGAGGGAGCTACACACATTCCTCTTAAAGGGCCCACGCATGGACTTACCACTGAGGGATTCACTCACTGTGAGCTCCAGTGCTGGGTCAGCTTTTTAAAGGGCACCAGGGGCACAACTCAGGGAGGAAGTGAGTTGTCCAGCTTCAGGACAAGGTCTGGAGGGGCAGTTTTCTCCCAGAGAGAAGTGCTGGCAAAGGGCTATGCTCTTTTGTTGAGCTCTCCCTGGCCTGGCTTGCAGACACAGACGGCCGCCATATCTGAGTCTCTGCAGCTAAGACTGGTCACCCCACCAGTGGTTTCCTGAGACCCCACCCTCCCAATGCGCAGGACCACACAAGCTACTTCCAGTGGGTTTTCCACACAAATGGCCTGTCTTGGCTTATGCTGTGAACTTTCTAAAATCTCCCAAAGGTTTACAAAACCCAAACAAGTAACATGTGGCCTCAGCATTCCTCATACATCTTGCTGAGCACCTCCAAGCCTGGCGGTAGCACCGGCCAGCCTCAGTTTGTGGCTTGGCCTCTTGAGCACTTCCAAGCTCAGTGGTGGCCATCTGGAGATTGCTTGGTGGTGGCTCATGCAAGGTGGCCCCAGGTAGGGCATAGGCTGCAGCTGATCTTGACTGGCTTCAGTCTGAGCTGGAGGACCACCTGGGGTCACATTGATGACAAAATACTCAAAGGGCAGATAGGGCAGGCATCAGAGCCCTGCTAATGCAAATCCTGCTCTGTAGGGTCAGATCCTGCACAACAGCTCCTCCACTGGTCATGGCCAGTCTTCACAACCAATCGCCCAAGGATCGATCCCTCCCATTGATGAGCAAACAGAATCCAAAGCTCAACTACAAGAAGAAGGCACACACAACCTATTTAAGGGACATAACTGGAAACCTGGCTCAGGTGACCGGGGAAGACTGTGCCACTGGGTCCCACAGCACACCTACTACATAAGGCCACTCTACTAACACTGGGAAATATAGCAGCTCTACCTAACATAGAAACAAGCACAGGGAGGCAGCCAAAATAGGGAACAAAGAAACATGTCCCAAATGAAAGAATAGAACAAATCTCCAAAAAAAGAACTAAACAAAAAGAGAGAAAAAGAATCTACTAGATTCAGAGTTCAAAACACTGGTGTATAAGGCTGCTCAATGATCTCAGTGAGAACTTCAACAAAGATATAGGAAACATAAGAATGGAGATAGAAAACATAAAAAGAACCAGTCATAAATGAAGAATACAGTATACAGGGAATTGATAGTAGATTACATGAAGCAGAGGATCGAATCAGCAATTTAGAAGATAAGGTAGCAGAGAATATCCAATCAGAACGCAAAAAAAAAAAAAAAAAACAAACAAAAAGAATCCAAAAAATGAGGATAGTTTAAGGGGCTTCAAGCATACCAACACTCACATTGTAGGGGTACCAGAAGGAAGAGGGAAAGAGAGAGCAAAAAATATAAAACCTATCTGGAGAAATAATGATGGAAAACTTCCCTAACCTGGTGAAGCAAATAGACATACAACCCAGGAAACACAGAGAGTCCCAAACAAGATGAACCCAAAGAGGCCCACACCAAGACACATCATAAATTGATTAAAATGTCAAAATTTAAAGACAAAGAGAGAATCTTAAAAGCAGCATAAGAAAAGCAGTTAGTTACCTATAAGGGAGCTCCCATAAGACTGTCAGTTGATTTCTCAACAGAAACTTTGCAGGTATGGAATGTTCAAAGTGATGAAAAGCAAGGACCTACAACCAAGATTACTCTACCCAGTAAAGTTATCATTTAGAATCTAAGGATAGATAAAGAGATTCCCAGACGAGAAAAAGCTAAAGAAGTTCATCATCACCAAGCCAGTATTACAGGAAATATTAGAGGAATTTCTTTAAGAAGAAGAAGGAAAAGAGATTTAAAAATATGAAAAATAAAATGGCAATAACTA
This sequence comes from Eonycteris spelaea, assembly GCA_003508835.1. Classification (NCBI taxonomy): domain Eukaryota; kingdom Metazoa; phylum Chordata; class Mammalia; order Chiroptera; family Pteropodidae; genus Eonycteris; species Eonycteris spelaea. The sequence goes on along the minus strand of PUFA01000032.1, from coordinate 11,795,460 downwards.
TATATCAACAATTACTTTAAATGTAAATGGATTAAATGCTCCAATCGAAAGGCAAAGGGTAGCTAAATGGATAAGAAAACAAGACCCTTACATCTGCTATCAAAAGAGACTCACTACAGATCAAAAGAAACACACAGACTAAAGGTAAAGGGATGAAAAAAGGTGTTTCATGAAAAAGGAAACAAACAAAAACCTGGGGTAGCAATACTTACCAGACAAAACAGACCCTAAAACAAGGGCTATAACAAGAGACAAAGAAGGACCCAGTTATCCCACTTCTGGATGTTTATCTGAAGAAACCCAAAACTCTGCTTTGAAGGGACATGTGAATCTATATGTTCATTGCAGCATTATTTACAATAGCCAAGATATGGAGGCCATCTGGGTGTCCATCAGTGTATGAATGGATAACGAAGAAGTGGTACATATATATACAAGGGAATATTACTCGGCCATACAAAATAATGAAATCTTGCCATTTGTAACATGGATGGACCTAAAGGGTATTGTTCTGAGTGGAGTAAGTCAGACAGAAAAGTTAAATGTCATATGCGGAATCTAGAGAACAGGATAAACAAACAACAGAAACAAGCTCACAGATACAGAGAGCATTTTGATGGTTGTTAGATGGGGCAGGGGTGAGGAATGGGTGAAAGAGGGAGGAGATTGAGAGGTATGACTTGGTAATTACAAAATAGTCATGGGGTTACAGAGTATAGCATGGAAGATATAATAACTATGTTTGATGTCGGATGGGTATTAGATTTATCAGGATGATCACTTCAAAGTCATAGAAATGTCTAATCACTATGTTGTTTATTTGAAATTAATATAATATTTTATATCAATTATAATTGAAAAAAAAGTATTTTAAAAAATGAAGATTGGGGCTACTGTTATCCTCAGGGTCTAAGGACGAGGAAGCCCCTCCCCTTCACAGGTGCTCATGTTTAGCTCCAACGTCTCAGAAGAGAAACTAACTTCCAATCAGCAAGTTAACAAGCAGCATGGTGTGCCCTCAGAAGGGGCAAGGTTCACACAGGTGTGCTATCAAGGAGTGCCTAGACTGGGCAGGGATTACTTGGGGAGGTGGGAGGCAAATTCTGCCTCTAATGGGAACCACTGGTGTGGACATAGTCCACTGTCCACAGTTTGCTCAGCGGAGCTCTCCTGTGGGTAGGGGGCCAGGAACTCCCTCTGTCCAGGTGGTGGGAAGCTGTCCACCTGTGAGGCATCCCCAGAGAAGTGCAAGTGGGGCTCATGTCACAGATGGAGCTTCTGAGGCAGAAAGATGGCAAACAAGCCCAGCGAAGCATCGAGACATGAAGGAAGGAAGGTGGTTTGGGAGCTCTGGAGGGTCCTGCAGAGGGGAGTGACAGGTAGGTGCTAGACGCTGATTCTTCACCTTTCCCTTCGTACAGTAAACGTGAGCTGGGCTGAGTTCTTCCTACCTCCACTCAAGGTCCAGGGCCTGGAGTGTGTTTGGGATGGTGGTGTGTTGTGTGCCTGGAGGTAGGGAGAGTGTGTATATCTGCACGTTCAGATCTCTGTGTAGCCGACAGAGCAGGTGGCTATTGCCACAGAGGTCCTGTGTGTTGCTAAATCCAACAAGCAGGTGACATTCTTTTGTCTCTCTCCCCTTGCGGCGCCCTTCAACAGGGATGCTGGCCTGGAGATGCTGGCTGCTCTCACACACACAAGCACACACTGCATCGTGCTTCTCTCCCTGTCCTTGCCCCCCCCCCATATTTCACTTAAGATGCTCCCCACCTCCACAAGCACGCTGTGTTGCCCCTTCCCCAAGGAAGCACCCTGCGTGGGCTCTCCGCAGGTCCCCAGCATTTCGTCACCCGCATACACACCCCCACTGCAGAGAACCGCGTGGAGGTGGGCTGTTAGGCCTCCAGGCAGTGGTCCCCACACCAGTCTCCTGCCACCAAAACCATGTGCACTTTCCCTGTTTCCAGGGGGACCGGTAGGGGTGTCTCAGGTTGTGTTTCCCAGGAAAAAGATTCTGCACGTCTCAGAGAGCATGTCAGAAACACACAAGGAACACGGCACTGGGCTGCGATGGCTCAGCAGACCTCGTTCGGAGATCTGGAGCTGGGATAACCTCAGGGGTCACTCACCAAGACAAGCGGACAGGCCTTTGTGCCCCTGTGTCTGTCCACCAGTCACTGGAAGTGGGCTTCCCCTGGGGGCTGGTGTGACCTTGCACCAGGCAGCTCCTTTCAGAGAGGGCTCTGTGTGAAGTGTCTGCAGGTGGCATTCCCCACTGGCTGGCCCTGGGAAGGGGGCACCTGGGTCCTGTAGAACGGGATCTGCACCCACTGCAGGGGTGGTCCACACTGGCCAGACACACCCTTAGAACCCGGAAGAATGTAGAGCATGTCCTCTTGCTACTTCTACCATAGTTTTAATATATACATATATTTTAAATTAAATTATTTTTAATGATGCCAGGCCTGAGTTCTTGACTCTCGAGTGTCAAATTGCCCACGTCTTTCAATTCAATAATAGAGAAAGATTTTAACCCGTGGGTTTCTTCTTCTCCTGATGGCTTCCCTGGCCCCCGTGTCATTGTCCTCAGGATGCTCCGCATACCTCAGGTGCTCCAGAACCAAGACACGCCCAAGCAGTGGAGGTTCCAGGAGCAAAAGAAGGAAACTTCTTCCGAGCAGCCCTTGAAGGCTCACTGGCTGGGCTGATGGACGTCAGCTCACACTCTCTCTAGAAGTGCTAGAGAGTCCCATGGCTGCTGCCCCAGCCCTGCCCAGAGAACAGATTTGGGCATCATCCATCACCCTCAGAATGCTCCATGTCAAGGGCCTATGTGAACTCTAGCATTAGGATAGGGCAAGAAGGAGGGAATAAATTACACTGTCACCTCAGGCCCTAGCCTCTCCCCAAGCCCAGGGGAAGGCCCTCGGCGGTCCCCAGACTCCTCTCCACTCGTACTTTTCTCACGTGGGTTGCTCTGACACTCAGCACTCTCACACACTCGTGGGCTGCCCCTCGCTGCACAGAGCCCGCAGCTGCTCAGCCTGAGGCACGCTCAGTCTCTCTGCTCCTCAGGTAAGTCAGCGAGGGGGAGGCGGGGCTGGGGGGGGACATGGGAAGGGGCAGGGAGAACAATCAATTCTCCTCCCATACTTGGCTCATGAGCATAGCTGTGGGGTGGGGGTGTGGAGCCCAGAAGAAGAGGAGCATCAGGGCAGGGACCAGGCCTCAGCTCTGGAACCCTGGTTGGGGCTGTCCCTTGGATGAACATAGATAGGCAAGTACCTATAAATGTCTCCTTAGGCAGAACTGACCTGCCCACCAGAGGGTCGGAGTCTAAGAGAAATGAGGGAGAGGGTGGAGGAAGAGAACACACTAGAACAACGGTTCAGGCTGAGGACAATTTTCCCTCCCCAGAGGACATTGACAACGTCTGGAGACATTTTCAGTTGTCACAGCTAGGCAGGGGATGGTGCTGGCATCTAGTGGGTAGAGATAAGGCTGCTGCTAAACACCCTGCAACGCACGGACAGCCCCACAACAGAGCCACCCGACCCCACGCTTCCGCCCAGCGACAGGTGCCGCAGGCTGGTGTTGGAACGAAGCTTCCCGCCTTCCCAGAAGGGAAAGGCCGTGGTGTCCTCCGCGGGGTGGGCAAGAGCCTTGGGGGCAAGCCCCGAGGGTCTGGGTGCTTTTTGGTGAATAACGTTGTTTGTGTACATGTCCCCGTCCTTCTTTCCGAATCCCCATCAAAGCTGAAGTAGCTGGCCCCCCGCCTGCCCCGGGTCCCCTCGGGTGCTGCCCGGTCCTCTCTCCAGCACTCCCTGCTGCAGTGCCTCTGTTTACTGGCTCCTTGTGTTCCCCGCTACACTGCTTCTGGATGGCTGCTTTATTCACCCCTGGGTTCCCAGCACCCGGCTTTGTCTACCAGCATTATTGGTTGACAGAATGGACAGAGGCACGTTTTGGCGAATGTCATATCAGCAGCGGACACGTTTTTGTCTGGACAGGTATCTTCCTTGGGGAAGCCCTCCCCCACTTCCTTTCTTTATAGCCCTGGGAGGTCTGATGAGATTTGGGCCAACTGAAAGTCTTTTGTGAGTTGAAGAGAGGGTCTCTCTGCCATTTCCATGGGAGTAACAAGGGGTAGGTTTGGGGCAGCTAGCAATCACCTTTCCCTCCCCTGGAGAAAGCCTACCCGGGGGTGAAGCCACATCTCAAGGGAAGAAGAACTGGAAGTGGGGCGCAGAATTCTCTGAGCCCTTGAATTAACCATGTCTGAAGTCAGTCATGCCTTTGGACTTCCAAGTTTTTGCTTTGAGTTGGCTTCTGACACTTACTATCTTAAGTCTCTTCATTTATAGACTCATGCCACCTGGGGATAGTGCCAGCTTGTGTTCATCTTCATCTCCTCTCCACTCCATCTTCCTACATGATAGTATTCATGTGGTTTGGCTTACAATGAGGCGATTTCTGCTGGCCAGTGACTCTTGTCTTACTTAAGAATAAAATCTGCGTGTACATGACTGAGGTAACACTAAGACAAGGGACTGTTGAAGGAGTGGACTGGGATTGGAAATAATTAATGGGTTAGTAGACTGAGATGAGGAGAGGAATTTCCAGCTACCTAAGAGGGGCCTGTTCTGTTGTGTGACTTCAAGGTGGTCACTTTCTCTCTCTAAGCCTCAGTTTCTCATCTGCTTTGTCATCAAGTGGATGTGAAGTTCAAATAAAAAGTTAATTTGGGTGAAGGATTTTATGGATGCATAAGTTTAAGGAACCTCTGGAATTGGCTCTTGGGCAGACTCGTGCTTCTCAGTCTCCAGCTGCCTAACACCTTTCCTACACAGCCTAGGATGCCCAAACCAAGTCCAGGAAGATTATACGGGAAAGGCTGCCACCTGGTGGCCAAATGCAAAACCAGCATTAACTAGGAGGACACGATAGCTTGGGAAGCAGGGCTTGGGAAAAGGTGAAGGGAGTCTCTGGGGCGAGACCCCAGCTGGAGCAGCCTTGCTTTGAAAGGGCTGCTTCCCAGACAGAGTGCCATTCTGGGCATTGCAGGGAGGGCTTGGGCTGCCCGGCTGCCCGGATGGAAGGTGGAGCTTGGATGTGGGCATGGTGGATCAGAAGCTTCTTGGAAAGCCCTGACTCAGGCCCATGAGAGGACCCCTGAAAGGTGAGCCTTGGTTAGACTTCTCTTGCCCTTCTCCCGAGGTGCTGGTCCTTTCTCCTGGGTGGGCTGGGGTGGGGAGAAGTGATGTTGGAGAAAGACTCCAGATCCTGCCCTCAGTGTTCCACTCTGTACCAACTGTCCCCAACTCCGAGGGAGTTACAAGACCTCATTCTCCCTTCCCAAATCTAACCCTGTGTGAGGAAATTTCTGTCTGTCCCATGGCCCACCTCCATTCAGGCCCTGCCCTGGGCGGTCACATTCAGGCTGTGGCGGTCCCCAGGCTCTGCTCTTTTCTGCCCTTCTCTCTCTACTTTGCTAACTGAAGGATTTCTAATCAGAGTTCTGTCCACTCAGTTTACTTCCATCTCCTCCTCTATAGTCCAAAGCACTGGTCCTTTTTGGTGCCAAGGACCGGTGCTCTTATGAGAACCTAATGCCTGATGATCTGAGGTGGAGCTGAAGTGGTGATGCTAGCCCTGGGGAGCGGCTGCAGATACAGATGAAGCTTCACTCTCTCGCCGGCCACTGTGCTGCCCAGTTGCTAACAGGCCATGGAAGTACTGGTCTGCAGCCCGAGGATTGGGATCCCGGTCCAAAGTACCTTTATCTCAGGTCAATGGCACCAGCTTTTTCTCACATATACAACCACATCAGCAACCCTACTTGTTCATCACACGGCATTCAGAGCATTTGTTAATGAAATTAAAACTAACTCTCTCGTTTTCAATTTAAAAACTGCAGTCTTAATTTAAATTTCAGGCTTCCAGTCAAGATGGTGGAATAGGTAAACGCGTGTTTGCCTCCTCTCATAACCACACCAACATTTCAACTACAGAACAAGCATCATTGAGAATCACCTGAAGTCCAGCTGAACGGAAGTCCTATAACTAAGGACACAGAGAAGAAGCCACGCTGAGACTGGTAGGAGGACATGGCATGGGCTGGTCCCATTCTGCCTGAGTAGCGAGGGGTCCCAGACGCACACCAGGTTCCCCAGCCCAGGGTTCCAGTGCTGGGGAGACGAGTCCCACCACTTCTGGCGGTCGTAACAGCAGAGGCTGTGGCTCAAAGAGACGGAGAGCGTGCCTCCTAAAGGGCCTGCGCACGGGACTTACCGCTGACGGACTCGCTCGCTCTGCACTCCAGCGCTGGCCACGCAGCTTGAAAGGCGCCAGGGACACACGGGGAGGAACTGAAAAGTCCTGGGGGGCCGGAGGGGAGCTTTCCCTCAGACAAAAGTGCTGGCAGTGGGCATTGCTCCTTTGCTGAGCCCTCCGCCACCGGGCTCGAGGACCGGGCGCTGCCATGTCTGCGTCACCACCGCAGTTGACGCCGGTCGCCCCGCCCGGGCGGCTTGCGTGGGCCCCTACGTTGGGAGGGGCGGGGCCTCAGGGAAGCGCCAGGGCGGGCAGCTGCGTTAGCCCGTGGGGGAACGCTGAGCTACCTCTAGCGAGATCTCCTCTGAAAGCTCAAAATGCCAGCCCGCCGTGTGTCGTGGCAGCTCCCCTTTTCTCCAGTAGCTTTTACCATTTCCTCACCCCAAAGCATTTCCACAGAAGGCCAGTGTCCACAGGAGTTTTAGAGACTTTATTTATGTATAAACCATTTAAACACTTTGCCATAAATTATCTTTGCCTGTCCCTAGTCTTTGCTTAGCAGCAAATTAAAATTAATATAAAAACTCGATGAACAATTCATACATGTATATTACAAAAAATTTCCTGTACCAAAGTTCTTATTAGACATTTTTTTTTGTTTTTTTTTAAACTTTTTTTTTGTTGTTTTTGTAGGTTTCTTTTTTTCATTTTTTAAATTTTTCTCCTCGCGGTGACTGTCATGTGATTGTCTCAGTTTCTGGACCAAACAAACACACTAATAATTTTAAATCTGAAACAGTGATTGTGCCTTGAGGCTATGTATGTACAGGGTGATCTGAAGTGGTGCCCGTTAGCAAAAGAGTGTCACAATGCCACACCTCTACTGCAACTGATACCACGAACTACGGAATCTAAACAGACTACACCCTGTAACTGCGTATTACTGTCCACAATGGAATCTTCAAAGACAAAAGAGTATGAAATTTATCTGTAGTGATTATAGCCACCATTTTGAATTAAATTTTACACTCTGCGCTCAAATCAATCAGCTCGGGCCAGACTAAGTTGGGACCCGGGAGTTAAGTGCTCAACGGTATTATTTCACTTTGATTTTTGATGAATTTCCTTTTTTGTTTTTCCCCTCATGTTTTTATTATTATTATTTTTTTCTTTAAAAAGTTTTCCAGTGCTCACTCTTTCACTTGTATCCCCCCTCCCCAGTCGCTACACACAAATCACCCCCAAAGTCATGTTTTAAATGCACCTGTATTTAAACGAAAACGTCTGTAGTATTTGTCCAACAAGCAGTCTGGACGGTTTTTGCTCAGCCGGCCTGGTGATGCTGGCCCTCACGGATGTCTCTGTGTCGCTCACGTGTGAGTGAGTGAGGTAATAGGATGAGGCCCTCTCGTCTTCATGTCTGTGTTTTTCTGTTGGTGTGTTTGTTTTGCTTTTTGTGTTCTGTGGGGTTTTTTTTTTGTTTGTTGTTGTTCTTTTGTTCCTTTTGGACATTTGGCGTCTCTTTTCTGTGTAGACCCAGAACAAGTGGGTCATATTTTAGGGGAACTTGGAACATTTTGTGTGTTTGTTCATTCATTCATTCGTTCGTTTATTTTGTTTTTCCTCGGAATTTTCAGCCAGGCTTTAGTCTACTTCAGGATGTGGGACTTCTCGCTTGGACAGTAGCATTTGAACTCAAAAAATGTGAGCTTCCTTGCCACTGATACCCAAAGCAGCCCGGCCTCAGTGCCCCTGGTAGGTCTTCATCTCCTTAGGAGAGGAGATAACAGTTACTCCTGCTGAGCCATCCAGACAAGGAATGGCAGCCGATTATTTTGTTACCTCTTTCCCATCTCATTCTGTCTTAAAAACTGGATGTTGCTGCTACTGTCTGCAAGCTCGGGGTATTGCTCCACGGGAAGCACGTAATACCCCTCATAACCCTGCACACGCCCCGTGCTCAGGAGCTGCTGCTTCTCGCCCTCAGTCCACAGGCGGCTCCCTTCTCTCCCGTCCCTGGCTTTCTGCTGCTCCTTGGCCCAGGCGGTCCCCAGGGCCCTCTGTCTTGCCTGGTCCAGGACGCGGGCCTTCTCTTCGTCCAGGGTGTCGGGGGTGAGGCCATAGCGGATGCTGAGCAGCAGCGTGTTGTACTGGAAGTCAATGTTGGTGAACCTTCGAGTCCTGCCGTTCACCAGCAGCGTGGGCTGCGACACGGTCACATTCACCCCGCTCTCCAGCACTTTGCGGCCGATGGTGGTGCCTAGTGTGCCCAGGTCGCCGTCGCGAGCCAATCTTCACAAAGTAGTGGGTGTCTTTGCCCTCGATGCTGTAGTGCATCTTGTCCAGGTAGTAAGCGTTGTTCAGCACGGACGCCACCTTGCGGCTGTCCTCGCTGGCGATGCTGGACACGCCAGTGGTCACCCGCCCCTCTTTGATGGCAAACATGATGCCTTTGCCAATGATGGGCGTGGTGGTGGCGAACCAGTGGCCTGCTTTCTCTCGGATGTTGGCGTGGAGCTTTTTAGAAATGACCTGTCCTTCCAGAGCCATGAAGGCCTGGTTGTGCCTCTCTGTCGTCTGCTGCACACCTGTAATGAGCTGTGGGCATGAGAAAACACAGAAAGCTGAGACAACGGGCTGGGCAGCTGTTTGCCTGGGCTGGGAAGCTCATTAAAAAAGGGTCGGAAAGAGAAAAGCTTGCAGTCCCCTGTAAGAACTAGTCTTGTGTCCCTAATTATATGAGCTAATATAGGCCTACCCTTTAGAATTAGGACAGGCCAGAGGTTCCCGGTGCTGTGATGGTGTGGCTCGTCCACTTGTAACTGAAAGATGGCGTGGAGGTTCGCCACCTTGCTGGCACCCACCCCCAGGCCTGCCACTCACCACGTCTCTCCAATATAGGAAAGAGTCACTCTGCACTCCATGGTTTGGCAGCTGCCCTGCATACTTTAGACCCAGGAATATCTTGACCTGAAGGGCAGGGTGTTTGTTTGAGCAGCTGTGAACCTGCTGCTGTGACCTAGATTTCTTTGAGGCCAATGCCCTGGATATTTATTAACTTCCTTGGGTTAAGACCTTGCTACTCAAACTATAGCTAGAAGCAGAAGTGTCACCGGGAGCCGCCCTGGTAGAAAAGCGGACTCTCAGACCTCGGTCGGACCTACTGAGCAGCGAGCTGCATCTTAACAAGACACCCCAGGTGATCTGTGTGCTGTTACTGTTTGAGGAAGACCAGGCTAGGAGATTCTGGCTTCGTGGGCCAGAAGGATTATCCCTGCACTCTGAGTCATTTGCTTTGGATTTTAGCCCTGGTTCTGCAGAGGGAGGAAATCACCATTATCGCCTTGGCCTTGAGTTCTCCACTCACAAATTACGACTTGTCTCAATTGGTGGCTGGGGGACAGGCTGGGATAATGGAAGAGGCTGTGTTTGGGAGGAAATGGCACTTAGATAAATGAGAGAAATGACAGCTATTCAGCCACTGAGTGGTCCCTGAGGGGCAGAGCTGGGAGAGCGCAGTTGTTAATTAGCCAGGCGCCCCTCCTTGGCTCTCTCTCGTCACACGGCCTGGACAGTTATTCAGAGCAGCTGAGACCTTTCAGACTTCGCACCGCGTCTACAGCAAGGGTTATCCAAACACGGGTGCCCTCCCTCCCCATCCGGCTGTGGCAGAGGTCTCAGCTGTACCCAAATTGAAAATGATCACTCTCTGGTCATCACTGCAAGACCCAAGCACCACTTATGTTCTGAAAACTCCATCCACATACATTTGGGGCATGAAACGCTGAGGTTTTATGTGGGGCATAAAAATGTTCTTTAATGGGACAGAAACTGTAAGCCATACTTTTATTATGCCCCATAAAAGCCAAAAGGGTTATGATATTATAGGCAGTGCAGATGGCAGGTTGCTGCTCGATTTCTCTGCGTGGTTGTTAATCAAGGAGTGACTCAATGGCATACCCTGAACACATAATGACACCACCATTAAGGTAATAACTGAGTTTTGGAAGAGACATGTGCTTCACCAGACAGGTGGTGGCAGTGACATTCACTTTCCTGGGAAGTCACAATGTTTCATGCACCTTTTATACCCAGCTCCAATGTTTTTCTCCTCCGCTGACATAGCCTTGGCTCCCATGTGGTCACGTGTGCAGAAGGGAAGGATCATTCGCATTCATGGCAAGAACCTCCACTTACCTGTCCGTTCTCACTCGCTTGACTCTCTCGACAGTTCATAGGGAGGAGGCACGAAATACATTTTGGCTCTTGGGAACCCAGGGATTATGTTGCTAAGCTGAAATCCGAACATCACAAGCCAGCTTTTCACATCTACGGTGGAAATAAAAATAAAGAGTTCTGAAGTCATCGTGGATGGAAAGCAACAGAGGATCTTGGAAAGAGAACAAAATACGATGGATGGTTGGGTGCAGAGTCCAACAGGGGAGGGAGGCAAGGGCTTGTGAAGGTCTCCTGGTCTGGACCCAAAGCTTCTTCATGTGGGTTGTAGGAAGGAGATGTCTTTCCAGACTCGGTAAGTTGATAAATCCCCATGTGGTGACTTAGAAGGCCAGCACTGGAGCCAGGTAGATGGAGTTTCAAATGCCCCTGCTGTGTGAACTTGGACAAGCTCCTGCCCCTTTCTGAGCTTCAGGTTGCTCAGATGTGAATTGGGACAATTTCTGTACCAATCTCATTGGACTGTTGTGAGGACTGAAGGAGAAAATCCATGTAAAGGGCTTGTCACAGCGTCTGGCACATGGATATTGCTCAATCTGTATGAACTTCATTTGGCAAGTAATGAAGGGAGCATCTATCATAGGCCAGCCAACGTGCCGAGAAGCTAGAGATACAGTGATAGACTAGATGGGTGAGTGATGGTTATTAACGCTAGTGGGACATCTGGGCAGGAGATGCTACACCGAGGGAGCTCGTCTGGAAAGGAATGGGGCAGAGGTTTCTGGCTCTGAGCCCTTTTTATCAGGTGACTACACTTCAAGGAGAGACCAAAACCGAGCTCTGCATGCTCAGAGGAAGACCATCCATCCCGTGCCAGGGGTCCTGCCATCCACTGGGTGGTCCAGGCTCTCCCAGTAAGACTGTCCCCCTTTGCACCTTGTCACCACCAATTATTTTACTCCTCCCCCACTATCTGGGCTTCATGCACTTTGCCCTTTGACTGCCCCTGGGCTCTTTCTAGCCCCTTCTTGTAACCTGACACTCGTACTCTTCGAGCCTCTCCTTCAATCCATGCTAAACTTCTTTTCCCCAAGCCCAACACCTAGGGTTCAATCTCTCTCTCTGTCTCTCTCTCTCTTTTTTTTACCAAGCACGCATTTCATGGCCACTCATTAACTTATTCCCCTGTGTATGTTCTAAGATCCTTTGCCCCCTTCTCACTTTGTCACAGTTTTGATGAAATCAGTTTTGGTTAAATCCAAGTCTTTGCCTTTTCCACGTCTGTACCTGTGTAGTTGAATGTGGCTGGAGGAATGAACATAACCGTGTCTCGTTTCACTTTAAATTTCTGACCTGAACCCCGATTGTCCTTCCTGCTGCCTGGCCATCTGAGTACATTCCCTTCCTCCATTCGGCCATTGCCCCGTTCTCCTGGGCGACTGTACGTCTTTTCATCTCTCTTCAAACCTCTGGCACTGCCTTCCCTTCCTCGCTCTAGCGGCTGACCTCGTTTCCTATTTTGAGAAAACTGATGCACCCAGAGAGGGATCTCTCTAAGCTCTCATCACATTCACGGTCCTGCCAGCATCTGTACCCATGGCCCCCGCCTTCCTCCTGCAGCCGTTAAGCCAACCCTCCACTTCTGCACTGGGGCGTATCCTTTCTTGCCCACTGCAGGGCATCACTCCAGCAACTCTCTCTCCCTCCCCCGTATCATCGATTTACTCCCTCTCCCAAAGGATCAACCCCATCAGCACACAAACATGCTACTAAATGCCCACCTTAAAAAAAATTCCTCTTGTTTCTACTTTTCCCTTTAGCCACCACTCATTTCTCAGCTCTCTTTACAAAAACTTCTCAAACTCACAATAATTCTCTATACTCCCTGCCTCCCCTCTCCTCCTCTCCTTCTCCTGTGAATAAGGCTTGCCCGACTACACTAGACCAACTCTCGTCACGAATGCCCTGCATGCTGCTGAGCCCAGCGCTAACCTGGGCCCTCATCTTATTTGACTTATCAGAGGTATCTGACAATTTGAACGTTCCTCTCTTTATTTTCTGTTCTTGACTTTCAGAAGAATACATTCTCGTTTATTCTTCTACCTTTGTAGCTACTCCTTGTCCCTTCTTGGTTCCTTCCGCTCCTTCTGATCTCTTAATATTGGGGTACCTTAGACTCGGTCCGCAAGCTTCTCCATTCTATCTACTCTCACGAATGTGGTGATCTCATCCAGCCTCAGGTTCCTTAGTATCATCTCCATGCTGATGCTGACTCCAAAATTTACATCTCCATCCTGGACCTCTCCTTGAACTCCAAGCTAGTATGTCTAATTACATTTCGAGTTTACATCCAAAACTGAGCTCCTAATCTTCCTCCCCAACGCTGTCCCACCCACAGTCTTTTCCATCTTCCTGGCTACCATCCTGGACCCCTTTTTCTCTTTGAGTCCCATCCTGGACTCCACATGTGATCCGTTTGACAAATCCTTCGCTTTTTAAAATTGAGGTAAGATTCACATTAAAAGTCATCATTTTAACCATGTTAAAGTCCACAATTCAGTGGCTTCTAGTACATTCACAATGTTGTGCAACCATTGTTACTAATTCCAGAACATTTTCACCACCCCAAAAAGAAACTTCATACCTCTTGGCAGTCATTCCACATTCTCCTCTCCCTGCCTCTGACAGTCACCAAAGTGCTTTCTATCTATGGATTTTCCTGTTCTGGACATTTCATACAAATGAAATCATACAATATGTGGCCTCTTGTGTCTGGCTTCTTTTACTCGGCATTATTTTTCACGGCTGAGTAATATTCTGTTGTTTGGATATACCACATTTTGCTTATCCATTCATCAGTTAATAGATATTTGGATTGTTTGTGCTTTTTTTTTTTTTACTGTTATAAACAATTCTTCTATGAACATTTATGTACACATTTTTCTCGAAAACCTGTTTCAGTTCTCTTGAGTATATACTTAGGTGTGGAACTGCTGGGTCATACGGCTAACCCCTGTACTTCTGTAACAGATCCAGAATCTGTGTCTACTTCTCACCATTTCTACCACCTCAACCCTGGCCCATCATCTCCTGCCTGGACACCTAACTGGCCTCCCTGCTTCCACCTCTGCATCTCACATACCTTATCGCACAGCAGCCAGGGAGGCCTTTCAACATGGCGTGGGCCACACTGTCCCCTGCTCAGAATACCCCGGGGACACCCCTCTATTTCTCTTAATGAAAAAGCAACATCCTCCTGATGGCCTGTCAGGCCCTCAGCTGTCTCCTGTCTGACCTCGTCTTCTCCCTCCCCCCCTCGCCTGCTCAGCTCCAGCCTCTGTGCCATTTTTCCATCATGCCAGGTGCACACTCACCTTTACACGGGCAAGCACCTCTGCCTGGGGCGCACATCCCTCAAAGCATCTTCTGGTTCTCTCACCTCTCTCGAGTCTTGCTCAAATGCTGCCTCTTCAGTATGGACAACCCCAACCACGTTTCAAACCTGCCTGCATCCCATTCCTGCCCCAGCAACCCCAAGTCTCTTTACTTGGCTCATCTCCTCAGCCCCCCTTAGTAATCACATTCTAATATGATGTATCATCTGTATGTTTATTATATTTGTTGCTTATTGTCAGAATGTAAACTCCACCAGCGCAGGGAGTTAAAAAATCTGTTCTAGTCATGGATGTACCCCTAGGCCCTACCACAATGCCTGGCATGAAATAGGGGCTCAATCAGTACCTGTGGAACGAACGAATGAATGAATGAATGAGCACTGAACATATGTGGCAAAAGCTGCCCTGACTGGTAATAAGTGTGACTGAGGAACTATCTGCATCTGCCTGGGAACTCGCTTCTGAAGGGGCCAGGTAAGGTGTAATTACCTTCTGCCCTGGGGCTGTCTTGAGGGAGCTCATTCTGGCTTTGCTACTAAACCTCTAATGAGAAGGAACCCGGGATCCTGAGCGGATCCACTGGCCTTGGGCTCAGAGGAGTTCCTTGAAGGAGCTGACAAATACCCATATCAGAGACAGCCCATTTAAGAGTCATCTAAGAATATAAGTTTAAAAGTGTCAGCATCAAGCAGACAGAAGCTGGTTCTAGTCCAGAGACAGTCACATAATGACCAAGTAGCTGTTTGGTGCGAGGTAGGGGCTGGGTGCTGTAGAGCGTGGATTTTCCGACTTTGGATATTCTTGTTCACTCATCACAACTGTTTTTGCCATATCCAAGTATCACCTGTACTAGTATTTACTTCCTGATTTCTGAAAAATACGTTTGCATTTCCCACTGAAGTCGATCTATTTTTAAAGAGAAACTTCGTCACTACCATAAATGGGAAAGCAGCCTCACTTAATGCTAACAGAAAATAACTGTAAAATTAAAACAAAGAAAACAAAGCAGTGCAATTAAATTGAGCATGATTTTGTTACCAGCTACTGAGGGAGTCTTAGATCTGCTCTCTCTTAAAAAGGGAGATTAGAAGTGTTAATGAGGTGTTAAATACATACCAGTATCCAGTGGAGACTTCCCCTCCTCCACTGATTTGGAAGAATAAAAAGAGGACTGAAAAGAGATGAACTTCCCCATCTGTGTCTCCATGTTATTTGATACCTCATCTGCAGGCCACAGGAAATCACCCGCCCTTTGCCAGAGAGATGCGATATACATAGGGGATCCCCAGAAAGGCAAGAGGGTCTTTGGCCTCAGAAGGTTCTCCCCAGCCTGGTCTCTTCCCTGTAAGGACTCCTCCCCAACACGCAGGAGGTAATTTTCTGTCTCTGAGACCAGGAATTTGAATGGCCATTCCCATGAACAAAATAGTTCACATCATCTACCTTTTAAAGTTTCTCACATGGCTTGGTTTCCGAGGCTAAACCTATTCTGAAATGTTTATTCAAGTTGCTGGTCTCCTTCGTCCAATCTGCAGAAACACATCTGGCATGGCATAAACACCTCCTCCTTCTGAAGTAATCGGTGTTATCTGGCTCCCTAAATGGTTTGTTGAGGGGAGCCACTGAGGCAGGTGCTGGTGACGTGGGCCCCCAAGAGCTCATGACACCCCTCTACTCAGGTTCCCCAGGGCATGCGATCATGAAGCCTGTTCTCTCGCCAAAGATGCTGTCAGCACGGCAGCTTGGGTGCTACGTGCAGACAAGAGAAGAGGGTGATGGGAGGGGAGGCTGTGCCTTTCTCCTCATGTAGGGAAATTAAGCTCCACGAAGCCCGACTCTAAGCTCACGCGTGAATGGGGAGGTACGCCCGGAGACCCGCCCGGGACAAGGGGTGGGAAGAAACTCCAAGTCATTGTGGGTGACAGACACCTAGGAGGTTCGCTGGACTCAAAACTTGTCCCGGGTTCCAGGTTTGCCAAAGCCATGTCACTCAGAGCAGAGTTTGGATCTGTTTCAGGGTGGAGCTGGAGACCCAGCCCCCCAAAACATCCCCCAGAAAATTACGCAAAAGGGATGTCTCCACCCCTCATGCACCAACTCCGTGTCTCTGAGTCCACTGCTGCTTGTACGTGACAAACACACCCCGACCATTCATCAGCCTTCGTGCTGTGCCAGGTGCCTGACACCTCACGAATCTCATGGGGCAAATGCTAATGGGGTCATCTTTTTGCTGATGGAGAAACTAAGGCTCGGAGAGGTTAAGACCTTGGTTCACGTCACACAGCAAGTGGTCGGCCAAACCAGAAATGGGCATGTGCTCAGGTTCTGCCATCGGAAGGAACTGGCCTGAGGCCAGGCCAGGCTTGGGGCTGGGCTCTGGTCCCAGTTTGTCCAGGATGGGGGGCGGGGGCTAACATTGGGAGGGGGTCTGTCTCCCAGTCTGTCCTTTTACTGTTACCTTTTTATCACAGACGTATCAATTATCAATGTATTACCTCAAAAAAATAACTGTTGCAAAGGGTGCTGCTTTGGAGCCGTCAGCGGGAAAGGAATCATGTCTCGCCCCCCACCCCCACCCCTGGCAGCCACACCTCTGCCCCAGCCCAGGGATCGTGGGCTCCTAACGGGCACCCTGCCCGCTCCGTCCCTTGCGCCAGCGCGCACCAGAGCCGCTTCCACGCGGCACAGGTTCTCTGGAGCTGCGGGGAGGGTCCTGCTCTCCGCGTTCCCCCTCCCGACTACATCTTAATTACTTCCTCAGCTTAAACTGCGAGCGGCAAGTTCAGCCACTCTCCTTGGCTCCTAAGTGGCAAATTAAGACACGTTTAGATGGGGTGTACGGATGAGCCAGTGTGCGAATGGCGGGGAGTGAGGGGTGTTCTCTGCTGGGATCCCCCTCCGGGGCTCGTCCCACCTTGAGTGGCGGCAGGCGTGGGCTCGTGGCTGTTCTCTCCCCGACAGTCCTCCCGGGCCCCCCTCATCCAGCTCTGACTAGACCTCAGCCTTAGACCCGCGCCTTCTCCAACACTATCTTTTATGTCAGACTCTTTCTAATGGTTTCTGGATTCAATTTTGTTGGACTTAGTTCGACTTGATTTAATTCCCATTTATTGAGTCTCCACAAAGCATTGGAATGAGGAAAGCCATTTTGCCATTCAGAAATCTCTGCTAAATTTTTTTTTTTCCTTTTCAGAAGAACCAGGAAGTAGCTGAGGGGGCCAGTGAGGCTGACTGTGCTCTGAATGATGTCGTTTGGGCCTTGGCAGCTGTGTTCTTCTTAGCTTCAGGTTTGATCACCTGCATAGCTCACTTGGAGGGCCTTTTAACATTCGCCTCCAGCCCATGCTCTCCTCAGGGCCCTGGTGCCCAGAAGGGCTTTGGGAGGAACACTCTGTGTGGTGGGAGGTTCCTTCCTGTGGCTGAGAGAGACCTGATTTGCCTCCCGGCTTCCTCTGCCTGGAAACCTCTTCCTCTCCGTCCCCCACTTCACAAAGGCCTCTGCTCAAACGCCACCTCCTCAGAAAGGCCTCTGTGAACACCCTACAGGAAGGAGACACTGCCTGCCACTCTCTGGCCAACACGTATTCTATGTTATCTCCACAGCACTTACTGTCTGAAACTATAAATACGTATGTGTGTGTTTTCCTGAGGGGTCCTTTACTTTGAAACTGGAGGAGAAAAGTCATGCTAAGCCTCGGGGAAGGGGGCGTGGGTATGTATCCCAATGAGGAATTGGGGGAGAACAGGAGGGTACAATTTGGGCATAGCTCCTGGGCTCAAGAAGTACCAGTTACTTCAATTGTAGAAGGATGCTGGGCTAAACCTCAAAGGATCTGAACTTGTCAATGAGGCATGGCCACACTTGATCTTTAAGGTCGTCTATTTCTTTCTGTAGCATGGGACATCAAGGTAGCTGCTGCTTCCTTTCCTATCTTGTAGACGGACAAGTGACCCCTTGTCACCTGAGGGTAGGGGCCCTTTAGGCTTGATGTCTCTCTGGCCCATGGCCATGAGCTATGAGTTTCCTGGAATTTGAGGGCTTTGGACTTGGGGTCACCATGTTGTTCCTGTATGATGCATGGGTAGGTGAGATGACCTTGGCTTCCTTTCTGTAAGTTGGTCTCTTTGGAGATCTCTCTCTCTCTCTTTCTCTCTCTCTCTCTCCCTCTCCCTCCCCCTCTACCTCTTCCTCTCCCTCTCCCTCTCTCCCTCCATCTCGCTCTCTCTTTCTCTCCCTCTCTCCCTCCATCTCTCCCTCTCCCTCTCTCTCACTTATTTCCCCGAGGGACTTTATCTTGTTCTCCACCGCATCTCTACTACTTAGTATACGTTAGATGCTATGAAAATATTTGTTGAAGGGGTGAATGGATAGATGTAGGTGGTTGAATAGGACCCGCATTTCATCATAGTTCTTCTTCAGTTTGATCCTATTTCTGCCAACCAAGGTCCCCTTCATCAGGCCCAGTTTGACATGGGGCCCTTCGGTCCTACACCAAAATTTTCAAATCTCAAATAATCTCCACCACACACACACACACACACACACACACTTGAGAGAAGGGTGTTTGTCTTGTTCACCATATCCGCAGAATCTAGCATGGTACGCTCTATAAATGCTTACTGAACAAATAACAGAACAGACACCTATAAGGTAGCATAGGCTGAATTCTGCTTTGCACTGTCATTGGTCATGTGTTGTGTTCCCTGCCAGCCTGGTGGTGAGGTCAAGAACTGGGCTGAAGTCATCTCAGTACCTAAGCTAACTCATCGCTTCACTTGTGATGATAACGTTAATAACACGAGCGAATGTTTTGTGAACATCCACAGTCTAAGCGCCAGGCACTAGATTTTACCTACATATATTCATTCAGTTTTCAAGATCACTCTACGGGGTTGTTTTATTAGTGTCCTTTCACAGAGACGGAAACTACAGCTCAGAGAGACTGGACAACTAGCCCATGGTCCACTGGCTTATAAGTGGCGGAAAAGGAATTTGAACCTGATATTTCTGACAGCAGAGTCCCATTCTTGCCCCCATCATAAGGCTGTTTCTCTCTGCTGGGGTAGGAACAGAGGAAAGCCCTTTTATAGCAAGGGCCCTTATAAAGGTTATTTCAACTGAATGGGCTTGAAAATGGTGAGGACGTCTTCAAACAGACGTGGTGACTGCTCTAGGCTGTGGTCGCTTGACTGTTCTGGATGCTGACTGCCCAGGGTTTACAGCTCTCCAGGATTCTGACCTAGCATGAGATGTAAGACTGTCTTTTGCAGTCCCTGCGGGTCTGCCAGCACAACCACCCCACAAGCAGCCACCACCCAACCAAGGTACCAAGTCCTCACCTGTCACGTAGTTCTTCAGATCCAGCTCATTGCTGAGAGGATTGTTGCTTTTGAACATGTATAGGTTAAAGGGGGCTGGTTCCTTGCCCACGTTCTTCCACATGGTGTAGTCCGGAGAGGTCCATCGTCCCGCCAGCACGTCATAGTCACGTTGAGTGAAGTGGACCAGCTTGGTCAGGGGATCGTAGAGTCCCCCGTGGAAGCCAATGACCATCTGGAAATCAGGGTTGGAGTCATAGTAAATCTCCCCATAGGCCGTGTACTGCAACTGTTTGATCATGAGGCCGTTGATGCTGAACACAGCCAGGGGAGTCCCCGTGTTATCGAGGCAACGTAGTACTCCTCCCCACTGCTGCTCTCCATGGCGAAGAGGTGACCCTGGAGGTCGTAGTAGAGTGAGGTTATCTCTGAGTTGGAGTGATTGTAGACGTGGGTGACGCGAGTCGGGTTGTGGAGGTCGGAGTAGAAATACTGCAGATGGTGGCCCAGGTTGGTCTTGTAGGAAGCCCGCCGCCCCACACCGTCATAGCGGTACTGGACGCTCCACCCGCTGGCCTTGTTGTAGGCTCTCGTCAGGAGGCCCTTGGAGTTGTACTCGAAGATATCTGCCCCTCGCTGGCACAGGTAGCCATCATCATCGATTTTGTACTGCACGTCCCCGAGCCTGGTTATTCGATCCCGGAGGTCATAGCGCAAGGGCATGAGGCGCACGCTGTTGCCCGGGTTCAGCAAGTGGAGGTTCCCGTTGAGGTCGTAGCTGTAGCGCCAGGTCGGGCGGTCGTTGACGGCCACGCTCTGGAGCTGCCCATCCCCGTCGTAGTCGTAGGTGTACTTAGTGGTGTTGGCGTAGGGCCCCAGTTTGAGCTCCCTCTTGATCACCCTCCCCATGCTGTCGTACTGCACCGTCATCCAGTACATGAGGGACCGGAACATCTCGTACTGCACTTCCTTGATCCGCCCGTGGGTGTCAAAGTGTTTGCTGAGGGTCATCACGGCCGTGGTGATGATCTGGTTGATGTCATAATAGATGACTCCAAACTTGCCAAAGTGCTCAACCTTGCCAGAAATCTCGTCATAGCGGTAGAGGTCAACGGGAAGGGGGGTTTCGCTGATGACGGGCTTGATGCTTGCAATCCGGAAGCTGTTGTCGTGATAGGTGTAGTCAAACCTGGCGTTGACCATGCCTTCCTCAGAAAACCTGTAGATCTGCTTGTCCACGAGGGGGCCGATCTTCCGGTACCTGATGGTACAGGAGAAGCCCCCACTTTGGAGGTTGACCATCTTCAAGACGCCGTGGTCTCATCATACCCGAAAGTGACAGCGGTACTGTCATAGACAATCTCTGATAACTTGGAGAGTTTCCCATACTTGTAGAAGACCTGGCGCCCGGTGCCCAAAAAGGACGTCTTCAGGATGCGGCCATCGTCGCTGTAGTCGAAGATGACCGAAGCGTTGCTTTCGGGCGGGTTGTAGATGTTGCGGATGTAGCCGATGGAGGTGTGCGTGGACATGCTGTGCCGGGCGACGCTGGGCATGGTGACGGCGTGCAGACGGTCGGAGGAGTCATACTCGAATATGTACTGACGCTGACTCTGAAGCAGGAGGACCATGGACTGAGGAGGCAAAGGGGGAGGGGACACATGAGTTGGCTCTTTAGGACTGATCACTTAGATTGACAGAATTCATTCCATTTCCCCAGATGTCAGTTCAAAAGACAAAAAAAAAAAAAAAATAGGGAAGTTTAGACCAGAGATTCCGAATAGATTGCTTTTATTGGGTATGTCAACTGTGCCGGATAGGATCACGGTGGCTGCCTGAGCAGTGCGTCCCGATTTGCATGTGAAATAGCCAGAGATCTTGTTAAAAGGCAGATCTTATTCAGAGTTCTGGGAGCAGGTGGGGCCTGAGAATCTGCTTTTGTAACAAGCTCCCAGGTGACAGTGATATTGCCTGGACCATTCTTTGGGTAGTGATCACCGGGAGGACTGAGGTGAGAGGCACTGTGTTTGCCTCCACCTCAGTAACGAGAATCCTGAAATTTAGAGATGATGCCATTGACCCAGCAAGGGACGGGTGTGACGCACATGCTATGTTTTTGCCACCCCTGATTAAAGAGAAAGTACATCCTCCAGTTAGAAGCTACTGACAAGGTTAAATAGCCCAGATCACTGATTCTTTGGTGGCGGGGGCGGCGGGTGGGGTGGGGAATGGCCTCAAACTCGAGGCAATTGGGAGAGTCCTGCCCCCCTGGCCAGCCGTCCCAGTACTTTACAGCATAATGAGAACAGTTCAGGAAGGACCGAAGGGACAGCATCCCGTCTTGCAGAGGAGATGACAGCTCTGTCTGAAGTGAACACTGTAATCAGGAGACGAGAAAGGAGGGAATGGAAATGGACCTGCATCCAGGTGAGTCCAGGTGAGAGGCCCAGGTTGAGCAAACCCCTACCTGATGACTAGATGACCAGGACAGCCTTCAAAACTCTTGACCTGTGTCCTGAAGGTCACTGCTCCAACCTGACCTTTTCTGACATGGAGACCTGAATCTGGCGCTTTCAGACACAGGGAATTGTGCAGAGAGGATCTGCTCTCTGCCTCGGCCATGGGCCAGGTGGGAGGGTGCTGCTCTGTGTGCTCGAGTTTTAGGCGAAGTTTCGTACGCGGATGGTTTAATTTTGGGCAAGACAGAAAAGAATCACTGCGTTTCCAAATTGTAAGTAAGGACCAGCCATGCTGCCCGTGGGATGATCCTGTCAGCTTCGACAGCACTTATTAGTATTATATTTTCAGAATAAAATCAGACAATCTAGCTTTTTTGGTATTACTGTCTAGCACTTTTTTCCCCTTTTGTTTGCTTTTCATGGTGGTACTGCTGAGCTATGAGTAACAT
The DNA here is from genome assembly GCA_003508835.1 of Eonycteris spelaea. Classification (NCBI taxonomy): domain Eukaryota; kingdom Metazoa; phylum Chordata; class Mammalia; order Chiroptera; family Pteropodidae; genus Eonycteris; species Eonycteris spelaea. Next base: position 11,773,389 of record PUFA01000032.1, on the reverse strand, counting down.
TTTTCTTCAGATTTCCTCCCTCCCAGTGAGAGGAGAGCGTGAGGGGACCCTTTATAGAGTCAAAGTAAAGATGTTAAAATGTCTTACGCCAAAGCGTATCCAGTCAACTTAAAATGAGCAGCCCCAGTAAGCGGAAGCCCCCCGCCGAGCGCGGTGGCAGGCTCACTCACCTTGTCCAGGTAGGAGTAGCTCCACACCTTGCCATCGGCGAACATGCGCGACACGATCCGGCCTTGCTTGTCGATGTCCGTCCTCTCGCTCATGGCCCCGCGCTGCAGGCCGGCCAGGCGCCCGTTGAAGAAGTACGAGACGTTGACGGCTGCCAAGCCGCTGCTGGGGAGCCAGAGGAAGGGGCGGCCCACCTGGTCATAAATGATCCTCAGCGTGAACTTCCGGTGGTCGTCGTAGATCTTTTCCGTCCGAATGTTCCGGTCATAGTCAATGGACAGGAGATTCCGTCCATGGACCTAAGGGAAACATGGCGGGCCTGGTTTGAAAGACGTCACTGGGAATGTTAGCTCGGGCTTCTATGGGGACAAGGCTGGCGTGGCCGGGCGTCGTGTGCGTTGGAGGAAGAAAGAACCCTGATGTCATTTAGAGTAGTGCTTTCTAAACGTCTTCACGTCATGGTGCACATAGAAAATATTTGTAGGGTGCACTAGAATACAGTACGAGGCTGCTTACGGTCAGAGATGACTGACCTAGGCATGGCTGCAGTGAGCGGTTATGTACGTACGCTGTGCCCTGCACCATCACTAGGCATGCCATCACGTGGTAGAAAGTGTGCATGTGAAAATGGCAGGCATAAATTATGGAGCCACATACAATAACCCTGGACCTTGAGGTTCCTACTGCCCGCCCTTGCCCGGCCACCCTGGGGCAAGAGAATTTGTATTCCGGCATACCTCCTTTTATTGTGCTTTGCTTTACGGTGTTTTTTACAAATTGAAGGCAAGGCCTCTGCCAGCAAAAAGATTACGGCACGCTTTACTAGGAGCCTCGCTTTAGTGCAGTGGCCTAGAACCCAACCCATCTCCGAGGTTTGCCTCTACTTGTACACTTACAGCCCTTTTGGGACATTTCAGCAGGTGAGTCACTAAAGATCTTTACAAGCAGGTGCCAAGATTTCTTCTGCAGCCTTAAGTAAAGGAGGGTGGGGAGAAGATCTTAGAAATTCCATATTTTACAAAGATCTAGGAATCTGAAGGCTCGTCCCAATGTGAACTCCTTGACTCCTATCTAGAGAAAAATCTTGCCTCTGTCTAGAATGCGAGGCAGGCATCGTTGGGGAGACCTCAGCAGGGCTGGGAAATTGCAACGAAGTGAAGGACTGATTTACTTAGATTTAAAAGGAGTGGTGGAATATATCCAGACATGATTTAATATTTATTTAGAAGCTGATCTGATCTGACAGAGAAGAAACCTGTCCAGAAGGCAGAGCTGGGAGACTAGACTCTGGTTAGGGATAAAGGAGAGGACTCTTGAGATTCACCTAACCCTGAGTGAATGGCTGGAAGTGAATAAAATGAAGCCGACTCAGCTCAGGCTCTTTCAGCATAATTGACTGCAAATCCAGATGTCCCTACGGTAACCGCTGAAGGCAACAGATGTAAACAGGCAGAAGGAAAAGACGTGAGAGATGTCTGCTACCTCCTCAATTTACCCTAATAATTGAATAGCACTTATGATAATGACCATGGTGATGGTGCTGAGGGCTAGTATATCCAGGCATTGCGTTAGGCAAACTGCATCTGCTATCTGAGTTGATGCTCACAGAGACCACTTGACAAATGAGGAAACTGCGCCTGACACAGAGAGGTTACACATTTGCTCAAGGTCACACAGCAGTGAAGTGGTACGATTAGTTTGGAATCTAGGCCTAAAGACTTCAACCAGTTAACCACTTAGATATTTAACCAGCTTTACTGCCTCCTCTATTATATATGCATTAAGTGCCCTATGTGTCAAAAGGGACAGAGACTGTAAAGCATTGCCACAGCCCTTGAGGGTCCCATGCTGCAGCTTTATGGGGAGTCAAGGGGTAATTAATACCACAGACACCTGCATACTGGGGAGCAGCACGGTGCCCAAGAGAAGAACTACCCTGCAAAGCTTCCTTTGGAGACATGGGTAGATAAAATAAGTAGTCTTCTGGGAACCCTGAAGGAAGCTGACTTAGCTTAACAGTAGGCACTACTTTGTTCTTCCTACTTTCCTCCTTTTCATAGTAGAGTGTGGATGTGATTCCTGGAGCACCAGCATTCACCTTGTGAATTGGGGTGACTGAGGATGGCGACCTCGAGGATGACGACTCACCCAGAGAGGAAGACTCTAGATCCATGTTGATCTAGGTGTCTTCAGTGGTCACCCATACCTGCCATGAACTGCTTAGCGCTAGACTCCTTTTAGGTCATAAAGATAATAAGCCTATATCCTCTTTCAGCTCTTGTTATTTCCATTCTCTGTTACTAGCTGTTGAAACTACCTAAACTAACACAAGCCCCTGATGCTTTGACAGGTACTGCACTAGGTACTTTTACATACTTGACCCCAGTTTAATTGTCACGACATAGGTATAAATTATTTTATGTGTGGGCAATTTTGCTCAGAGGGGTCACATCACTAGTCAAGTGCAGGGGCAGGATTTCACCCCAGGACTACCTGATTCCCCATGGAGTCATCCCAGAGAGAAGGAGGTAGAACATTTGAGATAGAACATTTAGAAAAGAGAATGCATCAAAGCCAGGTGGCGAGTTCTTGGATTATGAAGAAACTCAGCTTCAAGTGGGGAGGTTTATATCAAAGATGCAGCAATTGGGAAGAACAATCAAGAAGGCAGAAAGTGAGCATTTTTTTAACGGGTCCAAAAGTTAAGGCTGTCCTGGGACCTTGATTAGTCACCACATCCAGAGCAAAGCGCAGGCCGGGGGCAGAAAGATCACTTCCTCTGGAGACACAAGTTTAATCACATGGAGTTGCTTCGTTTGGGACAACCGCAAAGATTCTTACACCCCTGTGTTCAAGAGCTTCAGTGCAAGGCCTCACCAGCGCTTTCTTCGTTGGGCAGAATGAACAGTGTGGCAACCAGGAGGAAGAATTTTCAGTGTTCCTCCAGCCAGCTGCTGGTGACCCCCCAACACCTGCGCATTTTCCGTCTCCTTCTAGCCTCCTTCTCTTTCCTCTTTCCTCCTCCACCCCGCCTTTTGCTTCTCTTTGATAGTATACCGCCCCGCACGCATTTATTATTCACTGAACATTAGAAGCTAATGTCAGGCTTGGTGCCTGCGCTGGAATGCAAGGACAAACACCACCAGCAAAGCAACTTAAGATGGGCTTTTAGCAAGTTCTCAGCACCGCCCTTGTGTTATCTCATTTAATCCTCAGGACAACACTCTCAGCCAGCACTATTACTACCAGCATTTCCCACACAAGGCACAGATAGGCTTAAGCGCCCTGCTCAAGCTCATACAGTAGTAAGTTGTGGAGCCAGGGATCCAGCCCAGAGTCCACTGTCTCTGCCCCTCTCAGTACCGCCTCTCCAACCAGCAGCTGTCGGTCAGGCACGCGATTCCAAACCACCCAGGCTGTTCCCTCAGAACACTGCTGCTGGACCCACTCCACAGGGCTGTGTCAGCACCCCAGGGAACAGAGGCTGGGAGGCTCCGGTGCACTCTTGGTTAAAACACACTCAGTGTGATGTAAGACCCTATCTTCAGTTACCTGGGAGAGGCCAACAGGTGAATCATACGTATAACCATAACATAATCAGGTATGTGTATGTGTGTATTGTCTATCTACCTCCCTCCCTTCCTATCCCTCCCTCCACCCCACCCACCTATCATCCACCCACCCACCCATCCATCCATCTATCCATCCATCCATCTATCTATCTAATCTACCTATGAGAATGAACATATACTATAACAATCATGAAAAGCACCAACATATAAATCATATATATTAATTAGCATGACTATCATTGTAACAACTATATTAGTATATGAGGGCGTTAAGATTACAGAAAGAACTGAATAGTGGGCAAGCACAGAAGAGGGGTCCCCAACCTCCGACCGCCAACATTTGAGTTTCCTGCTACTTAGAGCTGATGAGGCCTCTGACCCCTGGCCTGGGTGCACCAACCATAAAGAAGTAATAGACATTAACCATTAGCCATGGATAATTTAAGGTGGGATTTTATTCCCAAATAAGTTTAAGGTGGACAACATATGATCTGACTTACACATATCCTAAAATAATTACTGCGATAAGTTTAGTTAACATCTATCATCTCATGTAGATGAGAAAAAAGAGCAGCACAGAATTTTTCCCCTTGTAATGAGAACTCCGGGGATGTACTCTCCTGACACCTCTCACGTACGTCATGCAGCGTGCTGCACCTCGCGTCTCTAGTACTTACCTGTCTTATGACAGGAAGTCTGCGCGTTTTGGCCACCTTCTTTCAACTCCCCCTTCCTCTATCTCCCCGGCCCCTTGCCACCAGTAACCACAAACAATCTGATCTCACCTCTTTTTCTATGGTCAAGGTTTTTTAAGATTCCACATATCGGTGAGATAATACAGTATTTGCCTTTCATTGACTTATTTTACTTAGCATAGCACCCTTTAGGTCCATTCATAGTTTTGCAAGTGGCAGGTTCTCCTCATTTAATATGGCTGAAGAATATTACATTGCGCACACGCGCACACACACACACACGCGCGCACACACGCGCACACACACCCCATAAGTTCTTTATCCATTCATCTGTTGATGGACACTTAGGTGGCTTCCACGCCTTGGCTCTGGTAAATAACTGCTGTGAACATGGGAATGCAGATGTTTATCTGACACAGTATTTTCATTTCCTTTGACTAGATTCCCAGAAGTGGAATTGCTGGATTACATACTTCTATTTTTAATTTTTTGAGGACCTTCCATACTGTTTTCCATAGCGTCTGTACTAATTTACGATCCCACCAACAGTGCACAAGAATTCCCTTTCTCCATATCCTCACCCGCATTCATCTCTTCATCTTTTTGATGATGGCCATTCGGACAGGCATGACCGGTATCCCATTGTGGTTTTGATTTCCATTACCCTAATGATTAGCGATGTTGAGCATCTTTTCATGTACCTATTGGCCATTCGTATATTTTCTTCGGAAAATGTCTATTCAAGTCCTTTGCCAAAACTGGATTATTTGTTGCTCCGTTCCGACCAGTCAGGGTGCTTGGGGAGCCACACTTAGTAGGGGGTAGGGCTACGACTCAGCTCCCTGGCCTGGGTAGGGTGGGAGGGCCCACTTTAGGCACCCCCAAATTTTCCAAACAGGCTTTCTGTTCCAGAGAGGCCGGGGAGCTAAGCCAGCAGATGGTGGGGCTGTGAATGAGCTCCCCCTGCCGGGACCTAGCAGGGGAGCCCTCCTTGTTCTGTACCGGCTTTGTTCTTCCAGTCCGCCTCTCGGCCTGAATGTGCTGGACTGTGCAGCGTCCATGCCTTCTCGCCGGCCCTTCCAGGTGGATAGGGCTGGGCGCGACACTCAGCAGCTTGTGGGGCTACGACTCAGCTCTCCTGCCTGGGGGGGCAGACCAGCACCCCGCTGACTCCAACCGTCAGACTGTGCCACCAACCTGGTTGTGCAGGCGAGCAAAGCCTCTGGTGGAAAACTGGTCTGCTGAGATCTGAGCGCTAGTTGTTGGCAGCCCCTCCTCCATTCTTTGTCACAATCAGATTCCCCTGCAATCTCTGTGGGCTGAGGCCAGAGTAGGGCTCTCATGAAGAGACTCACAACGCTGGGTGAGCCGGATGGCCCCTCTGGGCTCTCTTTTCCCACCAGAGGAATCGTGGGCTCGGGAGACCTCTCGGCATGGTGCTGTGTCAGCCCAGGGGAGGGCAATGCGGTCAGCGGGCAGCTGCTCCTGCTTCTAATGCCACCGGTCTTGGTCTCTGCGGCACAGGGGGGGCTTCAGCCTAGCCCTGTGTTCCAGGATCCTCCAGCAGTGTCCTGTCCATGAGTAGCTGTTAGTCGTTCTTCTCAGAAGGGGAGCAAAGTCAGGACTAACCCTGTCACCATCTTGGTGACGTCACTCCAAGTTAAATTTGACACGTGTAATTTCTTTACAAATGCCCAATCCTTCTAATAATTAAATATGATAAATTCACTGGAAGCTGAGCCAAGGAGTTCAGATCAGTTGTGTAATTTGATTAGAATCAAATATCTTTAATTATGAGGGTGCCATTTGTGAAGAGGCGGTACCTCAGCTGTGGGGCGTGAGATGTTGGAGGGTTTGACAGACACGTTCAACCCTTCACGGGCACCTGCCTCCCAGTTCAGATTGTGCGGGAGCTTTAATTTAGCCACACTGTTCTCTTATTCCAAATTAAATTACCCATCTAACAATATTTAAATTAACCTTGAGGCTTCCTGGAGAACATAAAAGTTATTTTGAATTATTTTCACTGCCAGGATCAGCACAATTCCCTTCCCAGCTGGCTCGGTAGGTATTCAGCAATAGAGAAACCAATTTTTAAATTAATACAATTTTGTGTTTGTAAGGAAGCCATTATTTTTAATTATCGGGCATTTTCCTCAGCCTGGCTTCCCCAGTTAATAAAACTCAGCTATTTAGCAGAGTTTTTATTTTTGCAGAGGGCACATGCTGGGAAGTCCGTTCCCCTGCGGAATCTCCCCCCAGAACGTTTTGATCTCAGGGAGCATGGGGCTGTCACAAGGAGGCCCATAAAAACCCCCGAGAAGAGGAAATGCTGTCATCAAAATAGCCCTGTTGGGCCTAAACCGGGGACTCTAACTTAGCTCGAGGGGCCATGTTGTGAGCTGGTGATGTGAGAAACAGGAAGGAGGAAATTAACACGGGGCTGGATCCCTTTCAGGAAATGGCACTGTAGCACAGCAGGAGAGATTTCAGCTAGACTTAGAGAAGAACTGTCTGCCTATCCTGCTCGGAGTCTGGGGAACCCTAAAAAGATTAGTGAGTAAGGGCATGAGATTCTCCAAGTCTGGTGACATCTAAAAGCAGAATTCCTGCTTTGGAGAGTTTAGTTATTTGCCTAGAAGACATCTTTATTTCCTTTCTGGGTCAGCCCTCCGGGATTTAAAAAACAGCTTCTCCCCACCTCCCACACGCGACTCAACGCGACACGGGGATCGGGGCTCGTGCTGGCAAAACAACTTGCTATCAACTTAATATTAGCTTAAATAATGAATAATTAGAAGGGTAAGCCTCCGTAAACACATTAAATAATGTATTCCCAAGCAAACATTATTTTTGGATGACTTGCTATTTTGGATGGTGGTGAGGCAGAAAGGTGAGAAGGCCTGGATCTGAGCTGCAGTTTTTCCGCATCTGGAATGGCCTGTGAGCGGCTGGTGGGTAGGGACTTTATCTTGTTTTTCTTAATGTCCCTATTCTTTTGGGCAGTGTTTGGTGCTCAACAAACGTCTGTAAATAAAGGGGTTGAATTAGACTGAGTATAAAAATCCTAGCATCTCTGGTGATCGAAGGTTCCACCATGGAAAACAGAGACCAGAAGCTGTGGTGAGGACATCTGTACTCTCCACACACCTGGCAGCCTCACTCCGAAGAGCAGTCAGACTCGTTCTGGGGGGTCCCCCAAGACCTGGAATTAATAGAGGTCGAAGGGAGCGGATTTTCACGTCCAGTTAAAATCCCATTCATTCGTTCATTCATTCAATATTTACTGAGCACCTACAATTTGCTTGTTACTGTGACCAGCACTTAAGATAAGCAAGGCAGTTATGGCCCCTGCCCTTACAGAGTTTACAAGACACATGAACCAACCATGCACAACATTTGTGTGACAATGAGAATAAATGTGGAAGAAACAATGGAAAAGATCCACTTGTCCAACACACCCTCCAAACAGCACATCATCCGAGAGCACCCCTTGCTTGGGAATGCACCGCCTAGTGCATTTGCAGAAGTTTGCCCTTCTAATGATGTATTATTTACGCTAATTTCAATGTATTACAAGTTGTTCTCTCTATACAAGCATCACTAACAATTCAGCCTTTTCTGTTTTGCTCACCAGGATATACTCAGTGCCTAGTGCGGTGCAAAGAACATAGAGGGTATGTGACAACCAAAATATTAGTTGGGGCAGAATGAATGCCCTGTGGCAGGAAGGAGCTGATAAAATCCAGGCTTTCATAATGACTGCGTGTGTTAAGAGACCCACCTGAGTAGGCTCCATGCAGAACTGGGTTCATGCGTGTTTGTGTTTACATGCACACACGCACGTCTGCCTCACACCTCGCTCCTGTCACTGCCATTTGCCACAGAAGTAAAAGGAACACAAGCTAACATGTACTTTCAATGTCATATTAATTATATGGAAACCAAAACAAAATTACTAATTCCCGCTTCTTCTTGGAATACTAATAATGCTAATACCAATATCATGATGGAAGATTATCTTGGAAGCAATTTTTCTTTTGTTCTGCCACCTACACATGTAGCTGTTTCTCGCTTTTGCAATCTTTATGTAAATCGTAATCGGGAGGAAATATCCTAGAGGGTGGTTATACGCCTTCCTTGTCAGAGGGAACCATGTACTAAATCCGTTTTAGGAAAGAGCACAAGTTTTAAATCTTAATAGAAGGCGTTAGTTTCAGTACTGTCTTCTGAAAGTCCAGAAACAAGGCTTTCTGAGGGGAGGGGAGGAGGCATGAATGCATTTACAGATCATGTCCTCAGGGCCAGCATTTTGCCTTATGATCAGGCTTTGGAGGATGTAAAATAACTGGTGTGTGAATGTGTGTGAGAGAGAGTGTGTGTGATTTAACCTATGATCTCTTCCTTCTTTGGGTACATCACCCCCTTTCTCGAAGGTTTCCCCTGTCTCGGCATTTTTACTGAGATACCCATCACGAGATACATGTGTCTACAAGTGACCCAGGCCTGGCCGATCATAGATCTCAATTTCCCTGACTAATAATTGGCCCAGGGATGTGAGCCCCATCTGTACCAATCACAGTTCCTGTGGGGGAGATCCTTTCTTCTTTCCTCTGGGTTCACTAAACTGAGCTGACGTCAGCCTAGAGTCAATTCTGACCAAGTCTGCCTGACCCTCCCAGTGGCACCGGTCCACTGCAGGAGAAAATTAGGCCACCCGCCAAGTTAAATGCTGCTGGGAGATGGAAGGGGGCTTTGAGAAAGAGGGAAAAAGACACACACCCATGCGCACCAGTCAGCCTGATGACATCGTTCAGGCTTGGAGTCACTAAGCCAGTCCCTCTCTTGTGGGAGCCCTGCGGCGAGATGACGCGTGCCCTTTTTTATTAAGCTAGTTTGAGTGCATTTCCTGTCCTTGGCAGTGGCAATGATTCCTGACAGCTAAGGGGCACTGTGTGTGTGAACTCACGTCTGCTTTTAGTGGGGGTGAGGGGCAGAGCAGGATTTATGCACTAAGCACCTCCCCAGGAGGAGCCTTAAGGGGGCACGGTCACCACATCTTCCTTTGTTACCTGTTGTCTGAGTGTCTACCACAGAGCACGTGTTACCAGGAATATGGAGGGGAAATGGTCTCCTCGCTCATGGCACTCACAGATGCCCGGATGCGACTGTTTCATGTTGAAAAACCAGAGAGAACAGAGCAAGGAGTGGTGTGCGGTGAGGAGAGGAGGGAAGGACGACTTTGGTAAATGACATTCCTTGAGAAGTCCTTGGGGGATAATGAAAATCTTCTCTACACTGAATTTGGGCTGGGGAGAAGAGACGGACACTAAATTTTGCCAAAGCATCATAAAGGTTTTGGTAGAAGGAAGTCGTAATGGCCATCTATCTGCCGTATAAGGAAGAGCTGCTGACATGTTCCTCAGCTGAGATGTCCCTGACTGGGCTGCTGTTAGAAGAGGTACCTTGGTGAGTTAGAATTTTGCTGGGCACTGCTCTATCTTGATAGCTTCTCTGGAATGTCTGGTCTCCTCTGAACTCCAGAGACGCCCAGAGCCTTGGGCCCTCACACCACTCCACTGGCCAGACTCCCAGCAGCTTGCCAGTCTCTGAGAAAGGTCAGGCTACTTCCTTCATGCCTGACACCCTTACTTGCTGCTCCCCAGATTCTTTACAAATTCCTGCTATCAAGGGGGGAGCGACAGTTAGGTTGTGCTGGTTAAATGGCTGCACTTTAAAGCTGCATTGAATTTCCTCCCCCTTCCAAGAGGCAGCACCAGGGCTGCCAGCATCTCACATCTCTGTTTTGGACTTCTCCCCAGCCTCTCTCCTTCACAGCCCCCAAAGCCTGGATGTCACGCAGCTTCCCAGTCTGTATGATCATGGAGAGGGACCCTCAAAAGGTGAGCCTGATAGAGCAGCCCTGCTAGCTGCCAGGCCTGTTAATTGCATGTGCTTAATCTCTCTCGGATCTCTCTTCCCCTTCTTTCTCTCTTTACTGCCAGTGACTTTTTCCTGTTTGCATGACTGCGACAGCCTTCGTGCTGCCCCTCTGCCCCAATTGTGTCTCCTTCTTACCCATCTTCTTCCACATCTGAGGAAGCTGACAGGGCTTTTTTTTTTTTTTTCCATAAATGCTGAGGTGGCAGTGCAGTGATGAAGGATATGCTTCTGTCATAATCTTGGTCGTGCTTGCTGAGGGACTGGTGTCTCCCCAATTAAGCAATATGTAAGTCCCATGTCTGTAGGCAGGATCCCTCTCCTAGTGTCTGACACCTGACCCTGCTATATCTTTATGTGCTTTTCCGGAATGTGAAGGGCAATGTCAGACTCACACCCCGTGTGCTGCTTCAGTCTCTACGAGTTTCCTTAATAAATGTCGCAGAGGCCAGTTTGTGTGCGCTCTGGCAATGTGCCTTTGTTTGCGCACAGCTGGATTTTTGCTGGCATATAAAAATCTAATTTTTATTTATGTATAGTCACATCGCTGAACTTCTTTATTGCTTCTAAAATATTTTCAGGTGATTTCTTGTGTTCCAGGTAACAGATTCTCCAAATGATGATAGTTTTGCTTTTTGCTTTTGTCTTGTTCATTAACAAAATGTACTTATTTATTTATTTATATAGCTCATTTTCTTATATCTAAGGGTCTGTTTGTTTGTTTGTTTATATTTTTTGTTTTTAGACTCCACATGTGAGATTACATGGTATTTGTTTTTCTCTGTCTGGTGTAATTCACATAGGCCTATCCAGATTGTTGCAAATGGCTAGATTTCATTCTTGTTTTTTTGCCGAATAATATTCCATTGTGTGTGTGTGTGTGTGTGTGTGTGTGTGTGTGTGTACACATACATACATACACAGCTTTATCCATTCTCTGCTGATCTGGGTTGCTTGCTTCCACATCTTGGCTATTACTAGCAATGTTCCAATGAACGTATGGGTACCTATACTTTTCAAATTAGTGTTTTTGTTTTCTTTGGATAGACACCCAAAGTAGAATTTCTGGGTGACATGGTAGTTCTATTTTTTAGTTTTTTGAGGTCCTCCATACCGTTTTCCATAGTGATTGCACTAATTTACAAGGCAAAGTGCATGAGGGCTCCCTTTTCTCCGCATTCTCGCCAACACTTGTTTGTTGATTTATTGATGACACCCATTCTGACAGGTGTGAGGTGATATCTCATGTGGTTTTAATTGCTCTTCCCTGATGATTAGTGATGTTGAGTGTCTTTTCATATGATGGCCATCTGTTGTCCACTTGGGAGAAATGTCTATTTAGCTCCTCTGCCATTTTTTAATAGGACTGTTAATTTTTTCTTGGTGTTGAAGTTGTATGATTCTTTTTATATTTTGTATTTAACCCTTTATCAGATGTATCATTTGCAAATATCTTCTCCCATTAGTAGGTTATCTTTTTATGTTGTTGGTTGAGGGTTTCCTTTGCTGTGCAAAACCTTTTCAGTTTGACGTGTTGCCATTTGCTATTTTTTCTTTTGTTTCTCTTGCTTGAGAATGTATATCCAAAACATATTTAAGAGTGATGTCAAAGAGTTTACTGCTTAGTTTTGCATCCAGGAGTTTTATGGTTTCAGGTCTAACATTTAAGTCTTTAATCCACTTTGAGCTTATTTTTGTAGATGGTATAAGAAAGTGGTCTGATTGAATATTTTTGCATGTATCTGTCCAGTTTGCCAGTATCACTTATTGAAGAGACTGTCTTTACCCCATTGAATATGCCTGCCTCCTTCGTCATAGATTAACTGACCATATAAGCGAGGATTTATTTCTGGGCTCTGACAGATCTTCCTAACACTACATATCTCAACACATCTCTCTGCTAATTAAACCCCGGAACGGCTCCCCACTGTCTCAGAAAAAATGCCAGCTGAGCAAAACAGTCCTTTCCACGTGTGGCCCTGGCCAACTTGCCCTTTTTCTGCACCCCAGTGTAAACACGTTCCCCTTCTCTCCAGCCAAACTGAGTTAACGTTTTCTGACAATACCATTCCCTTTTTGATCTCTTTGCCGTTTCACAGGAAAAACCCCTGCTGACCTCCTGGTCCCCATCTCTTTGCCTGGCTGATTCCTACAGCTCTTTGGAACCTATCCTGACTCTTCTGTGACGCTCTCCCTGACCTCTCGGAGCCCCTTGGACCAGAATGGGGTGGCTGAGCCCCTGCTATGCATTTACCTGCTCTCCTTTCATTTTCTCCTTAGGCATTCAGAGAGACAACATCTCTTGAGCTTCCTTGCAGTTAGGCTGAAGTCGCCCTGCTGTGTTCTCTTCAGGGTGGGAGAAGTGCGGCATGCCACATCCAGCCCCGCTCATGAAGCCCCCTGCAATCATCTAAGCCCTCTCCCTTTTCCAATGCAACCTTAGCGGTCATGTGCTGAAAATGGCGCAATCGCAAGTTGGAGCAAACACAGCAAGTCATCATTAAGAAGAGCTGCTTGCCTTACCTGGACTGTGTGTTAGTCCCTGGGATTCCAGGTCTTGTTACCTGGCCACACAGCCTGTCCTCTCTTGAGTAACACAAGGAAGTATCACTTTCCCTGTCACATTAGCCTCCATGATAGCTTACATCACACCACTCACACTGTCTTCCCCACTGGGCTGTAAGCTCCTTGATGGCAAAGATTTAGTTTTCTTTATATATAGTCTACTCACCCCATAGTGTTTGCCATATAATTGGCACATGGTAAACATCTTTTTTTCCTTTAGAACTTGAAATATTGGCTTAATCTGCGGCCAAAATACTTTAAGAGATTTACATCAAAGAGAAAATAAAACTAGACATACATAGGAAAACAATTTTAGTCATAAAATGTAATCTTCTAAGAGCCCGTTCTAGTAAACATCTTTTGAACGAATGAAAAATTTCAGGGCCCCATGTGACAATGGAGCCAAAGTGGAGTGAAAAGAAACATCAGAACTGAAGGTAAGGAGAGAAGAGCCCGCTCATGCCGACAGAGCCTGCGTGTCTTGCGGGGCCCAGCTACCTTTGGTTCAGTGGCTGTGAAGTTCCCTGCAACGGGCTCCTGAAGCATCTGAGGAAACAGACACTCCCCACTCCACGTCACACCCCACCTTTCCTTTGCACCTTCTTCCAACTGCTCCCCTGCAATTTCCGGAAGTTGCTTTTATTTCATTCACTAAACAATTTATGAATCGAATTAAAATAAATGAGATGCAAATAAATTCCAGACTTTCTCCCTCATTTTCAAATTACATTTTCAGTCCACTCAACCTGTTATAATCTCATAGTGATTTTCATTTAAGAGAGCTAAATGGATATGTGATTATTGTTACAGGAACTAACACTAGACAATTAAGTGTTGAGGTGTTGATAGATAAAGCTGTGTTTTGATTTGCATAAACATGATGCCAGCAAATCTAACCCTGGCAGAAATTCAGTTATAAGACTTGCGTGCCTAACTTCTGCTAATTACCACAAGTCCTATTATTAAGATTCTTAATATTCAGAGTTGGGATTACAGCCATTTTATTTTAGGGCTACATTTATCTTTATTTGGAAAACTTAGTCAAAATGCATAACTGATTTATCAGAGCAAAGGCACATTACTACTTCTAATCAACTCCTACAGTGCAGAGTATCAAAAATCAATTATATAGCCCTGAAATCCTGTCATTAAGGATTTAGCTACTAATCTCATTTCATTTTTGTCTGTAGGAAGATTCTGCAGCTTGCAACTTTGCAGATGCTGGCAGAGGAAGAAAAACATGGGACCTAGCTGATAACCAGACGTGGAGAATTAAACTTCGACTAGACAAAGGTGGAATCGTAATCCGGGGTAGCCTGGCTCTGCAGGGAGGTCACCTGGGTTGGCTACATTTCAGTCCAACGACCCAGCAAAAGCTATGCCCCAGCTTTGGTTGATGGTAAACCTTCTGACTCTCAGGGATTCCAAAGTGTTTGTTCACGCCGTCATGTTCCACTTTTTACTGTCTTCCTAATACTTATCTCAATCTGCAATTATTTCAGTTACTTATTAGTGTAGTTATTATCTGCACTGTTTCCCCTACCCCAGAACGTAAGCTGCAGAACGGCAGGGATTTTGCCTGGTGTGCCATGGATCTCGAATGCATAGCACAGTGCCGGCTCATAGTAGGTGTTCAATAAACATGGCTGACTTTGATGAAGTCTGGAATCCCTAGGATTGACCCCTGGTGGTAAGAAGCAGTCCCTCTGAGTGCCAGACAAGTGACCAGAGCAGGACCCAGAATATCTGGATGCCCAGGAACCTGAACAGGAAGCTGTGTGGCTTGGCGGTTAAAAATACCGGTAGGTGAACCACACAGGAAGATGAAACTAGGGGTGCCCTGGCTTTGCTGTTTTCCAGCCATTGTGCCCCTGGACAGGCTATTTAGCTTCCCAGAGCCAGTGTTTCCTCAACTGAAAAATGGAGATATTAGTAAATATCCCCATGGGGCTGCTGAAAGTAATATAACACAAGCAAAGCATTTAACATAGTGCTGTATCATAAAAGTCCTCAATAACTGTTAGGTATTAATTTTTAAAATATATTAAATTTTTAAGAGATGTAACTTGTGGGTAAGTTGCCTAGTCTGGGGAAGCTGGGGCTGGTTAAAACTTCCCACTGCAGTTTGCTTGTTGTATCTCTTGGGAGGGCTTCCCTGATCCCCTCAAGCTGGGTACCATCTCCTCCTCTGTGTCCCACCAGGCCCGGGATGTTCCTCTATCTTTTCACGTAATCCATCGGAGTATCCTGCAACTATACACTCTACTGACTCTCAACTCTTTGAGTATAAAGAACACATGGAAAAACTTTTGTTCCTCCAGTATTTAGCAAATTACCCAGCATGCAATAGGCACTGGCACCAACTCATCCGAATTAGCCAAACAGTGAAAGTTGAGGGAGAAGGCGGCAAGTGTGATAAGCAGACCAAAGCTATCTCTACCTACAGCATAAGGGAAACCCCCACCTTTTCAGTCCTAGGAAATGGAGAATGTTTTCCCCAAGGTGTCAGCCCCAAAGGGATATAGCGTCTACCTTCTGAGGGAGAAGGACTGTTTTTTCCAGGGAAGAAAGGAATAATGGAGACTCAGAAACTAGGACATGTCCTCAGTCCCTGAGGAATGGGTAGATCTTCTACCATTTCGTGGTGACAAGTTGGTTGAAACCACTTACCCTGAGCTTCCTGCCAAAGATGGTGACTTTGCCTTTTATCTGTTCCTTCCTTAGACGCCACTCAATGGAGTTTAGGCCATTCTCCGGGGGCAGCGAGATGTTGCAGCGCCCAATGGTGGGGGTGATGGTGCCCGCTAGGACATGGGGCTCACTGTGGAAGCTGACACTCATCCCATTGGCATACATCACCCTCAGGGTACCGTTATTACAGAGCTGGTAGCTGTTCCGCACTTGATCTGGAGAAATGTAAGTGGGGGTAGGGATAGGGAAATAAATTATCCATTCAGTCATAGAGAACAGAACCCCTATTTTTATAGGTTTCCATGGTAGTTTGCAGCTGTCAGTCTAAGGCTGCCTTCAATTAACACACACACACACACACACACACACACACGATTTTAAGGTGAGTAGCAGAGATGCTACTAATCCATGGAAAGAAAAACATTATTAATATGTGGCACTCCAGAAATAATTATGCTGTGATATTTTTCTTTTACTCGCTGAAGACTATTAATAGTACATTTAAAGATTTAAAGATGTCTATTGCCTACACAATTTGTGTCAATCAAATCCCTGATCTTTAACATATATTTTAGCTTAAATGAAAAAAAAAAGAAAACTACTTAAGTACTTTTTTGCCCTTTTGCCTACCATCTAATCTGAGGTTGGTGGTTTAGCCACAGGTCAAATCCACTGCAAATCAAGTCTAGAATTCTTCAAGAAACGAGAGAAAAAGAACTGTCTGCCCCTCATGCTTCTGCTACTGACTTCACCATGATGCCACCTCCACTCAAGAGAACTCTAAAGAGATTCAACTAGCACGAGGTGGACTGAGCCAGTGGGTGCGGATAACGCACTTATCTGCTCCAGCAGAATCTGCCATAGTCAATCAGACTTCTGACCTTGTCCTTTATTGCAAACTTCCAGGAAGGGAATGTGAGTCAGAGACTCCTTCTGTAGATACGTTGCTTCCTGATTATTTGGGCAAAGGAGTCCAGCTGGGCTGGTTCTAAGACACTGCCTTTTGGGCCAGTGAGCAGTGAGTACCTGTCACTTCTCGGCTGCAGCCATCATACCGAAAGACAGAATCTACATCATTAATCATTTGGCAGAACAGAAACAGAGTCGTTGAAACAGACTCTGTTGTGGGATAACAGTCCAGAAATGTCACTATTTATCTACTGAGAGGACACTTTTATCCTCTGACAACGAGCGAACCCACTGACATTGTATCTTAATTAAAAGAAAAATTAATCCGCGTGATCCCTTTCCTTGTCAGCCCTTGCGCTTGCCCTGGACTGTGTGTCATGTCGAACAGCAGCAGTAATCATAGGCGGGAGGGGGGCGGCTCCGAAACCTTTGAGAGCCCACTTTTGGCAAGAGATTGCTAAAGAGCTCTGATTCCAGGACAACCAACTCAACAAACAAATGCTTGAGAGAGAGAATCAGAACAGGACCCTCCTCCCCCCCCCCCAAAAAAAAGGTGGGCCCAGGAGAATAAACGGCCTTTGAGAGGTACTGTGTGTGTGAGGCTGGTGACGGAGCGGGTGGGGTGGCGGGGGGCACATGGGGATGACAGCTGATGTTTTCAGATTAAACTGCATACGTCTCCAAATATCTGGATGCTCCTGTACAGACATTCTCCTGAATCCGTTTAAGTCATTTTCTTCAAGGCTGATCTCTCGAGAGTTTGTTTGCTGTGCGCCTTTCACTGAAACAGCGAGCTGACGTTTGCTCCAGGGGTGTGAGGGTCCCCTGGGGCTTGGTAACTCGCTTCTCAGGCTTGGCTGGGTTCTGGGCCCGGGGGTAGATTTGGGGGTGGGTGGCGGTGTGTGTGGGGGGCTTACCTTGTACCACTGTGTAGGAAGCCTCCACTGAAGACAGGTTGGTAATGACAGTGACATCGTCATCACGGTTGGAGTTCTCGATGTCAATGGTGATGGACTTCTCCATTTCCCGGTGCAGACTGGTCACCACCCCGTGGGGCGTGTCACATTGGTCAGGCGGCCCTCATGGTCATAGCTGGAGGACAGACACACTGGTTGGAACAGGGTTCCTAGGGCTGAAGGCTTTCCCAATACCAAAAACAGTACCAGGGACAGGTTCATGGGGCCAGAGAAGACTGGAAGGTGGGGTGACCAGGCGGTGCTTCACTCTGGGCTCTCCAGTCACAATCCTCAAAAGCCCATCTTGCCCTGAGACATGGTGGTGACGTTTTCTGCTGCCACCTACATAGCCGACTCAACTCAGTGACATTTCACCTCCGGCAGGGTGTACTTACTTAAGCTTTCCCAAGCTAGTGGGACACCTGCTTCTGAGCATCTTTTGCTCGTTAATTCAAATGTCCCACAAAGCCACCAAATTAATCCTTTTAAAAATTGTCAGTGTCTTTATGTCACTCCTCTGCTGAACTAACCACACACTCTTTCCCATTCACTGCTCAGTCCAATCAAAACCTAGCACTGGAGACCATCCAGGCCCTTGGTCTTCCACACCTATACGAACTCGTCCAACCTGTCACCTCCTAGTCCTCCTCTCTGGACAGTCAGCCTGGGCCAGATGCCACCTCCATGTCTTGGCTCAAGCATAGCGTGCCTGGCTTCCCGTAACCTTCTCTCTGGTCCTATTTCACAAACCAGCCGTGGCTCCACTCCCCACGCAGCCTTTTCAGACAGCGTTCTCAATGACTCACTTGACCTCAGTTGTCCGCAGCATCCAAGCTGAGGCACACCAGCCATCAAGCTCTGCTGCCAGGGAGCTGCCTGAGCTTGGGCCTTCCTTCTTTATGTACCTGTGTCATCTTTACTCTTCTTCCCCACCTCCTTTAGCCTTGCTGTTCCACTTGGTAGAGCAGCTCCCCGCCCTGGAAGATCCACTGTATTCAGAACGCCTGAGCCCTCCTCCTGCCTCAGGTAAGAAGAGATTCTTTTTCAAGGTCTAAATGTAGAGGGCTTTGAGCTCCCTCAGGTAAAATTTGTCACTGGTGAAGGGGTGGGGAGGAAGATGGAGCAAAGGAGGTATTTTGCTTAGAGGGTTAAAAAAAAAAAGGAAAAACTACTTAACCTCTGGTGTGACTCCCCCAACCCCCCCCACCCCACCCCCAAAGACTGGTGACCAAGACAAAGTTGGCAGGTTCAGAGAGGTGGAGACGGAGCTTGCACGGGGTGGGGAGGGGCTCTCAGCAGAACCACTGTGGCTATCTGACTTTACTGCCTAGTGCCTAGAACTACAAAAAATATGGAGGGTGCTTGGTAAATGTTTTTGGAATAAAGGAATGCAGATCTAGCTCAGGACTTTTAATTAGGTGAGAAATTTTGCTTCTGTGTTGAACTGGAAAGAGTCAAGTTCTGTGGATGTTTGCAGGCTGAGGACACATTAAGCTAAACGGCCACTTGGTGGGGGTCAGTCAGGGAAGGAAGAGCTGGGAGCAGGAAACCCAGTGAGCCTGGGGGCCCAGGCTTTGGCTCTACTCGCATCTCTTGCCAGGCAGGGGACTAGTACAGATACTACATTCCCTGGAAAGCTCTGGCAGCAAAACACTGTAAGCATGGATGGGACTCAGGCCCCCCAGTGAAGGGGCCCCCTTGTGCCTTTTTATCTGTAAAAGAAACTGCTTCTCAGACAGGAGTACAAGGATGTTATTTACAATGTGACAAATTAGAATAACCTAACTATTCGTGGATCAAAGATTTGTTAAAACTGATGATTTATCCAGAATAGAAACCTATGAGACCATCAAAAGTGGTGGATTTCTATTTATCAGCATGAAAAAAATGTACATATTGTTGAGTGGAAAGACTGGAATACAAAACCACATTTCATTGATAGTATACATTTAGGGGAGGGAGAAGTTAAAAAAAAATGAGTATCTGCATAGAAGAAATTCTCTGAAAATATCGACATCTCCATGTTTATCTCCATATGTATATTCCCATATTTTTGGAATTATTTGTAACCAATATGCCTTACTTTCATATTCTATAACCAGAAACAAAAAGTATTTAAGAATAAGAAAACATAAAAGAAGAATAAATGAAGCCCAGAGTTATAGAAGGAAGGAAATAATGGAGATTAGAGTGGAAATAAGGAAAGAGACTAAAAAGACAATAGAAATGATCCATAAAACTAAGTGTTGGTTCTTTAAGAAGGTAAACAAAATGGACAAATCTTTAGCTAGACTCACCAAAAGAAGAGAGAAGACTCAAGTGAAATTAGGTGATGTTACAACTGATACCACAAAATATGCCAACAAATTTGACAGCCTGGAAGAAATGGATAAATTCCTAGAAAGAAGACAAATTATAAAGTAAAAAAAATATAAACAGACTGATTACCAGTAAGAAAATTGAATGAGTAATCAAAACCTCTCAACAAAAAGTCCAAGACCAGATGCCTCACTGGTGAATTCTACCAAACATTCAAAGAACAATTAATACCAATTCTTCTCAAACTTTTTTTAAAAAATGGAAGAGGAAGGAACTCTTCCAAACTCATTTTATGAGGCCAGCATTACTCTGATACCAACACCAGACAAGGATGGCACAGGAAAAGAAAAGTACAAGGCAATATCTCAGATGAACATAGATTCAAAAATCTTCAACAAAACATTAGCAAACTGAATTTTACAGTACATTAAAAGGATCACACAGCTTGACCAACTGGGAATTCTTCCAGGGATGAAAAGATAGTTGAATATCCACAAATCAATCAGCATGGTATATCACATTGACAAAATGAAGAATACAAATCATATAATCATCTCAAAAGATTCAGAAAAGCATTTGACAAAATTCAAAATCCATTTATGATAAAAAAAAAAAAAACCTCAACAAAGTAGGCATAGAGTAAACATACTGCAACACAACAAAGGCCCTATATGACAAGCCCAGGGCTAACATCGTACTCAATAGAATAAAGCTGAAAGCTTTCCATCTATGATCTGAGAACAAGACAAAGGATGTCACTTTATTTAACATAATACTGGAAATCCTAGGCAGAGCAATTAGGCATGAAAAAGAAGTAAAGGCAGCCTAATTGGAAAGGAAGAAGTAAAATGTCACTATTTGCATATGATAAGATATTATACAGAAAACCCTAAACACTTCACCAAAACACTGTTAGAACTAATCAAAAAATTCAGTAAAGTTTCAGGAAACAAAATTAATACGTCAAGATCTGTTGCATTCCTATGCTATAATAACAAAAGAGCAGAAAGAGAAATTAAAGAACAATATCATTTTAGTTGCGTCAAAAAGAATAAAATACCTAGGAATAAATTTAACCAAGGAAGTGAAAGACCTGTACACTGATAACTCTAAGATATTGATGAAAGAAACTGAAGACTCATACATGGAAAGACAGTCCATGCTCATAGCTTAAAAGAACTAATATTTTTAAAATGCCCATACTCTTCAAAGCAATCTGCAGAGTTAATGCAATATCCATCAAAATTCCAATGGCATTTTTTCACAGAAATAGAACAAAGACTCCTAAAATTTGTATGGAATCTCAAAAGACCTCAAATAGCCAAAGCGATCTTGAGAAAGAAGTACGAAGTTGGAGGTACCATGCTCCCTGATTTCAAACTATGCTACTATAGTCATCAAAACAGAATGGTGTTGGCGTGAAAAAAAGATACACAGATCAATGGAACAGAATAGAGAGCTCAGGAACAAACCCATGCATATATGGTCAACTAATTAATGACAAAGGAGCCAAGAATATACAATGGGGAAAGCAAAGTCTCTTCAAAAAATGGTGTTGGGAAAACTAGACAACCACATGCAAAACAATGAAACCGGACCACTATTTTACACCACTCACAAAAATTAAATGGGTTAAGAACTTTACAGTAAGACCTGAATATACCTAGAAGGAAATAGCAGCAGCAGTAAGCTTTGACATTGATCTTTGTGATATATTTTTGGATTCGACAACAAAAGCAAAGGCAACAACAAAAAATAAGTAACAGGTGGGATTACATCAAACTAAAAAGCTTCTGAGCAGCAAAGTAAACCATCAACAAAATGAAAAGGTACCTACTGGATGGGAGGAAATATTTGCAAATCATGTACTGATAAAGCATTAATATCTAAAATATATAAAGAACTCATACAACTCAATAGCAAAAAACCAAACCAACTGATTAACGTATGTGCAGAGGATCATAATAGACATTTTTCCCCCCAAAGGAGGACTTATAGATGGCCAAAAGGTACATGAGAAGGTGCTCATCATCACTAATCATCAGGGAAATGCAAATCAAAACAATAATGCGTTATCACCCCACATCTGTTGGAATGGCTATTATCAAAAAATACAACAAGGCTTGGTGAGGATGTGGAGAAAAGGGGACCATTGTGCACTCCTGGTGGGAATGGGAACTGGTGCTTCCCATTACCATGGAAAAGAGTATGGAAATTCCTCAAAAATTAAAAATAACTACTATATGAACTCACAATTCTACTTCTGAGTTATTTATCTAAGAATAATAAAAACACTAATTTGAGATGATATATGCATCACATTTGGATTGCAGCTTTACGATAGCTAAGATATAGAAATAATCTAAGTGTCCACTGATGTATGAATGGATGAAGAAAATATGTTGTATATAGACAATGCAATATTATTCATACATAAAAAAGAACGAAATCTTGCTATTTGTGACAACATGGATGGACCTTGAGGGCATTACGCTAAGTGACACAAGTCAGAAAAAGACAAATGAAAAAAACAAAACTACAAGTTCAGAGATACAAAGAACAGATTGGTGGTTTCCAGGGGTGGGGGTGGGTGGGTATAATAAAGTGAAGGGGGTCAAAAGGTACAGCATGGCAGCTGTAGTTAATAATGCTAATAAATAAATACTACTACTAATAAAATAGTAATACATATTTTATATTTGAAAGTTGCTAGGAGAGCTAGATCTTGAAAGTCTCATCACAAGAAGAAAATTCTTTGTAACTGTATGATGATAGATGGTAACTAGACTTACTGTGGTTATTATTTTGCAACATATACCAATGTTGAATCATTGCACTGTACGCCTAAAACTAATATAATGTCATATGTCAATTTTGCTTCAGTGAAAAATAATGTAACAGTTCTAAGTGCTTGGGTATGGGGTGCCTGGTGGAGTACTCAGTAACAGACAGTATCCCCAACCCTTGCTCTCGAGTAGGGACTGTGTGAGATGCTTATTCTCTGGCACCCAGGCCAGAGTAGAATTCCAATCCTCTGTATTACCTGGACACCTACAATGAGCAGGTTGCTGCGCTTCCTTATGAGAGAAGTAGCAGAAACAACAGATTCTACTTTTGGGGAACAGAGGTTTAGGGTCGAGACAAAAATCTCAAGGGGCCACAGGGTGAAAAACACGTTCTCTTTAACTTTCAAAGAAGGTCCACTGCCTACAGCTCTGCTTACTTCTCCCATGCAATGAGTATCTTCAGATTCAGGTCTTTTTGCAAATAAGTTTGCCCATAATTGCAAGGAGTGGTGAGTTCTTGTGATGGGATCTTGAGGCCACCCAATGAAACCAGTCCAGCCTTGGCCTGTGTGGGGCTAGAGGCTGCCTTTGAGTCATTTATTCAACAGGTATTCGCTGAGTGCATATTATGTGCCTGTCACTGTTCAAGGCACTGGGGACATGGCTAGGAACAAAATGAATAAAAATTTGTGCCCTCATTATGTGTACATGCTCAAGGGAGAGGGGAAAAATAGACTACGATTCAAAATAAAGAGTATGTCAGGTGGTCACAGTGGTAAAGATTAGAATACAGGAAGAAGGGAGAGAGAGAGAAGAGAGTGGTTGTAATTTTTTAGTACAGTCCACGCCTTTTAGAGATGCAGGCTGTTCTTCCCCAGTCTGAGAATTCAGTAGATACAATAGGACTTCCAAAGGACATTTCCACGCCTGCTCCAGTCTCTTAAGTGGGCCTAAGTCAGACTGGCTTCCTGAGAGTGTCAGTTTGTTCCTCAGTCAGGTGAGCTAACAAATGATCTCTGAAATGCATTGGGTCTTTAGGTGGAACTACTACTACTAGCAGGGAAGATGAAAATCTAGGAGGTGTTTGGGTTTAAGAACAGCTTTAACCTAAATTGGTGTGAGAGTGAAAGATGGCACTTAGATGGTGCCTTCAGGGACAGAGTAACTGGCCAGTAAAGTCTGATGGCATTCCTGTGCCCTGAAGGGTGTTAGGATGCTTCAGACTTCTGAGAAAGGGAGCTTTGCCCAAAGAAGGAAGATAGAGCACGGGAAAGCAATTCTGCAAATTTCCAGCAGGTGGCAATAGCTTCCTTTACATTCTCCCAAACCCATTGTCACTACAAACAGAAAGTGAACATTCCTAGATTTAGGAGTGATCACCAATGTCTTGTTGGTCCCCCTTTCTCTGTGTGACAACTTCTCCCTGACTTACTTGCTAGCAGCAACACCTACACAGAAAGTAAGCAAGGGCTCCAAATACTAGGGTTAACCAGGTTCTTCGCCCTTCAAAGATAACCAGATACTTGTAAATTCCACCCCAGTCAGCCAGCAATAGGCAGAATCATGCCTTAGCAGTTTCCTCCAACCAGCATCCCACTGGTTAACACTTGCAGCAGCAGGCAGTTTGACCAAGAGCTGTCTGCAGGAACAAGAGAAAACAGCTTTTTGGCAAAACAAACGGCGGGACTATTAACTGTGAGATAATTGTTGGGGGAAATATGACCAGTTCTTGCATCTTTTAATATACCTAGCACTTTATCTGTATCGATCTGCTTCAGCTGAAGAGGAAATTCAGAGTTTATCTACCTGTCTGTACAATCAAGTGTGTTGCTGGACCTATTGGCAAATTATAGGAGCCCCCACCAGGATCTTGCCTTTTAGGTTCTAATTTCCGCACACGCGGAAAACATGGCTAATCAGGACGGTTAATCAACACGTGATCTCCCAGGTGCTGGCCAATATCCTGACGCTGGAACCGCAAGCA
This sequence comes from Eonycteris spelaea, assembly GCA_003508835.1. Lineage (NCBI taxonomy): Eukaryota > Metazoa > Chordata > Mammalia > Chiroptera > Pteropodidae > Eonycteris > Eonycteris spelaea. The sequence continues at coordinate 11,748,804 of PUFA01000032.1, read as the reverse complement.
GGCAATAGGAATTCCCGACTCTCTACGGGGAATGTTCAATATCGGAGGCCCAATAGTGCAAATCACTTAGAACTCAGGGAGAGGGGACGTGACTTTCTTGGGGCCATAAGCAGACACTGAAGTCCGGAAGACAACATGCCTAAGCAATTCTAAAAGCCACAGAAGGCCCATCCTGATGCCAGCGAGGGCAAGGGTAAGCGCTCGTGGGGAACACTTCATAAAGCCACTTACTCGTAGAAAGTTGTCCATCCCGTTTCATCACTCTTGGTGGCTAGGAGGCCGGTGTTCCCATCGTAGGTCATGAGGCCAAGCTCCAGGGTCTGCGTGGACACGACTTTGAGGCCTCCATTGGAGCCCACTGTGAGGGTGATGATCTGGTTATCCGGCATGAGCAGGTGGCGGGGCGTGCCACTGCTGTCCCGACGGATCTTCAGGGAATTTCCATTATTGTCAATCAGTTCGGTGACATCGTTGTCGGCACTATAGGTGAAATTGTACAGGTACTCGCCCGTCACCAGGCTCACAGTGTACTGGTGGATGCCGTCGGCGTTGAACACGTAGAGCTCCTGCTCTCCGGGGACGCGGCCTCGTACTGGTTGAAGGCGTTCAGCACGGGCTTGTTCCTGCTGACGGCCCGGATGCGGATGTTGCCCAGGTCGGCGACGTAGATGGTCCCATCCGGCGCCACCGCTAAGGACGACGGGGAATTCAAGATGGCGTCGGTGGCGTACGCGTCGTCCCCCGAGTAGCAGTTGCAGTTGACGTCGTTTTTGCAGTCGCAGTCCGAGGCTGCCCCGGCTAAAAGGCAGATCTCGCCGTTGGTCTGACCTGGCGTAGACGGTTAATCTTCTTCTCATCCGTCTCGGTGATGTAGAGGACCCCGGTGTGAGAAATGGCGATGGCGCTGGCCGACTCCAGGGCCGAGTGAATGGCCAGCTTGCTGAGCGAGTAGTCAATGCCAGGGACCTGGCAGTGCATGGGGCGCCCGGCGATGATGCTGACCTGGTGGTTCTCGGTGATGCGAAGGATGACGTTGTTTTCTAGAACATACAGGGAGTTGTCCATGGGGTTGACGGCAAGGTCTGTTGGCCACTCCAGGCGAACCTGTGGATGACATGGCATCGGATGAAAGAACATGCCCAGCGTTTATATGCGTAGGGCACTTATGTCAATTTTATGCACCTGGGAAAAAGGACGTTTCTACCAACACACTGTACGAGGAGTGCCCATCATCAGACCATTGGCCCGTTGCCCGTAAGGAGTGTGCATTACAGAGAAGAAGGGGCTATGTAGTGAACATCTCCTACTACATCATCTTCTGTGGCCAGACTAGGCCACCAGCTCTCCTCATGATGCTCTTCTCAGACCAGGATGACTGGACTAGGGTCACATGATCATACACGGGTGCAGGCAGTCCACTGCACATGTGGGAGCAGTCGGCCCATGTTTGGCTCACCAAGCCCTGGGCCTGAGGAGGCTGCATTCATCTACAAGACACTCCTTTATCTAATTCACAAAAAGGAACCACGCACAGGCTGGCCAGCAAATTACAATTTGAGTGTTTGCCTAAAAAAAAAAATGAACTGGATCAAACACATTCTTCCTCTGCAGAATTTGAAATAGAAATCTCAATAGCAAGTTGTCAGTTTATTGTAGAATCTGAGCCGGAATGAATGAGGTTGACTGAGGGTTGAAAATGCCCATATAGGAGTGGTAAACATATATCCTCGGTTGTTTGGAATCCACTTAATAAAGTCCAGTTTCTTATGCTGTGCACTTGAGCGAGCCTGTGTTCTCTGCCACTGTAACAGCCCAGACTAAAGGACTATTACTTGGGGGAATATTGTAGAAGGCTTTGCCCTAGTTATTACTGCACAAAGTAAAGGTTTATATAGTGAGGATGCAATCATTTCAGATTAACAGGGAAGTTCTGATTGACATATAATACTGTATGGTACATTTTCAAACCTGCAATAATGATGGAGAAGAGAGGTAATTACAAAGAAACTCCTACCCTGTAATCTGCGATGGCTGGAGTATGTCACCAGCTCCACTTTCCTGAGCAGAATCTCTCTCTCTCTCTCTCTCTCTCTCTCTCTCTCTCTCTCACTCTTGCTCTCGCTCCCTCGCTTCTTCCCTTTCCCACTCTGTCCCTCCCTCCCTCCTCCTCCCATTTCTACCTGACATTTCCATTCCATCTTGCTATCTAGTTCATCTCAAGCTGTCTGCAAACAAACCTGTGGTCTCTATATCTATTCCTCCCATTCCACTTACAACTCAAAAGGGTTACTGGGGAGAACGTCAGGCCAAAAATAACGTGTGGCGTGGTGATGAGAAACAAGAGAGAGTCCCACCTGGGCCACATCCATGCTGGAGTCACAACTCAGGGGCCGGACAGCAGTGAGGTCATTGGAGCCCAGCAGGGTGGAGATGATCCCATTCTGGTCGACCTTGCGGATCATGGTGGCATCTACGAAGTACATGAGCCCGTTCTTGTCCACTGCAATACCTGAGCAAGACAAACAGCAGGAGTGTGTGTCTTGGCAAGGAGTGGGCTTGTGGGGCGGAGGTGGGGATGCCCACTGGGCATTCTCTTCTTGGACCTTATGGGTGGATTAGCACTCAGAGAGCAGTGGCTTTCAGCCTTCCAAGCTGACACCCTTTCTTATGAGCTCTGGGCTGAGATCTGCATAATTCCTGGGGTGCTGGCTGTATCACCACCCAACTGAAGAATGAACCTTGGGCTGCAAATGAACCAAGGCTGCAAATGAATGAATAGGGAAATAACTTTACATCTGCTGCTCTCTTTAGGAAAGAAGTTATTTCCCAAGTTCATTGCTTGAAAAATTATTGGTAGTAAATTACTTGAATACCCTTCACAACTGACTGCAAGGATGAGGCTGAGAAACAGTGATTCTTGCAGTCACGAACCTCCAATTCAGAATATATCCTCCAGGAAGCACCCAATAAAGCCCTTACTTAGCACATCAGTGCCCTCGGGGAACACAGGTCCTGGCACTCGCCTGGTAAGGTACAGAGTGAAGCTTCTATTTCTTTTACACTATCACCCCAGTGCCCAAGCCCAAGCCTCCTCATCCTTAGTCAAGGCTGACAACAGTTTTCATGGTAGCCGAAAATGCTAATAGAGAATTGGACCCTCAAACTATTGGTCCTTAACCCCAAGGTCTCTAGCCCTTAAATATCCTTAGTCCCAACAGAGATACACTGGTTCCAAGAACCCCTCCCACTAACCCCAGGTCCATTGTAAATTGCTACTGTTTATCACATTTATGAAATGTCCTGTCACTGTGCGTTAGACATTATATACACCATTATCCAACAATGAACTTCGGGAGTGGCCAAAGCCCCCCTCTGGGCTCTGTTCTGTCTCCAGCCCACATAGCAGGCTCTCTGGCTCACGGAGCTAACATTTCCTTCTGACACTGACTGGCAGCAGCCAGAAATCTCCAGGAACAACCCATCCCTCTTTCCATTTGCAGCATACGTGGGTGATGAAGTTTACTTCAGACAAATAAATGTCTTTTTAAAAACACCACACACCAAAGTAATCTATCCGAGTTAAATTATTCTGGGGAGAAGCTGTATTGGGGAGTGCCTGGGCTTAGTGACATTCCAATGAGAAGAAAGCCAAGCTTGTGGCAGCTTCCTCCTTTGCAGCCTTTACCTCGAGGGCTCATCAGGGTCGCATCCACAGCCTTCCCTCCATCCCCGCAGCGGGCTTCATCGAAGGGCAAGCACTGCTCTCCGGTCCCTGCCACGACTTCCGAGTTCCCGGCCAGGTCTTTAGCGCCACTCAGAGACTTGACTCTGTAGATTCGCCGGCTGTTGGTGTCGGACACGTAGAGAGAGCCAGACACGGGGTCTACCGCCAAATAGTACTTGTGGGCTGGGTTGTTGCTTTAGTAGAAGAAGCACAGAGAGAAATGAGACGGGGGCTATGCCGCCGGCCTTCTGGTTCAGAGAGATGACAAAAACCCTAGCAAGACTCTAACCATCGCCAATGTCTTTCCACTTTAGTGAACTGGAAAGAACCTAACATAATAATTTAATGTTCTAACATATCACGGTTTTTAGCTACTTCTAATTGGACTTAAACTCCTCATGCTATCAGAGAGTTCATCCTTTCCCATCATGCTAGAATACCATCGCTCACGAGCTAGTGCGAAAGATCTCGCTCTGGCCCTGCCTTTGTGTTTGTGTTTTGTGCGTCAGTCTCCTCTGCTCCCCTCTGTGGGTTTAATAGGTCCTCAAGGGGATGGAGGGTCACTTCCACATGACATTCTCTTTTTAATCTGTGCCTCCTCCGTGCCTCCAAGGTACTAGGTCATTAATGCTGGGGTAGCCCGGAGTTTTCCCAGCTTTGTAGTGGGATGCTCCCCTGGGCCGTCCTCAGCCTCCTCCACCACTCCTCGGTGTGGATGTGAGTGAAGTTGGCGCCTCGTGTGAAGAAATGTGATGTCTTGCTGATGACACAACCAGAGTCTGAATGACTGAGCTTGGAGATACCGTTTTTAAATCTTGGTAATAGTGAGGTCACAGGTGTGGGCTGAGATCCTCCAGGACCCTAAGCCACACCAGGGGATAAATGGCGGCGTGTGAACTGTATTAGGATGCATTAGCCTCAGAGACCTGCCTTGCTCTCTGCCGTGCATCTAGGTGTCCTATCTGTTGCTGATTAGGACATAATATGATTTATAGACTTCGCTCAGGATTAAGACACAGGAAAATCTAAACTTAACTCTGATTCTGCTGGTGACCTTAGGTAAGTCTTTTTTCTCCAAATTGGGCCCCAGATTCCTAATATGGGTAACGAAGAAATCAAATCAGACCATCACTCACGTCCCTTTTAGCTCGAACCCTACAGTTTCTTCCCTTTGCGGTGTCTGTCACTGGCTGGAGGCTGAGACCAGAGTGGGTGCTCACGCCTTTCCCACACTGGTTATAAAATCATAGTGAATGCTGCTGTGCCCTAGGGTGGTAGACTAGGCCCCGGTGCCTCTTGCCTAAAATGACTACAGGCCTTTTTTTTTTTTTCACTTATTTTTCAATTATAGTTTGAAATTATGGGAAGAGAGGAGCTGGGAGAGGTGAAGGGAAGGTGAGGATGATGCTAGTGTCAAATGCATTTGTCTTGTAGACATTAGCTGGTAAACTACTAATTAAAACACCACCATTTGGGTTTTTCCCTGATTTAAGGAAAAGAACTAGAAAGCTATTCTTAGGAACAATTTGTGAATCGAGACCATCTTTAATTCCAGCTTTTCCTCAGGTTGCTATTAAGACACAAAATTGAACTAGAAGTCAAGGTCTTCTCACATTCCAGCCTAGATAAGTAGTTTGAAAGAGCAGGTTACCTGGGCTCCTTTCCTTTCTTTCCTTCTGTCTTTGTCTTTTTTGTTTATTAAGTTTTTAGAGAATATCCATACGTACAAAACAAATTAGAGCTGAAAGAGGAAAATTTCATACCATTTTAAATTAGATGCTATACTTTGTTACTGAATAAACAGTAGCTGGTGTGATCAGCAAAAGGATCAGGGCCTTGCACATCTGTGCCCATCTACGAGCAAAATAATTAATGCTGGACTTTCTATACAATTCAAGGAGACTTTTCAAAACCTCTGGTAGAAGAGCAGACAATTGAGGGTGTGTGGTCAGTTCGTGCTGGGGCCCTTCTCCCCATGGCCCTTACTCATTCCCATCAAAATTCTCACGGAGAAGCTCAGAGAGATGGATACCCATGCTCCCACATGTGTGGCTGTGCGGAAGGCCACATGAGATAAGCGTGTCTGAAGGGCGGGGTGTCCAGGATCTTGCTGCTTCTTTTTAAAACTTGTCCCAGGTGGGGTGCCTAGAACCATCCGATTTGGGGGGGGCCTGAGAAGGAGGAGGCAGAGGACTCCCACTGTGCATGGCTCCCCCACTGACTTCAAGGGTCTGGCACAGTGTGGCCCCTCCCTCTGTCTAATTCTGACCTGACATCATGGAGAAGCCTCTTCCACGTCTCACGTGAGGAAATGCGTGAGGCATTAAATGCACTGCTTTGTTTTGTCTCCTCTTCCCAATAAAAACCGAGGCCATTTTTCTTCCAGAAAGCCCATCTTCTATCCATTTCAGTGTACCCTGGGGCAAGCCAGCGTTTCCCTAACTTTGTAATGGGATGCTCCCCAGAGCCATACGCGCATACACGTGTGCTGTGCCCTGCATGCGTGAATGGTACCTGTATGGTGTTACGTGATCACCTTGGAGCAACTGAAGGACAAAGGCTATTAAGACAAGTGCTTGGTCTACATCCTCCATACTACTTAAAAGCGATTTAACGCTAAGAAAGTCCTCAATGCATCTGACTGTTGGATTCATTTTGACCAGCAGATTGGCAATTAACTTGGTTTTATTTTTATTTTTTTTAAATGACCATATATCCAGGGGAAAAAAATCATTAATGAGTTGAAAATGAGTTTTTGACCCGTTTCCAGTTCATTAAAGCTTTTGTGAACCCAGTCCAGCATTTACAAAAGCCAGAAGTTTGCCTTAACTGTTTAGCCCAATTATGGACCACACCGAGCAGTTAGGATAAAAGTTCGCTGAGGGTTCATTATCTTGTCTCTTGCATCTCCTGGAAATTCTAATTACTGTCAGCTTATTTGGTTGCTTTTTGACTGCATTTCATAATTGCTAAAGCTTATCATATCCACAACACACAATTAGCACATAAAAAAGTTACTCTATTTGGTACATAAAAATATACAACATTACACAAGAAGCACGAAACAAAAAGCAAACACAAGGAAGCAAACGAACCATATCGAATTATATGGGAAAGAGTTTTCGTCTTACCTATGTTTAAACTCTTTATTTCTTTATAGAAAGAAAACAGAAGGAAAAAGAACAAACAGTTAGCTGAAGAATTGATGATAAAGCAAACATAACATTTTCGTTTCTTGTATTAAAGGGGCCCAAAAAAGGTAGTATTTTTCTTTGTTTCCATTCTAGCTGACAGCTCTTGGCTCAATTTCTCGGGAAGCACCCTTGATTTAGAAAATCTAGACAAGAATGCTTCAATTCTTGGACCGGTAATGCAGCTGTCACATGGCACAAGTGGCAACAGGTGGGACAGGTCTGGCTAATGAAGGGATGGTTGGATGGCAAGCTGGTTACTCATGAATGCCGACCCCTATTGATTAGTGATGGCTGCTGGGAGGACGGGAGAGGATTTTGAAGTCAAATTCAAGCTCAGCTAAAAGAGTGCTGTGACTCATTCGTGATGTCTGCCCTGGGTGTGGGAGGGAACCTGGTGACACCTATCTGCCATTAGTGCATTACAAGGTAGGGTCACTAACACCCAAGAGAGAGGCCCCCCATACCCAACTGCAGTTTGGCAAACATTGTTGACCCCTGAGAGTGTCAGCCATTTCCTGTTCCTGCTCCATGTCACCTTCCCTCTCCTCATCTTGCTTGTGTGTGTGGGACCCAAGCGTGCATTCTTTCTTACAGATGACACCCATAAATGAAATTCACAGGCAATCGCATCCTCTTACAACTGGAGCCAAAGACTCTATTTACCTTTTTTTTTTTTTGGAAAACTAGTAAATCTTTTGCCGTTTTCTTTTTTCTTTTAAGAACAAAAACACATGTCAGTTTCAACAGGAAAGTGGCTGAAAGTTAACCACATTAGAGAGCCATGCTAGGTCCTCGAGTAAAGAGAACTGCACCCCATTCCTGAGGCTCCTCTGCCAAGGTGGGAGGAGGCCTGACCCCTCTTTTGCTTCGGAAAAGACCAAGAGGGTTTAATGCCCTGATTCCTGCGCAGGTGCAGCTCAGGCCTCTGCTGGGGGCCATCATTAGTGGTGGGTTTGCACAGGGATTACATTTTTATATTTTATTCCAACGTGTTAGTTTTTGCAGAAAAAAAAAGTTAATTAAATGATGCTGATAACTCCTGAGCTCTGAGTGACATAGTGCAATTTAAGATTCATTCTGCAAAGCCTGTGTGTCAGGGCGGCAGCCGGGAATTCGTGTGTCTATTTTATATTGCTTAATGAAAGTGAAATGTTATCTGCCACCAGTGGTAGTCATATTTGGCTCTTAATTATTGCAATATCAATTCTACTTTTTTTTTTTTGTCAAGATTTCGTGAAAAGACTGGATGGGATTTAGGTCTGCAGACCTGACCTACTTCTCGCCTAAGAACATCCGCTTTCAGTTGATTAATAAAATATCTATGTTGGGGGAAGGAGCAGGGCAGGGGTGAGGGACCGAGTGACCAAGAGCGCAGAGTCCGGATGCTCAGAGGGACATGTGCTCCAGAGAAAGGCAGAGGTCACTGCTATTCCAGTCCAGGGTCATTAGCAGGGTGGGTGCTTAGCATCTTCGTTGTGAATGGAAGTAAGTAAATATGCATGTGACTTATTTCCATAGGGCTGAATTTTAGTAGAGAGCCCCAGAGAAAGTAAGGCTTCGAGTGACGGAAGGAAGGAAGGAGGCTGAGTGCTGTGCAGACCTGCCTCAGCCTAGCTGCAACCCCTCATGTTCCACTCAGAACCTCCAAGCTGACGCCAGCTGTTGTCTCTAGTCCAACCCCATCTGTGCCACAGAGTAGGGCGGAGTTGGCATGGCTACAGTTCTGTTCGTTCACTTTCTTTCTAACTGAAGAATGGCGAGTTGGATGCACTTAGTTTAGTTTGAGGGGGATGAGCTTATGTGGCTCAAAGGTAGTCCTTGCACCTAGTGAGATTCTTGCTAGCCCATTCTTGTAGGGATGCCTTGGGGAATGCTCCTGCCTTATTGTGCTGACTCACGGGAAGTGGAATGCACATTGACATCGATGATAATTGATGGTTAATGAAGTTGGTTCAAAAAGTATGTAGGTTATTCACTGCCCAAGAAAACCTGAAATGCCCAGAAACTATGAAAGAAGCTTGATGACTTTTTTCCCAAAGTATACAATTCTAACCATTTTCATATCACCAGTAATCGATTGTGAACATGGAAGAAAATTTTCTGATTTATCGATAATCCGAAACAAATGTTGACCAGCTATACTGGAGGGAACGCTGAATAGCTCTCTATTCTTTCTATAGATCATGACATTACAAAACTGTCATCCTAAAAGATGATCAAAGAGGATGCAGCCAAAAAGTAGAGGAAAACAAGTGTCATGGAGGTGTAAAAGTAGTTAATTAATAAAAAAAAAAATTAAGTTATTTGTCTGGGTTTTGTAATAGTTGCACCAATTGTCCACTTTTCAAAATTTCCCATTTGTTTTAGTTTCTTTCTTCATCCTAAATGATTTTAGTTTCACTCTGAAGTTACATGAGATTCAGGCCCCTTGAAACTTGGGTCTGTCTTTGATAAAAGAGCTTTGAAAACGTGCCAAGAACTGTCCCAGATTTTATGGGGAGATTGTTGTTATTGTCATTCTGGGTAGGATGCTGCATTTTATGTTATTTTCTGATTTATGCCCTGACTATCCAGGGAAAGTATTTGCTCTCTAACATTCTTCCTCCCTACCATTCTCTACCGGCACAAAGCAGGGCCTGTCCTGGTTGAAACTCTCAGGCGAAGCTCACTTCTGCCTGGTGGGGCTGACTGCCAGTGTCTGCTGCCCTTGCCTTCCCTCAGAGGCTCCCATTTTCGCATGTCCTTCCCTCTCCAGCACTAACACATCTGGGCTGGACAGTTCCCTGTCCCTGAAGATCTTCCCTGATGCAGCAATGCTGCCCACTCGCCCCAAGAGCACCAACAGAATCTCAGCGTAGGGAAGTGTTTTAGTTGGAGAAAAACATATTTAATATTACGACATTATATTTGGAAAATGAAAAAAATATATAATTTTAAATATTATGGAAAGTGTGAGATTCTTAGATTCATCAACAGGGGCCACAATAAGAAAAGGTAGAGAGACACTGTTTTAGCCTTTGCCATTTACTGCTTTATATTGGGTCTAATTCCTAAGATACTCTCCAACTGGGGAGGAAGAAAATGTTTTTCCATGGCAGAAATCCCCCCTAAGATGTTAGTGATTGGTACATTTACTGTACTCCACGGGACTTGGGTTTCCAAGGACCACCTGGAGAGGGCAATATTTATAGGAAGGGAAATAGGCTACTAACGTGGGATACCAGGCTTTTGGGGAAGTGAGTGTTTAAAATGCTTCAAATGCTGGCGGAATCAGATCATACAGGTGATAACCATTTTCGCCTCCTTCTTGGGTAAACTGGTTATCATTTTAGCATCGGAAGTTTTCGAGTGTAGAGAACTCTGCTTCTGTATGTTTGGTTAGGCGAAGGAAGGAGAAGAGAGAAGGACAGTGAAAACACTGGGAGTATTTAAATAAGATTCTGATTCAGAGGCTCAGCTCGGGGTGGGTAAGCGAGGTAGGCATGGGCACCGACTCCCGAAATTGAATCATTCAGCTGCCAACTCACAATGGAGAAAAGACATAAGCAAGACAGGTCTCTTCCTCCCTCTTCCTCCCTCTGCTGGTTACTGTTTTGAAGAGCGGGGATTGACAGCCCTTTGTTTTCAGGTATGTAGTGGGAAGAAAAGAAGAATCAAACCAGTGTTCTTGTAAAAGCTTAACTTCTAATCGTCTCTGGATACCTGGCTGATGAAAGCAAGAACAAGTCCAAAGGCAGTTAAAAAGGAAAAATAAAACAAAACAACGCACAGCTGTCGAGGGAAATTGGCAGTTAGACTCCCTCCAGCCGTCTCAGTGTCACCGTGTGGGTGTGGCGTGGCTCGCTCTGGTGAGCCCTGAGCTCGTACCATTGATGCTGTGGCCTCTACAGTTTGAGAGATGTGGAATCAAGGGCAAATCCCAACACAAAAAGGAGGATATTGGTCTGTGTCTCCTTTGACTCAAGCAGTATGTCTTGTGTCCTTGGTGTGTGGTGTGGACCAGCCATTGCTCTAGGCAGCAAAGGGCAAAGATGCCAAACAAAGCTGCTTGCTTCCCAGAAGTTCACATACTTGGGCCTTACAGACTTACGCAGATGCAACTGAAAAATAAGGCAGTAAATGCTGTTAAGTTTTGTGGAAGATGAGAGTTAAGTGACACAGAGGAGGGTGAGAATTATTTCTGCTAGGGAGATGGAGCTTCAGGGAAGAGAGAGCCTTCAAAACTGAGGCATGAAGATGGACATGATGAGGTCGAGTAGGTAGAGAAGGTATTTTAAGGAGAGCGAGCAGCACGAGTCAAGGTTCGGAGGTGGGAATGAGGCTGGCAAGTGCTGATTTGGCTCCGGGCAGGAAGAGCAGTGACAAAGAAGGAAGGGCCAGATGCGGAGGGTTACAGATGTCAGATTAAAAAGTGCCACCGTCGCGGAAAAGCACGATGCCAGCTCCACTCCCTTCCTACCTCTCTCCTGGGGCTCCCACACACCACAGGATGCCTGAGAAGATCACGCTATTGGACGAAAGGGGAAATCAACATGTTGGGAAGGGGACCGGGAAAAGTGCTTCGTCTGTCGATTTGGCAGCTTGAGGATTATCCAGCTTCTTCCTCTCATTGCTCATTTTTTGGTTATTACACCATCTCACTCCACCCCCATGGATCCCCCTTTGCTTCCCATGATGGCTGCTTGTTGGCTCTTCTAGAAAGAACACTCAGCTTGAATTGTCTTTACTTGCCCGGGTGCCCATCTCTCAACCTTGAATGAGTGTTCATTGAGCCTGGACCCTCAGAGCCCAGCACAGGCGTGGCGCACGGTCATGCTCAGTAAATGTCCACCGGATCACTGAGGTTGCAACCTTCTTGGGGCGAAGCTGGGGTTTCCTCCTTTCTGTTCACCTCTCCCAGGGCCTGGCACAGTCTCGGCTGCCGAGAACACTCAGCGGCACTTGCTGGTGAGATCTATGCTCTGTCCAGAAGGGGCCTCAGAGACACTAAAGTGAAGTGCAACCTGTGACTTCATCTAAGTCCTTCACCTGGTAGCTGAGGCTACTTCAGAAGGGACCGTAATCCACTCAGTTGCTCAGGTCCAAATACTAGGCATCATCCTCGCTTCTTTTCTCCCTCTCCCTCTCTTTCCCTCTCCTTCTCTCTCTCCTCCCATTCCTTACACCTGACCCATCAATAATTTCTATCAGATTTATCTCAAAAATATATCCCAATAGGGTCACATCCTCATCCTTGCTACCACCCTAGCCCACATCGGCATCCCCCAAATCCTGGACAATTGTTACAGCCTAGGGGTTTTCTGCCTCTATTCTTGCACCCCTGAAGTCCATTCGCCACACAGTAGCCAGAATCATCTTTTAAAAGTGCAAATCAGATGACATCAACTGCTCCCCACGTTCTTCTTCAACCTCCAATGCTGTCCATGGCAATAAGAATACGATTTATACTCGTCAACGTGGTCAGGGAGACACTGAAGTGTCAGTTCCCTACCTACCTCCCTGACCTCCTGTGACACACTGTCTGTCCCCTACGCTCACCACCCTCCAGCCATACGGGACTTCTATCAGTCCCTTAAATAAAACAGGTTATTTGCTTGTATTATGGCTTTTGCATGACTTCTGTCTGCCTGGTGTACTTTTTGCTAGACCTTCACATGTCTGACCTTATCATTCAGGACCCATCTCAAATGCTACCTAGTATGAGAGGTTTTTCTGACCACTTTATCTTATTTAGCTTCCTAGCCCCTCACCCCACCCCACAATGCCTATTTCTTACCCTGTTAGATTTTCTTTAAAGCATTTCATGCTACTTAAAATTATTCTTTATGTGTCTACATAATTTGAAGTTCCCCATCAGATTGCAAACTCAACAGCTAAGGCTTTGCTTGTTCCCACTTTTCCCCCCTTGCCAGAAAGTCCCTGGCATGGTACAGATTCTCCAAATATTTGTTGAATAAACTTTCTCCCTTATTATAGATGTTATTTCTCCCTTTACTTCCATATCCCTCTCTAGGTTTGAGGACCTGGGATCAACTTTCTCAGGCAGAGAGTTTCCAAGAGACTTTATCCAGCACGGAGGGTCCTGGACGTCAGAGTGAGCGGAAAGCCAGGGGGAATCTACCAGGGGTGGGCCGAAGTGAGCCAGCGTGGCCCACGTGGCAATTCTAACCACATCCTGGTGAACGTGCAAAGATCTGGAGATTTACAGAGAGCTGGCACATAGAGGTGGCTCGAAACACGTGTTTGAATTACTGAATGAATATTAGTGTTTCTCGACCTTTGATGTGCATTGGAATCTCCTACAGAGCTTGTCAAAGATAAAAGGTGCCATGGCCTGCCTCTAGACTTACCGAATCACTGCCTCGGGGGGGTGGGGGTGGGGTCCAGATTTCTGTATTTTTAAAGAAGTGCCACTTTAGAAACCATAGAAATGAACCAACAGCTTAAAGTAGTGGTTCTGTCACTGGTGTGTGTTAGAGTCACATGTGGAGGTTTCTAAAATACAGCTCCCCAGGTCCCACCCCAAGCACGATGACTGAAAGCATTCACCTTTGTCTGTAAGTCCGGTGTTGACAATGGTATCAAACACGAGTGTGGGGTTTTACGGATACACAAAGCATCTCCCCAGATCCTGATTTAATTCTGGGCCTAGGTTTCGAATCTCCGCCCATCACACAAAACATATATTCCCTGGGGAACCCCAAGGGCAGCCGCCATGTACCCAGCGAAGCTTCACAGCCGCGAGAGCCAGAGAGCAGCAGAGGCTCTCCGCGTGGCCGCTTACCGTAACTCCAGGATGCTGGTCACGTTCCGAGAGGGAACGATGCGCCGGATGTAATTGAAGTCACCAACAAAGAGGCTCCCGTCGACCCCGACAGCCAGAGCTACTGGGGCCAGCAGCTTGTTGCCTTCGGCAAGGCCATTGCAGCTGGGACAGGAAATGCTCCGGCGGCGGCCATTGCCCATGACGCTGGTGATGATGGCAGGCTGCTGCGTCAGGAACTGGTTCTCCCCGGTGCCCTTGTGTAGGATCCCTGGGGTGGCAGTAAGTGAGGGTGGTTACTGCAGCCCTTCGGGGGAGCGGGGGTACACTTCTATCAGCCCACCGAGAGTCAGGGGTAGTGACCGGAAGAGGAGAAATGGGATGGTCTTCCCCCTTGGGGAGCTCCCCTGTTTCCTCACGATGCCGAGAGAGCGGTAAAGGGATGGCTAAGCCCCAAGCCTGTGACATTGGGTAAGATAACGCTTGTAGAGACGATGAAGAATCGTGAGGTACGGGGAGGCGGATGGACTGGTTAAACCAGCCCAATATTCTCTTTCTTTGACATTTAAAAGGGGAAGATGGGAAAACCTATGCGTATTTTGGGCATTTGATGAAAAATGGCTGAGGGAAGGGAGGGGGCTACCACTTAAATGTCAAGGCTGGAGAGAAGGTTTGGGGGAGAGACTGGGCTGTATCGGAGAAAGGAAATGTGCTCACGTACCACTTTTTACGTTGAGGATGTGATGTTTGTCCAGGGACCAGCCACCGAGGTTGGAAGGGTCCAGCTCAAATCCCTGAAGGAGGGCTGTCCTTTTCTCCCACAGGATTAGGCTGGGGCAGGTCTCATATTCAAATCCAACAGACACTGAAAGACAAAAGGGGGTGTGGCAGGGTGGGAGACAAAGAGAGAGGACTTGATTATTCCTGAGCTCTCAGGCAGGCGTGAGAAACACGTGTTTGCAGTAATACAGATTCCGTTCCCAAAACTCAAGGAGGTGGGCTGATTGCTTCTCTCCTTGTGATTCCACACAATATTAAATTCAAATTTCAAGCTGAACTCAACCTTGAAACTTTACACAGTGGTATTCTGTGGGGATGGAAAGACCTTTCCAAAGAAGAGCTAGCTTTCAAAAATGACCCAGTGATGTAGAGGGAGGAGATGAACCACTTAAAAACCAACACGATGCTCCTTCTGAGATGCATAGGAGACCGTTGCTCCAAGACTGCTGTTCACGGCGTGCATTATTATATTTTGTGTTATTTATTTTCACTCACTGGAGAAAGGCCTATGGAAGCTTCGTGGCTCATTTATAAGGAGATTCTGGAGGCAAGAGCTTGTGTACGTTAAGGCCCTTTGCATGCTGGCTCAGGATTCCAGCGAGTGCTGAGGGAGGCAGGCACGGGGAACAGCATCCAGAAACTGCAAAGATCCCGTACTTGCCACACGGACACATGGGAGAGAACGGCAGGAGATGGGGACTCTGGGCCTCTCTCTGCTCCGGCTCACACTTCCTCATGACTTCATCTTCCCATGCGCAAAACGGAACGAGCGAAGCCTTAACTTCTCAGAGAGATGTGGTAAGGGCAGATGGGACAAATACTGAGATGCCACACATTTTTAATTGGGACACTGTTTTAGAAATATGAGGCGTTGTTGTTATTGTCGTTCCTACTACATTAAATTCTTAACTATGCGTGTCACCTTTGGGGATTCTCCACGGCTTCTTTTAAATCCTGAGATATGGGAGTGTCGATACGAATGGAAGACACGTTTTATCTTTTTTTTTTTTTTTTTGTAAGAACTTGAATTTCCTAGCTTGTCCTCTGAAAATTCCAAGAAACAATGGCTAACCTAGTAGCAAAGAGAATTGCTAGTGTCTGGCTTGTGACCTTGAAATATTATTTTTCATTAAAAGAATCAGGGTCTTGAAGAAATGGCCAGAGCAAGAAATGAACAAGATGAGACCGAGCCATTTTATCATACCAGATAGAAAGGAAGGAGTACAAATCTACTGGGGTCATGTTGAAAAAATTTAGGCGTCAGCTTGAAGAGGCTTCCATGATCAAAGATGGGACAATTTGACCATTTGTAAAGATAACTCCAATGGATTAAAACAGAGACGTTTCATTCTATGAATTCATAATGGTATTTAAAGACACATTAACTTGCCAACATTAGAGTATGTTAAAAAACTGACATTATATTGAAAACTAATAAATAAAAGGAAAGAATCAAACATATATCCTTTCTTTCTTATTTGAACCGTACCTCAAATAACCAAGTAGTTAATGAGAAATTATCTCTATACGAAGGTATTCTAGCTGATAAAGAACAATGGAATTAAAATGTCAATTTGCAATCTCTAATGACCCAGTGGATCTAGGCGATGAGTATCAATGGCTGCTAAAAGCACCAAAGGACAGACAAGCTGACGTTAGGTGTCTCCTAAGGGAAGAAGGCAGCCCCGCTTATCAAGCTGCCTGCTTAAAAATAGTAAGAGGATAAAATACCTAGGAGTAAACTTAATCAAGGAGGTGAAAGACCTGTCTATACCCTAAACCTATAAGACACTGATGAAAGAAACTGAAGAAGCATCGATAAATGGAACGATAGTCTATGCTCGTGGATTAAAAGAAGCAATATTATTAAAACATCCTTACCGTTTAAAGCAATCCACAGAGTCAATGTAATCTCTATCAAAACACCAATGGTATTTTTCACGGAACTAGAACAAACAATCTTAAAATTTGTGTGGAGCCACAAAAGATCATGAATAGACAAAGAAATCTTGAGAAAGACTAAAGCTGGAGACATCCTGCTCCTTGATTGAAAACTATATTACAAAGCTATAGTATTCAAAACAGTATGGAATTATTGGCATAAAAACAGACATAGATCAATGGAACAAAACAGAGAGCTCAGAAATAAACCCACGTCTATATGGTCAATTAATCGGCGACATAAGAGCCAAGAATATGCAACGGGTAAACATAGTATCTTCAATAAACGGTGTTGGAAAAACTGGATAGCCACATGCAAAAAGATGAAACTGGACACCTATCTTACACCATACACAAAAACTAACTTAAAATGGATTAAAGATTTAAACGTAAACCTCAAACCATGTTAGAAGAAAAGAATGGTGGTAAGTTGCTTGACATTGATCTTGGTGATTTTTTGGTTTTGATCAAAAGCAAAGGCAACAAAAGAAAAAAAGTCAACAAGTGGGACTACATTTAGCTAAAAAGCTGCTGCACAGCAAAGGAAACCATTGACAAAACGAAAAGACAATCCACTGATGAAGAAAATATTTGCAATCGTGTATCTGATAAGGGGTGAATATCAAAATACAGAAAGAACTCATCAATTCGATAGCAAGACCCCAAAAGATCCAACTGAAAAATGGGCAGAGGATCTGAATAGACATGTTTCCAGAGAAGATATATGAAAGGCCAATGGGGACATGAAAAGGCGCTCCACATCACTAGTGATAAGGGAAGTGCCAGTCAAAACCCCAAAGCAACACCACCTCACACTGTCAGAACGGCTGTCTCAGAAAGGTAAGAAATGAGTGCTGGAGAGGACGTGAAGAAAAGCGAACCCTTGGGCACCACTGGTGGGAATGCAAAATGGCGCCGCCACTATGGAAGACGGCGTGGAAGTTCCTCAAAAAATTAAAAATAGAACTACCTTCTGAGCCAACAATTCCACTTCTGGGTATTTACCCAAAGAAAACAAAAACACTAACTCAAAAAGATATACGCACCCCGGTATTCATCGCAGCCTTATAATAGTCAACGTATGGAAAAAACTTACGTGTGTATCAGTGGATGAATGCATAAAGAAGATGTAGAACATATATATACAATGGAATATTATTCTGCCATAAAAATATAAAATATTGCCACTTGCAAAAACACAGACGGACCTTGAGGGCATGATGCTAACTGAAATAAATCAGACGGAGAAAGACAAACACTGTATGATCTCACTTATATGTGGAATGAAAAAAGAAACACCAAAAACAAGCTCATAGACACAGAGAACAGACTGATGGTTGACAGAGGTTGGGGGATGGATATAATGGGTGAAGGGAGTCAAAAGGTATAAACTTTCAGTTATAAAACAAATAAATCCTGGTGATGTAATATACAGCATGTCAACTGCAGTTAATGATATTATATTGCATGCTTGAAAGTTGCCAAGAGAGTAAATCTTAAAAGTTCTCATCACAAGAAAAAAAAAACTTTTATAACTGTATATGGTGACAGATGTTACCTGGACTTACTGTGTGATCATTTCACAATATATGCAAATATCAAATCATGTTGTACATCTGAAACTAATATGCTGCATGTCAATTATACCTCGATTTAAAAAAGTTCATATAGTTTAAAGAAATAAAAATAAAAACAGAACCTCAACCTGAGAAAGCCTTAAGATCCACCTCTCAGTTTACAGGAGACACAGAGCAGAGGAGTATGTTAAACAGCCCAGGTGTGCAGTCAAAAACAAACCAGGTTTTGTGAGATTCTATGGGCAAACAACGCAGTTTCTTCAACGAATAAATCATAAAACATAAAAATTAGAGCTAGAAATGGAAGGGAAAACATAGATTAAAAATATAAGAGAAATCAACCAATCGCAAAAAGTGGATTTTATTAGGCTTCCGATTCAAAGTATTAATATTTTATGATATTTATAAGATAATCGAATTATTGAACAATGATGGGCTGACATTAAGAAATTATTGTTTTGTTTGTTGTGATAATGATATTGTTGCTATGCTTTTAAAGTGTTTTTTTAGAAATACATAGTGAAATATTACGGACGAGGCGATGTGCTATCTGGGACTTGCTTCAGAAAAATAGGGAGGCCAGGGAGTGGATGAGGGTATGGATGAAATAAGATTCATCATGAGGTGATAACAGCAGAAGCTGGGGTACATGGGGCGCATTATAATATGCAGTCTACTTTTTGATGCTGGCTATTTTGATATTGGCTAAAGCCTAATATGATTTTTTTTTTGATTAGCCGCTTTATATTCAATATACTAGTTACCCTGATAACTTTTTACTATCTTCATTAGGTTATTAACTCCAATTTCTGATGAAGCAGACCACTAGGGCCATATCTAAGCATGTGTAACCTGTTAGGTGAGTGACTTTAGGCAAATTCCTTACCCTCTCCCTTGGTCTCAGGTGCACAATGTGGATTATGAGGGTGCTTACTTGATAGGGTTACTGAGCGGTTACCCAAGACAAAGGGTTTGTCACAACACTCTGCAGAAGGGAGTGCCTGATAAACACTGGCTGCCAATCACAGCGAAAATTTCCAAGTTTGCAGGTTTCTTATTTTGGTAACTTATGACAGTTCTTGAAAACCACAAGCCTGTCGCTAAAAAATAATGCAGGAATCTGGGTTTTAATTAATTAATTTCTGCAAGTAGGAAAATCTACGGGTAGGTTGATATTAATCCACAGCTCGCAACTCTTCAAAGACGTAACGGGAGGACACGTCTCTCACGGTGGGCTTTCGTAAGTAGGGATGGGGTGTGGGTGGAGTCCATGTGATTCCCCTCAGAAGCAAAGCCTGGAACACGGCATGCGTTTTTCAGATTTCCCCGGCTCCGTGTTTCGATTCTCGCAGAGCACTGCGTGCTAGCCCTGCACCGCACCCTCCCCCGCCCCCGCCCGTCTCAAACAGTCTTGTCCACTACATTTCAGCCACACGGGCCTTCTCGTTGTCCTTCAAACATACCTCGCTCTTCCTTCTTTTCCTCTTTCATTTTTTTTTTTGGGGGGGGCCAGGAAAAGAATGTTCTTTTCCCGATTTTCACATGGCTTCTTGTCACTCAAGTCTCTGCTTAAATGTCACCGGCTGAGGAGCCTTCCCTGAATGCCTTCAATATCACTTGCTCCTCCTCCCCAGTATATGTCACTTTTTTTTTTTTGATATTTTCTCGTCCAGTCTATTATCTCGACTAGGAAGAGGACTCTTGTCAATCTTATTCACCACTTGGATTCCTACCTACTAGAATAGTGCTTGGCACATACCAGAAACTCAATAAATATTGGTTGAATTCATGCACGACTGAATCCAAGAATCAATAAGGGGTGGAAACCAAAACATACCGACAGCGTCAGAGAGTCCGTACACGCGTTGGCCGTACGCATCCGTCTTGTCCCAGATGAAGGTGTAGGCCAGGTTGGAAGAGGCCTGGAATGACTTCTGGAAGAGGTGCCCTTCCACAGCTACCATCAGATGCACCTTGATGAGGTTCAGGGGCACCGTGGACTGGGTCATGGTGATCTTCAGCAGCGACTTGTAGCCCGCGGTCCTGGAGCTCAGGTAGCGAAGCTTCACGTTGGAACCCGGGAGCTCGATTTCCTCGTGGAGAACCTGCAGAGGAGACACCGGTGCACACGCTGCGTCGAGCGCGCCCAGGCTGGTGGGCTGCTCGGGACCCCGAGGCCGCCTGGCTGCTGCCACCCTCACCGGGGCATCGTGCCTTATGTGGGGCGCAAGAACCACTTCCCAAGGCCGAGGAAAAGAACGGGACACCCCAAACTTTAGCTTCCATTGTGGAGCGAAGGGGCTGAGGTTATGATTTTTTGGATTAATAATTATTCTTGGTCACCGTTGTGTTTCTTTTTAAAAACCATGCTGTTGGCAAAAGATGTAAATAAGAACAGCAGGCTTTATTGCTAGCTGCATGCAAGGAGGCCATGAGAGGCTGTAATTATATGAACCTGCAACTTCCACTGACAATTGGTATAAAACACAGGGAGGCAATAATGTAACATGCCCTCTGTTAAAGTTCCTCTTATCATGTATCTCTGTGACTAACAGGAATAAAAAGCAATTTGCAGGGGGTTGCACATATGTACATTGTCTTTATTTTATTAAAAGCTACAGTGATTGCCAAAGGCTTGAACAGCTATCTAGAAACATCTGGAATGTCCAGGAAAGATTAGGTTTCCTCTTCGGTGACAATAAATTCATTGTGTCCCTACTTTTTGTCCCTCCCCCTAAGACTAGTTTCCAGCCCGCCCAGGTAGGAGAGGTGGAAGGAGGCACTTGGCCAGCCAGGTTTGGTCACGGGAGTACTGAGTGCAGCCCCCTGGGGCCCACCATTTCTACCTGGGTCTCAGGCACGATGGGATTCTGCCCAGGGGCAGCGCTGAAGAAGGTGGACAACGGGGACGAGATAATGATCGGGTCTGGCCGGACAAAGCCGCTGAGGTCACAGCTGGGGATGGAGTTCTCCTCAGTCTTCATCACCAGGGTGTCCATGGCGTAGAAGCTATTCCATGGCAGCCACACGGTGCGCTCCTGACTCATGAAGGGGGCTCGCTCAAAGTGCAGCGTCAGCGAGGCGCCCCCGTTGGCGATCAGGTCAAACCTGGAGAGGAGGTAAGCGGGCTCACTGAGAGGGCTGAACGCGCCTTCCCACGGGGCGGGCGCTCTGGCCTCTGCATGGCGGGAGGAGATTGGCGTGGGCTTTGGGGGCTGTTGGTCTGGTTGGAACCCAAACTCTACCACTTACTAGCTGTGTGGCTGTGGGCAGGTTACCAACCCTCTCCAAGCCCAAGTTTCTTCATCTATGACATGGGAATAATTACAGTGAGGTCACAGGGTCGTTGAGAGAATGAAATATCACGACGAATGCAGAGCATGGGTCAGCAAACTAGGTCCATGAGCTACAACTGGCCTGTCACCTGTTTAAACAAAGTTTTATTGGAATAAAGCATGCCCATGCATGGATGTGTTTCCTCCGGCTGTTTCTGAGCTACAATGTCAGAGCCGAGTAGTTGTAACGCAAACCACGTGGCATGCAAAGCCGAAAACATTCACTGTCTGGCCCTTTACAGAAAATGTTCCCCCTTCCTCATGTAAACACTTAGCATCATGCTAGGCTAATAAATAGTGGAGTCATAATGACAGGATGCTGGGACACAGGGAGGGGCTCATTAAGCTTTCTTCTCAACAGCCTTCACTGTTTCTCATTTTTTTTTTGTTTGTTTCAAGTTTTTTTTTTTTTTTGAGCTATAATTGACATAGAACATTGTATTACTTTTAGGTGTACAAAATCAGTGGTCCCCAACCTTTCTGGCACCAGGGACCAGTGGCTCCTATGAGAATCTAACACCTGATGATCTGAGGTGGAGCTGAGGCGGTGATGCTAGCCCTGGGGAGCGGCTGCAGATACAGAGGAAGCTTCCCTTGCTGACCCCACTGCTCACCTCCTGCTGTGCAGCCCAGTTCCTAACAGGCCACAAACCAGTGCCGGTCCACAGCCCGGTGGCTGGGGACCCCCGTACAAAATGATTTGATATTTGTACATATTGCGAAATGATCAGCACGAGACGTCTGGGTTCCATCACAACACATAGTTATAGGAACTGTTTTCTTGTGATGAAAACTTTAAAGATCTGCTCTCTTAGCAACTTTCAAATGTACAGTATGACTGACCTTAGCCACCGTGCTGTACGTTACATTCCCAGGACTTATCTATCTCATATTTGGAAGTTGGCGCCTTTTGACCACCTTCAGCCATTTTTTGCCCTGTTTCTGATATTTTTGACAATCATTTTTAAACTGGATTCCTGTTTGTGCCTCAGGAGTTGGATGGAGGTATATGTCTAGTAAAATAAAAGTAGTTCTTTCCCAGTTGACAGGAAAGAGAGAGGTTAATGGAGAGAAGTCTCTCGTTTTAAGGTTCATCCTCCACTGGGATCGGAACTCTTGGAGGGCAGGGGTGCTGTCTTGCTCATTTCAGTATCTCAGCAGCCCACAGAGTGCCTGAATCACAGGAAAAACTCAATGAAAATATATAAACCCGCTGGCTTCGCCCCATTTTAATGCTTTGGGTGTTTGTTTTAATAGACATAATATGAACAAACACAGAGAGCATGAACATTGAGATAAATGTCAGAGCATGCACAGAGCAACAGTGTGTTTATTACATTAATCTGTTTACGTATTTGGTGTGGGGCAAGCTCACTGCTGGGGATGGTTCTATAGGACACAGAAGAGCGTCAAATGTTTTAAAATGAAACTGGTCCTAGCTGGTGTGATTGAATCAGATCATCGGCATCTGTTGCACACACTGGCCACTATCCACAGATTGTGGGGCTCCCTGGAGCCTCCCAAACGCTTCCTGTTCCTTCCATGGTTTTGCAACCCAAACAAGCTGAAGGGTCAGCAACCCAGGAGGCTGAACAGATGATCTGGGAAGTGGATTTGGGCCACAATAAGTCAGAAAGCATCTGAGAGGGATGTGGTAGCAGGAGGTGGGGACGGATAGCAGGCCAAGGACTCAGAACTGTCCTCTTGTGTTGTCATAGGACTTTGCAGGGCCAGGACACTAGATTCTAAGAATGAAGAAGGTACAAAGTAGCTCTGCATCACACGCGGTCCTAGTGCTTAACATGATTCGACTGGGCTGCAGCAATGTATAAGTGAGGTATCAGAAACGTAGTGAATATTGACAATTTGATATGGTTCATCTGATGCTCTTTGGGTTTCACAGGTGGAATATGAAGCGAGGGCTACTGTGGGCTGATAATTTTTGAAACTACCTGCAAAGCTAAGGACATTAGAGATGAAAGCCAGACTCTTCACCAGAGAAAGGCCAAGAATTACAGTCCTTATCTGTGGGATACGTCTACAATTTTCCAGACTCTTGTTTTATAGAAAAAAGTGTTGCATCTGATTGATAACAACAGTCTCCTCTTTCGTTTCAAATAGAATGTAGTAGTTTTTTTGTTGTTGTCGTTTATTTGTTTGTTTTTTTTTCCTTTAGCCCACAGTGGGTGAGTGTTTTCCCCTTCCTACAGATTTTTCTTCTTCTTACCTTTTCCTTACAATTTCAACGTCATGACAATGGATTAAGGAACCCACAGAGCTTTCATCTTGGTGGGGGCTGCACGGGTGTGTGTTTCCAATCAGAAGATAATAGGGAAAAGGTTGCCTTTTTCACACAGCAGGGTGACAGCTAAGTGTATTTAATTAGACTTCTCTGATTACATCCCACCTTCTCAAAAGAGGAGCAAAAACAACACAGCTCCTCAAGCCACAGATGAAAGCAGAAGGGGTTCACCACAGGACACTGCCTCACGTGGCTCCTTGTCACCCTGCACTGCCTTTGATTTAAAATAGGAGTTGCCAAGAGCTGTTTTCCTTTCTTTTTTTTCTAGAATCCCCCCTTCCCCCCATCTTACCCCCGACACACTCAAAAGCATTTACCTGACATGGAAAAAGGGAGCATGATGGCTGATGGCCATCGTTAGGTTAGCTGTTCTATTTATTTTTTATTTTCAATACAATACCAAAATGCAAAAAATATCTCTGGCGGCGGGGGGGGGGGGCTCCTCACTGAGGCCTGGTCTGGTGGGCATTCCAGTCCACAATGGGAAGCCATGTGGTTCCAAGCCAGTGGCACCATCTGTCTCTTTGTCTGCACCCCAAACCCTGAGGAAGTAGGGCCCCACAAATCTACTCACGTGCCATCTTGGCGAGTTATGGTGTAGCCATATTTTGGGTACTTGACAAATGACACATTCACACCAACCAGGGGAGTTCCATCTGTAGTTACTACTTGGCCTCGGATGAGAGAAACCAAGCTGAGAGAGAGAGAGAGAGAAACAAAATCAAAAAACAACATGGGTCTTTGAGACACACACAGGAGAACAAGGTCACAGGTGGTCGAGTTCCCCGTTCCCATTGCCAAGGCCCCCATCCCCATCCCCATCCCCATTCTCATCTGCTCCCTAAGGCCAAGCAAAGACTCTCAATATTAACTTCTGCCTCACGTGATCACACCTCAGAGCAGGGTGGGCGAGAGGCTGTGCCAACGCCCACTTCCCCTGACGAGCAGAATTGATGATGTGTGGGGGCGACATCGAGGGGCAGCATCTCCAGTCCCTGGGCTGGGCCATGGGGTCTCCTCTGCAGAGCCCCTCTCCCTTGGGCCTGGCTGCCTTTCCAGACGCCATGTGACTTTTGCTGGGCCCACTCATGTTTGTGCCTTAGCCCGGCACAGAGAGTACGATACTTGGGTGAGAGCCTCCCCATCTGGCTACTCATTCCTGTCCTGGCTTTGGGGGAGGGCAACGTCCTTCTTCTCCTCCAGGCTAGGATGTCAGAGGAAGCAGCGTGGAGCACACGCAGGTTTATTATGAGGCTGGGACATTTTCATCCATTGTTTTTGCTGCCCTTTAAGAGCAAAAATTCTCACAATCCATGACAGCCTGAGGAAAAGAGAAGATTGGAGATTTTCTTTTCTTTTTTTTTTTCTGGTAGAATTATCTTGGATTCTGGATTCCATGTAATTATATATTTCTCTTACATCGAAACCCTGCTATCTTGACAGCAGGAGAAGTGGTTGAAATCCCACACTTTTTCTTCACTGCTAAACTCCCCTCTCTCTAGGGTCACAGTAACTAGAACTTTCCAAAGAATGCCTCTACCCTTCCAGCTACTTTCGGGCAATTCCATAAAGCAGCAACATTCTCCTCTAAACCCATGCAGGGAGCATGCACACGCCTCCTCTCACCTAAAGTCTCCTGACTTCATGGAGAAATGGGCCCACGAGAGGTGCGGGTTTGGCACCGAGCCCCCAGCCTGCGGGGCAGATCTGCAGCTGAATTCTCAGCCTTCGAGCCACTGGACAGTTTGGCGAAGACAGAGAGGTTCTCAGGCTTCCAGGTTCCTGGACACCCTCCCAATTTCTGGACTAGGTAATCAAGCGGACCTGTTCTTTGCCAGAATCTTGTCCAAACCTGCTCGATTTTTTTTGGACTGCACTTAATTCTGCAATCCCAGGTGACCCTACAACTGAAGGGATGCTTTCTCCAAGCCCCTCTCTTTTTATTAGCAATCCCCCCAACGGTTCAACTCCAACCCTTGGATGATCTCAGGAGGGTTTAGACTGTTCCACTGACAGCTCTAATTGCCTGCTACGGGCTGCCTAACAAATGAATCCCATTTTTGGCTGGTTCCAACCACAATGCTAGAGTCTTTTGAAAGTGGAAAACTAATTTATGCAAATAATTCTTTTGTTCAATTTTTGTTTCCTTATCTTAGCTCAGACGAAGATTTCTTTCAGGCCTTCCCAGACATAATTTTAAAATCAATGATGTGTGTTGTTGACCACAAGCTACAAAGCGCTTGTGATGAGAAAACAAAATTGGGGGTACACCCCACGGTGCAGGTTTCCCCCCTTCTTTTTTATACAACTGTTATGTCTTTTAAATCATTCTTGTAGCACAAGGCTTTGCAGAGCACCATAGGAATAAAAGGAGCTGGGCCGCCTCTGATTTCTACCCCTTATTTTTCTAATTCTTCATTGCTGCTCGCTTCCCACCATTTAGAGGCAGTCAATTCGCAGAAAAGATTCAGCTAAGACATGCTATCAGTTCATTTCTATTTATGATTATTGATGTGTAACAATTATCACATTATCTAGATAGTGAGATCTGCTCTATAAATTATAGTGGTGGAGTCAAGGCATTTTAGTTATTTTTGTATGCCATTATCTGGGGAAATGCCTTCTTAGAAGTCTTGGATTGAGATTTTTTTTTACTCTAGTTGTGTCCCTCATTATTTGTCAGACAATGACACACTGAAATTCACATGCTTGTCGAAGCTCAGCCTAAGTTTTAGAGTAACACTGTGTGTTTCTGAACTACGTATCCATGCCAATGTGCTGGATGTGGGCTCGTTTGGGTGCTGTTATTGACTGCCACCTTCAAAGTTGCAGAGAGGGGTAGAGTCCACCAAGTATTCCTGCCTGCTCTCCTGCATCTTGGCTCGAGGGGTCGCCTGGAAGTGGTAAGTATTGGTGAAGAAATAGATTAAGTTTTTAAAAGGAATGGGTGAAGAAAGAATAGGGAAAGGAAAGTATCAGGAAATTACTGGATTTGGGGTAGAAATAAAATGTTAAAAGGAAGCTGATCGAAACAGTGCAAGGGCCTTCAAAAGATGTATGTACAGTAAATAAAATACAACCCAAACTGAAATGCTACGGACTAGCACGAGGGCTGATCACGAGTCTCGGGTGATAGGAATCGTGTTCACAGTGAAAAGAAAACACACCTGCAGAATCTCTGTCTCAGAACTAGGATTTAACAAGCAGAAGAAATACGTTTTTAGTCAGAGTTTGTTGTTTCTTTTATTGTTTTTTTTTTTTTTGAGGGGGTCTTTGTATTAAAATAATATTACCGTATATGTATGTATTATTCCTAAACCTGTTATTCTAAATTTACCAATCAAGAAAAAGCCGATGAGGTTACATAATTTGCAAAATATGACAGAGCTCGGAGATGTCATAGGGGCTGAAATAGAAGGGGTGTTAATTACAAGAGGAGACTTAAAACGATAACAATAATGTCAAAAATAATAGATCATAAAAGTGATCTAAAAACCAGGCAATCAACAGGGGTCTCCGGCAGGACGGGGTTAAAGGTGACCAAACCTCGCCGAGAGACCAGGACTGCTCTGGAGCATGACCCACAGAGAGGAACGGCCTGGGATGAGCCAGAGCAGGAAGCTACCCCGCTGGGGTCATTTCCAGGCCAGCTGGGCCCATGGGAAAACCAGGAGCACTTCCTGCTGATCTGACAGGAAGGGACCCAGTGACCCCAGAGGCCTGCAGGGACAGAGGGCGCCTACCTGCTGTTGAAGGGGTTGTCTCCGGGAATGATGTGGGTGCTGTCTTTGCCGGCCAAGAGTTTGATGCGGTCGTAGAAGGACTTCACTGCGGGCGAGTCTGTCTGGCCCTGCTGAATGATGTCCAGGGGGTCCCGGGACCCTCGGCAGAGCAGGCTGTTCTGACAGGCCGACTGCAGGCAGCAGTCAGGGTCCAGGCAGTCCACCAGGCCATCTGGGAGGGCAGAGGACAGCCCGTCAGTGGATTTCATGAAACTAAGCCGCTCACAGGTGTTAACACCTTAGTCCCGGGCACCATCCCGGGGGCCTGATTTGGCAGATTTCACACAACGGTCCCGGTGTAATTCCGATATGTACGTATAGAAAATAAAAGGCTGAAAGGAAATAATTGAAAAATGTTGACAAATGGTTATCCCCACGTAGTAGATTAGCGTTTCCCTTCATTTTCCTTTTCCGGAATTTCTACTTTTTCGAGAATGAGCAACTATTATTTGAGTGGCTGGAAATAAAAATGAACACTCTGCTTTTAAACAACACAGCACACACACACACAAATCGCCCGTAGCCGGTGCTAACGGGCGCACGAGTAGTCAGAACGCACGGGACTCTAATTCCCGTTTTAATGGAGAAAAACATTCCGTCTCTCTCCCTCTAAACCAGGGAAGGCACTGCTGACCAGCTGAGAACCAGATGCGATGGCTTTTATATTTTCCTGGAAACGTGGGGAAGCGACTTTGGCTTGAGCACCCCGAAATTAAGCCACGCATTCATCCAGTTGTTTTTGGTGCTACCTGGCCACATACCTGCAGGAAGTATAAACACCCTGGTTGACTTGCCTGGATTCCTGTCCCACCATCTCTTTTCTGGGCTGTTCCCTATTTGCTCATCTACCATTCAACAAATATTTGCATGCCAGCCATGTTTGGAAATCAAACAGGGGTCACAGAACAAATGATGGTGTCTGTCCTTAAGGAACTGACAATATAGTGGGGGAAACATATGTGACTCGTCCTTTCAGACCCAGGCAAGGTGTGGCCTCCTCTTCCGGGAAGCCTTCCTGATGATGGCCCTGGGTAGGTAAGGCATTCCTGTTCTGTGTTACTGCCGAATCAGAGATTCTCGGAGAATGGATCTGCATCAAAAGACTGTGAGACTCAAGGGCCTATCCCAGACCTCCCCAGCAAGAGCCTCCAGGAGCAAGTCTGGGAACCTGCATCTTAAACGTGATTCTTAGGTGATTCTAATGCACCATCGAATTTAGAAACAATCGTTAATGCCAACTTCCTTGCCGTAGGATTAATGTCTGTATGCTCATCGTCCTGTCTGAAAACTAAGCTCTTTGAAGAGGAGCACAGTGTCTCACTTGTTTCTACATTCATGTCTTTCTTAGTGCCCACCATGGACTTGGACACTCAACAAATGTTTGTTGAATGAATAACTGACTGTTTCCTATTCCTCACTTGTCTGCTCGGGCTGAGGATGGGAATATTTAGGGCAGTGCATGCTCCTTGGAATTCCCTGTTAGAATGGATTAGTTGGACAACCCTGAATCACTCTGCTGGGAACTGATTGAACACACAGTGGATGAGCTTGGAGACTAACTTGCTTGCATCTCCTGGATTTGATAGCAAGGCATTTTGGGGCCATAATTAGCATAGAAACATGTACTCAAACCCTGGGCTGTGACTTGACAAACACTTGTACTGGAACGCTGAATCAGAGGCCTGGTTATGTGCTTTAGATTTACTACAGTGTAATTTTTTTTTTTTTTGGCATTACTTTTCTCGTTTGGTTCTGCTAATGAAATTGAAATATGTAATTTTACCAAAGTTCCACTGTAATTTAGCAATTAATGTACAATTATTTTAATGCATTACTTTCTTTTTAGCAAACAAACAAATTAGGAGGTTGCGTGTTTTGCTCGGCTTTAAATTACTAAAACTAGCCTCTCATTTTCCACATGGGCAAATGTTGCTCGTGTGCCTCATAACGCATTTAGGTTTACAAAATTTCCTCGAAATGCAGACACAGGAGGGTGAGCAGGCACACATGCTTTAAATTTAGAGACTTTCTAAGTCGGGGCTCTGAGGACCTCAGCCTGACGTGTCGGTGGAATCGGGTGCTCCCCAGGGCCTAGCAAATCTCAGATCCAAGAAACAGCATTGCGGAATTTTATCTGGAATTTTATGCAGAGGCACCATTTCAGACCCATGTTCCGATCAGCCAGTGGATCCCAGGGCCCTTCGGAGAACAACAAAGAGAAAAGAAAGCGCCGTGTTCTGCCTTTTACGTCACCCTCCATCGACAGAAGGAACCTACCGCATAATGCCTGCTTTGGATTGAAAAAAATCCCCCTGGAACGCGTTACCCGGCGCATCATTTGGCAGCGGCAGAAACATTGCAGGTGAGAAGAAACCCAGTTATCGGCGCAATAGAGTGTTTTTTATTTTAAGGCCGCCCAGCCCCTTCCCATTAAGGAGTGCCATGCATCCCTGGTGGCCTTTCCCTCCCGAAGCTGGGCATGTGCCTCCTCGCACCCACAGCCCGTTCACCACCCAACTCCACATGGCTGGCTTGAGGGCCTCAGCGGGCTCACAGAGTAAGTCAAGACCCGTTTCCAATTAAGCACTGAACGTTTTCCTCCTCCACCCCCCTCCAGTCCAGCCACTCGTTCTGGACTTGCGAGTGCTTCCAAAGCGTAGGCCTCGGATTTCCCCAGCGTTTTGTTGATTCTGGGATTTTTATTGAAGGGCCTGTCTGGCAGGAGATGTCCTATAAACACATCGATTGCGGATGGCAAATGCTAAGAAGAAAAGAAAAAGAGAAGAAAAAAAAAAAAGCCTGTAAATGGTTTCCTCCTATGTATTTACATCTACTCGCTCCAGGGAAGTGCATTTGGGGTCCCGTGCGTTATTAAGCGTGAGCATACGTGATGCTGGTAATGACCTCATCATGGCGCGTGATTATGGGCTGCCCGCCGCTCCACACTGGCAGACGACACCGTGAACTTTAAATTGGCACTCCAATCTCCCAGTGGCCTGTCAGTCACGAGAATCGCATCTTTATGCCAGCAAGCCCCTTGCATGCCGTCTGACATGGCAATCTTCAGTAAATTACCCTGTCACTGACAATCTTGCAGTTATCTTGAAAACAATCAAGCAGGCAATCACACTGCTCTGAATTGCCAGTTCAGGACCCGAGAGGTTGCTGATGTCTCCATTCAACAGGAGCACAAAAGTGGCACAGCCCTCACGACATGGGACGGGTCACTATTCATTCATTCATTCATTCATTCATTCACCTACCTACCTACCTACTTATGTGTCTGGTTGGATTCCCCCACGCGAGGCTGGTGAGAGAGGTCTGCAGAATCCTCAAAAGGGCCCGATTCTGATTCAGCCATTACAGGAAAGTGACAGGGGAGGTGTCCGGCGTCTGCCTGCCATGTCCTTGTTTGCTTTACTCCGTGCAACGTGGCCACAGAGAATGATGTAGGTGCTTTCTGTCAGAATGCATGCTACACCCCAGCTCCGCACACAGATATCGTGTGCTAATTGTAATGACCATTTCAGAGAGATACGGGCGTGGAGGAAACTTTCTGGGAAATAGGAGGCGTCCCTTTTATTGCTTTTGATAAAGAAGATCAGAGAGAATCTTCCCTAACAGGTCTGGCATGTGAAGCAAAAATCAGGTTCATACTAAATTGAATCTTTTTGCATTTGAATTCCCAAGATAAAAAGCATCAGAGGTAAGAGTGTGGCCTATGAATCAGCTACTCTGGCTGTGTGATCTTATAAAAAAATTGCCTGCCTGAACCTCAATTTCTTTGCTTTTATTACTAGTTGTAATAGTAAATTAACATAGGGTTATGGGATAGAAAATAAATAAATTGATATATAGAATATTGGTCTGGCATATAGCATATGTTCAATGAACTGTAGGCATTACTATAACCAGAAGCTCCCTGAAATTTTCACATTTCCAGGTTATAAAAACTGAACATGAGATTAATATCCCCTGATTAGAGTTATTCACTGGTATGTGCTATAGTAGGTTGAATCCTGGAAAGAATGCTATGTTTTCGGATAAGTGATAACTTAATAATAATTGACAGTAATAATAAGTAGTATAGACTGAACAAGACTTACAGTACATATATTGATTTACACCCTCTGGTCAACCCTCCAAAGCAGAATACTGAATTCCTTAAGCTCCAGACTCGGGTTGGGATCCAGTTTGACTCTCAGATCAGCTACTATCGATCTGCTGACCTTGGGCAATGAACTGCTCTGTGCCTCAGTTTCCTCGTGTATAAAATGAAGATGATAATGTAAAAAGTGCCGTTGGGAGGATTAGAGCAGTTTTTACACATACAATGCTCGCTATGGTGACCGGTGCACGCGTATTCCATAAGCTGTGTCTTATCCCCATTATCATGACATCACTCATCCTGTAGAGTTGGAAACTGTGGCTCAAAGAAGCGAGTAAGTTATCCAAGTGGCTAAGAATCGGCTTCGGATAAAAGGTAGGAAAAGGCAACCAATGAGGCCATCACACCTGTCTTCATTATTGGAAGGAGGAGTGCTGACTTCCCAAAGAGACTCTAAAGACAGGACAGTGGACACCCACCAACCAGGGTGGCCATGAGATGAAATCACTTCGGAAGTCCCGTCTTCTCCTACAGCTGGGAAAGAATGCGGCTGGTTGAAGTGAGCATTTGAAAAGGAATCAGCACGAGAAACAAGATGCCTGGGAACTAATTCCTGGCAGTGCAGGCCGCTGAGACCACACCGTTTACCTGGGAGAGTCACCTCCCCCCCCCCCCCCCCGCCATTCAGCTGCTTACCGTTGGCACAAGGGGGGCACTTACTTGCTGGGCTGGCTACAGGTTTGAGTCAGCTGTTTCCAGCCCCTGCCTAGTTTGCTCTGCTGGATTTTTAAAGGGGTTACTAAGCAGTTAAGAGATTTAACCTCAAAACCTTAACTGAACACTAACTAGTAAGGCTATGCTTGGGGCGAGGGGGCCACCGGTCATCGAGCAGGCTGCAGAGAAGCCACGGACATCGGGATGTCTCAGACCCGGCTGACGCTCGCATGTCTCTTCTATCTGGGGAGGCTGCCTGAGTCACCGCATCACTCTCAGAGGGAAGGAAGGGCTCAGGAATGAGAGGGTGTTTATTTCATTTACTTTCCTCTTTGATCTTTGTAAACTGTGCGGCTTATGGAGAATCCGGATGGAAGGATTTTGTTCCATTTTTGGCGCCTTTGTTCCCTGTAGCTTGGTATGCAAGTGACTCCCTCTGCAACCTGCATGGCCTCTCTGGCTTTCTTGGGTATTAAAGGCTTCAGAGAAACATCTAAATTTACTTTTCTCGGTTTCATTTTGTGGCACAAATCAATGCCAACAATTCATTTTACGTGCCACAGATAGCCCTGCTTGTGTCTGCATGTAGCACCTGGCTGGGAACCGGTCAGCAGCTCAGATTTTAAAAATGAGCCCTGCTCTTTCTAGACCATGGTTTGATGAGAGGTACCACCCACCACCAAATCTACCTCCTCTGCTCACTGGGCCAGGAGGCCTTAGAGTAGATTGGTTAAAACGTGGACTTTAAAGAGTCTATGCTGCTCCGTTTATAGGATGTTTGAGACCAGGCTAAGTTAATCAATAATGGTAGAAAGCATTGACCCTGCTGAATTAGTTCTTCATGAAGTGCTACTGGCTGGGAAAAATTTAGGGGAACTTTCTGGGTGCTGGGAATGTTCTAGATCTTCACCTATTCACCTGGCTATAACAGCGAATGTATATACAAAAATTCAACAAGGTGTGTATTAAAGGTTATGCACTTTATATACTTGCTAACAGACTGACTTCAGGTATGATATCAACCTCTCTGTGCTCTGTCTTTCTCATTTACAAAGCGGGCATGGTGATGATGGTGGCAATGATGACAGTGGTGATGATGATACCACACAGGAGCATTGGGAGGATTAAGTAAAATAATCCATGTAAGGTACTCAGAACATTTGTGAGCACCTATCAACCTACTAGGTGCCTCTCAGTCATTTCTACGTTCTTCCTTCTTTTTGGCCTCATATAGGTTTGTTTATCACACAGAGTGACGTACTTGCCAATTTCTAATATCCCCGGGAAATATACAGGGAATCCAGGTGGTGAGCCCAATAAATCCTAGGGCCGTTTTTGAGATCAGTTGATGATAGAGGAGGTGGACAATTAATGAAGCAAGGGAGAGAAGGGAAGTGGCAACGAGTTGGGGCAAGGAGAAAGAAACCTTAGTGAAAGGAAGGAGGAACAGTGGGGGCAGAGGGTCCCTTCATTTCTCTGGCTGGCAAAGGTCAAAGGCCAGAGACTCATATGAAGGCACTCTTGGGTAAAAAGAAATATGGCAACCATGGGATTTGTTTTGCCTTAGGAGTTATTCTGTTTTAAGGTAAGCTCTTGCACGACCATGCCTAACATGTGTGGAGCCCCTGGAAAATATTCTTTGGCTAGGTCCCAGTCCATATAAACAATTTGAGTTGCCCAAATCAGTATATCAGCATCATCTGACAGCCTGATCTCACATGGTTTTGCCAAACAAACAAACAAACAACAACAAAAAAACGCCTCTAGCCAGTAGGAGCAATCTACCCACCAAACTGCCCTCTGGAATTGAGGCTGGGCACTGGGCCTTGAACTATCTCATTATGCAAATACCTAGACATCTCAGGGCTTCTGGCCAACCTCACATGCATGGGGCTGGGGGTGAGGGATGTTAGAGGGTCAGAGAGCACCCTGAAAGAGGATCATGGCTCATGTGGGTCCTAGTCTGGGCTGGGGTACTCTTCCTAGGCAGCATTTCTGACCCTGGTCAGTCCCTGCCACTGGAGAAGCTCTTAGAAAATTTCAAGGAGGGCATTGCGAAGCTCAGGAATCCATGTGCCCAGGGTAGTGCTGGGCTCTTGGCCTAATTAGACAAACAGCTTCAGAGTCAGAGGATCTGGTTTTAAAACCTACTCTATCACTCATTAGCTACATAATGTAACCTTGGCAAGTGACTGACCTCCTGTGACTCATGTAGCTTTCCCAGCTACAGAATGGACTTAATTGCACCTACTTCACCGACGGTCATGGGATGCTATAAGATGGTACATGAAATGAGATGATGAAGGCATTGCTCTAATACAGAGGAGGACCTCAATAATTGGAGGCTATTCTTAATGATATTTCCTGCTCACCACCAGGGAAGGGCACTGTTCCATTTGCATTTTACCCAACGCCTGCTGACAAGTTGGAAGTGAGGGATAATTGAAAGTATTCTGGCTTGATGTAACTAAGAAGTGAAAAGAACGGGCAAGGCTGACTTGATTTAACTTGGCAATATGAGATTAGTTCTTCATTGCCTCTGTGAGGTCTCCTGCATTGCCAACCTTTTAAAGCAATAGATTGGCTGACAGGGTGCTCATTTGGAAGGTTTCACCTGCCATTAATACTCTGGCTGCCTGATGGACCGTCGTCCTGCAGGCATCCCCCGCTCTGCCCACGGAGCAATCTCCATTCTTAAATATTGCAAGGAGTAAAACCATATTGGCTCTCCTTTTGGAAGGCCTGCTGGAAGTTTTCCCCTTGCTTTTTGCCAACTCTTTTTGTCAGTCTCTGAGTTCCAAGGCCAAAGATCCTTGCTCCAAAGCACCTTCTGGCTTTTCTTATGACTTAGCAATGGAAGATCAATCATGTCCGACCAGAGATCTGGCAGCGTGGAGGCCCCGCTGAGAGCTGCTTTGCTGGCTTTCCTAGATTCAGGATGGAGGTAGCAAAGAAAGCTCAGGCTGCTTAGGAAAACCCAGGCACCATTACTGATGGCGGGGATACGATCCAAGTAAGTCCTCTCTTTAACATGACTCTGGCTGTACCCTGGAGTTACTGGGCCATCTGGTCCACCCCACATGCAAGCATGGAGGTGGGGGAGAAATTTTATTTATGACAGTGAGCTTGCAGTGAGTGTTTGGTTTTAGTTTTGAATTGTTTGTTACCAAAAGCCCAAACAAATGAACAACGACAACACAAAAACCCAACAAAACAAACAACATCTATGAAAACCTTTTAAATCAATGCTTCTCAAATTCTAACCAGCATCGGAATCACTGGGGACCTGGTTAAAATATAAGTTCTAATCCCGCGGTGCTAAGGCAGGGCTGAGCAACCACAATTCTTATGGTTCCCAGGGGATGCTGACGCTGCTGTTCTGAGCACCATACTTCCAAAAGTCAGGCACTGAACCGCTGTTGGTCAAGGTGAGCTTCCCGAGCTCCTGCCCTGGAGTCACTTCGGTGACATTAAAATGCTGATTCCCACTGTCTCCAGACCTACTGAGTTCCTGAGAGTGGAAACTGGGAATCTGCATCTTAAAGGAGATTCCAAAATGCTTCTTTTGCTCACTAAAGCTCAAGACCCCCTGCTCTGAATGATTAAGAACACTCTTCAAATGTCCACAGTCGTTCATCTGACCCTGAGGGGCTAAAACAGCTTTTCCAAACTCGGTCTCCCAGGGGATGTTCATGGAAGTGGAGGTGGGACAGGAGGACAGTAGTCCCTCAGGGTCAGACGAACTACTGTGGACATTTGAAGAGTGTTCTTAATCATTCGAGCAGGGGGTCTTGAGCTTTAGTGAGCAAAAGAATCATTTTGGAGTCTCCTTTAAGACAGGAGGACCTGTGGTGAAATCAAGTTAAACTGGTCTCTTTACAGCAGGACTTCTCAGAGCCTTTGGTGTGTGAACACGCATTATGCATCTAATGCTGCAAAGGAGCACGCAGCACTTACAGACGGTGAACCCCTTCTGTCTTGGAGGCTCTGCTTGCAAGAGGCTAGTGCAATACAGTTTGGGAAGCACTTCACGAGAACACAGAGCTCTCACTTGGGGGGCTCTGTCCTCAGAGCCAAAGCTTCGTCTGCTCAACAGTCACCAATGGCAGCCCCATGCTTGACTGGCGTTTTCACAAAGTGCTGGCTTTTGGGTGGTCAGGCCCAACACAGGCCACATCATCGCTACGAGCACATCAGCTCAGAGCCCTTGCCCTTGGGCTCCCAGTGCCTCCCAAAGCGAATGCATTTCAGCATAGAAACCCTGTTCTAGGCGATGGCGTCCTGGGGGTCAGCAGGATGATGAAGCATCAACAGCAACCATGTCTAATGAGAGCTAATTGTTGGCACTTACGAAAAGCTTCCTGTAAGGCGCCAGGGACCCTGCTAAGTGCTTGACATGCCTCTCCTCATTAAAGCGCCCCAGAAATCCAGGCATCGTTAGCACCTTCATTTACAGATGAGGAAAGGGACATTCAGGGAGATTAGATAACTCACCTAAGGACAGGCAGCTTCTGCATGGCGGGCTGGGTCTGAACCCTGTTGTGCTACACTCCGGAGCCAAATCTTACATGCAGCTGCCCTGTCAGGTCTGTCGCTGCTAAACGTTCTGAATGGCCAATACACAGGAGCCACGGTGTCTGCCACCATGGCCAACTTAGCGCCTGTGCCAAGCTCTTTTACCTAAGGCAGGGCTACGTCAAACAGAAGAGGACCAATTTAAGTACACCTGGAAGGGAGATGTCGATTTTGAAAAACCGGGATGCAGAATGTTTTCGCTGGCCCCCTGCTCTCGCTCCTAAGTTCCCCCAGTTTACACTCCTGCCTTGAGTGGGCCGCGCGTGTGCTCCTCTGGCGGCTGCCCACGTCCCTCTGTGCTTCCGCAGCCTGTGCCTGCCCCCTCACCCAGCCATCCCCCAGCAGTGCTCACGAGAACCCTTCGAGGCGGGTCTCATGAGTTCCGTGTTGTAGAGGAAGAAACTGAGGCTCGGAGAGGTGAAGGGCCTTGCCCACAGTCACACACACACGAGCAAATGATGGACGAGTGATCCATGATGAATAGGCCGAATCGGACAGCCTATTCCTCAGCGTAGGCTGTCCACCTCCAAAGCCTACGTACGCTCTTGGCTTCTACCCTCAGTTCTTCCCAGGAGCCTGAGTAATCACAGCGTATAAAGTTCCCCTGTCGTGCTGGAGGGCCTGAGAGGGGGAAGCTGAGGCTCCAGAAAACAGCCCCATTTAAAGGTGGCTGTTCTTTTTCTGTCTGTCTGTCTGTCTGTGCCTCTGTCTATCTGTGTCTACGCCTTTTGCTCTCCTCATCCTTCCCCTCTCCCTCCCTCTGCCTTTCCTCAATCCAGACAGAGCCTCCAGGAATAATGATCTTCCTCGATCTGATTCTCCCACCCTGGGCATTCCCTGACAGGCCTCTCGGCATGGTCTCACCCTTGTTAGCCCAGGGCCACATTTTTTATACCTGGAGGATTTCTATCTTTGCCTCTGCATCTCCCCTCCCCACTTCCCTTTTTTTTTGTTACAAAAACCAGTGACAACAGAGAGCAGGGGCCTCTGATCTCAGCCACTGATTTCCCCAAATGTCCGCCCTCTGCCTGCGGCTTCTGGCCTCTCACTGCCCCGTCTGCGCCTCTGCTCACCCCCACCAACCTCCATTTCAAAGCATCCACTGACAGGTCAGACAGAAGCAAGCTATGGCCAGTGAAGTCCAGCCTGGCAGGGGGTGGCAGCCTGGTGGGGTGCCAGACAGTGACCTGCTGGGCCCTCAGAAAGAAAAGGGGCTGTCACTACTGACACCTCAGAGCCATAAGCCGGAACAGCTATTTTCTGCCTGAGGAGAGGCCCTGTCTCTTGAGGGGCGCGGGAGGGCTGGCTCCAGCACTGAGGGAATTAGCAGGGGGCATGACGCCTCTCCTGCAGCTGCATGAGACCCCAGCCTGCCAACCGGAAGAAGGGACCAGACTCCACTACCACAGAAGCCTCCTGCTGGATTAGAGAAATCGAAGTACTAAGGGCTAAACATGGCCATCACCATGCTGCGGGCACTGTGCTTAGTTCTCCCTGGAGATTTTCTTTTTTAACCTTCACGTCCACTGGATGGCGCAGGTGCCAGGAGTCAGTCCTGGATGGCCAGTTATGACCTGGGGGTCTGGAGTCTGCAACACACAGCTGTGTGGCCTTGGGCTAGTTATTTTACCTCTCTGAGTCTCTGCCTTCTTGTCAATAACATGGACATGATAATCAAACCAGCTTCATAGGGCTGTTATGAAAGATCAAGTAAACCTTATGCAAAAGCATTTAGCATGTGGTAAGCATTTGTCTACTCTGGCCTTGCGGGTGGAGAGACCCAGTCTTACTGAGGTAGGGTGCTTGACAGAGTTGGGCAGCTGTCAGGGATCACCCCACTACTCCACGCCTTGCCCAACAAGCCAGAGTTTGAAGGCTCAGGATTCGGTCAACAGCATCCGCAGCGGCCTGTGCCTTTCCTCTCGTTAGAGGACGATTACAAAGCTTGCACACCCACCGCCATCAGCCCACAGGAAGTAGACAGACAGGGTGAGCAAAGCAGAGAGCAGAGATGCAGAGCAGCACAGCCACGTGTTCCTGTCTTACTGAAAGGAAATAGTGTAACTGACATTTGGATTTTCCTTGCATTAATAAAATGATATCAATGGTATATAGTGACTCGGTGTCATTGTCTATATTCGTAATTTCTTAAAAAAATTTTTTTAAATGAAATTTATTCATCCTAAGATAATCTACTGAATAAAAGACAACTGCTTCCTATCCTAAATACTTGTCACGAAAGCTTTCATTCATTCGATTCAATTAACGAGTTGCCCAAGATAGAGTGGGACCCTGTGGCTACGGACCTAGAATTTAGAGGGGAAACCGACAATTAAAAAGTAAACGTATAAGAGACTTTGAGAGAGTGATAGTGTTACGAAGGAAAGTAAAGCAGGGACAAGAGTTGGAGAGGGAGGCAGGAGGGGATTTGCTGCTTTAGACGGCATGGTGTAGGGCAGGGCGAGCCAGGGACAGCATCTCTAAAGAAGTGGTATTTGAGTAGAAACCTAAATGAAATGAGGAAATGAGTCATGGAAACATCTGGGGGAAGAGCAGCCTGGGCAGAGGACGACATCTGGGAAGAGCAGGTGCGGACGCCTGGGTGGGAATGCACTTTGTGAGTTAGAGGAAGAATAAGATGGTAAATGTGGGGCCAGAGAGGGACAGGAAAAGGGGGAGGAAACAATGTTCGTGTGGAAGCAGGACCCAGGAAGGGAAGCATCCTGGATGCCATTCTACGGGAGGTGAGGTGCCCTGGAAGGTTTGGACAGGGGCGTGATATGGTTTGGCTTTTAAAAGGACGCAGACTGCGCTGTGTGGAAGAGACTGGAAGCTGGGGGGCCAACAGTTCGGCAAAGTTGGCGGCATGCGCTGGGTGGAGATGGAAGGGTGTTAAGAAGCCATGGCCTTAATGGTAAAGAATACGGAGAGGAGGGGCCGGACAAGCGTGGGTTCCCACGCCTTTGGAGCACAGCAACACCCGCGGACAAAGATGGGCGAAAGACCCCAGGAATCATCACCTGGCAGAGCGTGTGACAGCCGGAAGGCGAAGGCATTGGTGTTGTGTTCGGGGGATGCGTTCCAGGGGCTGGAATGTTCTCCCTCGATCTGCTCCCCCTCTGCCATGTGCTCTACGCGGGCACGGCAGAAATGAGAGCGGGTGTATCTCGCTCCGGGGGCCACAGCGTCCCTTTTCCACATCTGTCTTCTGCACAGCATCCTCTTTCCCTCCCTGAAGGCAGAGCCCAGCAGCTGTGGCCTCTCAGGCGAACCTGACAAACAGCTATGCCCAGAAAACGGCCCTGGGAGGAGGATGAGCAAGACATTTAGAATGGGGAGGATGGAGCTTCTGCCCAGCGCCTCACGGCTGATTTTGGGCTGCTCTCTGGCTAAACCCTCTCTTTGTTGGTTAAATGGGCTCCTCTGTGGTTAAGGCGCATCACCTGACTCAGAGATTCTTCGCAGCCCTACGCAGGCCAGACAGAAGTCAGTGAGCCACCCAGCTCGGAGGCCACCGGTTTGTCATCTCCGAGGGAAAAGAGCCCATGCCAGAGCCGGCGGGGGTGGGATTGAGGGGGACATGTTAGAACAGCGACTGAAAGATGAATTTCTCATTTTGAAATGTTATGATGTTAACTTGATCTGATGAGCTCCTGATTGAAGGCAGTGTGTGTTTTAGAGTCTCTGAAGTCACTTTATTCCGGGGGCACTAATATTTAGAGCTGTCATTTAAATCAAGTGGCATCGAGGCACTTGCTATGAACTCTCTCGTCAAACCTCACGAAGGGCGTATGAGGCTGGTGTCACTGTTCCCAGTTTACAGATGAGGAGGCAGAGGCTTGAACAGGGTGGGGTCTTTGTTCAAGAAAGCAGGGCCAAGAAGAACTGGAGCCAGAACGTATACACGTCTGCCTGCCCCCGAGGCTGAGAAGTCCAGCAGTAACCCGCACAGCACCCACTGCTGGCCGGAGGCGAGCACTGTCCTCAGGGGGAATGGGAGAAGCAGTGAACGTCACCACGGGCGAGCGACCAGAGCCAGCTACCACCCACCTCTCTCAGCGTGCCCTTCCCTACCTGCCCTGTGTTCCGACTCTCCTGAAAGAGGAGGAAGGTCTCCGGAAGTTGGAGCCCTGACCCCCGCTTCACAGCCACATGCCTGTGACAGGGACTTCAGGGAGCCCAGGGATGTCTCCAGGGTCCATATGCCGCCAAGCTACCTCTGCCTTAGGACAGAGAGCTTTTGGCCCGTCTGTCCCCATCAGGCAGCCCAGGGCTGCCACACTTGGAGAAGTCACTCTCTGCCAGCACTCGAGCTCCCCGAAAAATGGCATGGGTTTGTGCCACGTGAGTGGTCCTCACAGTGGTAGCATCATCTGGGCACTTGTCAGAAATGCACATCCCTGGGCCCCGCATCGGACCTACCGAGTCAGAGCGCTGGGACTGTGCCCAGCACTCTGCGTATTATGCCTTCCACGTGATTCTCTGAATGCCTGCCGACCCACAGGGAGCTGGTGCTGAGTGCTTTGCATGTATTAACTCTCCTAAGCCTCACAGTACCCTACGAGGCAGGAACTGTTACTAGCCCCACTTTACAGAGGAGAAAGCTGAGGTTCAGAGAGATCGAGTGCCTTGCTTCTTTGTGCTCATCCCATGAATCAGTGGAGTTGCTCAAGCTCCAGTGTGAACTTAGAAAAGCCATTCACGCTCATCAGGCACACAGATGCCTCAGCAGGTCTGGGTCTGAGACAGGTCTCGGTCCAAGCCAGCAATGCCAGGGACCTATCCTCTGGAGGGCGACTGGGTTTCTTAGGAGCAGCATGGCGTGGAGAAAAGCATACTGGACTTAGAGCCAGGAAACCGGGCCTCCGGCCTAGGCCTGCTCTGGCCTGGTCTTTGGCTTTGAAGAAGTCACGCTCCCTCTCTGGGCTTCGCAGCTGCTGGGGACTTGGTATTTTAGCCTCTCTGCATCTGACGTGGTGCCTTCCACGATCCCATAAATGAAAGAGAGGGTGCTTCTCTGCGCTTGTAGCTGTCGAGCTCCGGAAAACGGGGCGTGGGCAGATGGACGAGGGCATACCTTGAGGACTGGAGGAGGGAGGGGTTCCCTCCTTGTGAGGGGGTTCTGTCCTTGTGAGTGGGAGAGAGGCAAGCACGGGGCACCGGGCTTCGGGGGACACCTGAAGGTTTTCTCTGGATTCACATCTGGCCACATAGCGCTGGCCCCTCTCCAATCCCCAGGGCTCTTGGCTATGAAGATGAGAAGTCAAAGAAAAGAGCACAGGCTGTGGGGAGCTGCTCGGCTGTGCTGCAGAGAACACCCGGCTGCTCCTTTCTCCCTGCCCGCACCCCACATTCCACCACCCCGTCAGCACTTTGTGGGAAAATGCATTCCGAATCCAAAACTAGGGGTAAAAGCTAAGGCCAGGCCTATTTTTCAGAACGCTGCCGGATCCGTGTTTCTGAGGGCCCGACAGTGTTGGGCCTGCCTCGTCTGCTGGGGCAGTGCTGGGCATCCCTCGTCTGCTGGGCTTTGATTCTGGACTCGACATGCAGCTGCTGCGAAGGGCCCTCGAGGAGGGCTCTTGACCTTGGTTCTGACGCCTGGCGTGGCTGCGTTTCAGCTGCGGGACCTGGGTGAGCCACTTCACCTCTCTGGCCCTTAGTTTCCGCTTCTCTGTAAAGGCTCGAAGAGGCTCTCACGGCTCTTGTGGGCTGCTGTCACGAATTTATTTGGGTAACGTCTCAGCACAGGCTGGCCCTGGTAAGTGCTGAATGCACCGGGCCTTGCACATCACGTCCTTTGACATCGAGTGAAGGGGACATGCCCCGTTCCAGGACCACCCGGACCCGTCACAGGTGTTCCGGGGAGATGCCCCAGGTTTCAGCCTTGGCATTCTTGACATTCCGGGCTGGATCACTCTTTGTGGTGAGGGCCGTCCAGTGCGTGCGGCTGTGTAGCAGCACCCCTGGCCTCCACCCACTAGATGGCAGTAGCACCTCCTCTTGTCCTCTCTA
The DNA here is from genome assembly GCA_003508835.1 of Eonycteris spelaea. Classification (NCBI taxonomy): domain Eukaryota; kingdom Metazoa; phylum Chordata; class Mammalia; order Chiroptera; family Pteropodidae; genus Eonycteris; species Eonycteris spelaea. The sequence goes on along the minus strand of PUFA01000032.1, from coordinate 11,705,994 downwards.
TGGTCATTCCAGATAGTGCCAGTGTCCTCTGGAGAGCAAAACTGCCCTGTGTGGGCTGTGTGTGTGTGTGGGGGGGGGGGGGGCGGAAGGAGGTTGTGGGAGCGAAGCACAGTGATGATAGAAATGTTACCTCTTGGCCACCAGTTAAATCTGTGTTTTCATCCTTTAATTCCCTAACATAAGTCCGTAGTGATTTAAATTATTAACGTTTTCGTAGATGATGCACTTTAATCACAATTTTATGATGACTATTTGATTTGTCGTCTAATCAAGGAAAAAAAATATAATCCCTTCAGAGTCACTTAATACCGTTTAAATGACTAAAGACTTGATTAGAGAAGACTGAAGGTGCCTATGTTAAGTAAACTCCTAAACTTTAAAAACTTTTTAATTTTTTAGAAACAAACTCCACGGTTCTATAAATTTACTGGGAAAAGGTTTTCAGTGGGAAAGCCTTATCTTTGACTTGATTTTTCCTGAGACCTTTTTGCAACAACACCAATTCGGAACTTGTCTGAACCTTCTTCATTTGTTAGAAGAGATGAGAGGCTGGCTTTAATGTGGAAAAGGGGTTTATCATCTCGGTTAGTCGAAAGGCCTATTTTGAATATTACCTTCTTGAGCCTTTGTCTCCTTATCTGTGAGATGGAAAACCTATGGCGAGACAGTCTCACAGAACTGATGTGTCCGGTCTGAAGAAACAGACAACATACAAGGACACAGACGGGGTAATTTAGGAGTGGGGCACTGCTTGGTGGGAGAGATACAAGGGGGGACTTCACAGGTCAAGGCGCAGGCCTCTTTAAGGAACAGGTGTCTGAGCTGAGAGCTGAGAGAGGCTAGAACGAGCCAGTCACACACAGGTTGGGGCATTTCTGGCCCTGGACCAGCCAAGAGCCTGAGTGGGACTAAGCTTCGCATGTGTGAGAACTAGAGGCTGGCCAGCATGGATAGAGCTGAGCTGCTGCAGAGGGCGGTGGGGACAGGTAAGAGAGAAGGCAGGGGACGCGTCACAGAAGGCCCTCTAGGCCAAGGTGAAACGTTTGATTTTGCCTCTAACTACACAGGAGCCCTTTGAGGGCATGGTGTGATTTGATTTACAATTTAAAACTATCCCAGTGGCTGCTGTAGGGGTAGAGAGAGCATGGGCAGGGCAGCAGCAGAGTGACCGTCGGCTGCCCAGCCCCACTGCCCAGGTGCCCACCAAGCTCGGTACAGTGCTCGGCATGTGTAAGCCCTCAGAAATCTTACTGATTGCAGCTTTCGTATGCAATGGAGAATGGATTCCATCTTTTTTGACCCTCGACAGAATAAAAGGAAACTGAACTCCAACCATTAGTTTCCTAAACATAAGGTTCTCTAGTCAAATATGCCCAGAAAGCCAAAAATCTTATTTGAATGGAAAGATCCAGAATACTTTCAGCACCCTGTTGCCATGCAGCCGTCTAGGATTTCAGATGGGGCTCGCTCTGCTTTCCTCCCAAAGGAGAGAGACCCAGCGCCTGGCCAGACTGCGGGGCCTCAAGGCCAAGTTTTCCTCCTAAGCATTAGATGTATTGCTTTCCTCTCTGGGAGCTAATCGGGGACTGTTTATGGCTCCAGCTACATTTGCCACAAGGTCTTTGGACAACAAGGGGAATCCTCAATCCAACCCAATTAATTGAGCAATGTTGCACTTTGAAGCTGTCCCTTACCCAACCAATCCATCACCATGATCTGCACACATTAATCAAGGCATTTACAATGGCCTCACCAAGCTTTGCCTCTCTTTGGAGGATGAAACGAGACTATTTGGACCTGAGAACTCTAACTCTTCCAGAGTCCCTGAAGTCCTGAGCTTGGCTCTGCTCAATGCACAGACAAGGTGAGTTATTAATTAACAATTGAGATAAATGCCGGAATAGCATCCCTGAATCATGTCAGACCAATTTGGATGGTTATGGGATGAGGCGGGAGGGGAAAGAGGCAGTGGGCGAGGGAAGCTTTTTATCTGTTCCAAGTGCTTTGGACAGACTCCAGTGTTATTTCTCCTCATTTAGACCTGGATGGAGTGCCTGGAGCTCAGGCCAGCATCCACATCTCTTAACCCAAGGCGGCTTCCTTTGGAGCGAAACAAGGAACCGAGCCTCCTAAATGGAGATGGGCTGGGAAATACTGTTCTGAGGACCAGCCTCAGCGGAGTCCTTCATTTAGGGAGAGAAATGTAGAAGCTGCTGGTGGGTGGAAGAGCCTCTGTCAGGGATTACTGATCACACACACACACACACACACACACACACCTGTGGCTTTGAGGACTCTCCAGGGAGACAGGCTGAAGGACCCTGGGCTCAATGCTGTGACAGGCTTTCTCTTACGTCCTGCGGCTGACACCTACCCTCCCTGACACTCTTCTCTCTATATCCCTACTGACCAACGGCTTTCCACACCTGTCAGGCCTCACGTGCTGGATGATGATGATGGTGGTGGTGGTAATACTAATAACGATGTGTTTATAGCCTTATCTTTTCAGATGGATGTGAGCTCCTTGCGGACACATGTCATATTTGTCTTAGTATTTCCAAACATTTAGTAAACCCTCAACAAATGTTTGCTACAGCATGAATGAATAACTCATAGATGGATAGATAGATAGATGGATGGATGGATGGATGGATTCATACCGAATGACAGAGTTAAAGGCTTTTTAAATTTGGAAACAAACATCAGTCGCCTCTCCAACTAGGAACACAAAACACTTCTAAAATACACTGAAGTTATTCACTGCACAGCCGACAATGAAAATATGTTCATAGTTTGTTCTATTAATCATTTCTTCTTGAAATGAAACCCCCCCTCTTCATTTTGCTCCTCTGGTGTTCTGGGAAATCTAGGGGTAGGCGTCTGGGGTACGTGCACTGTGACATTGGGCTGAGTCAGCTCACTGATGGAAAACCATTGTTTAAAAAAGTTTTTTCAAAGTGTGTGAGAATTCTCTGCCATGCTTGGTCAAAATGCAAATTCCTGGATCCCATATCTGGCTTGATAAATTAGAATCTCAAAGGCGTCCTAGGAATCTAAATTTTAAACAAGTTCTCCAGTGTGGTTACACAACACCCAAGTTTGACAGGCACTAGTTAGAACCTCAGTGGTTATGTACTGTAGGGAAATCACTGGTTGGGCTTCACCTAGGTGGGTTCGCATTTCTCTAGAAAATAACATTAATACTAATAACATGAAAGCTGGCAGCAGCCAACATGCGAGGGCCCCCATGAGCCAGGCATCCTTGTATTGCATGCATTTTTTCTCACTGAAACTGCACTCCCGCTAACGGAGGTACCATTATCATTGCCTGTTTTACAGTCAAGAAAACTGAGACTTTGAGGAGTCAAGTGACTTGCTGAAGTGGGGCACAAAAATTGACCCGTGAGCCAAGGCTCTTAATCACATGATGTCACACTGTCACCTATTCAGAAACCAGGGGAGTGACAGGAGAAGGGACGTGAGGTCTAACTGCAGTGGAGGACGGAAGGGAAGCAGAGACGGCGTCTGTGTAGCACGGGGGGCCGTGACGTGATGGTGACGCGGTGGTGACCAGTGCACGAGCTCAGCCTCGGAAGGGCTTCCTCCCCCACCCCCCACCCCCGCCCCTCCAGGCTTCTGCCCACGGCCGGCAGGGGATCTGTTAGGTTTCCATGGGGGCTTCACGTGGACTCCCAGGCTGGCTTGGCATGATGCGAATTGGGCTTTGTACAGACAGGGGTTGGAAGCTCTTGACTCTAACTTCGGTGTGATAAAGGGGTGTAGGGAGAGAGTAAGAACTGTCTTTCCAGGCCAGACGGTCTAACACCACGTCCCCACCTCGCGGTTCCCACACTTTCTCCTACCCCTGTCTGTGATGAACTAAATCTCACACCTCTGTCTTGGCGGTGATAATTAAATATTATTCGCCTGTCACTCGATGCACATGTTGTGTGTATTCCCAGACTTTAATGAGCTGGTATTTGTCTTCTGTAAGCAAAAATATTTCTTTGAGTCTCTTCTTTTTCAAATTGGGGTGAGCAGTTCACGTGAAGATCTCTCACTATTAAAAAGACAGTCTGCGTGCTGACATGTCTGTCTGAACTGTTCCTACTTTTTCTTTTAGGGCCAATGGCAGGTAAAGCTCATCCCTTCAGAAGCAGCCGCCGCTTCCTGAGGTTAAGTTGGTGGTCACATGGCTGGGGGTGTTGGGGGACTTTGAAAGCGATGAGAGGAAGAAGGTAGGGAATTGGAATAAATATTTGGGGGGATAGTCTAAGGCAGCTTTTCTAACAGGGTTTCTCATCTAAGCACCAAGGACACACAATATTTAAGTGCAAAGTTCTCAAGTCATCCAAGGAAGGTCCTTAGCTACTACCATTCTAGATGCATAAGAGGGAAGTTAATTTCCATATAATGGGCATCTCAGGACAACAGTTCTCAAAGAGAATCTGCATCAGCATCACCTGGAAGTTACTAGAAATCCAAATTCTTGCATCACACCTCAGGCCTATGGAATAGTGACTTTGGGGCCCGGGCTTAGCAATCTGTGTATAATCGAGCCCTCCAGGTGGTTTTGCTGTAAGCTAACGGCCCAGAAGGACTGGCGCTGTAAAGCATCAGGGCTACTTCTCTCCTGGAGGAACCCAGGCTGAAAAAGGCTGTTAAGGGCTTTAGTATCAACATTCGTATTTGTATCTTTATCTGCCTCAGTTTAAAATTAAAAAAAAAAACAACCAACCAAAAAACTATCGCTTTAAACGAGGTTTTTTGTTTTCCTCCCAAACATACTGTGTTCAGATGGAAAACGATTTACCTCCTCCAGATCACTGTGGAAGAGCGCTCTATCATTTTCCCCATTCATGAGGTTTGTAACAATTGTGTTCGCTGCAGCTGCTCCCAGGGGGGGGCTGTATGCGTGGTGTTCCGCCTGGGTGCCTCCTCTGACCCACCTCCCTTCCCAGGTGGCCTTTCCTGGGAACTGCTGAAGCAGGACAGAGCCTGGGGCAGAATTCCTGCCCCAGCCAAAATAAACCAAAGAGGGATATAATTAGTGTGCTGCAGGATGGGATCTGGAGTAGATGGGGAGTAACTTTAATATTTATCAATAAACAGCAAAGTGCTTAGCGCACCTCCTAGGGAAGTAATTAACCATAAAAAGGATACTCTGCGCAGAGGAGTCTCCTCCAAAAAAAGAACTCGGTTAATTGTGAATTGCTTATGCCAGGTGAGAGGGAATCCGGCTGTACATCTCACCTGACATAAGCAACTCCAAATTAACCGGGAGTTTCTTTTTTAAACACAAGCGTGTGCAGAGCCTTTTTTTTCTTGGTGGTTAATTACTTCCTTGGGAGGTTCACTTCAACAGTTCCCACAACAAGACCATTATTGTCTTTAGCATAATCACTGCCTCATTTGCTTTTGTGCCCTGTGTTTCTGAAGCTCTGCCTCTCTGCCCACCAGGAGGGACCCTGAAGGTGCCATCAGGTGGCAGGCCTACTGTGCCTCCTCCAGCTCCACCCCTTGGGGAATTCCGGTTTCTCCTGCTGGGAGCCCAGCTGGGTCAGGGGTGGGGCCAGTAGAGAGGAATGTGGGCGGCGTAAGGCTCATTTGGGAGACTGAGTCCCCCAGCCTTTGTGCAATGTTCCAGCCATTTGCTACGTGTTCAGCTGCTGGCACTCGCAACTGGGCAGTCAGCCAGGACAGTGACCCCTCTCTCCAAGAGGATGGAGCTGCTCTGTTAGCAACTTCTGTGCTCAGTGAAAGCCCAAGGACCAGAAGCGACAACAGTGACCCTAACCAGGAAGAGAGCTGCAGTTTTGACTCTCGCTTTGGGGGGGGGGGGGGAAATGCATTCTGTAATTATGTCAAAAATGAACTAAAGTGCCTTCTAGTTTGGCTCTCTTTCAGAAAAGGTAAATGCATGAATGGGAGCTCGGTAAGCTACATCGCGTCTATAAATGTTTTTTTTTTTTTTTGATTGGTGTACTCTTATCAGTGTACGTACATTTGTTTATTTACAAATTGTAGACATGTGCAACTGCAATGAGAGATTATGGAACCTGCAAAATATCTATTAAGAGAATGGGGAAAAATAAAAATGGGCGTCTCACACTTTCGGGCATCAGCCGGATGAAAGGCACCTCGCTCTGGACGCCAGCGAAGCAGACCCCTTGGGGCTGTGAGGGCAGGGGCTGGCATCCGCAGAGCACAGTGACTGGCACGCAGAGGGATTACACACATTTTTGTTTAGTCAAATAATCAGGCGCATGGATCCTCTTACACCCTAAAGAGTTTGGGTAGGGGTGGATCCCGCACCTGTGCCCATGTGTGGGGAACAAGGCATGGTACTCTGAGAAAATCAAGCGGCCCATATGCTACCACAATCCCATTTAGCCCCAGAATCTTAGCACTCCATCAAGCAATAACACAGGAAAATTCAGCTCAGAGGTTAAAACAGGGGTTGGCAAACTTTCCCTAATAAGAGATCAGAGACTAAATATCTCAGGCTTTGTTGGCCATGTGGCCTCTCCAGCTACGCAACTCTGCCCTTCAGGATGAAATAAACTACGGCCAACACATAAATGAATAGGTGTGGCCGTGTTCCAATAAAACTTTATAGATGGACCCTGGAATTTAAATTCAACATAGTTTTCATGTGCTGCGAAATATTATTCCTGTTTAGATCCCCCCACCTCCAACCATTATAAAGGTAAAAACCACTTTTAGCTCACAGGCCATACAAAATAGACAGTGGGTCAAATCTGGCCCGCAGGCTGTAGTTTGCCAACCACTGGTTAGAACATGGACTTTGAAGTCAGAGCTGGGTCTCAATTGTACTATTGGCGACTGAGTTTTCTTTACGAAGTTACCAAACCAAACCAAACCAAACCAAACCAAATCAAACCCAACAGTTAGTTTCATTTGTTAACCACTCGCTAGGCTTCGGTTTCCTCATCTGTAAAGTAACATCTCAAAGGGCTGTAAGGATGAAGGGATGCGTTGCTTGTGATATCTTAGCACAGAGTGAGGCACATACTGTCATCATCAGCGTAGATGTGTTTGTAACTCCCAGCCCTGAAGGGTCTGGCAGGAACGGTCACCCAAAGGCAGAGCCAGGGTCCAGCCATCTTTCTGTGGTGGTTTGTACTTGAGAATCCAAAGCCAGCATCAAAACCCAGTGCCTCCAACCTATGTCTCCAGGAGCCCCCACTGGCCCAAGGATGCTGTGTATGCTTCAAAGGAAATGTTACAACAACATTTGACAATAGTATAGGGTAGGTCTTTCAGGAAAAATGACTCGTGACGACGTATATAACAACGCTCTGTTCTTGAGGGGCTGGGAATTAGAAGACGCTTGCTCACCTCCCTCATTATCCTTGTTATCAGCGCAGGAGGTTTCCATGGCAACGTTGCATCCGGGCCCTCTCCAGCCGGTCTGGCAGACACACTGCCAGCTGTTCTGACCCAGTGTGCATCTCCCGTTGCCGTTGCACAAATCGGGGCAGCCATCTGGTTGGAGAAATGGAGAGGATGAGAAGGAGGGGCGTGAGGCCGCGCTGGGGCACTGGGGGAGCCGTGCAAGGGGGGCAAGGCCACAGGGCAGCCGCTGGGCCAGCCTCGAGTGGGGCCCGTGCCTGCCTTGGAAAGAGTTGGGGTAGCAGGCCATGCATGCAGTTGCAAGACGTAGTGAGGTCCCAGATGCAGGGGGCCCCCAATGACATTGACCTGTGTGAAGGGGACTGAGGCAAGCTCCCCAAAGTGGGAAATAATCCAGAAAACTAAACTAGCTCCGAGCTGACAACAAGACTAGCTAGGCTGTTTTTTTTTCTAGCCAGTGGCTCAGGACTGATGCTACCTCAAAAAAAATTGTTTTTCTTTCTTTTTTTAGAAGTGCTTTCTGCAGAAGAGAAAAAACAAAAGTCCCTATCAGCACAGGCTGGAGCCAATGTGCCCTCCGTCTTTCAGAATTTCAAAGACAAATTTATGTATGATTATCACTTACGACACGTAACTGGATGAATCTGCTGGGCTAGTTTCATATTTTTGTAATATTTAGTTTTAAGGGGTACTTTCAAATATTGGCTGCTTACCACTCAACCTATTTATGCACATTTATGGCACGATTTAACAATGCTGCAGGATCTGAAGGCTGTGGAAGGAGGAGACGTGGAATGCCATGAACTGGAGAAAGAGGGGAATGCACCTGGGCCTGGGGCAAGGCAGTGGGTTTTGAGTCATTCTTATTTTGTGGTTTTATTTTATCTTATTTATTTAATTTAATTTTATTTTATTCTATTTTATTTTATTTTATTTTATTTTATTTTATTTTATTTTATTTTAGTGTGTGAAATCAGCAGGCCGCCCAATTCCCAAAATCTCTCTGGCGCCCCACACAAGTGCAGCTACCGCCTCCTGACCTGAGCCTCCTCACACAGAGCCTGGATGAGGCAAGAAGAGAAAGGGCGGGGTCGCTGAAAATAGATGGGACGTCTCCCAGGGGGAGCCTCCGATACCCTTCACGAGATACAGAGGGAAGCACAGAATTTGTAGAATGCAGCCACGCTCACAAAACCTGTTTGCTGGCAAGAATTCCTACATATGTTTTCATTTTTTTTCCCCTTTAACAGCTTTATTGAGGCGTAACTCACATACCATAGAATTTACCTGTTTTAAGTGTGCAGTGCAGTGACTTCTAGCAAATTCAGAATTGTGCAATCTAGGCATGTCTTTTTATTTCATGTACCTTCTCCCAATGATCATTGATTTCATTATCCCCAGACGGTAACTGCCGAATATCTATCTCGGTCTCTCTCATCCTATCTCTACACCTGCACTATCTCTGTTTTCATCTCTTTCTAAACTACATGAAGTGCAGGGTGTCCTGGGTGATGGCAGAGGGATGAAAAGCTTTGTAATGATGGAGGTAAGTGATCTGAGGCCTTTCTGGCCCAGATCTTTTGAACCTAAAGCATACATCTTCCCCTACCTCTCTCTCGAATGTTCCAGAAGCCCTGCCCTGGCATCCTCTCTCTTTTTTCTCCAGTACCCCTTGTGAGAATGCCAATGAACCTAACTTGTGCATGGGGCAGTGATGGGAATTTTAAAGGACTCCTCCAAAGAAGAAAGGTCTGGAGGGTCTGAAATTGAGTTGCACTTTGCTTCTTTAAGAAGGTTCACTCATCATGGCTTCTTCTCTCCCATCCTTTTCCCGATGTTGTCTCGGTCAGGGACTGAGAGAGCAGGCTAAGCCACCTATGAGGGGAGTCTCTGTAAGAAGCTGAGCTGTCTTGAGGAGAGAAACGAGGACTTGGCTGCCGGAAAATCTGTTTTCTTTTGCTGCACGACCTGCACTAGATCCAGCCTGCGAACGAAGCACCCGTGTCTGCACACCTTGAGAAGGAACTGCGTCTCCACACGGACCATCACGAAGCCCGGATTCACATTTCCGTTCCTTTCCTGACCAACGATGACTAAGGCTCTGCCTGGAAAACCAGTGACACCCCCTGTTCACACCAGAGAGAGTGCTAAGAGTGGATGCCACCTCCAGTTTCAGAGAAGGGCTATGAATGTTTCCCAAGGAGCAAAGTGGAACACAGTAGGAAAAGCCCAAGGGATATTGCACGAGTTCTCAAGGAAAAGAGAATATCTCCAGCTTCCAGCCACCTCCAGCTTTACAATTTCTACCAGGCGAGTTTGGGGGAATGGATCACAGAGAATACGCTAAATGACAGACCTACCAACATTTGCTCAGTGTGCCGTCCATTATATGTGCTTTGTTATTTAGCTACTTTGAGGTCTCATGTTTGACTAAAATTGTGCCCCAAGTCTCAACAGAAGCCTCATTGTGTAAGAAATCCACGTCCGGTACATAAAATTTAAATTTGCAAAGAACACTCACATGCCAGTCAGAGATATGCACTCAAAATGTACGCTCCTAGACTGGATGAAGCTTTTCCCCCCTTTCTCTTTCTCTCTTGATTTTTTTTTTTTCCCTTCCCGACCAACTGAAGTGAGATAAACAGACCACAGTAACGGGTTTTCTCTACATCATATGAGGAAGATGAAAACACGAACAGTAGGAAGCTGGCAAATCTCTGAGAAGTTTCGGGGCAGCTGGGAATTAATGGATAGGACTTTGCTTTTAGCTTGAAGAGGAAGAAAGCAGCCTTGGTAGGTGCGTGGCGTTGCTAGGCAACCCCAAGCTACCCCCAGTACAAGTTCATTCTGCTGATGGCCTTCAGAGGAGGTGATACAGTTGTGTTTTTAAAGTGCAAAGCCAGCTCTGCTTAAGGGAAAACAAAACGTAGGAAGTAATTAGTCTGGAGGGCAAATGGGTATCAGGTGGTGGCTTTCTCTGGCGAGCATCCTATAACTGGAGTTGGATTGGGCTTATGGGCTCATACTTGGGGATCCGAGAGGGCGCCTGCGTGGAGCCTTCTGGATTTCAGGCTAGCACTGCTGACTTCTTTGAGTGTCTGCTTCTGAGACCATGGTACGGGATGCCTTAAGACACAGGTGTTTGGTTCCTTGTGCAGGTAGAGAACTGGCTGCCAGGAGACTTTGGGTTGCATTGTGACCCCAGACCACTGACTCTCAACTCAGGCACATTTGTCCTCCTTATTCCCTTTAAGGGGCACTTGGCAACGTCTGGAGACATTTTGATTATCACAACTTTGGGAGGATGCTACTGACATCTAGTGGGTAGAGGGTGAGGGGGGCTACTCAACATCCTAGAACGCATAGGACAGTTCCCATGACACAGAAAGAACCAGCCCCAAATGTCAGCAGTGCTGAGGCTGAGAAATCGTGCCCTAGACCTAAACTCCATGAGAACAGGGCATTCCTTGTTTGCTGTTGAATTCCAGAGCTGGACTTAATTTCAGGCACATTGGAGGTGCTTGAATGAATGGAATAAAATCAGTAGTGCTGGATCATTTCAGCCTGGCCCTTATCGAGACTCTTCTACGAGTCCTGAGAAGATAGTGCAGCCTCCTTCCCCAAGTTCTCCTCCATCTCCCAGAGAGAACTTTCAAGGGCATCAGTGATATCTTGGGTAGAGTCTGTCACACTTCCAATGCCTTTGGCAGAGTGGAAACAAACCAGTTTCCAAGACTTTCTACACACAAAATTCCAACCACTAGGAAAAAAAATCCATCAACAGAGTTCCTGGGTAGGCAGGCTTCTTGCCTTAACAAAAATTTGAGCTGATGGAGAAATCTGGGATTAAAAAAAAACCAACCCAAATATACCCTTAAATTCAGATGACTCTTGAATTTTCAACTCCAGTCCTTCAAACTCTGTACCCGGACTCTGACCTGCATCTCAGCATCTCTATCTGCTCACTCACAAGCATCTCAAGCTCAACAGAATTTAATGTCTTTGTCTTCCTTTCCCCCAAACTCTGATCCCTTAATTGACGAATGGCATCTCTATGTACCCCACTGCCCAAGACTGAAACCGTGGAATCATTCTCAACTACCCTCCCTTCTTCTGCTGCCTCTCTCATCTCAGGCATCTAGTCAACCACCAAGTCCTGCCTAATTTTCCTCTTAACTAGATGAGTCTGCCCACTAGAAGTCCTACCTGTCTTTCCTCCTAAGGATCCCTGGAATCTACCCTCCATCCCCACCCCTATTGCCACTCTGTGAACTCAAACCATCCTCATCATTACGCTGGGCTCCTTTCACACCTCTTACCTGGTCCCCCTGCCTCCGGCCTTGTACCATCATCCATTTCTCTCTGTTCTGGACACTGCTGAAAACATTTCTACAGCTTCCCACTGATCCCAGGGTGAAGTCTGAAGTCCTTCACCTGTCGTACATGTTTTATATGAACTGGTCCTCATGAGGACAGCCTATCTCAATACTTCTTTAGGCTTGGGTCAGACCGAAAGCCCTTGGCCTTTCCTTTTCCCTTTCCTCTTCAATCCATCCTTCAGATTCCCACACAGAAAATCATCTCCAGGAAGTCTTTACAAAGCTATACCTGTCATGGCACCTTTATCTTATACTACCCGGTCCTATCTACCACACTGCATCACAGTGGTCTGCCATCTCCTTGACACTTGCTAGCCCACGTAGCAGTCCTTCCTTAAAACATTTTACTGTCACCTGCTGGAAAACGGTTGCGATAAATGTTCACATCATCATGAACTACAATTTGCACATTCCTCTAGAATTGTGCTGCGTACAACTGAACAGCTCCCTGGGCTGCCCTGTTATGATGTAAGTCTGTCCAGTCAGGACCCATGTTTACTCTTGAATTGCCAGGACTCAATGAGCAGTTGGGGGAATGGATGAATGAACGAATGAATGAATGACTTCTGACTGAAGTCAGCACCTTCAATGCCTTTGTCGGAGTGGAAATGGAATCATTTCTAAGATATTTCTACACATAAATTTTCAAACACGAAAACAAAAACAAAAACAAAAAACAACCCACCTATTCCCCTCCCCCACAAACTCCATTGACATAGTTACCAGGTAGGCAGGCTTTTTTGCCTTAACAAAGATCAGGAATGAGCAAAATAATGTCTACAGCACAGTGAAAAGGGGGAGCACAAATGCACTTGAAGAAAGCTATAATTACCATAAAAGGCTTTTCTAAAAAAGCATCAAGAAATATTCCACCATGTGCGGCAATTTAGAGGTAGAAATAAGTGGCCAATATTGTATAAGGGGTACGGAACGAGAAGCAGCATTTTAACATTCAACGTCAAGCACACCTCACAAAAGCACAGAGCACGACACCCTACCCAGATGGAAATACGAGTGAAAACAGAAAACAGACTGCATGTAAATGAAGGCAGATGACATGCGAAGCCAGAGAAGGGAGCCGGTCCTGCTCGGTTCCAGAGACCACGGGAGAGCTGCTGTGTCCTGGATTAAACCCCAGGGGAAAGCGTTTTCTGAATCCAGGGGAAAACCGTAACGCGTTTGGAGTCGGAGAGTGTTGGGGTTAAAACGTAGATCCGTCTCTTGCTGTCTGTGTGGTCTTGAGCCGGTAGACTCCCACGCTCACCCCCGTTTGTAAAATGATACATCTTACTAATTAATCTCATTTATTGTCCCTCCCACCAGAATACAACCTGCACTAAGCCTGGTATAGTTGGCACATAACAGACAATGAATGTTTGTTGAATGAAGAACTTAACAGGGGTGATGATGATACTTCCTCAGAGGCCGGAGGAGTTAAACAAAGTGATAAAGGCAAAGATTTTAGCACAGGGCTCTGCATTCTGTAAATGCTCAATGACAGTAGCACTTATTGTTTGTGTTGATATAAGTGCTGCTATTGCAAATATTATAATTAATAGTGGGCTTTTTCTTCCTGCACGGTTTAAAGTACAGGCCATATCTCTTTGCCTCACCACCAGATTAGGGAGTGAACAAGAGAGCCTAGCCTATTTCGAAGTGAAAAAAAAAAAAAAAAAGGAGGTTCCTTGGGTGCTCTGCGTGTGTGATGACATCACTTCCCAGGACAACTTCGCTCCCTCTCTGATCACCGGCCTGAGAATCCAGCAAAGCCAGGTTGCTGGCTGAGTGAGGAGAAAAGCCATTGAAGCTGAGGGCGATTCCCAGGGGCAGGGGAGTTGAAGGGAGAATAAATAATGGCGTTTTCTCTTGGGCCCAACTGTATACTTTTGTATGTGAATTTAGATAAGGAACTCCCCCCGCTCAACGTTTTAAATATCACTGTTTTCGAGAGCTATATGCATTGCTGGGGTTAAGGGGCGGACGCACGCTGGAAATATGAAACAGAGTCTGTCACAGCGTTCCCGAGCTCTTTAGAGCTGGAAACAGCTGAGATCCTGGGGACCTGGGATCACCGGGGTGTCAGTGGCCATTTATACTAAACAGCAGTGGCAAATGCTCAGAAAAATTAATCTGGTGCTTTGCGACACCCTGGGACAACTCCAACTAATTTTAGGCGACTGGCTGCCAAAGCAGCATTCTGGTCTTGGGAACAGGGCAGGGGGGTCCTCGCTCACCTGCATGAGCAGGAGCGAGCCGTGTTGGGACTCTGTCCTAGGCACACACGGGCACGGGCACAGATGCTTGGCCACGAACCGGCACCCCGACGGCTGCCCTTATTTTGTTAGAGAAGACATGGAATGTCCGGAGGCAGATGTGTCTCTGTTTCAGCGGCATCTGTCTGTCTTTAAGAGTCTGCACAGAGGCGCGTGTGGGGGATGCTGGGGTGGAGGGCTGGGCGGGCCAGTGGCCCTGCCCTGGGTCTCATCTCCGCTCCTGCAAGCCCGCCCCTCAACTGCAACGGAAGCAGCAGCCTCCACAAGGCGATATGAATTTGGACCCAGTTGTCTGCTCTGCCCGCTTCCCGCACGCACCTGGATTCTTATGGAGCAACATCACTTCTGTCTGCCTGAGAGAAAGAAGGCAGCAGGCTTGGCCTTGGCCTCGAAAAGACGGTGAACGAATAAGCAAACAAACAAATGATCCTTCCACAGTTGAAGACAAAGAGGAAAGGAAGACATCACATATATATGTTTTTTACTGTTTTGATGCTTCAAGTTCTTACTAAAACATCACCTCTCTCTACTCCACGCCACCTAACGAAAGGAGGACGTAGTGGGCTGGTGATGGGAGAGAATCACCGCGTGGCTACAACACACCCCGACAGGGGCCCCGCTGACACCTGCTGAGAACGCGCCAGGGATTTCTCCCGCTGCTGGCGGTGGGAGCGGTGCTGTTCAGAGTGTGGGCCTGGGACCAGCGTCTACGTCACCTGCCACCTGGGCACTTGTTAGAAATACACATTTTGGGGCTCCATCCCAGGCTCACTGAAGCGGCATCTCTTGGGATGGGGTCTGGAGGTGAGCATTTTAACGAGCTGTGGGGGGTGGGATTCGGATGTCCACCCCTGTGAGAACCACTGCTTGAGGGTTAAGTCCTGAATCCTGAACGGGGCCTCCAAGGCCCTGCCAGTTATCCAGCCCTGCCCATCCTTCCCCTTCTCATCTTATGCCACTTCTGCCACACTGCCCTGCTGCGTCAAAGAGCAGTAGGCCCCAACCTTTTTGGCACCAGGGACCGGTGCGCCTATGAGAATCCGAGCCCGATTATGTGAGGTGGAGCTGAGGCGGTGATGCTAGCGCTGGGGAGTGGCTGCAAATACAGATGAAGCTTCGCTCGCTTGCCCACCGTTCCCTTCCTGCTGTACGATCCAGGTCCTAACAGGCCATGGATCAGATACCGGGACCCCTATTCTAGAACATAGTCAGGCTGGTTTTGGGCTTTTGCAGATCCCTTTTCCTACACCCCTGCACTCTGTTTGGCTGAAGTCGTCCGTCCTTGGCTTGGCCAGTGCTCGAAGGCTCCCTGACTGGCCGCTCCGGGCTCCTCTGATATTACCTGAGCTCATAGCACCACCTACTCCTCCCGCTACGCACTCGCCATGATTCTAATGACTCCTTTGTTTAAAGCAGTGGGTCTCAACTTGGCTTGCGCATTAGAACCACCGGGGAGCCCTGAAGAATCCCGACGCTCGGCTGCATCCCAGTTAAGTCACGATCTCTGAGGATGAGACCCAGGCGTCGATATTTATTTTTATTTTTTTCAGCTCCCCAGGTGATTCCTGTGCGAAACTGAAGGTGAAGACCGGTGGTTCCTTGGCCATCTTCTTGGGAGCCTCTAAGCTCCAGAGGGCAACGACTCCGTGTCTGTTGTAGGTGGCTGTTTATCCCGTGCCCGCCCCAGGGCCTAGCGTCAAAGACATTGGGCGAAGGAATGCATAAATAAACCATGCGGTGTTTCTGCTGCTTCTCTGGGCGCTGGCTCAATTCAGCAGCCAGGTAAAACGAAGAGCTTCCCCCTGGCCACACCCCAAGCCCCGGGGTGGATGACGCTTCCCCAAGCTGTGGATGAGGGCTGGAGGAGGCCTGTGTGGCTTTCACCTTGTGAGAAGCTGATACCTTCTGACTGGAAGAGACAGAATGGAGCGCCCAGCAAGGTAGACGAGAGGCGCGTTGGTAGATTAAGAGGGTGACCAGAGTTACACAAAGGCAGGGGTGACTGTAATACGAAAGCCCAATGGCTTAATTTGGTTCTTGGAGGATAATCAAGTTGCACCTTGCGCTGCTTATTCCCATAGCTGTCCGGCAAATAATGAATGTGGTACCTACCCGGTATGGAAATAGGGACAAAGGCACGACTTTGATTTCTTATTTGTTATTTTTAACCATCCAATTTCTACACCCACTGAGCATCCTTATAGCCACAGGAGGGTCATAAAAAACAAATAACACCTAGGAGGCCTGTGGGCACGGACTTGTTACTTACTGCAGGGCTGATGGTTCTCTTTTAACTAGAGTAAAATCAGGCCAACGATAAATTGCCACATATTTTTTGTTATTGCTGTTTGCAGTGCAACTTTAGGAAATGTAAGAAAATCACTAAATGTTTGTTTCTTACAGATGATATTTTAAAAAAAAATAAATAAATAAAAGGCAAAGAATCTGCCCCAGGACTGTAATTCTGGAGTTTAGGAAGCTTTTACTATAATGACATCAAGAAGAGCAAACCCTCACCTAGACATTTCGGTGTGCCCAGCATTCTTCCGTGTGCCTTTCATGCGTTAGCTCATTTAACTCCTCACAACGACCATGAAGTGTAGGTACTATTATTATTCCCGTTTTATAGGCGAGGAAATGGAGACACAGAGAAGTTAAGTAACTTGGCCAAAGTGCAGGGTCATAGTGGTGACGGCGGGATTTGACACCAGGCAGTCTCTGCACTCAGCCAGGGTGACCAACTGTCCCCAAATGCCCGGGACTGTCTAAGATTTAGCACAGGAAACTCCCGAGTCCCAGAAAACCCCCCAGTCTCAGCCAACCTGGGATAATTGGTCATCATCCAGGACAAAGAGTGAGGTCTGGACTTTTTTCATTGGTGACTATGGAGGGCAAAGGTGAGGATAGAGGCAAATGCCCCCAAAGGCATGGGAGAGGGCACAGACCTTTATACTGGGTCACTGGTTTGAGTAGGTTGGGCCCTCTTACAGATTCTGCTGCCCTCTTGGGCCAAAGTACCAGGTCAGCCCAGTCACCGCATGGCTGCACATAGAATGGTGAGGGCTGCCTGGGTTCAAATCTCGGCTCCACCCCATGGCTGCGTCATCTTGTTCGAAAAATTATAAGCTGTTTATTTCCTGGTTTCTTCATCTGTAAAACCAGGGCAATACATGTATCTGGTCACGGGTTAAAAGAGAGAATACATACCACATGCTTAGTGTGAGTGTGACTACGTGTAAACACACG
Organism: Eonycteris spelaea; assembly: GCA_003508835.1. Lineage (NCBI taxonomy): Eukaryota > Metazoa > Chordata > Mammalia > Chiroptera > Pteropodidae > Eonycteris > Eonycteris spelaea. The sequence goes on along the minus strand of PUFA01000032.1, from coordinate 11,688,719 downwards.
TAATACACACGATGTGCAAACTATGTGCAAAGGCATGTAGCAAAAGTTCCAGAACCGACAGCTATCATTGTCGTTGTTGTGAAATGTCACCTCAAATGGTAGCGGAAGGGATAGGGGGGCTCAGGAAAGTCTTTGATTTGCACCTGCATTGGAGATAAGGAGGGACTGCCCGCTACAATTTAAAACAGGATGGGTTCATATAGCAAAGACCCCAGGAGGGCACCCTCTGAAGACTGAGATGGAAATGAGAAAAACGAGGTCATTTCCTGAGAGTTACGCGGGTAAGATCGGCACAGAAGGGACGCGACAGTTACCTACAGAATTCCCCTTAAAATACACGAGGCCTGTGGGGGAAACCGTAAAGGATCATGGGTTTAGAAACTCAACGTGGCTCAGAGAAGTCTGTTCACAGTAGGCGGGGCTCTGCCCGGGGTGCAGAAAGGGGGACCAGGGAGCAAGAGCGTCACTTCGGGAGCGAGCACTCTGCTTGACCGAGGGGAGCCAAGTACCACCACCTGCCGTTTAGGACGGGGTACCGGGCCCTCGGCGCTCTGCACCCTTATCATTTCACGGACCCCTTTCAAAGACCATGTAAAGTACAAATTATCATTTGTGGTTAGAAAATTGAAGCTCACAGAGGTTAATTTACTCGCCCAGGGTCACAGCCACTAAAAGTGGCAGCTCGAGGGTTTGAACCCCGGTCCGCATGGCTCTGAGCACCCCTCACCCCCGCACTCACTCCTTTCCCCAGCCAGGACCCCACAGACGGAACGCGGCTTGGGGTGTCAGGCTCACGGCTTGGATTCCTCACCCCTCAAGCAATCTTCTGATTTTAACTTCATTTCCTAGGTCAATTTTCCTTCGGGGAGAGAACACACTGAGAAAGAGGTATAGGCTTCCCTTACTGTGGATTGATGCATGGCCATTTGGGGTTTATGTGGTTTATGTGTGAATTTGGGTAGTGTGAGGGAATTAGTCTAGAGCTGGCACAACCAAGGTGGAGTTTCTGAAGCTGAGGACCAGACGGTGCGCCATGATGACCCTGCCAGGTGAGGCCACCTCAAGATGGTGATCCCCAGCCAAGAGTGGTCCCCTGGGTCCCCTGTCCTTGATGAGTCTCGTTAAAGGACCCTATGGGAGAAAGGCCAATCCAACAGCAAACATTTACTGAGTTATGATATGATGACTTCCGGGGGAGAGCCATGAGTTTATTCTTTCATTCATTCAGTAAATATTTACTGAGTATCTACCAAATGCTGGGTACTTTCTAGGCACAAAGTATACAGTAGGCAACAGGAGACACAAAACCTTGCTCGCAAAGATCTTACATTCCATTGGGGGGAGATCCACGGTAAACAAATAAGAAATAAATATAGTATGTTGGATCTTGATAATTGTTGAAGGGAAAAATAATAGAGGAGGGGGGATTGCAATAGGGGTGGTGTGTGTTGGGGACTGCTGTGGTATATGGGGTGGTGAGGGAAGTTCTCGCCGATAAGGTGACTTTCGAGTGAAAAACCGAAAGGAGGGGAGGAAGTCAATCATGCCAATATCTGGACAGACGTCCGAGCAGAAGAAACTGTAGGTGCAAAGGCCCTGACACAGAGCACTTGGGGCTCCTGGAGAGACAGTAAGGTGGCCAGTGTGACCCAGGGGAGAATGTGAGGACACAGCGATGGGCGCAGAGCCAGATCACGCAGGGACTCGTGGTCTGCTGTACGGATACTGGCTTTTTTTTTTTTCCTGAATGAAATAAAGCCATTGGTGAGGGAGGGGTGGTGAGCAGAGGAGCGGCCCGATCTGCTTAGAATTTTTAAGGCTCCCTTTCTGTCAGGCGAATAGAAGGGAATGGGGGCAAGGGCGGAATCTGGGAGACTGGCCAGGAGGCCATCGGGATAATCTCGCTAAGCCACGGTGGTGGCCCGGGCAGGGCGCAGGGTTGTGCTGTGCTGCTGCCCTGACTCTGTGTGATGACACAGCTCATCCTACACATTCCTTAAAAAAAAAAAAAAAAAAAAGAAAAAAGAAAAGAAAAAAGACGTTTGGGACACAAAAGCAGAGGATAAAATCCACTGCCCATAAAATAGCTCTCTAGAGGATGCAAACAAATGAAACGCCGCCACTGGGAATCGGTGAACGAGGATGAGGAGGCTGGATTTCGTGGTGCTCCTGCTCTCGCCCCAAGCTGCTGCACTATGGAAATCAACATTGGGAGGCGAAGGGCAATGGCGGCATGGGTGAAGGAGAGCAGAGGACTGTGGGGTCCCCCAGGCTCTGTCCCTGGGGTCAGGGCTGACAATCTACCATGGAACAGCGCTGGCCAACCAACTTCCTGACTTTCTTAGTGTGAGGACTTCAGGTCAGGCTGCGTTTACTCCACCGGTTTCATCCAGTTCTCAGCAGCAGGGCCTCCTTGGACCCTCTGCCCCCGTTATCACTCCTGGACTTTTAATCTTGTTGGATTGTTTATCCCTAATGTCAGCTTGACCCATCTGAAATGCATCATTGCAACACACTTAAAACGTCTATCGATCCGTCCGTCCATCTGTCCATCCATCCATCTACCTATCTTTATATTTATTTATTAACCTATCAAGAATTCCTGACTAACCCAGCTTTCCAAATCCTCTCTGAACACTTGTTCTCAAAATACTATGTGTCAAATGACTCACATAGTAACCTTACTTTATCTTGTTTTATGTTACTTTCTGCCTGCCGGTACAGAGACAATACGAACATTTTGACCTCCTCTTTGCTTCTTTACCCTCTTTTCTTTCACCTGGCTGGCATGGCATATCCCACCCCCAGCCCTTGTCATGAATCAGTGCCTTCTGTCATTCACCTCTTCCAGCCTTTGTGACCCATGCAACCCTGAGTCATCCTAAACTTATCCTCTCCGAAACTCTTTGCATATATGTTCTAGACCTTTTCTTTACATAGTCTTGAGCTGGTCAAGGACTTGGGGAGAAGCCACGGCCATTACAGGGTCTTTATCTACAACTTCTGCAAGCAGTGTCGGGCAGCGGATGCATTTATGTGTGGCACAGTATAGGAATGAGGACACTTCCGTTTTCAGAAAGTACAGAAGGGAAGTCAGAGTCCAACACCCGGGACTCTGCTGGGGCCCGGTGCTCTTCTCCAGTCTTGCATAACGAGTATGCCCGGGAAGGCTAGCACGTCCTCTTTGAAACCCTCTCACTCACAGAGAAAACAAAAGTCCCTCCTTCCACAGATGTTTTAAACATGCAAAACAGCAGTGGGTTTCTGCCAAGTCACTTTTTAGCTAAATGGATAATTGAACAGTGAACGGGAGCCGCTGCTAGCTGCTAACCTGCAGAGTTGCCACGCACGCTCCCAAATCGCAGCAGAGCAACCCCCAGGAGGCAGAGAGCATGACTGATTTTCCCAATAAAACTACAAAAATCGATCATCCTTGTAGCTGGAATGCTCGCATCTCTAACCATCTCAGAATTTCATCTCCCTCTGCTACTCCTCCCCAACAAACCTCTGTCTTCCCTTTGGTGCCCATTACCAATACCATGCCGCCAGGATTTAGCCTGCGCTCTATTCCCATTCTGCTGAATGCACCTTTTAGAGAGGCCCCGCACTGCGTCTTGATTTAGAGATGCTTGGGTTTTATGTGGCCCTGGGAGATGTTGGTTAGCATTTCCGGAGCTCCAATAAGTCCTGCTGCATAGCTGCGCATGCTTGTATGATTAATGACACATGCAAGAACTTGGGAGCTTTCAGAGGTCACCCCGTGTGTACTGAATAACACAGCACAGATCCAAAAATACCCTTGGATGAGAATCTTGGCGCCACACAAATGCAATGGCATTTGCCTGCTTCAGTTGACATTGCCTGAGAATCAGTGCTTCTCATTGACTGTGCTTCTAAGGAAAATCACCTCCCCAAAGCAGACATTTTCAAGACAAAAAGGGAATCGTTGGAGTTTCTTGGCTATTTCTCTGTAAAGTGTCATAGGTACCAGGATATCAAGAAGCCTGGGAAAACTAGAAGGCTGCTATACTAGACTCTGACAGGACTTCCAAGTTCAGGGGAGCCAGGCCATGGTGTGAAGCAAATTAAGCGTCCATGCAAAATATGCTACGATGTGCAATGCTGTGGTTGAGATTTTAAATGCACCAAAAGTCAAGAGGTGCGAAATGATGGTTCCCACAGCAACTATAACTCAGTTCTCTGGTGAATATAAAATTAACTTTATTGCAAAACATGCTGTTCAATTTACGCCTTAATATAGTCATGGCAGAGTTACAGTTGCTGTGAGAATGCTAACTCTGAATTGTTTTGAATAATTAATTTAATGAAAAGTTGGTGGGAATGTGAACTCTGATAGAAAGTCAGCTTAAATTTAGGGAAGCTGGCCCACGGTGCCTATGCTGAGAAGCAAGGAGTCGCTTTTGGAATCTGAGATTACTTAGTGCACGTTTTGGCCTGGGAAGGGGGACAGTGGTAGAGCGGAGAACCCTGAAGCGTCCTGACAGGGTCATTGTCCTCCATCACTGAAGAAACGCTTCTGCAGGTGGTGACTTTACTAACAGGTGAGGGTGTCTCCCTGGTGCCCACCCAGTTTAGATTTCGTTGCTGGCCTCCAAACTAACCCGCTTGCTGCAGCTACCTGGGGTACAAGCAGGTGATCAAATTAATGGAAAGCTCACACCTGGTCTCTGTCAAGTAAACCTGGATTTAGGCTCACCCACCAGTCACTGGCAGTGAAAACGTACACCAATTGCTTAACCTCTGAGAGCCAGTTTTCTCACCTGTATGATGATGATGATGATAGTTTTACCTCACAAAATGGATACGAGGGCTAGGTGAGAGAAGCTATGTTCAGAATTTAGCACAGAGGCTGGCAAATTTTATGGCTAGCGCTCAGTAACTGTTAGCTGTTATCCAAAAAGGGAATCGGTCGATCGGTAAATTCGAAGCATATAAAAACTCGATTGTTTGAGCTGTCTCATTTTTTCAGTCCAAACCCGAGCCAGCAAGCTGGGGGTGATAAAGACAGAAACACGAGTTGGCATCAGTTTCCTAAGCAATAGCGTGTCTGCGGCAGAGACACTCGAGGCTACTTCTATCGAAGTTTTAGAAACAAATCAATCTGTCATCTCTTCTACAAGATGAACATTTCTCTCTTTCTCTCTCTTTGGTTATTATCACCTTCCTTATGGTCCTTTTTAGACCTTTTACTCCTAATTCCTCTTCTCATCAGGAAATTCTAATGTCACAGATATAGAGTATACATATACTCTGTTTATTTATTGCATATATATTTGTGTTTTCTACATACATGAAAACAGTAAGATTTTTTTTTTCACCCTTGCAAAGAACTGTTTTTCCTTTCCTTGGGGTGATACTGTCCCCATTTTGAATGTATGCACTAAGCCAACAGGTAGCAGAACACGTTCTTTTGATCCAAATCTCAGGAGAAACCCTTCGTTTACTCAGTTATTCCAATTGCTATTCCTCTTTGAATCCACCTTTTGACTTCTAAGAAACAGACCGTTTTGGCCTCTGAGAAACAGTATTTTTGACACTAACTTGTGGTGGTTCCCACTATATCCTCCCTAACTACTCTCCTCAGATACAATGTGGCTTCTCTTTTTCTCTCTTTTAAATAACTCGAGAGGGTCCTACCTAGGGAATCTCCAACCAGCCTGCACTTACTGAGCACCTGCTGTATTCCAGGCTCTAAGACAGTGGGTCATTTACGTTCTTTCTGGAGAGGATGTTTTGCCGCTGGGTGCCAGGGTTGGCCAAACCACAGGAAGTGGCTCGGCCAGAGACATCTTTCTTGGGAGGCACTGTCAGGCTTTTAAGAGAAAAGGGTGAAGCCACAGCCTGGGAGGAAAACAAATGAAAAAGAACTCCCCGACACAGCACCCTGCATTTCTAGCTCCTGCAGCCATTCCCAGTGTGGCTTTTTAACTACTGGCTCATGTTATTTCCAAGGCTTCTATCTCCTTCCCCTCAAAGCCTCAGCTTGCGGCTTTTTACCCCGCTGCCATCAGTTTCGGTAACATGTTAATGTCTCTGAAAGACATGATTTTATAACACTGCAATCATTTGCTTTTAGTGCTCAGAAAAATATTTTAAAGTTGCATTACTTAGTGTAACCCAATCTCATTGGTGATGGAAGCAGAAATGTAAATGTCAAGGTGAAGTCGTCCCCGTATGCTGAGATCAATGATATAGACAACTTCAAAGTGACCTGCTGATCCAGCCAGGTACTTGGGTCAACCTGGAATTTCACTTTGGCTTTTTCTGAATGCTAAGCAGGGCTGAGAGCAGAAACTCTGGTGGCCAAACTCCCTGCCGACCAGTGCACTGCCCACATGAGCCTTTCAGAATTGCACTGTTTGCGTGTAGGAATCAATTTAACCTGAAGTCCATCCAGTTCAGCTGGATGGGCTCGAATCTGCCGGCAGACCTGCCGTGGGGGTCACCTGAGCTGGCATTCCATTCATTGTACAAGAGGACACTTCCCTGGATTTGTCAGTAGTGAGGATGCCGGTGGCTTCCCTGACTTTTTTGAATTTTTGGAATGTCACTCTTAGGCTATTGTGACAGAGATGTCCCCAGCATGGTGCCCCTTTAATGCCCAAGGATGTATGTTTGTGCGTGTGGATGAAGAACACAAATGATGATTTGTCTGTATGAGACCTTGAGAGGCCTGGTGCATGAAGATAGAGAAGCTTCAGTCGACCTTTGAAAGCTTCTATTCTGAACAGACAAGTGGAAGAAAGCACAAGTCAATTTCTCCCAAGGCAGCGAAGCAGCCATGTATACTTAGGTATACAAAGAGAAGGCTTTTTACATCTACATACTTTAAGAATATTCCACATTGATTTCACCTCCTGGGATGAACTAAAACAGCATGGCCGATTCTAGATGTTCAACCCCCTTCAGTTCTGACTACAACCAGGAGAGATTTCCAGCTTTTCTGTGGGGTCTTTAAAGTTTTCACCCCTAGAAAAGGCAGTTTCCTTGGACTCTAAAGTGTGCCCTGATCTGTGGAATCAGGTGGGAAGCTGGCGGGTGGGACAGCCTTTGCTGGTCCAGTGTCAGTAAGTCCAGTTATCTCTACACACGGATTGCGAATGGCCAGGCATTTCCCCAGTCCCCTGGTCCGTTTCTGCTTCTGAAGGATGCCTGTGCCATGCTTGCATGCGGAGAGAGCGAAGGACTGTAGCAGACTATCATGCTGGGAGCTGTTCCTAGAAATCAGTAGCCTGATCTCAGACGATTTGGAAAGGAGAGCGAGGCGATCTAGAAAACCCAGAGTACTTGTGCTCTGCTGTCCTGGGGAGAGATCAGCTGGCTTAACCCGCTGTGCTGGAGTCTTCTCTCTGGGTCATGCCTGAAAGCCCCAGGAATTCCCCTGGGCAGAGTGGGATGGATATGCCCCTGAAGCAGAGGGGGAGGGGTGGGCAAGGGGGTCACGTAGCAAAGCCCTGAACTCATGCATAGAGGGGAAAATGATGCCAGTGGTAAAGCTCCAATCACTGCTGGTCAGTGAGACTTTCTTGGCTGTTCTCTGTCCAGAGATCTTTGTTCCTGGCCGTCTGCTGCATGGCTCCGGCCCTTACCCCTGTTTTACACGGCCATTCCTGTTAATCCATTGTGGCCAACGAGAGGGCATGTATGCCGGCTCTATAAGGGGAAGGAAGATTTCTCCTTCACAGGTGGAATTCTGTCAGTTTAAGGAAGAGAAAGGGACACAGGGGCCCTGAGCAGCATGAATTATTAGGCTTGCATCGGAATCCTGAGGATATCTATTTGGAGTGTCTAGGTCTCAAACGTTTGCACCAGTAGCATTTCAGAGCATGACATTAGACCAATGACCAACATAGACACGTGTTGTAGTGGGTGTGGATGTGCCATGCGGGGCCTGCTGAGAAGTCAGATGGGCACACACACGCATGCACACACAGACGTGCACGCACTCACACGCACGACAGGAATTAGTCACTAGCTCAGTTTGCCTGTATCTGTTGTTGAGATCTAGGGCTTAGCTGTCAACTGTGAGCAGACGGAAGGAAAATTAGCCAAAAAGTGTAGCAGGGCGGTGGTAATGGGAAACCCTGCCCAGGTTTTTTTTTGTTTTTTTGTTTTTTGTTTTTTAACGCTGTAGACCGACTGTATAGATCATGGATTTATTTAAACCAACGAGTCAACCTAGTTGCCTTGTATCAAATACTTTCTGTTGCTGCTCATTGCGTGTTTGGGGGCAACAGCTACCTGCCTGCTTCCCGGGGCTGTTGCGAGGTTGACTAAGGCAACACAAAGTCTTTTGAGCTCCTTGGAGAAAATTCACTGTGTAAGTGCAAAAGTATCATCACTGTACCGTGGTGATGAGACTCCCACCAGCTTAAACCAGTCATCAGGAGAGTTAAGGGCATGGAAGGAAAGAAGCCAAAGCTGTCCCAGTCTCAATCCAGGCAAAGGATGCTCCCTCATTCGGTGCTAATCCTGAACTGGAATTAACTGGCAGATGGGTGTCCCATTGGGCTCCTAGGCTTGTTTCCATGGCCCGTGCAGCATTTTAACAAATTTTGAATTGCTTGCCAACATTTGAAAATTGGGAGATGATGCGTAACAATACTGATTTCTGCCTTCTATTGAAAAACAGAAAATTTGGCCAAACTAGGCTTGCGTTTCTACATGGCAACATTCCACTGGAGGTAGGATGCCCACACAAGGGGCGCTCAGTCACTCACTTTCGGGGTTATGACCACTCTCTGCCCTCTTGCACCCTATTCAATGCGCCTGCTCACACTGATCTCGCTTCAGCCCCATAGAGGGCTTTGAGTCTGCAGCTCTTTCTACGGGTCCGGCCGTTCCTCCCCTTCTCAGAGTCTACACAGATACTGAGTTTATAGTGCCCTCATTATCCGAATCTAGGCCAACACCCCCAACAGAGGAAAGGCCTGCCTGACCACCTCCTGCCTGAGGGGGGCAAGAAGAGAACTTGGTTTCGCCCACTCCCTCCTCTTGCCAGTAATTCCACCTTACAACCTCAAGGTTTTCTTACTTAGAGGTGCCCAAGCAGTAATCCAACTAAATTAGATTATAAGCATCCAAAGGTTTTCATAATAAATAAAAATATAGCTATGGCTAAGAGAAGATGAGACTTAATTGAGTGTTATTTAATGAGAACAAGTTGTGCCATATAGAGAGGATTAAAAGATAAATAAGGATAGGAGGGAAAATAAAAATTTAATGAGTTGCCATCTTCGTTTGATTTAACTAAATTTCTTCCATTGTTGAAAATATTAACACTTATGAGGGAGTCATTTGCGTATATCCGCACAGTTTGATACCTGACTGCTTTCTTTAATTTAATTACGTTGTGTTAAAAATGAACTTAAACACCATTTGAAGTTTCAGACTTCCATCCTTATACTGATCTCTCGGGGAGATGCGGGCGAGGAAGACTGTGAGAAACCAACCAAAAATTCTTTATTTTCTGAAACACCAGGAAGCGTGTCTCGGGTCAGAAAACAGCACAATTCATGAGGACAAAAATGCACTGGAAGTCTAAAGTTCCTCAGACTGTCCCCCACTCCTTTCGCAAACCACTCTCTCCGACCCGGCTGCCCAGGCCCACCCAGAGGGAGCGCGCGCTGCGCCCAACGCATGTGAAGCGCGCAGCAGCCGGCGTCACACGAGCGGATGAATACGGCAGCCGCTGCGTGGCGGGCAGGCGGCAGGCCCAGGACATGTGAATCCTGCGCTGGGAACTCTGCTGTGTTTCCAGCGCCCGTGTTCCTGCGCCCTCATCAGAGCTTCGCCTGGCCGGCCCTAAATCTCTCTCTGCTTTGTTCTCGCTCCCTGTGTTCCCCCTTCTTGGGATCGAGCCATCCAAGGGTCCCAGACAGCTCCTCTTGCAAGAGTGAAAATAGGAGGAGGGTCCCAGGCCCCCGGTTAATGCTAATGCGTGAGGTTTAGCACCCGGCCTCTCTTTTTTGGGGGTGGGGGTCCCTTTCCATGCATGGTTGTGTGTCTGCTACCTGTAGCACTTCCTCAACTGCTCCCCCCTAGAAGGCACATCCGGGAACCCATGGTAAAGGCATGATGATGTGGCGTTAATGAATTTTAAGAGAATGTTTATGGAGCATGGACGCTGTGTGAAGTCCTCGCAACAGCAGCACATAGGCAGTGCTTCTTCCCAACGACAAACAGACGGGAAAAACCAAGTTCTGAAGATGCATAACTTGCCAAAGGTCACCCGACTTGCAAGTGACGGAGGCTGGATTTGCAGCCAGGCCTCTCGGGTTTCCAAGCTCACGCATTTAATCTCTATGCTACATATTTCCCCACACCAGCTCCCCGTCCCCCCTCCCCCATGCCTGATAAGGACTATAGTAAAGCACTGACAGTGTGTATTAATAGTTAGCAGAGAGGGAAGATGTTACATTCTGTGAACATCATGTGGGAGATTTCGAGAGTTTGGAGTGGGCGGTGATGTGTATTATGTGTTTCGAGCTGTTTCAATCTGGGTAGATTGTTTTCTGTGCTAGGCTTCTCTATGATATGATAACATTTCCTGTATCAGACCCCTAGAGAACAGGTCTGTAAGTGAATGGATACAGATCTTCCTTGGCCCCATTAAATGGAAATAAAAAGTTAAATCAGTTCATATTCAAAGTACAGTGAGAAGTTGATAGCAACATGCTTAAGGGACCCAACTCAACTTGCCTGCATTCCCTAGATTAATAGGAAAAAGCCAGTTTCTCAACTACTTCCACTATCTTCAATCTCTCTCTCTGTTCACAGGAATTGCAATCATCAGTGACATTTGGGCTCCCTGGGCTCGCATGCACCTAACGCAGAGAAACAATCTCACTGCCTGTTGCCAGGATGCTCTGTAAAAGCAGAAGCCACCGCTTTGAGTTTCCTGTCATTAGAGAGAATGTGTTTCAGATGCAGTACCGTGACCGGTGATTGACAGTTTGCTAACTTGTTGGAATAAAATCAGGTACAAACGTTTCCTCTGTGCTTGTGAGGTGGTTATTTTATAACCGTTGGGGGCCCCCACCCCCTGGCATTATTTCTAGACAACTAGACAGGGCTGTCTGGCAATCCTTCTTGAAGTCAAAGCATAATTTTAAAAAATAAAGAAATGCAATTCACACCTATCAGAGCCCATCAGTCTGCTTTACAGCTCTAGATAGATGACCCTTTTGGGCCAAGATCTAACCAACTTCATTGCTAATTTGACCAGGTGCTGCTGTGGCTAAACTTGGCATGTGTGGCCCAGGAGTCTCAGCAATTTTAATTTTTCCTGGACAGCAATGATGTGGGGCTTTCTGCCTCTAGAATGTTAGTTAACCCTTTCTTTCTCTGGGGTCTGGAACAAAAAGACTTTTGTGAGGAGCTGGCTGTGAAGACAACCGGGGTCCTAACCAAGTCCACACTGGGAGCCAGAGTCTGGCTGTAGTCGAAGAACCTGTGAGCATCCCCCTCTAGCCCTGAGTCTACTGAGGGTGCCTGAGGGTGAGGCGAAGTGAAGAAACACACAAGATCCTAAGTGTCTTTTCTAGAGCCCAGTCCTGGGTCAAACCCTGGACACATGGGAGACGAGCTATAGGGGAAAACAAAGGGGGGGCTGTTTTTTCAAAGGAATGTGGAGCCAGCTGATAAAGTGCCCTGGAGGTGGGGGGGGAGTGTGACACTCTTCCTCGCTGTGTAAATACAGCAGGACTTTTTGTAGAGCAGGCGCTGAGGCTGCTGGCTGGCGCACCCCTGGCAGACACCAAGCTCGAAGACACTAATGCGCTAAACATGAGCATGTCGGACAACATCCTGGGAGACTTCTAGACGCATTTGGGGTGAGACTGGAAAGTAAACTTTGCTGTTGAGATGAGCCACGTCTCATGTCACCTACCAGTCTCGTTTTGACTCTTCAACCCAGATCACTTGGAGAAGTATACACACGTCTGCTGAATTAATCTCCTCACTTGGCACTTGTTGACCAAGAGGAGTCAACCACATCTTTGATGATCTGGGAACAGGAAGAGAGTAAAACCTCCATGGACTATGGAATGAAGTTGTTTGTGAGGAATTCCACGGTGAAAGCTATGGGGAAAGGCTGAGCGGGCTCCTTCAGGAACTTAATACTACTACTCCTGAAAAATCCCCTGGCTGGTGGCTTTTAATTACTTCACAGATGTCGCGTCCCATCACTGAGGACCAAGCAGGCCTCCTCCTTACTGATGACAATAAAAGTATGTTTTTAGAAACAAACACTTTACTTAAAACTAGGGATATTTTTTTAATTAGAGGAAAGATTAACTAAATGCATTTTCTCTTGTAATTTAATCTATTCTAATTATCCCGAGAATGTTTATGATGAAATATTTAGCTTTCTCCTAGTTGCTATTTCGTGCGGTTCCCTCTTTATTACCCATGAAGGCAAAAGCTCAGAGATGGTCGATGATGCGGTGGGCTTCTGTGGGTATGTTATGATGATGCCTAGAAATGCATGATGAAGGGATGAGGGGGAAAGCAATAAACCTTGACTTTGACTGGTGGGTTTGAAATATAATGGTGCCTAGTTTTCCAAAGGCAATTAAGGCAAGCCTTTTAAAAAGAGCTTGTGAAATAGAGTGCTATAAAAGAAGTGGGTTGGTGTGAGATTGAACCCCATTAGGCAGGCAACTTGGGAGGAAATGCGAAATCTGTTTCTTACGTGAACATCTGTGATAGTGTGTGTGGCTCCTGATAACCCAGGAGATGAGCCAAGGAATTGCAAAGAATCCCCAGATGTTACCTATGGGTCTTGCTTCAAGGAGTCAAGCAACTGCAGTGCGGGAGGAATCTGGGTAATTGTGAAGTTTATTGGGCTGCGTAGGGACAGACAATCAGTGAGACTTTCGAGTCTCCGAAAAGCATGTGTGCTACTAAGCTCAGGGTCCTGAGGAATGAGATGGAGTAAGAAAAGGAGACCAGGACAAGGTGTTCTAAGAGACACGGCCCTGGCCACAACCCCAAATGCGACAAATGCGTCTTCTTTCATAAAGGAGAATCGTATCCTTCCCAACGTCTCAAGAATATGCCTGTGGCTCCTAGTTTGAGAAATCCTCGTTTAAAAGAACTGAAATTGTATCCTGTTGAATAACAGAATTCCAAATTAATACTTCAAAGAGAAGTTTTTTTTGTTTTTTTTGTTTTTAATTGCGCTTATTATAAAAATCAAACCCAGAATCTAAAACAAATTCTCATAGACCTCTTGGGTCCCCCAGAGTATATTTGAGAGGTCTTGTTTGAGAATTTTTGGTTGAACGTAGCAAGTCCTAATTTCACAAAACCCTCTATAACATAAAGACATTCATGTACGATTCCATGTATGATTGGGCTGTTTGGCAAAAAGAAGTGGGCTCAGTTCCAGGTAAGAAAGGCAGTTTACGTTTCTCTGTAAGATCCAGGTGCCGGCAAGTTACAGAACAAAACTTCGTATGGAAAATGAATAATAGGTCAGTGTTATTTTTGACATGCCACTAACTGCTTGATGGATCGGAGGCAGATATGTGAAAGGGAGGCTGAAGGTAGCAGAAATATCTTAATGAGAAGTTTACTTTAATCACCTTCCATTGCCCTTTAATTTCTTACTTTGGTACTAAATAATGATGGCGAGGATTGGGGATGTTGATGATGATGATGATGATGATGATGATAATGGCATGAACTTACATTTATTTGGCTCTTCCAGGATGGAGGGCACTGTGCCAAGTAATTTACATATAATCCTATGAGGTGGAAGTATTTAGTATTCCCATTTTATAGGCAAAGAAACCGAGGCACACAGGAGTTAGGAAACCTACTAGAATTTGATCTCAGGTAGATGGACACAGAAACTTCTGTCTTAAGCACTACATTACCACGGTCGCCTTGCTCCGAATCTGAGTGAAGTGGATATAGATAGACGAACCTCTACTTTAACACAATCTCCTTCTATTAACAAACACAGATATAAACGGATAGAGTGGAGTCTGGTTATTCAGACTATGTAAGAAAGCTTTTCAGTGCACAAAAGGATTCCCCAAGGTAAACCGGACATCACTTAGAGCTGAGATGAGCAGATAGACTAAGAGAGCACCACTATCTCAACAACTCAACAACTCAACAACACGGCATCAGCTGAGCCAGCACCCTGCTATATCCACCCTTCTCATGTGAAGTGTGCATGACAGGAACCTTGCTGGAACACAGACCCCCGCCCCCACCCAACCTTTCACCGAAGAGAGAAAGGTTCGATAGTACCAGAATAAACCATTCATGATTTTGCATCAGAAGTAGTAATAAAACTCTGAAGATGGACAGGTCCTTGGAGATCATCTCATCTACACGTGTGCTAAATTCAGTCAATCACATATCGCCTTCGTAATATTTGCAATATCTGCACTTTTATTTACTCAATATTTTCTTTAAATGTACTCAGGCCTAACATCGCTACCTACTTTCGCCACAACCCAAGCAGTACTACCAGTGTAATCGTGAGTTTGATGAGCTAGTTACAGTTCTTCCTAAAACGTAAAAGCCCGACATAACTAGTCAATAAAATACATTTGTATGCTAACGAAAAGCATCTCATGTTTGTGGACCACACTCTGGAAAGCCATGATGTGGTCCAACCCCCTCAGTTGCCACAGAAAGAAAGGCCAGGAAAGTTTGCGTGACTTTTCCAGGGGCACCCAGAAAGTTTGTGGCAGAGTCAAGCTTAGAACACAGATCTTCCTGATCCTCTATCAATCTAGCCTTGATGATGCCACAAGGACCAGATAGCAAGTGATGAGGAACTGCCCATTGCGCATATCCGAGGGAGCTCACCTCGCTAGCGCCCTCCTGGTTTCTTCTCCTTTTGAATGTAAAGTCTTGAGTGCATAGTACGGGATCTAGAATCACAGAGAACTACGGGAAGCGCCAAACACCCTATACACTAGGGCTGTGCATCCCATTTTTTTTCAACAGCTCTTACTCTTACATGTTGTACCTTTTTTTAGAGTCTGGACTCTTTCACATGCCAACTCCCTTCTGTGTTTATTTCTACGTTTTTATAAAGCCAGTAACACCTCATATCGAGCCATTGCTATGGCCCTGTCGCTCTGGGCCACGGGCTAGCACGTCGGCTGCGACCTCTGAAACTTCAAGGGGATTGTAGAACGAATGTTCCAAGTCACTGTTGCCCCACGGAACTTAGGCACCAAGCCTTGTGCCCCTCTTATCTTTGATGAAGGGAGCTCATTACATAGGCAGACATTAGCAAATCGCATGGGAAGCACTGTAAATAATGTTTCCATTTAGACTACAGAATGATTGAGCCGCAAAGCTAAGGGTGAGCTGTGTGTCCATCTAGCCTATCTCCCCGCTGATGCTGAAAGACCCGTTCCAAGATCGAGGCTGAGAAAGCAAACACTTTCGGGGATGAGACTCTCACTACTTGTAAGGGAGCTTCCCTACCCCCCTTTCATTTTGTTTTATTCTTTGTAGTGAGGTGAAAATGTGTTCCTGGAACTTCTACCTCCTGGCCCTTGTTCTGAGTCTGGGTAGGAAACCTGGGCAGACCACCTGACCCAGACTTGGAGAACTCCTGGGCACGCAGCAAATGCTGATCTTCAGTGAGAGGCTCACGTTTTGGCCAAATCGTAGGGGCGAAAATGAGCAGTGGAACATCTTTTGTACTTCACTAGAAGTTTGTCCCTAACCTTTAACGATGAAAGGCCATCACTTCGGGTTTTCACTTCAAAAAAGATAGAGCTCCTAGGGCGAACTCCAGTAAGAGCCCTCAGAGGGATGGGTTAATTAACCAATCAGAGAATTAGCTGTTTGGACGGACCTGGGGGTGAGGATGGCTCCACAGCGGCTAATTTCATCTGAACTTGATCTCACTGTGGATTCGGGAGAGCTCAAATGTTCAAGGACAATAGCTATATGGACAAAAGGTTTCCATAACCTAGAACGATGCTGGAATGAGATGCAGAAGCAGCTGCACTCAGTCTGAAGTTGGTTAATTGTGACAGCCGCTTTCTTCCCAACCCGTTCCCTGTAGTTCTGACGCTCTCTCCCTCTTGGACTGTGACCTGTCTACTTCTGATGACCATCACTTAATCAGCACGTCAGATGGTCGCACGGCTGGTTTTACCTTGGGTAAAGGTTCATTTTCCTTATTAACATCACAAGAACCTATTTCTCTCTCCAACCAATTAAAGAGGAAAAATCGAAGGGCCCCAGGGAGAAAGAGGGACAAGAAAACTGTTCTGACTTGTGTCACATCACAGGTCACACCACCTCACGCGGTCCTAGGATCAGAGCCCTCAAGATTCTGAAATGCCACAGGAGGTCAGGGGTCAGGACCACCAAGACAAAATAGACAAGCTGGAATAACCGGTACGGACATTGCTCACCACCCAGGCATCAGCAGGTCACTTAGGGTCGGTGCCCCGTGCTGGTGGGTTTATTCTATGGGCGTGTTAGTTCGTATTATTTTAAATGGATGCCTGGAAAGTCCACATTCAGGAGATAATAGCGACAATTCTCAATTAGCATTCAGCTTCTCTCCTCGCATGCGCTCCAGCAATCCGAATGTCAGTTTTCCCTAGAACTGCCCAACCATGCTGCTCATAAAACACGCTAACACTACTCCATTTCTTTATAAGAGATGCTTCTCTGAGTTTACTGTAGTTGATAGTGATTTTCGACCTATTCTGTGGCTCCTTTATGGCGTGGTGGTGTAGCCTTTGGATAGCCTTCTGAAGTTAAATTCCTAATATTAATAAGGGGTGGTGGTAGAGGCGGTGGCAGGTTATAGGAAAAACAACCCATTTTAGGATTATGTTTAGAGAATAAAACTATTCTAACCACACAATGTGCCTTCTGATTTATTCATAAGAGTAAACACAGTCTATCCAAATAATGCTAATATATTCCAAAGATACACATGAATTGTGGTTGATTTGGATTCAAAGCATATTTCTTATCTGTGCAATTCTGTAAGTTTTAGCCATACCTTGTATTTAACTTGTTAGAAAGAAGTGATATAAGAATCAATGCTTGGTAGAATCCAGTCTACCAGTAAGCTCACTCTACCAGTTAACATTAAAATGTTATATCATATATTTAAATCTTTAGCCATATGTACTAAATTTCCAAAGGTAAAACGTGTCATTTGGTTGAAACATTTTGGAAATGCATTTGGCCAAACATGGATAGATCCTGGTGATTCTACTTGACAGAGTTTTAGAAGTCTGTGTTTTTATCCATATCTCCCCCCCGCCCCCTCTATCTTGCTTCCTTCAGCAAAATAAATGTGATCCACAAATGATGATGTGAATTATGCAGTTGACTATTTGCAATAACCCTAAGAAAATGGCCTCGCTATGACCTTTTGAAAATAGGCCGCAGACAACCTAATGACCCCCACGCTAGCCACCCACCACTCTGCCTGACCCCAAATCTCCCAGTACGTTGTTTGCAGACGAGGTGCCATTTCATTCTTGTTTATTTTCTATTTTCAAAATGCGGCATTTGAGGCTCAGCTTGGACAGCACCAGAGAGCCTCTCTTTCCTTTTTGACTGTCAGCATCCCTGAGGAGGAGGACTGATTCGGGGCTTGTAAATTGTGGCATTTACTTAAAATGAATTGACAGGAGTGTCTGCTCAAAATAAAAAGATGAAAACTCCATAAAACAGCTCTGAGGCCAGAGGTCGAAAAGCAAAAGAGGCAATTATGCACATACGGACATCTCTAGACTCTGAATAGCAAATCTCACCAGCCAAAGTATGTTTGGCTTCTTCTTCTTCTTTTTCTTTTTTTTTTTCAGTTGAGCAAACCCCAGAAAATAACTGTGAGGAGACCGCATCTATCCTACAAATCAAACCACAGAGCTCTGACCTCTCACGAGAAAAGACTTTGCTGATAAAGGTCTTTGCATTATACAGTGAACACTCATAGAGTGACTTGCCCAGATCACCAGTCTCTGCATTTCGGGAGCTTCACTTGGCACATAAATTTGCATTTTCTCTGTGTCTCTCAAGAACCGATAGGATCTTAGCGCATGGAGATGTGAAACTAGAACTAAACATGGAACCAAACGCTTCGAGTAATAACAGAAAGAACTTTTCCTAATTCCCCTCCTGTGTTCGCTTGGCAGCCATGCCCTCCCCATTTCCTACTGAGACGAAGGTGTCATCTTCCCATCTCATTTTCAAAGGCCGCAGAGACACTGCAACTCAACTACAGTTTCCTCTCCACTCCCACGTGGTCATACGTGGGCCTCTCCCTTCTTCTTGATCCCTGATGTTCTTCGAGCAAATGGGGTCCCTTCTCTAATGTGAATGCTGACCCAACTCTCTGCTCTTCTTTTTCTCAGTCAAGACTGTGCAACTCTCTAATTCAGGGTCGGCCTTTTTTTTTTTTTCCCCCCTGTAAAGGGGCAGATAACAAATGGCTTTGTGGGCCAGGAGGTCTCTGTCCCCATTATTCAATGCCAAGGGACAGTATGAAAGCTGACAGTACATCAACGAATGAGTGTGGCTATCTGATAACATTGGCTTATGGACGCTGAAATTTGCATTTTATATAATTGTCATGTGTCAGGAGATATTTTAGAAAATTATTTTTCAACTCTTCATAAATCTGAAAATTATTCCTAGCTCATGAGCCACAGAGCGACAGGCAGCAGGCCAGATTTGGCCTCCTCATAGGCTATGAATTTCCAAACCCTGCTCTGATCTGGCCGGGCAGCCCTCATGTGAGTTGTCCCGGAGTAAAGATGGGTTGTAGGGAGGAGGGAGGCAGCAGGCATCACCGTGGGGCACTAAACCCTTGGCAGATTTGGGAAGGGGGCAGCCGAGGGGAGGTGAAACTGGGCTGTGCAAATAGAGAGAAAGTAGGATTTTCTCCTTAAAGGTTATCGGTTTGCAAGAGCTCCCTTCTGGGGGTAGGTTGGGGGTAAGGGAAGTTTTGGGGGTGGGGAGTATTAAAATCACAGTGGGCATGCATCAAGAGGAATGTCCCTGAAGAGTGGAAGCTATTAATAAGAATGTTAAACTGTCTCGGTTGTGGGCTATGCACATCCCTTCCTTACAAGTCTTCTGAATTATCCCCCAGGCTCTGCAGGGAACTGAGGATGAAAGTGGCTGCAGGGGGAGCAGGGTCTGGAGCATCATTGCGAGATTGCAAAAACAATTCACTGCCAACAGACTGTCCCGGCAGGGTCCCAGTGCTATGGTTGTGGCCCGGATTGGCACGCTGCCCCTCAAATGTCCAATTAGATGGAACTGGGGGAAGTCTAACGCAGAGGGCACTTTATCTCTGCTTAACCGCCCAAATGAACAGCATGGGAAACTGAGTTTGATCTCATGAGTCAGTCCTGGATAGGTTCCTAACCCCGTCTCTCACTCCAGGTGGCTGATCTGTGACTAGGATTTTGGGGCGAGGACAGAGGGGGGCCTCCAGCTTGATGGCTAGAATCGATGCAACTTTACAGAGGCAAATCAGTAGTCTGACTGGAGACGTCTCTGAGAGTTTTCATGCAAGCAAGTGGATTAGCCAGCTTGGCATGAAATGAATTCTAGATCTGACTTAATTAAACAACAAATCCGAAAACTGGAGGTAAAATGGAGCAGATCCCAATGGTCTGAGATATGTGGAAAACCAGAGAGCACTGACTACCATCTCCTCAATTAAAGGGATAATTGAGTACATTTAATCCAGTATTGTCGCATCCCAAATCACAATTAATGACTGAAAACAAACAAAAACAAAACGGAAGAAACTTGAAAACTATTTCTCAAGAAAGAAAATGACCTTTAAAAAAAAATGATCTTGGTCAAGAAGCTTATCTGCAGAGGTGGCTGGGTGAGAATGAAACAGGACCAGAGGAGGGACATTCACTGACGGGCATGGTGATGGGAGGGCCAGGAGCCCAAGGATGAAGCCTCGTCTTGGGACAACAAGAGGATGCTCGAACTTGTGACAGTGGTGCTTGGCTACCCAGGAAACCCGGGAGTCCTGCCTGCACCCAACCTTCTCTAAAAGAAGTGAGTTCAATAGTTGCTAGTAAGCAGGAGTCGGGTGAGCCAGCCAGCTGGGAGAGCACTCAGAAGGAGAGACTTGCAGACCGCAGTCTTTGGGGGTGCGTGAACCCTCCAGGCCCTGACGCGTTCCCATGCATGTGCATTTTCCCCTCCCCGAGATGAGTAATTTGGATGGATTTTCTTATCAGGCCCTTTTCTTCCCCACCTGGAATTCTGGAAAGAAGGAAAAGCCTTTTCCAGGCGAGACCTGGCTTTTCCCCTCCTCTGTCCCCTTGGCGATTTGGAGAGGCAGCGGGAAGGTTGGCGAGCACTTGTGTCCCTGAAGGAACAGCCGGTTGCAATGCACGACCATCACTATAGATCTACGATTTATGAAAATAAAGCAATATGTGCCTGTTTCGGTGCCTGTCGTTTGCCTACCAATGGTGCAGTGTTCACCATTCCAGCCCTCTCGGCATTCACATTTCCCATCTTTACAGGTCCCGTGCTCAATGCAGCGGGGGTGGCACACGCGCTGGTCACAAGCTGCGCCTGTCCAGCCCTCTTCACAGCGGCAGACTCCCCCGATGCAGACGCCGTGAGTGCCACAGTCTACTGAGCACACTTCTGGAAGAAAAACAATGATTACAGCTCAACACCACAGCTGGCGACACCCTCCGCTGGAGGCCGGATCACGCACATGGCCCGGATCCCTGCAGCAGGCCCCGAGGCCCAGCAGCGAGGTGATCCCGGGAGGCCTTTCTCTCCCCTGGCTGGGTGCTGATCCATTGTTAGGCATTTTCTCGAGCAGCGGTTCTCAGAGTGCGTCCCTGGACCAGCAGCATCACCATCACCTGGGAGCTTGTTAGAAATGCAAGTTGTTGTGCCTTGGTTGGACGTCCTAAATCAGGAACTCCGGGAGTGGGGCTGAGAAATTTGTTTTAACAAGTCCTCCAGGTGATTCTGATGCTCGCTGGTGTGTGAGAACCACTATCGTAGAGCTTGAGACCAGCTCAGGATGAGATCAGACAGTGGAAATCCAGTTTGGAAAAGTTACCTGGGAGGTGCCCACTTGAAAAGATACCTGTGGATCCTAATGCTCCAGACAGCTGGGATATCTTCCCCTGAGAGCCTGAGCTGACCAAAGGCCAGCTGCGGCCCCCACAACGGATGCCGAAAGACCCAGGTCAGCACCTTGGTGGCAATGATGACAGCCGTACCCTGCGCGGCATTTACACAGCCTCTTTCTCAAAGGAGCTCAAAGTCTTTTGCGGTCGGGGGAGAGACAGACAGACAGATACGCACGCTCTGGCGTTCCTACTTCTCATGCGAGGACAAGCACGTGCCAGACATTCATCCTTACAACAGACTACTGAGGGAGGCGTGGCTCGTCAGCCCCTGGGGAGGGGAGACCAGACAGGGTGGGTCAGCGACCCACTCGAAGTCACACGGCATGGCGCGTTAGCACGCTGCGGCCTTGACCCTGGGGCTCTTTCTCCCTGCGTCCTCTGCGCAGTTTGGGCTGGACCACCAGCATCAGATTCGAAGCCAGAGTCAAGTGGGCTGCGAAGACATCTCAAAATAGCACCTCCCCCCCCTTTTTTTTTTAACGGACTCTTTTTCCTCTTCGCAATGAAATATTCATTTCTTTCCCATTGTAGGCAAAGCTTCATATACATCCCTTTTCTGATTGCCATGGCAATCTGACAGCTGTCTCACTACCCCGAGGAAGGGGGCGGAAGGACGAGCGGCTGCCGGGACAGGCACTTGTCAGTGTGAGCGGAACCATTCTCGGGAAGGCTGGGACTGACTGGAACTGCTGAACCGTTCCCTTGTAAGGTCACTCGGGAGGTAAGACACATACTCTTAATTTTAGGAAAATAAAGTGTACAGCGCAACTTCATCATTTTCCTGTCACCGGAGTGCTGCAGAGCTTTAGAACAGGTCCGTGCAGCACCCCGAGGGAGCCTCTTTTCTGTTTTATAGGCTGTTCCATTCAGCTTGTCTGGGGCTGAATGGTTCTGTGTTGTTTGCTGGTACCTTAGGGAGTCTACATAAGGAAATCTATAATGCAAATGAAAGCGTCCCTGCCGGGCCCCTCATCCATTTGCAGTGATGGACCCAATGAGGCCCGGGAACCTATGTGGTGGTGTTGTTTGTTTGTTTGTTTGTTTCTCAAGGATCACAGCCTTCACAGTGGAGGAGAAGAAAGTACAAGAGGCACCAGAGAAAACCTCTTGGCTTACCAACGGAGCAGTCGGGACCCATCCAGTTGGGATCGCAGCTGCAGAGGCCAGTGTCGGGGAGGTAGGTGCCATGCCCACTGCACTGGTCTGGGCACTGGACCCTTGCCAGCTCACAGTTGAGACCGCCCCAGCCAGGGCTGCAAAGGCATTCTCCATTTACACAGACTCCATGGCTGGAGCATGTAGGATCCAAGCAATCAACTGAAAAAGATGAAGAGGAAGAGTCTGATTAATCGCTGGGGATCGGCCACGAGACACCAGCTAACAGCTGAAGGGACCAAGCAAATGGAGCAGCCCAAGGCAGAGTGATGCGGTCCCTTAGAGAATGAAAGACTTGCTAGTTGTCACAACACCAACTCTCGACTCTCAACCTTGATGAGAAAGTGAGAGAAAAAAAGGGGATTTCTCAAGCAGAATTAGGAGACATCGCATATAGAAGTGCGTCGTTCGACCTTGAGAAGCTTGTCTTTATATAGACACAGGCGCTTAGGTGTGCCTTAGCTGAACCACATCAGAGCGTCTGAGACTGGGACATGAACACTGGTGACGACTGTGCGTGTGGTACTGCCAAACCCAGTTACCCCTCACTGTCAGAGGGGGACACAGAGAGGCTCATTCCAACTCATTCATGCTTGGCTTCGGAAGGTAAGAACAGACTAAGAAGAAAACCGATGAAATTCATAAATGAGTCGCTTTCCTAATTGTGTTACTTAGGCTAAACCTAAAACGAGTTTTTATATCCTCTGAGCATACATCTACTGAAGGGGTTAGTAAATGTGCAGGATGGAAGAGGTGAAGTTGGGTGGGAAAATGATCTCACAGGGGTAACCTGCCTACGGGGAATGCTGAGTGGACTAAATGCTGAATTCCTGTGGCCATGGCGCTGACCATTCCCCAGACAGTCAGTCGGACTCATTAGTGGTGGATTCTGGTCGCTGTTGCTTTGCCAATTTCATGGTCTGATTGTTTGGCCATCTCAATAATCAGAGCAGATATACATCCAGTGGGGGACTTGATGATGATTATTCTGGAATCAAAGTGAGAAGAGGAGTCAGCTGCAAAGGCTAGTTCCTGAGGACAGGACATTTTGCATGAGAATGTGACCCCAAACTTTGGAGATCTTCCAGCCAAGAGCTGATTAACAGGGCTGTTCAGAAGAAGACTATCTTCCTTAGGTATTCCCAGGAAATGATACGATGCATTTGGAGAAGAGAGCACTGGACACCGTGGAGTTTAAATGGCACATGGTGGCCTTGCAGTGGGCCCGATGTTGCCTTATGGATCAGAGAAACAGGGAGGTCCCATCACCTTATTAGACTAAGTCATACATCTCCTCCATTTTAACAGCTTGGGTATCAGGCCTCTTGGCCTAAATTAAGGCATTTACTTCTGCCGTCATGTGGGGGTACAGCCAACTTGAGACCACTTCAAATTCTTTTCTTGAAGTGTTTTGGATCACACCGATAGTGTAATTCGGTCCCTCGCGTGTATGTGTGCCATCTTGTGGTTCAGATTCTCAGAGAAGATTTTGATTTCTCTCTTTCCCCGATGCCAAGATTGAGACGTGCAAGATTTTTGGCTTCTAAATAGTTCATCGTGACACTGAGTTGGTAACCCTTCGGGTTCCGGCTTTTTGTAGCGTAGTGTCTTTTTATTTTTCTTTATACAAAATAAAGGTGGTTTTTTTAAATTGATGCTACACTGACTCTAAATAAGATATCGTTATTTAGATTATCCATGCTCAAAATGAGGAATTTGGGTTTATTAGAAATCATAATATTCCATGAATTTTCCAAAGAGCACCCTTCCCGAGGTAAAAACAAAAATTTTCGATGTTAAAAGATATTCCTCAGGATCCCATTTGGATAGTCTCAGGAAGATACTGTTTATGGAAATCAATTAAAAACTAGTTGAGCCATGGGAAAACAAGAGCTACTCTTTTTTTCTTTTTTTTTTTTATCAAGAACAAATTCTCAGAAAGGTGATTTTTGGTGACTTAGTATTAGTTGAAGATGTTCATGATAGCGTTACTTGCTCTGGTTATAATCATCTTAATGCTGAATTCATCGTCTTGGTGACTGTAACTCCTGACGATCCAAACCTTTCAGATACCTTCAGATACGCCCCACTCAGGATGCTGCAGCACACCTGCATGTAAATGAGCTGAAAGGTTCCAACACATAGAAGACATTTACCAAGAGGTTGTATAATGCCTTTGTTGTCGCATGCCTATCACAGCTAAGGGAATATAGTAGGTGTTCAATGCACAATTGCCATAAGAATGGATGACAGACTTTCCTATAAGCATTTGCCATTAATGGGAAAAAGTTACGGTGTGAGGGAATGACAAGAAAAATGGTGCAAATGCCTTCTTGCTTTTGGGAAGAAAGCCGTGTAATTTGCAATTTGCAAAATATGAACTAATTCATTCAGAATCAACCTTTTCCATATTCTTCTAATAAAAGAAAATCCCTGCATTCTAGTTTTTACTCTGTCCCCATTTCTAATACCACAAAATCTAAATATACACAAAAAACATCTCCTGAGCTATGTGCCTTAAAAATTACCCTCCATCTATAATTAGCCATTTAAAATGTTTGGTGAGGCGCCAACAGCTAAGAGCTTTCAAAAAAAAAAAACCTCAAAAATGGTATCATAATCTTTCCTTAGAAGGATGAAATAAAAAGTAATGTACAAAAAATAAATAAGTAAAACTGCATTCCCCCTTCTCCCCGCCCCAGATAAATGAGCTTTCTCTTCTTTATCCTGAATTACAGTTTGAAGGAAGAAGGAAAATCCACGGAGATTTAATAGCCCAGGCCTGGATTGTCATCAAAAGAACCATTTCTCGTATTTAGAAATATGAACTAACCCTTTCTCTGGTCAGTGATACCAGCAAATATGCCCGCCGTGCTTTATTTATAATTACAGCAGCTGATGGAATAACTAAATTCAGACTTTAAGAGGAGCAGTTTCACTATGAATTTTAAATTTGGTTTCAATTTCATAAGATGGTCTCGTGGCCACGTCCTTAGAGTCTTTAGCAGGCAGAAGGGACTGTGGCATTTTACGAAGCTTTATAAATAGAAACAGTGTTATACTTAAAAGGGGACAGTGGCCTTTACCAGCTAAGTACCACGTGCCTTACACCACCAGCCCCCTGGCAGCTGAAATCATTAGAACTCATTTAGGCTTGGGCCCTCTATAGGTTTGACAAAAAAGGGTTGTGAATGCAATTTCTATCCCTAAGGATAAAAAAGGAGGTCAAGGAGTTTTACAAACAATATGTACTATAACCCCCTAAAGAACCATGAATTACATTTATGAAGTTAAATGTCATTGAAAAATGACTCAACCATGAAACTGACATGGAAACATGGCTGACTTAAACTAACATGTCAATCCCTCTCTCATCACCTTCCACTGCCCCAGACATCGTTGAATGAAACCTCACGAATACATCCTTTCATTTTCTTGTGCGAAGTTGTTAATAGTGAAACAATGTTTATGCAGCAAAAATGGAGGATGGCAACTATTGATTTCATTGCCATGGCCATTTCAGGGAAATTGTTTGAACGTTATGACTATGATGAATATCAGAAATCAAAAAAAAAAAAAAAAAAAAAAGCTAAATGGAAGCAAAGTGCTGATCCAGACGGTTTGATTCCATTTCCTATTTGGAAAACAGCATATGAATCACCTCAGTTCATTCTTTTTGGGGAGCAGAAATCAATAGATGGGATTTCATCCTTTCATAATGATCCACGTGGCTTCCTTGTTTTGTTGGATGGTTAATTCACTCTGAACGTTTAAATAAAACTGGTTAGGAGAGTAAAAAAGTTGAGAAATCACTTGAAATTCCACTCATACAGATATGCGCAATCCTTACTGGAGGGAAAAAATTCTGAGACAGGCAATGTCATTGCTCTAGCACTTTCTTCTCACCAAATGATGTATGCAAAAGGTCATTTTAACCTTTCTCGTCATACTATTGGCCTCTCCCATGTTTTCAGTGAGTGTAGCTTTGCCTCCTGCAAGCCATTTATCTTTAAGAACTTTAATCTTTCAAGCAGGGTTATTAAATCAGTACTTCCTCCATCCAAACTCCCAATTTGGTTTTATGATGCAGACAGAGGGAGGCTACCTTTTATAATAGAGGAAAAATGAAGGGAGAGTTGAGTGAGTGAAGATCTGGGGGTCAGTCTTCTGAGCGCCATTAAGGGCACTGCCAGTGATATGTTGAAAAAAATCTTAACAGAATAATGTCATGGAAGCTGACTCTTTGTAGCCATAGTTCTAAAAACGATGAAATGGAAGATTTCACAAGGGGAGCGTGTGTGTGTGTGTGTGTGTGTGTGTGTGTGTGTGTGTCTAAGGATAAGGCACTGTCGCTACTTTGTGGTGAGGGCTGTGATGATTGGTTATTTTGTATAGAACCCTGGAGACCATAAGTTAATGCAATGGGAGAACAGATCCACCTGCATGTAGGGACTTGACAGCACCTGAGGTCCCTCCTGCTCAGCCTGGCAGTGAGAAGTCGAGAGACAACACTGGCATAGGGATCTTTTCTGCAGGGACATAACCAGTCTCCTCTGACTATACGATCGTAGGTGAGCAGGATGATTTTCCCTATGTGGCATCGCTAAGTGACATAATACCGATAGTCTTTCAAGCCTGACTGCTTCCTACTGGTATTAATTTTTCCTGAAATATCTTTACGGACATGCATGGGTCTTAGGTTATCAGGGTCAGCAAAATAACAGCTTTGGGGAAGACTGGGAAGGAAAATTAAGGATTCTTGTTTTTTCTTTTTCTGGATAACTTTCTTATTTTCCAATTCAGAGGACTTTAAATAATGCAGAAGAGGAAGAAAGGGGATGAGGAAGAAAGAAGGAAAAAAAAAGGAAAAGAAGGGGCAGGAAGGGAGGAGGAAAAAAGAAGGAATGAGAAGACAGAAAGACAAAGGCAGAGGAAAGAATTTAAGGAGAGGCACAAAGGGGAAAGGGAAAAGGAGCTAATTAATGTAAAGAAAAATCACAGGTTTCTTCCAGAACCATTCCACGGGTCTTGTGTTTTCCACGACTTGAGAAGTCCATCTGAGCCAAGGGCTTTCAAGTTCTCCGTGCAAAACGTTGAAGTTCCCCTTGCAGAGCGATGGGCTTGGGGCTGGGCTCATCAGCAGAGGCCCAGGCCTGCAAACGCCTCCCTCCCGCCTCTGCCTCCGCCTCCGCCTTTGCCTCCGCCTCCCACGGCCCAGCCGGCCCCGCCCGCCGGCCCCGCAGCGGGCGCTCACCTTCCTCGCAGTGCTCTCCTTTGTAGCCGGCAGAGCACACGCAGGTCCCATCGATGCAAGAGCCGTGGCCCCCGCAGGACGGGTCGATGCACTGATTCATGGGCACGTCGCACTCGGCGCCTTTCCAGCCGCTGTAGCACTGGCATGTCCCTTTAGAGTACTGACCGTTCCCGCTGCACAGGACGGGGCAGGCGGCTGTAAAACCAGAGACAGAGCACCGGGTCATGGAGACCAGCACCTGAAGGGCCGTGTCAGCCTAAGGAGGCAGAGCCTGCCTGCCTGGTGCTTCACCTTTGCCCGCAATGTTCCAGGTCGGGGACTCTGGCCGTGGAGGTGTAAAGCCATCTTCAAATAAACAATAACCACCATCATCACCATCCCCACCGCCACCCCCACAACAAAAGGCTACTGGTCACAGCACCCCACCAATAATTAAATACTTATGACGTCCCAGGCATGGCTTAAAATGCTTTATGAGCAATCTATTACCCAATCACCAGAATCCCTCCGTGAGATCGAGGCTAGTATCATGATCAGATTTTACAGATGAAGCTCAGACTGGTGAAGTTAAGTGGCCAAAGTCACAAAGCTCACAGGGTGGGGGGACCCGTTGGAAGCCAGGGTGGCCCGGCTCTGAGCTGGGCCCTTAACTAAGCTGCATGGTTTCCCATGCTGCTGTTGTTGGTTTGGGGGATGAGAGCCCAGTCTGATGAGTATTTTACTCTCAGATTAGTTATCTCCTGTTCCTACCAGGTTTATGATCACTAACAAGGAAGGGAGATGGGCTACAGTTGAGATAATCTCTCTATACCTCAGTTTCCTTACCTAGACCGCGAAGAAATAACTGTGTCTACCTCAGAGTGTCGCATGTGTAATAAAGTATACGGATTACTTATACTTGGCCTATTTTAAAAATAATCAGGAAGGGGAGGGCAGGCTGAAGACACGACATGTCCAGCAGGAAAAGTCTCGGCTGAGACCCTCTTGCATCTGTTGATAAGGGGAAGGCTGCAGATCGGTGGGGACTGTCTGGTAGGAGGTGACTAAGTCCGCACCAGTCTGACCTCGCCCGTGCCAATCCCGCCCTCTCCGAGACCGCCCAGAGTGGGACCTTAGCGGTTGCCTCCAGGCTCTGGATTTCTCACCTCCCCATCAGTTTGTAAAAGGACTTAAATTGCCAACCTGGCTTCTACGGTGAGCCTGAAATGAGGCCCCGGCTCCAGGCGATTGGCCTGGCATTCAGGGACTGTCAGAAATGACCACTAGAGATGCTTCACCGACTCCTGGTCCACCTGTGACCTACAGTGCACAGGCTCCAAGAATCCGACACGTGTCCAGGGCATGGACCACAAATGGTCTGCCCACCCCGTGAAGCGGTCACACAGCTAATCACATCACTCCCTACTCAACGGCCCCACTCTTATGCCATGTTTCATTTAGTTTTTTACAGTAATTTCTTCTGTGAGTGTCTAATTTCCCAAAGATACAATAAACTACTCAAGGACAGGGCCACGTTTGCCACTGTTGATTTTCTTCCAGTGCTGCATTCGTCATTGTTGACCTGGTTAAGAAACTATTTCTCCCACGTTCCAATATTCGGGGAGTCCCAAGTGATGGGGTTATGGGCAAGCACTGAGTGGCCATTTGTGACAACGTGTTCCGAGCGACATCTGGAGCGGACCTCACGTTGCACTCTTCCTGAGAAAGTGCCTGATTTACCTTCGTGATAAGCCGACCCGGAACAAAAGCTTCTTGACAGGTGACCTACGATTGAGGGGCTATTCCGCCACAAAATGCCTTATAAAAAGATAGTTGGAAAAACTCTTGAGGGGAACACACACAATTCCCAGTAGAATTCTGATGCTTATGAATATACTAGAGGAGAAGCATGACTTCCAAAATGAGAACATCAAAGCCACACGTTGAATTTAGATGAATTCTCTCTACACTAGGGAGTACGCTTCCAATTTCCAGGCTGGTGAAGCAGATCTGTGGAGTTGCTATGTATGCTGATTGTCTAAGAGAGGGGAGAAGAAAGGGCTTCAAACCCAGGGTGCCCAAGATTCAAATTAGGAACTGCGCCAACATGAATGAGCATGAGAAATTACGGGCTTGCTCAACGTTTTGCAAGGGCTTTGAAGACAAAGTAAATTCATTCCATGTTAGTTCCTTAGGAGATTCATGCTAAGCTCTAGGTCACGGATGGCACGTGTGTGCACACGAACTCCTATTCTCACTTTCTGCACCTCTGCAGGGATCATTAATTGATCGTGGCACCTTGTCTTCCTGACCGAGAAAGAGCCTCAAAGCCTTCAATGCGGTGCCGAGGCTGAGACTTGCTGGCAGGCAGACTCAGCATTCAAGAGAAAATTCATCTGCCGTTTCCTATCTAGGTAGCACTGAAGCTACCTCCTGGTGGGAAGACTCGAGTCGGCATCATTTCTTACCCCACTTCCACTCTCGCACACTGAAATAGGAAAACAGAAGGAAGTGTGGCTACACACATCTAGCGAGATGAGCTTCTGAGTGCTGTTTCTGACCTGAGGGACATATATTGGACAAGCCGTCATGGGTGGCAGAGAAAGTTACATTAATTCACCACCAGGGGGTTCCCATTGTGCCCGCCCTCCTCCCTAAAAGTGAAAGAGTATAGAAAGTGAGGAGCAAATAATTGTCTTTCTTAATTGATCCAATACAATTAGAATGATTTTCTTTATTCATATTGAAACTGTTTCTCTCCTGCATAAACTCCAAGTGGTAAAAAAAAAAAAAAAGTATTGTCTAGAAGGTAAGAATGGATTTTATTTAAAATCGGGTGCCTGGGAAATCAAATTTAAAATGTGACCTATTTAAATTACTCAGGGAAAAAAAAAATGGAGATGGAGAATAGTCAGGTCAGAGAGTTCTCCACATTCTGAATGCAACCTCCCTTCAGTATGTTTGCCGTATGCTCACTGGGAGTGTGGTAAAAATGCAAAACACTGTCATGTTCTCTGGAAAGTAGGGCACTTGTTGGCGTGGCTGATGTCACCTTAAAAAGCAGGAGGCAGGTAGGTAAAGGTCTGAAGCTTGCCGGGAATGCATTTGTCATCAGGGCAGGGAGCCGATGCCAGATGGGCGCCCTCCGGTGGTTGCAGGGCTGACCTGCATGGAGAGCCCCTTTGGGTCAGTTCATTCCCAGACAACATAACCCAGAGGATCACAGGACCTAAGGCTCAGCCTAGACCTCATCTGGAGGGCGGGGTATGAAGTGGGGACCTCCTGTACTAATCACTCTTCTCATATTCTCATATTTTTACTATCATTAAATTTCTATGAATTTTTTTTTTTTTTTTTTGTAAAATTACAGGTTATAGGACAAATGATTCTGACTTCTCACTCTGCTCGGAAATAGTATGGAATAGGAGTGGAACGAGTAAGGGAGAACTGGGTACAAAACCTAGCCCATCACTTACCAGCTGTGGGGTTTGGGCAAGAGTACTCACTGTTCTGAGACACCCTTGCCCCTTTAAGCAATTGCCTCTCAGAGTCGATCAGCGTATTAACTGTGAGCATGGATTCAAGGACTCAAAATAGTAACTGATACACCTGGTTAGCAATGAATGCATGTTCTCTCACGAAATTTTAACTCGAGTCTCCAAACTGACTTCAGGGGTTAGCTGAATTAAAAATGTAGTCATTCTCAAATGTGTAGGTATTCACACCACCACCGTCATCGCCACCACCCACACCGCCCCCACACCGCCACTGAAGAGGATCGGATTACGCTGAGTGGAAAGGGCTCGTCTTTCTCTTCCTTGGTCTGCTTTGGCTGTGGGTGGAGGTGGTTCCGGAATCCCCACATCCGGAGTATTTTATGTCCCTGTCTCTCTCTCCTCTTCCTAAGGCTTATAGGAGCAGAACATCGTGCATTCAAGCTTGCACCTCAAATTAATTAAAATGTTTGTACAAAGTGACTATTCCTGTTTTACTCAGTCTAGTAAATGGGAGCTCGATGACGCCTGTAGAAGAAAAATAAATTACCGTTGCCACTAACGACTGACAAGTTAACAGGCTGATGACAAAAAAAATGACACAATTTAGATTCACCTAAACGGTGGTAAAACGCATTTTAATGATCAAGCTAGAGCTTTTTCCTCCTCCCAAAGTTCTCTGGAAGGGATGAGATGAATTATTAGTGTTATTTACTCAGCAGGAAATAACAGGACAAGTCACTTGTGTCTTCAGTTTTAAGCAAGGCAAATCCATCTACTTGGAGTTTGTAGTAGAGATAATACCTGAAGGAAAGGTAGAGATGGTTGAAGAGGCTTAATCATACAGGTAGAGGGAAATGCCTTCATCTTGACAAGTCATTTGTGGGTCCGGCTAGATGAATGAACAGGGGGAATGTCAAATGATGTGTCTTTTAAACATGATTTGAAGTCTGATTGAACATCCCTTTGGAAAAGAGACACGAGACTTATTTGCACCTAATACTCCAGAGAAACTGTCAAAATATCACTAACAATGGGTTGCCTCACGTCCCAGTTAGTCAATAAATATGACTGAATAATCGATGTGTGTTGTTGGTAGCTGGGTTAGGTGGCAGGGAAAAAATGGCGGAGCAATGAAGATGCTGCCTTTCTCCTGAAGCAGCTGAGGAGGAATTATTCGGGTCGTGGAGGTGACGCAAAGTTCAGTGCCCTGGAAACCAAAACCGGTGTCCCATTGTCTTTCTGGACTGTGCACTTAGTGTGGTGCCGAGCAAAGCCATGTTAGTAAAAGTGATTTCGCTTCTGGCTAGGTCCCTGCAGTTGGCGATTTGTTTGGCAGACAATAAAGTTTGACCTCTACTGCACACGGTACTCAGAAATAAATTCCATACACATTAAAGATCAAAATAGAAAAAAAATACAACTCTACAAAACTATTAGAAAAAATACTAAAAACTTGGCTATTGTAAATTGTACTGCCATGAATATTGAGAATTTAAAATAGCCAAGATATGGAAGCAACCTAAGTGCCCATCAACAGAGGATTGGATAAAGAAATTATGGTTCATATACACAATGGAATATTACTCAGCCATTAAAAAACAAAACAAAACAAAAACGAAATCCTACCATTTGCAACAACATGGATGGACCTAGAGGTTATTATGCTGAGTGAAATAAGTCAGACGGAGAAAGATAAATATCATATGATTTCACTTATATGCAGAATCTAAGGAATAAGAAGAACAAACTAATCAAAAACAGACTCAAATATAGTGGAGAATTTGTGACGAACAGAGGAAAGAGGGGTTGGGGGACTGGGAGAAGCAGGTGAAGGGTTAAAGAAGTACAAATTAGTAGTTGACAGTTGGTCACAGGGATGAGGAGCAAGGCAGAGGGAACGCAGTTATCATTAATATGATGGCTAGGTGGAGGAACTATACAGATGTGTAACCAATGTACTGTATACTCGAAACAAATTTAAATGAGTTAATTTAAAAAATATTAAAGACTAATTTCATTATCTTGGTTGGGGGATATGTAAGGAAAATATAGAGTCTAGAAACCAAGAAGGAAAAGAAGGAAGATCAGATCTGATCATATGAAATTTAGATCTATACAACAAAGAATACAGAAAATTGAGGGACAAAAACACCAGGAAGAAATATTTTGTAACATGTTTTTCAGAATCAAGCTTGATACCTGGAATACACAGAGAGCTCTTACTAATCAATAAAAAGAGACAGGCGAGTGAAAACCTGGGCAGTGGGCATACAAATGTAAATACGGAAAGCCAACAGAAGTATGAAAGGACACTCATTTCATTAGGAATAAGTACAGAAAAAAACGATGAGAGAGAATCCTTGTTTATCAGATTGGGAAGAAAACCACTGTGTAAAAAACTGATACGCCCAATGCTGTCATGGCTAAGGGGGAGTGTGCTCTGTCCCACACCGCTGGTGGGGACATAACTTGTCGCTCTCACGATCTGGATAGCTCCCTGGCTCACTGTGCCCAACCAAGAAGCCTGCTGACCTCAGTACCCCATTTTTCCCTTTATATTAAATGGGCAGGGCGATAAGGGACTGCCCGTGTAGGAGGGGTGACAAAGGTAGAGAGCGGAGCCAAGGAACGATAATGAAAGCACAGATGCAAAGATGATCAGCCTTTCCCATCACGGTTGTCACCTGTGACCTGAACAGCCGCCCGCCTTCCTGCCTGGACCACTCAGATGCTCGAGAGTCTACACTCACTCTAGTTGGCTTGATGGGGGCAAGACCCCGCTGGCCCCCGAGACAAGAGGACACCAAAGGACACTCCTGACAGACAGGGCAGAGACTCTGGCTCAGAGGCCAAAGTTCAGACGCACCAACATCCTCACTTCCGGTCTGTCAGACGGCACATTAATAAGCGAGAAAGCGATGCAGGAAAGAATTTCCAGAAGGACAAAAAAAAAACTCATCAGGTGTGTCAGATCTCTGACATGCAGGAGCCATGTGGGGAAAGAAGCGCACGCTGACTTAAGCACGAAAGTGTAGATGCTTTAATTAATCCGGGGTGAATTTAATTGCTTTAGTTAAGTGGAAATCGGGTTAAAAATGATGCAGAGCATGCTGGGGTGTGTTAAAAACATGACATATGAGTTGGAGGAATCGATAAATTAAAAGTGCACAGATGTTTTAATTAAACCCAGGGAAGTTAACGAAGACCGCAAGAGACTTTTAAGCCTATGATTAATTCAATTCATTTAAAATACCTGTAGAGATATGGGGATGCCTCCATTTTGAGAGTTATAAAAGTTCTCAATCGATAAGTGCTTAAGCTGTTTTTAAAAAAGTCTTGTGTGTGTGTGTGTTACCAAGCAGCATTAATTACATAATGAATATTTAAATTCTTTAGAGTACACAATAAGCTTTTTTTTTTTTTTTTTTTTTTTTTTTGCGGCTCAAGGCCAGACTGAAGGAGCTTTGCATTCTGACTGCGATTCAAGCACTGAGAAGAGTTTGCAAATTATCAGCGTCCAACAAGCACGGAAGCTTCCTGAAGACGTCGGACATTGGGAGACACAGCACTGGGCACAGAACAGGCTTCTGAGTTGGACAGCCCAAATTTCCCTTCGTTTTTTTTTACCAGCCGGGTGGCTGAGGACACTTTACTTTCAGCCTTGATTTCTTTATCTTTCCGATGGGAGGAGGACCCTGAGGCTCCCACTCCGCACCGTTTTTGTGAGGATGAAATGACATGACGTGTGTACAGTGCTATGCCCGGTGCCTGGCGCATAGTAAGAAGTCTAGGGATAAGATTTTATTATCACTATTGTTAACTGGGGGAAAAGTGGTCTGAGGCATCGCGTCATAAAGAAATAGGAGAGGGTAGAGCACCATTTTCATGTCACCTACCCCAGCCAGCCTCCTAAGACTGCTTTATTTCCCAGTACGAAGGTTTTTTAAAGCACCCGGCTCTGTGTGCACCACACCGACAGCAAGTGTCCCGGGGTGAGGCGCTCTGCTTTCTAAGGCTGTCCTGCAACTTATCTAGTCATTTGAAAAGGAGAAAGAAAAGTTTCTAAGCTCAGAAGTAGCTTAACTTGGGGGAAGGTTGCCTGATTTCAGCCCTGTGACTTGACGTGTTTGGTCATGCGGGAGACATGAGAGACGTTGTGGGCGGCCACGGTCTGGAGGATGCGGGGTGGGACTTGCGTGAGGGAGGTAGGCCTCCTCCACGCCCGCGGGGCAGGCAGGAATGGAAGTGATGCTGCTGCTCCTGACCCCTGTTCTCTATGGGTCTTCTTAGCAGAGTTCAAGGACAATGTTATCCAGACTCAGACTTGAATGTGCACCTGAGCCCTCTGGGCATCTGTTAGAATGTGGATTCTGATCCAGAAGGTGCACCCTGCCACCCGAGGGTTTTGTTATGTATCAAACTCCCCAGGCTGCTGTTCGGACCCCAGACCTACTGAGCCAGAAACTCTGGGGGGAGCCCAGCAAGCTGAGTGATTCTAATGAGCGTTGTTCTAAAGCCGTAACCGGGCAGGCACCTTAACTTCTCTGAGTCTCAGTCTCCTTAGCTGTGAAACGGGAGGATAATGCCATATGTTGTGAAGATGAAATGAGATCATTCAGGTAAAACCCTTCGCATGGAGCCTGGCATGCACTTCGACTTCAGTATGTGGCAGTGATTCTTACGCTATTTTATCCCAGGTGACTGGCTCTCATCCGGGGGCCCTTGCTGCGGAGGACTTCCTGCATGTTTTCTCAGGTCAGGGATGGGGGGGCGGAGAGGTGGGATTCAGCCTCAGATCGCAGTGGGCTGTGGAACGGCTCCTGTGGGCGGCGCCACGCGCCTGGCCTGTCTGCATTAATGGGGATCGTAGGGGGAGCTGGGGTGACAGGAGACAGGTGTGCAAGATGGAGGGTCTAAAGAAACAGTGAGAGGGCATGCATGTTTGTTTTAGGAAGGACAGGTGGGACCTGAGCTATGGCGGCTTTGGGAGTGGTCACCGCCCTCCAGGGGTCTTCCTGCCAAGTCTCTCTCCTGTGTGGCCATTAAGGCCACCAGCTTCAGAGTCAGCCAGATGTGGCTTCAAATTCTAGCCCTGTGACGTGACCTTGGACAAGTAGCTTACTTTCTCTGAGTTTCTCTTTCTCTGGTAAAAGAGTGATAATAACAAGATTTCAAAGGCTAGTTGGGAAGATTAACATTAGGTAATATTTATGGAGCATTTAGCACACACCAAGCACAGTTCTACACTCTTCAAACATATTTACTTTTTAGTCCTCAAAACAATGCAACTGGTGGCTTGCTGCTGCCCTGCCCCATTTAATGGACGAGGAAACTGAGGCTCGGAGAGGCTCCGTAATGGGTAGAGGAGCATGGATGCGATCTCTGTAGCGTTCCTTCTTCGTCACCCTGTTCTTCTGAGATAATACCTGGAAAACTGTAGAATAAACGGTGCTTCTTTTCTGTAAACTCTTTTCCATTTCTTCTTCTTTTTCCCTTCCTCCTTTTCTCCCTCCCGCTCTCCTTTCCTCTCTTCCTTCCTTCAAGTTTGCCCCGCAAGACTGGCGGATGCAGGCCTGCGTGATTAACTGGACAAATCAGAACCTTGCTCCCCAGGGCTCACTTTGGTTC
Organism: Eonycteris spelaea; assembly: GCA_003508835.1. NCBI lineage: Eukaryota > Metazoa > Chordata > Mammalia > Chiroptera > Pteropodidae > Eonycteris > Eonycteris spelaea. The sequence goes on along the minus strand of PUFA01000032.1, from coordinate 11,652,036 downwards.
CTGCACATTTTCTGGCCACGTTTTCACCTCTCTAAGCCACGTCCCCCCAAATCAAGTCATCCGCCAGTTGGAGAGCACGTATTATTTCCCGAATAGCAAACTAGGTTCAGGGGAGGACGGAGAGGAGGCGAGAAGCTTGTGATCCAGCTGGAGAATCGGGTGTAGCCGCCCAGCGAGAAATGGCTCAGCAAGACAGAAGGGCCAAGACGTTGCCTAGCCCTGGTCTTACTTATCTGGTGGTGCTTCAGGCAGGTTGTGACCTATGAACTTGGCCTTCAAGGATGAGCGGCTGTTTGATAGGAAAGGCTGGGACTGATGAGGATGTCCCTGCCGAGAAAATCACCTGAGTAAAGAGGAGGAAGCAGGACCATTGTATTTAGGAGGGACATGTATCTGGAACCTAGGGTGTGTGGGCCTTAGTGAGAGATGACGGGTGCAAAAGTAAGCCTAGATCAAGGAGGACTCGAACCCGTTCTAACGAAATGCGTTCTTTCTCTTCAGAATATGGCCCCTGACCACCTGCATCAGAAACCCTGAGAGGCTTATTAAAAATGCACATGCCTGAGTCACACACCAGCCCCATGGATTCAGAATCGGCTGGCGTGGGACAAGAGCCTGGGGCTATGCGTTTATCACAATTTCACCAGATAAATGTCTTTAAACCACGGTTTGACAGCCGTGGTGGGAGGCGACTGGGAGCCACCAAGGGAGGGTAGTGACATGTTCCTGAGAGCTCGGGGGGGGGGGAGTGATGTGGGTGGAGGGTGGGAGGGATGCCATCGAGGAGAGGCACAGGACAGTGTCTGTGACGACAGAGAGCAAAAGTGGAAGAGCCTGTTGGAAGCCCACGAAGCAGGAGCTGGCGGAGGATGGGGTGAGCGAGGTGATGGAGTGTACCTGGAGGCTGGAGGAGAGAGGTTCAGAGACCGGGCTCCGAAGTCAGACAGGCTTGGTTTGGGAAACTGGCTCTGCCGCTTTTGACCGAGTAGACCCTTGTTTCCTCGGGCTCACGCCTAGTGGGGAACCAACCACCACACTACATGTGCCCGGAAGCACATCTTCTGAGGTGAATCTCATGGCTGGTCCAGCAGGCAGAGTCCTCACCAGACGGCCTGGTTTGAATCCCAGCGATGCCACGGACTGGCTGAGTGATTTCGAGCAGTTTTTTTTAACTTCTCTGTGCTTCGTTTTCCTCATCTCTACAAGGGGAGACTAAGCATCTTTCAAACAGGGCTACTGATGATTAAATGAGATAATTATGCAGTTCTTATTGCTGTGGTTGGCGCATAGCAAGGACTTCATACATGTTGGCTCTGATGGCGATTGTCATCTGAGGGGCTGGTAACAAGATTAAGATGGCAAGATCCCCGTTCTCTGTTTATCCAGGCTCCGCAGAAGCTGGGTAGGAGCTGAGACCAGCCCCTAGAGAGAAGGCTTTATGTTCCTGTGGCTGTGGCATTTCTGGGCCTCCCCTGACAGCTGTTCAGCAGCAGGAATTGTCATTTCTAATAGCTATTAAATACGCATTATCTAACATGTACAGCTCTGGTGTGTTAAGTTTCTGCTGCTGCTGTCGGGGCCTCAAGCTCGGACCCAAATAAGCCATCTGAGGAGTCCGTGTCAAAACAGAATCACCAGAAGCCTGGGGTCTCGTCTCAAATGCAAGGCTGACGTACAAATAACCCAGGGAAGCACCTTACGTCAGTGGAAGATCTTCAGATAAAAGTAAATAAAAGAAAAAAGGAATCATAATTAACAAGCATCTGGCCCCCACACAAAAATAACATTAAAGTACTGAGAAAGTCATGCAAAGGGAATAGCCATCATCGGAAACTGTAGACTAAACAATAACTTGAGGAATAAGCCTAAGTATCGCCGGACAGGAGGGGCACCTGGTGGAAAACGGTACAAGTTATCAGGAAAGAAACGCCATTTTTCCTCCAGCCCCAAAGCCGAACAGATTGCTTATGACAGCGCACGATTAACGAAATGCGATATCGAAAGGCACTATTCAGCATAGGCGCTTTTCTGGACGCTTCGCCGCAGACTTTTCCGTGTGCTCCCTGAGGCTCTTTGGCTATTTTCCTAGCTCCATACGTCATCGCTTCAGAATTTTTTTTTTTTTTATCGTCTCCTTTGTGAGGCCTACAGCGTGCCACGGCCGCACCACAGCATTTCGGACAGGTACATTTACCGCACGCAGCCATCAGCCTGGACGCCGTCGGGAGCGGGGCCGTGGCACTGCTGCCCTTCCTCGTATCTGTGGCGCTTCGCGCAGTACCTGGCTCGTGGCAGGCGCACAGTGAATGAAGCATTTGATGGCTGCGGAAATAACTTCTGTTCCTTCGACTGACGTGGAACAATGTGTTAGAACCCCTGTGCGCTCTTTTGGTGTGAGGGCCCGTTCCCCTTAGACTTTTGGGGCCCTCGGGGCCCCATCTCTGTGGGGGCCGAGGAACGCATGCTCTGCGGACGCATGCTGTCCGAGGCCTCCGCTCACAGCAAGGATGTCTCCCGGCGCCTGATGCAGAGCGGTAGGTTTGACAAGGAGCTGCCGCCTGCACTGCACAGCCGGGGGCACTAGCGGCTCACTGTGAGCTCAAGAGGACACGCACCCGGTCACTCAGAGGCGATGGGAATCTCACTTGCTAAGGTGGTAAATTCTCCCCCCGGCAGGAGGGCCTGCGTCTGCTGGCTGCCTGTAGCAGAGACTGGCAGACCTAGGGGCATCTTGGGCTCTGCTGCCAGTGAAGGGACAAAGGTGAATGAGAATTTGTGATGAAGGCCAGGCCCTCCTCAGGGCTTCTATTAAGAGGAAGGGAAATGAGTGTGGGCCACAGCCAGGAGATGGCATGCACCATCCTGGGTAGCGAGAGACTGGGCCCAGCTGTCTTTCCTCTCTGCACTTGCTAGCACCATTACCTCACCCTGTCTGCTCCAGGTTACCTCCTGCTAACAACTAGGAGCTTCTTGGGCTCAAAAGTTGTCTGTGAGTGGCAAATTTTATAGACACTGACAAATCGCGCAGGGCCAATGGGACGAAGCGTTCTGATGTCTCTGCATTATGTGTAAGAGGGCTGGGGAGGCAGGTGGGGAGGCGAGAAGGTACACACACGCACACATTCACGCGCGACCACATTTAAAATGTTCTTATTAAAAATCGGAAGTGCATCTTTGATACGAGTCACCGAGAACAGCACAGGCATCTTGCTAAAAAATGCATAACCTCAGTCAAGCCACAAGAAACCATCAGATAAACCCGCACTGAAGGACACACTACAAAATACCTGACAGTGCTCTTCAAAACGGTCAAGGTCATGGAAAACATGAACGACAAGGCAAAGACTGAGAAACGCTCATAGGTTGGAAGGGTTGACAACTAAACACAGTGTGGGATTTGGACCAGAAAAAAAAAAAGAGCAAAATTAGAAAAAAAAAAAAGTCTGCAAGTTAGTCAATGGTATTGCATCGATGTTAATTTTCTGGTTTCAATAACGGAGCTATGATAATCTCAGGTGTTGACATTAGGGAAAGCGGGGGGAACTCCATGTGCTATTTTTTGCCATTTGTCTGCAAGTCTAAAATGATTTCTTCAACATAAAAAAGCTGTAAACATTGGTAAAGTTGATTAAAATGGGATTTATTTCATATTGTTGCTACAAGGCGGAATAAGAGTGTGTATTAAGTACTCTGTGTAATGCCTGGTACATATTTAGTACTTAATAACTATTGTTATTTAACAATAATCTGAGGCAGAGACTTAACATTCCACAAGCAAGTCTGGCACTGACTGTCAGAGGCGCCTGTTGGAAGCTTGCACAGTTAAACTGGGTGCCTGTTTCTACTGGGTTCTGGCATTACCATTCAAGTATAGTTAGCAAATTCTGTTGTTTCCAAGAGCCAATACTCAGGAGATGATGTGTTCTGGGCTTGGGTCTCTCTAGGAGCTGTCCTGGCTCCCACATGCTCAGGTCTACTTTAGGGATCTTTAATGGAAATAAGTGTGTGAGAAGCTGACTTGGTGGCATGCTCACCACCGTGAAAAGATTACTCTCTTGACAGGGTCAAAGGTGGTATTAACATTTTCTATTTATTGCAATTGATTCTAGTTTTTTTCTTTTTTTTTTAAAAAAAAATCTTGATTTTGACATTGTTTCTTTGAAGATAAAATTTATCTCCGTACACGTGATGAGCTGACTTAAGGAAATATGTTAAGCAAATAATAATACTGATGGCTTGTGAATTGGGCAAAAGTTACAAAGGTGGTACATGGAAGAGCACAGTTTGGGAAAGAGGTTTAGAATAACAAGAAAGTTAGTGCTATTAACGAAATCGCTTAAACTGTGTCCATTTCAAAAATAGGAAGGAAGAAATATATTTGAGGCAAAGATATAGAAGCTTATTTCTAATACTCTTAAGCCAACTTTGCTGTGAATAAAGGGGGAAAAGAAGGAGAAAGCAATTTTATTCCTTAAACACTTTAATTTTGTCTATTGTATGCCTCAACAGCTAAATTAAAATGTACAAGTTCAAAGGCCGACTTCAGGAACATCTCCTGAGTATGCAGGAGCCACTCAATATTTGTTTCGCCAGGATCAATTATAAACCATGGCTAATGCACACTGGGAGCGTCCGCCCGGCCGCAGGACAGGTGGTGAATGCAAAACACACCGAGAGTCCTTTTCAGCAGCTAAATGCACACCCCATTACAGATCCATAATGCAGAATAGACGCTTGTCTGCAAATGGATTTAGAGCGCAGAGTTCTTAAATGGCCGGGGTACTTAGGGCTGAAAGGCCAGTAACTGGATGCGCAGCCAGAGCACACATGGTTTTCAGGATTAATAATACATCGATGTGTGTCAGTGTTAATATACATTTACAGCTCACAGCCTGTGCAGCTGAGTGTTCAGCCCATTTGCAGCCACACAGAAAAGGACTATCCTGTCCTTCCTCTCATCAATGCCTCCACTCCCAGGGAAATTAGATTATGCAAGAAAAGGCCATTCAAATGATGTTGAGGGTTTCTCTCCTTCAAAGCCCGTGCTTGGGAAAGCGCTCAGCATGGTGATGCAGTGTGCCTCCTCCCTTCTGAGGCTAGCACCCCTCGGAGGCTGAGCAAAGCGCACGGGTGGAGGCTCCAGGCTCCACTGTCTACTGGGCGCTGTGTCCCCAGGCCATTGGGGAAGAGTGTGCTAAGGTGAGGGACAGCCAAGAGACTGGCGGGTGGCCTCCTGCTCTCTTTTCTTTTTGTTTCTGACAAGTTTACCAACCCTGTCACATGACCGTGTGATGGAAGAGAGGTCTGTTGAGTTGTCATTTCAGAATTAGCCTTACAGAGGTGCAACCAAACCCAGAACTCCAAGCACAAAAATGCCGCATTCACTTATCAGTCAGCATTCAGAAGGCTGGGAATAGCAAATCTTTGAAATTATTGAGAATACATGTAATATGATTCCCCACCCCCCCCCCCCAGCAACTGCGGTGAGCATGGGAAAAAGGAGTGGCATTTGGCACCATTTCCAATTTACAGAACAGCTGTATTCATAATTGCCTCTCTCTCAGAATCTCAGGGCCGGATGGTCTTTAAATGAAGAGCACATTAAAATAATGAAAAGATTCTACAGATATATAAATAAATATAATACGATATGCATAAATACAAAAATAGTGAAATTAAACCCAATGAGGGCTCACAGCGTGTTCTGCCACGGGCGTTGGGAGTGCTGCATCCTGCTCACAATGAACTGAGGAAAGAACTCCCCACCTTTGCGAGGAGGAAATCAGGATTCAGGAACGTTTGCTCTCTGGCTCGAGAGATGCAGAGATACGCAAGGGCAGAGCTGGGCCCGGAAGCTCTGAGGCAGGGCTCGGAACCGCTCCACCACTGTTTATCAGACTGGGGTCTAACCTATTGGTGGGTGGGGATCAGTATTAACCAGTACAGGAACATAAAGGTAAGTATTGCTTATTTCAATTTTCGAGTTGTATTTCTCCAGCGTATACACTTGTGTGTGTGCGCGCACGTGCGTGTGCACCATGTCTAAAAAGTGTGAGAAGCTCTGCTCTCCACTCCACTTGCATCTGACTGTGCCACTTGAAGGTCATGCTCAAGGTCTCCTGCAAGCTAGGTATGCAGCTCCTAAGTCCCTGTTCTTCTGAGACTCATTTTCTCTCTTACATTACCTTTCCCCCATGAATCCCTGGGCCCCGACCATTCTGTGCAAAGTAGTGTAGATAAATTAATAATACAATTTAAAACCGATTCCACCAAGATAAATAGTGCTTCTCAGACGAAGAGCGTAGCTGGCCAGAATGAATGAAATTTACTAACCCTGAGATGCTTAATCTTCCATTACATAGAAGTTAATGATTATAAGAAAGGAGTGATGGTAATTCGCTTCTGCTTTTACAGGAAATCCAGTCATCTCATTTTTAGCACATCTTTCTTCTCAGCACACCTTGGTGCCAAGGATAACCGCCCTGCTCCTACAGGTATATTGGCCAATTGTCATATATCAAAGCCGACTCTTTGCCAAAGCATCAGGTCTTCTAGCATGCATGGGCTTACAAGATCCCAGTGGAATTAGATGGGAGGCTACTGGGTACCCCCACTCTCTTTTCTTCTCTGTTCTTTTTTCCCCACCATACCAGGGAAGTGGTGCAAATACCTTTAGCACAGTCTGCGCCTAGAAATCCTGGGAAGCAGTGACACAGCCCGGACACGCACTCGCCATTTCCGTGGCAGTTACGGGGACAGTCTTGCACAGAATCTGAAACGAAAATGAGAAATTAGTAACTACCTATTTCTCTGCCTGCAGCTGAAGCAATAATCACCAGCCACCATTTTTAAAGACCAGCGGTGGTAACCTCAGGGGACCGGTAGGGAGAAGTATGAGTGAGGAAAAGGAACACAATAGGGAGCAGTGGGGACCAGGGCAGCTTGGACAATGTGTGGAAATGACCAGCGCCCTCCGTGCAACCAGGCAGGGCTGCAGGGCTGGGGCTGGTACCGCGCAGTTTTTGCTTTAAAAACCAAACCAAACCAACCAACCAAACAAAAAAATTCCCTACTTATCTGGATTTAAAAGCTGAAATTTCCCATGTTTGCATGTTGAGTTCCTCCAGCCCCCGCATATCATTACCACTTGGAGAGCTGGGCTGACATGTGGGGCCAGCTCGTACCCCAGGTACAGAGGAGGATTCTCCAAATGACAGTGGTTGTCCTTGACCTCAGTTTGTAGATTTAAAAAATTCCCTGCTTTAAGGGATTCTAACAAAAGAAAAATCCAAATACATGACTGATCAATTTAGGTATGATTTTGGGGTTTGTTAAGTAGTAGGTTTTAGATTTTATAAAAGTTCTTTTATGCCTAGCTTAGTGGTTCTTATTTTCCATGAAAATCAATAGTTCATATTTGTTCCAACCTGCGTGGCCATCTTATTCTATGATTTACCTTTCTATCTGAACTCTCAGGTAACACCTTTACCTGCAAAGGGATCATTTTGGAACTTTTTCATGTTGATTTGTGTCTGCACAGAGAGAGATGTGTTCTTTTAGAATTATTGTTATCCTCACTTTTGCTTTAAACTCATTTAGACTTTTTAGGCTCCAACTTACTAAGATGATGAAATAAGAAAAACAAGCCACTATGCCTAAACCGTGACATGACACAGCCCTTGGAGAGCTGGGGACATGGATTTGGTGCTGTTGCATTAAAGATTCTCAAGTCTAATTGTGCCCAATGGAGTCGCCTGGAGTGGCAAAGGTGGTCCTTCCTTTAAACCAAATTTCCCATTTATTGCTAATCTGGACTGAAAAACCAAACCACATGGTAGGGCTTGCTTTCTACAGTGTTTTACTTCTTTACTTCTCAGCTTTCTTTCCCCAGAACCAGACTGTGGTTGGTTGCTGGCACTCTGAGGAGAACTCAATGAGTGTATTTGCTTTTTTCAAAATCAGGTACAAAACTATAGACTCAAAGAATAACAACAATAAAACAAACGAACAAAAAACTGTAGACTCTTCCAATCTCTTTTATGTCAAACAATTAACACTTGAGGCTGAAATGCCTTGAGGTCGGCCCTATAAAAGCAGCTTGAGAAGCAGCCAAGTGGCGACCTAATTGTTCTGTCTATCCATCATTCACTCACTCATTCATTCAAATGCATTCATTCAATCATATGAAGGAGCTGCTTTTGCAGGTCAAAAGTCAGCAATTTCACATGGTGTTAAAAGATCATTCTCCACGGGTCTCTTGCGCTTCCAAACGTCTTATAAGCAGAGGCATATACTGCCTTAGTTCGGGACTAACTTTTTGAGATTGTCTGTTTGGAGAACAGCCTTGGAAGAGAGAGATATTATCTGTCTCTGGAGCAATGGGCAGGCTTCCTTACTGTCCAGCATAATGAAAATGATGGCTCCCTCTGGAGCAGAGACTAGGCAGCTCACTGGGTATTCTAAGGGACTCAGGTAGAGTAGACTCAGAACTCTCTCCTGTATTGCAGCCCACTATAGGCACATGCGTCACCCGGGCCTGGTCATGCTGCCCTGTGAGAACTAGGGCTTGGGGAACTGGCACACATGCTGATCCCCTGGATATTGCATGCTGAGTAAGGAAGTCTGTTGTCCCTGACCAGGAGTCTCACGTCTTCTGATTTGCTAAGAAACTGTGGCAGGTGATGTGTTAGTTTACAATTAGGGTGAGATCTCAGAGCTGTCACTGTTCTTGACATAGAGTTTACATTATTAACCGAGCATCTATTATATGCAAGGCACTGTACAAGGCATTGATGAATATAGTGGTGAATAATACAGACACCGTCCCGTGGTCATAGAGAATATAAAGCAGCCGAAATCATTAAACAAATAAAACAAAAACTGTGCTAAGTGCTTTGAACAGAATAGGCCACTGCGATAGGGAGTAACAGGAGGAAGCTACTTAGAGAGGATGGTCAGGGAGGGCCTCTCTGTTCTCTTCAGGTGGCATTTAAGGGTGAGCTGGATCAGGCAAGTGAAGAGCTAGGAGAGTATTCCAGGCAGGAGAGACAGCTTATGCCAAGGCCCTGGGGTAGAGAAGAGCAGAACTGGATCCAATGTGGCTGGAGGGTGATGAACTAGGAAGACAGTGACAGAGATGAGTTTGGAGAGATCCAGGCAGGTGGACAGATCACCCAGGGACCTGTAGTCCACATAGATGAGTTGGATTGTAGCCAGTGGGAACAGACGGAACGTTTTAAATGTAGGCACTGGCATTATCCAGCTTGTATTTTAGGAAGTCACTCCTCCCGGGAGGAGAGGTTGCTTCTCACTGAGCACTGGTCTGGGGAAGCTTTGGTGGAGATTGAGATCACAGAGGATAAAGGCCCCCTTTCTGAAAACGAACAATCTAGCAGTGATGGTTCCGGGGCTCTTTGCCAGCAAGAGGACAGAGGTCTTCGCTCGGCTCCTTGTCGGGCTGGAAGGCCTCCCTTGCCCTTTAGCTGAGGTATTTACCTTAAGTCTCAGTTTAGAAGAGTTAGCTTCTGAGCATCTTCCTTCCTCCCTTCCCTTTGTACCCCTCCAGGTTCCCGTAACTCCTATATTGCCATTTTGGATTGGGCCAGATTGGAACCTCTCACCCAGGTGTTCTCCATGCGCGCTACACAGTAGGTCCTTGGTAAACGGCTGTCAAAATGGGCGTGTGTGTGTGTGTGTGTGTGTGTTTGTGTGTGTGTGCATCCATATATGTAGGCGGGTAGGAGAATCCAAAATAAGCAAAAACTGTAACAAAGAGTATTTTTCATTTAACTTTCCCAAGGTCTTCTGGTTGAAGTTTTTGAGGGGAAAAACTTGGCACTGCTCAAGTATTAAAGGAGCCCACCCTTTCTGCCCCCTGTCCCCAATACTCAGTGAAATATTACTACCGAGATATTATCAGCTTTCCTTCTTGTCAGCTTGGTTGAAGTTTTCTTGAGGGAACAATGGCAAGTGATGAGCACAAGCCCAGGAAGTGGGACTTCGGCCCGTGTGGAGGCTAGCCTTTGCTAAGTCGCACTGCGTCTCAGGAGTGCCACTCTGCTGTCCCCTGAGATGAGACTCACTTCTCTGCCTCTCCACGGAATGCATCGCAAGACTTCCCTGAGTCAAAGGCATATTTAGTGTGATGGCTGGTCGACACCCGGCTAACATTTTCCTTGTTTCATATCACAGGGGCCTCCGGCGCTCCTGCCTGCTCCCGGTGAAGAAAGTTCTGATGATAGATTTGTGTGGGAGAACCCTGAGCCACATAAAACACTGTTCTTTTCTCTGTATTTCAGGCCAATCACTATCATTGCTCTATCAAGATGTCTGCCCAGCTATTAGCCGATTACCTTTGACTTTCTCTTTGAGCTATCGTCCGGATGAGAGAATTCCTCTGGGGGAATTGCTCTGGCTGGCGGGTGAGTGAGGGTCGTGGCCAGGGGTGGGCAGGACATTTCACTACTGCAACATCTGGGTCTATGTGGCTAAAGAAGATGGGGGCAGAAGTCACTATGAGATAATCCGGCCCCCCCGAAACCTTGCTGGACCAGCAGAAAGGGATTTGCTTGGCGGGAGTGCAAAGCAATCCAGTGGTTACGAGCACCGCCTCTGGACAGCTGCATCCTGACTCCGTGGGGCTCTTACTAGCTGTGCGAGGCCTTGGGTAAGTTGTTTAACTTCCCTCGGCCCTGGCTTCCTCAACTGGAAAACAGAATCTCACGGTACCTGCCTCATATGGCTACGCCACGGGTCGGCTGAGCAAGTCCCCACAAAAGGGCCTAATCCAGGGGCTGGCGCACAGCCGTTGCTCCTTAACTGTAGTTGTTGTTGTTGTTGTTATTAACCCTTTCGCCGAGTCCGTGTAGACTCCAACTAAGCCAGCTGCTGTGTGTGATGTGCACTGTCATATACATGTCAAGCCTTTCGCGTTCAAATACAGGGTGACAAAAATGGTATCATTTCCTTCATTTCTTAAGCTAAAGATTGTTTTTTGACCTCGACATCTCAAAAATTGTTCTGAATGTGCTGCCACTTTCTTCCCTTCGTGAGTTGGTTTTGGTTTTACCTTTTTACGTTTCCCCCCAGTTGATACAAAACCTGACCCTGGAAAGCTTTCCTGACTGTGGATGACTTCTCTAGTGACTTCCGTTACACAAACTTTATGTCGGTAGTTTAGGGCAGGGGTTGGCAAACTTTTTCTGTAAAGGCACAGAAAGTAAATACTTAGGCTTTGTGAGCCAGACTGCCTCTTGCAAATACTCAGCTCTGTCATTTTAGCTGCCACAGACAACATGTAAACAGATGAACATGTCTGTGCTCTAATAAAACTTTATTTGTAAAAAACAGACAGTGGGCCAGACTCTGCCCATGGGTTCTAGTGGGCCAACCCCTGCTTTGGAGCACTCAGTTGCCCTGATAGAGCCAATCTTTCCTTAGCAGAGGGAATAAGGATGAATTTCAATCTTATGGTTAATACCAAATTGTATCTGATTTTATGCCATTCTGAAGCCATAAAAATGCCACTTGAATGTCAGATTGGCTTATATCGATCTTTCAAGAATCCAGGGACCCCTCAGAGAAATGCCTAAGGCCAGCAGAGATGTTCTTCAAAGGCAGTGAACGGAACAATGGCTGTACGAGACACGTTCCCAATCATCGGCTTCCCTTTACTGGCCACCTTCTCCATCCCAGGCCCGTTCCACATGTGATGCACATCACCCTTCCCTTCATGGACTTGCTCACTGCCTTTGCGTGAGGACGCAGGGGCTCAGGGGGAGAAGTGACCTTTCCAGGGAGGATGTGGGCAAGACAGGCTGAGATTTGATCCTGGATCAACAGGGCTTTTTCTCACGAGATTGTCTCATCTAGGCTCCCCCAGTGAACCTCGAGATGTGCAGCCAGATGCCGTCAGGACAGCATTATGCTGCAGAAGTGCGGTGGGCAAAGCCCTGGAGCCCATGCCACGCCCACCGCTTCCATTGCCTGGGACCCTGACGGACTCGGTTTTCTGAACCTTAGTTTATTCCTCTGGGAAATGGGTCTACGGCTTGTCCTGATTCAGAGAGGGTCTACCCAGGATCCATTACTATCATTGGTAAGAAGATTAAAACCTAATGACAAAATAATCCTGATACAAAATGCTTCGTGAAATCTCAGACTAATGGCCCTTTTAGGGATTTATACAGACATAGACACACACACACACACACTCACATACACACACACACTCACACACACACACACACATACGAAAATTTTGGATAAAACCTTAGCGTTTCCTTTGATAGCTAATAAAAAGCAGGGTTAAAACATGCCAAAAATGACAAGTACTAAATTAAAGCCTTTTGAGATTTACCTACTTGGGAACAAAGTTATAATTTTTTTCTTACATCTACATTTTTTTCCTGATTTATTTTTAAGTTATTTTGAGCTTTTCTCAATTTTTAAGAGAAATTCTGAGCTGATGTGAGTAGTTAGAATTTATCGTCTCCACTCATGTTTAGAGATTTATATGCTTTATTTTATTTAATCATCCCAAGAGCCTGGTAGGCGGGCTCTGGGTGATTCTGCTTTACCTCAAGGAAACTGAGGTTTCTGAAAGTCCAAGGATTGACCTAGGTTGTGTGGCCAGGACTTGAGCCAGCTGGTGTGACCTAGCCCTTTACCGCGATTGAATCCTTGGGACTCATAGTGGCTCTTTCATGTTTTAAGCAGCATTTGTATTTTATTTTATTATTTTAAAAATTTATTATTATTATTTATGCCTATAGCGCCTGGTCTTCCTAGGTGGTCTCCCATCCAAGTACTAACCAGGCCTGACTCTGCTTAGCTTCCGAGATCAGACGTCAGGCTTGTTCAGGGTGGCATGGCCATAGACTATGGACCATGGCTCCACTGGGGCGTGAACCCGGGACCTTCTGTGTGCTAACCGCTACCCTATGGAACCATATCAGCATTTGTATTTTAATCAGGGCTCATTTTAGGTGGGTGATGAAGTAAGGCCCAAATTAAGGCTTCCGGTTTGGTCATCTGCACACTCCTGGACGATGTGCTGTCCACAGAGAAGCCTGTAACATTCCCATCCTTCCCCCTGTGGCATCCCACCTCAGAGACCCCATACCTACCCAAGACAACCGTGTTGAAGGAAACCAGCTCTTTGTCTTTGCCATCATTGTAGAAAGCCAGGTGCCACAGGCCTGCGTCCAGGTATTGCACAAACACAGCCTCGTTTTGAACCAGGGTCTGTATGCTTCGGCGTTCCCTGGGGGACTCGACCACACTCCACTTCTCCTTCCCGTCCAGACGCTCCATGAAGTCATACTAGGAAGAGCAGAGAGACCGACACGTGTGAAACAGGGCGCAGACCTGGCCCCGTGCCTTGCATCTTCTATACCCACCCCATCAGTTACCTGAGAAACACTTCTCAGTACATTTTACTATGAGCTTGTCTGGTAAAACAAGAGTCATAAAAGTTGTAATAACAACAGTCATCATTTATCGTGTGCATAATTATTGCTAATAGTTTTATTACTAGAGGTCGCAATCTCCTTTCTGCAGTTCTGAAATCCCAAAAGCTTTAAAACTCAAAGTTTCGATTTCTCTTTCATTGTCTTCATTGTGTTCTGACTCCTGGCCCCCCCCCCACTCTTTCTCTCTCTTCTTTGTGGTGCGTGTGCATGTGTGAGAGAGGGCTCTTTGCTCAGTCCCCACTGGTTATCATATGATACACAGTATAGGCCAACTACGACTTCCCTGTAATTCCTACAATTCTGAATTTCAGAACACATCTGACTTTCCATGAGTTTACGATAAAGAATTATGGACCTCCGTTACCAGCTACCAGCTACTATTTACTAAGATCATTTGCTAAGATCCTTTACGAAGGGAAGGTGGTTAAGAACGAGGGCATAATGGTTAAGAATAACGAAGGAAACCATCAACAAAATGCAAATGCAACCGACTGAATGGGAGACGATATTCGCAAATGATATACATGATGAGGGATTAATATCCAAAAATATATAAAGACTCATACAACTCGCCCTAAAAAAAAAAAAAAAGAAAAACAGAAAACATTCCACTTAAAAAAATGGGCAGAGGACCTGAATAGATACTTCTTCTGCGAGGACATACAGATGACTAACAGGTACATGAAAAGATGCTCAACATCATGAATCATCAGGGAAACGCAAATTAAAACCACAGTGAGACATCACGTGCACCTATCAGAATGGCTATTACCAAAAAGGTGAATGGCAAGTGTCGGCAAAGATGTGGAGAAAAGAGAACCCTTGTGCACTGTTGGTGGGATAGCAAAATGGTGCAGCCACTATGGGAAACAATATGGAGGTTCTGCCAAAAATCAAAAATAGAACTACAATATGACCCAGCGATTCCATTTCTAGGTATTTATCTGAAGAAAACAAAAACACTGATTCAAAGAGATATCGCCCTCTGTTCATTGCAGCATTATTTACAATAGCCAAGATATGGAAGCAACCTAAGTGTCCACAGATAAATAAATGGATTAAAAGGCTGTGGCATATTTACAATGAAATACTACTTGGGCATAAAAAGAATAAAATCTGGCCATTCGTGGCAACATGGATGAACCTGGGGGATATCGCACTAAGTGAAATAAGTTAGAGAAAGACAAATACCATATGATTTCACTTACATGTGAAATCTAAAAAACAAAACAAATGAATAAAACAAAATAGAAACAGACCCAGAGACAGAGATGCCGGAGGGAAGGGGGAAGGAGATTGGGCAAAAAAGGTTAAGGGGATTAAGATGTACAAACTTCTCGTTATAAAATAAATAAGTCATGGGAATGCAATGTATAGCATAGGGGGTATAGTCAATATCCCCTTGGTACAGTGACAGATGGTTACTAGACTTATTGTGGTGATCACTTCATAAGGTATCTAAATGTCAAATCACTCTGTTGTACACATAAAACTAATATAATGTTATATGTCAACTATATTCCAATTAAACAAAGATGAGGGCTGTGGAGCCAGACAGCCTGGGGAAGAATCTGGCACTTAGCAGCATCACCTGCCTGTGACTCAGTTCTCTAACTGCAAAACTGTGGAAATAATAGTCCCTGTGTTATAGGGCTGTTGTGAGGAATAAGAAAATATTTAGAGCAGTATCTGGTATAGAGCAAATACAAAATACGTGTTAGCTAACATCATCATCATCATCATCATCATCATCATCATCATCATCATCATCATCATCTCATTCAATTCTTGCAAAAACCCTATAAGATAGGTACGATTCTTATCTTATTTAGAGACAAGAGAATTGAGGTTCAGAGAAGTCACACGACTTGTTAAAAGTTGCATAGCAACTAAGTGGTTGAGCAAAAACTTGGACCTAGATCTGTTCAGTGGCAATGCTCACACCCTCACAGGACCTGGTCTCAGGAAATGCAGCCATTAGATAGTAACCCCTGTTTCAGTGGGAAGGTTCAGGACCTGAAGCAGTCAGTGAGAGATGGACGGTCAGCAAAGGCTATCACGACGGAGGGGTGGGGATGGCGACAGCAAGTGTGACTCGAGAGAGCCATGCTGTAGAGAATGGTCAGAGAATGGTGAAACCCCGTGGTGGGCAAGTGGGAGCCACTGAAAACCCTGGAGCGGTGACTGATGTGATGAAAGGAATATTTCGAGGCATTCGTTTGCAGGTGGGATGTTCTAGAGGGGAGAATGAACATTAAGCAGGAAGGCCAATTAGGAAGGAATTGCAGAACCCCGAGGGTGAGATGCCACGGGTCTCGATTAGGACAGTGAACGGAAGAGGGGACAAGATTGGAGGGACGTTGCTAAGGAAGAAAGGACAGCGCTTGGCCACGGGCTGGATAGAGGGATGAAGGGCAAGGCGAAGAGGAGACCAATATTTCTTTCCTGTCAACAAGAAAATCGATAAGACCCAGTTGGACCTGGACTAATCTTGTGAACTCTTTTGAAATCACTGCAACAGAAAAGTCATTTGCACTGTGACCTCCCAGGACATTCAAGTGCGTAGATCTTTAGCAGATAAAAACCACCAATATGGGATTAAGCACTACTTCCCCTCCAAAGAAAGGTTTTTCTGTTTGTTTGTTTGTTTGTTTTTAAGGTTGCAGATATCAGCTCTAACCCCTTTCACAAACTTTATAGAATAAAACTCCAGGAATCCACCAGTGTGACTTCCCCATGATCAGAATTGCCAGTTTCGTTTTTTTTTCCCATGCGAAATGTGATCATTGAAAATAAAGAGTCTATATAATCTTACATACAAAGGCTCTGCCGTCAGACAAACCTGGGTGTGAATTCTGACCCTGCCACTTGCCATCCTTTGAAGTTGGACAAATCTACTTTTACTCTCTTCGGGTTTGCTTGCTAGGGAATAACGAGGCCCACCTTCCTGGGGTGTTGTCCGCATGACACAAGCTAATGCTTAAGGCAGTGCCTGGAAGATAACGGCCATTTTATTAAGTACCTCATGATTATGAGTCACTTACTTGCAAATCGTAATAAAATACAGAAGAGATGCTCATCTTTCTAGTTTTTGCGTGGGGGCGGAGGGAGGTGCTGTTTGGAAAGTGGAAACGTCTCTCTCTCTCAGAAATGAGTATCGTTGGCATTTAACTTCCCCCTACCCCATATCCCATTGGTCACGGCTGTCTTTATGGGGTAAAATAAATGGCTTGAAGGGATAGGACAAACCGATGCTGCTTTCGGAGACCTTTGTAACCAAAGCATTTGTTCCTTAGCAACCTCGTAAATGTCCAACTACTAAGACCCACATCTACAAATTGCTGTCAGCCGGAGAAATGAGTGTAACTTCCTCAGTGCCAAGGTGAGAGGAATATACTTCATTTGGGGTCCAGTATATCACCCCCATGAGGAAAAGTTTGAGGAAGGTGATTACTTGTGTGGGGCCATTGCTCATTATTAATTTGGGCATCAGTCATCTCCAGCTGAACTGGCCGACCAGCGCAGGGCCACCGAAATGGCCTGGGACCTGCGGCAGTGCTTGGTGTCCGACCAATCAAATTACTCTGGGAAGAGGCATTTGTCAGAGGAGAGAGAAGAAATCTATTTTGGCTGGCTCCTCGGAGTCCCGCTACAGAAGCGCAGAGGGCAGTTTTTATTTAAGGAAGGAATCTGAGAGCCAGGGGCTCTCCGATAAAGCATCGGCGCGTCGGGACATGTGGGTGTGATGGGATACAGTGTCTCATGTGTCTGTATCCTGTATCCTTGTATCGTGCTTTATTTTTTCCAAAGCACTGATGACCCTCTAGAAACGATAGACTTTGTTTTTATGTCTATTGTCAGTCTACGCAGAACTTGGTTTGTACAGTAGAGAGGTTAACAGTGAGGACTTTGGAGTTGGCTGCCTGGGTAGGATCATAGCGCAGCCACTTAACGTGCACGAGCGATTTAAATTCCCTGTGCCTCAGTCTCCTTACCTTTAAAATAGGGAATACAACAGGGTCTACGTCAAAACACTGCCGTAAGGATTAAATGAGTCAAACCACGCGAAGGGCTTAGAATAGCAAGTGCTTTACACATGGCAAGCGTGCCTTTGTTTCTGCTCTCGTGATTGTAATTCACTGCTGTGTCTAATTCATCTTGAGCAGAGCCTAATCAATAAATATTTGTTAAATATCAAATGAACAAAATAGTGAATTTGTCAATGAGTTCCATTAAAGAGAAACTACGTTGGAATGTATGTAAGGCTCTGTCTCTAATAGTAATCACTTGTCTTTCAATTTCCTAATTTCTCATGCGCCTTCTTGAATGGGAAAGGAAATGGTAGAGTTGGGGCCAGCAAGCCTGGATCGTGTGTCACCCAATGCAGACCACGCTTGTGATGGGACACCATGGCCCAAGGGATTCACATCTATCATTAGGGTTTGAGAGTTGACTTTCCAAGGCCATCATGACTTCACCTTTCCACTTCTCCATGGGACGATGCACAATGCATGCTTCCTTTCTTTGTATGTTTTGGCTTTTCCTCTCGTCTTCCTTCCCCTCCTCCCTTGACACTGTTCCTTAGTGACCACTCAGGGGAGGCTGCTGGTCATCGTCCACATCAGGTCTTGCTCTCTTCCGGCCTCTGTGTTGCCAGGGGGGAGCATGTGACGATGCTGCTGCAGTCACCGGCAGGTAAGCTGCGGGCGTGCGCCGCCCCTACACGCCGCCACCAACCATGCTGTGCAAGCTCCTCCTTGCCCTTGCTCAGTTCCGATCTGCCTCTGGAGAGGGCCAGAATACTTTCAAAGCCCCAAATGTTGGGGTCACGAGATAGGCGTGGCCTGGGCCCTGGAGTCAGCACTTGGAGGAGAGCCGGACATTTTAACACCAACAAGTTAGTAACACTCATCAAATTCGACCGCTGAAGTGCTGAGGCTTGTTCGTTACTTCCACGCGGCCATCACCGATTCTTGGCCTCGTGCTTCTCCTCCTTCTCCTCCTCCTCCTCCTCCTCCTCTCCTCCTCCTCCTCCCCTCCTCCTCCTCCGTTCACTCGCCAAGGTCGTAGCAAGTCCCAGCATATCTTCTGTTTCCTGGGGGCATATGGGTGGCAGGAGAGAAGCACCCAGGAAGGAACGGCAGCGCCTCCTGCTGGTCAAGGCCAACCTCTTATGCGTCGTGTGTCTACCTCACTTTGCCAGGGCGTGTCCTAGTTTGCACGTCTCCCTCCTCCTTTCACTCTGGAAAGCGCTCTGGTTTGGAATAGTTACCCTGCTCCCCAGTTCACAGACACCAAGCAGCATCACGCAGCATCCCTCGGGGCTGCTATAACCTGGGGCAAGGGGAGAGGCTAGAAACGCAAGGTGGATCGACCCAGCCAAACGCAGAGAGAGCCCCTCCCCGGGCAGGGGAGCAGGAGCACAGTGCGAAGACGGTTGGCATGGAGGCCGCCTGGTTCAGGGGCGCCTCGGCTTGCGAGGAGCCCCAGGCTGCAGCCTGGCCAGCTTGCTTGGCAGCCTGGCTGACACTGGGAGGAGGACATTTTCCAAAAGCTCAGGCCCTGGCTAGAGTTTCTTTCTTCTTCTCCAGCACTGGGGATGGAAAACTCAGGCTTAGTACCAGGGACATCTGTCTCCTCTGTTCCAGAACCCCATTGGGCTCAATCCTGGATGTGGGGAGGCTCGGGGGACCGTCCCGGGCTTGGTGGACTAAGGAGGCTGCTCCGTAGCACATCCCATTTGATAGATGTGCAGAAGCTCTGGAAGAGGATTAGGGGGCACGTGATCGGATCCCAGTCGGGATGGACGTGTGCGCAGGCTCGCTGCGGGGCAGATCTGTCTCCCGAGGCAGCGCGTGAGTGCGTCCCTCTCGAGCTGGCAGGAAAGCCACCCAGAGGGTGATAGCACAATAACCCCAAATCAACACCCCTCCCTTCGAAGTTCCCTCTCTTTCCTTGGCCTTTGAGAAATAACACGGGTTGGCATGCGACGTGAGAGCTGTGCCTTGGAGTCATCAGTCATACCCAAAAGTGGCACAAAAAGGCAACTTTTACAAGGGCTTGAGAGGCAAAGAAACAAACCACGGCAAATGTTTGACTGATCCAATTATAAATCCAGCCCCGCCCCCACCACACACCCGTCTTGGCAGAGACGGAGGAGGAGAGGTAATTATGATAAGTTAGTGGGTTTCCAGAAGAGCTGGGAGGGAGAGCAGAGGCGGCTGGGCCGCTGAGCGGGGCCCAGAAGGGAACGCCGGGCAGGGGCGATGCAGCCGCGATGCTGGGAGCCACTCCGATGCACTCCTGCCTGAGGGCAAGGTTGGACACAGACTCACTGCCCTTCAGGAAGACGTTATGACTGGGTCCAGGACCCTGGGAAAGGTCCTATTTGGAGCATCTGCTGGTTGAGGGGCGATGTGGACGGGAAAAGCAATGAACGCTGACATTTCCTGTGGGCGTCTGGTGCTGAGTTTACCTCCTGCAGGTGGCAGGGCCCGCTCAGGAGCAGGTGGGACCGCAGGGAGGTGGCACGTAGGGGTGAGGGCTGCGGGAACCCACAGTGCCACGGGGCCTCTGGCTGTATCCAGTGATGACTGGTGGTGGCGGGTCACTCACGGGGCCTGTGCCTCTCTTTCTGCCTCCGGCCAGGCCCGTGGCAAAGTGTGCCTGCCCCACTGACGCCTCACGAAAGCTCAGCACTATTTCCTCTCACCCTCCCGAAGAGGCTGAGCGGGAAGGGAAGCGTGGACGGATGACAGCGGCCGGGCCGTGAGGCGGTGGGGGTGCGCCAGGACTCCATGCTCAGTGCCACCTTCAGTGTTCGAGTCGCTTCACTAGATGCTGCCTGGCCCAGCTGCAGGCACGGTCGGGGCCGCTCGGCGACCAGGTGTCAGGACAAACCCCTCAGCTTCCGGCAGGAAACAGCACCTGTATTTGCAGACTGTAACAACTCACTGTGCCAGGCTCCACAGAAAGGATCAAGCAGACCAAAGATAGAGAAAAAAACGAGACACAGGTCCTTAAAATAAGGAGTGGGGGGTGGAATCCATCTACCCGGGTGGAATTCTTGATTCTTCTGTCACATGTCCGCTCCCAGCCGTGGAAAAAGTAATCAAAAATAGGAAGAGTCTTTTTTCTGGGCACTTGCTATGTGCCAGGCATAATGGCAAATGCTGACATATGTTATCTCATTTCATCCTCCCAGAAACCCTATTTTTATCCCCATTTCTCTGCAGGCGACAATGGCTGTTAGAGAAGTAACACACCCAGTGCCACTGACCATGGTTGGTGGCCAAGAGAGGACTTGGGCTTGGATTTGCATGAGTCTTAAAAAACTGTGGAAGGTTGCCTCAAGTTTTGCAAGAATCTGGCTGGAGCCGTCAGCATTTCTGGTGGCTAGCCTCGTTTGAAAGTGTCCTCAGATGCCGCTGAGCAAAGAAGTGGGAGATAAAGCAGAGCTCAGCAGTGCCAGGGTAAGATTCGAGCAGAAGCAGACTTGGCGCCCAAAGGCAGGGAGACATCCCATTGGGGCAGACGGAAAAGGATGCCAGGAAAAGTCTGGAAGGCTGTGCTGGGTGTTGGCGTCACCCGGCCTGTGAGCTCCTTTTGCCAACCCCCAAACTCCTCCTTGTACTCCAGCCACACACGCCAAGCTCATCATCCCCGACTCAGGGCCTTTGCACAAGCTGCCGCCTCTGCCTGGCCTGCCCTTCCCCCTGACCATCTTACCATCTTACAAGGGACTCCTTCTTGTCCATCCTGTCCGGCCCAAACCTCACTACCCAGAAAGGGCAACCCTGACCGCCCGTTCCACTCCTTTTTCTGTCCTTAAAAAACACGCATCGCTCTCTGAAAAAACAACAACGAATGTTACTTATCTACTAGTTTATAGTCCACCTCTCTCCTCTTAGATACAAACTTCGTAAGAGTGGGAGATGAGTCAGTTTTACAGAACACACTATCTAGAGTGCTTACAGCAGTGCTTGGAGCATAGAGGGTACTCAGTGAAGATTGCAACTGAATCATTACAAACATCTAGGGCCAAAGGGAATATTAGCCAGAGTGAAGTCTATACCAATGCTTGAGTTTTGTGATATGACTACTAAGAGGACATAAAGTTTTTAGGAAATTTTAGTAAGTGGTGTGTAGTTTTCCTGTATTTTTGTTTGCTAATTGTTCAGACGATACTAGGAGGTAACGTCGAATGAGCCCAGGGCACTGTTTAAGTGATTCACATGTACTGTATTCTCTAAGGCTTGTAACAGTCTTATTGCTATAAATCATTATCCCCACTTTGCCTATGGTAAACTGAGGCATGACGAGGTTATATAACTTGCTTGAGAGTTGGTAAGTGGAACAGTGGGGATTCGAACGCGAGAAGCCAGCTTCAGAGAGCACACTCTAAATCACCGCACCGCAGGGGACTTACTCAGTACACTGAACGAACAGGCAGCCAGTGCGTGGGGCTGGCCAGCCTCGCTCATTCGGGAGGAGAGCAAGGTTTGTATTCTCTAGTCCCTGGGGAGGAGGAAGTGACCCATGGGTCAAGGGTGAGAAGGCCTTGGGCGATGTGACAGGACTCCTGACTTAACCTGCAGAGGGTCCGGCAGGAGAAGCAGGGCTGTACACAGAAACACACTTGGGATAAACAACTTGCTTTCTTTTTTGGATCTCATTTCTTTGGCCTGGAATATCGCTTTCCTGTTGTGAGGATGGGGCAGTAAGATAAAGACTAGAGTGCCTGTGGTTCACGGGGTACCCTGCCCCAGTGTAATGAGATGTAACCATTTGACTAATCATATAGGGGAAGAAACAGTCCTTGAACAAACTGCTTAGAGTAGAAAGTACGAAACCAAGGGACTTGGGCTGATGTTACAGAGATGATGAATGTAAAATTATTGGGTCAGTCAACACACACTGAGCACCGACTATGTGCCTGGCCCTGCTCTGGGCACTGAGGACACAGCAGTGAAGTGAATGGATCAGGCACTTGTCCTTCAGGGGTTGACCCTGCCATGGGGAATAGAATGTCAGGGAGTAACGTGGACTAGGGATAAACCAGAAAGCAAACAGAAGACAATCCACATGGCCATGAACAAGGGCTTGGACAAAGCAGTGAGGGTACATCCGGGCAGCTGAAAACCTACTTGCAGCCAAAGGAATGAGTCTCTGAGACAGACAACCACGTGGGTGGGTCTCTGACACTGTGCCGAGTGAAAAAGGCCAGACACAGACGAGCACGGGTTCCCCATGTACAAAACTCAAGGGGGAGGGGGCATGGCGGAGAGCAGGTCGCTGGTCGCCTGGGGCTGGGGGGAGGTTGGCGAGGGACACAGTGGAGCTTTTGGGGGTGGCAGTGCTCTGTGCAGGACTCGTGGTACTTCCTTAGACAGATATGGTTTTCAAATTCTAGGAATCAAACTGTACACTGAGAATGTATGCAGGGGGCGGTTTGTAAATCACATCTAAATTAAATTGATTTAAGTCACATCAAGTAGGGTAAGGGGATAAAGTGTAAAAGAATATCCCATTTTAGATTCCCGCATGAGGCACAAGCTTGCTGAGGGGCATGGTGTGTGGGTAGAAGGCCTGACAAAAGTAAGGGAGGAGCCATATAAATATCCCGGGAAGGAACATTCCGGAAAAGAGGGAACAGCTGGTGCGAAAGCTGCGACGCGACGCGGAATGAGCTGGTCCTGACTGCCGGGGAGCGAGGGGGCGGGGCGCGGCGGAGGCGAGGGGCTGGAGGAGCGCGCGGCCAGCCGCGGGCGGTGGGAGCCGCCTGGCCGTGGCGGAGGAGGCGCCACCGGACGTTCCGTGAACACCTGCCGGGGTCGAGCCCCGCCAGTCCTCCTCGTCCTCGTCCTCGTAGAGGCGACCTCCAGCACAACTTCAGATTTCCCTTTAACGCGACAGGAGGCCAGTGGAGGGGTTGCAGAGGCCGGATGCTCTGATGGACGGTTGTCAAAGACGAGACCAGAACCCTTTTTGGAGTTAAGAGAGCTGCTCGCCTGGGCGTTCGCCGAGCCTGGTCCCCTGGGGGCCCTCCAGGCTTGGCAGTGGCTTTGGTGGTTGGCTCTTTGAAGCTCAATGGGTTATAAATTCTGCCAAGTCCCTCGACTCTATATACCAAGGCTAAAGTTGTGGTTTTCAAGTTTCAAAGGAGTATGTTTTCAATGTCTCTGGTCTGGGAGGGGGGGGGTAGCGGAAATGAAAAAAAGAATAGAAAATGGTATTATCGCAGCTAAAAGTAAGTCAGCACCAGCACTAGTACTGTGCTGAGCACCCCGCACCCCTCCTGCTCAGAGCTGGCCAGGGCGGGATTCCCATGAGAAGCAGGGATAGACCTTAAGGAATGAGGCCGGGCCAGGGCCAGGCGGGGCCAACGCATTCCCTGCTAGGTGGCCCATCCTGGGAATTCTTGCAGGGCCTCAACGCCAGTGCCTCTTCTAGCCAAACGAGGCTCTGCCTTGCCCACTGCTGCAGCCCCTTCACGCGCATAGTAGGTGCTAAATAAATGTCGGCAGGATCCAGTGTTACGGGCTGCCTCTGCAGAACGATGCATCTCTCCGAAGACAGGGTCTCCTCGAGAGATTTTTGAGACATTTTTTGAGATCAGGGAGAAACAGCTAAAACCCCGTACATTCCGATCGCCTATTTTCAGGCCTCCCTTGATCCATAAAAGCGCGCGTGTTCCCCGTTACAAGGGTAACTCACAGCTGCGTGGCGTTTGGCCGCTTTTTCTCTTTTATTTAACAGACGTTCCTAGCCAGGGCCGGGTACACGGCTAAAATCTGTGACAATTCGCCACGGGCAGAACCGTGAAAACTCCAGAGAGACTGCCCTCCTTGGTCACCCCTGGCCTTGTAGAGCCGGTTCTGAATGGAAAAGCTACATCCTCATCGATGAGCGGTGGCTGAAGAAAAGCCAATTTCTAGGAAGAGGACAATGGTCGCGTGAAGCTTCGACACGGCCCATTCAATGAGGGGGCTCTTCACTGACTTCCGCTTGGACGTGTTTCCCCTCTCTCCTTTATTTGCTGAACTGCCTTCCAAAAGCCCGCTCAGGTAAGACACCTCAGGAAGCCGCCCTAGAATCCCACACAGGTTAGATTTGGTGGCCTATTTTTACGCTTTTAAATCTCCTGTACCTAACTTTTTAGGAACAGGAAGAGCTAGTTGGCTGAGCTCCCTATGACAAGGGACAGACATGGATAGTCTCCTAAAAGATACGTGGCCTCGGCTCCAACAACGTTCGGTGGACCAGTGCTAGCAGGAAGCGTGCATCTGCCCTGTTCCATCCCACAGAGAGCTGTGCTTGGGCCAGACACGTACTGGGCACACTGTGCCCCAGGGCAAGCACCCCAGCCCCTGCCACCTCACATATTTACGAAAGGATTGAGAAGAGACACGAGCCACTTGACTGAGTTGGAAGCCCCTGATCTTTGCAATGCGGATTAGTCTTCAAGGACGACCAGCTAAAACTCGGACTGCCTATCAGCATTGGTTTCAGCCAGAGGCCTTGCCATTCTCCCCGCAGAGACTGCAGGTTGCTAGGTTACCTGCGAGTGAGCTGTAAGGGTTGTAGACCAGACAGATTGATTGACTGATCTCCATAGGGTGCTTTCTATTTGCTAAGCATTATCTCATTTATTCTCACAACAACCTGATGAGCTGTAGTCCTCATTTTACGGATGACAAAACTGAATCCGGAGAGACTCATCCACAAACATTCCACTACTACATAGCAGAGATAAGATTCAAACTCAGACCAGGCCCATTCTAGCATCAGTTCTTATCTTCCTCCCAGAACTGAATCTCACGGCCCAATGATGCTGCTGCCATCATTGCCTAACGCATCAGGTGCCCATGTCCTCAAAGGCAGGCAGATCGATGCCTTTCATCTCTGCCATCCCAGTCAGTGAATATTTGTCGAGCGCATAAATAGAATAATTTTATATTTTGTCTTTCCACAAGCCATGCCCTCATCATGCTGCTTTTTGATCCAGCCCTGGAGAAGGGTAGAAGGTATTACTCTGAAGACTAAGTGCGCCACGGTATAGGAGGGGCCAAGTTCAGGGAAACTGACGAGCATCTCAAGACTATTCTGAAGATATACCGAAGCTCTGCCACAAGACTGGAAGAATGGAAGTTTGACCCCTCAGTGCCTTGCTGATGAGATTTCTTATTTTCTACCCATTCCCCTAATTGTCCTTAGCCAATGGTTTATCGAAAAGGTCACCCTTGGCTCCTTTCCCTCCCACGATCAATATAGTAGGGTCTTATTGTGGGCTGGTTGTGAAAATAATCAAGTATATAGTCAAGGAGAGGAAGCAGATTGGGAATGTGTCCAGTCACGAAATGACTTCCCAAGCACTAAAGAGGAACAGATCACAGGCACCGGCCAGTTCCCCTCAAAGCCTGGCCTGAACCTTCCACCAGACAGCAGTGCGACCTTGGGCAAATTACTTCCACTCTCTGAGTCTCCACTCTCTTATCCCCAAGCCAGGATAATAAAAGTCGCTGCCTCTGAGGGTCACTGTGAGTCAGACTCAGCTCATGGTAAGCACTCAATCACTGTTAGCTATTCTTATGGTTATTATTATTGTTATAAAAGCTTGACATATTGTAAATCTTTTGAGCTGGCAATTCCACTCTTAAGAATTCATCATAAGGAAAGTATTAAAAAACAATACAGGAACGAATAACTGCAAGGAGGTTTGCTGAAGAATGATTATAATGTTGAAAAAGGGGTTGATTGAAAAAAATTTAATCTATACAATGGACTACTTTTGAGGTATTTTAAATGAGTTCATGAAAGAATATTCAGAGATGTTCCTTACCTATTATTAAGCAAATAATCAGGGTAAATAAAGTATGTATGGTACGATCTTATATTTGTAAAAATGATTATAATATGTGAACCCCAAAAATGGAAAATATACTAAAAAATGTTAATGTTTTCTGTTTCCTATCATCATCATATATTGCTTTTATAATGAGAAAAACACAAATAAAAATTACCTTTTAGAAAAACAATCGAACTTTCATTTTATTTCTTTGGGGGCACGTGGGGGCTTGCGTTATGGGTGCTTTGAAAAACATGATGATAAAAGCTTATATCATTTTTACATGCCAGCAGGTTCTAAGTGCTTTATAAAGGTTCCTTCATTTAGATCTTACAACAGTGGCATGGATCTATGTATGTGATGTTATCATCCCCATTTAAAGGTGAGGTAACTGAGGCACAGAGAAGCTGAGTGACTTGCCCAAGGTTATACAGCTTGGAGGTACTGGAGGTTGAAATTCAAGGGCAGGTCAACTGGACTGGTCCTCACTCATGCCCAAGCTCTGTCTGCCAGAGCTGCATAGGCATTCCACAGAATGTTTATTTAAATTTTATTTTTATCTGTATATTTACATATTGTAAAGATTATATTTAAATGCCCACACTGATTTCACACACACAATAGAATCTAGTTATCTGAGGATTTTTGGAAATCATAAAAGGTCGCTTAAAATGAATGTCCTTAACAAATGGAAAAATGATTGATTAGGACTTTACGTTAAAAAATGAAACTCTATGAAAAATTCTATTAAAATCTCTTACTTAGGAAAATTCAGGTTACATCTGCAACTGCACTCTAATTATTAGAGCGAACACTGAGTTTCCACACAGACACAAAAATGTGACACCAAACATTTCGTTGTCTGTCAGCTTCATTGATTGCAAAACACATCCTGTTTTCAGAGATGTCAGAAGACGAGCATTATGCGCATCTCAGAATCGATGAAATACTCGAGAACAATGCCACATCACTCTCGTTTGACTGGCATCACACAATTGAGGGGGGGCATTTCTGTAAACATACCGGGACGTCCTCGTCAGACTTCCCAGGACTTCCCGTACGTTACTGCAGTGGCCCTCGTGGACGTGCCGCTTGCCACCTTGGTCACTTCTCTCTGCTGCAGTGTTTAACTGTGCTACCCTAGCCAGATCCACATCCACCCGGGCCTTCCCCGGGCCCTGGGAAGCAGGACATCGGCACCCCTGTCACTCAACTTAATGAAATTCCTGTTTGGGGCACACGTTGTCATTTTCCTGCGTGGAGGGCTGTGGTGACACTGTACAGCAGGAAACTCCCGGACGTGACCGCCCACGGAGATGAGACCAAGGAGGTGTCTGCGGTGTCCAGGACATGCCGGCTTTGAGACCCTAGACTCTGTCTCAGCTCTTTCATGCGTAAAATGGGCCCGCTCCTGGGGCTGCTGTGAGGACCAAGTAATTCATGTGGGACAGGCTTTGGCACACTGCAGTCCTGCTGACTTATTATTTTAACTAATGTCAAATGGGGAGGGGTCTCTGAGTAGAGAACGTTTTTATAAGTGATCAGATGATTAACAAATATTTTTGTCTTCTAACCACTTTTGTTTCTACAAAACATCCTTACAGAGAGGGGCTTTAATGGACGTGTAAAAGCCATTAGTTTTGTTTTTTGTGTGTGTGTGTGAAGATTTTGGAGTAAAGCTTTTCCTAAGATCTCTAAACGTGGATTTGAACCTCTGTAACTGTTGTTTATCGGGACGCTTAAAGGTCGGCCCTGGGGTTTCTTGGAATGCACCCTGGTGCGTGTCTGCTCAGATAGAGTCGTCTAAGCAACCACACTGGCGGGTCCTGTCAACCGACTGCCAGGCAGAGCAGGGGCACAAGTTCGTGCCAAGATGTTCACCCAGGGGTGCAATTTCAAATGAATATTACCATGTCCCATAACGGTGATTTTTTTTTTTTTAAATAGAGTTTCAGAGCTTTTTTAAGTTTGGGGTGCAACTTCTCTACTCGTGTATCTACGGCGAGGGATGCGGGTAGTTGTTAGCTAGATTCTTTAAGTGATTTAACCTTGAAACAATTATTTCCTAGCCTCTTTCTCGCCCGTGGATCAATTTAATTGAAGAGTAGCCACAGCCGGTAAGGAAACCATGAAAGAAAATACTGTTGCTGTTTGCAACTACTTGTACATATTCACTGTGATTTTTTTCCCCCTCAAAACCGTGCAAACAAAAAAAAAATGCATAAATGAAATGACTATAAAGATCACAGTTATCCTCTATAGCCAGCCATTCAACGCTTGTTTTACTCAAAACAGACTGAAGCTTGTCACAGATTCACTTTTCTTAAAAAGAGAGAGATTACTAAAAATGAAGAAAAGTACAAAGAATATGGTAACAAATGCCCATATTTCAACCACTCAGGTGAATCAATGTTAACATTTTGTCACATCTATTTCTAGTCTGTGTGTGCGTACATGCGCAGGCATTGGAGATGGGAAGGGAGACAGTCTTACTTTTAAAGTTTCAGTAGATTAAAAACGAGTACTTTCTAAACCTAATTCTCAGTCCTGTTCTCGCCTCTTCCCTAGAGGTGCCCACCCTCATGAGTGTAGTGGCTCTGGCTGTGTCCCTGTCTCTCTCTCTCTCCATGTGTAATACATACACACACAATAAACATACATAGAGATTAACATTATAATAATAAACATGAAATGAAACTATAAATGATGTTTATGCTAATAAAACTGTCCCTTTTATCTATTTATTTATGGGGTTCCGCATAAGATTTCACTCGAAGATAAATGTCTTTGCCCTGAAAATTCGAAAAATGCTGAATCACAGCACCTCTGCGACTCTGCTCCGTCTCAACTGTGGCTTGGTGCTGCCTCCTCTTATTTCTGTCTTCTCAGTTTTGCCTTTCTCCCCAAGTCCCACTTACTCAAGCATTACCCTCCTTGAGAAACATTCACAGCGTCCTCCGCGCACCCCGTTAATATCCACTCTCTTGTAAAACACAAGCAGCCCCTGAGATTTCTCTTTGGCTCTGCTTGGTGGCTGCCCAGGAGGGTACCCATCGATCGAAGGGGCAGTTTCGGTTCCTGTTAGGATGCCACCAGGCGGCAGATAATAATCACAAAGGGTCTCCCAAGAAAAACCTTTCCGAAAGCCCGTTGAAGTTCAGTACAGAAGAAACCAAGGCTCTTTTGGTTTCACGAAAATTTCCTCCATACTTGAAAGGAAGCCCTTTTGGAAAGAAAGGGTCTGACAGACATGCCTGTAAAATATAATGCCTCCCTTCAAAGTGAAGTTAAATTGCTATGTGACATGCTATGCAAGCCGATGACAGTCAAAGCCTGGTATTTCCTCCACAATAAGCTCGCAGAATACCACTCCACAGAAAGGGAGAGGCCCAGGAAGAGCCTGTCCAGCTAGTGGGCATTGGGAGGGTGCAGAGAAAGTGGCATGGTGACAGACCATGGTACTCAGGGACCTGGTTAGTGCCACCTCTAACTGAAACCGTGTACAGTTTACTTACTTGGGCAAGAGAGACGGACCAAGGAAAAAAAGAGTTCATTTTCAAATAAGGCTCTGAATGGGAAGGGATAAAGTGAGCCGGCAAAAGCTCAGACCGTTAATCGCCATCTATAAATTTGCTTTTAAAAAGGGTCATTTAGGGGAATTCTGCTGATGAGGACACACAGAAATGTTTGCTCAGCTCATTGTATCTGGGTCCACACATGCTTGATCTGTCATGTTTGCATTTATTTGGTATGATCACAGGGTAATTTGTGGTCTCCTAGTTTCCTTCTATCGTTTAATGTGGGGATAGTTTTGCTTCCCATCCCACAGACACACCTGTGAGTGAGTGTGCACATCCTAGTGTAAGGCACTAGGGCTCATAGCGTCTGCTTCTATCTCAGCACCATTCAATCTTTCCTCTAATCAATCCCCTGGAGCTGTAAGCCCACCCTAGGCTTCCCAGTTGCCTCTGGAAGTCGCTGGGCTCTTGGCTCCATCAGTCTGAGTGATGAAGTAGGCATTTTTAATATTTGCTAAACAGGACTGAGGAGAAGGTGAAGTCTCGGTGGGCTCTCAAGCACCAACTGCGTCTTGTTGTCTCTGGTTAATCACGTACCTAATTTGCCGATAACTGACTTGTACTCACAAAGGGTTTCATTCGGCTTGATACGTGAGTAGCAAGCGCTGGTGAAACGTCAAACTGACCCGCGCCCTGCCTTCACCACCTGAGATCCTGACTTGCAGCAACAGCCTCTGAGGTTTCCTTTGATGCTTAGCACGATAGCCAGGTCGGGTTATCATTCCTTTTGTAAAGTCTGATCTGTTTCCTCTCTACAACCAGGGTTGAGTGAATCTGACACTGTTTGTAAGATTTCAAAAATTTGGCAAGATGCTCTAGGCTTCCTTACATACACCATCCCCATAAGAATTCTAGCTGGTAGGTTATGACTGGCCTAGATCAATTCTTTTTTTTTTTTTTTTTTTTTTTTTTTTTTGGTACAGGTCTTAAGAAACGCAATGCAGGGTGTCAAAATGCTGCATTAAAAAAATATATATATATACGATCTACCTTTCAAACTGACAAAGAGGAAACAATGATAATACCCAGTTTAAGCAAAGGTTCAAGTAAATAAAAGGGGCATTTGCACATTGCTGCTGGAGGAAAAATTTCAGGACAATTTGGCAATTCATATGAAATCTTTAAGGGTAACTTTTGGGAAAAGAATTAAGGCTATATACAAAGACTAGCTGTGAGGGCAGGTACCTCGACATTTTATTACAAGTCATTAGGGCTTTTCGTTGATATATCTGGAGCTCCTACTCCCAGGGACACCATGGGATTGTACTTCCTGCCCCACTGAAGTTGGGTATGACTTACTTGGTCCATGTGAGAAGGGCTTACATGATACGTGTCACTTAAATGAGGTTGACGTTCGGCAAAGTCCAATGTCACCCCAAACGAACACACGAAGTAGGGTTTCCCAACCTTAGCACGTTCGACATTTTGGGCTGGGTAATTCTCTGTTGTGGACGGCTGTGCGTGTGTGTTTACCAGCATCCTCGCTCTCTATCCACTAGCTCCCAGTAGAGACCTCTTCCCAGGGTGACAAGCAACCATATTGCCAGGCGCTGCCCCTGGTTGAGAATCACCGATATGGAACGGACAAGAAATGGCCTTGTTGTTTTAAGCCACTTGAATTTAGAGGGTTTATTTTTGGTGGTGTTCTTTTTGTCGTTTTGGTTTTTAGTGCCACTGATATGTTTTATTGTATCAAAACTACTACATAAACATTTAGCAAAAGGGGACCGCTTTTATATTAGGGATTTTTAAAATTTTCTCCCTCTTGTTTCCCTGTGTTTTTAAACTTTTGCTTCAATGAAAACGATCTGTTCTTTAATAAGAAAAAAAAACTAGAAAATGAATTTTAAAGAGCTGCAGTTACATCATTGCCCGCTTCTATGCCGTGTTTTCTAGGGCCGGACAGAATTTCTTAGCATAATGAAACGTGTACAATGTGATACCTTTACATTGTGCTTTAGTTTGCAAAAATGTTTTCTCATCCTACCTCTGCTGCTGTTGTATTATTACAAGACAACTGTGAGGCTGGTACACAGGTAGACAGACTGGCGCTACGAGGGGCTACTTCCAAGGTCACCTGGCTAACGTGCAGCAGAGGCTCCATTCTCAGTCCTCCCTCTATGCCAGGACTGTGTCCCCTGCGCCGCGTTGGCTCTGCCTCGCTGCTTTGTGCCACTTTCAAAAAGTCAGCCGGGACAGACTCTGATTCTTGGGAAATTTAAGCAGAAAGGATTCTCTCCGCAATTTAATATCCTTGGACATGGATACTAAACCTTGTAGGCTCTTGGTCAGAGATTGATACTCAATAAAATTTTAAGCATAGCCATTTCATGCAACACGGCCAATAGAATTTCATATTCTTTCCCCTCCCCACCTCTCTCTCTTTCTCCCTTTCCAGCTCAAATGAGTCACCTTGGCTAGACTGCCAATCCCTATAGAACTTATGTTCCTTGATAGGACATGCCAATAGAAATGAAAAATTCTATAATGAGTTAGTCACCTATCCCTGCAAGAAGCTGAGCGCTGTCTCCTGGAGGAAATGTAGCTCATCAAATGGACATGAATGCATGTAATGACAGTGAACGGATGTGAGAATGTGTAAGGAGTCGTTTTTTTGCCTTTCTTTCTTTTTTTTTTACAGAAGCACCCCTATATTGTACCTGTCTTGTGCATTTCTAAGCATCTGCACGGTGTCTCGCTTACTTGACCCTCCGACACGTGCTAAACTCCCAAATTGGCAGCTGGACTGAACCCCAGCGGCACATCAGCCCATGCCTATTCATTTCTCTTCCCTTGAAATGTGATGGGGCTGTCCCCGGAGGGGAGCTATTTTGAGAGGACGAATCACTAAAACAATCACTGGCTTGGCAGGAGATGGACAGTGGTGTATCCACAAACGAAGAAAAGACATTTACATTGAGGGTTTGAGTCTTGAATGTCAGGACAGCAGGGAAACTGGGTAGAGTCGGCTTCTGCCAGCTGTCCACTGTCACGCAGTTACAGAGACTGACCTACTTGACTTGCCGTGATCACTGGCTTTTCTGTGATACTAGCTGCTCAGAGCATGCAAGGGAAGGGGGATCACAGTTCTTTGAAACACCATGGGGAAACCATTTTTAACCAGCAAAGCTCCTTGCATCGAATTGAGGGGGAAATTCTGCTCGTCTGTGTCCAGAGGGATGTTCACACAGACTCAAATACTGCCATGAAACGGATTTCACCATTGCAAAAGCCACAGTAGGATCAGTGGATCCTAAAGGTCAAAGAGACCACCTCACAGTTTGCATAACTTCCCAGGGCAGCACCCTGACACTGGCCAGAAGTTACGGAAAGGCCTCGGGGACCCCACTCAGCTGAATTCCTCTCTTTTTCCTGAGAAACTCTTTGAAGAGCAGATGTGCTTTTAGCATCAGGAGTTCTGCGCGGTCAGGGCTACGTTAACTCATCTCTGGATAATCAGTGCTTAGATCAACAAATATTTTTCTGGGTGGATGGATGGAGGTCATATTGATTACCACTTTCCATATGGGTCCCTATAGCGTGGCTGTGTATGGTAATAAAAACCTCCACAGCCCTCCCTGCTCAAAAAAGAAATTGTCCTTTTAAGTCCCTTATATCGACCATGTCAGGCTGTAAGATGGGGTTGCAAATAAGTTTCATCTCGAGAGCCAAGAACTGTTAGCGGCTGCCTTCAGGGTTCTGTTGGATGAATTGGTGCACTGAGCTCAGTGAGGAAAAAGTACAGTCATTGATTAGCAATGTCTGCCATGAGCTGAAGACAAAGAAACGGTGGCCTCCTTGCTTTATATTTGCTAATGGGTTTAAAGCTTTAAATTCTTCCAATTGAATTTTCTAGATGAATACCTTTCCAACACATTTTAAAGTCAGCTTTGACTGGATATGAGGGGCGGTTAAGGATGTTTTTCTTCTCCCGGAGTATTTTCCTAACAGACTTCTTTATGTACTTGCTGGATTTGAAAGCAAATGAGGCGGGGAAACCTGACTTGGGTTTCCTCAGGAAATATAATTCTTACTGGAAAAGAAAACCAAGCTCACTGGGTGTTAGTTTATCCCAAGTGGTACATACGATAAACTCTCTACCAGGACAAATGAAAGGAGGGATCAGAGGAAAAACGATGAAATCCATAATGCAACCCAATCTCTTCATCCCCAACTCCGGAATAAGCTCACTTTCCCAGCGCCAGAGACTTTCCGAGGAGCACAGTACAGGGACGGGCAGGGAGTCAAAGAGAGACAGCAGCTGAATTTTGTTTCGCGTCACACCACACTGTTCATATACGGTGGGATGTCTCCTAGTGACACTTACCTAATCAATCGAATAACCAGAAGGCCTAAACAGGATGCACCCAAGGGTTCACCTCCAGGTTTAGCAAAGCGGACCTCATCAGGTTGAGATATTACCTTATTTTATTTTATTTTTTTTTGAGATGTGATTCATTTAACGTAAATCCCACCATTTTACAATTCAGTCGTTTTTGGTGCACTCCCCATGCTGTGCAACCATCACCGCTGTCTAATTTCAGGGCATTTGTATCATCCTCCCCCTGCCTCCCCCCCAAAAAAACCCCTGCACCCGCCAGCAGTCAGTCCCAGTTCCTTCCTCCCTGCCCCTGGCAATCACTAATCTTTCTGCCTCTATGGATAGGCCTATTGTGGACAGCATGAATGGAACCACATCATATGTGGCCTTGCATATCCGGCTTCCCTCACTTAGCAGAATACTTTCAAGATTCAGCCATGTCGTAGCGTATAACGATACTTCGTTACTTTTTATGTTTGAATGATATTTCACTGCATGGATATATCACGTTTTGTTCACCCATTCATCAGTTCATGGACATTCGGGTTGTTGACACTTTTTGGCTATTATAAATCACGCTTTATAACCTCTGCGTACATGTTTTTATGAGAAATAACATTTTCAGTTCTCTGTGGGTATATACCGAGAAGTTAAATTGCTGGGTCATTATAATCATGCTATGTTTCACTTTTTGAAGAACTGTCAAATTCTTTTCTACAGTGGCTGCACCATCTGACATTCTCACCAGCAATAAACCAATTTACCAATGCACCAATGTTCCAACTTCTCCAACCTCTGCCCACACTTGTTATTCTCCGTCCTTTAATTCTAGACCTCCTAGCTGCTGTGAACTGGTGGGTTTTTTTTTTTGTTTGTTTTTTGTTTTTTTAAACTCATGGCCATATCAAGCGTGGTCCTACCTGGGCATGTGATGGTGGAAGTCCCCTTCTTATGTAAACACCGAAGAGAGCGTCCTTCCCGAGGGAGATGTTGAACTTTAGGAACTGGGGCTGACTGATATGGATCTGGGATCTCCAAAACACACCTGGCGGGACCTCCTGGGTCACGCGCCGCCCAACTTCTGCCTCGCCGCTGTCTATGCTGCTGTTTTTCAATGACCAGGGCACTGGAAGACAAGAATAGAGATCAAGTCGGTGACATTTGTCTACATTAGTTGGCTCTACATTTCTGTTTAATCATATTCCAGGATTTTTTTTTTAAGTATTAAGATTAAACTCATGGCGACTTTCTCTTTAAGTCCCAGCTTAAAACATTTACGTAGGAAATCACAAAGCTATAAACTCCTACCCCAGGGCATCTGAAATGTTGGTACAATGATTTCTAA
Source organism: Eonycteris spelaea (assembly GCA_003508835.1). NCBI lineage: Eukaryota > Metazoa > Chordata > Mammalia > Chiroptera > Pteropodidae > Eonycteris > Eonycteris spelaea. The sequence continues at coordinate 11,616,473 of PUFA01000032.1, read as the reverse complement.
AACTTCTGAGGCTGCTCTTTACTGATCACATATAATAAGAGCTGGAGCCTGCTAAGTACACGTAAAGCTTCTGACAACCCCTAATATGACTGAGATGTAAAAAGTAATATCAGGGGAGGGGAGAGTGATATTAATTTGGCACCACATTGAATGCTTGCAGCCTTTAATTATTCTTTCCAGTCGCAAACAAGTCCAATATACTCTGACATTTTCATAAATTAAAAAAGAAGCAACAGTAAACAAAAATCAGCCCGAAGTAAATAAAGTACACTAGAAGGTGGGACTTGATCTCAGGGTGACCAACGCTGGGGGTGACCCCTTCCTTGAGCAGGAGGGAGGGAGCTAAGAGCCATGTGGAAACCACACCCCTTTCATGGTGACAGTGAAGTGTCTCTGCAAAGCACTATTTAAAATGGCTTATATGGCAAATATCAGTTGCCCACAGTCAGCATCCTTCAAAACTTTGACAACAGCAGTTCCAGAAATATCTATTTTGAAAGAGGAGTTTTGAGTAACAATAAACCACCAGTGCCTCATGCACTTCCAAGGGCAGCTGGCTTCCTTTGTAATCACAGAATTAAGGAAAAGCTGGGAGTTACTGGTAGCTACCCAAGAAAAGCAGAGTCTCGTTTTCCTCATCTGTAAAATGGGAATAAAGCCTTCTTGGAACCATTTGTGATTCCTTCAAAAGGATTCTTAATTAAAAGAAAAAAAAATCCACCTCTCGTCTTCTTGAGAACATTTAAGTTAATTGAAACCAGATACTGAAAGAATGACAGACATTTTTGTTTTGAGGGTCTTTTCATTTTTCAGTTGATCACTCTGATGGCCTTGTGAGTCTGAAAACTTCTTTGGCCCAGCAGGGAAAGGCTTGGAAACACGCTCCCCTCTGCATTCGGAGACAGACTCTTCTGAAAATTTTATCTATATTTGGCCACTGCACATCGCAAAAGGTTTGGGTGGTCGGAGAGGTCATAAGATCGCTGAAGACTGGTGTGAGGGTCAGCGAAGCTCTCTGACTTAAGAGACACAGCTTGCTTCCTAGCTAGCCACCCTGCCAAGACAAGACTCATAAATGACCTTGGAGACAGTGTCTCCATCTGTAAAATGAAGAGGTAACATTTTTGGATCTCTGGAGGTTTTCTGTGTCTAAATTATAAAAGAAAACCACAGAGTGACTTGAGGGTCTGAAGTTATTATTATTTTTTCTTTTTTCTTTAAGAAGAGAGGTGATGATTCATTTGTGTGTAGTTCAATAGTGGATCAATAAAAAGTCAACGGGGCTTAAAATAAAGTAGGAGGAGCACTGGTTTGGACCTTAAGAAGAAACTCTTGACCTCCAGAATAATAAAACTAGGGAACCAACTCCTCAGGGAAGTGTGGAAGCTTCCATCACATAACACTGTTAAGAAGAAAAAAAAAAAAAAACAACTAATAAGTCCTGAGTGGCTCAGATCTTTGGATGGAAACTCGATGGTTTGTTTCATAAACATTTTTATGTTGGCTAATGGTTGTGGACCACTTCCCTATAAAGGGAGATAATACTGACTAGTACATGAGAGCAGAGACTCTTTCTGGGCAGAAACTGCCTCGGTTCAAATCCCAGCTACTAAGTTTACCAGTTCTTTGTGCCTCAGTTCCTTTGGCTGTCTAGTTGGGACATTATTATTTATTTCATCAGGTTGTTATAAGGATTTAGTGAGTTAATCCATGAAAAGCTTTCAGAATAATTTTTGGCACAAAAGACATACTAAATAAAAATTAGTTATTATTGTCATTATTATTAATCTATAAGGCTCTATGCCTAAATTCAGTGTTGTTTATTTTGCTGAAACAATGACAAACCCAGGGGAAAATACTTATTATTACCAGTTGATCAGAAGCTCTGACTATTATAAATTGGAAACTAATTTGTACTTAAATATGTTGTTTTTGACAGACTCCACCCCGCCCCCAAATCAGGGCTTTTTGTGAGAAAGGATATAATAAAAAGAACCCAGTAAGAAAGAAAGGTAGTAAAAAATACCCCTGGGGAAGAATAGACTAGGGGCCTCTGATAGTGACCAAAAGTAACCCCAAGAATCATAATGTGGCAATAAGTTAAAAAAATGCATATAAAAAATTTACAGAAATTATTCATCTTTTAACTTATTAAGATGGGCTTTTCTTCATGTCTGCTGGACTTTCAGGGTTGCTGGGTTCATGACGGGATGTGAGAAAGAAGCAGGAAAGCAGCGCCCACAAGCCCGCTAATCTACTCTTGAAACCTAAATGGATTTGGATAATGTCAAGCCGGATGAGGACGCCGGAGATGCACGAGGGAGCTGGCCTCCGGACGGCGCTGGCTCTGCAGAAATTCGGAGAAGGAGCTGCAGGGGTTTGCTTCTTAGAGCAGTGGGATCCCCCTTCTTTCACTAGACCCCAGCTTGAGGACCCGGACTTCAGTAAATTAGCTGCTACCACCAGCAAGTCCGAACTGCCTTGTCCGCCGTCACACCCTCCCCTAAGATTCCAGATGTTTCTCTCCTTCCTGTTTCATCCACCAGAGAGGCAGTGTCCCTGGCTGATGAAATACAGGCTCTGCGGCCAGACAGAGCTGGGTCCACACCCTGGCTCTGGTTCTTCTGTGCTGTGTGACCTCCAGCAATTTGCTTAACCTCTCTGGGCCTCTGTTCTTTTTTTTTTTTAAATAAAAAGAGAATAATAATAATAATAATAGTAGATATTTCATAGGGTGGGAGTAACAAATGGAAATACACAAAGAAGGGCTTTGTACAATGTCTAGCACATAATAATAGTAAAATAAATGCCAGCCAGTTACACTGAATTAAATAAAAAATGAAAAATGACATAGGAAAGCATTTGGCTTTCTTTTCAGATAAAGGATTTTCTAAAAGAAAACTGTGCATATATGTGATATATATGTATGTATATGTGTATATATGTATACATATTTGTATCTATCATCTAAATATCTATCATCATCTACCTATCTACTTATCTACCTATCTACCTACCTACATACCTACCTATCAGGAGAAAAAAGATAGAATAATTCTTCTAGAATAGTCTTAACTATGGAATAAGCGTAAATTTGGGAGTCAGCATCTGTTCCCAGCACTGATTTTTGATGGGACCTTCTGGAACCCGATATGGTTACTTTATTGATTAGCTTACTTAATTGACAAACCTGCTGTAGTGAGCAACAGTAAAATGAAGGTCCAGGTCAACTGCACCCTCACACTGAAGCTCTCTTTTTCTTTATGCTCCTCATCCCCAGCCAGAAAAATAGCAGTTACTGAGTTCCACAGCAGTTCCATTTAACGACGGTGGCGCCTGTCGTCAGGTACTGTAATTGATTTTGCCTGCCTTCCTACGGCTCTCTCAGTAGACACTGTGCTCCCCGAGGTCAGGCAGAGCTGCGAATTCATCTCTGGGTTCTCTGTGGTTTGCACCTGGCAACCATGTGGGCTCCACAAATGCTTGTTGACCTGAATCAACTTTTACCTGCCCATCTGACGGCATATTTTAACACAACCCCTGTAATTACTGGCTAAGATGAGAACCGTGAGGAAGATTCACTTTGCAAAGTTGCATGGAAGCTGACTTTTTTTTTTTTAAATAAAATTCATTTTTGAAAGCTCTACGGGTATATTTATAATTTAAAAGAAAGTTCCTCATGGATCCTGTCGAAAATTCAAGAGTAAAACTCTCAATTTATCTTTCGTGTAAAAGCTTATATACACACAAACCAGGGGAGTTGGAGTGTAGTAAAAAAGATTCTTAAAGTAACAACTGAAAGTCAAGGGTTAATGCTGATGCTTAATGACCTTGAAACTTTCGTGGAAGGAGCAGGTGTGTAAGTGGACGTTTTGGTTGAACTCCCATCTTTGCCGCTAAGCAGCTGGCTGGGTTAGCTTCGAAGGTTTCCGTGTCCTTACATACATAACCGTGGTTTGGACCTTTGGGGTCTACTGAGGTCTACAGAGCGAGTTGGGAGGGTCACCTCCGAGTATATGGTACAAAGAATGTGCGTGTGTGTGCGTGTGCGTGTGTGTGTGTGTGTGTGATGTTGGCAGGAGGTGGAAGGTGCTTACACTTTGAAAGTAAAACTTGATTCATTAAACATGTTATTGTCAGTGTTGAAACTAGTAACTTCTTTCAAACTAAATTCTCTAGACGTGCAACTGAATTATGCTTTTGCAAGGAGGTATTTCACTTTCCATATATATATTTCATATATATTTTATATATCATTTTGAAATAATTTCAGATTTATAGAAACGTTTTTAAAAAGGTACAAAGGATTTCTGCATGTCCTTCACCCAGATTCCATAATCACTATATCCATTTGCTTCATGTTCTCCCTCATACATAAATACATATGTATATATTTTTTTCTGAAACACTGAGAATAAGTTACAAGCAGGGTGCTCCTTTACCTCTAAATACTTCTATGTGTTTTTTTTCTACAAGAAAGGACATTCTATTTTCAGAACCACTGTATAATTACCAAAAACAGAAAATTAACATTGATACAATGCTCTAATTTACAGATCTTATTCAAATTTCCTAATTGTTACACTAATATTCTTTGTAGCAAAACAAAGATTTTCCCATACACTTAAAAAAAAAAATCTTTAAAATAATTGCATATAACTTCCGTAATTTTAAAAAGAATGAAAAACAAACAAACAAACCTTTTTTGTAAATACTGACTCAAAGAGCTAAGAAGAAAAGGTGGTGTTTGCCAATTGCAGCAGGCAGTGCTGGGAACTATCTTAGGGACTTTGTCCCTGGAGGTCAAGTCCCTGGGTTGGCGTCCAGGATTAAAGGGCTGTGCTGCTCTTGCAGGTCAAAGAGGACAGCAGCTTCAGGCAAACAGACCTGACCCTGGGCCCCTCCCAGCGACGGCAGCTGTTTTAGGACCACAGACACGGCTAGTCCCTAATAGGCTGCCGCTGAGAGACAGGCAGCAAGGAAATACAGTAATTGAGGTTTCTATCTGTACCTCCAGGGTGGGTTTCCTCATACTGAGACGTTTTGAGACCTCAGAAGGCAATGTTGCACAGCAACCCAGGGTTGGAATCCCAGCTCTGACAACTAACTACTAGCTGTGTGCCTTTGGGCTGATCACTCCCTCTCTCTGAGTTTGCCGGCTCATCTGTACAATGGGGTTCTTCTGAGGGTTAACCAGGGGAACCTATGTAATACCTGGCTTGGAAACACTTCTATAGCTTTCTATTCCGTTGTTGTGCTACCTAACAATAGTTGTAATTATCCCAGATTTGGAGGACAGATTCGCGATGGCGTAATTTAAAATACAGGCTGCCTTGGGTAGGCACAATTTGCTACCAGGGGCCAAGAGATGGGGTGGGGCTTCATGAAATAGGCTGTCATTTTCCAGAGCAGCTAAAATCAATATACAATGAGCAGTCAATACGTCTGTAGACAGGGAGGGACCCGTCACATGAATTAAGGCGCTATAGCCAGAGAAAACAAAGTCACAAGTTCATTCGCTCCAAATTACAAGTATTGATGTGTACTTTATCTGCTTCTCAGGTAGCGACCTCTGCGTAACCTGTGTCAGTGAAAAGCAGCCAGACTTTATTTACTTAACAATGATTCATAACGTCCAAAGCAATGCTGGGCGAGTCATTCATGCGCATGCTCACGCAACAAATATTTATCGAGCATCTACTATGTGCTAGGTAATCTTTGGTCACTATCACAGTTGAGGTGTATGTTATAATCCCATCATCATCCCTCATCTCAGCAGCCTGCAGCCCAGGGTCCCATGGACTCCATTTAGGCTTGGATTGGCAGCGTCAGGAAAAGAGGAAGCAAGCATCCTGGGGGCTTGTAGGTGATGACCGAGCATGGCGTCCCGGCAAAGCAGGATCGAGTCCAGCCCACGTCTCCTAGAGCTGCAGCGCCCGTATCAAACCTGCTTTTCTGTCTATGAGCTCAAAGTGAAAAGTGAAGATGTTGATCCTTTTGCCCTCAGAAGCAGATGCTTACTTAACACATGATGGTTCTGGCTGGTTCATCTCCAGCTCAAAGATGAGATTTCTGGGATTTTAGAAGCAACACTCTAATGATCAATTTTACAGGATAGCCCACCTCTACAGAGCACGGAAGATTGCTCATGTAAATGTGAAGCTATTGCCTATTTCCGAAACGTGTACCTAAAATTCCAACCAGTTAAATAAGACTGATGTCAAGCAAATTGACAGCCTTCCATAGCCACATTAGGAGCTAATCATCTCAGAAAACGTTGCCATGATTCATTTATGGAAACAGCGAGACTATTCCCCAAACAAGTGATAAAGGGAATGGACTCATAGTCATAGCGGGGAAATGAAGCCTCATATTAATACTTGCTAAACTTAACTGAACTCCGGAGGCACCTTGGCATAAATCTGCCTTGCAGATTATTCTGCCTCACATATTTTTATCTATTGCAAATAAAGTTGAATTCAGAATATTGCTTCAGTCATTACACCTCGTTTCCATTTATTTGGGGATCAGGACAAGCATCTGAGGGTTCTGTTTAACCAAGAGAGGGGCAAAAAAGATTCTCCAAAGGACATTAGATTCACTGCCTTAGACTACAGCTCCCCGGAGTCGTCAGCAGCCCGTCAGCCTGGACCCTGCGGCTGGCTGGCTGTTCTTCAGGAAGAGAATTCCATCTTGAGTACCACTGTGCCTGTGATGGGGTCCACAGCATCACACAGCAATAATGGTTTTCATAAAATCCTTCAGTGCCTGGGACCACAAGCACTGAAGGATTTTAGAAAAGTACGCAGCCTTTCATCAATTTAAAACCTCGATTTGCCACCTTAGATAAAAATGGTCAACCCTTTGTCACTAAGAGTGTTAACAGATATTTATACTTCTGACTGTTTAGGTGGCTTGCTTCTGCATTAATTTGTAGTTCGGTTGATTAGTATCCTAACAGCTAAAATTTATTAGGTGCTTACTACTTGCCACGTAATCTCCCAATATATTTGTGATTTTTTCCTGTTTCTCAGATGAGGAAACCACGGAGGTAAAGGGACTTGCTTAAGGTCGCACACCTCTTAAGTGGTAGAGCTGGGACTGAAAGCCAGGTCTGATCAATCCTGAAGCTCACCCATCTACTACGCTGACTATTCTGGATCCTGGGCCAAGTACAAAAGATACAGCAAGGTGTGTATTCACTGAGAAAGAGAGCAGAGACCAACTCCGGGTGTGCAAGGCAACTCTGAAAGGCAGGAGCGGTGAGGCAAGCAAGGGCAAATGCAATGGGGTGAGGTGGGGGGAACACTGGTTCTCACGTCAAACCATGACGGTGCCGGGCACAGTGGCACCTGTGCAGCCTAGAGCAGGGTTGCAAGCGGAAGCTAAAATCCACCGGCGTGAGGCCCTTCAGTGGGCTCCGTCTGTAACCACGATGAAACAACATGGCCTCCAAAAGGAGGGGAGCTGCCATGTGGCTACGTAGGTGGTAGGTGTGTTTGTCAGTAGACATGCAGCACGGTAATGATTGGCTCAAATAATGACCCCTTGCCTTTCTGGGAACTTCACGGACTCTGACAAAGCCTTATGTAGGGAGGCGATATTTCAAAACCCTGGGCTGTGTTCACTGAGAGGCTGACAAGAGCCGGAGGAAGAATCACCAACCTCCCTACTAATCTGGCTCCTGGTACCGCCGCACTAAGCCAACGAGTGAAAATCATAATGAAGTTTCTGCTGAAAGGGCAAGTGTAGAAAAACATGTTTCTAAACAGAATAACAGTCTTTGCCATTTTTTTCCAACTTGCATACCATCTGGAAATCCTGATTTTTTTTTTTTTTCAAATGGTAGGGAAAGAAATGTGCTCCAGGCACAAAAAATGTTTACAGCTGAGTTATAAACCGAGAATGGTGGGGCTTAAAACAGGCTGGCAGGGATGGAACTCACGCTGCAGCGAGACAGGCCAGCTCGTTTGCACATCGGCCCTTTCGCGTGAGAGAGGTCCTGCTTCCCACTGACCTCGCAAAGCAAATGCTTGGGAATAAGACTATATTTGGGTTTGTTCTCATTCTTAGAAGGTTAAAAAAAAAAAAAAGATGAAGCAGCAGACAATTGTCCATCCTGACAGACTGAAAGCAGCCTTTGCCTTTGGAAAATACAGAACCTCCTAAGAGCCAGCCCACGGAGGCTTGTTCCAGCACCAGCTGAGCTGTCACGATGATGTCGGGGACAGCTCATACTCAGGCATGTCTTGTTAAGTACCTGATACCACACACTGTGTTTTACAAGAGTTGTCTCCTTTATGCTGGACAGCGGGCGGATGAGGGGGCACCATTGCTCCGATGAGGGATCGGAGGCTGAGGGAGGACATGTGACCTGCTTAAGGTCACACAGCTGCAAAGGGATGGAGCTGTGGTTTGTTGTTTGCAGCTAGACCAACCCCAAAGTCCTAATATTTTAGAGGACCTGTCAGTGCAAAGTTACTAAGAATGTATTATACCTAACTCTTGGTCGAGAAGAAAAAATCTATCTACTGCAAGTTTGATCTCTTCTCTCTAGACTCCTATAAATTTGTGTAATTACAGGAAAGACCAAGGAAGGTAGAAATGGGCTTGTGAATGATACAGAGCTGTCAGCAAACTTTTCCTGTAAAGGGCCAGAATATTTTCGGCTTTGTGGGCCATCTAGTCTCTGTTGCAACTACGCAACTGCTTTGTGGTGGTGCAAAAGCAGCCACAGGCAAAGAACAAACATGGCTGTGCTCCAATAAAACTTTATTTGCAAAAACAATCAGCTGGCCAGACTTGGTCCATGGTATGTAGTTTGCTGACCCCTGATATAAAAGATGCCTTGAATTTAAAATGAGTGACAGGCTTTGAGCATGATCCATGAAATTCTACTTGGGAGCTTATTCTTTCTTAAGATCAGTGAGCGAATTGGCTACGCACAATGTGCCCTTTAAAAGTTCCTATATTTTTTTTTGCCTCTGGGCCTAGCCAATCAAACTGGATTCCCTTATGTTATCTGACCAGGTCAGAACACTGTATTGAATCTTTGTTCTCAAGGCTTATCTAATCCCAGATCTATAGAAAGAGTGCTGTGTGCTCATGTAATGAAGATGTATGAGTTCATTCCTTTTAACATAGAAATACACGCGAGATGGTGAGTGATTCTGGCAGTCTGTGGACTCTCTTTTCTTGATGTGAAACCCAACCACCAACTACGTTAAGGTTTAATTGAAAGAGAGAATGAAGGGGGAAAAAAAAAAACCATGAGCAACAACAAATGGAAAAGGGAAGACAAAGGCCCAAGAACATACTCTCCTGACTAATTAATCAAGGGCTTTGTTTCCACTAACATCTCGGAGAGTGTAGGCTGCCCTGCCTATTAGTTTTCTTTCCAAACCCGAGAAATGTAAGTGCTCTAAGGAGCAGGTAATGAAATCTCTATTGACGTGCCGTCTTAGATGGGACTCACGTGTCTGTGTTTTGCTTACATTTTAATTTGGTTCTGCTGGATACTTACCAGTAATTGCTTCATAAGATTACCCTCCCTGGCAATGTGTGGTGTATCTTGATTAAAACATTATCAAAGTGAAGGATTATTGTACACCACACCAAAAAAAAAAAAAAAGAAAAGAAAAAGAAAAAAATGGAGGTGTTATTTAATTAACTTATTGCCAATATTTCTTGATTGTCTCTTTGAAACACCAGAAAATTAGTTAATTGGAATTGATTCAGGTTATCTAAATGTATAGACTTGGGAAGCGGGCAAGGGAGAGGTCACTGGCTAAAGAAATTTAAACGTAAGGTCACTTTCTCTAGAAGAGTTAGTGGAGTGTGAGAAGACTAAAACCTTCCTAGGAGTGTTTTAAGTCAAGCTTTACAATAAAGAAGAGAACCGATACTTTCAGTCATCAGAAGTGCACTGTTTTGGTGCTCAGAAATGAGATGTTCCCAGTTTTACTTCAACTTTAAGCAATTTTTAATTCTCACCCTTTTTCATAAGAGTCCTATTGACGAAATTTATTGGATGACAATTTGGCAACCATCCTGTCTGCCTCATAACTCACTGGGAAAATATCTGAACTGGTGATGTTATATGACTTACACAACGTTTTCGAAAGTGTGCTGTATCTGAGGGGGAAAATTCTGGTCTTTCCCAAGACACCATGGAAAGTATTTCTTCATTTGTTAGAGACTCCACGCTCTCAGTTAGGACTTGTTTTCTTTGTGCTGGTGTGGGATGCCAAAGTGGGGTAGGGGATCTAGATGAAGCTCACTCAGAAACGGGAGGAGTGGCTGACCTGAATTTATGGAAGTTAATGCCTATCGGCAGTCCCCTTTTCTGAAGGACGATACATAAAGAGTTTGTATATAATTTCGGAGCGTATGCACACATAATGGACACGCCTGTGCCTGTTGATAGAATATGCGCATTCACTTTCAAAGTGGATTCTGCAGTCTTCTCACAGGACAGGGTACAGACTTGTAGATTCAAGGACATTCATGGGTAAAATGTAACAGGGACCCCTAAAGCAGGGTACTCAAAGAGCAGCACTGCCAATATTTTGAGCAGGGCAGTCCTTCACTGTGGGAGATAATTCCTCCTAGGGCTGTCCTGGGTATTGTAGGATGCTTACCTCAATCTCAGCCTCTATTTACTAGAGGCCAGTTGCACCTACTCTAATTGTGACAATCCAAAAAGTCCTGGACATGGCAGGCGAAAATGCCTCAGGCTGAGAACCACTGTCATAAAGGAAACCGACGTTGCACAGGGTGTCAAGTCCTGAAAGTGAGTGGATTAAAATCTGAGGCCAACAAATTTTGCTTGCGGCTTTTTGGTCAGTTAAGGCAGAAGAACATGGTCAGTTAAGACAAAGCACACTTTTCATTTTTAGGTGCAGTTTTCGCTACCTGATAATGGAAAGCATATCATTTCATCCTCAGATCAAACTTTTTCGTGCTCACTTAAAGGTAACTTAGTGTTTATTATTAGGATAGATGAGACAAACAATTATTACGGACTGGATAAAAAAGACAAGAGAGTCACGCTCGAAGCATTAGGACAGCGTCGGGGAGAAAAATTTCAGCAACATTAGCATTTCAGGATGACCAGTGCACACCTCTACGGGAAGAGGAATTCTGGAATCTTCTCTGTGGAAAATGACTGATCTAAGGAAAACTCCAATGAGCTTGCCCACAGGCGCACAGGGCGGGGCACAGACTTGAGTCGTGACTTATACCCGCCTACTTGTTTGATTTGGGCTAAGTTTTATAAAACATCCTGGGCCTCAGTTTCTCTGAGATAATTTCCTCCCTTTAGAATTGCTGAAGTCATGCAATGCAAAGCCTGACATACAATAGGTGCCTAATAGATGTTATTTCCTTTCTCACCTTTGAAATGTCCCTGTGGGGTATTCTGGGAAACATAGGGGTGAACTGCCTATGTGTGCCAAGAGGCAGAGTGGAAAATTCTGTGTTCACGGAACCCCCTCTCTCTCGCGTGTGATTTCCACCCTGCATTACACACACCTCACTGTGTCGCTGGCTGCTATCCACCCAGGTCCCCTCCTCCCCACGGTTCTGTTTTCCCTCCTCGTTCTTAGTACTTTGTTTGCACCTTTTTTTCTCCCCTGCAAGAATACAGTTGCCTGATTGCTTCAGCACCCATTTCGACTGTCGCCCCCTTTACCCGCTCGGAGAAGAGAAGCTTCGTCCCCCAGTTGTCAAAACTCATTTCTCTCCCCCCCGAAGCTGAGTCTGTCTCTTCCTTTCCGTGCCAGGTGGGGCTCCCTCCCTGGGGAGGCTGCCTCTCTCCTCGAGATAGACTGTCGTCTAGTGTGGCACGTGCAGCCTGCTGCTGCGGGCTTTCTCGATTAGGAAGGACTTGCTCCTGCCGCTGCTGCTGCTGCTGCTGCGCCGCTGCTGCTGCTGCTGCTGCGGCCGCTCCTGCTGCTGCTGCTGCTGCCGCTTCTGCCCAGGCCTTGGGATGCTTTCGAGCAGCTGCAGACCGTGCCACTCGCTGCAGAGAGCAAGGTACGCACACTGCTCTGGGCGGGCACCGCGCCAGCTCCCAGTGACTCCCGCCAAACACAGATAACAGGCAGGAACAGCAAACAGCTTTTAATGGGGGCACCTCAGAAAGGCAACTCGGTGTGGGTTTTTTTTTTTTTTTTTCCGATTCCCCTTGCTCTTCCTTTTTGCATACCTTCCACGATTTGCATGAGAAAACCTGAACTAGCTCTTCCTTTTTGCATACCTTCCACGATTTGCATGAGAAAACCTGAACTAGCTGGCCCGCGCTCTGAATTTTCCTGCGACCTCACGAGGGCCGGCAGCAGCTGTCACCTCACCTTTGCCTCCAGATGGCATTGTTGCCACATCATCGTTTCCTGGTAAGCCGGTCCTTATCCCATTGTTAAAGGTGTGTCCATCTGCCGGCTGGAGTTGCCAATTGAGTCCGAGCAGATGCATTGCTGCGGGAGAGACAAAGTAATGAAAATGTGAATAGATAATTCAGCAGTGCAAATGTCAAGGGGGTGGGCCAGGTGTCTTTTCCAAGTAACTGCCTATGAAGGAAGCTGCGGGATCAAAAGTGGCCTGCCCCAGGATGCAGGGAATAGCTAGATGCTGAAAGCAGGCGGACCTGGGTGTTCACAGCCTGGGGGGGCGGGGCGGAGGAGAGGACCCCCATGCTAGGCAGAGGAGGGAGAAAGAAATTTAGCTCAGGCCTTCCAAGTGGTGCCACCGTGAGGGGAAACGCCCCTTTGGGGTCACCGTACCGGGGGAGGGGGTATGGGTGGGGGTGCTCCATCGCATCCGGCCTTCCCATGTCCTGGAGGCAGTCATTCTCAGACTGCTAGTTCCGGGGTACTAGTACCCTGCTAGTACCCTGATGAGGACAGTTTCCCCCCAAATCCTCAGAACATAAATTGGTTTCAAGACCAGGCTGCCCAGATGGGGCCGGCCGGCTGGGGTGACGGCACCTGTACCGAACACCAGCGCGGCCCGCGGTGGCTGTGGCTGCTGCCCTGGCCACGGCGAAGCCCACGCCCTGTTTCTAAGTTTCTCAACACTTTTCCTTTTCACCCCTTGTGGAGACAGCTTGGGAAGGATGGTGGAATGGGGTACTGTCCTGCAAACATCACCATTCCTCCTCTTTCTTTCTCCCTTACGCGCCCCCACCCCCCAGACCCCACAGCTCAGGAGACCCGAGCTCTGAGGCACCGCCTCCTCGTCTTGGCCCGGGACACCAGCTTGCCTGCAAAGCACTTGCTTTACCCCAGGGGCAGCTCAAACCTCCAAACACAAACCTCCTCTGGTCTTCCCGGTCCCTCTGTCTGTCCTAACTCCCCACTCCCCAATTACTTTGGCAAACTCAGCACGCGCCTGTCTTTGCCGCTTCTTGCCTGAGCTGTTTGCCTGGAATGAAAGGCGGATCTCAAGGCGATCTGCGTTCTCTCCAAGCCCTCATCTAAGACATGCTTCATTTGTGAATAACTAAGGAGCTCATTTCCCTGCGTATTTTCCATCCAAACAATAATCGCACGACGTCTGTCTGGCATTTCGACCGGACACAGGCCGACGTCGTTGCTATGTTTCCAGCGCTACAGGGGAGAAAAGGCTGTTGACAGGGAAAGGTTCTGAGTACGATGCGGGGATGAGAGAAACAATTAACCACAGGAAACACAATTAACAATGCTTAGGAAATTGTTCACACAGCAATTAATTCTGCATGCCTACCACCACTTAAAGTCAGGCTGCATTCTATTAAGGTTAAAAACCTGTCCTCAAACAACACAACTCAGACTGATGGCTGCAGATTAAGGCGGCAAGGTGTCCCTGGGTGTATGTCTGCTTTTTTTGTTGTTGTTGCTGCTTTTTACACACTTTCCTAACTCCGAACCGTGTTGTTGTTTCTATACATTACTCTGAAGTGTAAGGCCTGCTACTGCAACTCTTCGAGATAATAAATACTAATAAGAGTAAGTGACATTTACTGTACACTTTCTGTCAAGGTAACATCTAATTTTCCCCCGCAGTTTATCTGTTATATGTAGGTCACTTACTTGAAGAGACCAGATTCTGCTGTCTCAAATAATGACATATTTTCACTGTACAGAGGTCAGGAAATGAGAACTAATCGTGGTTGCTTCAAGATAACGATAGCTTCTGATTTGTAATTACAAGGTGAAGGGAGCCAAAGAATTAGCTATTTTAAAATGATATTTTAAAAAATATATTGCTATTGGGTTCAGGGCTTGCCTTGAGCCAGCTTGCTGCTGAGCTGGAGATGTGTTTCCGGGGCGGTGGGGGGGGGGGTCTCTGTGTTTTAAGGCAGACACCGACAGGTGTTACAGGTGCAACTGGGGTCCATCCAGGCCTAACAAAGCTTTGCTTTTCACCTCTATGAAGGGAAGTGGTGGCTCCATCAGGCAAAGATGACAACCTTCCCAGTGCCCCATCACTATGAAAACTGGTCGAAATGGCCCCCTGCGTATAGAACTCAATCTTGCCATCCCATGCAGAACCACAGCCGTCAGTCTGCGGAGCACAGCAAGCAAACAGCACCCTAATCTTCCTGCACACAAAGAGAACACTCATGGAACCGGGTTCCCTCTGTGTTCAGAGACGCCTGCCCTTCTCCCTTTTTGTTTTGGGTTGCAGAGCATCTCCTTATTAAAAAAAAAAAATGTATTAAGAAAACTACAGATTGGGTGAGAAGGGTTAGGGTCAGAGTGTATAAGTGACTTCTCAGACAAGTCCCAGAAGTGAAAAGAAAAATCAGAAAGTGAGATGAAGATGGGAAAAGGGGAGAAGCCAAATCTGCTGCGCGTGAGCTCGGCCCTCCCAGCGGCAGCCACGCGGCACAAATGAAACTCATGTTTGGGCATATTTTTTGTTGTTGAACTGAACGTTAAGTAAATAAGTGAGAATTATACCGGGGTATAACCACCTTCTCTTGTTTGTTTTTTTTTGTTTTTTTTGTTTTGTTTTGTTTTGCGGGGAGAGTCTGAAACAGACTTTTGTTTGCATTTTTTTCTTTCTTTCTCGATCAGCTATTCCTTCTCTCTTTCTTGAGTTAAAAAAAAACGAGACTATCTTTCTGACCTGTGGGGATGGACTGAAGTGTCCTTAGAATCTAGACCCAGGGGAGCTGTGAAGTAAATGAGTTTCCTGGCTAATGAGAACTCTGTTTCCTATTCTGCTACTGATTTGCTCCACGGCTGGGCTGAGAAAGCAGTCAGTCAATATTTCCCCTTACCTTTCGTAAGGGGTTCCCTTCAGAGGTAGGGGCAGAGGGAGGTTAAGCATCTGGAAGACCTCGTAGAGTGCCTTGAATATAGAAGGCACTCCATAAATGTTTATTAGAATAGGTAATGGCACATGGAGGGAGATCGAGAAGTTGGACTGTAGGACATCATATTCTCAGAGATAAAAAAAAAATACATAATGCGGAGGTGTGAAGAATGACGCGAAATAGTGCTGGCAACAATATGGATGAGTTTGCAAGGAGAAGCCATTTTAATCATTTAGTACTTTCCATATCTGCTGCTGGTCCTTGAACCCAGTCTCTGGCCAGCACTACATGAGACTTTCTAAAGATGCATGGCTTATATTTGAGGTAGGTGCTATTATAATCCCCATGTCACAGGTGAGGGAAGTGGTGACTGGGAAGCCTAACGACAGGGGGATTTTGGAATCATAGGAGGATTACCGTGGAGGTGGCTGACTGCTTCATATTTTAGTGATCTGACAACAAGTTTGCAATAGGATCTCAGCAAACCTGGTCTCTTTCTTGCAACTCACTATAGTTGGTGAATGACCATCTTCTATATTCAGTACCCCTTCCCAAAGGGGTTGAGTTTTCTTATCTTGCTGAATTCAGATATGGCCCTATAACCTGATGGCACAAACTTTGCACACCTTTTTTCCTCTGCCACACCGTCAGCCTGGGTCTTGAGTAAAGATAACATGGCTCAGAGCATGGCTGACCAGCGATGGAAGAGACGTCGAGGAAGAGACGTCACTGTTGTAAGCCACTAAACGTTTGGGGTTCTTTGTTACAGCAGCATTCCTGAGGCTACCTTGACCGACACATTCACTCATGAGGAAAGTGAGAAACCCCATTTTTATACATCAGATCTCGGTGCGTTCCTTGAATTTAATTATTTATAGGGTGAGAATCCTTTCCAAAACCCAGCCAGGAAGAGTTAGGACATATTTAAGGTCACGCACTACATTTGGTTCTATAAACAGCAATGAAAAATAGGTCTTTAAATGTTATGTCATAGCATTTCCCATTGTGATCCACTCTCAGAATCGGATTTAGAAAGCTGAGAAGCCTCAGAGTAGCCAGAGTTATTGCTTGTTTATCTTAAGATTTTGGGTGAACAGTGGCCTCAATGACGTCCACCCTGGATGCAGTGGGTGGTCCCGTCTCCACTCCCTGCAAATGCCCCAGCATCTCATCCCAAGAGGTCCTGTTGGGACCATCTGAGGGTCAGAAGTGAAATGAGTTTGAGAGGCTCTCTCCTTAACGTTACTCACCCCCGCTGGCAGCCAAAATGCACAATTTATCATGATTTGACAGGCTCTGCTCCAGAGGGACCCTCGGACAGAACAATGGGGCTCCGCGGGTCAGCAAGGATGCAACAGGGAAAGGCTCCAAGTGGAAGCTTGTGTAATCCAGGTGGCAGCTGGGAAATCAGCCACTGAAAACATAGTAGGCAGCCAAAAGCTAAAAGTTTCTCTCTGGCTAATTGGAGGAAACTTTCATCGAGGGCTGAAAGTGAACCGAGGCAGGATGGACAGACCACACGCAGATCCCAGATTTCGGCAAGAATAAGAAACAGACCCACCTGGAGTTAGGGGGGTATTTCGCTCACTGAAGTTGCCTGTTTTCGCACCAGATGGGCTCTGAGGGAACTACTCAGAGGGAGCCCAAGCGAAAGGGAGAGGCGTTGGTGGCAGGTAACAGAATTCTCCAGCAAGCACAAGGATGGGAGATTACAGGCCTGGAAAAGTGGCAGCTTGGAATAGGGGTTGTCTAAAATAGTAATTAGGGTATGTGTGGGCCCTGCTGGGTGCCACTTAGAACCTTCCATGTTCGTGGCTGGCAGAGGATCAACCTGACAAGAGGGTCAATCAATATGTCAGCAATGCTTCCCAGCCGGCTGCTCAGCCCCTGCTTATCAAAGAGAGCAAACGCGGGGCCCATGGATGCTCTGTGTTTTGCTGAGCAGGCCCCCCAGGAGCAGGGGGTCTCTTCACACATCAGGCCTGTCGATATGTAACCCGAGGAAGAGATCGGGCTTTCCCTTTGAACGTGGAAGGCTTCAGGCAAGCAGAGTCAGGGAGTGGGAGGAGGGAGCCGGGCCTGCTAGGTCTGGTGGCTCAGCCGGGTCAGAGTCACGAGGGCCTTAGACACGATGGCGAAGCTCCTTCAGTGACTAGGTAGGACGATGGGAAGGGTCAGGGCTGGGTCTCCCTGCTCCCGCATCAGCCAGTTTAGTCAACAAGGCCAGGGCTCCCCTTGGGAAATGCAGCCAATTCCAAAAGTGGCCGAGAGAAGAGACCACAGTGGAGTGATCAGGGCTCGAATGCACAAGCGCTCACCCTCAACTTGCACGGGCCCTGTGCAGAGGCGTTTTGGCAAGCAGTGGTGAGAACTGAGATATGCAAAGGAGCCCGATCGATGATGGGGACAATAACGTTTGTTTTGGCGATGTGCCAGGTATTGTGCTAATTATAGTAATTGTATCATTTCTTCCTCCTTTTTTTTTTTTAACCATTTGGCAAATATTTATTGAGCACTTACTGTGTGTTAGGTGTGTCCTAGGCACCTAGAATAATGCTGTTTACAAAACAACTTCCTTGCTCTCGTGAAACTTACATTCCAGTGGGAGATGCAGAAACTAAAGACATAAGTGAACAGAAGAGTATAGAGTTAGGGAAAGTTGAGGTGCGGGGGATGGGGAATCGAAACTTCCTTCGTTTAAATGTAGACTGGTCAGAGATGGCATCTGGGATAGGTAATGTCTGGGCCAAGACCGGAAGGAAGTGAGAGAGCGATTTACGCTGATGTTTGGGGAGGAGCATTGGAGGTCGGAGGGAGTGCAGGGTGATGGGGAGTGGGTGCCCTTCAGGGACTTAACCTTCGACTTGGGTGAGAAGGGTTAGCACTGGAGGACTCTAACGAGGATGTCAGCTCGTTTATTTCCATGCCCACCTGGTGAGGTGGTGATCTAATCTACATTTTTCTAGATAAGGATATCGAGGCTTATGGAGGTTAGGTGTCTTGTCCAAGATCACACAGCCAGTGAGTGGGAAATCTGGCATTTAGACACGTGTCACTGCAGAGTCAGAGATGCCAAGCCCTCGCTCTCCTGCGATGACTCCCTCCGAGTCCTCACTGGAGGCCAACAGGCCCGCCGAGTTTTCCAGCTGAACTGCTAGGGAGCCAGCACTGGCCAACTAGGGCAGGTGGGTTACAGAATCGCTTACTAAATACAGTCAAGGCTCACTCAGGAACAGACACTTCCTTGGTAAGCGGTCGCTCGCCCTCCACAAATATGTCCTGGTCAGCAACCAGTCTGCTGTTTAACTGAAAGGAATTGCCATTGTCGATAGAAAATAATAAATCTGTTTGGCACCTTCAACATAGGCTGACTGCCTAACCATCACTGTTCAGTGGCTTTTTCCTTGGTCACCGTGCATATCACCCTTTGGGGATGCAGTCGAGGATGGTGCTGCTTTCTCAAAGAGGAGGGAGCCCGTTGCAATGCATTAACAGTGTTTTTTTTTTTTTAGGAATCCTGTCAGTGACAAAATGACCTTCTGCCCCAAAGGAGAGATGCAAACAAAACCGTGAAGGATAACATTCTCGAAAATGCTTTGCATCTTAAAGGAGTTTAGAAATTTTAAATCTTAAAAGATTTAAAAAAAAATCCCTTTCAAACTGCCTTGGTAAAATGATTTCTCTTATTTCCCTCCCACTGTATTGTAAGGCATTAAATGGAATGAATTTTCAAAGCGCTGCAGGGACGTTACACCCACAAATCCCTTTACTAGCAATGGGATACGGGCATCATTCTCTCGGGAGTGCTCTGAAAACTTCCTTGCCTGCATCCAACTTCCGGCTCGCAGCTCCCAAATGGTGGCAAAGCTCATGGCGCAGGAATGAACACAGGAGAGGAAGGGCGAGTCACAGGCATAATACCAGAACCCGGCGGGTCCGCTGGAAATGAGTGAGAGGGTTCTGGAATACTGTGCCTGCATTCACGCCTCTACTTTCTCCCTCTCCTCTTCTGGCCACGGTGCAAAAATGGCCATGCGTGGGGGTTTTGTCTGTCACCCATATGTTCCAGTCCCTTGCAAAAGCGGGAAGGCTTTCCGTCCCCTCCTGCATGTCTGCCCTGAGAACAAGGTGACAGTTGCACGAGGCAGCTCTGGGACCAGGGAGCCGTGTGTTCTCAAGACAACAAGGATCCACATGGAGGGAGCGGCGCATTCATCTATCCTCATGACAGGCTCAGGATGGTACAGAGAATGGGAAGTGGTACAAAATTAATCAATTCTGCGTTCGGAGGGGAAAAAAAAACACCACACAGGGCTCGTTGCAGCCTTAGGATGCGTGGAGCCTCGAGCTCGTGTCATCCGTACCCCCGGGTCCCCTCACACCCAGTGCTGCCTGCACTGCAGGGGGCGACCGCTGACACTGTCGGGGTGTGGCGTCTGCTGTGCGCAGGTGACCTCTAACAAGGCCCCCGTGCTCTCAGCATCACCAGGCAGATCAATACACAAGACAGACACACGCTCACAGCCCCTTTCTGTTCCTTGTGCGGAGTCTCCTGAAATGTACCCTGGAGGACTGGAGGTGCTGGTCCAGCATCCTATTGTCCACTGAGCCGGCTTATCCTCAGGCAGATAAACACATGCCTGGAGTCATTCGCCACACGGCGTATCATTTACCACCCGAAACTACCCTGTTCCTGTCGCTATTTTTCCCAGGAAAGAAATAGAATAAAAAGCTTTTCTTTCTCCAAGAAAGGACCCATGTGATCAAAATACCTTTAGAGAATGATAATATCGGTAGGCTTTATTCAGCAAATAAATCATGGTCTGGGATTTTAAGAGCTTTTGTGATAGCCAAACACCTCCTCGCAATCTGCACACATGCACCTAACCACATCTTTCTCCTTCCACCCGCACCCCCCCCCCCCGCCAAAGCTTGTCATTCAGTGCTGACAACCCAAACACAATTTGTCTTTCTTTAAGAACAGAAACGAGCTGCCTGCTAAAGAGGGGACCGGTTCACAAGACCACCGACTACAAAGGAAAGGTGACCCAGGCTGCATGCAGCACGAGGCCCCCGGAACCTAGGAAGCAGACATTATGAATGTTTTAGAGGATAAGATGTCATATCGATCGGTAGATGTGCAATGCGTGCTGGAACAAAGAGGCAGAACTCTCCCGTGGAAAACAGCCTTCTGCAAGAGGGAGTGGTGAGGGGCCTCGGCGCGATGGCAGTTAGGGCACCGGTCGTACTTTGTTCCTAGGGCGCGTTTCTTCCCTCAGCTGCAGCGAACAAGGGAGGAGGCTCCACACTCATTTCCCTTCCTGGGCCCCGGGCAGCCCCCGACATTCTGCTTGCAGTGACCCCCTGACTGAGCTCACGGCCGGGCAACCTGAGACTGGCAGCAAAGCCAGGGTAGGACTAGGGCAAAGCACCCTATCCTGGGTCCCCGAGATATACGGGATGCGTTCCCATCGGGGTTAGACTCTTCATACAACTAGCTACTCATAAGCAGATGGCCCCTGTGCGAACGAATTTCTCTCTCCGAGCGTCACTTTCCTTAACTAAAATAAAAGCAACCTTTTATGAAGTCGCGGCTCAGTGTCAAGCCGTGGACTAAGCACTTTCTATGCATTACCTGAGACACCATGTACAGTAAACCCAGAGGTTTATGGCCATTTCATAGATGAGAGAGCAGAGGATCTGCTGGGAATCTGTTCCAAATGACAGGGCCTGCAGGTGGGGCGCCTGGCCACAGAAGCCAGCACACGCGCTCAGCCTCGTCCTCTTGCTCTACAATTATATCTCTGTGGGGAGAAGGGTGACCAACTGACCTTATGAGGTGTTGTCAGTATGAAGGAAGAAGGGGTCTGGGAGTCTTGGACACACAGGAAGCACTGAAGGAAGGTGTTTCACTTCCTGCTGGTCATTGTTGCCGTTAGAACAATGGCGACGATGGCTAAGTTTGACTGAGCCCTTCGTATGGGCCAGGCATCAATTTTATGAAGTGTGCACATTATCTTCCCTTTTGGCAGGTGAAGAAACGGAGGGTCAGGAAGCTGAAAGTAACGATGCAGCTGGGTCGCGACAGAGGTGGGATTGGACCTGAGCTATGGGACCCTTAACGCCTGAGTACCGCTTCGTCCCGGCTGGTAACAGGACAACTGTCAGCTCAATTCCAATACCAGTGAAGACTGAGGATGGATTTTCCCCCATTTGCCCGAACCCTCTATCAGAAACCTTTGTGCCTTCCTTTCCTGCATCACATCAGAATGGCAGAACCACAAAGGTCACGTGGTCCAGACCTTTGCAGGACAGATGGTGACCTTGAGCCATCTAGGTCACCATCTAGTTCACCATCTTAGGTGAAATGACTTGGTCTTGACCATCGATGACTGGCTAAGCCAGGATCAAACCTTGGTCTCTTGACTCTGTCTGGTGTTCTCTCTATTGTCCTCTTCCATCTCCTTAAAGAAGACGGAGGGTTCTGAAGGCTATGTGCAATGCAGTGCTTCATTAAAGAGGAAACAGGGGACTGCAGAGAATTCTTCTCTCAACTGTTTAAGGCTTTTATCACTACTATTTGCAAGGTAGGGCATGAGTAAAAATGACCTGTTAATAAGTTCGTCAGCCAGAGAGGGATGATGACCCCTTCGATCCTAAATTAATTATATTGGGTTTCTATGACGAATTACTCCTATTGTAGAAGTTCTCTCACAACTGGCATCTAAAAATCATCATTTTTCTCTTTCTACTTGGACCAGGGATGCCATCCACAGTCAATCTAGATGTGTTCCCTCTACATGTGAACTCAATAATTTTTCAGGAGAACTGAGTTGAAGAAGTAAAGATATTGAGCGAATCCTAACGCAATTCTCATTTCGACTTGGTCATTTGTTCAGTGAGGCCAAATTAGGCACATGGGGAGGCTGCCAGTGTTCTTCTCAATTTTTAATTTTGACGTGGTTCGCTCAAGGTTTTTTTTGTGTTGTTTGTTTGTTTTTGTTTTGTTTTTGGTTTGTTTTTTAAACTCAGAAATAAAAAATCTCGTATTAGAAAATGTGGCTTGATCTTTTTCTTAAATGGTTTTTAGTTAAGTGGATTTTGCCTGCCTGACCTGAAACACTTTCAACTTGAATCTGATAAAAAGAAACCATGTGTTAAAAAAAAAAAATTTAGTTGTGTCTCTGAGGGCCAAATCATGTAGTGGGAGATGAAATTCCCAGACATACAGTAGTCCTGATTCTCTGACATGTTAATATCAACATGGTCAACTTTTTACTGGGAGAAGGTGAATCTGGCGGCGGGGGGGTGGGGGGGGGACTTAATTTTTGAAATGCAAGTTACTTATACCCACACACACAAAAGAACTATATTTTCCTCTGCAATTAGATAAATGACACAATTAGACTTATTTTGATTTTGTGACAGTTTACTTAATAGAGCTAATTTCAGGGGTTTTATGTGACGCTCGAGTCCCACACATTTCTTTCCTGCTAAAGGTACACATTTCACTCAGCAAGTAGTAGCGTGATAATTGCTGTGGCCCTTTGGCTTTCACAAAGCACTGCAATGGTAGCGGAAAGACATAAGACTTAGTTCAAAACTAACCTCCCGCCTCCCTTCGGCTCATGCTCCTTGCCCCCCGTAACTCTCGGGGAGATCTCAGTCCAGCTGTACCCCAATTCCTCTTCAGCGAGGGTTGGTGTCTCCTCTAATACCAGCCTGGGAGAGAGTCTCCCTGACCCACGTGTTTGGAACTCAAGAAAGATGAACATGTTGGTAAAGTTCCCCAACTTGTTTTCATGACTTAGCCTTTTAGGCTTAAGTTTCTAAATACGTGCCCTACTAGGTTTACTGATTTCACTTAATCTTTCCTTTAAGACACTCCAAAGGTAGGTATTTTCTTATCCTGATTTTATAAGAGAATGAGACTTACTGCAGTTCTACTTCATGCCTAGGTCAAGGTGGCCAGATTTTTTTTTTCCCCCTTAATTTGTTAAGTCTGGAAACTCTGCCGAATTCCCACACTTAGGACTAGATCTCAGAGATATCTCTGTCCTCTGCAGCCCTGAGAATAGCCTCCGAAATAAGTGTTGCCCTCAGGCCCTCTCTGCTTTGCTCCAGTCTGTCACCGAGAACTGCCCATGGTGACGTGAGTGGGGTCTCTCCTCTGAGATTCTGTAACTTGTAACTTGGGATGTCATTCGCATTCTGCTTCTGGCCCAGTAGAAATATAACAAGAGCTTCATATGTGACTTAAGATTTCCTAGTAACCACATTGACTAAGTAAGAATAAATTTAATAGTATGTTTTTAACCCAGTATATCCAAATTCTTTTCAGTTCTATATGTAATCAACATAAAAATCATTCGTGGGGTATTTTACAACTTTTTTTTTTTTTTTTTTTGCTCTAAGTTTTCCAGATCTGGTTTGTATTTGATGCTTAAAGCATATCTCAATCCAGATGCTAAATTTTCAATGGTGTAAGTGAAATGTGGTCCTGTCAAAAACAATAGAAGTGTGTTAAACAGCAAAATATTTTATATTGCTTCAGTCTTTAAATCGAAATTAATTACAATGAAATAAAGTGGAAGATTCAGTTCTTCAGTCTTACTACCCATGTCCCAAGCGGTCAGTGGCCATGTGGGGCTGCTGGACAAATTGGTTCTAGACCATGAGGCTCAATGGGGTTCTTCTAGGCTAAATTCCTCCTCCATGCTTTCAGGGTATTTTGTATCCTCACCTCTTATAGTATTTATGGCTTTACATGATAATTACTTATTCACCAATCATCCTGCCTCCTCCCTCCCCCAAACTTGGAGCCACACGCCCCTTGAGGGGTGAGGCTGAGCCTGCATCCCCCTCTTTTAAAATTTGTCCCAGTTACCAGTATCAGGTTTTGAACACACCAGTGTCTAAGAAATATTTACTGAATGAAAGAACGGCTTGACAATTTCTGTTAAAAAAAAATGCAATGAATTGAGGTCTTACAGTATAGCTGGCTAAGAATAATAATAATGATAATAGTTATAAATAATATCTAATGAATTCTGACTTTGTGCCAGGCTCTCAATTACTATCTGATTTTAAGGCCATTCTCATTTGATCACTCCTCCCCACTCCCCAAAAGCACCTTTGAGGCAGGAATATCACTCCCATTTTACAGATGAGGAAAACCGAGTTGTAGAGATTAAATAACTTGCCCACTCTCACACAGCTACCAAGTGCCAGAGTCAGGAATAGGCAGATGTTTCTCAACCCCTCTGCTAGTGTTTCCCTAACCTCAGTCATCACTGATCATCTTCACGATTTTGACTTAATCTGACCTCCCCTGGGGCTGTTATTTCCTTCCCATATTTTCAAATCAATCCTCGCCCCCTTCGAAACCGTTAACCCATTGACCTCATCCCCACGTAATATCTGTGAAATGGAAAGCCTGACATACGAGTTATAAGGTTGTGCGATGCATTAAAATAAACATGTAACTATTGAAATAAAGGGTTGCCCACACGCCACGCAAAGTCACCCCGTGTGTGGTTACCAGGGGTGTGCCTGCCATGCTGGGGGAAACATTATCCTCTGGTAGGTCACATCTAACTTAGAACATTTGTCTGTTTGTTCCCAAAGACCCGCCACTGTCACTGTATTTCCCCTGCCATCCGCAGGTCTAATAAAGAAAAATGCCAGGAGTAGAGGGTGGGCTGGAGGGATGGCTCCCCATGCCTGTCTTTTCTCATGATTTCTAGCTGTATAAAAGCAAAACACAAGCAAACCCAAGCTCTACCCTCCCACCTCCTCCACCCTGAGAGTTTTTCTTCGCTTCTTCATGGCCAGAGGACAAAGACTGCCTCAGAAAGGCTGTAGCTACGGGGTCAGTCCATCCTGCTGAGAGCTTTGCCACTTGACGCCGGGATGATGCCAAGAGAGGCTGGACTTTTAGACTCCAAGAGCCCTTCTCCTCGCTGCCTGCGGGAGGAACTCCCATAGTCCAGACGGCCACACGTGTGTTCCTGGGCATCCCAGCTCCTACTTAACACATAAATTCACCAGCAATCATTGAGCACCCACCGTATAGCTACACGCTGCAACTCTCAATGCGGTTTTCAATAAGAATGATAGCCAACACAAAGATACGTACTTACTGTGTGCTAGACACTGTTCTAAGAACTTTAAATATTTAGGCCTAAAATTGTCACTTTTTTTTTGTAGGTCAAATGTGGTAGAATGTCAGTAATGTCACATGGGCTACCTTAAATATATTAATCACTCAATACAACAGTTCTAGAGACAGATGCTTTTACTCTATCTGTTCTAGCTGAAGAAGCTATGGGAAAGAGAGATCAAGTAACTTGCCCAAGGTCATTCTGTCAGTAGTGGTAGAGCTGGGCTTTGAACTTGGGGACTCTGGCTCAGAGCTCTTAACTGCAAAGCTTTCTGCCTATTACAGTAAAAGTACCCCAAAAGAATGCTATATTCTGCCTAAAGGCCAGACTGTTTTAGGTGCACTGTGGTTACAATATATTTTTTGTGGAAATAATAGAACAGGGTGGTGAGAGTAGCTTTGGAATCAGGCAGACCGTGTTGCAAATCCAGCTCCTGCCCTGCCCCTTAGGATCTGTGAGGCTCTGACAAGGTTTTTTGTTTTTTGGCCTCTCAGACCCTCTGTTTCCTCATCTGCAAAATGGGAACGTTAAAACTCCCTATCTCGCAGGGGAGTTGTCACATTAAATGAAATAAAGTATGCAAAGCACTTAGCTCAGCTTGACAGAAAGCTAAGAGCTCAACAAACCACAGTTATTATGTGGACCGGCCAGAAATAACATTGTCTGTCTGGAGAAAAATCTCTTTCAGATTCTAAATAGCCAGGCTACAAGCAGATAGCCCATTCCTAAACTGGAGATGGCCTGCCTTCCGAATTAAAGCCACAGAATCCTATGTAGGAAAATACTTAGGGGTCATCCCCTCCAGACTCATTTTACGAAAGAGACCTGCAGGGGTCATGCACTTTGGCCGGGAGGCCATGCATCACAATCGAGAAGCACAGCTCCCTGATATCATTCCCTTGAAACTGTCCTTTTGGAGTGATGCGCAGAGGGGCCCCAGACCTGCTGACCTGACTCACACACTTCATGCCCGTGTGATATCAGCAGCATCGCTAAGGAGTGGGTGGGGGTGCAGTTGGGGTGGGGAAGGAAGGTGAGTGAGAGCAATGTCTTCAGCTTTTATCCTGCTATCTGCTGAGTCAATGTGCTCCCATGATTAGCCCTGATTCTGCAACAGGGCCACGGCTTGTGTAGCATGGGAGAGCTCAGTGAAGGAGCGTTCCCTAACCTTCCACTCTGTGCCTGGCGCTGGGTTAGGCTCTGGGGTGCCGTGATGACTACGGCATTGCTGCCCTCGACAAGATTTCAGGCAAGGCCCGTGGTTTCAGGCTGCGGTTCCCAGACCGGCAGCATCAGCATCCCCTGAGGACTTGTTAGAAATGCCAATTATTGGGCCTCATTCCAGACCTACAAACCAGAGACTCAGGCAGGTGGGGCCCAGGTACCTGCGAATTAACAAGCCCTCTAGGTGATGCTGATGAACGCCCAGGTGTGAGAACTGCTGGTATTGAGTGAAGTAAAGCTGACAGCAATTAGTGAAGAGAACACGGAGGGAAGGAAGGAGCCCCTCTAGTCTGTTTCCACGAAGGTGGAGGAGGAGAGAGCCCCAACATCGCCCTCCAGGTGCCCTAAGTCTCTGCCCACACGGGGAGGGCGTCAGAGCAGCTGGGAAGACGCAACATGAAACAGGGGTGTTTCAGCCAAGATAGAAACACGGAGAGGATGCCAGCCAGACGCGGACGCGGGCCAAAGTGATGTGGGAAGCCGGTGACGTGCCTGCTCAGCCCGTCTCCTCTCCTTCCGGTACCCGCTCTCCGTCCATTCTGCTTGTCCCAGATGACCAGTTCCCAGAGGGACTCACTGTCACCTCCAAACGTAGCGGTGTCACCGTAGGGATGGTTTCCCACCACAACGGACATCCCCTGGACTCCCATCTAGTGAGTGCTCAGAATTCTGGTTTCCCACCATCAGCCACTTCGATGGGATTTTAAAGACCTGTCAGAACTTGGTACACGGATTCATCCACAGCCCTCCTCACCACAGCGTCACGTTTTCTACCGTTAATGGATGTGCAGTTACAGGGGAGACGCATGACCGAAGCCAAATGTAGAAACTCTAAGGGTTGTGTCGGTCAGGGCAGAGGAGAGAATTTTAGAGAGAAGATGTTTTAGAGAGATGGCGTGAAGGGACGGCTCCTTCCTCCATTCTCTGGGCAGCCCTAGCTGGAGGCAGGTGGGCCTGGGGATCACTGCTCTGCCTGGCAGAATGACTGTGTCATCCCCCCACCCCCCACCCCCCACCAATCAGGCATAGAGCTGCCAAAACCCGACAGGGGTCTCTGACTGTCAACACCTGCCTGAAGGCACGCCTGTGCAAATCCCTTTTTTTTCCTATAGTCTATGAGGCTGAACTTGGTAGTTTGAGCTGAGTAGCTGTGTATTAGCTTAGGACCATTCTGGCTCAGCTCGACCAAGCTTTAGCCAAAAAAGGGACTATTTGGGAGGCTGTTAAGATAGCTCATGGAAGTGAAGGCGCACCCAGCCCATCAGCCTTCTCTGAATTCTCTGTCAATGGGGTTTCTCCAGGAGGGGTGGGCATGGCCACAGAGAATACCAGACTCATCTCCCCACCGCTTAGGGCCACCGGAGAAAAGAACGCCTCGCTTTTCCAGCTTCACTTTTAGTCAAGGACTCGGGTTATCTCAGCCGGGGTCTTTTTAGGACCCATCACTGTCGCCAGAAGGGAAGAGCACATAGTGGACCCTGTCTGGGGTCCAGGTTCATTTTTTTGTATAGAAGACACAGAGCGTGTTGACTGTAGGCCTGGCCACCAAGTAAAATTGCCAGATTAGCTAATAAAAATGCGGGATGCCATAGGATGCCAGCTGAATTTGAATTTCTCATGTGATATTTGGGACACACTTACACTGAAGCATTATTCATTGTTGATCTGAAACTCAAATTCAGGTGGGCATCCTAACACCGAAGCCGGCGATGCTGTCACCAAGGGAACCAGGGTGAGTCAGTCAGGCTCCCCTGTCGTGTCTCCTACAACTTGTTTACAGCTGAGAAGAGGTACAGAGTCCTTTGCGGCCCTCCACAACGTACTGCCCATGCCCAGCAGCGTCCCCGGCCCCTTCTCCGTGTAGCGTCGGGAGGGCCCTCTGCCCGGCCAGATAAGAATCTCTATCAGGCACCTACACGTTCCACAAGACGTCAAACCTGCCTTGCTGTCTGGTGTGGAAAGCACATGGGTGATTCTTTTTTATCAACCACACTGAACCTGGGTGGGACCTGAAGAATGTATCAGAAGATTTAGCTAGGATGAAATTGTGATCCCATTCTTGGCAAGCTCCCTGGAGACATCTGATACTGCGAGAGTCAGCGTGAGGCTTGCCAGCTGGTCTGAGCCCATCTCTTAGGCTGGACGTCAGTTCCCTCCTCCTATAAGGCTCGCTGCATCCAGTTTGCAATGTCTGCTCCTCCCTAGTCTTGGCAGAAAGTCTGGAACCCCAAGCTTTCTGCAAGCTCCTTTTGCGCCAACAGTGTTGATTCCTGTAAATATTTACTAAACTTGCTCTGCAGTCAAGGCGCAGCCATGTTTCCTTCCATCTGAAAGAAGTTTATTACACAAAGTAATAGGTGATGTCTGTTACTACCACATAAATCTGCTCGAGTACCTATGAGCCGAACTTCTTAGGAGAAACAAACAGTTGTTACTGAAACATTCCACACAGAGAAAAACAGCAAAACCGGAAACAAAAGCCAGACAACAAACAAAACTTATCCAGAGATTTATTCTCTGTTAGAATATTTAACGCAAGAACCGCCCACAGCTGAAGTTCAATGGTATTTTCCTAAAGTAGGAAAACCAACCAGTATTTATCTTTAGGCAACACTTATTCTGGTGATGAGAAGCGACTTTTTCAGCACCAAGTATCCCAGAAAGAACCCTGTGCTATAGGGTAGAGCAGCGGTCCCAGCCTTTTGGGCACTAGAGACCGGTGCTCCTATGAGAATCTCATGCCTGATGATCTGAGGTGGAGCTGAGGCAGTGATGCTGGCGCTGGGAGCAGCTGCAAACACAGATGAAGCTTCCCCTGTTTGCCCCCTGCTCACCTTCTGCTGTATGGCCTGGTTCCTAACAGGCCAGGGACCAGTGCGGGTCCACGGCCTGGGGATTGGGGACTTCTGGGGCAGAGAACCGAGCTCGGACTTAGTATGCACAAAGCTAGACCAGGGGCAAGGTCAGGGCTAGGCAGATGTTGAGCTGAGCAACTTTTCCTTTTCCTTTGTGTTCTCCAACCTGGTAACAAAAAGGAAGGAGCCTGGCATCTCTGGACGGATTATTTGATAGTTTTGGTGAAACAAAAAAGCCAGTCCAGGGGCCTTGGGCAGCATGTCTGGATTCAGGGGAAGACTGTATTCCTTCTTCTGGGAAGGCCCCGCACTTAGAACAGGTCCTTAATGAAGTGCCAATGATCTCAGAGTTGACCTTCAACGTCCTTTGCACACAACCCTGTGCTTCCTACCAAGTCAGGAGCCAGCTGTCATTGGGTGAGGGTGACTTGGCACTTGACAGCCTTTCTGGGAAATGTGATTCAGGGTCATCTCGTGTGTGTGCGTGTGCGTGTGTAGCTAATCCTTGGCAGTTGCACGTGTGACCACTGTGTCCATGGGAGGGATTATCATTTTAATAAGTGGCTTTAGCTAATTAGTTTATTTTTGCTGAGAGGGTCCCATCCCGCACTCCTAATTCAATACCCTGATTTCATACGGAAATGGGAAGGCCGATGGACCCTCGAATGGCTGCTGAGTGATTTGTGTGCGTTGGTTCTCTCTGGGGTGGCTGCTGTGTATTCTGGAAGGGCAATAACTGGGTATGTCTCATTCACTACTGTACCCCCAGAACCCAGTACAGTAAAAACAGTCTTTATTTACCTCTATCTTTTGCCAAGCACAGTGCTAAGGGCTATTCAAAAACTATCTCATGTCATCTTTCCCAACCCCATATGAGACAGGTACAATTACTGTGCCAATTTTATAGGGAGGAAACTGAGTCACAGGGAGGCTAAGTATTTTATCTGTGCTCATGTAGCTAGTAAGTAGAAAAATGGATTGGATCCTGGGCACTCTGGATTTTGGAGTCTGTTCTCTTACCTTATACTAGAAAATAATTGTTTTATAAATTAAGAAGTGGATGACCAGTAAGAATAAGACTAATGTACTTTGTTTCAAAACCATGGCTTCCAATCTTAGTCATCAGGCCCAGAATTCACACACATTCCTCTGAAAGTACCACCCGTTTCAGCATTTCTCCCTGCGGCGCAAGTCTGTGACCTTCCAGACCCTCCACTGCTCATTCTGACTTCACCTTCCAGAGTGTGTGTTACTCCCATGATTCTACTATGCGAGCTTCCTGTCGTGGGATTGCTAATCCCTATGGCAGTGGGTGACGTTTAGGTGGACAGGGCTTCTGCCGCTGGCTCTCTGCATTCTGAGAGGGGTCCTCAACACTCTAAGGAACTGGGGGCCACAGCGCGCCCCGTAAGGGCACGCTTCTTATGACTGTACCTGCTCGCGCTGGAGAGCCAGACGAGGCCCACTGGAGAACAAAGAAATATGAGCGCTCCAAATTACAATCCTCCCCGGGGCCACCGAACAACTAATCCGAAATGAGGTTGTGTTTTTCTTCGTCCACAAACCCACTCCCCATCACAGGTGGGTCCCCGTCCCAGCCCCGAGAAAGGAGTACCATACCCTCTGAGCTTAGGATGGGAGCTGTCTCAAACAGGGAGGCCCGATCCCAGCCGCAACCCTCACGGGCTAGTTGAGCCTTCCTTGCCGGTCAGTGCCATCTGTTCTGGCAGTTATTTCAGGGTACACATCTTCAGGGCGATCTCTTTATGCCTCTGTCGTTTCACGTATGATTTAAACGAGGGACTCTCGAACGGCGGAATTTCTGCCCACCCACAGGACACGTGCTTCTCTAACTCCATGAAAAGGCAGCCTGCTTGATCCACAACCTGGTATCTGCTCTTTAGAAATCAACGCCCAGCCAGCAAACACGAGAACATGGAGGAGAACTACTGTTTTCTACTTTGCTCTCCAATCCCACCACATAGACCTACCCAATCCGGGGGGCTCCTTTTGGCCGCCCGAATGCCAACTTTTAATCCTTGTTGGAGATATTCCGTGTTCTCACTCTCATGTCATCTGTTAATGTCCATTATCAATTACCCAACGCTAAATAAAACACATGGAGATGGCGGGGCGGGGTGGGGGTGGGGGGGCGGGGAAGAAATTCTACTTTCCGACCAAACCAATTTCCAAAAATTGCTACTAAAGAGAAGTGTCAAACGCTTTTCCACTTTAATCATTTTCAAAACTTTTAATGAATCCTCTCTTTTAAACAAATAATGTCATTAGCATGGATGCTATGCAAATGATATGCAGGCCCTGCATTTGTTTGGCTTTCTCAAAATTGTTTCCGAAACCTGATCACATCAAATATTTTTTAGTTTATGCAAAACAGAACCTCCCAATACATTTTTTTTGAAGAGTACGTAGTTTTTCATTTGCATGTTAGTCCCAAGTGGTACATTTACACTTTGAATGTAGGATTAACAAATTTCCATGTCTGCACTGCATTTCGAAACTGAATCGTAAAGAAGTTACTTTCACATGCCAAGGGCCTTACGCACCTGAAATCGAATGAGCTTCTAGGTACACCTGGATGCAGGTGTTTAGCACACAGAGGGCACCGAGGAAAGCTCTTTTTCCATAAAAAAAAAAATACCATTTTTGTAGTTACCATTCTATACAGTGGTCTTTTGAAAACCAGTCTCGGGTCATCGTGGAGAATTCAGGGACAAGAATGTACACTGTCTGCAGCTAAGAACCAGCTGGGTCCCGGGACCCACAATGTGCATCTAAAACCCTTCTCCGGACTGCTCTTTCCCAGTGTGGCAGGCGGGTCTGGCACTGCCACCTTCCCTCTGTCAGTGAGCAGTGCCATGGCTTGAGAGAGCCATGCATGATCACACTTACTGTAGCATCGACAATTTTTTTCTTAATTGTCCTGAGATCCTAGAAAGGAAACAAGCGTCTGTGCTGACAGAGGAGCTCAGCGTGAACTCTCATTTTTCACATGGAGCTAATTAAAAACTGAAATTAGTTAAATATGGAAATGACACTTGCAAGCACTTTAGTAGAATTCTGGCAAAATCCCTCCGGAGTGCTGTGACATTACCTGCTGCTTCGAAACTCCCCAACTGAATTTCACAGTTAAAAGGCTGAGCAAAGGGAAAGTTATTATTGAGATTTCGGATTCAGAATGTGTCTGTAAAACTCCAAATTAAATTTCACGGCTGGCCCTTGAGTGGCTGGCGATATATAACGCAGGCCAATGGAGTGGGCCACTAACAATGTCCCGGCAAGCAGATGCTCTAATTAGGTATGGTACTGTGGGTGGCATAGGTGTGACCATCAGAAGGTGAACGCGTGCATTTCTTCCAGAATCTGACTCCAGGCGCTTCACACACACCAATTCCAACAAAGAGCCTGGGCTCATGCATGGGTGTGCGGGGCCAACGACGAAATTCAGCAAGTTTCTTGGGGGTGATGAGACACGCTTCCTCCATATGGATCCTTTTTATGGGTGGTTTCTGTCTCAATAAAGGTACATATGTACACAAATGTACATAAACATATATGTAGGTAGGGGTATATTTATGTGTGTGTGTGTATGTATCATCCCCCTGTATATGTATATACCTTACAGGCATTTCACGGTTTTATTCATCATTGTGCTACTCCGTCATGAAGTAGGGAGATCAACAGCCTGAGTCTTAGGGGGAAGCGAGAATGCCGTCTCTTAAAATCCTTGGTAGAATAAATAGCGTTTCCAAATGGACAACGAAGAAGAGGGACTCTGAAGATGCGTGGAACCCGATCACCATCCAGGATGCCATGGTCTCCCTCTACAAGTGAAAACGGTAGCGTTTGCTCAAGGGCAAATTATGGTGTTTGTCGACATCTGCATACGACTTAATTAAAGCCGCCTACGTGTCTGATGGCCCTGTATCTGTGGCGGACTATTTGGGAAGTCCAGCCACTCTCCAAACAACTGGAGTGTTGAGATTTTATTGTTTTTCTGACACCCCATCCATTTGCCCTTGAGGCATTCTCTCCTCCCTGGACCCTGGCCATGAATGAGGCTGACGCTCTGTCCCCGCCCGCCTGGGCAGGCCGGCGAAAGGGGCCCGTTCGTGCCAAAGTCGGGCCTGCTCCGTGAGTCGGCTGGCAGGGAGCCGCGGGCGGGCCGGGCTGCCAGGGAGAGAGAGTTCTCTGGCAGCTCCACGCTCATCTTGCCATCACACTCCGGCTTTGCTAGTCCGAGGCCTGGAAGCCATGGCGCCTCACCCAGCTGGATGGGTGAAAGGCTGCAGCTGTACCATCAGGCTGGCTTATTTTTATTGAATTTTGAATATCCAATTTCAAAGCAATTCAAATGAATTCGCCCAAGGCCGCGGATCAGTGTGGCTGCCGACACTCTCTCGGCAGCAGGGTTTCGAAGTTCATATTTCTAAACAAAGGCGAGATTACAGAAGCTTTCCTTGTCAGGACAGTGCCTCTGAAGAACCCTCCCTACCAACTCTATTAGGGCACACGCAGGCAGCAGCGGAAGCTGCCATGCTAATCCACGTCCCTCGCTATTGAGGCCACGGTGGGCAAGCAAATTCCTCTCACCGATTAAAAAAAAAAAAAGGCAGGGGGCTGGGGGATGTTTAACAGGATGCACAAGGATCCAAGGCACGGAGCCTGGTGCGGGCAGAGTCGCCTGCAGATCGCAGGCCGTTCGATGCGCAAAAGGACATCACGGGAGGACAGAGTGGGCAGAGGTGACCCCCCAAGCCCCTGACCTCAGAGGGCGAAAACAAACATTCGGGAAACTATTCTAAACCCTTTCGGTAAACAATCCTGTCCTCCCGCGCCCTCCCCTCCCCCCGCCCCAGTCGAGACTGAAAATAAAAACAAAGACACACTATACACGCATCCGTGTGACGGAGCGGGTGACGGGAACCTTCGGCTCCTGGAGTCTTTCTACCAGCTCCGAAAATCTGTCTTCCCTCACCCCCGCCATTTTCTTCTCATCCGGCTCCCCCATGCCCGGAAGGCATTTATTCCCAACACACAAAGCAGAACTTAACAGGAGCGGCCGGCAGAAGGCTAGAAGAGTTGTGGAGAAAAATGAGCCTCGGGAGAAAAAGCCCCGGCCGAGGCAGCGCGGGGCCCGGGGTGGCTGGACGATCACAGGATAACCTGCTCTGATTTCGTCCGGTCGGACTTGGGATACATGTAGGGCTTGGCACTGATTGAAAACTGTTTTTTTGCGAAGCCTTGGGACAAAACCAATTCAATAACTATTGATGTTCACAATCTGTCAACTCTTTTCTGCAGGAGTTAAAAAAAAAAAAAAAAAAACAGCAACAAAACTCAGGGCAGAGAGCAGATCGGGATAGGGAGCCTCTCAGAGCAGACCAGACAGCTTCACACAGCTTCCTGGGCACAGAGCCCCGGGCAATGCTTCCTCAGCACCCTGCCCCCGGCCCAGGGTAGGTAGTAAGTGGATATTTGTGGAATAAACACATGAACAAAGGTTGTCTTCATGTCACCCATGGTACAGTATGGATTTTAGAGTCAGACTCCTGATATGACCATTTAACTGTTACCAAGCATTGGATTAACATAACAGTCTCTAGGCCTCAGTTTTCCCACCTATAAAGTGTGTTTGGTAATGGATTGTTTTGAAGGTTGGATGAGAAAAGGGTCAGAAAGGGCCTGTTACCATTTAGGAGGGGTAGATCTTAACTCCTCTTCCATTTATCAATTAAATGTCTCCACTCTTTCTACCTGGCCATTTATGTTCCCCTTACATCATTCTATGGGGTTTGCCTTTAAAAAGAAAAAAGAATATTTCGAATATGTAGGAGAGCCTTTATTTTTGGAAAAAATTTATAATTCTTCAAAAGCGATTATTTTGCCTACTTGATGCAGTCATGATTGGGGTGTCTTTTATGAACCTCAAATGCATACCGTGAATGAGGGAGCCATGATTTTCCTTTAAGGATTGATTCAATCAGCAAAAATCCCAAAGATAGAAGTAAAGGAGGCTGGAGATGCCAAAACCCCAAAGGCTCGAAGCGCCTGGGAATCTGAGTAGATGCTTTGAGAAACCAGAGGTAAGAGCAGCTACCCATAGGTCACTTCCCTGTAGTGTGTGCCAGCCCGTTTTAAATCATTTGCTCCTCTGAGCAAACAGTGCTGCTGGTTAGTTATCCAGTAGATGTTTTTTAATTACAAGCTCAGAAAGTCATTCTGTAGCCCTGAAACCAGTGCCCTCATGCCTAAGAAGTGCTTTTTAATATTTATACATCTAAAGGGGGTTTGCCCTTCCAGACACAGGAAATCATTAGGAAGCCTCCTCAGGAGGATATAACTTCGGTCAAGGTCACGCACAAATCTAAACTTCAGATTTCCGCCAACGCTTACCAGTAGGTGCCACTTTTGTGCCGCGAACCATCCCCAGCCCTCTCTCGACTTTATTTCTAGGTTATCAATTTTTAAACAGAGAAAAGGAACAAAAATATGCTTGTGAGACAATTCTGAGCATATAAAAGTTGAAGAAACTTTTCTTTTTTTTCCTTCGTTACTTGGCACATCTATTTAATAGAGCTTTTTTGATTTTCCTTTTTTCCTTCCAGCACAGCAGATGAATGGGCAAACCAAGGAACCTGCACTCAAAGAAATGTCTTGTAACAGTTCTAACTTTGGTTTGGCATGTCACCTATCTAACGATATCAGGGAGAGGAAATATTCTGTCAAAGCTGTGAGCGTGGAAGGAACAGCTTGGACCATGGCCAAAGACACACAGTATCTTAGCAACTTTTGAAGTTCAGAAAAACCAACATTTCAGTTTGGGAAGCCGGCTGGTGTAAGTCTCATCCTCCCAACCATGAGCCACTGAAAGACACACCCCAAGGGGGAAATGGCGATCCTTCGAGGATTTGCTGAAAATCTGCTGGCTTTCAGAGGGCAGTCCACGCTCTCCTCAAGAAAACGAAATAAAGGACAATGCTCGATCCCTCCAAACACACGTTAAACAGTGATAACCAGGTAGGTTCAAACATATCATGATTGAAAAATGCCTTGTAGGAGCATATAGAAAGCATAAAATTAACCTCACTAGGAAGAAAAAAAAAAAAAGCAGGAATCAAGTACTATCTATTCCAAGGCTTTCTCTAAAAATCAGGGTTTGTGCCTCTGCCTTGTGAAGACAGGGCTTTCCGAGAATCTTTCTCATTTACCTCTGGAGAATGGAAGGCTCCAAGCTCCTGTTAGAGATGCTTGGGGGATCAACTTATAGTCCCTAGCCCTGTCTTTTGTAGCTAAGTGGTGAGTGTGTATTGGATGAGATGAGGTCTAAATGAACTTGACTAGGAAGCCTACCTATATCCTCAAAATTATCCCCTCAACCCAGTGTTGATTGTTAATGCTAACAATCTAATCCTAGACTCCCCTGAACCCAGCCCTGAGGACACGCCTGGATCCTAAGCCTCAGAGAACCTGGCACACAACTTACATGAGTACAACTCCATGCCCCCACTAAAGCCTAGCCCAGGTTATCTGAACCTTGACTGTTTTCTTGCTCTTTGGCAATTAAATCACAAGGCAGGTGAAAATGTCATTTCTAGCGAAGGGAAGAAGGGGTGATTTTTAAGCCTTTTGTTTCCTCTAACACCTATTGTCCTAAAACATTATTCAGTGGCAAAATTGGAAAGTCTATTAAATACAATTCTACTGTTTTCTTTTGCATTACATGTGTGAAAATAATTCAGGAAGTACGTGCTTTGTCCCAGACCCTCCAGGATCACCCAGCTGACATGCCGTGACGTAACAGACGTAACTGAATTGTAGGGAAATTCCTCTATTAGCTCCCTTATTTCCAGGGCCAGCCCCAGGTTGCTCTGTCCAGGATGGAGCAAGAGTCTCATCACTCTGATGGAGTCCTGCCTGCCGTCCCTGTCCTCCCCCACCAGATTCGGTCAATGGCCGAACCCGGCCAGCGGACCTCCAGAAGCCTCTCTCCCGTCTGCTCTCCTCCGGGCTTTGAACGGCCTTCTCGGTTCAGTCAGTGCCCCTCCGCCAGTCCTGACTCCCTCACTTCCTTCTGCTGAGCGGCCAGGCCGTCCCATGCCCTCCTCCACTCAGAATTCTCAGCAGGCGGTGCGTCACTTCAGCAGCAAATCCCCACACACATCTGTATGGCACGACAGGCTTTGTCGTCTACCTGCTTCTCTCCAGCCCCATCTCCACTAATACCTCGGCTTCCTGTATGTTTTGCTCGAGCGTTAACGACACATGGTTCTCCACAACACCTTGCTTTCCCAGGCTTTGATGTCTGTACTTGGTGTTCTTTATTCCTGAAACGTACTTCTCCTACTCCATCCTTCTACAAAACTCCTCTGCGCCCTCCTAGCTAGAAGCCCAATGTCATCTCCTCTCTGAAACTCTCCCTGATACCTTCAGATAAAGTCCTCCTTTTCCTCTCCCCACTTGCTTCCTACAAAGCAGAGTTATGGCCTCCTCAGTCTCGTGCTCTCTGAGTGATTGTTTGCATGTCTGCCTTCCCTCTGTGTGTGAGGAGGATCTGATGGAGGGCAGGGGCCTTGGTCAGACTCTGTATCACCAGGGTCTCAGCACTTAGAAGGAAGGATTCAGGCAATGTTTGTTGCATGAATGCACGAAGGACAAAGTCAGTCCTCAGGAGATGCCCTAGAATCAACTCAAACTTCAGAATAAGCCTTAACATTAACTTGTCAATGTGGGGCTTCTCTCACCTCAAAAGGCTTCAGCTGCCAGGCTAGCTCTATTCTCAGAGCTCTGCGGCTTCCTCGCCTCTCTTCCCTCCGACTCTACTCCTTTCTGGGGCTTCTGACCCAAGGTTCTGAACAGAAGGGCCCTCCTCCTTGGCCGAGGTGGGCAGCAAGTCCATACCTGCAGTTACTTCACCAATCAGGGACCCAAACTGTCATCAATGAAAGAGACCCAAGGACAGGAGGCAATCTGATTCTTTTTTTCCCCCAGGCTCTATTTCCCTGGAAACACTTATTTCCTTATGAGAAGAGAGAGAGATGAAAAAAAAAAAATCACATGACCATGTTAAAGCAAATGTTTAGAAAATATTTTTGAAACATTTGGAAGTAATTTCTATTCACAAATTATCTTCATTCACAAAATGAAAAGGCAAATTATGTGAGCTGGATACATTGAGAGAGAGAGAGAAGAATCAGCCTGAATGCTGGGAGCAGAAGAGGAATAGGGAGAAAAGAAAAAAGAGAAAGACTAGGCATTCTTGCATTTCTAGCGTAAGGAGAATTTTAAAAACATCGAACGTGTATTACTCCTGTGAACGCCACGCAAACTCAAAGATGCCGGTGGGCAGTTTCTCTATGTGGCGGAAGAGAAGGTTTGAGCTAAACCAAGGCATGTCTTCCATCACCCAACAGTGGGGGAGTTGGGGCTCACAGTACGAGGGAGGAGGGACGAGGGAGCGCGAGCACAAAATGGGAAATGGAGAAGAATGGAAGGGAACACGCGAGGAAGAAAAAGATGGGAGGCACCTGAGGATTATCCCAGCACCAACACTGAATGGCAAACGCAACCCCGAAGAGCTTTGAAGCCGTCCTCTGCTTTGTGCTCCTGACATACGACGTCCCCTTTTCAAGGAGCCACAACGGAAAAAAAAAAAAAAAACAATCAGAATAATCATTCGGCCAACGTAGCCCTTTGATTCTCAGGAGGGTAAACTCACTGAGGGCTCGGCGGCTCCAACTCGGGGCTGAGTGCAAGAAAAACAGGCTCCCCAATGTCCCGATGGGCACACTGCTTTCCCTGCGTATCTTTCTCTACTCGCTAAAAACGGAATAACCACATGTGTGATTCAGAAGTGATCTGCTAGTCACCTGCTATAAGAGACCCAGCAGCCACAGCTGGGAGTCTGACCGCACACCATGCTCGATAAAACGAGCAGAGAACATTTGTAGAACTCAGACCGCTTCTCAATGGGCCCGCCACGAAGGGCCCAACGCAAACGGGGGATTCAAGCCGCACCCTCAACCTGAAGTGTCATCCATGCTCCGTAAACAGTAGCTGCTATAATCATTCCTTCCCTTCTGATTTGAAAGGAGGAGAGGAGATTTTATCCTCAGGAATAAGGATGAGAAAAATGGGAGGGGACTTTTCTTCCTGGCCTTTTGCGGATTTAGGGAACAACAAGGCGGAAATGCCCACCACAGATGAGAAGAAACTGTGACAAGGACAAATCCCAAACTGAAGAAAGCCACCCAGGAGAAGTCACTTGAAAAGTACTCTCATCTTCCAGACTACGCAGACTTCTCCTTGAGGCACAGCACGTGGAGTAAGTGCCTTAGTCCTCTGTGTGGAGTTTGTTCCCTTTCTGATTCTAGAAGCTCCCGTCAGCTCAAATCAGAATCACTTTAGCATAGTTCTCTGCGGCCGTGCTGAGTATTATCGTGGGACGGGCACAGTGTTTGGAGACTCACCACCCAAGTGCCTGCGTTTACTAGCTGTGTGCCTTGGACAATTCTTTCCCTGCCAAGCCCGTCTCTGCAGCTGGAAAAAGTGGATAATGATGCCTGCTGTCTACCGCGCAGAACCACAAGCTGCCACACGAGCTTAAAGCACTGCTTGCCTTCACTCTTACGTCCTGCATTGTCTGCCTCCCCTTCGGGAGGAAATAAGAAACCTGCACAATTACCTTTAAAAATGCCACATTTCCCTCCAAGTCTTTCATTCTGTATTTCAGAGGAAGCAGCCTTCTTTACCATGCGTACTGCTAGTGCGGGAGGAGGACGCGAACAAAGCCCCAGACGAGTGTAATTGGCTGCTAGAGGCTGTTTTATGGCCAGAGGGATCAGCCACGGGCTGTTTAGCCAGAGCGATGTGGGTACAGCAGGGGAAGTGGTATCAGTCCCCACGGATGGACGCCAGGCTCCCCATGGCTGATGAGGGCAGGAGGGCAGGGTGGGCACGAACCACTTGGGCAACAATGGCATCATTTCACCTGGCTCCCAAAGAGCCCCTCTTCCCCCCGGGGGTTGTCAGCTCCAGGATCACAGTCGCTCATGACTGAGCAGAAGTGGGAGCATGACTGGAGCCCCGACACCCTGCTTTTGCCTCAAAGGTGGCACGTTTCGGTTTCATACACAAGTCATTTGCCTCAGGTTTGGGACTCTAGCATTTCATCGTCCATTAGGGCAATTTGATTTTTTTAAGTGAACTTCAACGAATGATGAAATTCTCTGCCCAGATGGCTCTGCTTTGAAAGAAGAAGCCACCATGCCCAGTGCAGACTGAAGGGTTTTATTTGTGATTCTAAGGCAGCAAAGAAAGCTTTGGAGATAAAAGAAATTTGTTTTAAGCTTTAGGAAAATCAACTTGCCTACCCTCATTTGGCATTTATGAGCAGGCAACTTACAATACCAGTGATGAAGACAGCTCTGGTGAAGATGGTTTACAAGATAGTTAAACACAAGGACTCAGAGGTCGGACTGCTTGGAGCTGAGACCTGGCCCCACTACTTACGAATTTTGTGATTTGGAGAAAGGCATCTACTTTGCTGTGCCTCTGTTTTCCGTAAGATAGAAATGACACTGGAGCTGATCTCATGTGGTGGTGGTAAGGATTAAATGAGAAAATCTATATGAACCGCTTAGCTTATATAGCAAATGTTCAAAAACATTACCTATCATCATTACTAATAGGATATTATGAAGGATTCAGAAAATCCTGTGTTATAGGTTGAGTTGTGGTGCCCTCTCTGCACAAAGACATTGCAGCCCTAAAAGCTTGACCTCGGACACCCTGCTGGCTTCGTGAGGAAAACAGAGCCCTACACGTTTAGAGCTGCCGTTCGGGCGTTTTATGGGGGTTGCTCATCTTCGGCAACTTACGGTGACTGCACCCCTCACTGCAACCCTGTCTCGACTGACCGGACGTCCTGACCAGGAGTTTGGGCGCGCCTGCTCACTTTCCGTTTTGAAGCATGTTTCTTTCTTTTCT
Source organism: Eonycteris spelaea (assembly GCA_003508835.1). NCBI lineage: Eukaryota > Metazoa > Chordata > Mammalia > Chiroptera > Pteropodidae > Eonycteris > Eonycteris spelaea. The sequence continues at coordinate 11,574,924 of PUFA01000032.1, read as the reverse complement.
TTCTTTTCTTTTCTTTCTTTCTTTCTTTCTTTCTTTCTTTCTTTCTTTCTTTCTTTCTTTCTTTCTTTCTTTCTTTCTTTCTTTCTTTTTTCTTTTCTTTCTTTCTTTCTTTCTTTCTTCTTTCTTCTTCTTTCTCTTCTCTCTCTCTTCTCTCTCTCTCTCTCTCTCTCTCTCTCTCTCCCTTTTCTTTTTTTCTTTTCTTTTCTTTTCTTTTTTCTTTTTTCTTTTTCCTGCCTGTTTCCAGTCTTCCCACATGTCCTGACACGGAGAACTGGCTAAGGAAGGTGTCATTTTTCTCAGGACAAGGCGAAGGTCAGCGCACCAGCGTTTGCAAGGTCAGAGGGACTCCGCTTTCCCTTTCCTTTGTCTTGGAAGCATTATCATTAGGGTGGTTACAAGCGCCTCTGGGGGAGATGGAAGCACATAAAGTCAAAGTCACCGAGAACATACTTGTAAGTCGATGGCAGGACACATATTGGTGAACAATGGACTTTGAAGTTAAACAGACCTGTGTTTTGAATTTCAAATCCTGACCACTAGAGTGTGACCGTGGTGAGTTCCGGAGCCACTATGAATCTCTTTCCTTAATTATAAATAGGAAAACTGAGTCACTGGGAAAATTAGATCAGATATTAAATGTGTAGTTTCTGCACACAGTGAGTCCTTAATAAATGGCTGACTTTATTGTCCTTTTTTATGGAGAAAAAAAAAATCAGTGGTGATTCTTTGGGAGACATGTACATTCAGGGGCACTTGTCATTACACCTCTTCAGCTGAACCCTTTCTCTGCACAAAGTTGACCAGTTCAGTCAAAAAACTTCTCAGAACTTAGCACGACAGCTTGCTTCCGTGACAGGGACTGAGGACTTTGTGCAACAGAGGGATATATGACAGAACCAACGCTGACTCACATAGGCCGATATGTGGGTCTAAACACATTTCGATTCTGGGGCTAAAGAATAAAAATAGACCTGGAGACATGATTACAAATCAATTAGAGCAGGATCTCAACCTTGGTACTATCTACATTTTGGGATGGAACATTCTTTGTTTGGGGGAGCGGTCCTAGGTATTGTAGGATGTTTAGCAGCATCTCTGGCCTCTACCCACTAGATGCCAGTAGCATCCCCCAGTTGTGACAACTGGAAATGTCTCCAGACATTGCCAAATGTTCCCAGGGGCGGGGTGGGGTGCACCGAGTTAGAGCAAAGGGCGTCCTGATGTACAAAAGAGTCTCACTGGGTGAGTCTCACTGGGGTCGATCTGCAAATGGTCCCCCATGCGCTATAATCCAGTATAACGTGCAAAATAGCAAGGGACTAAGGGAAGCAGTTTTGTACATCTTTGCACCCTGACCACCTCATTCATGAGCAGAGGTTGAGGGACTGGACTCCATCCAGACTATGGAACAAGAAGTGATCATTGTTCCGTAGTGATCATTAGCACCATTTCATCTGTCTGTGCCAAGGACTCTTCAAATCGAGTTGGTTTAATGAGTAAAATATTTGACACACCGTAACAAGATCCAGTGGGTTCCAATCTATCCTCTGCACTAAGAACGATGACGGACAAAAGTGTCACTGAAAAAGCAGTTATAAAAAGGAAGTAGAACCTGAGAAGGAGCCTTGTCTCTGTTTTCTAGTCACCCCCATCCCATCCAACCCTACCCGCGGAGGGGCACTTGCCTCTTACACGGGCAGTGTTCGCTGAGCCCCGTGCTCACCTCCCACTCTGAGACGAGGAAACATCTGCTAATCGGTGTAGGTGTGGAAAGGGGGCATTTGCATTTTACTCACATTCTCTCCACTCCCAATAATTTTTAAAGTGTTCCCCATGCACGTTCCTCCTCATCCCTCATTGTCCCTCGCTTACAAAAATGCAGTCTTGCAGTTGCTACTAATTTATGCTTCTCTCAGAATCTTTTGGGGAGCCCTTGGTCTTGAGATTGTAAAACACTGTTCTAAAAGGCTCCACTGTATAGACCACGGAGCACTGAAGAGGGGAAAACTTGAGGAAAAGGCTGTTCTGCATGAAAATATTCATACACATTAATTCATTATACACTCGAAAAATGACAAGTTGGTTTGCAAGAATAGTGTAAGATGTTCTCTTACAATTTTACCCATGGTTAAGAGCCTGTTCACTCTATTCCAAACTCCACTCTAAACTTCTCCTGGGTGTCTTACAACTCTCATCCAATCTTTGAGTTCCAGAGCAGATTCTTTTGTATTTTAAAGAGGTTTTGAGAGTGTCGTCAGCTACAGAAATACTATTAGACAGTAACACCATATTGTCCTGTGATTATTCTAACCTGGCTGAGAAGTTACCTAAATTTAAGTGCCATGCAAAATAACGCTCCGCATTTATGATTGAGCTACGAGCTTGTTGGAAATGTACGCTATGACTAATTATCATACAAGACATGACATCCAGTCCCAGTAACTTCTCTCCCATCACTGCTTGGGGAGGCTGTGGAAGACTCCCAGACTTGAGGGTGGGCTTATCACAGTATTGGGGTATTGCTTCTCTCACAGGGTGAAGGGGCAGGCGGGTCTGAGGTCAGTCTTTACCCAGCTGAGCCTGGAAATGGTTACTGATTTAGGATTCCCTTATGACCAGTACTACGGCAGGAGTCAAAGGCTGGACAGAAATAGGATGTCTGGCTTCATGGCCAAGTCTTATCTCTTCCTTCCCTACAGCAGAAAAGAGACGAGAAGAACTGAGAAGGATAAAGATAAAAAAGAGAGCACAGAGGCATAATTATCTACTAAATTTAGGATCATCCACATAGACAATGCATGTAATGCAAACTAAAGTGCCTTTGGGGCCTAAATTATCTTGGTTAGTTTGGAAGCTAATTTGAAAATTCCCCAGGTAAGCATGCTGTTTTATGCTTTACTTTGGGCACCTAGCATCCGAGAGGGTACTTCATGTGCTTCAGTCAAATGTTAAAGCACAGAAAATAAATCGAGGCTTCAGTGTGGTGCAGAGGGAGGGTGGAGGGGAGGAGGGCAAAGGCTCCTTCCCTGATATCTGGCCCTCTCTGCCTGGATCCATAAACCCATAACCAGCTTCATCCATCTCACCCTTCGGCCTGGGTACAGTGAGTCTGCCTCACGTGCAGAGGCACAGGAGGCTGCATTAGTTTTCAGCCCGCTCATACAGTGAATATGTAGCCGATTTATCATCATTTCCAACCTGCCTCTAACCAGCTGATCAAAAGGCAAGTTTCTTCTTTGAAGATTTTCATTTGTAAGCTTCGCTGCCCCAAATCAAAAAGGGCCACGGTCTCAAGTCCCAGGACCACGTCCCACATTTGGAAGGCAGGCGCCTTCAAGTCTTGGAGGGCCTTTCTCTGTTTGTCAAGGGGCATGTGGAATTTCAACGTATATCCTGATCCTTCTTTTTGGATCACAGAATTTGCACTACCCATAAGCACTACGGGACGGAGGAATTTCGTTAGCCATTTAGAGTTTAGTGTTACCCCATTTGGGCTCTTCTTTTCCTCCACAGACTTTTATACCAAATCCAGAGTGAATGCCTCAGAAGGGGTCTTGGCAGGTTTTATTGGATCAAAGGGCCCTCTCATAATAAAGGAACTGCATACAGAGATTGACCGAGTGCATTCAAAAAGAATGGCTTCTCACCGGCCTTAGTAGAAAATTACACACTGATATGAAATATTTTGGCCAACCATGGTTTTAGAGACGTTCGTGCTGATTTAAAGATGGTGGGCTAATCTTTAATTTTTCAGTTTCTTCATTCTTGAAAACAGTCTCCTAGCGATCCAGGTTAGAAACCTGAAGGGCATGTTAGATATTTCTGGCTTCTTCATCCTCAGAGTCGGCATGAGACAGACACTCTCACAAATTGCTCTTTTCCTCTTTGGAAGAAGTCTCTCCCAGATTCACTCTATGTCTGTCATCTGTGCCCTCACCAACTCGCTCACCCATTGATTACTGCCTGAGCCTTTTGAAAAGTCTTCTTGTCTCCTGTCCTATTTATCAATCTATCCTGCATCCTCAATCAATTAGCGAATAAATATTTATAGAGTGTCTACCAGGTAACTGACACAATATCATGTTATGGTTTTGTCATCGTACACTCCCGCTTATGCACTTAAAGTACCTCCCTATTGTCACATTAATCAAATCAAACCTCCCGCCAGATTACTAAGCCATCTATCATCTGCTCCTGCTCTACGTCGCCTCCTGCTTCCCACTGCTCTTCGGCAGGTCTCTTTCTCCTCACTGGCTAAGCTCTTCACTCCCTCCTCACCACAGCCCGTTCCTTCCGGCCCTCATCTTCCCTGCTGTGAGTTCCATGTCTGGGAACTTCTCAGCCTGTTCCTTGTCCAATTAGTAACCATACTCCTAGGACTGGGTCGTACTGATTTATCCTCCACTGTCATCCCCAACTCCTCCAGCCTTTGGGGTGGGGTGGTCTCTACTTTCTCTGAACTTCAATAGCTCGACTCCCGAAATGCAACTGAGCATCTGTGTATGTTCTAGAGTGAATGCACAAAGAGTGGCGATGACAAAATATATCAATCCCTACTTTAGAGTTTATGTAGAAAGATTATGAGAAGGTCCATCGTCGTGATGACTGCTATCAACCATTTCTTACGGTTGAGAAAAAATAAGGCTCAGGGCATTGAATCGCCTTCTCCCCCAAAACATTCAGGTGGCAAGGACTGAGATTTGAACTTGCCATTCTACACCAGATCCAGGGCCTTCTTCACTGGACCCCTCTAATGCGCAGCCACCCTTAGAAAGAGGAACTGTTACAATAACAAATCAGCTTGCCTGCTCCAGGTGAACAATAATTCCGGGGTATGAAGTTTCAATGAGTCATGGTTTGGGTCAAGAAGGAACGGAGAGGCAGGACATGCTGTGTTGACAATGTGTAAAAGAGAAAACCTATCTCAGAATTGATAATCAACTGTCCTCATCACGGGTGCCCTTCTAATCCTGAGTCCCCAGATCTTTCTCAAACCCCTATCGAAACTCTTTGAAGACCCCATGGTCTCCTTGGCCACCAGGATGCGCGCGGGGGCAGGGGGTGGGGCGGGTTGAGGTTAAATATTTTATTTTCTCAACTCTACATCTCAGTCTTCCGAGAAAGGGAGGCCTGAAGTGAGTGTGCTAACGTTCGAGTTCTTCAAATGAATAGTTGAGTTGCTTGAAATTAAAGGATAAAACTTTCGTATGATGCTCAAAAGGAAACACGGTCGTATGCGTTGGTGAGCATTCCCGGGTACAAACACCCCACGGCCACCACCCCAGACCACGCCCACTTCTCCATCCGCAGCTTCCTCACGGAGCTCAGCCAGCGCCCAGGTGGAACCCGACTCAATTGCAGCTGGTTAGCACAGATGAATAGCAGTTGAAAGGGAAGTGTGTGGTAAACAACAATAACCCCGACTTAAGCGGGAGAAAGAGACCTTTCTCCCTGTAGAACAAATCGCCATTTCAGGCTGCCCGCGCCTGTTTTACTATTACCGGCTAATATGGTCGCAGGAGAATATGCAGCCGTGGCCCCGGGAGCGGGCTCCACAGCCAGGCCCAACATAATCCTTCGTGTAATGAAAAACCTCTTTCTATTTCGGAGGCATCACCGCTCCTCATACTGAAGAGCCTCGTGCCTGTCACACATTTATTGAAGCTTATTACTCATCTAGGCAGCGGGGCCCAGTTAGTGTTTGGAATTATATTTTAAATCGCAATTTTTCCATTATTTATTTTAGGATTCCCCGGCGATGGCGAGAGCATGTCAGTGTTACTCTCTATGCGCTTTCAAAGGCACAAAAGCGCCAAATCAAAATTCCCTTCTATGTAGAGGCCCTTTATGCACATGTGGACATCCTGCAGTCAGGACACCATGATGGCCCACAGGCGCTGGGGCCTCTGGGCATCATGACCCTGGCCCAGGGTGGAGATGCTACACCTCCCCAGGCAGCACCACCTTAGTGCTCCCTGGGCCACCAGCCTGATTCCCCCACCTGTCACACCAGGCTCTTCTCTTTGGCTTTTGAAGATAAATGGACCATCTCTTAGGATGCTGGGAACGAGGCTGTGAACAGATGGGCTAAAACTATAGCCTCATCATCCAGTAGAAAAATAAGAACTAGCTTAATCTAAGTCAGAGGATTATCTGAACGGAGCATGAAGCTCGAGCTTTCACTTATTCGCCAGGCCAGTGGTGAGCACGTGGTTCTTTCTTCTGCAGAAGCCGGTGGAAACTATAACTCTAGCTACTCATCTGCCCTCCTTCTCCCTTTATATTCCCAGGAAAAAAATATATCTGTACCATCTATACTACAGTTACTCAAAGGAAGGCTTTCCTCTCTTGTGCATGCTTGCTTTTTCTTGGGATACTTAACTTTCTTTCCCCCCTCTGCGCACAGAATATCTTTTGCCGTTAGGATCTGCATGCCACTTGGCCTACCTCATGAATGAGAATCAGCCAAATTTGATAGCATTCGCACAATAGAAAGAATCCTTTCTGGTTTTCTGCAATTCACACCTCGTTGGTTTTCAGTCTGGAGGGTCTCTCTACATTTCCACCCAGACAGATTCCAGATCAGCCCTTCCAGGAAGACCCCTGCTGTGTAGCCACAAGGGTGTGACAACAAGCCCAGTGCCCTTTCAGTCCACTCTGGGTATCTTCTCAATTAGCCAGTTTTTTTTTCTTCTGTCGTTTTGTTTTGTGATACTGTGGGAGACACAGGTGCAGGGAAGTTTGGGGTTAGGGGCGAGGCAGCAGTAGGGTGTGATGAAGAAAAAAATTACAAAGGGCGTGGGCACAATCAGCCAGGGTACTTAGACATGCAATTATGCAAGAGTTCTGCCTTAGTTTTCGTGTGATCTATTTTTTTTTTCCTTTTCTTCCTCTTCTTCATGTTTTGACAGCGTCCTCCCTGGGTGCGGTCAGTACACAGCTTGTTTAATAAATCTCTTAGTCATACAAACATGACAGACAATTCTTTTTCTTCCTTCAGGATAAATTTAGTCACAGATATTTCAGTTGGGTCCACTCTCCAGTTTGCCTCTGACATTAAAACAAGCCATCAGTATTTCACTATAATACGGAAAGCACTGCTGGGTCAGCTGACCTTTCCAAAAGGCTTAATTCCTGTCAGTTTTGAAGAGAAGCATAAAATACCATGCAATCAGCGTCCACATCCTTACAAGGGAAATAGAGATATTTCCTCCCAGACAGGCCAGGAGCATGAGCCCTTATAGGCAGTATTTTCACCCCAGTGACCTCCGCCCGCAGGACCATGGTGGAGGAGGGGATGGGAGAGTAGACTTGGGGAGAACACGCAGATTGGCAGACCACGAAATGTTTTAAAAGCCCGAAATTAAATGAACTGCAACGTATATATTTTCCTTTTAAAAAATTAGACTTGATGGAGCCAGATAAATGGGGACTTCCCTGAGGATCCTTAAAGGTGGCGAGTATAGAGTAGGAGAGTGGAGGGGGAAGAAACGGTGACATCCACATCCGTGCAAATGCAAACATATTGTGTGTGAAAGAAACAGGACCGGAAGCTGATGTCCTCAAAGTCAGACCAATTGACCTGTCAAAACGTTGTATTAAAATGTGCACATATGAAAAAATGTGCGTCACCAGAATTTGGGACAGGGGCTTTGGGAGTGGTGCTGCATGCAGGCACCATTTACACATGTGCCAGTTGGAGGGGCTGACCGACCTCCTTTCCCGTCTCGTCACTGCCCCACTCCCCTGCCCCATTGCCACCAGCTGGGACTTGGGTAACTAGAGTTGCCATTGGTCTGGGAATATCCATGTCCTGTTCTGGACCAAGACTTGCCTGATTAGGAATTAGATACTTTTCTTAAATGCTGAGAGTTCATACATCTATTGAATTTGGGAGCTAAAATTGTAGGGTAATCTCAAGTACCGCCACTGCATCTTCCTTTACACCACGAAGATAGGCGAAATAAGGCAGAGAAAAGGATCTGATACAAAATAATTCTCCTCACTCATGTCGTTTTCTGATCAAGACTGAAAAGAAGACATTAGAGAATGCCTTTGCTTGATTCAAAAACAAATATACTGGCTCCCTGGCTTCAAGCGTCATTACAAAGACAACACATCTGAAGACAAAGAGCGATTTCTAACCCCCGACTTTCAAAGCTCTCCTGGGAATCAGACACATTCATTCTTTCCACCTCTTACATCATTTTCAGTAGCAAAGATCGTAGCAGAATTACATGGATATCAATTAGGCACAACAGAAATCAGCCTGAGTGACAAATAATTTTATAGGAGGAGGTATTTTTAGAACCCCCCTCTATGTATACACTTTATTTGAAATATAGATTGATGTTCAACATTAGACACATTACTCTCATCTATTAGGCAAGAGCCTGCCGTGTCTGTAAATTCAATTTCCTTTATCATGGTAGCTTTCTGGTTTATTTGGATAAATGTTGAGCTGTCCACTGTTATTTATCTAAGTAGCTCATGAGGGAACCAAAAGTTTAATGATGTAGGATGAGGTGGTGAAACAGCACCTCCAAGCAATTCTCAAGGCTTGCTTTTCATCTCACTACTTTGGCTGGACTTGTATGGAAGGTTGCAGGTACTGTGCTATGCTGGGGGGCCATTTCTTTCACCATTCTTGTGTCTCCTAATTGTTCCGTGTTTTTCCCTACTTGATATACAGGGCATCTGACAGTTTGCGTTGCTAGTTAATGTTTCTAATTGTTTACAGCTTCTTGTGCCTTTTCCTTCTTTCTCATCTTAATGTCATCCCCCTCTTAGTATTTTATTCTTTTTTTCTTTGGCCCTTTACTCTTCACTGTTGTGATACCAAGAAGTATAAGCTAACCTCAGGCCAGCTTCTTGTTTCAGAAACTTTACCGTTTTTAAAGTACATTTGAGAGGAGATAATGCCTTCATCTGACAAAAACAGGTTGTATAAAAATAGACACGAATCTCGATTTCTTATTTTATAATGGTTAGACCACTCTACGTTTCTAGGGGGGAAATGGATGCCTGACCATTGATTCATACCAATGAGTTAATAAGAAGAATTTTAATATAAAAGTTTCTGTTCCCTGATGGATCTGGAAAAATGAAACCCAAATGCTTTCTACCACCCCTGTGAATGTCTGATTAACATCACAGCATGGATCATTTGTGCAAAAACATAACTTACCAAGGCTCTCTAAGCTTTCCTGTTAACTACACTTTTTTATGGTGTGTTGCTTGTTAGACTCTAGGTCTAAGAAAAATATTTCAAGTAAAAATGTCCTAGATTCTGAGACTGGTCAGCAAATTCCAGCACAAAATGTGACTGGCCTTTCACTCTAAATAAAATACTTTGCCCACTGGAAAATGTAAATTAATATAATAAATTTAATGATTTTTAAATTAATATAAAATTGATAATATATAAAATTAATATACAAAGTTACAAGATTTTTTTTTTTATGAAGAAAAAGTCTTTGACTCACAATTCTCCTGAGATTCAGGATGTCTACAAATCTTATTAAAAGAGAGTCAACACACATGTATTCTAACTTAGCTAATGCCCCAGAAGTCTACATTTGTATAATTCGGGTGTAAAATCACCTTAAAACCAGTTTGGAAAATGCATCTAAATCAAAGACACACTGAACTTCCTTGAAAGTGTCATCTTGTTTATCATGGCCCGAAGAACAGCATGCATTTGACACACTGCCGCGTCCCTTTCCCTGGGGAATATAGGCAGGTTGAATGCAAAGTTCATTAATGTGCCTCTAAAAAGCTCACGGTGTAATACAGGTAAGCAAACCGACAGAATTGCGTCATGACTGCACAAGCAGGGGCAACGCTTATAGAGTCAGGGTCCCCAGAGCAGTGCCATCACGTTTGCACAAATTTTCCCACACATGACCTAACACCGCTGAAAACCCATCCCAAGAGAAGGGCCTTCCCCAACAGCTGCGAAGAAAGTCACGATGAAAGAAACGCGCAGATTGGAGGCAAAGCTGATCCTCCCTTCTCATCTGCAGCTTTGGTTTTTGAAACAAAAGCCCTTGAAAGATGATACATACAATGTATCTTATCAATGTCTTTCTCTTTCCAAGATTGGAAGACAATATTTTCTTCAGCAAAGCTCTTTTCTTAACAACGTGTTGTTATATTTTCTGAAATGTTCTAATATTTACATATTTATTTAAGGCTAAAAATTGATAACATGAAAAATGTAATTAGTGGAACGTGAGATACATTATCCTTTTTTTTATGGTAATTTTAAATATGCTAACACAGTTGACGGACCATTTGCTCTCCTAATGTATCGGATCTTATTATGAGACATCAATTTAATTAATGATTTATTCGATGAGAAAAGGGCTCAGGCAAAAGTTCTGGGTGTCTATTCTTAACATAAATATGAATTTTCTCTGCAGAAATTTTCAGTGAAGGACACAGTAAGTCTGGTTTAAGGTGACCTTAAGAGAAATACAAATGCTTTAAAAGTTCATTTTTTGGGTCAAGTTTCTGCTGTATGAGGCTACAAAGCTAAGCAGGGCATTGCAGAGCACAAAAGATTCTGTATGGCTTGTGTACACAGACCTAATTCACCATATAATAGTTCCTTTCTCTACTTGGTGCCTTGTAGCAATTGCTTTCCTTTCTTAGCACATCCTCATTTACAGAGAAGCAGCCAACAGACTTTCAGATTTATGCCATTATTTGCTTCTTCACCTTGAACTCCAACTAAATCCTGCTATACTTTTGTAATGGGAGTGCCAAATGGTGGCCGTATGCCAGACACAAACACTTCCCAGTTTCACTCAGCTAGCTCCTCGATTTCAGAAAATCAGATTCCTGCTAGAGGGCTTAAATGTGGTGCTTACACGGCCCCCTAACTGTTCCTTTGCCTAAATGCTTTCTAACTTGGAAATGCAATTTGGGAACAGAGGCAATTACAGCATCAGGGAACATGAAACTTTCCTTCACACGGGGGAAGAAGTGAAACTAGGGATCAGGGAGCCGGGGTACTTAATAATGCCATCCACACATGATACAGCTCAGCCCTAACCTTAATCAGCATTTGTTAATTCAGCAAATGTTTATTGATTGCTACAAGGTGCTAGGTACCCTCCTGGGGATATCAATGACTCAAGAACCTGGTTCACGCTTCTCACCGGACCTGGCCCAAGAGTATGGTAGCCAATACGATAATCACAGCAGCTCCATTTCGTTGGGCTTCTATTGTGTGTAAAAAATAACATGAAAAGAGCCACTTTAAAATGGAGCTGGAGCTACCATCCCAGAGGAACCACCTGCATGTCTTATGTCTCTGACCCCTGGAATGTTAAAACAGGGCAAAATCACCTTCGGACTGGGCCTAAAGCAACATAATACCCCAAAGAGCTGTTTGCCAGGATAACAAGAAAGCAGATACTATGACTACCGAACTGACATTTTAAAACATTGTTTAAATTAGTGTCACTATGTTAGCTTATCCTGCACCATGAGAAACATCTTCCTGCTGTTGATGTAACTGGCCCCCTTTTCTCATAATACCATTGCTTTTGTCTCCTAATCAGAACACTATCTGGGTTTTTGCCTGAATTAGTGCTTTCTGAATAGCTATTCCTTTTTATTTTTTCTTTTGGATCTCAAAAAAATGCTTGCTACCTCACACTTTGGCCTTTTATTTTTAGGTTATCATGAGTTAGGGACCACCATCTCTCTCTGATTCTATGACTTGTATTTTTTTTTTTTTTAACATCTTCACATCTCTGAAATATTTGGTGCTTGGTTACAATGAAGGCCAGCCAGGCAGCACGTGGTGTGACCGTGGATCCATCTATTCACATGATTGTACATAGACCCAGGCGATCTGTGTCTAATTCTCAAAATATGAAACAAAAATTAAAAATGCTAAGAAATCGTGCCACATTTTAATTGATAACTTTGTTCTCCTCTTAGGGATACACACGATAATGACACTTCCTATATATGACAACATTGGACTTGAAGAAAAGTTATACGTACATATCATTTCAATGAATACTTGAAACGTCCTTACAAGCTAGAGATTATCCTTAAAATTTTTTTTTTTTTGGATGAGAAAACTTAGGTGCAGGGAGGTTAAAAACAAGCCCATGATCATATGGTCTTTAGGTATACCTATTAGAATTTGAACCCAGGTCTCTCTGATACCGAAGCCCATGCACATGCTTTCCATTACATAAAGCTGCTTCTTTTCCTATTGCGAAGGCAAGGCAAGAAACTCTGCAATTTTGTTATTGGTAAAACAGAATGAAATCTACTTATTTACAGTACGCTCCAAGTCGTGCCCCAAATCCTAAACTGTGAAACAAGTACAAAGAAAGAAACAAAAGAAAGTTTTAGGAAACGGGGATCTGTGGGCTTGGTGACCACCCTGAGTGATCCGGTTAAATAAATAGTGTGTAGAGAGGAAGAAGACAAATCAAATCAAAGTCACAGCGTCCCATTACTTCTTTTGGACCAAGGGCTGCTGGAGAGAGAGAGAATACGTACAGAGGAACTCCAGGATAGAGGCCTGAGTGGTGACTGAAGTGACAGAGAGGTGATGAACACTCCATACTCTTTCGCCAGGCTTGACATCCGGCTGGCAGACAATACCAATACCCTGTCTCCCTGCGGTGGGCCTTGAGGGACTCAGGGCTATAGCAACTACTCACTCCTCTCTGGTTTTGCATGAAGAAGCTCTACCAAGTCAGGACCAAAAGTTGCTTCCTCTTTCTCATCCACCGAGTTTGCCTGTGAAGGTGGGAAAGCCCTGTCTTGGCTGACTACCTTGATTCCTGACAGGTGTCTTAGAAGGAAAAGCAAAGGCACTTCCCCTCTGAAAGTAGAGGGACTCATCTTTTCTGAATGTCCAACACGAGGTACAAATGTCGCCATGTGGCGGCTAGGTGATGGAGACCTACCTGATGACTTAATTTACTTTCGGTGAATTGACAGACCCTTTGAAATCGAGTATACGATTATGAAATGGCAGCGCCACTGCCGAAGACCCGCCGGTGTGTGAGCACTGACAGGACTTTATTATCTGGTTAAGAGCACATTAGCATATCTATCCGATAAAAACTCTGCTACTAATATCTGGACAGATGATATGACTGGTCCCCTGACTTACTTGTGGGCAGCTTTCTTTTCCTTTGTGTGGCCCACTACCAGGTCTTGCTATCCGGGGCCAAGGAGTTGGATGGCAATGGTATTTGCTGGATTGTTTAGATTTAATCATTAGAATTTTGCCCTTTAGATAATGGAAGGTAAATATATGATTTGGGATTCACATAGGAGGGGGGTTTAGCATCTCTCTGGATAGTCAAAAGGCAGTCAGTCGACTTTGAGAGAGGACCGATATTCTTGCTAGGCTGGGCTCTCACAAAGGATGCTAGGTAAGTATACCGTTCTTGTCATTTTCTGTCATTTTCTTTATGTTTCCCCCAAACCTTCTCTGTTCAGTGAGATGAGAATACACAAAATAGCAGCCGAGAATGCGGGATTCAACAGTATGAGTCTCAACACATCAATTTTCAAGTACAGCAACTTTAAACACATTGTAGGCTTTTAGTTTCTATAGAAAATAATCTCTCATTGTTTTCAAAAGAAACTGAAAGCACCCCAAATTACCACACTTTTAACATCCTGACATGTTGATGGCCCGCGTTCTTCCCAGATCAAAGTGAGAGTGGCAGAAGACAGAGCTTTGAGCGGCTTGCTTAAAACACGCTATTTCATATTTGGCAGGAATTACTGTAGTTAAAAAAGACAAGGTGACTTTCTAATATATATTTGTATTTTAGTTTGGCAGAGATCTGAAGAGCTAAAAACTAATTTAGAATGACATAAACGCTCTTATCTTTCCTCTCCGCCCCCACCCCGCTTCCCAACCACGCAGGGAGTTTTTGACAGAAACTCAGCGTAGGTTACGTATTGTTCTTAAACTCGGAGTGATAGGCTGAGTCCTGTGCAATGCTGACCCACTGCGCTGACTCTCATCTTAGAATTTCTATGATTATCTGGATTGAAACAGCAAAGTCACACATTGCAAGCATCCTGCTTCCTTGATGTGGGGTAGCTGCGCAAAACCTTCGGTGCCTTTTAAGGAAATTAGATCTATTCAACGTCAACCTAGGACAAGAAAGCGAGTATGCCATTCAGTGACACAGCACAGTTAAAACCTGTGGGAAACCCTCAACGAAAGAGTCATTTTTAAAAATAGGCAATGGTTTTTGTAGAGGAAGCCGGAGTAACTGAAGACTGAGGACAAGTGAGTCCGTGGCAAAACTGCAGGCAATCCTACTCCATCCGTGAGCTGAAGCACTATTTAATGCAGTCGGTTAGGATGGAGATTTTTATTCTACAGAAAATTTTTGACGACAGAGAAAAGTGGTTTGCTTTTTCTAGTTTCAGGTTTGGGTCAGAAAGTCAGATGTAACTATTCATTATGAAACGGGATTGCAGTGTCCAAAAATGTCAATCATCACTCCATTTACAAGGGACATACGTACGGTGGGACTCTTAGTCAGCTTGAAAATAATTTTTTGTAAAAGTGGCAATGCTCGGAAAAGGTAATCTTAGGAAAAGAACAGTTACATAATCAGACAGGGGTCAGCAAACGGGGGCCTGTGGGCCAAATCCAGTCTGCAAACTGTTTTTATGTTTGTATGTTTTCAACAGCACAGGAGCTAAGGCTGAGTTTTACATTTTAGATGGTTGGAAAAAAAAAATCAAAAGGATAGCCTTGAAAAACACACGAGAAGCACACAAAATTCAAGTTTTGGCATCCACAAATAAAGTCTCCAGGAAGACAATCATGCCCCTCTGTTTTCTTGTGGCTGTGGCTGCTTTTACTTTACAATGGTTGGTTGTGACGGAGACTGCGTGGCCTGCACAAACCAAACATATTTACTATCTGGCTCTTTACAGGAAAAAAATGTACTGGCCTTTGCAATAGAACATACTTAGGAGAGCTGGTCAGGAGCCCGAGAGGGAGCGAGGGCTTCTGTCCACTGTGTTAGAAGGTGATTCAGGAAGGAGGGAAGCCAGTTACCCTTCTTCACTAATGAGGATGGAATTAGAAAAGGAGAATGATGCTATGAAAAGGACCATTTAGGTTTCATGCAGTATTTGAAAAAATATGGCTAACTGTGATCAGGAGCAAGTAGTAAGGGAAGGAGGCTAGACTGAAATCAGGGGACCAGGGGCCTAATCTCAGCCCCGCGACTGACAAGCCATGCGACCTGAGAAGCTGGGGGCCTGAGCATCATCTCTTGTCAAATGATTGTAATCTGCCGATTTTATTTTCTGCTAGAGTGTATATTGGGGGCTGGGGTGCGGTTCAAATTTAATAACGATATAAACATGCTTTAAATGGAAAAGCTTAGCGTTCTAGGCAAATGGAAATTGCTAACCAGTTACAGTCATGTACACTGTGAGGCTAAAAACAGTATAGTTGGCATAAACAGGTGAGACATTCTACATTGGTTACAAATTCAGAAACTTAGAGGTCTAGAGGGATTTCTGGTGTTGCAGGCAGTGAAGGTCCTTGAAGTGCCCGAGGATGTAAGACAACTTCGTAAGAGGGAGGCTCTCTTGCGTTACATAGCCAAGTTCTCATAAACCAGTATGCCCTAGGAACCATCTGGGCTAGGGGCTGAGTGATGCACAAACTGGTCCCCTAGTGGAGCATGAAGCTTCTCAGGATAATTTATTCCAGGATGTTTGTACACTGGGAGAATCTGGCATAAGAAGCATCTGATGGAGATTGCCGATTCTGGCTGTGTGAGCAGGAAACGGTGGGGGTTGAGGGGGTCCTCCCCTAAGTTGGTAAAGGCCCACCTCCTCCGATTTGTAAGAGAGCTGGCATTCTTCTGCTCTGACCCCCCCACATGCTGGATCTACGGGAGAACTTGTCATGGGGCTGAACTATTCCAGATTACTCATTTCTGGAAAGTCTCCTCCTGATGAGTTCGAACACGCAAGAAAGATAATTTGTTCTATTTGTCACGGTTCCTGGCAGGTCAGGCCAGAACACAGTACCTGCCTATAAACGTCCTAGGGCTGATGCCCCAATTTCAAGACCTGTCATGTACAAACCAGAACGGACTCGGGCCTTAAACGCTCCAGTCTCCTCAACAGGAGGGCTTCAGTTTTTACATCGCCTGCCTCTCCTTCCCTGATGGCTTGTTTCTAGACAGGCACAACAACTTGTTGCTCCCGACAGCATTTCTCTCTGTGTCTGCAGCACACTGTTTATGCCCCTGCAGCTCTGTAATTAATAATATACTGCTTTTCATCTTCAAAGTGATTTATACACGTTAATTAATCCTCACCATACTTGGCGTTTCTGCATGTAAATAACCATCATGCTCCCAACGTTTTACTTAGGAAACCCAGACTCAGCAGGAAAACAACGTTGTCAAGGCTAAGGAGAAAGGGATCACTGGGGTCAAGATCAGGACTGATATCGTGACCCCTCAGCTTGCTTGCAGGCCTGTCCTCACCTTTGGAGAGGAGCTGAGAGCAGCCCTACAGCTCCATGCTCACCACCATTCCTGCTGGGCAAAGTGGCTTGTTCCATCATTCATTTTGAGCCATAAACTATTCTTCAATACTCCAGGGTCAAAGCATAATCTTACCTAACGCATACATAATAGGAAATGATGGATTATAATCTAATAAAGCATCCTAAGATGCTCAGGTCCAGCTCCCGGGAGCCTCTAGACTGAGGATAAATATGTCTCCTAATCCATCACTTGCAAGTTACACACCCGATTAAAACATTAAACTCTTACTGTACCGTCTCCCATTTATGGGATCGCCCTACAGAAAGCTATTATATTTTAACTAATCAAGCTCGATAAATCGGGCCGTCGCCATCTATCTCTCTCCTGCCAGTGGAGTAGGAGGTACACGGGGGATGGTGTTGGCAGAGGCCGGCAGTGCCTTGCTTTCGGTGTCTGGGGCTCCCTGCGGTACACAGCAGCCCCCAGAACATTAAGCCTGAGAAGTGAGCTCATGGACCGTTTTTTGAAGTTTCTGACACAAAGCCAAATCATGCAAAGACCCCGAAGGCAACCGAAGGCAATTCATTTGCTTCCACCGAGCCCCCCGAAACAGCTATCTGGGGAAGCCCACGAAACTACCTTTAACGACACACAAAAAAAATTCTACTCAAGCGCGTGAGGGTGTAACAGAGGCCCCGCCCCGCTCCCTCGAGTCAACCCAGGACTCCGTCTTTCAAGAGGTAAGTGAGAAGTAGACATATCTTTAAATCCGGGGTGCGTAGGTATCAGACCTTAGTCCCACTGTTGAGCTGGCATTGAGGGCACGAAGGTGTTTTGCAAAGACCCGGACAACCACGGTGCCCTTCCCTGGAGTGCCAACTTGCTCGCTTTGGAGGGCATTCCTGAGGGATGGAACGGGGAAGGAATGCAAACCCCCTTTCCTAGATTAAGATGAGCACGGCGATATCATGCGAGAGTGGAAACGTCATGTTGGTTTGTGGCTAGAAATGGTCTGCCTTGGGCAGGGCCCCAGATCTCGGGGGGCGCATGGTCACCCTTCCTTGCCCTCAGGCAAGCTCGGGTAGAATGGAATGGGAACTCCTGGGCTAGTCCTTCTCTGCCGGCTGCCTGAAGAAGCAGGATGAGTGTGAGCCCCCACTGCTGAGGGAGAAGGAAGGCCTTATGTCAGGAGAAGGGGCAAAGCCGGAATAATCAGGGTTGTCTTTTTTTTTTTTTTTTCCTCCCCTTCCCCAGGGGAGGGTTTTCAGCATAAGTGTTGAGAACTTGCTTTGGAGTTGGCCTCTTTTTGTGAGTGGTTTACAGGTTTGCTTTGCCACATGGCACAGGCGAACGAGGGAGACCTATCATAGCTGCCCTGAAAGCGAGCCAGAACCCTCAAGTGTTTCCAATAAACGTTAACACACGTCACTGTGGCCTCTGCTTGGGCCAGGATGTGCCACTGGCGAGCTCGGTTTACGGAGCCGCAGCCTGGGGCTGTTTGTTGGCGCCAGGAGCTGGGAGCCGGTTTTGTGTCCAGTCCGGAATGCTCACATGCATGGGGCACCCTGCCCCTAAGCTCTTGGCATTTGCTGCTTTCCGTAGTCACACGGGCTACACCCCAAGGATACAAACCAACATCCTTGGCATGGGAAGAAAGACACCACAGCAACTTCACCAGTCTGCTACCCTAAGTCATACCCCGAGTTCCCAGAAGCACCTCCCATGGGAGGTGGGCCTGATTCAGACTGAGGAGCCCCTGGTGAGATCTGAGTTGTGGCTGAAGGGACGGAGGTAAAGGAGGGGACGTGGGCAAGCCCCACTGCGTCTGGGTGACTTGATTCTGTACAAAGACCTGGCTGGATGCTCAGGGCTGTCCGTTCCGTTTCTATGCCACACATGCTAGCTGCTTTAGATTTCCCCTGAATCGGGATGTCCCCAGCGTGCTGACCACTGCTCTTCGTCTACTCAGCTTTTGGCTGACGTTAACAATGCACACGAATTTCAAGAGCACAGACCCGGGTGAAAATCCCGTGATGGAGGAGACCAGAAGGCTCCTTTGGGAGTGAGGGATGGGTTTGCAGGATGACAACTTTCCAGCTTATCCTATGAAAGAATCCAGTGCGGATGCTTAATTTCACATCTGACAAAGGTCACTGAGGATCACGAAGGGGAAACTCATCGACTTAAATGGGTTTCAGGAGGGAAGAGTCACTCCCATCGTCACTCGTTCTTACGTCTCTCGGGAGCCAACAAGCAAACCGTACAGACAGCACAAGGCCTCAACCTTCACAAACCAGGGTCCCCTCTCCCCCACTCCTCAGAGCCAGGGCCGGCGAGCAGGCGGCCGGACTCACCTATGAAATACGCCAGCAGGATGGCCAGGAGGAGGGCCGTGGCGATGGCGGACAGGGCCGCACATTTCCAGCTGCAGTACTTGGAGGGCTTCTTCAGCTTGAAAGCCTTCCTGGAGAAGGTGTTCCGGGGCAGCAGGCGGGTGGTGGCGTGTAAACGGTTCCTGAGGTCAAAGGGTATCCCGGGGAGGAGCTGCTGAACAGAGGCGTGCTTCCGGAGGAGGTCTTAAAGAGGAAGTGCCTGCCAGGAGAAGGGAGAGGGTCAGGGTGGGTGTGGGTGGCCGCCGGGGAACGTCCGGCTGCCTTTGCTTTCACTCGGCTTTATATATTCTAGGGCGGTCCTAGTCAACTACCCGACCCAGCCTGTCATGAATGGTGACATAAAAGGATTCCATAAATTCATAATCATTATGTGCTTTTGCATATACAACTGGATTTTATCTTCCACAAAAATCCTACCAACTATTTGAAGCAAATATGAAAACTGACCGTCATTACTCGGAGATGACAATGATGATGGATTAGAACCTACTATTTAAAAGCCCTCGAAATATATTGTCACAACTACTTACATACTAAATATTATACTATCCGCAGTTAAGATGTGAGAAATCGGGCTTGGATTACTTAAGCAACCATCCGAAGATGGTCTCACGCTAAAGTCTGTGCTCTTAAGCGTTCCCCTAACCTGACTCCCTCGAGCCTCCCTTCTGGGCCGTTTCTCCTCTCCATCCTGCTTTCTGTTCCAAGACCGCCTCTTCAGGTCATGGGATCACTGTTCTTTCTTTGGAAACATCTTTGCCCTTGGTCACTAGAGTTATGGTGTGACAACAGGGTAATGGTGTCTACTGTTAACACCTAAGCTAACCCTTCCTTGGACAGAAGACTTTCTTCAAGGACACTTCAAGGACCATTGATCCTGTGATAGCAGATTTTCTCTCTTAGGTGTGCCATTTATAAGACTCGACATGCGACTTGCCACACCTTGTTTAAAATGACGATCTGTCTTCCAGGAAATATGTACCAGCGGACTTTTAAAGCAGAGGCTAGAGTCTAAGCAGCTGGAGGCCGGGACTTTGCCTCATTCGGTAATGTGTTCATCTTCATGTGCCCAGCACCCAACTCAAACCTCAGCATGTAGGAAGACTTTAGTAAATGAGTGAATGAATGAATGCAGTTCCCTCAGTGTTTTGTGATTTTCACTCAGCTTCAATTTAAGATTCTCGAATGTTACACAGGTATTTCCTTTCTCTTCGGTCTTCCATAGATGCAACTGTATTTATGGATCAGATACTATGTGTCAGTACAATGCCAAATGTTTTAATTGCAACTAAACCTATGAGCTGGTTACAATTATTATCATAGGCTTACAGATGAGAAAATTGAAGCTCAGAGTTAGCAAGCCGGATCATTTAAGGCTCAGACTCCAATCTGGCTGACTCTAAAAGCTCTACTTGGACCTAGTACACCACACTGCCACTGCATATTGGGCTTAGCAGTCTCTCCCAGCAGGATTCGGAGGCAAGATCACTGGCATTACAAATATTTCTATTTAGGCTGCTTCCAGACAAAACCTTGAAAGTATTTTCATCCTTGACAAAGATCAAACAAGCCTGATATGACTAACAATCATGTCAGAAAATGAGCGCCTGATTAGTGAATTATTTAACATAGTGAACACTAAAATAAACAACTGATATTTAAACGCTATTTGTAGTATCAGTATGTTTGATGACCTGAATAAAGCCAAGAGGTTGGATTCCATAAATAAGGATTTGTATTCCTTGTCCAGCAGCTCTCTTTGAAAGCTCCAGATTAAAAGTGTCTTTTGGAAGAAGAGGAGGCAGTAAGTGTAGTGTTTCAAGGCAAACTTTTGGAGCAAGATACACCTGGCTTGGAGTCCTGGCAGTGTCATTTTTGGACAAGTAAGCCCATGGAAGGTTCCTAATGCTGCTGGTGAGAGTCTCTGTCTGATATCCTACCACAAGTTTGGTGAGGACTACATGAGATCGTGTAGGAAAAGCACCCAACCAAGGGTGTGTCTCAAAGTAAGTGCTCAGTGCATCATGAGTAACGTTTACTATTAATACAAGGAGCCTGAAATATGAGTTTTAATTTAAAGCTTGACAGATGTCAAACAAACACCTGAAGAGTTCTCCAAATCGCTAAATAATAGTCCACTGCCTTATAATTAAGCTAGAACATATTGCACACCAGAAAGAGGGATGGGGAAACTCTGGGATTTGATTTAGAACTACTTCAAATTTATTTCTTGGGCAATTCTCCAAGAGCGTGTAGTGAAAGTAGGAAATCAAACTAAAGCAAAGGAAAATGAAGACATTGTTAAGTCATCACTGAGGGTTGAAAAATTTGTGAACTCTGGTTCTCAATGCCACGGAGATGTCACCCATTCCATGGCTTCAGCCATCACCAGTACAAAAGAAATCTCCAGATCTCCATTTGCATCTAGCCCACCTTCATCCCTGAGGTCCAGACCACATTTTAATTGTGCACTGAGTATCTGTGATGACATTCCCCAGCTGAATTGAACAAGTAACATCCTCCCCCACCTCCATGACTTTGTGTACTCAAGAATCTAGTCATACACTTGATATGATATGATATACACACACACACACGTATTATATATTAATAGTCTTAGTATTAATAATGTATCTTCTGCAAATCAGATTGTGAAATCCTTGACATTTGACACTGATAGCTATTACTCTTAGTATCGCCAGAGCCTAAATATCGGTGCCTGAAAATCAGTCATATTGTGGACAGATTCAGTAAATTAGAACCAGGGATGTTTTAGCAACGTGAGAGAAATCACAAGATGAAGATTAAAAAGTTTAAATTAGCTTCGAAGTTATTTTTGATGCACTCATTTATAAGAAGAGAAGAAACGGCTATTATTTCTTATGTATGGGATTGCTTCATGAGATCCCCCAATGGTCCCCTGGACAATCCAGTCTATTTTCCATACTTCCTTCTAAAAAGGAAGTCAGATTATGTCATATGTCACCACCTTTCCACTCCAGTAAAGAAAGAAAGAAGAAAGACAAAAGGAAGAAAGAAAAAAGGAAGAGAAGAAATAGGCTTCTAATAACACAGCATCGTTCAGAAGCCCTGCCCATGGCCTAGAATGCCTTGCGTGATCTGTCCCCTAGACACTTCTCCAACAGACTGTTCTACCACTTTGTCCTCTCCTCAGTTACACTGTCCTTCTGCTTTTTCTCATCGCATCACATCCAACACACTCCTGCCTCAGAGCCTTTGCACTTGCTGTTCCTTCTGCCTGGAAATGTCCGCAGAGCTGGTTTCTACATGGCGTTTCACCTCTCTGCTCCTCTGTCACTTTTCCAGGGAGATCTTCCCTGGCCCCCTCACCTCTTTCCCTCCCATTTTTCATCCCATGATAACTGCTTTATCATTATTTTTTCATTCTACATGTATTTGTGTATGGACTGTTCATTTCCATCATTAGAACTGAATTGCTATGAAGTTAAAAGTAACCAGGTATTTTGTCTGATTTGCTCAAGGCTCTATCCTAACATCTAGAATCGAGCCTGGCACAGAGTGGGCACTCAATGAATCTTTGTTAAATGAATGACCTATAACCTTTCCAAGGCAAAAATGACAAATGCTAAAAGGACAATATTGTGAACATTTTTTATTTTAAAATTAAACTTCCTTTTGTCACATTGACTCTTGCTTTCTGAACAGATTTATAAGTTTGTATGTGCACATACTTACACCTAGAAGACCAGATCCCTCTAGAGAAAACATAACCTGTCTATTTTTCATCACTGCATTAACTGTGGCAGGGTGTATCTCTCAGGTTGTTCATCTGTGATGATCATCTGTGATGATCAAAGCAAAATGAAGCCCATTTAGTCATCACATCTCTTTTTTCTAGTTTCTGGTGCTTAAAATTATTGAACCAAAGTACCAAATATATGCAGACTCCTGTTTCTCCCACAAATAGTTATACCCTGATGCCATAGATCTTCAGAAGATGAAACTCGGCAAATGAATAAAAAAAGAAAGATTCTAAAGAAATCACCTTCAGATTGTGTCCCATAAATACCTGCTTTAGGATTTCTTGAGTGCTCCGTAGAAAAGTATGAATTCTTGGCTCCATCCAGACCCACACCTAGAGTCTGGGAGCAAATCCCTTAGGAAGCTTCTTAGGTGATCCAAATGTTTGTTCAAGTTCAAGAAAAATCTCTCCTGGCTGTCTTGACACCTTTCAAATGTGTCTGACTTAGGGAGAACACACCCGATGGCTACTGGATTTATTTTTTTTAAATGCAAGTTTTGAATGCTGATGTCTTTAGGGGTAAAGTGTCATGAAGTCTACAACTTATTTTCAAATGATTCAGCAAAAAGATCTTTACCTTTCTCTCTCTAGATATGGCAAATGTGGCAAAATGCCAGTAATTGTTGAAACTAGGTGGTTATTCCTACGTAGTACCATTCTTACAACTTTTCTGTATGTTTGAAAATTTTCATAATTGTGAGTTGAAAAAAAATGGAAGCTCTGCTTCACCTAAGGATTGCCCTTACATGCTGCAGGAAACAATGTTAAATAAAATGAAGCAAGACACACAAGTAATGGTCTGGCCAGATAGTCACCAGGAGGACCAAGAAGGCTTAGGGCAGCGGTCCCTAATTTTTTTGGCACCAGAGCCCAGTGCTCCTATAAAAATCTAACACTTGATGATCTGAGGTGGAGCTGAGGCGGTGATGCTAGTGCTGGAGAGCGGCTGCAAATAGATGAAGCTTGCTGGCTTGCACACCGGTCACCTCCTGCTGTGCAGCCCAGTTCCTAACAGGCCATGGACCGGAACCAGTCCACAGTGCAGGTGTTGGGGACCCCTGGCTTCAGGGACTTCTGATTTTTCCCTAAACAGGTTACTAAGCCAGCGTTTTCCCCTCGGGGGCCTGCTCAGTGTGCCCTGATGAATCCTTTGTGATGTCCCATCTGAACTTCTTCCTCGGTCGGTCATGGAAGTAGCTCAGCTCAGGACTCCAGGCATCAGCAAAAATGTGTGGTTTCTAAATGCACTTGACATTTTTCAAGCACGACTCAATTGCTCTCAGAATTGGCCACTTGTGTCTCAGAAAGGAAAGGCAAATGAGGGGCCCCCAAGTGCTGTCCTTGGAGTTTGCTAACACTCAAAGGGATAGAGGAAACCAGTCCTTGATGGCTTACAAAAAAATACAAAAAAATAAAAGAGCCTGCATGCTTCTTTCCCAGCCATGTGGGTTATCAGGCTTCAGTCCTCACAAGCAGCATCCTTCCTGGCATAGGGTAGCAGCTCAGAATGGCCACCGAATTGAGTAGTTGGACTGAAGAAGGATGTCACTCTACATCCTCAGCCCTGTACCCTAGGTCCCAGTGAGTTCTTAAGAATTCAGTCATCACCACTTCACCCTAGACTATCAGTCTTTTGGTAAATGTCACCACTTTTCTCATGTGAAAACAAAACCATTTAATAAAAACTGAGACAGAGCATGTCCAGCAGGCATTCTCCCAGGCATTTGGCAAAACAGCAAAGACATGCATTCGAGGCAGAATCTTGGCGAACTAGGCATTTGCCTCAAACCAGTTTAGAAAATTAAGAGCACACCTTTTCTCTGGTGAAACAGCCATGGAAGATTGTAGAAAGGAGTCTAACGAACGAGAAACTCATGCATGGCATCCATGAGAAGAACCCCATCAATTCAAAATGCTGTGATATATTCTTATGTGCTAAATTTTCTTATGATATAGAAGGAGCTTGATGAATCTCAAGTAGGAGCTTTGAGAAGTGGTGGTTGGTTTAACTACTTGAGGCCCCAACAAAAGATTCTGTCTTTTGTTTTTTATTGATTCTTTTTTCTCTTTTTTCTTTCTTTCTTTCTTTCTTTCTTTCTTTCTTTCTTTCTTTCTTTCTTTCTTTCTTTCTTTCTTTCTTTTTAGAGTTGATCACAAGTATGCTTGCTCATTAACCTCAAAATGTTTCAAAGAAAGAAATACATACAACCCCTTGCCACCCAGCACCATTTTCCAGCATGGAACCAGTGGGATCCTAAGGGTGTTCTCCATGTTTTCTCTAGGTTTGGCTTCACGCCCAGGGGAAATCCCAGCAAGTCCTTGAAACAGAAATGTGCTACACAAATAACTGTACTTCCTCAGCTCCAAAGGTCAAGTTTTTGTGTCCCCCCCCCCCCAGTCTGTATCCCATGATCTCATCACAGGTCACCATTCAGCTAGCCAGGACGACTAGTGACTAACAGTGCAGACAAGGTCTCTCTTGCTCGTGGAGTCGGCTGCAGCAAACGTTCTTGCTGAAACCCAGAGAGAGCCTGGAATGGTCTCAGTGTAGTAGCATCGTGTGCAAAAAAAAAGCTGCTCTGGTTATCAGGGACACCAGGTGTTGATTGTTGTTCTACTGAGAAAATTGACCTCACCAGTAAATAAACTCACAGGCACTCTCAGAACAGCGGATGGAAATATTGATACACAGCCCATTAATCCCTAAAGGACTTTTAATGTCATACATGCCATTACAGACATATGATAAAAAGCCAGAGAAAGGATAGAGGCAGAAATATACCCGGAGTGGGGGCCTGGTGATCAGTGAGGGAGGTCCGGTGTGCCCGAGAAAACGTGAGATTTTTCTCCCATTTTACCAGTACTGGCCATGCCCTTTGAAGCATGGGTTTATTGTCTCTGAAGGAGTACGTTTAATACAGCGGCAGCCTATAAAGGGTACTGTGGCATGTGAAGTTGCTGTAATTAGGTTTTCAGGACTTATCATAAAACATTTAGCGGAGAGAGGTTAAATAACCACCGCACTTTCTGTCATCATTACTGGACTCTCTGACACGAGAAGAAACGGTGGTGAGCAGAAACGTGGCGGGCGGCTTCCTGAGGGAGACACACGGAGAGACGGGGTGTGGAGAGAAAGAGGGAGAGAGAGAGAGAGGAGTGTCCCGGATGAGACGGACAAAGCGTGAGCGACAACGAGGCAGATAACCTTGGACGTGATGCTGCTCAGCCACTCCCTGAACCGCAAAGCTAAGGGCAGTTTCAAGCATTCGGCCTTTATTTTCCTGTGTGTGAACATAAAACGCACACGTGTTTAAAAATCAAGGACACAAATTAAAAAAAAAAATAGAAAGCAAAAGTCTCCTATACTTTGAGAGACAGACTGGTCAACGTGTGATATTTAGAGCCAGACTTTTCCCTACGTATAAACATTCCTTTCTTTTTTTATGATTTAATTATATTTGAAATCAACGGGATAGATTCGAGGAGGCAGTTATCAGGATCATAGATTCTGGACTTGGACGACCAGGGTTTGGATCCTGATTCCTATACTTACTACTGTGTGACACTAGACAAGTTACTTTACCTCTCTTGATCTTGGTGGCCTCACCTGTAAAGTGAGAGAACGCTAGTATCTACTTGATCGTTTGTTAGGGGGATTGGTGAGTTTGTTTACATGAAATGCTTTCCATTGAGCTTGATGTCTAGTAAACAGTCAATACATGTAGTTATTAATCACTTGAAGGCAGGAATCATGTATATCTTGACCTTTACTAGATCTCCTTGACCTAGCACAATGCCCAGCTCACTTAAACTAGCTGTTGAATGAGTGAGTTGTTCTAATTAGCATTGTGACTAGAGCATTGAAGGCAGCCCCACCCCTCCAAAAATAATTTTATTAGGAAGGAAAGGGTTTGAAAATATTACTAATGTGCTTGCTCTCTTTGCCAGCTGGGAATTTATGGTTGGGTTGAGCAGTGGACTGTTGCTTTTAAAACTTAAAAAATGTTTTATATTTTAAAAAAATTGCTTCTTCCCAAGTTTGAAAAAGAAGCCAATAACCTAATTAGTATAATTAAAAGCCATTTCATATCATGATTCCCTAAGCTTAGACTCAAACCAATTTTGATTCAGTGAAAAATAGGCTTTCAAGGTTTCTGATCCCTGGACCTTTTAGATCATAGGGGACCATCACTGCATTTGCATATGCCATGAACAACAGGAACATCCTCTCTTTTGCCCTCTTCAAAATTTGCAGTCATGACCAAAATACGCACAGCTGGAATAATTAGAGACTCAATTTATTGCCTTCCGTTTTTCTAAATAGAAGCTTCGACTCTTGATATTTAAATAGTGTCACACTGTGATATAACATAGCATTTTTCATGGTAAAACTTTCTCCCCCCCCCCCCCCCCCCAAGAAATGATATACTGCTCAGGGTGACAGGCACGGTCTCCGGAGGTCACTAAAGAAGCCTGATGCTTGTGAGCAAATCCATTTCAGAGTCTTCGGGAGGAGATGAGGAGTCTTTTTTTTTTCCCCCCTAGAGTGTTAACTTGTTGACTTCTTTTAAATTAATTGGTAAGAGTTTTGATATAGTAGAGGAAAAAAGCCAGCGACTTCTGACTTTGACTTTAAACTTGACCTTGACTTCATGATACACTATAATACGGGAGTGTGGAGACAGCCATCCCAAACGGACTTGCATTCTGCTCACAGGCGGCCACAGATAGATGAGGAAAGAATGCACACCATTAGATACTATTGACGAGCAGGATGATTTCCCCCATCGCGTTTACTGCCTGTACCATTCAGAGTCAAAGGATTTTCGAGCTAGAAGGACCCTTAAGATATGTCCCTTGATCATCCTTTGTTTCATGCCATTGTATTTGTCCTGTGTGTTTGCCTTGTCTCTCCAGCCAAAGCACAAGCTTCTCAAAGGCAGGCCCCATATCTTTTGCTTCCTAGTATTTTTCTCTGTTCTTAGTAGGGGTTCACAAACGTTTGCTGAAAGAACACACGAATCACGTGATAGTGGAAACTGGACAGGCTTTGGAGTGAGGCGCGTCTGGATTCAAATCTCAGCTCCACCGGGAAATGCATAATATGAGGAGTTCATCTCCCTGAGCCCCAGATGCCTCCTCTGAAAAGTGGGGCGAACAACAAAATCTACATTACAGAACTGCTGGAATAGTGAAAAGAGAGGATGAAGACAGTTTGTGAGCACAAAAGCTGGCCCACGGGAGGTGTTTAATACCTGCCTGTATTGTATTTCGCCTTTGTCCTTGGAAAGGATATCTAAAATATGAAGTCGAGTCAACTAATATTTATCGAGCACATGGATACAATGGCGAATAAGTCCTTATCCTCATGCAGAATTTCTAACTGGAGAAACAGGCAAAGTACACAAAATTCAAATCTAGGCAGACCAACAATGCCATGTCATAATTATAAATTGTGAGAAGTGCCATGAAGGAAATGAAGAACTAAGAAAAAATAGGGGACTACATTAGTGTGGTCACTCCCGTCTGAGGAGATGATCCAAAGTGCGGGGAAGGTGGGGAGCTCTGAGGATAAGAAGCAGCCAATCATGCAGGGAGTCATGAAAAGAGCATCGCGGGCAGAGAAACAGCATGTGCAAAGGCCCCGAGGTGGAGACCTTATTTTTGAGGATGTGAAAGAATAGTGTGGCTGGAATACAGTGATGCAGAGGGCGAGTGGCAGGAAGAAGAGGTAAGCATGATGGAAGACTACATTATGCATGCGTTTGAGGGTGCAGAATCTGGATATTAGTCCTGATATACAGGTTTTAAATGATGACCTCTCTTACAAAGGGAGCAGGTTTAAAGCATTTGATCTCAAAAATTATTAGGTAGAATAGACCTAAGGGAATTCAGTCTAGTCCTCTCTCTTGAGAGTTTTGGGTTTTGTCCAGAATATTCTAGCTATCTCTCAATATTGCACCTATCACATTTTGATATAGGTAGACATCTTACATTTTATGCGACTAAAACACGACCCTTGATTTTCACTCCGAATAATCCTTTTCCTTCGGGCTTCATCCATATTGCTTAAAGAAGTCATCCCCTAACAGCTATGCAGATGCCATCCCAGGAAAGAGACTCAGGAAGAAAAACCTGCATGCAGGAAGCTTATGAGCAAGTGCTCTTGGGAACAACACCTGTGAGGGAGCGAAGGATGCAGGCTGGGCAGAGGGAGAGCCTGAGCTGTGCTGCTGCTGCAAAGGGCCCTTGGCCCACCTCACGGGGAGCTCTGGAACTGGGAGGGCTCTGCAGACTTGTTCTAATTTGGGCTGAGGGGGTGGGGCCTTAACCTCCTCTGGACTAGTCACTGGATGTGGGCTGTCCCCAGGGGTGTAACCTTAGGAGAGGTGGCTCTCTTCAGTTGAAGTCCAAGGCCAGAGAAGAACTTGGCAACATCTGTTGGCGGCCAATATTCCCAGCACTTGGGGAAAATGTAGGCTCCAGGGGCTAGAGGGTGTCATTTGAGTGGGTGTCATGCCATCTCCCTCACGAAGCTTCACTATGGCTCCCATTCGTTCCTCAGACCCCATCCATCATTAGCTGATTTTCCCTCTGCCTCCACACATCTGTCCTCTTCTTCCCTGTTCTACCTGTGTCATATAGCCGCCTACTGCCTAGAGCAGCCTCTAAACAGGTCTCCCTATTTTCCTGGACCCTCCCATCCATCCTCACAAGAACGAGTCATTGTCTATGGACACAGATCAAATCATATTACTGACCGCGCCACAGACAACATATCAAAATCATATACTCTGCTTAAAATATTCCAAGTCCTTTCTAGTTGGAAGCAAGCCAGCTCCTCACATGGTCTACAAAGTACCTCAGCACGGTCTATCTCATCTCTTCCTGGTCTCCACTCACTCTGCTCCTGAGGCATCCACCATACTTTCTGCTATTTCTCAAAAAGGCCAAGCTTCTTCCCACCTCAGGGTGCTCATACTGTGTTTCTCTAGGTCCGAAAAGTTCTTAACTCAGAACTTTGCATGGTCCCTCCTTCTCAGGTCTTTCGAGGCTCTCCTCAAAGCTCACCTTCTCAGAAATGCTTCCTTGATCAGAGTCTGCCACCCCGTTATTTTATCACTCTACCTTGCCCAAGGCTGTAGCCTGGGGACCACCCACTTCCAGTGACAGGTTGTCGCAGAATGTGGGGGTGATTGTGGAGGTGTGAAGACCCTGCCCTCTCATCGGTTCACCACTGATCCCTTTGAGGAGCTAGCTCATATTCATTTCTTTGTTTCTTGTTGGCTTCCCCCAACCGCTCAATCCTTAGCCCCTGAAAGAGTGCACGTTTGAGGCGCTATCAATTTTTAGTAAATGAATAAAACATGAAGCAATCTAGATCTTGGAAAGTTTATTTTATACTGCCTGTAGGAAGTGATGAATTTAAATTCTTCTCTGAGATGCAACACTTCTATTTATTTATCCTGCGGTGCCCTCTTCAAAGGATGCCCTGTCACTAAGTTTTCTAGAGTTTGGTAAACAAAGACCACATTTTCATTATAGCAATGCATGGTTATTTAAAATCCTTTGAGACACCTTCATCTTTCAATTCTGAGGCTTTTAGCATGTTTTCTGAAAGCCTTCCCATTTTCTTGATCTTTTAGTTTGGAAATCTCCTCAACTTTTCTGTCATTTTTGAGGCTGGTTAGCCTTAATCCCATGGATTATTTCCTCTGAAAACACACGATTGCTTTGGAAAAGGGTGGGATAATGGAATTTTCATTAATTTCTAAGATGCTACTTAGCGATGCTGTGCCTCTGGCGCCCTCCCTTTCCCTCTTTCCACAGCCACCCAATGGGCGTGCACATTCAGGCATTAACTTTACATACTCATCCAAGGGCCAGTTCCTGGTTTGTAACTAGGAGCTCAGAGATAGTCTTCCTGTAAGTCTGGAAGAATTTGGGGTAAATGTACTCGCTCCTTACCTGCAACATCTCTGCCCACCTACAGAGCACTTTATCTTCATGGTATCTCTGCAAACATACAGATTTCATGGGGGATTTTTCTCTTCCATATCACTTTTAATATGATAAAAATGGTTTTCATCTCTGACAAATCCTATGTTTAGCTCCCTCCACTCAGGGAAGAACCCCTTTCTCTTTCTCTTTCTCTCACACCTCTGTAACAAAGGAGTCCTGCCTGATACACCTGTCTTCATTTCCTTATCTTTGATGCTTCAGCGACTTCAGGGGTGTCTGAAGAGTTCCATTTACCACGATGTAGGGTGGGGGTCATGTTGACAGTCTTCCAGATCTTAACATATTACATACACACCTGGTTTTTGAGATTTTAGTAAATGAAGACCATGTTCTCATTATGTCTACATGTGGTTATTTTAAATCCTTTGGAAAAACTTCATCTTTCTATTCTGAGGCTTTTAGCATGTTTCCTGAAAGCCTTCCCATTTTTTCTTGATCTTTTAAGTTGGAATTGGATCCATTTACTACTATTAATCAAATCACATGTCCTGGCATTTTTTTGTAGTGCCTTCAAAGTTAACCATTTCAAAGCATGCTTTGGAAATAGACATTTGTTTCCCATAGCATCTTTCTTGGGCAAGATAGAGCAGGAGGTGAATTCTCTAACCTAACTATCTCATCCCTCCCTTTAGGAGACCTTTCATACTGAGAGCTGTTTTCTTTTAATTAATTAATATAAAAAGTGTTTTTTTTTTGAGGCGAGAGTCACATGACATAAAGTGAACTATTTTAAAGTTACAGTTCAGTGGCATTTAGTGCATTCATAGTGTTGTACAAGTACCACCTTTGTTTTGTTCTGAAACATTCCATCACCCCAAAAGAAAGCTCTGTGCCCATGAAGCAGTAACTGTCAGTGCTCCTTCCCCTACCCCTGGCTCCTGGTAACCATGAGTCAGATTTCTGTCTGTATGGATTTCCTTATTCTGAGTATTTCATATCTATGGAATCACTCAATATATGACCTTTTGTACTTGGCTTCTTCTACTTAACATAATGTTTTCAAGTTCATCTCTGTTTTGACATGTATCAGTACCTTATTATTATTTTATTATTATTTTTTTGTGGCTGAATACTATTATTATTATTTTTGTGGCTGAATACTATTCTATTGCATACATATATACCACATTTTCTTTATCCATTCATTCACTGATAGATATTTGGGTTATATGCACCCTTTGGCCATTGTGCACAGTGCTGTTCTGGACATTTGTGTATAAGTATTTGTTTGAGCACCTGTTTTTTATTCTTCAAGGGATATACTAAGGAGAGGAATTTCTGGGTCATATGGTAATTCCATGTTACAGTTTTAGAAGAATCTTTAGCTGTTTTCTACATGTAGAAAATGAGATCAACACTGAACTCCTCAACACGGTCAAATTCTGGTTGGCCCTAAACATTTCGTTAGTCTCCATGCATCCTACACATGCCATGAGCTTGTTTTCGGAAACTGTTAATGAATTGTAAGCACATGAACCGTCACCAAGGAGCCAGGTAGTCGTAGTCACAGAAAGAGAAATAACACTTCATATCTTACAAAATGTTTTAACATGCCCATGAGGAACAAGTTTTTAGCGAGAGACTACTAGGGTTTATCATCTAGGAAAGCTATTTATCATGACATTTTTATAAAAAAAGATTTTAATTGTCAGTGCATGTCCTGAGCACTTAGTCACAGGCACAACCAAATATTGCAGATAAATGAGACTGGGTATAATGAATTCAACAGTATAGGCCGGAAGAGAGAAATTATGTTTTATTTTGGGAAGCAAAATCACAAAATCCTTTTCTAGAAAGGGTTTGAAGACAGTCTAGGCTTCCTACTTCTGTCATGACATCATAGCAGAGAGGGTCTGCAATAAAACATCTCCGACTTTGGGTCACCGAGTGCATTTGCACATTGCTAGCTTTCAGTGATGAAAGCATTCCACGATATTTGGGAAATACCAGGGTGAACCAAATTAAGGATATTGCTACATATCTTCACAAGCCTCTAATATCTTAAATATCCTAACTATCTCATTACTCTCTACATAATACTTATCATCCTGCTAACTTATCTGACCACATACATTTTAACCTACCTACCTTTCCAGTCGTACAACTGGTGTCCAGTGGGGTACACCTTTGAGGAGTGCGAATTCAATTCCCTCTATTGCTGAACGAATACACAAAGTCCCAGAAAGAACCGAAAAACAAGCTAACAAACAACCACGACAACACAACCCCCAATAATGATTCTTTCCTAGATTTTGAAGGTTTTAAGACTGGTCATCAGGTAGAGGGAGGAAGGGTGGGAAGGAGGAAGAAAGGAAGGCAAGGAAGAGGAGAAGGAAGGTATAGCTATGCCATAAAAACTAAGAGAGACAGGTTAAGTATTTTACGGGATTTCTTCAAAACTTACAAAGGACAACGACATAGATTTATCTGAATTATTGCATAGGTCAGAACAGCTCTTGAGTCATCAAGGCCATCTTAGATGGCTTAGGGACTGTAAGAGGAAAAAGAAGACAGAAAAGTAAAGGAAAAATACTGTGTGGGTTTTTTTTTTTTTTGTATATTAAATATGCTTCTTTCACATCAACAGTGTATAGAAGTTTCTAGGATTTAAATCTGGGCTCTGTTCTTTTTTTTCCGTAAACCTCAAATAAAAGATGGTTATCTTTAATACAATTTATTTTCCCATTTGCATTTACATCAGATCCTTGAAGGCATAAGCAAATATAAGAAGACCTATCAGTGTATTTACCCACGTTTCTTCATATGTATGATATCCATAGGTACAATATTTTCTTCTTATTTAGCACTCTTCCTGAAATGATATAAGAGCTCTTCAGGGATATTAATTAAGCTTTATAGCAACCCTGGTGACATGTCTGGCTGCCTACATATATCTGTTGGACACTCAGAAATTAATGTTTTGCAGAAGCATGCCATTTAAGTGTGTTTGTAGGCCAGCCACATACCCGCTGATGATGCACAGAACAGATCCATACATTTCAGTCGTCAAAAAATGCCATTAAAAAAGGCAACCGTCATTTAGCATCGACACGTAAATACTGCCACAACACTTAATATACTCTCGAGTGGGTCCTGCAGCAGCCTCTCTGTCACAAAACAAATCCTAGGAAAGCAGGTTCTGAACGCCTGGCTTCCTTGAAAGGCTCCTCGTTTCTTAAATGCTGAGTTTCCTAGGGCCCTGGGCAAGGCTTTAAAAATGCAAGTGTCAAGGAAAACTGTCATGCACCTTTGGCTTAAGTACCCGAAAAGCTTGTCACTGCCATCTTGGAAGTCTTGATGAAGATGCAGTTGGACACGCCGAGGCACAGTGAATTGAAAGCTGCCTGACAGGGAGGTGGCTCGCTAGACTAAAAGGCAGGTACCCGCCTGCAGGCATTTTCTTTCCAAGTGGCAGAATTAAACAAAACCTCAAGGAGAGTGTGGTCTGGGGAGGCTGCCTTTGCAGACCTCTCAGAGGCTTGGATTTGAACTAGTATCACTTTCTGGCTCTTAGGTTTTGCTTGACAGGAGGTTAAGTGGTTACATGGACATCAAAGCAAGGTCTGCATTTCTGCGAAGGCAATGGGGAGGGAGGAGTGAGTGGATGGAGAGGCCAGGGGCCGGGAAGGAGGCAGGTCAGGGCTAGGGTCCAGTTGGGACAGCACCTACTTGTTCTAGGAGGCTGGACAGGGCAGAGGTTAATGGGTGAACTGTTGGCAATGTGTGAGGTTTAGAGCCTGGTCGCCTCACCTGTAATGTCTGCAGCCTTGGGAAAATGACTTGATATTGGTGAATCTGTTTCCTTGTATGGAAAGCAGTAAAAATGACTGAAAACATTTCATAGGGATATTGTGAGGTTGAGTGAGAGATTCAGTACATTCTGGACATTGAGTTGACCTGCAACGAATGGTGGCTTTTACTGGTATGGAGGTACTATCAATGAATCCCATAGGCTGCCTACTTTAAGTATGTATCTCTTCCTTTTAGTTCTCCCCACTTCCTTTCTTCTTTCCATCTTTCCACTCTCCCTCCCTCCTTCCTCCCTTCCTTTCTTCAATATGGGATCCTTTGGTGAACTGCAGTGAACTTTTAGTTCTTATCGTTCTGATATGAAAAGGTCTTTTCTCCCCATTCCTGCAGATGTGACTGTAACACACCTTTGCATAAAACCTTTCACAGGTTCCCCACCCCACACAGAACAAACCAGAAGATGTTTGACTGGGCCTAGAGGGTGTCCCTGACATGGGCCACAAGACCTCTCTTGCACTGTCTCCTGAGTCCCAGCCTTGCTGATCTCGATTGCTTTTCTGGACTTTTCTTAATCTCTTGCTTCTATCTGAAATGCCTTTGTGATGGGGGAACTCCCACTTTTCCATCAAAATAGAACACAGATATTACTCCTATCAGCCAGACTTCCTTGACCTGGTAGATGTAGGTAACCCCCACCCCGTGTTCCCATAGAGTCCCCGGAATTTACATCCATCTTACAATGTTTTATACTAATATAAATATTTATACTAATATAAATCATCTGCTCAGCTGTGTTTCTCTCACTATACTGTAGTTTCGAGAGGACAAGGACCATATTTTTTTCATCCTTTGCCCT
This sequence comes from Eonycteris spelaea, assembly GCA_003508835.1. Classification (NCBI taxonomy): domain Eukaryota; kingdom Metazoa; phylum Chordata; class Mammalia; order Chiroptera; family Pteropodidae; genus Eonycteris; species Eonycteris spelaea. The sequence continues at coordinate 11,539,587 of PUFA01000032.1, read as the reverse complement.
CAGCCCCTAATAGGACTTCCGTAAGTGTTGGCTGAACTAAGTTGAAGTTCTATGAACATAGCTGGTAATGGGATTACCAATGGGAGGTGGGAAATACAAAAATCCTTATATAGCATAAAATCGGAGTTTCAGATAAAGAAATTACATAAGGCTGGCCTGAGGGCCTCTTATTGACAGAGCCCTCACATACTTCTTTCACAAAAGAGGCTGTCTTCCTCACCAGATTTTCGAGCCCTGGACCACAACGCTCTCCTGTCACAGACCGACGCTGCTGCTGTACTAGGCATTTTTCTTGGGGACTCAGAAACTTGACTACATTATCGCAGACATTCTTAACATATTCCCATTAGGTAGGTAGCGGCAGGGTAGTTGCAGAGAAGAGGTAATTGTGAACATTGCCGAATTATAAATGAGAAGACAAAAGGCAGCAAAGGTGAGGTATCCTGAATCATGCAGGCCACACTGCGGCTGGGTTTGGGAACACAGAGATCAGTCCTACGGCTAGAACCAAGACAAGTGAGCGAGGTGGATTTCCCCCATGGCTGTATCTCTTTTTCATACTCCACCCGGCACGGAAGCAGGGGAGTTTCTAGAGTATTCGAGTATTGTTAAGTACATTTACCCTTGGAAAAAAAAATCCTTTCAATTCTATGTTTAAAATCCAACACCATTAACTTCAGAGCTCTTATTTTAAACCCATAAAAGAAATTCAGGCCATTAGAGATGGGAGAATAAAGAGAGATTGTAACATTTGAATTGAGATGGACGTAATTCGGCGCAATCTATCAAAATTCAAAATGCACATTATATATACCCTTTGATCTAGCAATTTCACTTCCAGGAATTTAACTTTTAAATATATCTCGTAAGTATGCAAAGAAAGATATATATATACAAGACTCTTCATCACAGTTTTGTTTGTAATAGTAAAAACCTGAAAGCAATCTAAATGTCTGTCAAGGAGAGACTGGCTAAATAATTGGTGGCATTATGGAATATAACACAAACTTTAAGAAAGAATGAGGTATGCCTACATGAAATTATCTGAAATGATTTCCACAATATCTCATGAAATTAAAAAGGGAAGTTGCCAAATGGTATATATAATGCAATTCCATTTATATTAAACTAAAAAAAAAATGCTCAGACATTCATAATCATTTCTGGAAGCCTAAAAGAATAAACCTTCAAGTGAGATTTCCGTGAAAGTAGGAATCGGGGGTGGAGGGGGGGGGAATATTACTCTGTACTTTTTTCTTTCTAATTGTTGAATGTTTTTACCGAGAGAATATACACTTTTGTAATGAAATAACTGAAAGATCAAATCTGTTGCAACAAGTTTCTAATTATTCAATTAAATTCTTAACCATTCCTTTGCAGAAGGAAATGGAGATAAAGATTCTTTGCTAGATAAAGAGGCACCTGAATCCCCCAACCACGCAGGAAATAGCAAGCCAGTGGTCTGCCTTCTTGCCCCACGTGGCCATTCAGAGCTGGGGCCTTGACGAGTCATGTGGTCCTCTCCTCATCTGTAACCTAGATGTCGGACTACGCAGGTGACCTTAACGTGGGATCAAGGTTGAAAATTCTGCATCTGTTTTGCCAAATGATTTCCCTTTCTTTTCAAAGGTCGGGTCAACCAAAATTTTATTGACCTTGATTCCCTCTCATCTTCTGAAGTTGGGACCAACTTCCCAGAGGATAGTATGTACTATTTCTGTATGTATACCTCATCACGTGATCTCTCTCTCTCTCTCTCTCTCTCTCTCTCTCTCTCTCTCTCTCGCCTCCTTTCTTCCTCTACCTCCCATCTTCCTCTTTCTCTGCCTGAAATAACCCTTTAGCTTTAGCACGGTAGAGAATTCTGCCCTTCTCCCTTTTCCCCCAAATAAGTGTTACTGTGAATTTGAAGATGCATGTAATTGGCAGGAAACAAAGAGGTCCCCATCGTACCACCGCTTTCATAATTCCAGACAATGCCCACAATGGGGAAAACGCAGAAAACGAAGCGTACCCAGGCACACACTGAATACGCCCTTCCTGCCTTGTTCTCACATCCGTGCCAATGCCACACGCACTGTGAGACTGACATTTTAGGTGGGTTTAAAATGTATGTGTGATTCCCTTTCCCCGTGCTGCACTGAGCCTTACTACTTCTAATAACAAACTAATTCACAGGAGTGTAAATAGCAATGGGCATAATTATTGATCTTGGGATATGTTGAATTTCAGGACAAAACTTTTTGTCTAACGAAATGTAGAACTATTCTGATATTATCTACATCGTGGTCTATTACAAGCAGACTGACCTCTGCAAAATGTCCTACCTAAGATTTTTACCTCAAAAAGGATAAAATGCATGGCTGAGAACAGGAACTTGGAGCATGGAGTTAAATGTTTCCCATGCATAGTTTTATTTTTAAAATCAAAACCAAAAATTTTCAACTTCGGATTGGTAAAATTGCTTCTCCAGACAGCTTCAGGAAATGGGAAATGCATCGAGTTTGGTTTGAGTTAAGTTTCTCATCATGAGCCCTCGTAAAGAGCACTGGATAGTAAGACAATAAATGAACATGTTTTAATTAGAAAAAGTGGAATCCAAGCGCTTTTGCAGGAAAGAAGATGATAGCTTAAAAGAGACATCAAGAGACTAATAAAAGTTAAAATGCATTAAGTGGCCACAGTGAACTCAAAGGTAAAGTTGTGGGACATTTGACAAGTGAACCAGAGAGGGGGATGAATCAGAAGGGGATGGGAATCAGTCAGTGGAACTTATCCTCTCTGCTTTGGATCAGAATCAGCTGTAAACCTCCTTCTGTGCCCAGGCAAGTGAGATAACCCAATACCCTGAAATTCCTCCACTTTTTCCCTCCAAACTGTGTGCCCCCAGAGGGGAAAATCACTGTGATCAGGCAGTAAGAGAAAGCAGCTGGCTGGGAGGAAATTAGCATTGAACTTGACCTATTTGTTTAAATTATTACTAATTATTATCATTTTCAAATGGTCTCCCAATGTCATGGTGTTTGGTTATGGCCACATCCTTCTTCCCTCCATCAGGCTTTATATGGGCACGTGATTCAGGTCTAGTCAATCCACATGGCTTCCTCTCCAGCCCCGTTGTGGGCTTATGACTCCAGTTGGGCTCAGAGACACTCAGCCAAAGGCGAGCCATTGAAGTGTCAGGAAGAAGAAATCCTTTTTCTGTTAGGTTTCTTAGCTCTGAGGATAGTTCCACAAAGATCTCACCTGAGGAGGTCTGCTTAAGAAGGACAATGGCAACAGAGAAAAGCAAGGCTGAGAGACAGACTCCTAGTGCCTGAGTTTAAGTCCTTGACTCCGGTTCTGCCAGAGTCTTGTTTCTGTCCCAGATCCTTCATCTTCCCAAGTTTCATCTTCCTGACATGCCCGAAGGGGACAACGGTATATCCCACGGGACTTTAGCTCACATAACGTAATGTCAAGTACCTAACAAAATACTTGGCACAAAGCGGGCATTGAGGGGCAGATGACAACTAAAAATGGAAGCCAAAATAGTGTTGTTTCCAAATGAAAAGGTTTTTTATAAGGGCACAGTTTTCCTCACGTGGATTCTGAGGTTGGGAAGGCTTCGGCAAACGGCGGTAGGATGCCAACACACTGAGACAGCAGAGTACACGTCACTGATCAAACCTGTGGGTATGCAGCCCTGTCCAGTTCCCAGAGGGTTTTTTCATTTATTCTCTCATTTTATGGAATTGTCCAAGCTGGGGTAGATGCTCCCAGAGTCCCACCAAATGCATCCATGGGCCTGATCTCGCCCTGCGTCTCCTCATCCCATCTTCCCAAGTACAGTAAGAGGAACTGGTTGATAAGAGATTAAAAAGTCACTAAGATGAAACTTTCCATTTCAAATTCTAACCTGAACACACCAATGCAAGAGGAGACGTGTTCCACCTTCTCTTCTTGAAGGTTTTAAAATCCATTTGTTCAAATAATTTTCAAAAATTATGCCTTTTATCCTCATATGGTTGGTGTGCAACATCTTTCCAGACTAATTGTTGAGAAACAGACTCATGGATGATCATACCCAATTGAAGCTTTAACAAATTGAAATACAATTTTAGTGCAATCTAACAAATAAAAGAAGTGTAATTCATTCTCCTTTGAAATATAAGGCGTGCCCAGTTAAAACACTGATGACAGAAGTTGAGGGCATTTGCTGATTCTTCAAATAGTTATTCTGAGCAAGAAATGATTCTATCAGGAATTTAAAAAGCACATACTTTTGAGAGTAATCCTTTGTGGTTAGCATTGTCATGACCTCTGAAGACGGATATTTGCAAACAAGACTCACAGAATAGCCCGGAACCACTTGGTGGGTCTTGGGGTGGGGGTGGGGGACTATCTTGAATGCTCCCCTATCATCTAGAAAAGGCAGCCTCAGTCGAGGGAACTGGCTGAGTGCCTTGTGACGGATTGCAATTCTGGGGACAGAAGATCCCAACTTACAAAGGCAGGCAAGGCCAAGACTAATAAATCAAAGGAAACTTCAGGAAAGTTTCAGAGCCTGCTCCTCCTGCCTGGGAGAGCTGCAGACACCTTATCTGGCTTCTGTGAAAAGTAAAGGGTCACTGGGAGCCAGAATTAGAAAAGGACTCTCGCTTCATCGAGTCTCTCCCTGTCTGGTCTGAGCCAGATAAAATCTCCTCTGGGAAGACTTCAGGAAATGCCCGAAGGGAATGACAGTTGATATTAGCTGAATGGGTGAAAGAACTCAGACAGAGATGGAAATATTTGGCTTTTTTCAACTGTGAATTTAACCCAAGAGTCTTTGACATTTATAGACTTAGGGCGGTCTTGTGCTTACAAGGCATGACCAAGAGGTGGCCTCAATCCATAATTGGGTCCCCATGGTCCAGGCAGAGGGATGGTTGTCTTTTTTTTTTTTTTTTTAAAGTTATTTTTACCTATGGGCTTAGCTGTGGTAACTTGCAAGTAAAACATGCAAGTCCCCAAAGCTTTAATAATCTTAATAGGGCTTTCATTTTATAGTGGGAGCCAAATTCAAAAAGAACAGTCTCTTCTTGGATACTTCTGCCTTCGAGGATGCTTCCAAGTTCGCCAACCACGCCGAGAGCAGGCTCCAGGGTCTTAACCAAGAAGCGATGCTTGTTCCTTTCTTAACACACCTTGTAATTTTCACGCATGCCACGACGCTTTATTTATTTTCTTATCAATGGGTTGGAGTGTATTTAACACCACACGCCATAAATTGCAGAGCAGTGGCTTATTTTCCTGCCAATTGTTAGAAAGTAAAGTGGGGTACGGGGCGCCCCTCCCAAATGGCTTTTTCGTGACAACCCCACCCCTTTCTTCTTGTCTCTACCCAACATCCAACCCCTTGCCTCCATCTGCCAAGGAGGCCAAAAAAAAAAAAAAAAAAAAAAAAAAAAAAAAAAAAAAGAGACACAGCCTGGTTTCTCATTGGAGAACTTGCCTATTGAGCAGCTCAGTTATTGAGATTAATCAGCTGCCAGTTTCCAAGGAAGACTAAGAAAACCACAAAATTAAAGTGCAGTGCAACGTGAAATGCTGCTGGTGGCCAGGCGGGATCATGGTGTCAAAAAGGCAAGGTAAAGCTATAAAATAAGGCTGAGCTCGAAAGGCTAACCTAAAGGTCTCATTAATTTCCATGTTGCCTCTGATGAGAATTTAGAGGGGGCATAATGTTTTGCAATACGGAGAAATCAAGCTGCCTATTGATTTGAAAAGTGCTTGAATGCCTTGGTTCACTCTGAATGAATTCTAGTTTTAAACCTCACTCGAAACGTAAAAAAAAAAAAAAAAAAAGGTAAACAGGTTACCCTGGTTTAATATTCTCAAGATCAAGTTTGGCAGCGATTCGGTCAGAAAATTAATCCTTAAGTAGAAAAACCAATCTGAGAACAAGTCGAGAATAGTCTTCGGGTTCAGCACGGTGAGGATGTTTCAACAACTTTGTTGCTTCTCTGTGAAAATCTTAGTTACTTAAGGTCTTGCATCTCGAGTCCCGCATAGGCACTACCAATAAGGCCTCTAGAGTAGGCTCACGTAACTTCATCTTAAAGACAAAGTGTGTGTTTTCTGAAATTTGGATTCCAAAATCAGATTCCTTAGATGCTACTCATCAAGCCCAATGTCCTCAGTCCTCTATCAGTGTGCTTTTTACCACTTCCCGTTAACAGGTGTAACGATGACCCTTGAAATACGACCGTAATGGCCGGCCCTCGCACCCGGCTTGGCTTTCTCCTATTGGCCAAGCCCTTTTTGGAAGACAGAAATTCTACAAATCACAGAGCTGAAAAGGTAGCAGTGCTTCTTACTTCTGGAGTGTCGATATCTCTCCTTGCTCATAAGATGCACAGCACTAAACCTCTGTGGGTCGGCTCACACGCATCCTATGCTGCCCCCACCATGGAGCAGCAAGGCCTCGAAATTACCGGCGCAGGTTGCTACCAGCCCTGCAGAGCTGCTGAGAAGGGTCCCTGACGTCTTGCCTGGCTTATGACTTTGCCAGTAACTAAGTCTACGGACCGTAACTGGCTGGAATTCATCCTACAGGCAGTTTCTTGCTTTGATTCACTTATAATGCACCAACTTCACCATTTCTAGGGCCTGGGCACATTAACTTTTTTGACATCAGGAGAAGCACAGTTTGTTCGTTTGGTTTTTCTAGTCTCAAAGCCACATTCATGCTGTGGTCGAGAACGTGGCATTTGGAGTCAGGTAGACCTAGGGTTAAATCTCAGCCCTACCGCTACTTATTTGGAGATGTGCAGGTAATTTAACCTTCCCAGCCTCAGTTTATGTTTATTTAAATAGGGATGGTAACACATTATACCCAACTGAAGGGTCAGAGGGGTTAAATGGGATCATGCACGTAAAACTACGTGTCAAGTGAAAAAGGCTTTGATAAAGAAAAGTTGTTACTCACAGACCTGTATGATCATGCAGAATAACTATTACATTGAACAAAATTTCTGCAGAGATTTTTTTTTTTTAAAGAGAAAAATCAATTGCTGAGAACTCGGATGCAGTAAATATGCCCTTTTTTTGTAAATGTAGGCATTTCTGCGTTGCGACTATTCTTTTTGAATCAAAGTATGCCTGGCCAATAAGAGTTGCACTTAATTCTCTTACGGCGTCATAGATGCACTATGTCTAAAACTAAACTTCTGTTTTCTCAATGGCATTGCTCTCCACCCAACCGCCTATGACAAAAAAAAATTGGTCTTCGTATGCACACCTACCTGATCCACAGCTCTGCCTTCTAGAGGGCATTGATTCCTACTGATGCTACCATCAGAATATGGCTCACATCCGGAGTGCTGCCTTGCCTGGTTGGGAGGAGAAAGCCCACCGGCTACAGATGCCGTCGCTGTAGGGGCCCGAAGGGAAGCCATGCTGCCTTCTATCTTAACCGTTATAATAGTCTCCAAATCGGACCTTTAGTCATGCTGTACCTCCCCCTACTCCCCATCTATTCGCCATCTGGCAGCTACCATTATTAACAAAACGGACACAAATACATGTTATTGTATTTTAAAAATGCTTCGATACATTTTGCTCTCCTTGGGGTGGAGTCAAAATCTCCTACTCCGGCCAAGCCTTGCCCCGCCTTGCCCCTCCTGTCTTTTGACCTTACTTTCCCTCCCTTCCTGGCATCTTAATGTTTCTTTCCCCAGCAAGCTTTTTTGTTTGTTTATTTGTTTGTTTAATCATCACCTAGAACATTCTGACGTCTAATTAACATGTACTCATCCTTAGGGCTGCACTGAAATGCCAGTTTCTCAAGGGTTCGGTTTCTCTGTGCCTCACACGGCGCTTACTGCTTTTGTCACCGTAGAGGCACGGGTCTGTGTCTAGTCATTTGTTCACGGTCTGTCGACATTCAGCCTAAAATCTCCATGAGGGTAAGGACATCGCTTTTCTTCTTGATGGCTGAATCCTCGGTGCCTGGCACATGGTTGGGTCTCATAGAGGGTTGTTGGATGAATAATGGATGACCATGTTAAAAAGTGAGTTGCAAACTTGTTTGCAGCCTGAAGATCTTGACGGTTAAAATTAGGGCTTCTGGTATTTCAGGGCCAAAGTAAACTCAGAGGGAAGTTTTGTCCTGCTTAGGGATTCTCTTTATTGACCTGCTGCTGAGAGAGATTCTGGGAGAGAAGCTTGCTTCAGCAAAATGCATAAAGGAAGAAAAGGTAGGGCCTGTCACTGAGCTACTTTCTGCTGTTTTAGACAAGAGAGGCTGACTTCAGAAACCCTCAAAGCAGCAGCTGGCCAGGAAGATTCCTGATCCCATCGTTCTCATGAGAGGAAGGGGTAGGGGCTTAAAATCAACCAAGAAGTACAGGTGGACTTTGTCCTAAGACCGTCTGCGATTTTGTTGTATGCTACGTTACAAAAGACAGTGCAGACTTCTTGCAATTAATCCCTTCGCCCCAGGTTTGTTTTTCTTCTATTATATTATGGTTTATCCATGAATCGACTGATTTTGGTAGTAGAAATTTATACTCATCCTTCATAGGATTCACAGCGAAACAGAATTTTTCCTCGCATGCTTTGTCTTGTGTTTAATTTCTAATTCATACAGTCTGATTTTTCTGCCTATGCTGACTCAACCAGCACCTCTAATTCTACTTGTCATAGAAAAAAAAAAATGGAGAAAGCACAGACCAGAGAAAATCTACGTGCCTCATGAAGACAGATGGGAACATCGATAAGCAATGCGGAGAAGGCAGGGCTTGCTCCTCACTGGTATGCAGAAGCCTACTGGACTTGGTTAGAGTCTCTGGGGGTAGCAGAACATCCAGCCATTATGTCCCAGAGTTATAACATCCTTCTGTCACACCCAGAAGTCTGTATTAAGGACAGTAGAGGTAGTGAGGCTATTTGTAAATTCCTGTTGCATTTTCAATACTGGTAACGACATCATGGTCAGCCTCCAAAATGCTTTGCCTTCAATGGTTCCCTCTCCTGGATGTGGTTAATTGATCTTTATGTGATATGAAAAATAGGAATGGGGATCCTAATATGGCTTCACGTCCATAAAAGAAGAGCTCTCATACCTATACTTTCTTTTCTGGGTAACAAAATGATACTATTAAACTCATGATGTTTCATCATTTGAATGAGTGAATTTGTTCAGTTATATAGTTTCCAAGACTATATGAAAAAACTTGTGGGGAATGAGAGCAAATAATATGCTATAATCTTGGCCTTTTTCTACTTATCAACTAGGTAAACTCTTATTCATCTTTCAAAACCCTGCTCAAACAGCTCCTCAGCTGTGAAACGTTTCCTGACCGTCTTGAGAGTCAATCACTTCTTCTACTGTACAATCCACTGTAACCTTTATACTTCCATTATTGTACATACTGCACTATCCTTTAGTTTAGGTACCTATCTATCTCCACCTTTAGATTGTGTGAGTTTTAAGGGTGGGATATGTTTTAATCATTATCTCCTCAGTACCCAACATAGCTCTTGGTACACACGAGGGGCTCAAGTAAATATGTGCTAATAAGAGACGATTGAATAATACTTAAAAGAGAAACATAAAGCTTAACAATTCTATTAAGTACTGCTGAAGAGTTCATGCATGAGACCAATTGCACATCCAAGTTATAAGTATTCAGTTCCATGGATGGAGTTTCAAATATCTGCTGACTCTACACCCAGTGTTTGATTTCCGGTAATAGCCCCATCCCAAGTGCATGCATTCTCTAATTCTTGGCCCTTGAATATACCAATCAAAGGACATGCAGATGTTGTCCTTCTTGTTTTTTCCTTCTGATAGGCTTCAGGGTTTTGGCAATCCTCCCCAAGTTTTGTCTCTAATTTGCCTCCTCCAAAAGCATCATTGAGAAGCCCTCATCCTTGGAGAAATACTCCATATTCAAACGATCTGAAGAAGGATGCTACAGATCAGATCACGAGTTCTAGGAGAGCTGCCTTCAGGAAAACAGGCAGGTGACATGCTTGCCCTTGCTGGTCCTCTCTGTCAGATTCTTGTCAAATGAATAATTTGTTACAAATGGTTCAAAATAAATGCCCTGGATAACAACTGATTACATCAAAGGTTGGGAGATGGGAGATACTTTTATGTGGCATATGCATTCTTGTCACCAAGGGGAAAACCTTGGTGAGGAGCAAACTCTTTGATGGTCTTGCCCTGGAAATGTGACAATTAGGGCAATAAATGTAGGCTTGTGCTCTTCACACCCAGTAGACAGCTCACCACCTATTTTGTGTGTAGGAGCCACCAGTTTCCATCCAATGTGGCTCTATCATAATTTACCATCTCCCTGAAGCCCTAGACCTCTTGCAAGTTACTTTGTCACGGTTACATCTACGTTCTGCATCTTTAAAAATGCTAATAATGATGATTCCTTCTGACCTTCCTTGGACTTCTGTCAGGCTTGAAATGTGATAATGCCATGTAAATCATTAATGTCAGGCACATACAAAGTGCACAGTAAAAAAGCCGGTTATTCACGGTGATGGTGTTCTCATTTTCTTCTCCACCTTCTTCTCTATAATAGCTAACACATTTCTCCTTGCCTTTCTCCTCCTCCTCGTCCTTCTTCCTCTAGTCCACTCTATGTAGCCTTCATGTCCAGAAACTATCAAATAATAGTCTGTTAATGTAAAAATAGGCTGACTAGTGCCCACCATACTCTATGGCAGCTCATAGATATAAGGAAGAAAAGACAGAAAATCTTATCCATCTTTGAAGGCCACCATCAACTAGGAAAAATATCCTGTACCAAACCTGGTAAACCAGTTGGCTTTCAGTCTGAAAACCTTCCCGCAAAGCTGTTCATTAGTGGTTTAGTGTATCAGAGTAGATGTTTAAATACATCAATTATATATAATACATGTGTGTAGTTTCTACTGACTTTTATTTTAAGCCTTAGAGATTAAGATTGTAGGTATGGTTAAAAATAACCTATAATCCTCAGAAAATAAATATATTAAAGTTTGGAATGACTACAGTGATAATGGTGTACAAAATATTCATGTTCAAGATCTTATTAAAACAACAAAAAAAATATTATAGGTAAGAAACAAAATACTATTGAGTCATAAAAAAGAATAAATTCTTGCCTTTTGGACAACATGGATGGATCTTGAGGGCATTATGCTAAGTGACATACGTCAGACAGAGAAAGACAAATACTGTATAATCTCACTTAGATGTGAAATTTAACAACAAACCAAGCTCACAGAGACAGAGAGCAGATCGGTGGCTGCCACAGGTGGGACATGGAGGGAGGGAGAAATGAGTGAAGGGGGTTAAAAGGGACAAACTCCCAGTTATAAAACAATTAAGTCCTGGGGATGTAACATACAGCATGTCAACTGTAGTTATTAATACTGTGCCGCATATTTGAAGGTTGCTGAGAGAGTAGAATGTAAAAGTTCTCATCACAAGAAAAACATTTTTTCATAAGTATGTGTGGTGATGGATGTTAACTAGACTTATCGTGGTGATCATTTCACAACAAAATAATTACGCTGTATACCTGCAACTAATATAATGTTAAATGCCAATTATACCTCAATAAAAAAAGGACCTTTCCTATTAAAAGCGAGAATGATGACCTAAAAAAAAAAAAAAAAAAAAGAAAAAAAGAAAAGAAAAGAAAAGAATAGAAAAGAAAAGAAAAAGAAAAAGAAACAACATGCAATGATATGGCTTGCAAATTGTTTTTGGCTCAGTGCAGAAAATTCACTGGCTATTACCAAAAAAGTCACAGATAATGCCCGTCTTCCTTTGACCATCAGTTATTAAAGTTGAAAAACAGAGTGAGAACTCATTGAAGGGTCAGTATAAATTAGCCCCTTTTTCTCTGTTAGTTTTCGTAATTCTTTGAGAGAGGAAACACTGACAGTTGGAGCACACAAACCATGAAAGCGTCTGGGGACGGAGCAACAAGGACGTGACAATACTGGCCAACCCACTGGCAACCTGCGCTGTCAATCACATCCCAGCCCACCCTGCTGTAACCCAATGCACCTTCTTTCGGGTCACTAGTGGCATGGGTTTGGAAGCCCAGGAGCCACAGTGGGAAAAGGACAGAAGCAAAGGCAAAACCAAAGGAAGCCAAACTGGAGGTCGCTTTGAACCTCTGCCCTCCCAACATAAGTGCTGCCCTTTTTTTTGTTTGTTTTTATCCATCACTGTTTGCCCCTCAGGCATCAAGCTGTTAGTGTGTACAGGAGGGATTAAAGTGAGACTGCATGTTGGATGAAATATAAATTCAAATTATACTTCCCTCAGTCTGGAATCAGAGATGGTTTCTCAAGGTCTCCCCAAACACTTAATTTCAAATGAGTCTTCATTTATTACTTCAAGAAAGGCCAAATGCATAATTTATCAGCAGCTTTCAGTCAATATATCCTTATAAGCATGTTTCCCATGAGCCTCTGAGTAAAAATATGTTATGCTAATTCTATTAGTTGGGTACACAAGAGCTGTCTAGGAAAGTAAACAAGCATTAAAAGGAGACACATGTGAATGAAGAGATACCTATCAACCTGCCATCATCCAGGGTCAGATGACCAAGGGGTCAACAAGAAGGTGGTAAACTTGTCCCATCATTTAGGCAAGATTTTCTCCCGCTCTGGCCCTCTGAGCCTCCCAGTGGCTCTGTGTGGGTGACTCGGGCAGGGAGATGGGGCACGATCAGTGATGGGGACTTACCGGGTCTCCAGTGGCACGTTGCTATTCAGCACCCAGCTGTCCTGAAGCTGAACGGACTCGGGCGTGGTGGCCAGGTCGTTGGGCGCGGGAGCCGGGGCGTGGATTTGACTGCGCCGATTGGTCAGGGAGTTCCTGTTGAGGGAGTTGGCGGACGAGTGGTGATGGGACAGCGTGTGGTTGTGAGGCGGTGGCAAAGGGGGCCTCAGAGTCGCCTGGCTGTGGTGGTTTGGAGGGCCTGGAAAAAGAAGAAGGACACACGACCGTCAGTGGGTCCGGGTTACAGCTGCAGACGCTCTGCAAACCTGCTAAAGAGACTAGAGCCAAAACCTCTGTGTTGCCAACTGCTGAAAGTTTGCAAACGAGAGCAGCGGTCCCCAACCTTTTTGGCACCAGGGACCGGTGCTCCTAGGAGAATCGAACGCCTGATGATCTGCGGTGGAGCTGAGGTGGTGATGCTGGCACTGGGGAGCGGCTGCAAATGCAGATGAAGCTTTGCTCATTGGCCCGCTGCTCACCTCCTGCAGTGTGGCCTAGTTCCTAACAGGCCATGGATTAGTACTGATCCACGGCCTGGGGGTTGGGGACCCCTGAACTAGAGCGATAGATAAGACAGCATAAAGTATCCCGTGTGGCTTACTAACAAACAATGCATTCATTTATGCCTTTGTCCATAGGCATCTAATGAAGAATGAAAAACTGGGTTAGCAAAAGCAGGCTGGTGAAGGCCGACCAGCGGACTTATTTGAAACATAATAATAGTGCAGTGAAAGTAACACGCCATTCAAGGCTGATCGTTGCTGTACAAGTCCCGATTCCATCTCCCAGAAAACCAGTATGCCGCACACAATCTTGGAAACTATTTCCTTTTCTAAAGATAAGAAGAATAGGGCACACTTGAAGCCAGAGAGAAGCAGAGCACGCCTGCAGGGGTCAGAGAGGAAAGTGACGTGGGCAGTTGTTGGGCCGCAGTGAACAGGGAGGGTCAGGAGCGGCCTCACTCAGGTCCAGACCTGGGCAGCCACATGGGGTGAGGGCTCAAGACAGCCCGCCCAGTTTTTCTAGGGTAGCCGAAGATCTGACTTTGATAAAATTTCCTGTTTTTTTTTTTTTTTAAGGTTGACAATAACTAAAAAAAAAAAAATGTGTATTTGTTTGTATGTGTGTGTGTATGAATATATATACACACACACACACACACATTTATATAAATGTATGAAATCTTTTTTTAATGAGTCAATAAACACACCTGTGAGCTTGCTCGAATCAGCGGGCTGATAAGGTCTCTCCTCTGAGAGATGAACCCTGAGGACCCGGCCTCTGGAGAAGGTCAGGGTTGATGTTTCCATGACCTTGACTCCGAATTGCTTCCTGTTTTCTAGTCCTGAAAGCTCTATCCTTGTGGAAAAACACACAAAGAACCGTGCGCCGCCCCGTGTAAATATGACCACAGATGACGACTCCACGCAGGGTTTTCCTAGCAACCCATTCTCGGCTACAGAATAAAATATTTTAAGCGTAATGAAAATGAAAGTAGTTCACTAGGCAATGGAAGCCTATAATTTGGTTTTAATGGCTGCTGAAACATGACTTTTGATTTGTGTCCTTTGAGAAAGTTTATTTTCTGAAGCCTCCAGTCGGGGTTGGCAGCTCACCAGGTGACTGCCGAGCCTTGTCATTTTGGCCCCTGCCAACTTTTAAAATCCTCGGCCCCTGCTGTCCTGGCTTTAAGAAGTTGGCTCAAGTCATTTAAACAAGCAATTTGACACAAATTTCAACTACTTGTCTCCTTATGTGGCCGGCTACATCTCCAAAAGGTGTAATCTACATTCCACGGCGCTGTGAAGCCTGCAGATACAGTCCGAGGAAAAGACAACATGTCAAGAAGATGCTAGGTTTGGAGAGCATCGTGACCACAAAACCAAAAAAAGAAAAATATGACGGAAAGTGGTTCCTCGAGGTTTGCATCTCTGGGCTGAAATTACGTGGGACTGTGTGTGTGTGTGTGTGTGTGTGTGTGTGTGTGTGTGTGTGTGTGTGTGTGTGTGTTTGGAAAAAGACAACTAAAACTAAAACCTAGCGGGGAATGCCACGGATTTTTAGTTGCACAGATTTTTAAACTGCGTCCCCCAAATGAACCTGCAATTCTCATTTTGCATTGGGTGCCACTGACATTTTAAATATATCTTTGAGGGAATTTCGCAGCCATAGCAGGCCGTTACATTTTCTTGCATTGTTGTCTGGCTAAGTAATGTATTATTATATCGTTATTTAGCATCCGTCTGTCTCACAGGAGTGGAAAGAGGTGAGAGAAGGGGGTGAAATGATGTCATAATGATCCCGTCCAAGCCCCTCACACACGGCTAGTGAATTCTCATGCCTTTCCTCCCCCCCCCCGCCCCCAACTCCCATCCAAGAGGTGTCATTACTCTCCATTAGTTAGATAATTATGAGACTTGCCTTGGGAAGATGAGCTGAAACAGTACACAAGTGAGAACCCCTCCTCCCTGGCCCCAAGCCCTAACTTTCCATCTCCTTCTGCCTCTGGCTCCCACTCCAGCTCGGTAGACCACACACCCTCCCAGAGTACAAAGAGGTTGTGTGAGGGATTTAATTCCCCAGATGAGATACCAGAACCCTCCTGCTTCCTGTCTGTTCACCCTGAGTTCAGGGTTTTTTTTTTTTGCTCACCCCAGCTTGTGTGGCCTTCTTTGTGCATCTGTGCTCCGTGTGGGCGAAATTCCTGTGGTTGCCTTTCTGCTGATGACATACCCAGGGGTGGTGCCGAGCAGGGTGGGGGAGGCCCTGACTTAGGTGCTGTGTGGTATGTTCCCAATAAAATGGAGAGTGAGTGTCCCAGGTGACTGGAAGAGATGTCAAGCTCTCTTTCTCTTTCTCTTAAAGACAAGACCTAGAGCTTTGTGGGGGGTGTGGAGAGGGGAGAGTAAGGGAAGATGAAAGAGCACATAATTCTCCACTCACCCTGCCCTCCTATGAAGCAACATGCTATTTCACTGCAAATAAATCAAATTATTAATAGTAACAGCAACAAAAATGGTCCAGCATCCTTAGTATTGGAAGATGCTCTCCTCATTACCGTTGTTCATGTCCACTGTGACACTGATTATACTTGCTTATTTATCTATCTATCCGAAAGTCATATTTTCCAATTAGCTGGAGGAGATAGAAGAAGATGACGATTATGATACAGTGTGCTGAACGCTACCACGGGGTCTATGCAAAGTGATGTGGGAGCATCTAGGAGGGCGGTTCAGCCAGCAGTTAGGAGGTAAAATCCCAAGGGCTGCGTTCACAGGTTGGGTCTGCCACTTTCAAGACGTGTGAACCTCGGCCTGCTGTCTCAGCATACTACCTGCCAAATGGTGAAAACAGCAGCAACTACCCGTAAGGTTGCTGTAAAAGTTAGAGGGGAAGGAAGAATGGAAACTGTGAAACATGCTACCTGATGGCTGGCAAGTCCCCAGAACACGTGCATGGAGCGTCGCCCTGGTCTTTTGGAAAGGAACGGATGGATAAGATGTAACTAACTGCAGCTCTCAGGAAGCCCGGATTTGAGGAAGGGAAGTAGAAGTCACACACTGGCTGCCCCAAACTGAGTATTCCCCAAAATTCTAAGTCAAGATTTTGTATAGTGTTCCAGATTTCTCATTTCTCTTAAAAACGAAAACAAAACCAAACTTCCGAGTCTATTCCCTCGTGGCAACCATCGAGTAGGGATGAATCTCTTATTATTGTTGTGTGGCTTTTCTGGTTTGCCACCAAGGTGAACAGTCTCTGTTACCTTCATCTGCCCAGAAATCTGTGTTTATGTTGCCCGCTGGTAGGCATTTATGCTTGTGACTGCTGTATTTTGACCTCAGTATTCTGTGCGGGTCACGTATCTCTAATGTAACAATATTCTGCTTCAACTACTGATCTGAAGCATTTTTTTGTGTGTGTTTTTTCGGTATTTGGTACTGTTATCCAATGTGCTTGCTGGATGGGATGGTTTTCCATGTCAGAAATGCAAACAACGGCAACAACATGCCCTACTGTGTTCCAAGAAGCCAAATTACATGACGGAGCCCTTCTCTAAGGTAACCGATGTCTTCCATCTATGGTGAAACAGAAATGAGTAACTCCGTTTGATGAAGAAACCTTCATGTCTACTCTGGTTCACACATATATCAGGTTTAATTAATGTGCCTATTATTAGTGGCTCTCCTATTGCATAAATATGAAATCATATATGAATACACTTGAACCACGAATAACTATGTAACAAATGCTGACACAGTATCAACCTAATAAGTATTCCATTAGCAGGCAAAAGGCAACTGTCATTAAAATCACAGTGCTCACCTGTTATACTGCATCTGATTTCCCTTGAACTGAGAACCTAGAATTTATTTTTAGGTACAGTGTGGCTTTTAGTCCTGGGAATAAGGAACTGTATATTATTTTTTCCTTAAAAGCTAGACAGGGTAGGTGAGCCTCGTAGCAAAGATAAGTGAACACATAGAGAAGGTGTTTCCTGTACATTTAAAAATTAAGTACTTGAATGTGCACTTAATTTGTCCTGTTTGCTTGTTTGATTATGTTAGCTTAAAGGGTCTCTGCTTCTGTGTCTTCAGATTTATTGTGAGATAGCTTCCAGAAATTTTGATCTCGACAGGGTTGTCATTTGCATAGTTTGTCCTTCCTGCATGGTAATTGGTTGACAGTGGAATTTTAAGAAAGAGAAAGCAGAGTTTCTTGGTTAGGTAGCAATATCGAGTCCAACAGAGTTCGAGATGGAGACTGTAAAATCTTGCACTAGCGACTTCTGGGTTGACTAGACCAGGGGTACTCAAACAGCACGTGGAAACAACCAACACCCACACTGTAAATAATGTATAAAGAATTTTCTTTGGCACCAAGGAAGTACATTCTTAATAATTGGCTATTGCTGTTGCACTCTTTCTCAATAGACAACCAAGGGAGTTTATTTAGGCGGGGTCCGCCCTTGCCAAGTGGGGGACAGATGAGAGGGTGAGGGCAGGGATGAACTAAGACAGCCCTGTCTTACCCCACAGTCCCCTCCAGTCTTTCCGGGTGATTACAAATGATGATCAAAGATATGAACGAAGCAGAAGCGGAGGCCTGCCTGACTGCTAATAATTCACTCATTCGTGAAGATGGCGTGCCAACTCTTGGTCTTTAAAATTTTCAACCCCGCAGACCCCGAGATGATGGATTAACCACAAACTCTCTGCCTTCTTCTATCAGATGACATCTATGGAGCGAGTTACATCTTGACAACAATTTGAAGATGCTAGAAGTGGGGGTAGCGCTGGCAGAGACTGGTGTCTCTGGTTGCTGAAAACTGGCACCAGGATGCCTTGTTCAAATTCGACCTTGAATGGGAGCCAGAGGAAATCGGGGGCGAGGATTTTCAAGAACAACAGCCTCTGGTCAGAACTAAGGAGAGCCAGGCTGGTGGTCAGCTCTGAACCCCTGTTGGTCACTTACTAACTATTCACCCTCTGGAAGCTACATATTTTTTTCTTCTGAGTCAGTTTTTTTCATCTGTGAAATGGGTATTGTTCATTTTACTTCTCTCATACGGTAGTAAGGAGAACCGAGTGAGATGATCGGTGAGAAGCCTTGGCACTTAGTAAGCTATTAATAAATATCATTATTGTATATTATTGTGTTATAATAAATACTACTGATAACCGTAGCTACATACTAACAACAACCACATGGCTCGGGGAAATGATGAGGACCTTCTGGAGCACTCCAGTTTTCCTAGCTCATTGAGTGGCACCTTTTTGGAGGGTGATTTCAAATCAACGTATGGAGACAAAACTGCCAACCTCAGACCCCGGCCCCCACCTTCATACTGTCTGCAGAAGAGCCCAGTGACAAGGTGAGATGGCAATGATACAGGCAGTCTCGAGAGCATCTAAGAGTCTGCAGAAACGGACCTCAGGATTCGGAGCTGTTTTATTTCCACAGCCTAAGTGATCAGGGCTGATGACGGCATAACAGTATTGCGAAGAATTGCTACGAGTGAAAAAGGCACAAAGGCCATGCAGCTTAGTCCTAGCAAACAGGAAAAGCGGACTTGATTCACTTCTTTGCACGTTGGCTGAAATGGCAGGACCAAACCTCGTGAGAAATCCGAGGGAATGGCCTGCCTCCAAACTCTGCCCCTCACAGTGCTGACTGAAGCAGGAGACACAGGCCAGAACGACCACACTGCAGTACAGTCTCTCTTTCTGTGCCTTCTCCAAACTTCCTCCTCCGAGCTGCAGCCCTGGCTCCCAGACCCCACGGCATGAGGGATGAGCAGCAACTCGGTCTGCTGGAGGCAGAAACAAGGGCGCGCTCAGTCCCAGCTCGTCCTGCCTGCTCTGACTGGAGGAACTTTGCCAACAGCCTGGGGCGGAGGGGTGGGTGCAGATGCAGCCTCCTCCTGTGTTTGCAAACAGATGGAAGGAGATTTATTTATTTGTCTCTAAGTACAGGGCACTCTGGACACTCAGCTTGTTGTTCCCTCCTTCCCTGTCTTAACATCTCCTGAATGATTTGTCCCCTAAGGAACAGACTTTTATTTTGGATTATTGACCCACGTATGGTATCGCTGGCTTTGCAGGGCAGTTGACTGGTCTGCAGCATTTCTCGGGTCTGGCTGCTATTATATTACGCTGGAGCCTCCCCCCACCCCACCGCCCACATTTTAGAATGAAGGAGAAACAGGCAGGAAGGATGAAGTAAGCCATGGTAGGTCCTCTTTCTCCTCTGCCGGCACAAGGCTACAGCTCTGGCCAGTGCCTCTCCACCTGGCCTGCACAGTTCTGGATCAGGGGTCCTGTCCTTGATGGAAAGTCCCCATTCAGCCTGAACAGAGCGCCAGAGAAGGAAATGGCTGTGATCACTCATAAGGAAGGATTTGTCGTTCTCTTGCTTACTCGAAATATATGACCTCAGAGCAAAAGCATTCTGAGTGCATTCACAACACCATGCGGACCAACACTGCCAGGCAGAAGCATAGGGTTTGCAGCCACAAAGAGCCATCATTTGCAGGCTTAAACCAAAGTTTTGCCAGCTTTAAAAGCGCTGGGAAAAAGCTGGGGTTTAGAGGAACATTTTAGATCATATGAGAACAATAGCTCCCATTTCCTAAGCACGAGCTGTGTGTTAAGCACTCTACATATTTCACCTTACTTAAACCTTATAACTTTGAAATTAATACTGTTCTCCATTTCAAAGATGAGGAACTCAAGGTGCAGGAAGGTTAAGCGATGTAAGTTTTCCTCTTGGAATTTTGCTTTTAACTATAAGACCTCTGTGCCCCCCTCCAGTGCACACTGGACTGGGTCCACCTCTTGCGACACTCAGCACATGGTTTTATATTATTTTCAACTCTCCTGTTTGCCCTGACACATGATGAGCTCCACCAGTGCAAGGATCTGTCTCTCTTGTTTTCATACCCCCAGCTCAAGGCTGCAGGGCCTGGCACAGAACTAGTACCAAACGACTGGACGAATGAATGCATGAATGAATGAATGATCGATCGAATGCACGAGAGAATGACTCCTGTTTGTGGGTGGTTATGTTTGGAGAGCCTCAGTGAAGAAGGACCAGGGCAGATTTCTGCCTCTGGTTTTTGAGCATTCCAGTTGATTATTGAAATCCGGTGAGTCCTCCTGTAATTTCTCAAGTTTTTATTGCCCTTGAAGGGCTCTTTAACAGGGAGAGAGCCAGACTTGCGGGGAAGGCGACTTTGATCCCCTCTGTTTTTATGTTTGTTTTTTCCTGGCTCTGTCTGACCAACCATTTTTTCCCCCTTTTTATTGAGATATAATAAAATCTCAGCTTTTCAAAGTATACATTTCAGTGATTTTTTTAGTATATTCACCGAGATGTGCAACCATCACTGTCTAATGTTAGAACATTTCATCACCCCTCAAGGAAACCTCATACCCATTAGCAGCCACCCTACAGTCCCTCCTTCCCCTAACCCCTGGCTAATACTAATCTACGTATTGTTTCCATAATTTATTGATTCTGGACGTTTAATATAAATGGTGACTCCTACTGTTTTTTATAACCAAGATGTCGGTCGCAGAGTCACACAGGAACCAGAGTGAGAACTCAGATGGGACACGCTTTACACCACTTGAAAATCTTTCCCTGGCACTGAGGCTGGTCCTTCGCAGGAGCTTTCGGCTGAGATCCCACTGCCGTTGATATTTTTCAGACGGAGATTGTCGGGTAAGGGCCATTGGGGAGCCAGTGTGTACTTGAGGGTCCAAGGGGGATCCCGGAATTTGTACCAGCACTTCAGGCGTGGCTGTAATCACAGCAGAGAGCACACCTGCTCCAGGAAAGCCTGGCCCCATCCCGGAGTCCGGGCGAGTCAGGTGCCCTGGTGAATGGGCTGCTCTTGAATTACAACTTAATAGCGATCGTAGGTTTGGGACCATCTCGCCCACATAGGACAGATTCTCACTGATGATGGGTCAGAAAGGGATTTTAATCATAGATACCACATCATTTTACCGTACCCTTATACTATACTAATTTCTCGCTTTCTTGAATCCTCTGGAACATATCACTTGAGATCAATGTCAACTCCATTTAGCTCTTTCCAAATGACAAAGACAAAAAAAAAAAAAAGTGAAAAAAAAAAAAGACCACTTGAAATACTTGAGAGGGGCTCTTTTAAAGAGAAGATTTTATTGCAAAGTTACATCTGAGCGGTGCCTATCTGAGCATTTCAATAAACCTACATTACCCTGGGTATTTTGACATCCTCTGGGAAAGAAAAGCCTATCAGTGGAAAGTAATGATTTTGGGTTTTTCAATTGCCCTAAGGATCCTGACGATGCTATTAAGACCCATGCTCTCCCTATCGAGAAGTTTAGGAATGAAATTATTAATATGCCCAGACGTTATGTTGATTGTTGTGCTATAGCAGAAAAGACTTTCTCTGTTATTTGAGCTGCATTATCACTTTCCCAAGCAGAGAATTGCATCAAAAATTTAAACTCTCATTCCAGCTCATCGCATAGCTTTTCGAGATCTCATTGTAAAATAGGCCAGGCAAAATTTGGATATTTCCCTACCCATGAAAAATAATGTGTTCTTCAAAGACCAGCCTACATTTTTTTTTTCTGAAAAATGAAAATCAAAGAGGAATCTTCTTCCATCAAGATGTCATTCTTTGGCTCTTTAACTAGGTTTCCCTTGGGGTGTATTTCATTCTTTTTTTTTTTTTTTTTCTTTGAGATGGTCACAATGCTTTCCCCTGAACACAGGAAGAGGATCAAAACAAAGATAAAATATGATTTTGATTTCAGATTGAGCTTCTGATGAACAGAATGGTGGGCACAAGCTCTGATGTACACCATTCATTAATTCCAAGAATGACCGATGCATATCAGTTAAATGGCAAGGACAGGATAAAGGTTCCTGGAGCATTTTCACTTCAAAGCTCAGCAGAATTATTTACTATCTGGGTGACCTTTTCCCCAAATCTCTCATGGTACATGCCTTATAGTGCAATGGAACAAAAGTTTCTCCTACTATATAAACAGAAGTCAGCTGAATGTCAGACCTTAAACTGCATCTGGTTTCATGTCAAGTGACAGCTGATGTAATGGGATGTATAGGGCATATTGCTGGAAATATTTTCAGGATACCCTTTCCTGCTTCAAACCACACATGCACTCACACACACATGCACTCACACACACACACTTATGCACACGTGCATGCATGTGCACGATCAGGTAATTACACAAGAAAAACAAATATCTGAGAGCTTCCTATAGAAGCATGGCCTGCCTGGATTTCACAGTGCATGGTCTGAGAGTGCCCTCCGGTTTTCCTTCGTAATGGTTTAGTGGTTTCTTTCAAAGCTGTAGTAGAGTTGCTTTGCATCTCCCAATTAACGTGGAGCAGACACTGTCAGTGGCCCTTCTTAGCTTGAAGTGTGGACAGGGAGCAGAGGTACCCAGTGCGGAGCAGGGAAAGATGAGAAGACCCCTACCCACCATCAACCAGAGGTGGTTAATAACCATTCTTACTTGGCAGAGAGTTTAATGAGATAGATGTTGAAAGTGCTTAGAAAACACATTAGAATTAGGGAGTTCTAAGAAAATGTCAGTATTTTTCCCTAAAGAAATGAATAAAAAAGGACCCTGTGGTTCAAAGATTATTAATTTAATGACTTAGAAAAACTTTTTGTTGCCAGATATTTTAAAGGTAAATAGCACCATTAAGAAAGAATAAGGGTTCCTTTTTCCTACTAATGAGTTATAGGAGCTCTAGCTCTTACAGAATATCAAAATAATCGGTGTTCTTGCTTTTCACCTTTTGCAACTTAAATACACTGAAATGAAACCATCTGATGGTAGGTAATTTGAAAGGCCTTATAGTAGCTTT
The DNA here is from genome assembly GCA_003508835.1 of Eonycteris spelaea. NCBI lineage: Eukaryota > Metazoa > Chordata > Mammalia > Chiroptera > Pteropodidae > Eonycteris > Eonycteris spelaea. The sequence goes on along the minus strand of PUFA01000032.1, from coordinate 11,516,423 downwards.
TTTTTTTTTTTTAACATTTCATGAATTTTCTTATTGTCTATGAAAAACCATAAAGAAGGCCTGGGTGTTCTTGAATCCTGGTGTTCCTGTTTAGCATCGGCCTCCATTTTGCGTGAAAAGCCTATAGTAAAATCAAACCTACCAAGTTTCTTTTGCTCATGCCTATCTACGAGCCATGCAGTTTGCTCTATCATTGCAATTCACCATTCAGCAACCCACTGAGCTCCTGAGTTATGCGTCACATTTTGATGGTTTAAGTCATGAATTAGCAATTTGTTTCTCAGGCCTTCTTGGGTTACTGAAATTTTCTAGTATTTATCATCTCAAATGGGATCATTCTTAATCCCATAACAGAGAAAGTGAGTCATCTCTCTCGTGAAATAATCAGATTTGGCGGAGAAAATAATTTCTATCTCTAACCCTGTTTATCTGACACTTTAATAGTGCGGCCTGGGAAGGCTTCTCAATAAGACGATATTTGATCAGAGACCTGAAGGAAATAGAGGGCCATGCCAATGTCTGGGGGAACAAGGTTTCGGGCAGAAGGAAAAGAACAAAGACACTTTAAATCTGGGCTGTGCATAGGGATTGGCCAGAATATCAGCCTAGTTTTGTCTCTTTCATTGGGCTTTAAGCCTAGTTCTCAAAGAAAGCATTGACGTACAAAAGGAAGGCCTCGATCCTCCCTTGCCTTTACCTGATCTGGGGCTGAGCCGAGCAGGCTTCTGCCTCAGGGCCTTTGCACTCCCCGTGTCCTTGGTCCTGGAATACACACAATTGAGTGGCTCACTCCTTCACTGTCTGCAGGTCTCAGATCAAATGTCACCTTTTCAGACACCTTTTCCCAGACAACCTCAGCAGTTTTATCCTTACTCTGCTTTCTTTTTTCTCTAAAGCTCACACCGACATATTTAAAAATTGTCTTTTTGTACTAGAGAGCAAGTGCCTTGAAGGCAAGGATGCTGTTTTATTCTCTGCTCAATCCTTGGCTCCTGGAGCACTTAGCAAATACAATAAAGGGCTGTGGAATTAATTAACTCATGAGTTAATTAATATGGCAAGAACAAAGGAGTTGAAAGGAAGTCTACATTCTAACGGCAACAAATATTTTTCAAAGAGGCTATTGCATGGTATCATTGAGACAAATCTCAGTAGCTTGAACTTGACCAACATTCAAGAAAAAAAATTACTGTGGGCTTCCTTGCCAAAACACAGCTCTATCTCATGCAAACTGTAGCAATTTTTTCTCTTCTTATAGCAACCGAAACATGACAACAAATGCTTTACGAACAGAAATCCCCACAGAACTAATGATGGCAGAGGCCTCTGACATACCCCAAGTGGGAATAGACACATTTCACTTCCTAACTCTAACAGGGTCTCTTGTGGCTCCCTATGCCACCTGCAAATGTTTGCTTTCCATCACAAATCTATTGTGTTATAGAATCGTCACTGCAGGCCACTGATTCACCTGAGCACAGAAAATCCTGGTTCATCCATGTACAAGAGGTGAAACAAAAGGCAACTAGATCCAGCAAAGAAAGAGGACAGTATTGAGGAGGGTCTGCGAATCAAAAGCAAGATACATGGAATTCCTCCTCCTCCAGGAAGGCTCTTTAGGTTAGGTCAGATGACAATCAACGACTTCCTAACTGTGCTGACAAGTATAAAAGACCTTTTAAAGTTGAAGGTTTCAGCTTTCCATGCATGTTTTTATCCTTGTTTCAGCTTATGTGCAAAAATTTTGTAAGGGCCATTATGACATATTGTTCTGGAAGATTTTCATATATGCATATTATTAAGCTGAACATGAATCTTTCCCCCTCTCTCCACCTGTCTTATCTCTCAAGGCTAACTCACTATTCTGTTGGGTTATATCTATGTGCTAAGTTTGAGTGTGTGTGTGTGTGTGTGTGTGTGTGTGTGTGTGTGCGTGTGTGTGTGTGTTTGGTTTGTTTTTGGTTTTTGGCTGGCATATCTTTTACAGGATTCTCCAGGGCACACGGAGAAATTCACGAGAATGTTAGTTATCACCTGTGGAGAGAAACTGTAACATTTTGGTTCATTGTGTTTTCACATGAATGTGGTATTTATGAACTGTCTTTTAGGTTTAATTCTAGATAATGGCGCATGGCAGATTGGAGCCCTCTCCATGCAGATGGAATGCATACGCCATATTGCTTTCCTTGCAAGGTTCACACTTGGCATTCCTGCTCTGGGTTCTGAATCACAGCAGGATGGCACAGGTGACCTTCGGGATACTCTTTGAACACGTAAGGGGGAGTTAGATATTGGATTCCTGAAGTGAAAATGGAAGTGGAAGATGCAAAGAGGTTTCCCCACTTGGGTTCATTCCGATTGTCCAAGCTGCACTTATCTGCACATCTACGAGTACGCTGAGCATCATCGCCTGGACTCCATAAATGACAGAAAGACCATTATTTATGTTTTTCTAATTAAAACACCTGTTGCCTGAACCAAAGAAGAAACCATAAATAGAATTGAGAAAAGAAGGCAAACATATTTTTTTTTGTCTTTGTCATTTGCAAATGACTAACTGCCAGAAAATTTAAGGACTGTCTGTCTCATTAGGGTCCTAAAAAAATAAATGACCTATGAAATTAACCGGAAGCAGCGCATAACAAAAAGAGGGTATTGTGCTAGAATATTCTTTTGACAGACATGAATGCTAATCAAAATGCCATGATAGGAACGCATGTGTTGCTGGTGAGAAGGCAACATGGCACAGCCATGCTGGAAAACAGCGAGTCAGTTTCTTCTGATGTCTAATTTACCACGCCACCTAATAATCCCAATCCTCTAGGTATTCACTCTAGATGAAATGAAAGTTTAAAGCAGTTTGATTCATAATCACCCCAAACTGGAGACAACCCAGATATCCTACAGCAAGCCCATGGGTGAACAATGCAGAGTAGCCTATAGAATGGAACACTTCTCATCGACGAAAAGGTCAACTACGGTTGATTCGAGCAATGACCGGGCTACGTCTCATAGGCAATAAGCTGAACGAAGAAAGGTTTCAGAAGGTTATACTGTATGACTCCATTCATGTGGCCTTCTCGAGAGTGTAGCGACAGAGAATGGCTCAGTGACTGCCAGGGCTTGGGCCTGGGACAGGGTGTGACTGCGAAGGGAGAGCCTGAGGGGGGTGGGGGTTGGGGTGACAGAGCTGTGTCACAATGGCGGTGGTGGCGGGACACGAATCTATACCTGTGTTAAGAGTCACGGAACTGTACACAACAAAGGCAATTTTCCTGCATGGCAATGAAAAAAATACAATAAAGCAAACATTAAACACCTCGATGGATGCGATAGGCAGGTCAGAATTGTTTGGCGTTGATGGGGAAGAATTCACCCCAGAGCAGTCGTCATTTCAGGCTGTTTTCTGAAAAATGAGGGAGCAAACCAACCCCACAGCTTGAAAATACGTTTTCAACACATATATGGCATTCTTTAAAAAAAAAAAAAGAAAAGCACACAAAAGTGGGATCGACGTCTATGTAAAAATCCTATCTGAGATCGCGTTCGTATTCGAATTCCTTGGCATACCGCTTGCTAAAGCTCACGTGTCTGTTGCAAGCTGCTTCTGAAACTACGTAAAACGGAAAAAGAGCCGCTTTGCTGCTCACTGCTGTCGGCCTCTCTGCTGACACTCGGCGCAATCCATAACCTTGTAGAAACCTTAACAGTGCTACATTATTCATCACAATAAGATTATTAGTTGATGGGAAACAAATTACAGAGCGTCGCAACCTGTTATACTTCCTGAGTGCACACGAGGCAATTTTTCATGAATGGAAATTGCTACCCAGGGAGAGAAACTTCGGTTTGTCTTACGAAATTTCTAAAACAGTCGAAGAGGGGTTGATTCTGGGAGGGAGAAAGTACAGGGTAATAAAAGAAGACACACAAACGTTTTAAAAAGTATTTAGAAAGAACCCGCTAAGGACGCTCACAGCACAGCCACCGGTCATGAGCTGGGGGAGGTGGCGAGGATCTTCCTGTTTTGTTAAATATGATGGCACAGCCCTGCAGGCGGCCGTGGATTTATTAGGAAAACCACTTTTAGGAACGCAGAGAACCCAGCAGTGCCGAGTGGCGGCCTGGCAACGTACGCGGCCCCCGAAAATGGCTTGGCTTGCTCTGGTCCCTGGGCCGGGCATGCCACGACTAGCAAACACCTTCTTCTCGTCTTTTCCATCTCGCACCCTCCTGAAACACCCGCCTGACCACGCTCTTCCTCTGCAGCTGGCACCGACCCTTCTGTCTTTCAGGACCGCCAGGTACCACCCACGGATGCTATTTTCACACGTACCCCCTCCCGCTGTCCTCACCCCTGTGCATGAGGGACTGAGCCCCGGGGCCAGCGTCTGTTACATGACAGGGCGGGGGAGCAGCCGTCCCTGCGTGTTGGTGAAAGAATGAATGAAAAGGGATAGCGAGGTTTCCAATGGCAACGGTCTAACCTGGGGAAACAGGTGTGCTGTAATTAGCATAGCTCTCTGTGCTGCTCCAGCACCTGTGACCCACATCAGCCCTGTCCTTCAGAGCCCAGGAGGTTGCTGATGGATGGGGCTGCGAACCAGCAGAAAGGAGAGGGAAGTACAGAAAAATGACAGTGCCTGGGCTCACGACAGGGAGTGTGGCTTACAAGGGCTCGTCCCCAGAAGGGGGCGAGGGCAAAGTGTGAGGAGCGAGAAATCCAACGCGGGGGACGTGGGTACCGACACATAACTCCGGACGCCGCATGGCACCAGCTGCTCTGCCTGGCTCCTCTGCTTCCCTCTCATCTTTTTTCAGGGTCGTACACGTCTTATTTCTTCTTTCCCTTCTGGGCGCACTCTTTCCCTGGCTCCATCTTTGTCCCTTAGGTGTTCCGACCTTTCCACAAGCACGCATGAGGACACCGCGAAAAAAGGCCAACTCTCGATTCGGTATTTCCTACCCCTCTTCTTTGCTTCCGGTCTCAGGGACGGTCAATAAAAGCACCAGGCCTCTGCCTACCTGGACGAGTCACAGGCAGCGCCGCCCGCGCCCCCGTCGGTGAGAACGCACGTACGCTACGCTTCCAGGGCTCCTTCCTCTATTGCCACAGCTGCCCGCAGAGCGCAGGACACAAACCCCGGGCCCTGGGAGGCCTCTGCGGTGCGGTGCGCACTGGAGTCGAGGCTCCCCTCGCTGGGTGGAGACCTTGTCCTGAATGAGGACACCGTCGCGGGAGGGCGGGAAGGGGCGGCGATGCCCACGAGCCCTGAGTCGGAAAGGCGGGCGCAGCTGTCTTTCCCCGCAGGAATCACACCGCCGGTCTGGTTAATAATACCCAAAGGCTCGCAACGCTGCTTCTCATCGCCCCGGCCAAATTCCCTCGTCCCAGTTTCTCCCTCTGAAGCAGCCCTTTCTCTGTGTTACATCAGTGGCTAGACTTGTCATCAGGGCTTGTTTTCCAGAAGGAAGTAGCCCTTTTCGGGTCCTTGCTTGTAAGGGTCACAACCAAGGGGGCGTGGTCGTGCCCTCACTGGGTTACTTTTCGGTAATGAAAATGAAGAATGGTTTGAAGCCAACACAGCTTGAAAGGACATTTCAGGAGAGGAAAGTGGCATCTTTCCTCTTCCCCTAGGAGAGGGCCCGGTTTTCTGAGTCAAATGAAACGCCGGCATCCCACGTGACCTCCAAGCTCCCTTATGCCCACCGTTTGCCAGTAACACAGTGGGACAGGGCACTGGCAATTCAAAGCATCGGGGAGTTTAGAGTCAAATCTAATATGAGATTATGTGGGCAGATTTCACCATTCCGGAAAACAGCCTTTCTCAAGCTGACCAAAGGGAGTACTCCAGGGATATGTGCGCCAGGATATGTGCGCCTGGCTCCTGGAACGGGTTTGATAATTCCAGATGAAGTAGCCGGCACCTTCCACAAGGAGCACTCTCAGACGCGTTCCCCATACCTTACTTTCACATGGTCTCCTCCAGCCCTGTGTGAGCGTCACGTGTATTTTCACAGGTCATCATAAACAATAATGAGGATAAGACTCATAGACTAGCAGCAGTCACTCTGAGTCAGGTTCTGGTTAAGAACTTTACTTACTTACTACAGAATCATCTGCAATAATAAGCTGTCTACTTCCTTGACACGGAATAATCGCATGATTATCTAAATAAGATAATTTGACTTAATTCTCCCAGTGACCCTAAGGGGAGGTGCCCATTATACAGATCAGGAGACTGAGATTTAGGGAGGTTAAGTACCTTGCCTCTGGTCGCGTGACTGTGAGGGAGAACCGGCCCAGGCCGGCCGTGCTGCGGCCCTCGCTCTTCATGCGCGGTGGGTCACGAAGGTGTCTCTCGTCTCACATTATTCGTAAATGAAGAGGTCCAAATGAGTGAACTTTCCAGATAAGCAAAACTTACTGTCTGCAAATGCTTAGACATTTTAATTTTAACCATGATGTGTGGATATATTAATTTGAAATTGGAAGCTAAATTTGGCTGCATTTTTAAAGAGAGCATAATGAGCATAATTCAACATTTAATTGATGACTGAAAACCTATTAAGAGCAAACATAATTGTACTTCGCAGTCACAGAGTGCCGTATCTCCTTTTCATTTACTCTGTCTCCTTCCTTGGGGTCAGGCTGTCAGATGTCAATCTTGGGGTTGCGTCTGGGCCCCCTGCTCTGCTCTGTACCATTTCTGTTTTCCATCTCGTAAGTTCTAAATTTTACGAAGTCGTATTTATTAACAATTGCACATTAAGGAAGAGCGAACATGACCTCAGGTGAGGGCCTAGTGAAGTCCAGAGCAGACTCTTTCTTAAATCTGCTTTGAAAACTTAAGAGGGCATTGTGAAAACTCACTTCTCAACTCGGGGTTATAGTCTCGAGAGCCAGCGTGGCCCAGGGCCCATCAAGAACACTCACTATGTTCCGAGTTGTTACTTAACTGGTTGTACGGCATCTTGTTTTCCCAGCGGAAATATAAAACGGTAGGTGGGAGATCACCGTATATTGGAAAATGGACGCTTGCCAGTGCTCGGGCTAGGGCTGTAAAGGCAAGAACCTCCACTCTAAGAGTTTAGAGGTTGGCTCTTTTCAAGAGACTGTAGAGGCTGATATGGGTGATGAAAATAAAGGGCCCTGGCCTTTGGGTTGAGAAACTGTGGCCCACAAACCATATTCAGCCTGTGACTAAGAAGGTTTTGTACATTTTTGAAGAGTAGCTACAAAAGAAAAAAAAAAACGAATCTGTGGTAGAGAACATAGGTGGCTTACAAAACGAAGCCTCAAATATTTTCTATCTGAATCTTTACAGAAAAAATTTGCTGGCCTCTGCCCTAGTGATGAGGGAAGTCTCCCTGGAGGAAGCGGTACATGGAGCCATCTCATTTTAAATTACTTCAGTCATTTACACATAGGCATATTTGTTTCTTATATGTATCTTATATTTGTTTGAATGAAAGAATTTTGAAGCAAACAGGCATAATCGATAGGTTCAATTAGTCTTGATCACAGACTATGGTGCTGGCTCATTCTGCTGGGCGGAACCTCAGGCAAACACAGACTCTCTCTAAATGAGACGCATTAACATTAGCTCTTTGGAGAACCACCGAGAAAAAAATAAAACAAAACATAAAGCAAAGAAACAATTGAATTTTCTTACTCAGGTTCCACATTATATCCAGTCAATCTACATACGATTGAGACATTCAAATATGGAATTATAGCAAGAGACACACTGCTAAACGTTCAAGAAATTACACCTCACGGGAGTTAACACTCCCTCTTCTCCTCCCCACCTGCAAGCAGCCTCCCTCCTTACGACTATTCACCTACACGGCTCGGTATGGACGGCGGTAAAAATCAGCAAACATTTTTCTTCTCTGGTGTTTTCTATCTCGCCCACTATTTGAAACAGAAATGTCACATTGCTATCTTTAGCACGCTCACAGAGTTTGAACCAAAAACCCTGCAGCTGACGCCCTAGACAAAAAGTGAGGGGATGCGGATTTCACTGCTGGAACAGCCAAACTAGCTGGAGTTTCAAAACGGCTCTCGGTCTGTGATGGGGAAAAGGCAAAGGTGGAAGGGAGCAAGATCTTCCTTCCAACCACGGTCAAAACCAAAGTTAAATAATCCAGCTATGTCTGAAGCAATTAGCAGTATGTATTATTTCCTAACACTCATGGGCAGAATCATTTTGAAAAGCAGTGCTCTTGACACGTTTCGCTATAAAATCAATTACTTTTAAAAGCAAGAAGCTCATTCTCCACCCCAGGAACATATGATCCGCCACCTGCCTGTTCTGAGATTTTTTTTTTTTTTTTAATGGGCTTATAGGATTGGGATGCTCTCCCTTCTGGTGTGATCGGCACATTTCTGCAGTCATTTCAAACTCATCCCTACACATCTATGGCCATTATGTGGCCCAATGCACCAGCATTTTGAGTCTACACCATTAGGAAACTTTCATCTACTGGTAGGAATGAAGCTTCCCAAACCCGATATAATCTTAATGATCAGAAGTGCAGTCTTGCCCATGTTCAATCTCTGACATAATAATAAAGTTCGGTAGCTCCATTTCAGGTGAGAAGAAGCTGATTCAGGGAGATGCTATGTATATCTGTTTGCATAGCAGAAATCAGGCCTGACTTTATTTTCTTAGAGATTCTTCCTGGATAAAATGTTTATTTTCATCAAAGGCAAGCACTTTAAAAGTTTCTCTCACTACTGATGGTCACACTGGCAGGTGACCCAGGCCAATTACAAGTGGCTATGTTTTTCAAGGGGCGAAAAGTGCTATTTTATTTCCAGACCACATGGTGTAAGGCACAGTCAGAATGGTGCTGTATTACTTTGGGGTCTTTTGCTTTTTGCAGAAATCAAAGGGAAATAACGCCTCCCAGCTAAGGCTGGCACTCACCAAGTTGTAAGCCTTATGGAGCTATACGAGATGATCCATGTATCTCTCAGGAAGTTTTTTAAACTGGCCATTTCTACCAAACCAAAAATGGTAACTTTTTTCTGGCCATTTTAAGTGCCATTTAATAAATTTTCAGTATGGTTCAAATAGTGACATTTTGAAAAATCATGGTTTCTTTCCAAAACACTTCTTTCTGCTCTAGGAACGATCTACTCACTGTCAGAAACTGGCTAAGCATCTTGTCAAAAAAGGAAAAGGAAAGTTAAAACTGCAATGAGATACCACCTCACACCCATCAGTAGCATTGCCATCAATAAATCAATGAACAAGTGCTGGCGAGGATTTGGAGAAAAAGAAACCCTTATTCACTGTTGGCAGAATTGTAAATTGGTGCAGCCGTTATTGAAAACAGTATGGAAGTTCCTCAAAAAATTAAAAGTAGAGCTACTATCAGCAATTCTACTTCTGGGTCTTTATCTGAAGAATTCCAAAACACTAATTAGAAAAAGCTATGCACCCCTCTGTTCATTGCAGCATTATTTGCAATACTCAAGATATGGAAGCAAGCTAAGTGTCCACTTATAGATGAATTTATAAAGATGGGGTGCATATATACAATGGAATATTACCCAGCCATAAAGAAGAATGAAACCTTGCCATTTGCAACAACATGGATGGACCTAGAGGGTTTTGTGCTGAGTAGAGAAAGTCAGACAAAGACAAATGCCATATGATTTCACTCATATGTGGAATCAAAAACAAAACAAAATAAATGAACAAACAAAATAGAAATAAACTCATAGATATAGAGAACAAATTGATGGTTTCCAGATGGAAAGGAGGTTGGGGAGATGGGTGAAAAAGGGAAAGGGATGAAGATGCACAAATTCCCAGTTATAAAAACAGTCACAGGGATGTAAGGCACAGCGTAGGGAATGTAGTCAGCAATAATGCAAGAACCGTGTATGGTGTTAGAATTCAAATTAAACCACAGGCCAGTTGTAAACAAACAACAAAAGTCAGGATTTTTGGAGCTAGCCTGGAGTCCATGACAAAAACACACACCAAAAATTCCTTTTTTTTTTTTTTTGACTCTTCATTAATTCTTCATACAGTGCTGTGAACTTACTTGTTCCCATCACAAATTGAGAATTTTGTGCCTAAAAATACATCAGCTCCCTGATAAAAATGAATCGTTAAGACACCAGCATTTGTGGGGCTGTCTCAGGTCATGTCAAGACTATCATTTAAGTTACCTCTGAAAAAGCCTCCTCCATCTGAGGTAGGCCAAACCCCATCGATCTTTTCATGTCTCTGGTCTTCTCTGGAAGAAAGTGGAAAGTGCTATTTCCCCAGAGCACAGTAAAGAGATCTGAGCATGCCTCTTCTTTAAGCAATAACCATTAATATGGGTTCCGCTTGCACCAGACATCTGTAATGCTTTGGGCTGTATTTTCTGGCATGATAACAGTGTTGTTTTGAGAACTGGTGCATGAAGAGGACAGAAGGCAGAGAGGCAGAGCTGAACCGCTCACTTGCGCTCCTGTCTAAGGGACAACACGCTTATCTTGCAGGAAAACATAGCCCTGAGCCACAGAGGGACGTTTCATAAATCTTCTCCCCACTGACTTTGTCAGTCTCTCTCCTAGCTCGTGGCCCACGGCTGACCTTGATTAGAATCCACTCTCCCATATAAAGCGTCAAAGGGATCTGAAATACGATCAGTGAAGAACATCTCTCAGACTCCTTTGGGTCCGCTCCCCAGTGTCTTTGACAACCCATTCTATGGGCAAGTCTTTCCTGAAATGAACCAGAAGTAATGCTTACGAAGTTTAACAGACATTTACTGAGCATCTGTTTTCTACCCCAGCCTGAGTTTGATGCTAAGAACGTAGTGATGTCTAAGATTTTAGTCCCAGCCCTCGAGGAATCTGTAGTCCTATATAGAGGAGGGACAGAAAAATGTCAATTGAACTTGAGAAGTGGAAAGAACGGGGCGTGGGCAGGCTGTTCTGAAAGCATCCTCTTAGGATAACATGATGAAAACTCCTAAGCTTTTGCAGGGACTCAGAGTTTTCTAGAGTAGAGCAATTTCTTGGGCCACTGAGAAGCATTTCTGAAATGCTCTTAGCGAAGTCTAGGAATCACCCTGCCTTTCTTCACACATTCTGCCAACACACATTTAGTGTCTCTTATGTGCCCTGGGAAGATGCAGGCATCTCGCCCACCTTCAGTTATCACCGAATAATTAAATGTGTTGCTCTTCCCATTATCAAAGTTCCTAAAGCTCTAGCTATCTGTCTGAAAATCTCTCTCCTACAGCTCTACTATGGTGCTTGGGATTACTTCAGGAATTTCCTTGAAGGGCCTAGAGGAAATAAATGCTTTTGTAAGGTGTTAAAGCATCATGTTACTCGATTAATCTAATTATCACTCAGAGTCTTATCAAGGCTCAGAGTCCTGAGGGCCTGAGAAGTAGAACTGGTAAATTCTGATGTTGGAGTGAGAATGAAGTCGGGACCACAGACTTTTTGAGCAGTTCTTAGAGAAGGCAATGAGATGCTAAAAGAATGAATAAGAAAAGGCAAAGGTAATTCTTCACACTTGTCTGAGAATCATACTGAGCTTCCTCTCAAGAAAGAGGAAGAGGAGAAGGAAGAGGTTGTTTAGCAGTAACTGACTTTCCTTTCTTTGAAATGGAAGAAACCATATCTACCCACCTCCTGGACATCACTGGGCATAATGAGATGGTGATGATATCCTTGCTAAAACAAACAAACAACAACAAAAAGCCCCTTCCTAAAGTACACCTTAATAACCACTGGCATGTGTAACTGAGAACATCAGCCTGACTGTAGCAGAGACTGGGCTAAAGCGGAACCCATGAGGCTGGGTGTGTTTCCGAGGGGTGTGGGCAGGTGCCAGGAGACAGGTCAGCGATGGAGACCCAGGAAGGCATCCTGCAGCCCCAGGCAAGCCAAGCCGGCAACACCAACCTCGTTCCAGCTGATGGAGCCCCTCATTCTCACTTCCGTCCAAGCCAGAGCAGCCTTCCCAGAGGATTTAAAAAGAGAATAAAACACCCCCAAACCAGCTTCTGATACTGCACGCATCACTTGCTTTCCTCAAATGCAAACTATTTGCTCGAGGAGGCGTTCTGCCCTCCCTCCCTGCGTGCAGCGCACACGAGGAAGCCCTTGGTATGGATTGGAAAAAAAAAAAAAAAAGGATTGATTTATGCACTTAAGGCCCCCAAGGGAGTGACATAAACCCAGTTGGTGTCCCTGCATCCAGGAGACTACATTAGCACTACTGCATTCCCCAGGAGATGTGCAAAATCGCATGTGGCTGACACCTCCCCCGACTCAGCAGCACGGATGCCCCACAGGCACTATTTGTTCTGCAGTGTCAGTGGGATAATGGAATGTTCTGGAAAGGGGTTCCTCGTATGGCATGGCGACTTCGGAGTTATAAGGTATCGGGAAGAAAGGGAGAGTGACAGACACGGGGAGTTTCGACTTTTGGCTGATGAACTCAGCCCCGTTGAAGAAGCGGACAATTTCGTCATGAACACGCAAAACAAAAATCAAGACAAAGATGGAGAAATCAAACGAAAATGAAAATGAATTTACAAATAAAGCTGTAACACCGTTTTCTCTCTCCTTTCCCGTAAAACGTGCACACACACATACACGCACACGCACGATGGGTCACTTACAGGAAGACGAAATCCCGACCCCAAGCTGTTAATCCCAAATGTGTGTTGCTTTGTTTTGTTTTCATTACAATGTTAAGATTCAAGATAACGGTAGATTCGCATGCAGTTCTGAGAAGAACGCAGAGATCCGGAGTATCTTTCATCGCGTTTCCCCTGAGGGTAACTAACAGCTGGTGGAAGGGCGGCGTGATATCACGACTAAGGTTGACACTGACATGTCACAAATGCACAACACTGCCATCCTCAAAGGGAGCCCTCACGATGCTCTTGCATGGCCACACCCACCCTCTTCCACGCTCCTTTTTAAAAACCGAGGAGACCTTCATGCATGCAAATCTTAGGCATACAATTCGAAAACATTCTGATAAATGTCCACACCCATTGAACTGTCAGCTCTCTCAGGGGACAGACTATATCCACCAGCCCAGAAAGTTCCCTTGTGCCCCGTGTGGGCAATCTCCGACCCCTGCCGTCATGCTTATGATTTCTACCACCATCCATTCGTTTTACCTGTTTTAAACTTATATAAAGGAATGACGAGTATGTACTATTTTGTATCTGGCTTCCTTAACTCCACATAGTGTTTTTGAGACATGTCCACGCTGTTGTGCCCCTCAGTAGCTCATCCCTTTGTATCACTGAATAATATTTCATTGTCTGATGCGATTGGAGTTTGCTTATCCATCCACTTGTGGGCGGACATATGGTTTGTTTCCAGTCTCCAGTTACTGAGAACCGAAGCTGCTATTAGCATGCATGCACAGATCTATTTTTGGACATTTATTTTTATTTCTTGGGTTAACACTTAGGATTGGAATTGCTGGGTATATGTTTAACTGAATAAGAAAATGCCAAATTGTTCTCTGAAGTCATGATACTAATTCACCACTGCTGCCACCGCCGTCTCCCCCACCGCCACCGTTGGACGCGAGGTACTCCACACCCGGTCAGTCCGGGGACGTCAGTCTTTCATCTTACCCACTCTGGTAGGTGTGATATGATACGCAACTGTTTTATGTCTTCCCACCCAAAGACAGAGCAGAAAGGTGGTCAGGAGATACAGTTCCAATCACTCCAATGGGTGGATTAGACGTCTGGTCGGATCTCAGTTCGAGCCCAGTTTTGGCATCATAGCCGGCAACAGCGGATCCGACAGGCAACCTCAAGCTCTCCAGGCGCTTCTAATGCAGGCGGTCCCCAAACTGCCCTCTGACCAACAGTCTCGAGGAATAAGCGCCATGTGTTTCTGATGCATGCATTCCGTGGAGTTCCTTTTAGGGTCCATCGAACACTCCACCCACGTTTTGGTTACCTGGAGCTGCAAGAAGTGTTAACCTGTGTAATGAACTCAAAACATTTTACCCTTTTTTATGCTATTGCCAGGAGAGAGAAAAATTGGCTGACAGGTCAGACCAGCCAGTTGGACACTGTCGCCTACTCTGCATGCTCCTGTCGAGAAAAAAATGTTTGGCTCATCAATGGGCCTCCTATTGACTCGCCCGCATGGTTCCTGGCAAGTGCCCAAGGACAGAAATGAGTCAGAACTGGTCCCCGTGACGCTGAAATGGGAGGCGGCAGGAGCGCCTTGCCTGTCATCTGTGTGAGGCTAACTGAGCCCACGAGCCGAGAACCAAAGCCAGATGAAGAGGGCGTGGAGCGTTTTCAGGCCGTTCTGCTGATTCTGCTCACCTACAAAGAATATGTATAAAGACAGACACGTGACTAGAGTTTTGATGTGGAGAGATGCTATCATTAGATCCCTGAGCTAAAATGACGCATCCCTTTTTTCCATCAGGTGCCTCCAGAAGATGAGAAAACAGAAACGAGGAGATGTAGGACTTGGGCTGTCTGCCGGCACACTCAGCTGGTCGCGCTGAGTGTCAAAACGGGGCGTCGGCACACAATAGGGAAGACCAGAAAGCATTAAGATAGAATGTCCCATGTTTTCTCTGACATCTTTCTGCTGCACAGGCACACCTCACGTCTCTATGTGGATACATGTACTCCCTCGGAAAGTCTGACAGGAAGACAATGGCCAGTGAAGAGAACGCTGTGGAGAGGCAGCTTCCCACCTGGGAGTTCACGCCCAACTTCCCCACTTAGAAGCCACAGGTGGGAGCTGTGCGAGGGCATATTCAGTATACCCACTGCCCTGGTTTCCTCATCTGTGAGATGGGAGTTATAACATGAATTTTATATGGCTGCTGGGAGAAATGAACAAGCTGGTACCTGTGGAAGTTATGTAACATGCAGTCTGAAACATTACTAGGACTCAAATGTGGATTGAATCTGACGACAGACTCCATAGGGACATAATTCTGGTTTGAATTCACCCAAGCTGTCTTTTTACCTCACTGGCGGAAGTGCCGAGACTATATAAGTCATTTAAATTATTTATGTATTAATTAATCCTATTTATATTCATTTGCAAAGAAGGCTGTTGGACATAAAGGTGGCTGGTTGACCAGATGGTGTCCTTACATTATTCCATGCCTTTTCATATAGCTTTGGTTAGTGTATAAGAGATGGGCATTGGAGAGGAAATGTCTTAAACACAACAACAAATGTTAATGCCCAGTTTTTTAAAACTGTGAGTCATTCTATTGTCTCCTTCTTCCTTCTTTGTTCTGGAGACATGGTGGGAATACGAAGCCCATCTAGAAGGGTGACAAACAAGCAAGTGAAGTGCTTGCTGATCTAGAAGTAGAAGAAGTGAAGGGGGCAAGTGCCTGTGCTTGGGTAAGGCAAAGAGAAAGGCTTCACAGCTGCACTGGCCATTGAAGGATAGGTTGAAGTTCACTGGATAGTTCAGGGAAAAACAACGTCCTAGGCAGTAGAAAGAGTGTAATGGGTGAGAAGCTGAGGGTGGCTGGGTTGTTATGTGTGGGCATGGAGAAAGGAGAATGAGATTGAACAGGAGCCAGGTGGAGTGTGGCGGCTCTCTATGGACTGGTCACTTTGAGAGCAGCATATATCATTTGATTTGCCCTGCGTCTTAGCATCTGGCACAGGGCCAGCAGAGAAAAAAAAAATGTGGTTGGATTGGGTTCTAGGAAGACAGTGGTGATTAAGAGGAATATGGTGGGTGGACTGGAGAAGGGGAGGCGGGAGCTGGGGAGGCTGGTTTGGGGAGTGGTTCTAGGTCCAGGTACAGATGATGAGGTCTGGACTAGGACAGCAGAGTGGACTTCACGAGCTGGAGGAACAGTGAAGAGACACCATGGAAGGGAAGCGACAGAAATGGGAGGTCAGCTGCGTATGTGCCCTGAGGGAAAGGAAAGAATCAGGGATGACTGCGGGTTTCGAGCTGGGAGACGCACAGGGGACATATTTTAAAAGAACCGAAAAAATCCATTTGCTGGTCTGCTTGTTCTCTTTCCCTATAAAGGCGTCTCTCATTGCGTGTGATGTATGTTCTTCTCAACATTCCTATCTTTCGCGCCAACGTGGCTGTCCCCATCCCCTTGCAATTATGACTAATGGGACTTTACTGAAGTGATTACAAAGTCAGACGGATAGGGGTGAACCTGCAAGCGCTGAGACCAGAAGTGACTTAATCCTCTCAGTCTCCATTTCTTCGTTGGTAAAGTAGGGACACCTCTTCTCTTCTCAAGGGTTGTCTTCGTGAAGATTATATGGAGCCAGGTATTGTGCGACCTTTGCACAGTGTCTTATTCATAATACGTTTACAATGAATGTTAACCATTGTTTTTATTATTTTGGTTTATTACTGTTGTTGTTGTTATTATTATTATTATTTTGTTCATGTCGTGCTTTCTGAGATATAGTAAGACCTTCCGTCTTCCTTTCAGGCTTTCTGTCTGTGATAGCAAGATTTGACTCTAGACCTGCACTTCTCACACTGAAACACACATATACATCGCCAGGGGGTCTTGTCTAAGTCAAGATACGGAGATACCGTATTTCTCATAAGCCCCCGGGACTGCTCCCGGGCTGCTCCAGGGGGCCAAACTTTAAGGAACAAGGATCTAGAGTCTAGACAATTCTGGAGAGGAGAACAAAATGAAGATTGTTACTAATTTGATATTTTAGTGCACCTGATATACGTTGACCAGGAAACACGTCCTTTCAAAACAAATAGCTTTCTTGTAAGTTCACCTTGTTTCCCTATCTTTGCACTTAACTCCTGTGAATGGGCCAAGTGAAGATTACCTCATCTTTTGAGACTAAAATATTTGAAACCAAAGTGGGCACTAAATAATAAATTCTTTATTCTGTACACAGCGAATGAAATCCTTGCACATCCAAATGTAATAAATATATTTCTCAAAGTCTGTTCCATAATTTATCACACAATTTCTCTCTCTGCTTACTGTGGCTTATCATGATAACACCGATTGGATAAGATGAAAACGCTGCCAGTAATTTTTAATACGATGGTGAAATCGTATATTTTCCTAGATGGTTGATCTGATACAAAGCCTAAGTCCTGCTCCATAAATCTTTGGATGTTTGAGATCTGTAGTAATTTCACATTTAATCTATAGTCTATCAATACATCATCAGGACCTGAGAAATGATAAAGAAGACTTGGAAGATAAGCATGGGTGACAGTGGATAACAGGCTAATTTCAAATACATTTACAGACACAGGACCCTGGCAAAATAAGTCAGGTGGGTTCCCCCCCACCTGGCCCCTTATATTGTTGATGAATTTTTTCAACTTCTAACTTCCAAGCTGGGCTTCCTTGGGGTGTTTCTTAGGCTTTGGGTGCTGTCATGCCAATGGCACTAAATGCAAAGAAAACTGCTCATTTTCTAGGAATTTTATTTACTTAAAGCCTTGTATCCAAGTTTCAGGCTCTCCCTCAGGTATTCTTCTCCTTGGTTTAGGATTTGCCCAGGGCTGGGTGTGAGAATACGTGAGCCTGAAGGCTGTGATTTGCTTTATTCACTACTGTCCCCTGGCACCTAGAATAATATTGGTCCATAACAAATATTTTTGAGCGATTGAATTTGGGTGTTAAATCCTCATTTATTTGTCAGAAGCCGCCAATAGAGTCACTTCCAAAACAGCATTTTTGCTTCTTGTTTATTGGTGTGAACTTGAATTGCTAAGCTCTCCCAGTTTCTTTCCTGTCAGATGGACCCTTCACAGGACAATCCTTAGATAGTGCCAGACTCAAACACCTGATGCTATTCCTCTTCACTCCACTAGGATGCACATGGCGAAGACGTGCCCACCTTTACATCTCTACAGTAAGCTGCGATCCCGGACCCAAGCCGGCAGAGCGGACCTTCCTATTTCCTTCGTCTCATCGCAAAAGATGAGTGCCTTGATTTTCCATTCCAAGTCACCGCAATTTTGTGGGAATTTAGGAAACGCAAATAAACTCAAAACGGAAAGAGTCGTGATGTCGACTCCCCTAAGAGCCTTTGCTGGACTGAGATCGCCAATGCACTGATAGGCACTTGAAATTTTCGGTTTCTTTGTCATACGTTCCTCAGCGCTTACTACCGCCTGTGCTTTTCTGTAAGGGTGTTTCCGAATGTCACGCAGAGAAACACACTTTCCTTCCACGTAAAACTTGTCCTCTTAAGTTTCAGACCAAGGTTGCTCCCGGAAAACATTTTTCTCCCAGGCCAAGCGATCACCTCCTGGCCTCTCCCTCTGGGAATCCAAGGGAACCGGAGCTGTTCTCCCTCACTTAGAATACAAACCAAGGAATAATGTGTCCTTAAACTATAATTTGCTTGCATTCGGCGGCTTCCTATCCGCCACCACAATAGTCCTCTATGTAAATCAGATTTATTTATTCATAGGCACTAGCATTCCATTACTTTCATCAAAACCAGTCAAGCTGCATTCAGCGGTTTCTGCATTCTTATAAACTAACTGGAAAAGCAATTAACATTCACCAGCACTTTGGAGAGCGGGGAGAGGGTGAGGGTCCCCACCGCACTCTTGATAACACGACCTCTGTAGGCGGATGGTGGTGCAGAATGACTACTCCTCTGTGTCGAGGGAGATAAGAGAAGTGACACAGATTAAAACAAATTGTTGATCCATACCAGGGAGAAGCTAGGGAAACAATAGAAGTAAAAGCATAAATGTCAATTTGGGATGATAAAGGATACAATCTAAATGTAATATGAGAGGCCCCCAGACAAAAGCAAGAAATAGAGATTGCACATTAGCGAAGTATCAGAGTACTGGAGCGTTAGAACACACGCGCACACGGAGTCATATGCTCCTAGCATACGAGAATGCAAGCAGCTCACTGCCGATTGCTCAGCAAACCCGATTACGAATTAACCCGCTGCTGCAGAAATTCTCCCAAATTATGCTCATTTCAAGCTGCTCAGAAGAACATTTTGTCCCCGTAGGAACTTCCCGTCCCATATCGGCTTCCTTCTTCTGCTCTTTTTCTTCTAAGTGCCTACAGGCGAGACGCACGCAAGGAAAGAGCTGCTCTGGCTGCCACCTGAGCAGGAGGTGCTGGCCGAGTGCTCGCTGGGCTCTCTGATAGAACGATGAGGAGCGAGGTCAGCCCGCAAGGTCACCGTCTCGGCTTCCGAAACCCTGGCACCCGGCTCCTATCTCCCTCCCTGGCAGTGTCCTGGAGAAGTCAAGATCGGAGAGTTCATTCCTAATTACCCTAGTGTCATTTCGAGTCTTGCTTTTCTGGTGACAAAAAAAAAAAAAAAATCAAACTGTGGGCTCAGCTGTGGCTCCATCTCATCTAATCGCTGCAGCTTGCTAATGTGGCAGGCTGAGCTTGGGCGGGAGTGGGGGGTGGGTGGGATGCAGGTGGCAGTGTGACCCACCATCTTCGCAGACTAGAGAAACTTCTCAGTCCTGATGGGCCTTAAGTGTCGGTGTGGTTATCGATTACCGGAATGGTCAGCATGATGCAGTAGGGACCCGGGAATTGTCGCATCTTGGAAATATTCTAAGCTTGCCCAACACACCTCTGAGCACTTCTTTTTAAGGACTAGTGGTAACTGTTTTTTACTCCCTCAACATAACTATTATGCTTTAATAAAAAAGAGATATAAACAAACCCTTCCTTATCTCACAGATGCAATGCCAAAAGGGCATATGGGGACCAGCATCTTGAAAGGCAGGCTATGTGCTGTGTCGCAGTTACTTGACCTTCACTGAGTGCCACCTTGGTGTGAAGTACTCTCCTAAGCGTCGTAAACGGCAGCTGTTGTTATTCCTGTGTTCTAGAGCCAATAATAATAATGACATTAATCACAGAAGTTAGAAAAAATAATATTCCTGCGGTTACAAAAAAATTCACTTTACAAAATAATTTGTCATAAGGCTGCCTTATACAGAATTTCCTCAACATACTGAAAATATTATTTAAAGTCAACTCAGTCTAATCTACTCTTATCTATCTATCTATCTATCTATCTATCATCTATCATCATCTATTATCTATTTATGATCTATCATCTATCATCTATCTATCTATCTATCATCTATCTATCCTCATCTATCATCTATCTATCTATCTATCTATCTATCTATCTATCTATCTATCTATCATCTAGATTAGGTTGAAATGCAAGGCAACGTGCTAGGCCCAGGGAGACAGACATGAGTGAGATGCTTTGCAGTGAAGGCTTCTCTTTGTCACCTGTCACCCTACCGGGCTATGAACTTTGTGGAGCACACACTGTGTCAGGCACTGGTTGAAGCGATTTATGTGGACATTTATCATCCATCCCCAACACAAATTCCCCATTTTATGGACAAGGAACCTGAGATTCAGACAGGTGAGGTGGGTCTGGAAAGGTCACCAGCAAGTAGGTGACAGGACTCTGTCCCGCAATCGGCCTGTTATTACACATCCTTCTTCCTCCACCTTTATCTGAGGTGGAAATACAGTCCTTAAATATGCCAACTATTACAGAAAAATTCCCCGGCTTGGGATAACCTGACAGTCCCAATTCACAAATGACAATGTTGCTACATATCTACTGGGTTTATAGCATTCCCGCCCCATGAGTCCCAGAGACTCCAAAACCTCATCAATGGAAGAAGTATGTTCCTCGAGTTGTCTCTTTCCCTTTGCTTAGCTTCTGAGGGAATGTTCTCTTGGGCTACAACTGGGATTTGCTAACCATCCTGGGTTCCATTAGCGACTTACTCAGCGAGCAAATGTCTTACTCTTTCTCAGCTAGGAGTGAGGGAAGGGGAGGAGGAGGAAAACAAAGCTCCTTCGAGAGAATTCTTTCTTTCGGAGAATTTCAGTGTGTCTGATGCCTAGAGGCATTCAAGGTGGGCCTTCTGGGGTTTGAGGGGCATTGGCACAACATCTCCCCCCAGGAACAGCCTTTCCTCCCTACCCTCACCTCCAACCCCTTCCCTACACACCCCCGCACCTGGACCCTGGGTAGCAAAGTAACTCAGCCCTGTGTTTAAAAACAACACCACCACCACCACCAAAAGGCGAGGCCCACGATGCAGAAATCAAGGCCACAGCGAGACCATTGCACGGACAAACGGGGGAAGCCCAGCTGGGGTTTTGCTCACGCCGCTGAGAAGGAGCCGAGCTGCGAGTCAAGGGCAGTGACCGCTGACAATAAGTGAGGCCTCCAACGGATTTTCTCTTTCTCTTTCCCTTTTGTGTGTGTGTGTGTGTGTGTGTGTGTGTGTGTGTGTGTGTGTGTGTGTGTGTGTGTGTGTGTGTGTTCTCAGCCTCCCTCCTGCTCGGGAAGAGCCTAGCTCTGCACACTGGCGCCTCAGCCTTTCAAGGTGAACCTCTACTCCTGGAGATGTGCTTTCCGGCAGAGGCTGGGGGAGAAGCAAGGGAGGGGGTCAAGATCAAAGCCGGCTTTGAAGTGAGTATAATTTTTGGAACGTTGCTAAGAGTGTAACACACAGTTCGGCAGGAAATTGGCTCTGGAAACGGCTTTGTAGTTGCTCCCCGGGACTGACGATTTCCCTGACCTGGTGGCAGAGGTGCGGAGCCGAGCCCTGGGGGAGGCGAACACCGCTGACTCTCGCCGATCTGATTTGAATTTTCACCAGGCAGGTCCTTTGGCTCTGACTCGCTGAACAGAAATGTAGTACAATCAAGTCTGAGACAGACCCCGCGAGGAACTGGGGCTCTTTCAATGGATTCTGAGCAGGTTCTTGGATTGAACATAAAGAACAGGAAGGATAGTTTGCTTCCTGTGGCAGATGGGAAACAGCCACGGAGGAACAAAAATAGCGACTTTATTATCTGTCAGACGCCGAGGCGGCGTGGAGCGGCGTGTGATAATCCACGAACGGCGCTTAGCGCAGTGCCTGCTGCATAGCAAGGGCTCGATGCACGTGTTCAGCGTCTTTCGGCCTCATCAGAAACCTATAAATTAGGTACTTTTTTCCTCAGTTTCCAGATAAGGAAGGAGATGAAGTAACTTCCCCAGGGTCAGTCAGATGACGTGACTGCACGGGGAAACTCACCTTTATCAGGACCTGAGCCCACCTTTTTTTTTTTTTATTTTTATGTCTGTATGGTGTGACTTGTATCAGGACAAGAACAGTTAACAGTAAAGTCCATTTTGGAAGAATGAATGCCCTCCAAAGGCAGAAAATTCTATCTTTCCATGAAACAACTTCCCGAGTATGTTGTCCCACGGGAAAAGGAACAGAGAGCGGTGGGCTTTCTCGTCAGGACCTGGGCTTCTCGCTCAGGGTTGGCAGGATGGTGCACGGGTTCTGTTCTTTCGGGCTCTGCGTTGCATTTCTGTTGTTGTAAGGGGAGGCGCTGGAGAGTGCGGATTAGCTGGATACTTGGTGAATCAATACAGGGGAATTAAAAAAAACATGGCTGGGAAAGTGTGACCGAGCCACATGGTTCACAGGTCAGCAGAGCAACAGAGGTGGCGGGCAGGGGTGGAGGGGAGATAAGGAATTCATCACGGAGCAAACTTCATGGACTAGGAGGGAGAAAGAGACTTCTGGGAACGGATTCCGACACCTTCCGTGAAAGCTCGGTTGGGATGAGATTTGACCATATGCCGTCAGGGATTGGATTTCTTCCTCTTTCTCCTCTCTGCCCAACTCCCTTCTCAACTGCTGTGGGAATCAGAAGTGCCTTGAATGAATGCGCCTCAAGGAGATAGGGTGGCCGGACAGAGGTGGCCTGTCAGTAAGTCCGAAGAGGACATGCGCACTGCAAGTCACTGGCTGTTTTACTTTATTACCTCCATTGTTTCAGTCTCTCCACTGCAAACTAGCAATAGATTGATGCTGAAAACATTCAGCATCTTGAAGTCGAGCTTAACTCAAAGCGGGTAATAAAGGGATGGAGAAACGAGAACATGTTGTCCCCGCCCCCTCCCCGATTTCAACTGCGGTGCCAATATCCTGTCGAGAAACGGATAAAAAGAGCGTCTGCATAAATAAATATGCTTTGTAACAGCACTTGTTCTTCCTGCGTGGTATGAAAAGGCGGTGGGTGAGGGTCTGTGACACTTGCTGCTACTACCTCCACGTTTTCCAAGTCGATAAAAGCCAGTGATCTTGGGCGCAGAGTCCACGCCCTGAGATCCCGTGCAAAGAGGACAGATTCTACCATTGAAACACGGTCGATGCTCCAGGTTGTGCCAGGGAAAGAGGCCGGTGCAGGTGGAGTTAAAGCACTCCGCCAGCCAGGGAGCAGGGAGCTCGGGTGAGTGCCCGGGGGTTCTCGACAGCCCGGCCGCGATATGCCGTCTTGCTGATGTTGCCTCAGAGTTTTGCCGGAATGCGAGGATGCTCAGGAATGAAGGCCTCGGACCTTCTAAGAGCTACCCCCTCCTCCATCCCTTCATGCCTGCCTGAACATTCCTTGCTGCTTGGCCAGCCCTGGTCCACCCGGGAATGCCCTCTTCTTTCCCTGCCTTGGCCCAAGGTGTATCAGCGGCTGGCACAAGGAATAATGATGAGCAGAACGTGTACACCGAGTAAATCACCTTGCTCTCAAGAGAAGGAAGAGGTACCTTGGAGGTCTCTTTTCGAAATCACAGTGATCTAAAATTACCCTGTGCCCTAGTCCTTTCCTCTGCTTCAGATCTTAATACTTAACTTACCTCTAATTCATTCCTTGGATACCTCTGAAATCATTCTGCAATGTGTGTGTGTGTGTGTGTGTGTGTGTGTGTGTGTGTGTGTGTATTTTTTTGCATGCTCCTGAGATGCTAAGATCTCAGAAGACCAAGATAGTAGACTTGGGCCTGCCTTAGGAAGCTCACTGTCTGCAAAAGAAATGTACAGAAGCACACTTGCTTGCGTACTCGCTCGCTCACTCACTGCCCCTTCCCACTCCCTTGTATAATTCATGCCACATCTGTTTATTGAGTGCCTCCTTTGTGCCGGCACTGGGCTAGTTGCTGGGGATCCAGCAATGAACTAGAGAGACATGGTCACTGCCCCCAAAGAACTTCATTCAAGAGAAACTTAAATGAATCATTCATGGATTGTAAGCCCCCATGCCTGGCTGTAAATATTTCCATAGCTGGATAGTGCCCCTGGAGGGTAAGGAAACTGACTGGCACAAACAAAACCTTAATAAATATCACTGCATGAGCGGCTGTTGGAGGCGACTGCCCACGGCTTCCTTCACCCCATCACGCATGTTCCTGGCAGGCCCTCAGGACCCACCGGGGGCACCTCACTCGCAGGTCTGATGCCTAATACGGACCAAGCGCTCAACAGATATTTCTTGATCTCGTTAGTGTACCTCACCTCGCTATCCATGCTCACACACGCATCGCCATTTCTGTGAAACAAGTCCCTCTGACAGTAACGATTAAAACCACAGGCAGTGACATTCATCTCAAGTAAAACATGATATGATTGTCCCTGATCACAAAAGGAAATACAAAATCGCTCTTAATTCCAGACATGGTTACAGCTGGAAAAAAAGTCAAACCTTCTAATAAGTTTATATTTTGAGCTCCTAATAACAGGTTTTTGGTGCATAAACATGCTTTTTTTCCTAGCGTTTGTTTAACCAAAAAAAAAAAAAATATTCATAAATTACACAGCCCTCAATTTAGCAGAGATCCAAAGAGAATCTGAGAGTAATGACAGGTTCTTGCTCTTATGAATTTAACTGTGTTGCCATGGATTTATTTATTTTAATGTAACTTAAGATAAATTATTCCATAAATAAAACTCTTTCGAGATTCTGAATATTTCGTTCTGTGGAAGCACACAATTTAGTATCAGCATTCAAGGCAAAGGATACTAAACATTCAGAACTATCTGCCCATAGAAGAGAAGAGTGATTGTGTTATAAGGGCTGCTTTTTTTTTTTTTAGGAAATGAGTGTGAATGCAGTTATAAGTTAGAGGATTTCAGTGATGGCTCTTTTTGTGCAAGAACATTTGGATCTTGGAACCACAAAGAAATGCAAAGATGTTGGAAGTTTTTATCCCAAATAGAACCTACTCTGTGTGCCTTTCTTCTTTTTGTAGTTGGGGAGGGAGTATTACGAACACATTTTGAAGAGGCAGTTATAATAGGTTTTGACATCCTGGCTATCCCAGGGAATCACATCTGTGAGACTGCTATTTTATGCGATTATTGCCCTGAATGGCATTCCATGGCGCGTGCCAATCTGATTGATTAGTAGTGTCTGCTTAGAGGGCTGTTGAGAAGTATTGGCAGGCTGCATCTGTTCCCAGCAGGAAAGAGGGCTGTGATCGATTAGGGATGTCTGCCTTGGGTGCAAGAATGAGAAGTGGTAGCACGTGTGCTTATTATCTGCCAAAAATGGATAGGATTCCAAAACCAGAAGAAAAAAATTTACATTGTGTTGGTATGGCAGACAGATAAACTAGGCTACACATTGAATTGGTCCAAGTTGTGATGGAAGTCAAAATTGAGTCCTGTGGCAGTCCCAGAATATGTCAGTGGTCAGTAATTATATAATTATGAGCTCAATCTGCTCTTCACACACACACACACACACACACACACACACACACACACACACAGTCTTTCATTTTGTACAAACGTAGTTTAAGCTCGAAAAAAAACCTTGTCATAATTACAAAGCCAGGGGAGAATTTCAGAAGGCTTAATTTTCCCTAACTGTGTGAATTTAATAGTCTTTTGTTCCACCCATAATGTGCCATCCTAAATTTATTTTTCTCTACAAAAAAAACTATTTATTTGAAATTCTGTTTCTAACTTGCATAAGAAAGTCCAGGCATTTGGGTATTAATGTAACCCCAATCTTTGTGTGCAAATCCCGAGTATTTATATATGTTTTACTTAAAAAGTAAAATTCTAATCTTTGCAAATACAAATTTGATGACTGTTAAATGATAGTTAGCCCTTCAGGCTCCATGAGAATGTATATACTAGAGTTTACACAGTTACAGGTGAAGGGGCATAGCTGAGTATTGACAAAGTAGATTTCCTTAAGAGTAATTTTATGGTGACATTGCAATAATACTTTTGATAATCTTTCATTCCCTAAAAAGGGAGATTAAACACAAGAGATTACATTATGCAGCAGGACAAAGGGAATGTAGTTAACATTTTGAAAGTAGGCAATGATCAGACATGCCTTCATTAACCCATTCAAAAGTTGTGAACTTTGACACAGGTTAAAACAAACTAAAACACAACTTCTGTATGGCATTCAAGACTTTAAAAATTGTGCTATGAGTTTCTAGTTTGTTTTCCCTTTTCTCTTTAGAAAAGGGAACTCTCTCCCTTGGAAGAGAATAAAACTGGTTCAAATTTTGCTTTAAAAAAAAAGAGAAAAGAAAACGAAAATATAAAACTCAGCAGAAATGTCACACTGAGGAATCATAATAAGCATTACACATTATTTAAGTCATGCATAACCACTAAAATATATGACCCCTTTCCATAAATTGAAAGGCACTGCATTCAGCAGATTATGGGCCTCAAATGCTGAACTAAGGGAAGCTCCTAAGATGCCTATGCCTTGTAGACCTCGAGATTAACTCAGATCCGTGGTAGCTTTCTCTCCGAGCAAGCAATACCCAATGCCTGGAGACCTGCCAAGATGTTTCTTTTCTCTTTTGTCAGGGGATATTTGCTGAGAACCTATATGCTGGGGATTGTGTTGGGAAGAGAGGGAGGAAAGAAGGGAGACAGAGAGAGAGAGAGAGAGAGAGAGAGAGAGAGAGAGAGAGAGAGAGAGAGAGAGGAGAGAAGAGAAGAGAGAAAGGAAAAGTAGGGGAGTGAATACAACTTTCTCCTCTAAGGATTTACAGCCTGCTGAGCTCCGCCAGTAGTCCCCAGACAAACAAACACTCTTAGGCGCATCTGTTGCTGACAGAATGTGTGGTTCTAACAACAGAAAGTCTAGAACACAGTGATTCTGAGAACCAAGAATTGGCCGATGAGATTAGAGATGCTCCAGTCAAAAATGAACTTAAACTTAACAGAGAATTTCAGCTATAGAAGAAACTCTTAAGGATCATTGAGTCAAACGTACTCATTGTATAAATGAGGAAACTGAGGCATACAGACAAATGACAGCTCTCTTGTGGTTGTCTTTCTGTAGGACATGGTGTCTTTACGCAACGGAGAACTTCTTGTTTACCTGAGAGCTTCAATGTTACTAATTTCCATCAGTTTTATTTAAGTTAGGGCAGAATCGTATTTAAAAATTGGTTGTATGGCTGTTAATACAAAATTGGCGATGCTTTTATCTCTATGGTGGGAGAAGATGGAATAACACCTCTTCCTGAATTCTTAAGTCTATAAATATTTTTCAAAAACATGTATTTCCATTTTCAGGATGATTTAAACAAACTAAAGGCTGCAGGACCAGATTGACCAGAAAAATTTTTTTTTGGCCCAGTTTTATTTATACCTCTTTTTATAACCGAGTTGGTGTCATTAGTGATGACATCTAAAGTGACTACATTCAACTTTCGATGCAGTATTTTCAAACTAGGGCCTGTGAGTTCTTAAAATGGAGATATAAGCATCCAGAGTATAATAGCTCTGATTTGGGCTCTCTAAAATTGATAAGTCTTCTTCAGTTTTGATTTCATCTGCTGGGCCATCTAGGAGAGAAGGCCTACTTAATTGAATTCTATGTCAGCTCTCGAAAATATCTGCTCCCAATCTCTCCCCCGTCTTGTTCTAGCTTTCTCTTCTCCCTTTCTTAATCAAAGAAATGTTAGATGGCCAATCAGCAGAGAGCCTAAAAAAGAGAAACAAGAAGCAATCGAGGCACCCTTCACGTTGGACATCCTCCTTGCATGCCTTTAGATAGAAACCAGTGTGGAAGGCCCCTTGGGGATGTGCACCCTGCCGGGCCGGGCCAAGTACCCTCCTGGATGAATCAGAGGGTCCACGTGGGGTCCAGATTGTGTCTCTTAAGCCTCATTACAACAGGCCGAGGGCAGTGTGGGTGGGAGGAGCAGTTGACCGCTTCCAAATGCCAACCTTGAGTAGTTTTGTCGAAGTTGAAATTGAAGGGTTTGATCGCAGCCACTGACTTCGGGGCTGGTGGGTCGTGGCGCCTTTTTCAGAAAATCAGGGGCTGCACTTGGGCAAACAGGTGCACAGGCTAATTGTGGGCTGCTTGGCAAAGTCCGCGAGCCGCCGGAGAGGGGTCCTGCGCCTTCGGAGATCTGAAACGTTCCCTGATTTGATTGTTTGGCACCACCCACAAGAGGCTCGTAATTGCATTCCTAGAGCACTGGCTTTCTCCAGAAATTACTTAAGACACCGCTTAAGTGTTAAATCTGAACTGCGTAATGTGCAATTGAGGGTTTTTATTTTATTATTTTATTTTATTTTATTAAAAAAAAAAAAATAACCTCACTCCGGCTGCCTCCTCGTAGGAAGCACTGACAGGTTCAGTGGGAATCTCGGGGCTGGCACACATTATAAGTTATCTCCTGCAGGGTTGGCAGGTGTGAGCTATGTCAAATAAATTTATTACAGTCTGTGCTAATAATGAAAATTATAGAAAAGCTAGATGAAAGTGCTCTACAGCCAGCTAATTTGAAGCTACCTTACTAGACAATAACAAGCTCCTAACAGTTTTTCCTTAAAAAAAAAAAAAACACTAATTATGCTTAATGTTCCCTGTCGCATTAGCTTTCATGGTAATTATATTTCAAAACTTTTGCAATTAGGGTGCAGTTAATATTGTGGAATATTGCAATTATTTTTCATTGTGACACCTCTATTGAAAACTGGTGGCATAATGATCACATTGTTCAACTAAATCAGAACTGTAGAAATATGGCAAATGAACCAATTACACATTATTATTTCTAATTACAGATAATGTCATTTTCTCCACTTTTATCCAAAAGAATTTCTCAAAACACAGATATCCCGAATTCTCCTATTTGTAAGACTCTCTCGTTTTCTCATCCACATACTGGTATAGTCTTATATTAGTACCTCGAGTGCTACATTTAAAAAGGTCTCATAGGGATTTCTTAAATTTTCTTCTTCCGCCCCCACCCGCCTCCTGTGGAGTTTTAAGTCAGATGCTTACTATCACTGAAAAATCTCAGCCTTGGCCAGGCTACAGACGGCACGCCTCCAGTACAAGCTGGTGTGAATTTAGTTTCTCACGATCATCATTCATGAGGGCTCATTTTCATTCATTCAACAGGTCTAACCTCTCATCCCAGTGAAGATTCATTAGCGGTAACCTGCTGTATCCCAAATAAATGCTGAGTAGCATCTCTTTCCTCATCCATTGCAAAATGGTGAGGTTTAAATATTAAATTTTTTACCTATGTGTTTTTAGTGTTTTGACCGACAGTTTCTAGCAAACAGTTATGCTTGGAATTGGCAATTTTTTCCCTTTTTCCTCTAATATTCTTAATTTATCCTCTAATATTCCTTTTTCCTCTAATATTTTTATATTCTTTCTACCAAACAGTTAGGCTTGGATTTGGGAATTTTTCCCTTTTTCCTCTGCTATTCTTAATTTTCTCCTTTTTCCGCTAATATTCCACCCCAATAATAATCATTGTGACTAGCAGGTCATTTAGGGACTCAGCATCTCTGATTGCAACTGGGATGAAATGCTGTCCAATTTCCTTCTACAACCATATCCTGAGACATACAGGCCAGGTATAGTACCAGTTTTACAGATAAAGAAACTAAAGCTTAAAAAGTTGCCCAAGACTTTATATCCAGGCTGTGACCATCCCGCTGAGAGTTCTCCTGGCTCTTACACGCCATCCATACAGTCAGGGTGACCAGCTGCTCAGGGTTGCCCGGGATGGAGGGGTGTCTGGGATGCTGGTGCGAACATCAGGACCATCCCTGGCTAACTGGGACACTTGTCCATTCTATCTACAAAGAAAATTCACTTGTCTGTGAACTGGGGAACACATAGGTAAGACGCTTTATACGTTGGGCTCCCTCTGAGTTTTCAGTAGGAGACAGAGATACAAGTGGGAAAGGACGAAAAATAAATAAAAATGGCCCCCAAACCTGGATTTAATCACCTTCTTGACCTACCTATTGCCCCAAAGACTCTGCAATCCCTGAGTGGGGGAGGGGCTGGACATTCCCAGCTTAGGCTCCAGACTTCGCTCTGTACCCAGCCTGTGGGAGGGGTTCAGTACATGTTTCTGAAACGCTATTACTAATATTCATAGCTGGTGTTTATAGGACCCTTACTAAATTGCTTTGCTAAGTAACTTCAACGCATTTTCTCATTTCATACACATATCAACATACTAAGAAAAAGTTGTGCTACTTTTATTCCTTCTGCACCAATGAGGAAACCAAGACATAGAGAGTAGGTAACAGCGTCCCAGTAGGATGTTGCCTAGGTAGGGCATGGGGGAGGCAGCTGGGGACACAGAGATGCCAATTCTACAGCCCATGCTCTTGACTGTATGGTGACACTTTGGAAAGGACTGCCAGGGCTTATCCAGCCCCTTGGTGGTGTTGAGTCTCCAAGAGTTCTGAGAAGAAACATCTAACTTACGGGAAACAAATGCTCTATTTTCCTGCCTGGAGGACGTACGGGGACACATTTTTCCAAACTTGCCCATGCTCACGGGATAGCAGGAGAGCTTCCCAGGTATGTAGCAACGCCTGGAATTTCACTATGATCTAGTCTTAATTAAACCCACGTCTCTGAGGGCGACTACGATAGCCTCCTAACTCGTCCCTCTGCTTCTGTTCTTGCCTCCCTCGATCCTTCTCCATTCAGCCACAGGGGTCTTCGAATTTTCTGAGATCATGCCGTACCCAGCTTACATCCCACCAATCACCTCCAGGCAGTAGAAGCAAAACCTGACCCTCTAACTATTGCATGTATGGCGCTTCTCAAACTTTAACGAGCAGGTCTGTGAACCACCTGAGGGTCTGTCTGGCGATGTGCCTCTCCCTAGGCAGAAGCTCCGGGGCGGGGCCTGGGTTCTGTGCTTTTCATTAGTTCCCAGATGCTGCTGGTCTGACCACCACCTGCTTTTCCATCTCATGTCAGGGCTGGCCATATTCCAGCAACACGCATTTTCTTCTAATTCAACACAACCGAGAGCTTTCCTGTCCTGGGGACTTTTCCTTGCTGTTCCTTCGGCCTGAAAAAAGTCCTCCTCCTGCCCTACCCCCAGTCACTCAATTCTGGTTACACGGCGACTTCAATTTTACTTGTTTTAAAAAAAGGCACCTCTTTTAGAGCCAGCCTTCCCCATTCTGTCTAAGTAGGTATATTTATGTTTTTCTCTATCTCAGCGTCTGCTGTGTTTTTCTCATAGAACTCATGCTGGTAATCATTATATTTTTATTAATCCAAGAGCTTACATTCCCCTTAGAATAGAAGCTTTATGAAGTCAGGGCCACACCTCTCTTGGGTACTGTTAGGCCCATAGTGTTTAGAGAAGTACTGGCTTGGGGTAGGTGTGCGATGATTATTAGTTGAACGAAGGCGCTATCTAGTCAAATGGTGGGTTTGCTTTACATCGAAACCTTCATGGGAATTGCTACAGTTTGAACTGCATTTCCCTCAGGCTGCCAACGCTATTTTTCCCACGAGTACAGAATAATATGTAAAAATGCCAGATTTGTTTTCCTGTTCGGAACAAATACAGCCAACCTAAGTGCCTCGCTCCTTTCATATAAACTGGGGAGTACAAAAGCAAACTGTCACACACGATCACTTTCTAGGCGGCCTTGAAGCATTGCAACATGAAAACAGGTTCCCCGTCGTACGATGCAGAGAGAGCTCCAAAACATCTCAGTGACATCGGGTCTCAGTCTCGATGAGTCGGCTGCCATGACACTTTATTTATACAACTCATTCCGTTTCTCCAAGGAGTTTTACAACCCTCTTCCCGGTTTTCCTCTTGAAGAGGTAACGCCACGGGGCGGATTAACCCTCTCATGGGGCGGTCCGAGAAAGTGTCGCAGCGGCAGAAGCAGGGCGCCAAGGAGGCTGGAGAGGCCTTGAATCTGATGTCTCGAGAAAGGCAAGGTGATTCAAATGACAAGGCAACCAAGGGCACCAAAGACGGAGGCCGAGATCTCCCCTCCGGCCGTGAAGGTGCCCGCCCTGGTCCTCACCGGAAGTCTGGCACTTTTTACACTTTGTGGTGAGCACTTAGATTTATCGAAGGCGAAGAGTCTGGTTCACGCAGCTTCTTGGGACAGATATCCACGCCTACGCACCCCACCCCACATCTCACTTCCCTCTCCCATGCGCCGAGACCCAGAACCGGCTCCTGAAAATCTCCTGCTTGTCAGCAGAGCCGCTCCTTGGCCTGACTCAGGACGGCCTGAAGAAACGAAAGGGGATTCATTCTTCAAAATAAACCTGCAGAACGGGAAACAGCCACCTACTTGTACCTTGTACCACCCCTGGTGGTTCCTATGCTGCTACATTACATGGGCAACACACGATACAAAGTTACAAAAAGGTCCATTGCCTATGATCCTATAGTTATACTCCTGCTATTCCATTCTAAGGAAATAATTATAGAGACACAAAGCCATTTTTATATAAGGGTGATCTTTGCAGTGCTATTTTCTAACAACGAAAAATTGGAAGAGCAAAACTGCCTGAAAAAAAAAAAAGTAGGTCTAAATGAATTGCGACACATCGGTGTGATAAAGTAACATTAATACGGTGTCCCAGAGTAGTATTTAATGATATACAATGATATTAATAACTTGTTTTTCCAAGCAATCATGAGCATGCCCGTCATGGAGCTAAGCACATTATTTGTAATACTCATGTGTTCACTCTTGCAAGGATGCTATGACGTGGGCGCTACTATCACTCCACTTCACAGGGTTAAGAAACTGAGGCCCAGAGGGATTAAGTAACTGCCGAAGGCCACACTGTTAGTAACAGTTGCCGTGGACATTCCAACTCAGGCAGCGAAACGCCAGAGCCCACATGCCGAAGTCCAGCGTTGCCGTGGGCTGGTCCATGGTACTTCTTTTGCCATACGAACAAGAGTGTGTGTAGAATAGTAGCTCAGGCTGGTACCTAAAAACTGTAGAGCTTTGTAAGGACACGTAATTCCATGTGTAATATATTATATAATCGTAGGGAAAAATAGGCATTTTTCTTTCTCTCCTTACTTCAACAAATATTTATTGTCGCCTGTGTGTCCAGAAAGAGTTCTAGGTGCTATCAAGTCAGACATAAACAATTAAGACAAAGTTCCTGCTGTCATGAATTTTATATTTTAGTGTTTCTTATAGATGGAAGGGCCAGAGAAGAGGTAGAGAGCGGAGAGCGATATATCAAAAGGTTAACAGCGATTATCTCTGGGTGGGCAACGATGAGCAGTTTTAACTGCCTTCCTAAATCTTGTTTCTATATTCCAACTGTTCTCCTATGTTCATGGAACATAGGGAAAAAAAAACATATTTAATTCATGTCATTAATTTTTAAAAAATTCAAGGATTTAAAAGGCACCTACATTAAAAAAAGACATCTCAGGCCACTCTCACCCTCCTGACCCCCTGAGAGCTCCCTGTGAGTATGTCCTGAAATGCCAGTCTCCTGGGCTGTCACTGCTGAGCTGCCCTCCCCGGCATGCTGCGCACAGCGATATCAATTCTCCCTCCCCCTCCCCTCCCCTGCCCAGCGTGGCAGTTTCTGTGCTTCCCGGGCATGCCATCCAGACAGGACACGCGCGCCCACCGAAGGCCTGACCCATTCAGACATCTCGCGCTGCCGCCGTCCTAACCAGGTCGTTATTACCCAACCCCGTGATTAACAAGAAAATTAACAGTTTGAAAACAGGGCCGATCCTCCAATCCTCCGCTGCAAAACCAAATCTATGTCAGCCTCATCTATCTAGGCTCATTTGCAATTAATTCGCACAGCCAAATTATGCTTCCAAACATGGGGGAAACGATTGTGAAGAACCTCGCGTTTATAAATCATTACCCCCGTTTCCAAGTTTTACTTTGGCTCGTCAAAGCAGCTCCAATTACGAAACAAACGCCAACACAGAGGTTCTCCTGGTCGGCCAGGAAGGGTCCTTCCCTTGCCTGCTGTGGGGATCAGTCAACCTCTCAGCACCACCGTTCCCACCTTCACGACGCACGGATGATAACTCCGCACCTGTCTGAGTGCCGGTGGTTGCATGTACGTGCAGCTCCTCACATCTAAAGGCTCCCTAAGGCCCCTAAGCGAGGCGCCCGCCCGCGTGCGATGCTTCCAGGGTAGGCCAGCTTTCCTTCCCGCCCCCCTCCCCGCCCCACCCCCTTCCTTTTTTTAGTGGGTCGAGGGGACAGACGGAAGGATGCTGTAAGACGCCCGTATGCGGTCCAGCCATTTCAGGTGTGAAATGAACTTTCCTTGGCACCAACGCGAATGTGCCCGGAGCCACAGCGCGAGCTAAATCCAGGGACACGAGCCAAGGGTGCGTGTGAAAGCCCGAACTGAGCGCGCCTTTGCGCGAGTGCGTCCAAACAAGACCTTTCAAATCAATCGAACGAGCTCCCTTTTATTTAATTCTCTTTGTTCAAATGTCAACTTTTTGTCAGAATCGGGGGCCAGGCTTCCCCTCCGTCCTGACAAGAGCTTGCACACTCGCCTGGTGACATTCTCTCGGCAAAGAGAATCCATGCCCTGTGGAGGACCCTGTCTGGGGCAAGCGGGGAGGGGAGATAGTTTCACCCACTGGTACAGAGACTTTCTGGCCCCTGCTGGTTTTCCTACCCACTCGCAGTGCTGGGCTCTAAACGGGTCACACTGGGCTCCGCAGACAGGACAGATGTCGGGAGTGGGACGGTCCTGAGCCTCATCCAGGCCCCACGACTTTTTCTCCGTGTCATCTTGTACAAGGTACTTACCATCTCTGTGCCTCAGTGTTAGCGACACCTAACACTTCAAGGATTGTTGTTGAGTTACCATAAAGCCCTTGGCCGAGAGCCTGGCTCATGGTTGGTGAATTGCACACACTAGCTGTTTTGGTAGCATTATCTGTAGGACTTTGTTAAGCTTGCTTCTTACCTGACGTACCTCATGCTCCTTGCCTGTCATTACCATCTGACGCTGTCTGGGACAATGTTCCTAAATCCATCGCCCAACCCACTCTTCCTTTAGCTTTGATGATGCTACACTGAGGTGACTCTTCTCCCAGCTCTTGTCTCTCTCTCTCTCTCTCTCTCTCTCTCTCTCTCTCTCTCTCTCTCTCTCATAAGCACTGCTGGAGGCTTTGTCCTCAGACATTTTCCTTCCCATCCACGTACCCCCTCTCTCAGCAACAACGTTCTCTCTTAAGGTTCAAATATCACCTCTGTGCAGATGTCTGCAAAGTCCCTCTCTGTTTCCCAGGATCCGTTTCTCATTATCTATTGTTCTCTTCATTTTTTCTTCTTTTCCATTTTTTTTCCTCTTCCTTCCATTCTTCCCTCTCTCCTGTCTCTCCCTGAACTCCAGACCCAAACTCTCAGTGGTGTGCTGGGCATCACCACCACAACTTATCAGGGTCAAATGTACTTCTACCTCATGGCAAAGATCTCCTTTCCTCCAAACCCATTTTTTTTTTCTTAAGAAGGGCCTCATGATTTTCCTAGCCATGCTCAAGAACTCAGAGCTAGCTTTGACTTTTCCTTCTTTTTTTATTCCCCCATTCATCCGATATAAAGGTTCTGTAGCTTCTTTCCTGACAAGGTCTGTGGCATCTCCCTCCGCCCCAATGGAACGGCCCAAGGTCAGGTTCTCCTTACTTCTGAGAGCCCGGCCTGCATCTTGCAATAACCAGCTAACTCTCCGCGAGCCTCCAGTCTCTCCCCTTGGCTTCTCTTACACCTGCTGCTATGTGAACCCTTCCACAAGAGCATCCGGGAGCTTTTAGACACCCGGCTGCCAGGATCCTTCCGGTCCTATCACATCAGAATCTCTGGGTTGGCACTCAGGTGTCTACATGCTTTTAAACCCCCGAGATGATTCCAATTTACAGCTTAAAGAAGATAGCTAAGCCAGACCAAGCTACGAGATCAGGGGCTCTCACACGCTAGCACATGTGGGGATCACCAGAGAGCATGGTAAAGCACAGACTGCTGGGCTCCGCCCCTAGAGTTCCTGGTTCTCTAGGTCTGGGGAACGGGGAGGAAGGGGTGCTGAGGATTTGCGTCTCTAGCAAGTTCCCAAGGGCTGCCGATGCTGTTGATACAGGGTGGGAGCACCAAACTTTGATAGTCACAGCCCCAAATAATTCATTCTCATCATTAGAGGCACTTGAAAGTGAGTTCATTGAGAGGCACACTACCCTTCATGAAGTCGGGGCAGACTAAGGAGTCCGAAGGAATGCTACAGCAAAGGCTCTTTGGAAGAGAACCCGCATGACTAGATTAGCAGGAGGTGGGAAGAAGTCAGGTCTTCTGGTCCCAATCGCCCTGTCTCTCCTATTACTGTGCCCGCTGTGAAAGGGGCTGAGTTACTCCCCTCCCATGTTTACAGTGGTGCCAGGGGTCCAGCAGATGCAAAAAAAAAAAAAAAAAAGACTGTATTGCTCCTATGTGCTTTGCTTTACTAACTCAAATTCCTAAGGAATTTCCTAGGCTCATGAGCTTACTTTTCTAAATCTGATTCTCTCTCTCCCTATCATCCCACCTGTATGTATGTATGTATGTATCTATCTATCTATCTATTTTCATCTATCATTTCACTTCTAAAATAAGGACCCCTGACTAGCCCTGGGCAGCTCTCACAAAAGCTGCAAAGAATGGGGATACCAACAAGGCTGCCCTGAAATATCATTACTGGAAAGAATGTGGTTTCTCCCTTCTCATTTCATTTAGGTTTTACAGGTAATTCTGACCTGGCAGGCAGATAAATCTGTATTCAACGTCTCCTGATGGGGATCAGTGTAAGTAGCATTCCTCCCCGAATTCTTGAGAGTTTATCGTAAGAAAGGAAGATGACGAATATAATCTGGAATGGGGTTTATTAACCTTTTTAAGACTTGATTCCCCCCCCTCTCTTCTAAGCATCTGTACGATAACCAGCTGTTTAGCTAATATTGTCTTGTGCTGGAACGCAAAGTTTACCAGAGCTGTCTCAACTGTGAGCACTTATAATTATAAGAGAAAAACGAGTCTCTGAATTCTGAGCAGGGAAAAAAAAAAAAAAAAGTACTAGAAGCTGTACCAGTTCAGCTAATGGCACAAATGAGACTTAAGAGCCAAATGAAAGAGTAGAAATAGTGCGGGTCCTCATTGCTTGCTAAATTGGGGGAAAAAAATCCTACAAAGCTAAATGACACCAGCTCATCAGTCAGTCCTTACTCATATTCTAAAAGCGTGGATTAATCAGGAAGAGAGGGGGAGACTGGAGCAGGGCTTCTGCCTTCCATTCTTTGAAGCATGATAGAATGATGAGCTGAACATGATAAGCCTGTCTGCCATCGCAGACCAAGCGAGTTAAGCTCATTTCGGGTGGTTATGAAGAGCCACGCAGCAATTATTTAGAGGCCTGCACACCCATCCTTTAATCAGACTAGGGAGATGCGCATGCTAGCTGTTTTCTGGGTGTTGAGCGAGGAGGGAGAGGCAGGCATCACTCTGAAGGCAATTCCTCTCTGGCAGTCTTTTGAGTGTACGCTTCTCGGCTTCTCTCCCTGCACTCTTTGGGGGTGAATCAGAGAGCCAGCTAGAGAAACACCCATCAAGTTCTTGAGCGGTTGATGATGCGGACCCGCTTTGCCTCCCAGGTCTGACTCTCTTACGAGAGGTTTCACAATGCAGGTTCCTTTCCCTCTATGCTGTTCTGGAACTTTCGCCCTATGTCTTGATGCCTCTTAATAAGGGCACCCTTTCATCACAGTACTGGATTTCAGACTGTAAATGGTTTCTTCCTCTTTTTGAAAGAGAGATTCAGAGGTTGAGTCTGTTTCGTGTTGCCCCATCATCTACCGTACGCTCCGAAATATTCACTGAGTGAATGCATGTCTGGACAAATACCAGACATCACTGATTTGGGTCTGGAGCCACACACCTCAGGCACAAACTCTCTTACTTCTCTCACTCCATGGTGTGCAGACAAGGCCCTCACGCCCAGTCGTCTCCCTTATCTCCTGAATCTGGATGCATCTGCATGCTAGCCTTCGCATCAACAGCTTTCCCCCAACGCACCGCGTTCCTGCACGTCTCCATGCCTCTGCAGTCGCCGTTGACATATCCGGAATCCCCACCTGCCCACCCCGGCTGACTACGAATCATGATTTAGGATGACAGTCAAGTGCCACCCCTGTAGGGAGAACATCCCCATCCCAGCTCCAGCCCAGGGCGTGGGGGCCGCACTGTACCACGTTAGCGCTGTGCCTACGTGGATCACAACACTCGACCGACTGCATCGCGGTCACCTGTTTTCTTTCCTTCTCCTTCACGCGGCGCACCTCGCTCTGTGCTGTCACTAGGTCAGGGCCTCCCTGCAGCCACGCGCCTGGTCACAGTCATCTCCGACTCTGGAGACTGCACGTGTCGGTAGGTGCTCAATAAATGGTTGTGGAAT
The DNA here is from genome assembly GCA_003508835.1 of Eonycteris spelaea. NCBI lineage: Eukaryota > Metazoa > Chordata > Mammalia > Chiroptera > Pteropodidae > Eonycteris > Eonycteris spelaea. Next base: position 11,477,859 of record PUFA01000032.1, on the reverse strand, counting down.
TGAAAGAAATTAGTTGTATCATCTGAAGGCAGTCGAAACTACCTGAAAGAGTCCTCAGCTTCTCAAGCCTCTGATAATGTTATTACAAAAAAATATTAAACAGTGATACTCAAGCTCTAAGCCAGCAGTTCTCAAAATGTGGGTGCCAGATCAGCAGTATCAGACGACACCTGGGATCCGGTAGAAATGCAAATTTTCAGGTACCACATACGGAATAAAAAGTTCTGAGATAGGGGCCTTATGTCTGTATCTCACAAGCTCTCGAGGTGATTCTAGCGCTCACTACTGAGAACCTTCGCTCTGAGTAGTTAGAAGCAATATTTTGGGAAGCAGGATATAGCAGTGGGAGAATCAAGGCCATTGGATTCAAGCAGTAATGGCTGAAATCCTAGCTGCTATTCTTGAATCGATGGCTATGGGGATTTGGTCAAATTAGTTAAATGCTGAGAGGCTTATTATTATTATTATTATTTTTAATCAATAAAAAGCAAAGGAACAAAAGCAAGTGACAAACTCATCATGCCTAGTACAGTGTCTGGTGCATAGTAAACGTTCGGCAAGTGTTGGCTCCCAACGTGTATGCCAATGGAGATTAGTCTCTAAAATGTCAAGGAGAAAAAGAACGGGAAGGAGAGATAATAATGCTGCCTGGTCTTAGAAATAAATCCTCTATTCTCTTGAAGATTCTCCATTCATGTAAGCATACTGAAGGCTCTGAAAGTCCTACAACTTTTTCTTCCCAGACTTTGCTTGATCCAAGCTTTTCCAAGTTTTCCTTCCTTCCTTCCTTCCTTCCTTCCTTCCTTCCTTCTTCCTTCCTTCCTTCCTTCCTTCCTTCCTTTTTTGGGAGAGTGGGGTGAGGAAGTGGTAAAGAGAAGGCAATCCCTTAGCGTCCAGTTATTTAGGAGGAAAAACCACCTTCGCCTTAGATTTGAGTTTTGGATTGCTTGCTTTGCACTTGGCATTTTAGAAGAAGAATGCCCTTAAGAATTTTCTTACAGTAACATATTGAATATTTGGAAAATACGAATAAGTGTTTGGCAACCACACAACAGGCATTTATTGAGCACACACTAAGTGTCAAATGCTCTCTTGGGTGTTGAGGATAGGGAATGAGAAGAGGAGAACAAATTTGGACTAGGAAGGCCTGTGGGAGGAGATATTTTAGCCAAGTGAATGAATAGGTCAGCCATGGGGAGGTGTGGGGTAAGACCCAGGCAGATGGCACAGAAAGAGCAACGTTGTTAAGGGAGAGAGCTTGTTGTTTTGAAGAATGCAAAAATGTCTAGTTGCTGCAGAGTGAGAAGAGGAAATGGGAATGGAGAAAGATACAGTTATGAGTGTTAGGCTCTGTCCAAAGCACATCACCTTAGTTACCATAAATGCTCTGGATTTTATTCTAAGTGCAACGAAAATTTATTTTACGAAACATACTGCTTTGGCCTGATTTTTAGACACAAGACTTTCCCCCTATATTCTATATCTTCATTGGTGAAACAAACTTCAAAGACCAAAACAAACAAACCAACAAACAAAATAGTATTTTCTATCCATCCATCCATCTATTCATTTAATAGTCATTTCTGGCTTCTGACACGCCAGGCACCATCCTTAACAAGTAACAAAAACATAAAGATAAATAAAACGGAACTTCCTCTTTTAAGGTATATACCATAATGAAGTACTTCTAGTATGAAAGAGGCTGGTAGAAATTATGCCTGTTTCATTGAATTACCTTGTCATATTTCTCAGGTAGTCAATGTGCATTCTGGGACTAAATGTTTGGGTACAAAGAAACACCCTGGAACTCTAATTACTTACTTATGCAATGCAATATTTTACCACATTCAAAAGTATGCTAAGCAAACTCGTTTGGATCCTGATTTTGTGTGGAGCACAGATACTAGGATAATAAGAATTCGAGCTGACACATCAAACTCAGTTCCTCTGTTACCCATAAGACTGAATCTTGCTTAGGGGTTGATCCCATACTTGAATGATTGTCCTACTACACACTTTTAAAAGCCTTTGGAAATTATTTCCTTCTTTATTTCATTACCCAATGTTTTTTCCTCCCCTCTAACACTTTCTTGAAATGCCTCTTATAAAAACCTTTTTCTGTTTCCCGTGGCAAAGGAAGGGGAGAGAAATACGAGCGACACAGCATATGCTAAGGTAATTTAAGAGTTGTGATAAGCCGAAAAGAAAAGATAAACAGCCCCCAGAAACCCACAAAGTTAAAGAGGTGGTTCCTTTTTTAAACAAGTCTAATTGGACACGGCGGGGGTCTCGATCAGTGTGCCTAGTTGTTTTACAAGTGGAATTTTCTACTACAACGTAGGTAGTTAAAGCGTGAGCTCGACTTCTCTGAAATTGCTTTCCTCACATCTATCATCCAAGCCGGGACTGATAGGACCAGTTTGGGAGGGGGTAGGGCCTTGGAAACGTATGTGCCAACCCCGAACCTGAGGTAGGAGAGCAGGTTTTACAATCTGCCAACTCTCTTTGGCCTGAGCAACTGCTGAGTTACCTCCCTCCCATGCTGAATTTCTCTTGTGATTATCGCAGTCCGAGAGTGCTGGGTAGCCCAACCCCAATTGTTTATGAGAAGTGTGGGATGGATTGTAAAAAGGCAGCAAAGGGAAGAAGAAACCAAGCAAAGCGGTAACCTCTGAAGAGCCTCGAGCCAAATCTCAGGTTAATGAAACCTGGATGCAGGTTCTGAGTTCTACGGGGGAGAGTGCTTGCCTCCACTGTCCACACGGGGTGTCGTTACTCTTAATAAACAAATAACAAGAACTTGCCTGCTTCTCACTGTGCAGAGGAGAGCCATCCCCACCCCACCCCCACAGTATCTTGAAGTAGAATTATCCCTGTGTTATAAATGGTAAAACTAAAACATAGAGAAGTTATTTAAAGAACTGGCCCAAGGTAACCACTCCAAGAGGAAAGGGGTGTAAGGTAGACTCAGCAGCTCTTAAGAACGGGGTTTTCAGAACTGTGATAGAGGTGAAATCAGGGCGTGGGTTCCTTTTCTTGAACTCTTTTTCTAAAAAGCCCGACCTCTGAAACAGAACAGGCGTTGACATGGAAACGCCCCCTTCCCCAAGTAGCTGCACAATGAATTTTGGATGGCACGTGCAGCCCCCTGGGAGAAGATTTCTCCACCCGATCTCTGCTTCGGTTCTGCCCCCTGACAGCCAGGCGCTCTGCACCCCTGGTGTTTCACCTTCGGAGGGAGAACCACCCCTGCGTAGAGGCCCCTTCAAAGCTGGGTTACATTGCAACATGGGAATGTTTCTGAGGAGATCAACCTAATTTTGATTCCGGTAATTCAAAACATGCAGCTCTGGGCATGGTTGCAAGCTGGGCACGTATCTTCCATACAGTTATAAAGAAATGTATTTGGCTTGTATGAAGGTGTGTGCTACTTTTCCTCTATTCTGGGAAATAGTTCTTCACATTTACTGTTCTTGAAATTAGGACTGTTTGATTAGTGTGCATGTTTTATGTGGCGTTTCTTTCTCCTCCCACGACATGCTGTCATTAAGTCCATAGTGTGCATCACTGTCCTTGTACAGTCAATATATGAGATGTATGTGTTTCCATCACAGGCCCCTTTCACAAAGGACTTGAGGCATCTTACAGCCAAACACAGTGAAATATAAATAGAATTTACTCAGCATAGGAAGTTTCACTCTGTACAAGTTTGAATCTTTTCCAGAGCAGGCTAGAGTAAAATCAAACCCTAGAAGCCTCTCGGTTATTTTGAAAAAGGAATCTCATACTGATCTTGTGCTGTTCTGAGGACGTGGGCAAGTTAGGGCCAGCAGTCTAAGAGCTGCAGAGCTCGTCCATGTCAAAACACCAGGAGGAACCCAGGGAGGTGATCAGGTATGACGGTGGCCCTTCAAATCCAGCCAGTGCCCAACACCTGTGACACGATGTCTATACTGTACGTATTTAATCACAATAAATAACAACAACAACAACAACAACAAAAATACTTCAGTTTGAATTATTTTCCTTGCAACTGCCTTAGCATCATCAACCTTAGTGAACCAGCATAAACTCAGCTACGTTACAAGGATATTTGGTCCAGCCTCCCCAAAACTCATCTAACCTTTTTCACCACCCTTGTTAGCTGTCCTTCCTCTTAACTCTGTTTGTTGAGGTGAACTTTCACCTCGGAAAACATAGAAATTCAGAGTCGTCGTGCAAAGGAACCAAAAAATTTGCCCATTTGCAGTTATAATCTTTACTTGGTAAAATAAACAAGCAACCAACAAACAAACAATCAAACAACTGTCATCACTCAGAGTAGAGGTTATATAATAGTTGTAATGCTATTAAAAGGCTAGTGGCAGCTGAGAGGAACTCCAGGAAAATCAGTCGAGAGGGTAAAAGCATATTTGGGGATGGTGTAAGAATTCTATTAATTCACTATGTTCAGCCAAAGCAATAGTTTGAAGCGCATATACATGTATTTTCACGTAACACAGAATAAAAAAAAAAATTACGACTTAATACGTGTGAGCTGGTAGACAAAGTCCTATGAAACACTGAGCACATGGCAGAACATAATAAGAGGACACCTTGGTGGTGGAAATTTTGAGATCACTGAGACTAAATGTTGCTCACTGATAAGTCAGCCAGTTGAGTTTTCTGACCCTCAAATGTCTTATCTGTTACGCGGAGGTAATAAGTCTCTGCATATCCTCCTCATTGTATGGCAGGAATGGGGGCTTCAGATAAACAATGCATGTGACCGTTTTCTAAAGGCACAAATGGTACTCCAACAGGGAGATTATTATTCATGATGATGATGGTGGCTGTCATCATCATTGCCTTCCTCAATGATGCAGATAAGCTAGATAGATAACTGGGACTAAGTTCAATTTTCTACAGAAGCCAGGGAAACCACAAAAGGAGTCAGTGGAAAATGCCCGCCCCCATCTCCAATGGGCAGCCTCTACCTGCTATGATGCGATAGACGTGGATAAGGCTAAATTTGTTGTTATTTCAAGACAGAATTAGGAATGTTTATATAAAGATATCATTTAAAAAAAAAAACATTTAGAAAATATTGGCAAGGACAAATCAAACAGACTTGCAAGCTCATTTGTCCAAGGGCCAGATTTTACAACCTCTGAGATAATGTACACGAGCGTAGTCCCTGAAAGGGAAAATGTTGTACAGACAAAAGTGATAATGATTACTATTTAATATCATCATCACCAGTCCAGGAAGGGGGAACAGTCTTAGTTTCCTAAGACTGTTGCTTCTGTGCTTCTAAAGAGAGGTGACAGTTTCGGCAACTAGAGACATCTTTAGAAGTGGAAGAAACTCATGTCTATTC